>OY728165.1:985336319-987836319 GCA_963277665.1 Viscum album | reverse complement strand
TGAGAGATGAAACTGGGGTTTTTTTGGCACGAAATTGGCATTTTGGGAAAAATTGGTTTTGTTGGAAATGGATTCAATGGGATGATTTTAAAATGTGGATTTTAAAATGATATTGAACTTGAGTGTGATAATGGCATGTGATGAGGATTTCAATAATGAGTGATTTTTTGTGGATTGATCTTGTGTGGATATGAATGGGATGTTGTATTGCAATGCATTGTGATATTGTGGAGTGGTCGTGAAAGTGCCACTATAATCTGGGAGATGGATGTATAATGGTCAGAAGGGACACCATCAAGCAAGTGGCCAAGAAATTACCACTTATCGGGTGGTGAATGGGTGGGCCAATAAAGTACCCCCATTGTTGGTTGATTGTTTGCTTGTGTAATGATTGTGGATGGGGCTTGTGAGTGAAATATGAACATGGTAATCGGCGTGTGTCTTGATTGGGGTGTTTTCCATTGTGTGGCATGTTTGTATTTTGTAATTAGTTTTTCTTTGGCATTGTTTTATATAAAATTTTTCATATAAATGTTTTAACGTTTAATCCTAGTGGTGTGTGAATGGAATTCATATGGGGAAATCCTACCGATTAGTGTACTCACCCCTTGCTTTGGCACTTTGGTGTCATTTCAGATGTAGTATACTGGGATGTTGGAAAAGGTAACACATCTCCATATTTTAGTGAAGCCTCATGATGCTTGGTGGTGCATGGCGCTTGGAGCTGGGGTGGAGTTGTGGCTATGTCATAGATTGATGTGGGTGTGTTTTGGTTTCCGTTATACTCTGATGATTTGGAAGTATCTGGTTGTATAAACCATGGATTGTTTTGACAGGGTTGGATGAATTGAATTGCATGCATTATAGTTGTTGATTGTTGGTTGGTTGGGATATCCTCTTGAGGGAAAATCATTACCCACATTTCTTCTGAAGCCCTAAGAATTTATTGCCAGCCATTGCCGCCTTGGGAACGTTGCATAAGGCCAAGTGACCCTCACCACCTCCTCAAGCCAGTGAGGTAGGGGCGGGGCATTACAGTTTGATTATTGATGCCTTACTTGTGAGTAAGTCAAGGATGAGGAACAGGTTCTAGTGGGTTTATCTCAACCCCTTGAAGATCTTGAATGGATGTGGGATGGGATATTGATGGACTTCGTGATTGGTTTACCATGTATGTCTAGGGGACATGATAAAATCTGGGTGATCGTTGATCAACTAAATAAATCATCCCACAACATAGCTATCAAAGAGAAGTGATCATTAAAGAGCATGGTATTCCTCTACATGCATGAGATAGTTTGAATCCATGGAGTCCCATTGTTGATATTTTATGATCACGATGCATGCTTTACATCCCAATTGTGTAAGGGATTGCATAAGGAATTTGGGACCCAGTTATGCTTGAGAACAGTGTTTCACCCATAGACGGATGGCCAGGATGAGGGGACCATTCAAGTTCAAGGGGAAATGTTTTCGGCTTGCATGTAAGATTTTGGTTATAGTGGGGAGGATCACCTACCACTGGTGGAGTTTTCCTAAAACAAAAAATACTATTCCACCATTGGTCTGTCACCGTTTGGGGATTTGTATGGAAAAAACAATAGGTCACCATTTTTCTAGACTGACCCAATAGAGTCATCATCCATGGGCCTAGAGTTAGTGTGATCTACTATAGAGATGGTGCGTATCATCCAGGAGTGGATAAAAACTACACAGAACCATCACAAGTATTATGCGGATAGACGGTGCATGATTTTTGACACAATTAAAAAAAATTAATTTAACAGAACTATTATTTATCAGTGTTAGAAGAGAATGTTGATAAATGGAATATTTATATGTTCTAATGAATGAACTGATAAATTTAACAGTTTATCAGTGATTTTATTTTAGCACTAGCAAAGAAATCTGTTTTAGGTGCTTTAATTTTATTTCTAATAAAGGGTATCCTTTATTATTTTTAATACTGATAATGGATAACCATTAAAAGTGCTTTGTTTTTAGCACTAATAAAGGGTATGTTTTATCAATACATTATGTTTAGAAAAGATAAGTATTTCTTTCATCAACACATTTTTAGAACTGATAAAATAAAATAAATAATTAAATAAAAAATAAAAAATATTTTTATTTAAAACATATTTCAAATTTTATTAATTTTATAATTTTTTATAAAAATAAATTGATTGATAATACATTATTAAATATTAAACATATTATTAATTAGATAATTGTGAAAATTAATGTTATAAAATTGTATATATTAAATATATAGATATATATTAATGTATATAAATATGATTATATTTTACAAAATATTTACTGGATTTACATTATATTTTCATATATTTATTGAAAAATGGTATATAATTAAAGATTAATATGAATTAAAAATATTAAATAATTTCATAGTAATCATCATATAATTAAATTTCATTTTATTTTTAAATTTAATATAGATCAAATGTGTGTTATATTGATTTCACATGAATGCATAATTAATGAATTTTTAAATACAATATGCACACATATAGAAATTATCCATTTTTTTGTATATTTTTAATATATATATATATATATATTCTTAATTTAATCAATTTAAATCATTTTGTACATATATTATTGCACTCAAAATAATATATTAATTAATAATGTTAAAAATATATTTGTAAAAAAATAATTATAAATATAAATATTTATAAATGAACATTCACAATATTTATACAATTATATATTTATAATTATAAATAAGTAAATAAATTTGTAAAAGTATTAATATAACTATAAATAAATAATTATGTATATGTAAATAAATATTAAATTTATAAAAAAATAACTCAAATAACTAATATATTTACTATATTTATGTTTATATTTATTTATTTAATATATATAAGTATAATTAAAAATATATTTATAATGATATAAAAAATATTTTTTATGAAAATTTCTATAATTAAAAATAAGTAAATATAAAATTATAATAAATATATTTAAATATAAATATATTTACTCTATTTATATTTTAAAATATTTATTAAGTATTTATAAATATTATCAATTTTTTTTATAATTATAATTATAAATCCTTTAACATCATTTCAGTAATAATTTCTGATAAATGAATCTTTAACATCGCTTTTTTCACACTAAGAAATATTATGGTTTATCATTGCTATAAGTTTAGCGTTGGTAAAAATTGGTTTTGTCAGCTCTTTTTTAGTGTGGATAAAGACTTATCATTATCAGTTCTTATTGGTAATCACTGATAAAAGTAACCCAATATATTTTAAAAAAACCTAACAATTTGAAAAACCATAATGATACATAACCTTTCCACAAAATCAACCCATTTTTAGTGGCCCTCCTCAGTAAATCAATGGTTAAATCCCACCAATCAACTACATCCAAACATCTCATCTAACATCTGAAGGGCGTATTATATTTTCTTCAACCTAGTAAGTTAGGCCTTTGGATTTTCTTTGTGTATTTTTGGTATCATTTTTTGACTTCTTGTTCTAATATTTGTTTATGAACCATTTTTTATTATTCATGGTTTATGATCCATTATTTGGTGAATTATTTGAGCTCTGTTGTTTGTATTGAATATCGATGTATGATCCGTTGTTTATAACTAACACCGAACCATGGATTTATTCACTGTTGTATTACTGCTATGTTTATGTCCTATAACTAAATAATTTCTTCACATATATATATAAATTGTAGATATTTTCATGTATATTTATGTTTATTGACCACAAATATGAGGAACATTGGTGGTTCCCTAATGATTATATATATGCATACACATTTCATGGACACATTAGTGGACATGTAGCTTTAGGTGATATTTTTCAGGAACTATGTTAGTGGAGTGATGTATGAACCTATATTGGTTATATATGTCATAGGATCTAGTTCATCTTAGAATAAACTATATTCCTTAGTTTTCTTATGGAGAAAATTCAAAGGGGTCATCCCTAGTTAAGCACATGAGATTTTATCACATCAATCCATCACTTCTTGAATCATTATGGTGTATTTATTTCATGTTATATTTGAATATCATGTTTCTATTTATGTGATATTTATTATAATCTATAAGTGAGTGTTATTTTATATAGGTATGAAATGTATGTTTGTATATATAGAGATTGAATCATTTATTTCCATAGTTTTTTGTCTAATAGGTATGCCTTTATTGGGTGATTATGGTTCTGGGACTGTATGTCCATTAACCACAAGGTTCATGCTAGAATTTTATTTGACCTACGGGACTAATTGTTTCTATTTGTGCAGGGGACCATATCCCATTTATATTTCTTACACACAATGTTTAAACCATCCTTTAGTGACACTAAGGTGAGTTAGAGGTCATAAGATGATTTGACCTGGGGTTGTTTATGTAATTCAGGCTTCGGTCATTACACTATCCTTCTTCTTGTTTACACCTATAATGTTTAATGATAATTTAATTTATCATCTACCTTTATCTCACATTATTTTTTCAAATTCCAATATCCCTTATCATTGTATTTTGAATATCTAGGGACTATGATATTATACTTTAAATGATCCATATTTCACTTATTAGAATGGTCAATAACATTCAGTTTTGATAATGAGCATCTTATGTGTATTTATGAACACAATATAATTTTCTAAAATTAATATTTTATGAACACAATAGGATGGATATGAACTGAAAATGGATGTATTATAATTGTTTTACAAATGAATATAAAGGCAGAGTTAAAGAGTTTATCATGTATGCAGGAGATCATGAAGACGGCCCTTCTAAATCTTATGTCCATGTTTAAATTGTGGTTATTCAAGAAAAATTAGTCCAGAAGAGTTGGAACAACATTTTATTCAAAAAAAAATAGATCAAATCTATAAATTTTAAACTAAACATGTGAATAAATGAATGTGTACATCAATTGGGAAGATACTGCGGTTTATGAATCATTTGATATGAATTCCTTTGTAAAATATAATGGAGATCAGATGGAAGAAATGATAATGGAAATTAAAGATGAAATTCATGATTTTCCATAATTATTTGGGGAGTTAAATAGTAGATTCAAGAAACCATTGTATATTGGTTGTACTAAATACACAACATTTTCAATTTCATTGAATTTAAATAATTTGAAAGCTGGAAACATATGGAGTGACACCAGATTTAAAGACTTACTTGGTCTTATGGAAGATATGATTCCAGAACAAAATAATATACCTCACAGAACGTACGAAACTAAACGAATTTCATGTTAAATGGGAATGATCTCTAAAAAATAAATTATTTTCCAAATGATTTCATATTGTTTCACAAGGACCATGAATCAGTCATCAAACTCCCTAAGAGTGGTGTGGATCAATACAAGAAAAATTACTCAAGTCATTCAAAATCTGTATGGTACTTTCTTATCATTACGTAGTTTTAAAGACTATATGGATGTCAGGGTTCTTAATGACAATTAACATGGCATATTGATACAAGAATTAAATATGGGAACCTATGTCATTTAGGAAATTTTCCTCAGTGGAAGAAAATTTATTATGACTTTCTTGAATTTATAGATGAGCAGAGAAACAATCATCTTATGTTGTCTACAGATGGAATAAATCATTTTGTTATATATAGTAGTACACATAGTATATACCCATATTCTTGGTAAATTATATCAGGCCACCATGATTATCCATGAATCACAAATACATTATGTTGTATCTGCTTATATCTGGACCAGAGAAACCCAGTAATGATTTTGAGGCTTATTTGGATCCATTGATCAATCATCTAATTTTTATGTGGATACATGTGTTATAATGTATGATTCTCACAGAGGTGAATAATTCACAATGATTTACTTATTGAACATAATGATAAATGACTTCCCATATTATTGAAATTAATCAGGCTATTTCATTAATGTTATGTTGGGGTCTCCCATTTGTGAAAAACAAACATACTCAGTTTTGTTGAAACATTCCTCTAAGACTGTGTTTTTAAGATATCAAATTTTTTTAACCTCGATGACATAAATATCAATCATGGATGATATTATCTTATTGGAATATCTAACAAGGTATAAAACCTTCTCCATAAATATGCGATCAAATATACAAAAAAGTAAAAAAGTTCAACACTATTTTTATTATACCATTTTTGAAAAACCTTACAAAATCAAGTTGGAAACAGAGATCAATTTTCCTTGAATATCCATATTATAATTTTTTGAATGTTATACAATAACATTATGTCATGCATGTATAAGAAAATTTATTTCATTATGTTTTTGGAAATCTACTAAATGATTCTTGAAAAATTGAATATGCCATCAAGGATCAGATGAACTTGATTGAAATGAGGTTAAGTGAAGACTTCACACCAGTTAAGGGTAAAAGGCTGACTTTTCTTCCTTTAGTATCATACACTCTATCTTGAAAAACAATTTGTGATATTTCCTTTACATTATATGTGTAAAAGTACCACATGATTATTCATCAAATATCAAGAATGTCATTTCATTCAGTAATTGTGAAGTTACAAGAACTAAAATCAAACGACAATTTTGTTTTGTTGCATGATTTAATTCATGTTTCATTTTGTTACATCCTTCGTCAAAATATACAACTTACAGTAACCATACTATAGTTCCTTTTCAAAACCATATGCAGTAAATTAATAGATCCAATGAAGTTTCCCACCATGTATTAAGAGATTTAAATTATATTATGGGAATGAGAAATGTTCATCACACTATCATTCTTTGATATAATGGTCCACATGATGGTTCACATGGTCATAGAGGTTCATCTATGTGGTCATCTCCATTATAGATGTATGTACCCCATTGAATGATATATTAATATTTTGAAAGGGTTTGTCAAGAATCGATGTCATCCAGAAGTTTGTTTTATATAACGATTTATTGTTGAAGAAGATTTTGAATTTTGTACCAATTACCAATCAGATTTTGAAAGAATTGGTATCCCAATGTCTCATCACAATGAATGCTTTATGGTCGAAGGGATTTCCAGAAGATACGTTGTGACTGTTACTTTGATAGAGTGTAAGAAACCATATTTTTATGTATTACATAACAGTGAAGATGTAAATCCATAAATTTATTCCCACAATGAAATTATTAGAGATTTGAATCTATCAAGGGATGATAGATGAATATAAAATACACATAATCAATAGTTTATAGCATGGTTCAATGAAAATAATTATAAAGAGTTATCTAAAAATCATAATTTTATTGTTGAATGACTTCTATGGCTAGCCAGAGGACACAATGAAAATGTTATATCATTAACTGAGTTAGTAATAAATGGTTATAAATTCTATATAAAATAAAATGGTGACTTTAGTATGACGCAAAACAATGGTGTAACACTTGTGGATAAAGAGATGAACATATCTGGTTCGATGGATACAAATCTAATTTATGAAAATATGTCATATTTAAGAATTATAAAATAATTATACGAGCTATATTATACAAAATTTAATGTGCCTCTTTTCTATTGAAAAAGTTTTGATAATATCAATGGATTAAAAGTTGATGAAATGGGATTTGTGGATGTGAATTTTAGTGTAGATGGATAAATAATGATTCATTCATAATCGATTCACTAGCAATGTATGTATTTTATTTCTCTGATCCAGCAAACACGAATTGGTTTATTATCCGACTAGTTACTAAAAAATGCCGAGTTAGATGAATATTCGGCTGGGGATGAACCCTTCATTAGGACGTCACAATTAGTTCATGTTGATCCCACTATAGACAATGTCTCCTATGTTAGAGGGGGGAACAATGAGGGGACTTGGATCGTTGAAATATGAACCAAATCCTTGAATCCTTTAAAAATAAAGAGAGATTTCAATGAGAAGTTAAATTTTTTGTTTAATATATTATTTGTTTACTTATAATTTTATATGTACTCTAATGTATTGACATAATCTATATTAAATGGTTGAATACACATAATGAAAATGTCTTCTGAACATGAGGATTTTACCAATACCTCAGAATAACAAACTATACTGACAATAACCCTTTACATAGATGTAATGGAAATGTTACGATATAATTTTTATATTTCAACAAAAAATCATATGATTGAATGTTGATTTAATTTTCATTATTCCTTGCATAGTTTGTTTATTTTAGAATGTTTATATTAATGTGGAATTCCTTTTCAAGAAGAGTAATGAAATTGTCTCCTCTCAATCACAGAGGTGATCATTATGTTTGCATAGTAAAATCATTTTCATATAATTAATTTATTATTTCATATTAATGTATTATTTAATTATTTTTAGTGTTACTAGAATAAAAAAAATTATTATACTTGCGGATTTTTTTAGAGTTGGGGGTTGTTTTCCCATCATTAATGATCCGTCTCCTATAAAACCTTTCCCCCCTTTTACTGGTGCATTTATCACTTTTTTATGTTACCTCTACTACCATTGTCAAAAGAGCAACAACCGTACCTCTTCTCAATTATGGAGGTAATAATGATGTTGTCACAGTAAAATCATTTTCCATAGAATTATTATATTGTTTCATATAAATATATTCAATTTATTTCTTTATGTATTACTCATATAATAATTTTTTTCGTATACATATAGATTCTTTTTTTCGATTTGTGGTTGATATGTCCAACATTCATGCTCAATATCTCTTAATACCATTTCACCCCTACAGTTGTGCATTTATCACTTTCATTCATGTTATGCCCACAGCCTTGGTATGAAGTGAAACGATGCTGCCTCTACTCAATTAAGATGTAATCTTGATGTATTCACAATAAAATCAATTTTCATGGAAATAATGTATTTTTTCATATGAATGTTTAATTTATTTATTTTTATTATTACCAACATAATATTTTTTTATTATTCATATGGATTCTTTTGTTTAGGTTGGGGGTTCCCTTTCCAAATTTCATGCATCTTCTCCCTTAAAACATGTTCAACCCTTCTTCGGTGCATTTATCACATTCTTTCAAGTTATCTCCACTACCTTTGCAGGAAGGGAAATGACACTGCCTCTAATAAATTATAGAGTTAATCCTGATGTTTTCATAGTAAAATAAATTTAAATTTAATTATTGTATTTATTAATATGAATGTTTAATTTTTTTCTTTTCAGTATTACACACATAATAATTTTTTTCTTATATAGGTGGATTCTTTTTTTGAGTTTGGGATCTATTAATGGGTTTATAATTATAAATATGAATAGAAAGTTGAAAAAATTTATCATGACTTTATAAATATACATAAATATCAATATAAAAAATATATTTCTTTTAAAATATATTGATTTTAATTTTATAATTATTTTTTCTAATTATAGAAATATTTTTAAAAATATTATTTATATAATTATATATATATATACTAATATTATATAAATATAAATATATTAAATACTTTATTATTTATGAATTTTTTTAATAAATTTAATATTTATGTAAATATAAATAATTATTTATTTATAATTTTATAATTAATTTTAAAAAAATATTTATTTATTTATAATTATAAAATTATAATCGTCTAAATTTAGTGACACAACATTTATAAATATATTTATTCGTAATTTTTTTTTAAAAATATATTCTTAACATAATTAATGAATATATCCTTTTAAGTTCATGCATCTATTTTAAAATTTTCTAATATTTAATAAATTCAGAATAAGTACACTTTTACAATATTTAAAAAATTGATAAGTTTGTTGTTTGTGAATTGTGTATAAAAATACATTAATAACTTATATGTAAAATCAATATAACATACATTTGATCTATGTGAAATTGAAAAATCAAAGAGCATTCAGTTATGTGTCGAGTACTATGCAATTATAGTCATCATTTTTAATTCCTATTAATTTTTAATTATATAACACTATTCAATAAACATATGACTATTTAATGTAAAGAGTTTAAATATATTTTAAAAAATAAATCATATTTATATACATTAATATATATCTATATATTTAATATATTAAATTTAATTACATTAATAATCATAATTATATAATTAATAACATGTTTAATAGTTAATAATTTATAATAAATCTATTTGTTCTTATCTCTAATTATTTAATTAATATTTTTTAAATATTTTTTTTCATGAATTTTTTTTAATTTACTTAATTGTTTCATCTTATTTATATAAATATTAATCATTACTAAAGAAACTGATTAAGGATACCTTTTATCAGTGCTAAAATTACTACACTGATAAAGGATACCCTATATTCGTGCTTGAAATAATACGCTAATAAAGGATTCCTTTTATCATTGCTAATAAAAAATTCCATTATTAGTTTTAAAATAAAGTGTTGATAAAGGTTTTCTTTTACCAATACTAAAAAAGATGTGCTGATAAAGGTTTAATTTATCGGTTCTTTATTTAGCACTGATAAATATTCAATTTATCAGTGGTTTGGTATAGTGCTGTTAAATACCGGTTTTGTTAAAGGCATGTTTTTTAATAGTGTTGTCTCTACCATTGTAGTTACATCTAGAACACACCATCATCCACGTATCATAGTCGGAGAGGTATGATCATAACCTTTCACACATCATCAACTGGGGTAAGCTAGACATCGGGGATAGAGCAACCTTTTTTATGTACCTGGTGGAGATTGTGGATCTGCATAAGAGGATCCTTTGTGGGTGATTGATTACTTTAGTATGTGTCTATTGGAAGCATAGGAATATCTAAGAGATCACGTGGGAGTGTAAAGCTCAAATTCATGCTCAGTACCCTCATTTATTTGAGTTTCCCTTATATTGGATTTTAGAGGATATAAATCCCCAATTTTGGAGAAAGTAACATTTTGGATTTGACATGTATTATTTCGGTATTTAATATGGATTGACTTTGAGACTAGGTACTAAGAAAATATGCGATTACGAGACCTGGTGTCTACAGAATAAATATTAGAATAATATTAAAATATTTAATAGTAGACACACATGGTTTTACTGAAAAGTTGGGAAAAATCATTAATGTTTTCCCGAATCATAAATCTGAGGGAACCATTGAGTATAGGATAGTGGCTTTACACTAGGATCATCCAAAATTTAGTCGGTGCTGGTAGTTTGTGAAAATTTTGTAATGTGATGTAAAAAGAATAAAATAATTTAAAAAATATTATATTTTACGGAACTAATTGAAAAACAATATTTTAATCCTTATATGAGAATTTCTAGGTTAGCTACATAACCCTGGAACCTTTGTGGGATCATTGGAGAGAGCTCTGCGAATCCTTTTGGATGAATGACTATAGATCAAGGATCAACGTCAAAGCTGTGATTGTTCTTTATCAACAACCAATCCAAATCAAGGTAAGACTTATGATTAAATGCATTCTTCTCTGTTATTGGTTCCTATGATGAATGCGGACCAATCAATGAACTGAATAGCATGATAATAGATCATATTTTCAAGATGGTGTTATTTTTATGATTATCTGGAGTTGATTCTTGAGTTTTTTTGGATTTTTTTACAGTTCTAACAGTAACAAACTAATATCAACATAAAAATTTGATTGAGGCTCATCCCTCTTTATATAATTGTTCTTTAATCACTTTGTTCTTTTATTTCATCACTGTTGGAAGCCATCAGTTCCAAGATCGATGTTTTCAGGTGTTCCTGAACCCGATTGAACCCCCAGATTTGAAATTAATCAAAAACCAAGGATGAATCTATTTAGATCAGGACCTAAGAAGCTCAGATATGTGAACTTTTGATTTTTCAGGAATCAGTAGAGGCACAGTGGTCCATATATGGGATCACTGGTGCAGAAAACAATGACCAGCACCGGTGATGGTGACGGGCATAAGCGGGAGTGCAGTATGCTAGCGATGGTGACTAGTTCCACAGGGAGATGGCGTGATGGTGTCGAGTATGATGATTGCAAAATGTTACTCTAGTGAAATGATGTGGTGGCGCGGTCATAGTGGCGATGTGGTTGTAGTATAAGAATAATGTGGCGGTGGTAATGAATGTGCTAGTGGACACTGAACAGTGGAAGAATACGTGGAGTGGGTTGGTCCAAGCGGGCTGAGTCAGGCAGAAATGCATGGTCAGGTTGGAAAGTTGGGTTAATCATGTTGTTCGAGACGAAATGGGTCATATCAAAGGCCATTGGTACAGAGCGCAGTTACATTTTATTGTGACAGTCGATCACAATGATCAACTATGAGTTCATCGACCGTGCAGCCAGTCCATTCGGTAAGCCGACCGACCATTGCGTTATGTATTCATATCCCTAGCAGGCATGCATGCTGTTTTTATCCATTGAGAATATATCCTAAACATTCCATCCAATTGATGAGTCTTCTATGACTTTGAAATTAAAAAAATGATACTGTCACATTGAGACAAAATGAGGGTTTTTAGTTTGGACCATTATCTGTTGATAGATTTCCCATTATCAATTTCATGAGGTTTTGGTATGGAATTACATCCACATCAATGGATTATAATCCCCCCTAGAGCCTGAGTCTCATATATAGTATGATATCTCTCTCTGAGACTAGAGTGTGATCCTTTATCAACCATAACGGAGTTGTGTAATTTCCACAACCTCCAACAGCATGGTATTGGTCTTCCATATAGCAGGCCATATCGGTTGGGTTCATGTTGTCGCCCAACGGTTCTGGGTGTGATCCTCTATGAAGCAGTTTAATCTAGATTGGGTTTGTGGTTTCCCCCAAAAGTTTTGGGTGTGATCCCCTCTTTTTGTATCGTATTATTCCATGATTGATGTATTCTATATTGGTGGGGTTGAAATGAGATGGACCTCTTCATCGAGTTTCTCCGAAGATATCAGGGATCGAGGAGTATGTTCTCCCGGAAAAGGAATTCTTCAAGCTAAATCTTGTGGGTTGCAGTTGGTTATGACTACCTGATAGTGTGGTGTCTCTCTTAAATATATCTTCAAATTCTTGATATATGTGTTATAGACATTTACCTATGTAGATATGGATTTACCTTCCATTTGTTTTATTTATTTGAGGTTTTGGGGTGTCCTACTATGAATAGTTACAATAAACCGTACACGGAATTTTCCCACATGAGTTGTGTCTTACGTAGATGATTGGCCGTTTAACGGAGTCCTAGATGGAACTAGACCATATGGTGTATTTTGAAACCTGAAAAACTGAGGTGTGTTCCTATGGATTTGAGATAGTCGTCCCAATACCTTTTACATTCAGGTTGGACGTCTGGATAAAGACTCCTTATAGTGGGCTTATTTTTTTCCCAGTTAACATTCATATACATTCACTATCGTCCTATATTGTGGGATCGTACATGCATTCATGTATTGTTTCAGGTATTTTACATTCCATCATTTTGTGTCATAGAGATGTGTTTTTGAGTACATGTAATTCAGGTTAATGCCACCCATTTTTTTGGATATGCCTACTCGGTGCTGGTCACCAACCACTTGCCTATTGTTGTCGATCATGGGGTAGTCACGACATAGGCCCGTCTGGGAAGGGTCATGACATTGTTTTTATGTGGTAAATATACAAAAATGGGTGGTGAGATGTGGTGTAATGGTGTGATGTGTTGAAGGTGTGATAAGATATGGTGTAGGGGTGTGATATGATGCAGTGATTCATCACATACCTTAGATTTGGAATGAGAGTGATGGTGGGGGTGAGAGTTGTGTTCGATGAGAATGACATCGTAGTGGAAGTGGAGTTTGTTGAGATCATCAACGGTGGGAGTTGGGTTTTATGAGATAGGTGGAATTGTTGTAGTGGGGTTCAACTAGATATATACTATGTAGGAAGTGGGATTTGATGTGAGCAACGATGGTTGTGAGAATAGGGTTCGACAAGAGTAGTGACATGAAGAAAATGGAGTTCGGTGAGAGTGGCAGAGTAGAGACATAATAATAGTGGGGATTAGTGAGAGCGGTGGTGTGACAATAGTTGGGACCCATGAGAGCATGGAGGTTTGTGAGAGAAGATATCTGGTTATTGTTCTTTTAAAATAATGGATAAGGCATTTATCAGCACTTTACAAAAAGTGCTGACAATGAGCAGTTTTATCATTGCTAAAATATAAAACACTGAAAAAACAGTTATTTATTAGCACTTTTTTAGCACTCATAATGATACCCCTTTATCAGTTATAATAAACTACTCATAAAAGGTGTCTTTATTTGTGCTAAAATTATAGCACTGACAAATAGTGGTATTATCTATGTTTTTTTAGTGCTAAAAATGGGGATACATTATCAGTGCTAAAAAAGTGCTAATAAAGATCAAATGTTAATACTTTATTTCTAATATATGTATATAATTATATATATATAAATTATATTTTTTAATTTATAATTATAAATATAAATTAGTATATACATATTTATAATTATATATATATCAAATATATATATAATATTTTTATAATTTTATATAATTATATATAATTATAAATTTATAAATATAATGGATATATTAATTATAGTTTTATAATTATAGACAAATAAATATTTATTTATTGTTTTAAATATAAACCAATATATATTTATTTAAATAATTATAAAATTATAATAAATATAGTTTTTTATTTTTATAAAATTATAATTCAATATAATAATTATATTAATTATATATTGTTAAAATTATAAATATACTAATTATATTTATTTTGATTATATAATTATTTAAATAAATATATATATATATAAATATAATTATAACTACAAATATAGCACACATTTATAAATATTTGTAAATATTGTTAAAATTATTTATATAATTATATATATATATATATATTGTTTCTTGGAGGAAAAATTACATATAACACACATACACACCTCACACAAAGGCTAGAAAGGCATGCCATAGCCCCCCCTAAAGGGATAGTCAACCCATCAAGCCTTATTTATTGAATACATGGATCGTAGGCCCCATGATCAAGAAGATCATTGCATTCCCCGTAGGCCCAGTATGCATTAAATCCAATTACAAGGACCTGAATTTCTAAATATTTGATCCAAAGACCCTTTGGTGAATAGTGCTACTACAATTCATCAACAGATATTGTGTTTTGTAGAGTATTGTCGCCAATACATTGTCTACCACCACTATAGTGCCTTCAGTCAATATTTCCACCACTGCTAAAATACCTAGGTCCAATGGGTTCTGAACCCCCATTTTTTGTAACACCCCACGCTTCCACGGTACGTTTCTCTTTTAATAATACACTAGCGTGTGTTGTATGCAACTTCGAGTTCTAACACACACCACAACCAATCAAAGTAGCCGTAATGAATAGTAATACCCACTTTTTGAAATTTTATAAATTTTATCTCTCAAAATTGAATTCATTTTTGGATTGAGAATATCTAATTTAGCCTAGAGTTAAATTTTCATACTTTTCATATAATGTTTTTGATGAATAGTGAAAATTACTAAATTTTAATTAAAAACAACTTTTTATATCCATATAATTAATAGAGATTAATTATGAATTTGAGTGGTTTTAAAATATATTTAGAATATATTTTTACCATTTAAAACAATTTTAGTCATTGGATATAATTTCACAATTAAACCAGACATAAACAAATGTCAATCTTTTGATGGTTATTATTTCTTAAAAACACGCTTTTTGTTTTGACAGCAGGAATTAATTTTAAATTAATTTCTACCACTTATATGTTTTGAATTTGGAAAAATGGATTCCATATTTGGAATCAGTATTTCCAAATTGTGTAAATAGGTAACTATTATTTTTTGACATTTTGATTTATTACTTTAGTAAATATTTTATTTACCATGGTTAAAGGGTAAATCTGGTAAATAAGGGTAAAAAATAATATTATAATAATAATAAATTACCCTAAAATGTGTCCTAACCTTATTGGTGGATAAATGTCCGACCATTTCCAACTTTGGGTCGATTTTGGGACCTCATGGATCCACTAGTAAGTGATAATGACACTTTATATTAATTAAGTTAAATTAAATACAAAAATGACATAAGCATATATCTTTTAGAGAAAACTTTTTTACATAGAGTTATATATGTTCGATTTTCAACTATAAATATTAATTATAAATCTAAAAATATTTCCTAAATAATAGTATTTTATTTATAATTTTTACAAATTTAATAATTAATATTATTTATGACACAATAATGATGTAGTATTTTCCTTATTAATGAAAGAATCAAATTATTGGTATTATAAATGTTAAAATAAATATAATTTGAAAGTTTTGATGACATCCATGAATTTTATTGGTTAATATGAAATTATATGATTTCTTAAATGAGTTTTTTTCGAATTAATAATGTTGTTATGACTTTAATAAAAATCAATTATTGAATAGTTTCAAAATGGGCATAAATGAGTTTTTAAAACAGATATTATATTGTTAATTGATATTAAATTCCTAATAATCTATGGTTTGGCCAAGAGACTTATATAAGGATATAGGTATCATTAATGGTCCCCTTAGGGTATATTGGATGTATATAGTAATTTTATTAACTATATAATATAAAAATACAAAGTGACATGGTAAATGTCAAACTAATTAATTAAGAGTTAAAACTAAAAGATATGGTTAATATAGCCCCCCAAACCTGTCTAAAACCTATTGGTTGAGTTGTTTTATACCCCTACCCACCTTAAAATTTAAATAATACAATTTTGAGCCATTAAAAACTGAATATGAATTTATTATAAAATAATATTTCTAGCTTTTCCAAAGGTGCCCCTCACCCCTCTTATAAAATGGCACTCTCGCTTCTCTATAATTCATTCCATCAAAGCCTTTTGGTTCGGCCAAAACCTGCCCAAATACTCCCTAATCTTCCCTCACTTCGACCTAGATGCCTTATTTTGATCAAAAAGCCATCCTATGGAGCCCTTTTGATGAAATCAAATGGAAGAACCCGATTAGGAGTTAATGTTTTCACCACCCTCTTTCAATTTCATCTCGTCCTCAACATATTTTTTCCTTGTTATTACCATTCTAAAATAATAACTCCAGTATATTCTATATACTGTGATGTTTTTATAAATATGGTGCAACCCTATTAAGTATTATATCCATCCTTTGAATGACATGTCACTATATGTGCATACATACAGCTTACCGTCTCCACGTCGTGGTGTAATTGTTATTCAAAATATTATTATTTGGATAAATATAATAATGATGTGTAATTCATGTAAGTAATAAATATAACAAGATATTTATTCTGTATATATGATATACTATACAATTATATATTATTATAATATCAAAAGAATGATATTGTTGCTCGTGCGTACGTACGGACTACCATCTCCACGAACATGATGTGATTCATTCCCCATCGTATCCATTCAAGTATAATTCACATTTTATGATTAAAAATAATTTTTAAGGACATGATATCATTCAGGATATGAAAATGATACAACCTATCCATAACAAAAATGGCTTATTTAACAAAACATATAAAAGAAAACAAGTAAGTTAAGACCCGAAACGATGATAATACTAAGATATTATTAACAAAGAAATGTTAAAAGATCATATATGAAATCATATTAATGTATATGATTCATTTTTAATTTAATAAGAATTATTTCACCATTATACAGGAGGTTAAACTACCCTCATCCAAGGAAATATACAAGGTAAGGGTTCATCTCACAATCTCTTCATTATCCGAAATTGTTTATACGTAATTATCTACATGGACCTCCTTATCATCCACATCCGTGTTTCTTAAAAATGTATTTCAAAACATTCTCACTATTTTACAGAATATGGGTTAAGTTCATTTATACCCTTGTTGGCTTTTTATAAGAAGTTTATAAAGGAATCATTACGTTGTTTTCCGAACAAGGTCCTTTTTAAGCTTTTCGATAGAATTAAGGTAAGAATGTATTTTTTAACTTATACGGAGGGTGTGGATATTTTTCACCATTGTAAAATAATATAAGCTTCCCTTACAAGAATATAAAAATATTTTCAGAGTAAAAGTATTATTTTATAATTATGTTACTTTTAAATGATTTAAAAAAAGTGATATTTCTCTCAAATAGTTTTGATTTCATCTATGTCAACATCCTTTGATGAATTTTAAGCTTATTTGAAGTTGATTTATTATTATTAAAAACTTCCATATTATATTGAAGGTTTTCTAATATTTTTGACTATAGATGTGTTATTTTTATACCATTCATGGTTTATGGATAATTTATTGACATTTTGTATGCTAGTTTTAATACGAATGCTTATCTTATGTTTAAAACGGTTTATATGAGGAATGAATTGGACTTAATAAGTGATTGGTGGAGCCCTCTATAGCTCCTTGATGCATTGGTAGGTCCCATGAGACAAACTAGTGTCTTGGAACAAGGCCTTGGAAAAATATTATTTGTAGTCTTGGCACGAGGCCTTGACTATGTTGTTTTGATAGTCTGGCATTATGCATTCCATCATTATGAAAGTGGTTATTGATATTGCGTGTGATTATTTGACTATTAGAATATCCATGTGAATATTTAAATGTAAATATTTCATTTTATCTTTTCCATATTATGCTAAATTTGAATTTTAAAACGCTTTTGTTTTAGTTATACATTGCCTTAAATGTTTACGATTATTTATGAATGTTTCCGCTATATTGTTATCCTTACTGATAATCTGTGCTCACCCCTTTCAATGTTTTATTTTTTCCAGTATGTGATGAAGTAATTTATGAATGACCTGTAGGGATAGTATAAGGGGATATGAAGACATTATTATGTTGTAGTTTCTTTCCCTTTGTGATGTAATGTAAACTAATTGAATGTATCTAGTTATTCCATGGATACTAAACTAATAGGTCTTTCCAGACTTGATCTTTTGTGATCATGAAAATATTATGTAATAATGCACCGACTCTGGGTAACTAGGGTCGGGGCGTTACAGTTTGTATCAGAGGAAGTTTAGTACAAACCATGGAAGCTATATTTAGATAAACTCTGATTAGAGCACATAGACCTAATATGGACTTTGAGGATTAGTATAGAATAACTTCCTAGAATTTTGGTATTGTAGAGATTTTGTGTGTTTTCTGACCAATACATCCCTGTCTGGATATGATCAGCAAGAGGGGGATCTAGTATAGATGTACCTAGTGGTAAAACACAAAAACACCGCTTTGAGCTAGACTCGAACGAGAACTAGTGCACGACAACGGGCATTCCGACACTCTTAGTTACAACACTCCTGGGGGATATGATTAGGATAATTCTCATTTTCTGTACAAACCATTATGAAGGGTTTATGAGTATATACCTTCTTAAAGAAAACATTTTTTTGATTATTTATTATATCCATAAATAGTTCAATTTATGTTCAGTGTTTTACAAGTATGGAATTATGTATTCTGATTCATAAACTGATCTAGTTTTTTCCATTGTTTAGAAATGGCACCAAGTGGAACAAATGTAAACTGTTTCAATATACTCACTCCATGTAGTGAATTCCCTCCTACTCAAGATAATTATAGTGGATATGGTGATGAAACTGGTGCTAATCAACTAATCACCATACTGTGACAACTCACTCAGGTAATGAATAATAACCTTACTCGTACGGAGCACCATGATCCATAGATTGGAGGATCAATGATAGATCGCTTCATGAGGTAGAAACCAACAATATTCAATGGGAGTACAAATCCATTAGTAGTTGATCAATGGATAAGTTCCCTAGAGAAAATATTTCATGCTTTAGGAGTAGTGAAAGGGAAAACATTTTCATGGCAGTTTGTCGCCACACTGGAGATACTGATCAATGGTGGTCATTGATTCAAAACATGAAGGAAGATGATTAAGTATCAAATATGTAATCGAGTGATTTAAAAGAGATTTTCTTAGAAAAATACTTTCCTCGTGACCATTGAGTAGATATGGAAAGGTAATTTCTGAGTCTGAGACAAAAGGAGGATGAGAATGTCGAAAAGTATGAGGATAACGTTACAAGGTTAGCAAGGTATGCTAGAGATTATATATGTAACCCAAGATGTAAGATTGATATTTTCATTGATGGGTTAAAACCATTTCTTCTTCAAGCATTAGTGTCACAATCCTTCTCGTCGTACGAAGATATTGTCTCATGTTCTATCAAGATAGAAAAAAGAATTCTATAATTTTTATGACATTAAAGTAAAGCATAAGAAGAAGATATCTACTGATCACTCTGGGAATGGAAATAAGAGGAAGAAGTGAAATGTTTAATATCCATCCTACAGTAAATGTGGGAAGAAACAACCTTGTACTTGCTTGAAGGGAATGTGAGTCTGTTACAACTGTGGTGAAAAAGGCCACCAAGATCATGATTCCCAGTGGGAGAAAGAGGCTACCGATGTTCAATGTTACAACTGCAGAGAGAAGGGACATTATTCAAATGAATTTCCTAAGCGTCAGTGGAACATACCTCATAAAATTCCATGGGATCAAGTCCAAGAATATTCTATCACAACTGCTAACATAGAAGATCTGAAAGACGTGGTGGCAGATAATTTAATGGTTTCCTCATTTTTATAAAATGCATTATTTGATTTTGCATCATCGCATTGTTTCATATCTTCCCAGTTTTCTGCTAAAATTTGATATTTTCACTTTTATTTAACAAGGGAGTTTCCAGTTAAAACTCTTAAGGGAAGTATCTTTGCAACAAAGTTTTGTGAATCAGTCCCCATTAGAGAACATAAATGTTCTTTATCCACTGATCTCATATTCATACCTATGATTGAGTTTGATATAATACTCATTATGGATTGTCTTTTGGACCATGATGCGATGATTTATTGTAAGAAGAAGTAGGTTATGATTTTTGATGAGGATGATAAGGAACACCTTATCTTTAGAGCAAAATCATCACCACCAAATTCTTATATATATATCCACCCACAATAGCTCAACTAAATTAAATTATTGAGGAGAAAGAGAATGAAATGACAGTGTTTGAGGAAAGGAATGTTCAAATAGAGGATCTAAATTTTGTGAAAAAATATGTAGATGTGTTTCCGGATGATTTACCTGGACATCCTCCAGAACGAGAAGTTGAATTTTCCCTTGATATAATTCCTAGATCAAGGCCTATATCGAAGACCCCTTATAGAATGTCCACTATGGAATTAGTCAAACTAAAGAAACAACTAATGGAATTTGGTAACAAGTTATCTACTTGCCCTAGTGTTTCTCCGTTGGAGCCCTTGTTCTTTTTTTTAAATAAAGATGGATCTATGGGGTTATGTGTCAACTATAGGGAGATCAATTCTATAAAAATAAAGAACAAGTATGACCTACCTGGCATTGATGATTTATTTGACCAACTGCATGGAGCTCAATACATTTAAAAGATTGACCTTCGGTATGGATACCATCAGTTGTCTATGAAGAAGGAAGACATTCCGAAGACATCATTTCGAACTAGGTACTGTAACTATGAGTTTACTTTAATGTCTTTGGGGATGACTAATGCACCCTCTGTATTCATGGATATAATGAATAGAGTTTCAAGGAATATCTAGATGAATTTGTGGTGGTATTTATTGATTTTATCTTGGTATACTACAAAAGCTACGAAGATCATGAAAATCACTTGCGCATTATCCAGAAGACTCTGAGAATACATGAATTATATTGGAAGTTTAGTAAGTTTGAATTCTAGCTTCAGGAGATTTATTTTCATGGCCATACTGTCTCTAAAGATGGAATCTCTGTTGATCCTTCTATGACCAAGGAAATCAAATAATGTCCTGCATCGACGAGTATAACTGAGGTACACAGTTTTATTGGTTTAGCAGGATATTATCGAAATTTTGTCCTAAATGTTTTCCGGTTGGCTAACCCATTAACAAAGATCACACGTAAAGGGGTTAAATATGTTTGGACAAAAGAGTGTGAAGAATTTTTTTGAAGAAATGATGATAATATTAGTCTATGCTCCTATATTTACTCTACCATCAGGGAATGGTGGGTTCGTTATTTATAGTGTTGCATCGAAGAAAGGACTTGGTTGTGTCCTTATGCAGAATGATAGGGTTATTTCCTATGCATAACAATAGTTGAAAATTCATGATAAAAACTATCCAACTCATGATATCGAGTTAGAAGCTATGATCTTTGCTTTGAAGATATGGAGACACTACCTCTATGTTGAAAAATGTTATATTTATACTAATCATAAGAGTTTGAAGTATATTTTCTCACAAAAAGAACTCAACACAAGGCAAAGGAGATGGCTTGAATTACACAAGGATTATGATTGTATGATACAATACCACCTGGGGAAGGAAAATAAGGTGGTGGATTCTTTGAGCAGAAAAGATCACAGAGTTTTGAACAATATGAGAATTGAAAGGGATCCAATTTTCATGGGTCTAGTGAAGATGGACATGGGAATAACCATGGAAGGTGAAACATCAATTCTTTTTCAAATGGGTTCCAAACCATTTTTACTAGAAAGGATTAAGTGTTCTCATAACAATGATGAAGAATTTCAAAAGACGATTAAAGCTATGAATGATGGGATAATTAGAGACTTTGTGTATGAAGAAGGAATTTTGAAATTCAGGAAGAGTCTTTGTGTTCCTAATATACCTAATCTAAAAAGGGAATTGTTAGATGATTCTTATAGATCTAATTTCTCTATACACCATGGGAGAACCAAAATTAATAGAGATTTGAAGGAACATTTTTGGTGGGATGACATGAAGAGGGAGATTGCTGATTTTGTGCCAAGATGTATAGTTTTTCAACAAGTGAAAGCTAGAAGACAAAAGCCTGAAGGAGTAATGAAACCTCTTCCCATTCCGGAGTGGAAATGGGACAATATTACGATGGACTTTGTCATGGGACTACCAAAGACTCCTAGAAGGAACGATGCAATATGGGTTATTATTGATCGTCTTACCATGTCAGCGCATTTTAATGCTATATGAGAAGATCTACCACTGCAACATCTAGAAAGACTATTTATTAATGAATTTGTGAGACTTCATGGAGTACCCCTATCGATTGTTTTTTATCATGATCCCCATTTAACTTCAAGATTCTAGAAGAGTCTTCATAAGGCCTTGGATACTGAACTTCGAATGAGCACTGCCAACAACCCTCAAACAGATCGACAATCTGAATGGACTATTCAATCCTTAGAAGACATGTTGAGATCTTTCTCACATAACGTTCAGCGTATGTGGGATCAATATTTACCTCTGGTGTAATTTTCCTAAAATAATAGCTTCCATTAATGTATTCGGATGGCACCATATGAAGCATTATATGGAAAGAGATGTCGCACACCAACCTGTTGGGATGAGATTGATGAAAGAAAACTTGTAGGCCTAGAACTGGTGGGGGAAAAATTGAAAAAGGAGAAGGTGATCTAAAACGACATCAATGCAACTCAAAGTAGGTAGAAGAGCTATGTCGATAACCAAAAGAAGGATATAGAATTTTAGGTATGATATCATGTTTTCATGAATGTATCTCCATGGAAGGGAGTTATATGTTTCAGTAGAAAGGGTAAATTGAGTCCCATGTACATCACACCTTTCGAA
Organism: Viscum album; assembly: GCA_963277665.1. Taxonomy (NCBI): domain Eukaryota; kingdom Viridiplantae; phylum Streptophyta; class Magnoliopsida; order Santalales; family Viscaceae; genus Viscum; species Viscum album. The sequence goes on along the minus strand of OY728165.1, from coordinate 987,812,684 downwards.
ATTCTAGTCCTTAATAGGGTTGTAGCTTACCAATTCACAATGCTGCAAAATCTCTCCAAAGTTCATGATGTGCTCCACATATCACTGTTGATAAAATACATGCCTGACCCAACGTATGTCCTCACTTATTAGGAATTAGAACTGGAACCCGTTCTGTCTTATTGCAAAGAGCTCGTCACGACTCATGATACAAGAGAACAATTGCTGAGAAACTGGACGACTTTTCTGGTAAAAGTTTTATGGAGAAACCATAAGATGGAAGAGGCAATGTGGGAACCTGAGGAACTTATGATGAAGAACGACCCAAGTATTTTCATGCGGTAGTATTATAGAAATTTTGAGGATGAAATTATTTGAAGGATGGTAGAATGTAACACCCCAAGCTTCCACGATAGGCTTCTCATTTAATAATATAGTGGTGTGTGTTGTACGCAGCTTCGACTTCTAACACACACCACAACCAATCAAAGTAGCCGTTATGAATAGTAATACCCACTTATTGAAATTTTATAAATTTTATCTCTCAAAATTGAATTCATTTTTGGATTCTAAATATCAAATTTATCCTAGGGTGAAATTTTGGTACTTTTCAGATAACTTTAATATTATGATGAATAGTGAAAATTACAAAATTTTATTTAAAAACAATTTTTTAATCAAAATAATTAATAGCGATAAATTATGAATTTTATTGGTTTTAAACTATATTTAGAATATATTTTTACCATTTAATACAATGATTGTCATTGGATATAATTTCACAATTAAACCATACATAAACAAGTGTCAATCATTTGATAGTTATTATTTCTTAAAAACACGCTTTTTGTTTTGACAGTAGGAATTAATTTAAAATTAATTTATGCCACTTTTGTGTTATGAATTTGGAAAATGGATTCCATATTTTAGAATCAGGATGTCAAAATTCTTTAATTAGTCAACTTTATTTTAGGCATTTTGAATAATTATTTCGGTAAATATTTTATTTACCATGGTTAAAGTGTGAATATGGTAAATAATGGTAAAAAATAATATTATAATAATTATAAATTACCCTAAAACATGTCCCGACCTTATTGGTGGATACATGTCCGACCATGGAAATTTTTGGGTCTATTTTGGGACCCCATGGATCCACTATTAAGTGATAATGACACTTTATATTAATTAAGTTAATGTAAATACAAAAATGACATAATCATATATCTTTTAGAAAAAAAAATATTTACATAGGGTTATATATGTTGGATTTTAAACTATAAAATTTAATTAGAAGAATAAAAAGATTTCCAACACAATGGTATATTATTTATTATTTTTTGACATTTAATTATTAATATTATATATGACACAATAATGATGCAGTATTTTCCTTATTAATGAATGAATCAAATAATTGGTATTATAAATGTTAAAATAATTATAATTTAATTGTTTTGGTGAAATACATGAATTTTATTGGTAAATATGACATTATATGATTTCTTAAATTAATTTGGTTAGAATTAATAATGTTTTTAAGAATTTAACAAAAATCAATTATTGAATTTTGTCAAAATTGACATAAATGAGTTTTTGAAACAAATATTATACTATTAATTAATATTGAATTCCTAAAAATATATGGTTCAGCCAAGAGACTTATATCATGATAGTTGTATCATTAATGGACCACTTGGGATCACTTGGATGTAAATAGTATGGTTATTAACTATATAATATAAAAATACAATGTGACATGGTAAATGTCAAACTAATTAACTAAGAGTTAAAACTAAAAGATAAGGATAATATAGTGACTCAAACCTGTCCAAAACCTACAGGTTGAGTGTTTTTAGACCCATCCCCACGTTAAAATTTAAATAATCCACTTTTTAGCCATTATAAACCTATTATGAATTTATTATAAAAATAATATTTCTAGATTTTCCAAAGGTGCCCCTCACCCCTCTTATAAACGGGCACTCCCCCTTATCTCTAATTCATAGATTCAAAGCCTTTTGGCAAGGCCAACCCCTGCCCAAACACTCTCTCAACTTCCCACAATTCGACCCAGATGACTTAGTTTGATCAGAAATTCATCATAAGGAGAGATTTTGATCAAATCAAAAGGAAGAACCCGATTAAGAGGTAATGTTCTCACCACCCTCTTTCAAGTTCATTTGTTCTTCAACTTATTCGTTCTTTGTTATTACAATTCTAGAATAATAAATCCAGTATATTCTATATAATGTGATGTTATTATAAATATGGTGCAACCATATTCAGTATTATGTCCATCATTTGAATGACATGTCACCATATGTGCATACGTACGGCTTACTGTCTCCACATCGTGGTGTAATTGTTATTCAAAATATTATTATTTGGATGCGTATAATAATGATGTGTAATTCTTGTAGATAATATATATAACATGATATTTATTTTTTATATATGATATAATATCCAATTATATATTATTTTAAAATCGAAAGAATGATATTGTCGCTCGTGCATACGTACGGACTACCGTCTCCACGAACGCGATGAGAATCATTCCCCATCGTATCCATTCAATTATAATTCTCATTTGGTGATTAAAAATAATTTTTAAGGACTTGAAATCATTATGGATATGAATAAGATACAGCCTATCCAAAAAAAATGTCTTTTGTAACAATACATATAAAAGAAAATGAGTAAGTTAACACCCGAAATGACGATAATACTAAGATATTATTAACAATGTAATATTAAAAGATCATTTATGATGTCATATTAATGTATATGATTCTTGTATAATTTAATAACAATTATTTAACCATTATATATGAGGTTAATCTACCCTCAAAAAAGTAAAGGTACAAGGTAAGTATTTATTTCACAATCTCTTCATTAGCCGAGGTTGTTTATAGGTAATTATCTACTAGGACCTCCTTGACATCCACATCCATGAATCTTAAAATTGTATTTCAATACATTATTACTATTTTACAGAATATGGGTTAAAGTTATTTATACACTTTTTTATTTTTTATAATAATTTTATAAAGGAATCATTCCTTCGTTTTCAAAACAAGGTCCTTTTTAACATTTTTGATAGAATTAAGGTAAGAATGACTTTTTTAACTTATACGGTGGGTGCGGAAATTTTCCACCGTTATAAAATCTTAGAAGCCTCCCTTACAAGATTATAAGAATATTTTCAAATTAAAAGTTTTATTTTATAATTATGTGAATTTTAAATGATTTTAAAAGAAGAGACATTTCTCTCAAATAGTTTTGATTTCATCTATGTCAACATCCTTTGATGAATTTTATGTTTATTTGAAGTTGATTTATTATGATACAAAAATTCCATATTGTATTGAAGGTTTTATGATATGTTTGACCATGGATGTGTTTTTTATACCATTCATGGTTTGTGGATAATGTATTGACATTTCGTATGCTAGTTTTAATACGAATGTTTAAGTTATGTTTAAACATGTTCATATGAGGAATGCATTGGACTTAATAAGTGACGGGTGGAGCCCTCTATAGCTCCTCGATGCATCGGTAGGTCTCATGAGACGAACTAGTGTCTTGGCACAAGGCCTTGACAAAATATTATTTGTAGTCTTGGCATGAGGCCTTGAATATGTGGTTATGATAGTTTGGCATTATGCATTCCATCATTATGAAAGTGGTTATTGATATTGCATGTGATTATTCGACTAGAAGAATATCAATGTGAATAAATAAATGGAATTATTTCATTTTATCTTTTCCATATTATAATGAAGTTCAACTTTAAAAGGCTTTTGTTTTAGTTATACATATCTTTAAATGTTTATGATTACTTATGAATGTTTCCACTATATTGTTATCCTTATTGAGCATCTAAGCTCACCCATTTCAATGTTTTATTTTTCCCAGGATGTGAATAAGTAGTTTATGAATGAACTACAGGGATAGTATTAGGGGATATGAATACAAGATTTTGTTGTAGTAGTTTTCACTTTATGATGTAATGTAAACTTTATGAATGTATCTAGTTATTCTGGGGCTACTAAACTAATCGGTCTTTCGAGACTTGATCTTTTGTGATCATGCCAATATAATGAATATTTTTTATAATTATAAAAAATATATATTTGTTTAATATAATTAATATTTTTATAAATATTTATATATAATTACAATTACAATTATTTATTTGCATATTTTTAAATAAAAATATATATTTATAAAATTATAATTAACATATTTATTATAATTTTATAATTATTAACATATATATTATTATAATTATTATTGTAAATATATATATTTAAGAATTATTTATATAGAACTAAAATCATGTCCACAATTAAATTTATGATAATATAGCATCAATTATAATCATACATCAATATATGAACCTAAATAACGACAATCATGTCCATGAATATCATCATTTCCCATGCTATATATTAATGAATATTTATTGACCAAATTCAACAGACATATATTTATTTCATTATATATATACATATATTTATATTTATAAATAAATATATTTAAAAAGAGTTCATATATAATTATAAATATATATTTATAAATATATAATTATAAATCTAATAAATAAATATCTAAAAAAACTTATTATAATAATATTTTTTGAAATATATATATATATATTTCTAATCTTATAAATACATTTTTTAAAAATTATATATATGTATTTGAATTATTAAAATTTATTTATTAATATATCATATTTATATTAATTGTAAACATGTTTTTATAATTAATGTATACAAATAAACATTATTTTTGATTATAAATATAATAATTATATATATATATTGACAATATTTAAAAAAACATGATTCAATACTTTTTTAGCACTGATAAACAATTCCTTTATTTGGACTTTTAGCCATCACAAATAAAGGTGATGCTTTTATCAGCACTTTACCTTTACCACTAATAAAAGTAGGCACTTCCCTTTCCTCTATTTTTGGTAGTGCTCTTTGGTTTGGTTATAAGATTTATAATTGTCCAAAAAATGATCCAATTCATTCCTATTGTTGTTTGGTTTTCTACCACTGTTCTAATCAACACTAAACCTTAAAGAGTGGTATCATAACCTCACTACCATTCTTATACTACTAAATTGGATTATTGTTTCTTGCTTTATTTATAGTTATGGTTTTTAATTTATTTCTACACAGTGATATCACACATAAATCTCCACTTATTTTATTGATGGTAATTATTCAAATCCACCATCCCTTCTACATTTAACTTCATTTAATATCTATTTGGATAAAACATAGTTTACCCAAGATATTGGTTGGTTGTTAGGGTGTATGCTTAATGTTGTATAACAGAACTCAATATCTACTCAGTGTGTAAATATGTCAACAATGAGATATGTAATTGAGAAATTTAATGGTGATAATGATATTAATTTATTGAGAATTAATATATGGGCTCTTCTTGTACTGTAGGGCATAATTGATGCTTGATGTGGGCCGAATAAACTGGTTATATATACGAATGCCATCGGATAGACAACAATAGAATACAATGATGTTTCCCCTGATGTGTTAGATAAATCATGTAGCTCCCTATTTCATTACTTAGTTGACAAAGTCATTAGAGAAGTATCTTATAAGTTTATCATTTCTGGAATTTGGCATAAACAGAAGGAACATTATATGACTTCTTCATTAGTAAGTAGGATTTATAAAAAACACTACTTGTTAACATTAAATGTAAAACCTGGAAGATCAATTAAATCCTCTCTAGATGTGTTTAATAATGTCATGTAATATTTATCCAACATTATTTTCTTTTTTTATGGTGATGATCAAGATATGATCCACTTAATATCTTTATATAATGCATAAAACACCCTTTATGAGAGCTTAATGTATGTATGAGACTCTTTGACCCTAGAAGAGGTTAAATCAGCCCTTCTTTATAGGGAATTTCATTCTAAACCTAGAATCTAAGGTGAGATTGAGATATTTTTCTCTAGTTATAGACCTCAATCTAAAACTAAGAAGATATATTTTAATAAAAATAGGAGTATAATCAATAAATAACTCAAGACAATATATGATTCTATTTATTTTAAGGTCACGTGTATTCATTTTGAAAAAACAGGGCACATTAAATCCGAGTGTAAGAAACTCAAGCATTATTTAGAGTCTAAACAACTAACTTATCAATATGTTTTTATAGACTCAGGTTATGACATTTATAAGGTCCTTAGTGCATCCATGCTTACCCTTAATCAAGAGTGGTTCCTAAATTAGGTTATTCTTTTCATATGTGTCCTTTTGTAGAATCCTTTCTAGAATTGGTTTCATGGGTAGAATGAGATGTCCTATTAGGTAATAAAAAGGGGTGTAGGGTTGATAGAAGAGGTTCTAATTTTTCAAAACATGATAACCATAATATCATTAGAATACTTCATGTTAGGTGGGTTCCCAAACTTCAAATAACCCATTTTTCCTTAGGTTTACTAGACCAAATGGGATTTACCTTTAGGAATAAAACAATTTGTCTTAAAATATCCAATGGCTATATAACCTTTATTAAGGGGTCTTTAATCAATGGGTTTTATGTATTGAATTTAAATACCCATTCAAGGATGTTTATTATTGTCTATTCAACCAATATTGATAATACTATTCTTTGGAATAGAATATTGGGGAATGTTATCACTAAATTCATTGAGTAAGTAAATAAAAAAGGGCTATTAGGTGACATCACACCATGTAATCATTTTTTTCTGATGGTTGTGTGATGGGAAATTCCATGAGGGTTAGTTCTAGAAGGTCTAGTTTCAAATCCTATAATCCTCTTTGTATATGTATACTCTGATCTATGGGGTCCATCTAGGAATTCCTCACATGGTGTTGGTTCCTTCTTTATTACATTCATATATGACTTCTCTATGAAATTTTAGATTTATATAGTTAAAAATAAATATGTTTTTTTTCAAACATTATAAAATTATGAAATATTAATTGAAAAAAAATGGTTTAAAATGTTGAAACACTAAAAAGAGACAACTGAATTGAATACCTATCCACATATTTCATATAGTTTTGAGAGTCTGAAAGTGTTAAAAGGGATAGAAAAATTAGAAAAACTACCCAAAAATGGTTTAGCAAAAATAATGAATAGGACTATCCTAGAAAGAGTTTGGAGAATGAATACATAATTGGGGTTCCACAAATAGTTTTGGGAAGAGGCATAAAACACTATTGGTTACCTAATTAATAGGTTTTCCTCATCTACTAATAAGTTTGAAACACCTAATGAATTGTTTAACTACAATACCCATTCCTATTCCTACTTTAGAGTCTTTGGTTCTACAAAATATTATCATGTTAAAATGGATAAAGTAGAACCATGATCTCCAGAATATGTCTTTGTTGGGTATCATAAGGGTGTTATGTGGTGTAAACACTAGGTGGATAAACCCATATATCAAAATTAAATTATAAGTAGATATTTTTTCTTTCATGAATCTTCCTCTCTTAAAACCAAGACTTCCACATCTGGCATAAGTGAACCAGACTTTGAGAACACTGATGAAACTGAGATTCCAACCCACTTTAAGGCCCCTGTCCAACCTTCTCTACCTTATGAATAGATTATTATACTGGATGACTCAACTTCTTCTTAGGAATCATAATCTAAATATGAACCTATGTCCACTAATAGAGCCTACCAACACACCCAAGATAGAGAAATGGGGTTCCAAGACCTAATTCTCAATTAAGATAGTATGATATGGAATCAGATGCATTTAATTCAGCCCATGATCTTATAGATGATGATACTTAATCCTAAAGTCAAGATATAAATGAAAAATAATGAATACATTTGGTATTTACCCTGAACGGTGAAATTAAATCATTAATAAGGAACCACACTTCATATTTTGTTAACAAACCAACTATTACAAAAAAATATTTCTAAGTGGATCTTTAATATAATGGTATATAAATTAGAGGGAAATAAAATCATGTAAAATGAAAGGTTAGTTTCTATATGTTTCCTTCAAAGACTGGGAATTGATTACGTGGAAATTTTTAACCAATTATTAAGAATTCATCCATTATGATCCTAAATTCTTTTTTTGCCTATAATGTTCTTCACATTGAATAATTATATGATTAAACATCCTTTTCCATCGTAATTTGAAGGATAAAATTTATATGAAACCACCTGATGGTTATCCTAATGAACTGTAATTAAATAGAATATACCTTTTAAATAAATATTTGTATATCCGGAAGCAAGCCTCTTGGTAGTGGCACTTAAAATTTGATTCATTAATGTTAGAAAAAAAAGTTCATTATTATTCAATATGTTGAATTAGTTTACATTAAATCAAAAAAAAAACGTTCAAAATTTATTTGCAACATTATGTTGATGACATCGTTATGATTTTATAAAATTTGAGTTTACTTCATCTTTTAAATCACAATTAAAAAAAAAGATTTAAATGAACAACTTAAGTTCATTTAAGAAAATCTTAGGTAATGAAATAATTATGGACTAACCATAAAAGTGATTTATTAATCTAAACAAGATTATTTTTTATAAAAAATCAAGAGTTATGTGTTTGAATCTCTCAATCAATTAATTATATCTCATTGAATCATTTTATACTGTCATTTAAATCGACACCCACAATAGATGATGATCTACAATTTTTGTCACAAATACCCTATGCTAATATTATGGCTAGATTCGTGTACTATATCATTTTTACATACCCATATATTTCCAATGCAATCTGATATTTAAGTAGATCTATGGCCACACCTGGGAAGCCACATTAGTATGACCTTAATTTGATTATAATATTCCTCTCCTATTACCCTAATATTTCATTGAGTTTTTGTAAAAACATGGATACTGTTGAAATAATTTCTAATTAAGTTCATGATGACTATGCAAGAACCATTAATACTCATGGGTCATTAACTAATTATATATTTACTACCTGTTTTCATAGTATTTCATGGAAATGAAACATCTTGTCCATGGTTTCTCTTCAACCAAGGAGTATGAATATATTACATTTATTGAGGTAGTTAAAAATAAATTTGGATCAATGGGGTGTCCTCTGAACTTGGCCATTATGATTCTTTTATCAATATATATTCTCATATCTAATCTAAAATTTGATGAAACCAAGGTTGTTCAATGATTAAAATGGATTATGGATTGTGTGTGTTTTAAATCCTCACATGGAAGATCATGGAGTTTTCAAATAAATATATTTTATAGTATAATATACCTAAAATATTAAAGGTGATCTTGTTTACTAGTGTTTACCTTATTTTGGGGAAAAAATCTTGAGGAAAAATCTAGCAAGTTGTTTTCAGGAAATAAATCTTCATGAAGATGGTAAAGGCATGAGTTTCGTAATGACTAGAATGAAATTCATCAAGATTTGTAGCATCTTCATCTATGATTATTTTCTCTATGCTTATGATAATTGGATCACTATGGGTGCATGATGTTTTGATGGAAATATTTGTGAAAACATCAAATATCAATAGATATTCATGAATGGAGAAGTGTCGTGAAGATGTTTTTGAAGTATCTGAAAAATTAATTGGAGTTGGTGGAGGATTTTTAATGGTTGAGACTAAAAATTTAAGGATACACCATTTTTATTTTTCATGAAAATTTTGATAAAATTTATAATCACTATAATTTAATGAATGAAAGGGTGCACCGTGAAGATGGGTTTCTAAGAGAGCTTCAACATCATGAAATGTCTACTTATGTCTTGATTAATTCTAATGATTTTGAGTAATGGATGATACATGGTGACTAGGTATTCTACATTGACTCAATATTCTCTATGAAGGAAGGGTTCTTCATGAAGGAAGTGAGATTCGTGAATGAGCTTCATGAAAGGTGGGTTTGAATATCAGTTTATCAGTAATAAGGGCTTTCAAAGAGGATCATCCCATATATACAATGAAAGAAAAGTCTCATAATATTCAAGGATAATCAATTCAATGCCAATACATTTAAGAGACCTTAACATCAATGAAACTGATTTAGACTTCTCTCAAAGCATTGAGTAATGGGGAGTCTATAGAAGTGTTTCGAGGGACGTAATGTAATATCATTAAAATATTGTAAAGGTAGTGTGCCTGGAATAGAGTGATTTTTTATAAACATGGGTATTCCAAAAATACCGAAGACTAGTAGATTTAGGTATGATTGCCACAATGTCAGTGTATGCTCCATGGATTATCCCTTTGGGGAGAACAAAGTAAAATTGATTTCTTGTCCCTTTGTATGTGATTGTTTATTTTTTAATCTTTCTCATCAGACTGGTTTAATAGGTTCCTACTAATGTGGGAACAAAATCAATCAATTTTGAAAAAAACCTTTACACCCTAATTCACCCCTCCCCTCTCAGTGTGTTGTAAGGTCCTTCAAGATGTATCATATTATACAGGTAGATCTTTTTAAATTTTTACTTACTTTCTATCATGCATAATTCAGTAAATGTAAGGGGAGTCCCCCAGTTTCATGAGAACAACTTTTATATTTGGAATAACAAAATGAGATCTCCTCTAATATATCATGGAATGGATGTACTCTTATCTACTACTAAAGGGATTCATGCAACTAAAAGAAAATGACTATCTATGACTGAAACAGAAAGAAAACTTTCTTGATGATGATGCTAAAGAACAAATTTCCCCTGCTACAGAACTACATAATCAAATCTATCAAAAAAGTAACGGGTTTCAATTCAGAAAAGTCTATGTTGGAAGAGTTGAAAAATATATATGAATGTCGTAACAATGTGAATGGGTCCATGCTTCAAGTTTCTTCACAACACGTTTTCTGATTTGACGATTCATCATAGTGAAAATGTATATTCCTTTTTCAATCAAATTACTGATGTTGTAAGAGAAATTTTCAGGATTGGTGAATAAAATAAGGACATTGACATTGTAAATAAAATATTTAGAAGACTTCCACCACATTGCATTCAATAATTTTCATCCCTTTAGGAAAGGGATCAATCAAAACATTCATTGGATGACATTCTGAGTAGTTTGGTAGAATATAAATGAGAGTCAAACAAAAGTATTCAACATGTTGTGTTAGCAAGGAGATGGAATTCAAATACATGGAAAAACACGAGATTCCATTAGATAGTATTAATTTAGGTATTGAGGGAGATGAAATCTTTTCTCTCTTATCCATGAAATTCATGATAGGAAAAGTTATATTTGAATGAATGCTACCCTTGGCATGTTTTTGTTATGATAGAGTTAGGCATATTTCCTCTCAGTTATCATGGAACTTAGAATATTTATAAAGAGAACCTAGAAACTCATAGAATCCTCATAAAATGTATTCTTAAAAGGGAGACTTCAAATCTAGATAAATATAATAGATAAATAGTTTTTTTATAAAGAATAAGATGATGATAATGAAATTTTTGAGGAAGAAGAACCATAGATTAAATATAGAAACCAAGATTCTGTGATAGATGAATTTGTAAATTTTAAACCATTAAAATATCAGTATTGAGATAATAAATTTATTACTAATTATAATCTCATGTTGTAACAAGTTTATTCTCTTGGTATTATTTAGAATCAAATAAATAGATGCCAAAAGATGAGAGGAGTTGAGGAAGAGTGATCAGAATTTGTTGATCAGCTGTGAGCTTTAATTAATTTACTGGAAGAAGTATTGAAAGAACATTAAAAATCTTTTGAAAATGTACGATATGTAATTTTACATAATCATAGAATTTAAGAACAATAAAAGTACATCAATGAATAAACCTCGAGAGTGGAGGAGAAGTCCATGACTATTGACGAACATGAAGATGAATTTGTGAATCATAGTAGTAAACATGAAAGTTAATCAAACATAAAATAACCAATGAAGAAAATTGAATTTGGAAAATTCTCAGATGTGGAGCTATTAGAGATATCTAAGAAATTTTCCGATAGATTAGAAATTTTCTGTATGATCAATGATCTACAAGTATAGGAAATGGTGAAAATGGTTGGTATGCTAAGAGATTAGATGATGAAAATAAAATTTCCCAAAATAAGTGAATGATGAATGATTTACATATCGCAAAGTCACATGAAGTAACAATAAAGAAAGCCTAAAATAAAACTAAAAACTATCCTCAATTTTCGAAAAATTATTATCTTTCAATATCTTTTCCTATGGAAGGGTACATGAGGAGGAATATAAGTGAGAAGACATTTCCCCTTATGAAAAGTAAATTTTATGGCTATCTGGGCCATACCATGTCATTATTTGTAGAAGCGAGGAGATATTGTAATGGGGAAGAACTAGTAATATAAAGAGGAGAATGAATTAATATCCTATGTCTTATAGAATATATAGATTTTATGTATATTGTTTCCACTGTATAACATTTGCTATATGGCTATTCTTTGTAGGAAGAGGAAAAAAGGAAATGACTCCTACAGAACTCATGGAATTTTTAATTCTCATCAACTAGACCGAGATTCTCTTATAAATAGGTTTTCTCATATGGAAGAACAATATGAGTATGATAAACCAATACACATGGAAAATAGATTGGAAAGGCTATTTTTATCTTCCAATCAATAAAATGCTTCATGGAAGGAAAATAAGATAGTTGAGGGACAAAATCATGGAGAAGTCACTCTCAAAGTTACAAAGAACAATATCACCTAGATTCTTGACAGCATATTCCCATCCCATATGATATAAAATGCATATTTATTGAAGAATTTATAGAAAATGGTTTACGCAATGGTCGGGTTTGATAATGACAATGCCTTGAATATCAATCGTAGTGGGAGTACATAACTGTAAAGTGATGATATTAAGAAAACCAAAGTTCTTTATGTGGATGGTTTCTGTCACAATCTCTTGAGTGTGAGTAAACTATATGAATCAAGACTTATAGTGAATTTCAATCAAAAAAATTTCACCATAAAATTATTGACATGAAATTATTGAATGAAAGGTTTCATAATAGATCGAAAATTATATCAGGTTAATAGTAAATAGAACAATTTTAATGATATTTGAATAACAAAACAACTAGTGGCATCGTAGGATGCGTCACATTAATCAACAAGACAAGCAAAACATATCTAATATAAAGATATTCATGGATCTCTATAATCTAAAATTTGTACGGTAAAATAATTTGTATTCTTTCGTGTGACATAAGTTGTTATGTAGTTCATATCATCCAAAGAAGAAAAGGGCATCAAATCTTCTTAATCTCATCCATATAGAAGTATTTGTTCAGATAAATGTTGCTAGAATATATGTACAAAGGTACTTCATTATTTTTTTATGATTGTAGTATAATTGATTATGTGATGGTTATAGACATGAATCATCAAGTGCTTGATCACAAGAAAACATGTTGCCGAATAGCAGAGAATGATATTGGTTGCACGATCATTGTTTTACGGTCTAACAATAGAGGGGAATGCACTTCCATTGAATTTAAATCATACCTAGAGAAACATGTAATACAACATGAGGTGTCCTCTATGAGAACCCCACAACCTAATGAATTTTTAGAGCACCGTAATCGAAAGGTGAACAATATGGATAGAACTGTGTAGATTATGAGTGGTATCTCGCAACAATACTAGGAAGAGGTTGGTCAAGCTGAAGTTTTTACTCAAAATTTAACAAAACATTTTATTGGAGAAACCGAGACACCATATGAGTTGTCGAATGGAAGGAAACTATCTTCGAATTATTTTCATGTTTATTGAAGTATTTGTTTTATTAAGAACAATGAATGAAATTATGGAACTTATGTTTATGCAGCATTTGATGGAATATTCCACTGTCATTAAATACATAAAAATTCTGAAAAATGATTCAAAAATCATCTTATGATAATTATTGAAGTCAATGATTCTAATATCTGTGATGATTAGACCAAAAATACCTTATGAATCCCTTATACTGATATGGTCGAATATGAAGATGATATTAGACATGTAATAGATTAAAACTCATAAGTGGAGGAATGTGTGAATAACATTTAGAGGTCAAAAAATGATGATGATTCCGAAGAAGAATTTGAAGAAGAAATTATGTATGAATGAAATTCATCTGAACCTCACAAGATAAATAGAAAATATGAAATTGATCAATCTAATATTATTAAGAATTGAACCTCACCATCACAGTAAATGATAACGACAAATGATGCACATTATTCCTTGCTGTCAATTTTATGACCAACCTCATTTGAAGAATCAATGAAGTATGAATCAATGGTTATGTCCATGAAAAATGAATTGGATCAAATTGACAAGAATCAAACATGGTATCTAGTTATGATACATGATGATCAAAATGATATTAGAACGAATTGTTTTTTTGAAATAGATTTAATGAGAATGAAAATGTGATCTGAAATAAGGCATGATTTGTGTGTAAATGATATTCATAGATTGAAGGTGTTGATTTTGAAGATACATTTTCTCTAGCAGAGAGACTGGAGTTGATCAAGATAATCATTGTGAAGTAAATTCCAAGAAGATACAAAGTCTATCAAATAGATGTCAACATATTTTTCTTTATTGGATTTATTGAATACGAACTCTACATTGAACAAAAAATGGTATTTCTAACTATATATTATGAATAAACGTTTTTTTGAATAAATAAGGTGATTTATAGTCAACAAAGTAATTTTGTGCTTGGTATTATTGAATGTATGAATATCTAATGATGATTTAATTTAAAATGTGTTGTTTTGATCATAATCATTATGTGAAAAATTCACAGTAAGATCATTTTACAGTGCTCGTGCATGTAGGTGGTATCAATTTCGATGGAAACATGCATTGATCAGTAAAAAATATATATAATCACATGAAATAAAAATTTTAAAGTTCTATGACTGGTGAATTCATATATATCATGGGGATACATGTTATTTAGTAAAAATATTACACTATCATTTCTCACGAAAAACATGGAAGGGAGTTGTCGAATAAATTAAATTTTCCTGATTCTAAACCAATGTCAACTCTAATTTTAGTTGGTAGAAAACATGTCCATCATGGATATGTGACTTCTAGAGATCTCGAAATGTATAGGAAAATCATTGGAATATTATTATACATTACTAAAACACGACCAAAAAACTTCTTTGAAATATGTTAAGTATCATGTTTCAAACAAATCATAAAGGATGACATATGATAGAAGTTAAACATATCATAAGATATATTCAATGTACACTAAATTTTTTCTTATACCTTACTAAATTAAGAGACAACAAGTTATCACATTTTATTGATATAGACTAGGCTGGAGATGTGGTTGATATAAATTCCACATGTGGTTGGGGGTAATTTAGCGGAAAGAAATTTGTTGGATTCTTGAGTGGGAAATAGGAAAGTACTTCTAAGAGTATTGTGGAATCAGAGTACATATTTAGTACAAATTCCCATACATGTTTATTATGGATGATGAAACAACTGAAGGATATTGGTGATTAGGTGAAATATTCAATGGTGATTCACTTTGATAACAAGAGTATCATCGATCTTAAAAAGAAACCTGTTTATTATTCTCAAACAATACATACTAAAATCAGATATCAATTCATCATTGAAAAATATGAACAATACATGGCTAAAATGGACCATTTTGGAACTTATGACCACGAATATGTCTTTCTAACCAACCCATTCGAAGCATATGTGTTCTTGAAATATCAATTTAACCTCGGTGTTCAACCACCTCATATTGCATGAGAAGTTTACGAGTAATCCCATATCCACAATTAGGTAACTTATTTTAACCTATTTAATGTAGTGATTAAGTTTAATGGGAAATTTATGATGTGTAGAAATTATTATTTGAGCAATACAAGTCAAAATCTAGAAAATTGGGATTATTGATAATATAAAAGAATTGAGAAATTCAATATTACCAAGGGAGAGAATATTAATTTCAGTAGGTTGTTTGATAAACCATGAAATTATTATACGATGAGAATACAATGATAATAGGAATGAAATGAAATATTAATCCACATTAGTTGATTATGGATCTTCACATTCTAAAATGAGTGTTGCAGATGTTAATAATGACCAGTTCTTTATGGAATTTTTCTGCAGATTCCCAACAAACCCAAACATGTTGATTTTTGGAACCAAGACTATTATTTTCATGAAATAGAGCATGTTTTTTTATTTTCAATCCTTAATATGATAAAAATTATTGTTGTAAGAATGAAATCCTAAAGTACAACATGGATACATTATTGAAGGTGGTATTGTTTCCAAGTTTTTTCCAAATTTTAGGGGCCAAATTGTAGAGGAAGTGGATAGCATCAGGACATGATGTTTTCTAGAAACAACTCATTATGAAAATTTAAAAACTCTTGGGTTTCTTGAATAATGGAATGAAATTATTTATTTTGTGGAGAATCATGATTTGTGACAGTGTTCTCCACGATTAAAATAATAGGATCTTCACGAGTGTGTGACGTATTGACAGAATGCTTCTCGACAACACCAAATATCAATAGAGCTTTTCGAATTGATGGGAATCCTGATGATGTTTTTAAAATATCGTAAAAAAAATTCAAGTCGATGGACCATTGTGAATAGCCGATCCTATAAATATAAGGATGCACCCACTTTATTTAACGTGGAAAATTCAGGGAAAATTTGGAATCGCTTTGATCTTGAAATGGAAATGGAGATCGCTAAATATAGATTTTTATTATATTTTGAGAATTTTGAAAGGACTACTGAAGACTAGACTGGTGCTAAATAATTTGAGTAATAGGTGCTACATGATGAATGGGTGTTCTGTGATCACTCAGTGGTCTCCAAATATGTATGGTGCTTCGTGAAGGAAGTAATCTTCAAGAAGGAGAATCACAAATTCATATCTGAATATCATTTATTGGTAATCAAGGGTTTAAAATAGAATAAACTCTGGTTTATGGTGAAATTAATGTGTCATGCTGGTCAGAGACAAATACTTTAATCCCAATCCATTTAAGCGACCTTCATGCCATTAAAACTAGGTAAGGCTTCTCTCAAAGCAATGAGCTAGGGGTGACAGAAGTGCTTCGAGGGATGCATTGTGATATACCTAAAATCTTGTAAAGGTAGTGTGCCTAAAATAAAATTCTTGTGTCTGTAATATTTTATTCCACAACTAGTAAATAATAGAGTATTTAGGTACGAACAACACAATGTCCGTGTATGATCCTTAGACAAGAACATTATGTTGTAACAATTAAAATTGATGTGTTGTCCCTTTTCATGTGATTGTATTTCTTCTAATATTAGCCATCATATAGGATTAAAATGTTCCAACCAATGTGGAAAAAATATCCATAATGCATGAAGATAATTTTTACAGCTTGCATCAAACCTTCCCTCATAGGGTTTTCTGGGGTCCTTTACAATTCACCTATACAAAAATTTAGTATGCCATGATAAATCTAAGAACATGTATATTAGGATATGTATTATTAGAGATGTTTTGTAATTAGGAATAGTGGTTTTCAAAAAGATACACAAATACATCAACCCAGTTCATTGTTAGACTAATGTCATGTTGTGGTCTAAATTTAGTTTTTTTAAATAGATTGAATGTGGTTCTAATTCCATAAACTTTGGTTAAATAACATCAAAAAATTTACATGAAAATGGTGGAGATTACTGAATTGTGATATTAATTTTTTTCCCATATTGAAATGAAATATTATAAATTCTCCCATTTATATTTTTTAACCATTCCATGAAAAATTAGAATTTTTTTTCATGCGAAATTTTTCAAATTTGGAATTATTTTGAATTCACAAACATTTACATTAGACCTGTTTCTTCTAGGGCATCTATTTGGGTGATTAGGCTTCTACATGGGAATCCTTCTTACTGCATGGGTTGTGTACATCTAATGGACCATTTACCTAAATCCTACTATGACACTATGCCTAGCAATCTCATATGATTTCTTGTAGTTGATAAGTTTCTCCGCCCACTACATCTACATTATCAATCTGTACCAATGGATGTTTGGATTTTTGTGCTTTTGGTTCGATGACATGTGCATGGAATGCATTGAATAGTGGTTCAGTTTCAAGGCACATGCCAGTGTGATGGGTATTCCTCACCCCATCACTCAGTCTCTTCACCTCCAGATAACTATTCTTCTTTCTCTCACTCTATAAGCTTCCTCTAGGTGTAGCTCTTGGTTCCTTTAGGAAAAGATCTTATTCTTCGTCACTATAACTCCTCATTGTAACTTTGTCGATGAATGTTTCTCTCCCCAACCTCATTCGGTTGTTTTCCATTTGGTGGAGATAATGACCTTAATTGTGAAAATATGTGTGGACATCATTCTTAGTGATGGTTCCACGAGTGCGAGCAGAAGTAGTGGATCCTGTATCCAAGTGTGGTATGCAACAAAAATCCAACATGATAATATCAACACAACTATACATTGAATCATCTATTACTATAAGTGTTTTTTCTATTTTCATTTTATCTGAAACCTATAAATATATTTTTTCCTATTATGTTCTGATCTTTTGGTTTTTACTGAATCTGTTTTCTTTGTGGCATTTCTCCTTTTTGAGCATTAATAAAACGCGTGTATGGGTGGTGGTGTTCTTGCTAGGGACATAGGTCCCCAAGGGATCAAATCATGATATATCATTATGTTATTCACATTTTTCTCAAAATATTTCATTCAATTTATTCAAATTTCGTTTTGTTCTATGATTTTCCTTATTCTTGCAATGATCTAGTTCAGTCCTATTATTGTTTGGTTTTCTACCACTGTTTAGATCACCACTCAAATTCACCCTTCAAGATTACCTTCATCTTTTTCTCTCTCAAAATTAAAAACTTTGGGAAAGGGAACTACAAACCATTAATGATACAGGATAGAAACACAGATAAAGCTATAGAAAATTGAACAACAGACCTACCCACATGATAAGACCCTTCTTCACCAGGCTAGGTGGGAACTTGTCTCCTTCTACGTGTTAATGGGATGGATCCATTTCACAATCACCTCCAAGATAGCCTTGCATGGACGGTATAGAAAAAAAAATATTTTTTCACAATAACTGTAGTCTAAATAGTGGGGCACTTGTTATTAAAACATGAACCCAACATATCTATGAAATTGTCAATTTAATACTCATGGTAATATTTTTAAATTAAATGTCACAAATTGTCCGAATCTATTTTTTTTTAGGTTGTCCTTCTATGTTTTATGGAAGAATATAGTCCAAATCAAACATTTACATGCATTTTCTAATGAAATTATCAGAAAATATAATATAAAATAACATAAAGCCAATGCTTATCGGGGCCTATCATGAAAGTCCATTTGGTCCATCAAGTAAATGTAATTGATAAATAATCACTTTCATTGTGAGGGATACATATAAACCTATAATGATTTATATGAGGGATTTTATTGGTGTGTATGGGTGGTTATGCTATCATATATCACGCTTTATACATACCTTTAACAACGCCAAATAAAAAGTGATGATAAATGGGTTACTTTTATCAAATATCACAAAAATCAATGATAAGGTTATATTTTATCAATTATAAGAAAATCACTCATTAAAGGGTATTATTATTCAGCACTTTTTTCTAGTGCTTACAAATGTCAACCCTTTATCAGTGCTTTTTTAGCACTGATAAAAGTGAAGCTTTGTTAGTGATTTTTCTATCGACGATAAAGGTCACAGTGAGTAATTAAATTTATATATAAATATTTATATATTTAAAATAATATTTATAATACAATATATATATATATATATATATGTTAATATAATATATAAAGATGATTTAAATTACTTTTATTAAAAAATAAATCAATTTTCTTTACATATATTTATATAATTACTAAATTTACATATCAGTCAAACTGTTTATTAGTTTATTTATATGCATTAATTAAAAAATGTATATATAATTAAAAAAAATTAATATATTAATAATATATATAAACAATTATATATTATATACATGACTATATATTTTTAGATATATATTTATATTGATGTTAAATAATTTAAAATATATGTATATGTATGATTGTATGTATATTTGTGTACGTGTGTTTTTATTTGTGTATATGTATGTTTGCATATGTATGTTTTTCATGTGTGCAAGTATGTGTATGTGTAGGTCTGTTTATTGATTTAATATCTATTTTAATATCTCACCCTTTTTATTATATTCTATATTTACTCATTTTTAATATTTATACATTTTTAATATAAATTTATTTTAATCAATTCATCATAAATTTATACGTGTGGGTTTTATTTTATTTTACTTAATTTAATTTAATTATATTTAATTACTACTATTTTTTATCATTAATATAATTCATTTTTGTAAATTTTTTTATTTATATAATTAATATCATCTGTTATTTCATTTCTCTTCATTTCTTGTGAGTTTATAATTGTCATAAATATTAAGAATTAACTTCTTAATATTTTTTTGGGTTATTGACTTTTATTTATTCATTTATTGTTTTATATACAATAATAATGTTAAAAATATTTTTAAGAATTTTTGTATACTTTATTTATACATATTATTATTTACTATAAATGTAATATTTTCAATATGTTTGTAATTTATCTAAATAATATATATTAGATTTTGTATATTAAGATTTCACATTTAAAATATGGTTTAAAATTTATATAATTATTCTAAATAAATTATTTATTTCTTAATTTTTTTGATTTAAATATTTAATTAAAAAATTTGAATATATATATATATATTTTGAAAAATATTTAGAATTATATAAAAGTATTTTCAAATATATTTATTTTTAATTATTATTATATTTATATAATTATAAAATTATAAAAAATATATTGAAATGAGAAATTTATTTTTTATATTTATAATTATATATATAAATTAATAAATATATATAAATATATATTATATATAATTATGTAAATATATATAATTATATAAACATTTATATATTTATAAAAAAAAAATTTAAATGTATTTATTTATTAGTACAATTATAAAGATATATATTTAAATAATTATAAAATTATAATAATTATATTTGTAAATACATATTGGTAAATTATTAAATATTTATTTATAAGTATATAAATTAAATTTTATTAATTATTTTTATTATATTATTAAAATTAGATATATGTTAGCACAAGAATTTTAACACTAATAAAATCTGTTTTATCAGCGCATTAATTTTTACTGATAATAAAACCACACTTTATCAATGATTTTTTGAAATCACTAATAAAAAACTTACACGATCTATAAATAGAACCCTATTAGATTCCTACTCACTTGACCGTTCAATATTTCTAGGAACGATTTTTTTTTCATTTCTCACCATCAATCATCTTGACTAATTTATCATCAAAAAAGCTGAGGTATTTGATTATTTCTACTCCACTTTCATTTTGATCCAAACAATGCACCTGATCTGATTCCCATCCCACCGACTCTCATCACTCACAAAAAAATCGATCAAACCTCTGTTGGCCAACCCAACAAAAAACACTCAGCTTCCTCCCCATCACCCTAAACACATGAGATTGTGGAGGGTAGGGTGATTAAAAATTGTTGTTAGGGAGTCTCACCACATGTGATCTGATGCTGACTGTTGTAAGAGACACATACCATGAAAAGGGAGGTTCTGCAATGTAAGTAAAATAAGAAGTGGTCTACATTACAGATGTATATTCACCACCCACCATCATTATTACTGTTCTTTTATATCAATTTTCTTTCACGTTAAGAGAAATGACACCAGGATATTATTTTTCTAGAAATTCTATAAAATCGTTATTGAGTTTAAATCATTAAATTTTATAATAGAACTTATACATAAAAACCATGAAGAATAATGTAAGAAAAAAAATAATGGTCTATACCTTTTTTTCGGATCGATATTCAATGAATACTTCCACTAAAATAGATGTCATTGGTGATTTCCATTAAATAATATATGTAGTGACATAATATTTTATATGTAATACTTTTGAATATTTCTAAAATATCGCCGAATCCACGAATTAAGTCAGGGAGAGATTTTGTGGCTCGAAGAGCCTCATCCTAGTGATATTACATACATTAAATATATTTATTCATGTTCATTAATTCTCTCTTTAAATGTGAAAGAACTCTTGAGAAGAGTCACATATCATAATTTTGTGATGGTGGTTATATTCAGATTGTCATTTTTACCCCAGGCGTGACATAATGCTACCCACACTGGGTGCACGAGTGAGACTGGGTTAGCGGTGCATTTTGTGGGTGATTATTAATTAAATGAATATTTAATAAATAAATCTATCACAAATCCATCCCCCTCTCACTTTGGTGCACTTGAAAAAAGGGTATGCATGGCCTTCATCTCCCCCTTTTGCAATGGATGGGAACCGAGCCAAATCGAAGCGAGGAGGCATTGTTGATCTTCGTTCTTAGAATGGACCATATTTAGATTAAGGAGAATCGTGATCTAGGCATCGTTCTACACCTAAAGATTCTTTTTTTCACTGTTGAGGTAGGTGGAATTGTTTTTTAGGTCTTTACCCCCTTCTTTAATCATTGTTTTAATGTTTTAGAGCCCTGTTGCAATTGTTATAGATCCCTCCTATGTCAATAGACACGTGCCTATCTTGGGGTGTTACAAAAATAAATATAACCTATGTTAAAATGCAGTAAAGTGGGTAACCTATGTTGTCTCCCGAGAGATGTGAGAACACAGTATTTATAACTTTTAATTTGAGGAAAAAATTGGTTGTGTCTGACATTTTATTGGTTTTGGATGAAAATTAAAAATGGAATGAAAATAATTAAGAGAGAAAAAGTTTGAAAACTATTATATGGGAAGGGTGATTAGGACGAGTTCCGTTTTCTAATTGCAATGTTCTCCTTGTTTTATTTTATTCTAACCTCTTCGGCTATGCTATTTAAAGTGTCATTCGATGATCATTTACATTCACTCCTTTGGAAGAATGGTGATGGTTAGAGTATTCCTTACCATGATCTCAGTTTAGTCTAATATCATTCCACATTCAATAGAGTTGTAGTATATATCCTCATTTGACTTGGGAAATACACTATCAGGTCTTTTTATACTAAGAAATTAAAAACATTCACCACTTCTTTCACTGATACTGAAGATCACCAAGTACATTACTAGTAATTATTTTTCTATTCAATCATATATAATCCAAAACCTATTGGAGGGGGATAATGATCATTGAAAAAATAAAAAATTAATAATGTAATAAAAAATCAAATACGATCTCAATTGATAATAAAACATCTATATGAAATTGAAAACCACATTGTAGTGAAAAGATAGAATATTTTTTCAATAAAGTGAATGAACTCAAGAATTACAAAATAAAAAACCTAACTTTACCCAATAACTCAAATTCTTACCCCACAATGGTAAAGTTAATATATTTTTATCATGAAGGATAAGGCATTACAAAACTATGAAAAAATAAAATAAATAAAGAGAAAAAAATGTAAAATTGTCCAGCACATTCTGTCCTCTGAAATATTTCACTTATTTGGAACCACCCCTTCTAGAATAACCAAAAGGCCCCTTATTATAGAATTCTATAAATAAAATTTAATTTCTTTCCGACTAATCTCAAAATTAATTGGATTGCTATAGTGAATAATATGTAATTTTTATTAAGGAAGACCTTTTCTCAATAATATTTCTGTAAATCTTCATTCTATGTATCCCATACAATATACGACTTAATGAATATTAATATCCATGATATTAAATAGAGATACACATATTTTAATTTGTTGACCATTACAATTGGAATCACCTTAATTGGATCTATTATGGACAATTTGTTATTGATTAACTGATGTGGGGTACAATTGGTCGTCCAGAATTGTTCTCTAATATAATGGAATTTTTAGTGCCCCTTGATGGTAGAATTATATCATGTACCAAAAGAAAAATTTGATGCCCAAAATTCCAGGTTTCCAAATAAAATAATCACATAAATTCAGATTATGTAATAAAATATATGATCTAATTACCAAAACACATAAATCTGTTAAATTCCCAAAATTAAGAAACATTCTAATTTTAACCCAAAACATACCATGAATCCAAAAATGATGTAATTAAACATAATTTTATTAATTTTTGGGATTTTAATATTTTAAATAAATATAAAAATGTTGAAAATGTCAACTCTTTCAATTCCCCCACAATTATCAATTGGACTCCTCGACATGTAAGCATTAAAATAAAATCACAACAAATTTTAAACACATATCCAATAGATACACCAAGTCCACACCATGAAACAAATAGATATCATGCATTATAAAAAAATTATTGAAATTTATCTATTTATGTAATTTTTTATATTTACACATTTTTCCTCATCCCTTGCACTCAAGTCATCGACCTCGTATTAATTTTATCTCATCTCATAAATAACAATTTTAAACAATGTTTTTTACATCCAAACCAATGCAAGGGTCACTATAGTTTTGAAAAAATCTTAGTTCTCTACCCGATATGTGTCAAGGACACGTGTTTATCATGGGGAATTTTTAGAGTTCTTCTATGGCTTTCAGTTGGTATGATTTTTATGGGAATAATTCTGAGGCTGAATGAGTAGGGTTATCTCTTTTTGAAGAAAAATTGAAAGATTTTAATTTTCACTCATGCATGGTCACCTTCTCAGCCACTTTATAAAAAATAGGCTCCATCATCATGAAAACCCTAGGAATGTTCAATCATCTCCGCATTTTAGCAGCAATAATATCAATCTTCTCTAAAATTATTTTTCTTAAAACTCCATATAGGCATAGCATTCTTTTAACATCAGAATCTCCAGAAAGGCACATCTTCCTTTATCATGAATGCTTCAGAAAAGGCACAATTTTTAACAAAATTAAATCTTCAATAGCAGTAGCATATCTTAAACATTTAATTTTCCACCCAAATTATCACCAAAGTTGTTAGTACATTACAAGACATCTTCCCCCACACTTATGTTTAACTATATCATGGAATTTCACTTCAAGAGAATGGTGGATAGGTAAAATTGGTTACTAATGTGGCTAATCTAGTAGGTTGTTCATGGATTATATGAGCCAAAAGTATTAAATTTTCAAGGTGGGCCAGAATAAAATGGATTCTAATCAAAAGGGGCATTAAAATAAATAAATTCCTCAATAATTTAATACCCAAGTACGTCAAACCCTCAAGTTTTGACTGATATATATCAAATTCTAGATATTGAAATCATTGGCTGGTTCTATCAAGAAATATGTTCAATGTAATGAATATGATAAAAAATGGTTTAGAAGACTCATATTAATTAGAATTAATAGATATAGACAGTGAAATGTGGCATGTGATTCAAAAATCTAAGCACATTTCATGAAATTTCCAAATACTTGAACTTGATACAAATTAATTTCATCATTAATTTAAGCTTAGTTTCATGGAATAAATTGGTTCACTCAATTACTTGGTATTAAAAAATTGAAATGAGAATCATTTAATCTCAAAAGTTTCATAAATAAACCCTAATTTGAAAAATAAACACAATCAAATTTGAAAACATGCAATGATTTTATTTTTTTGAAAAGAATTAAAAAATGTAAATCCTAAACTACGAAGTTTCCCTCCCCCACAAATAAATGATGAATTTTCCTCAATGCATTCAAATTGATGCAATATGTTAGAAAATTTTAAATTGAATCACAACAATCAAGTAAGTGTAAAGGAGTGGTACAACCTAACTTATTGGTAGTGAAGTATTGAGTTAATTTCCTAAGTGTTTCACACTACAAACCTACACGAAAAAGGATAAATGAAAAAATAAGATGTTTATTGAAATAAATAAAAATAGAAATAATATGAGAAAAGAAAGATAGATCTTGGTTTAATCCCCCAAGTGGGCCATGAGTTTTCACTACCTATATATGGGTACTTCTAATCGGTCATCCCCTATCCGAGGATGGATGATGTTTCTTTCTCATGAACAAAAAACATCTTCTTTATATCATGAGCTTGATCATTTTTGTTGAGAAACCATGAGTATAGAACAAAAAATACACCACTAAGATAAAAAAATACGACAATCTAGGTGGGGGTATGGAAAAAATGATTCCTCATATTTCTTGGTTTCTAGTTTCACGGCTTCCCCTTTATTTCCCATTGGTTGCTGAAGGAATGCTACTTCGTTAGAGAATAATAAGGAATGTTAGATTGTATTTCAATTTGAATAAAATTAAATCATGAAGGATCAATATCAAATTCAACTCATTCAAAGTATAAATCTATTATCTCTTTTTACTTATGAATATCTATGTAGATATCCCCTTGAACTCCCTCCAATAAATGATCAACATGTTTGGGGAGCTCCAACTGTTTCTATTTAAGTGCATGTTTCTTTTCTTCCTCGACGAAAAGACAATAAAAGAGTTGTCAGAATCTAAAAATTTCATACAAGGGGAGTTAATACTAAAATTAGTTTCAATAAAATTATAAGATAATGAGTTTATGACAAAATCATCTCCCTTAATTAGATCATCTTCAATTTCTTCTTCTGTGGGAATTTCCACATGGAGTAGAATTTCACTAGCTTGAGGTAGGCAGTCAAACACCTTAATATTTTCTTCAAATTCCACCTTGTTGGTGGTTTCTTTCTTAAATGATGCTAGATCTTATACATTATGAGATACATGTGGTTCTATTAGTTCCTAAAACTTTTTCCAAAAATCATCTATATCATGTTGATATCACATACATACCTTATATGTCATATATTATTCATCAATATTCATCAACAATGTTTGAAAACTGCCAACTGGATCTTCTATTAATTCCAATAAGGTCTCCACCGGTTCATCAACATCATGGAATAGCGAGGAATCTAATTCTACTAATGGATCATGTTTTGGTTCGTGTTTCTCTTTGGATGTGTGAACATATTCAATTTTCCATTCAATTTTTCTCTCCAGGTCCTTTATTTCTTCCCGAAGTCATTGCAATTGATATTTTTTGGAGCTTCCTCTTCTTGTTTCCCCTCATCCATTTCCTGACTAAATAATGAAAAATAATAATATAGTTCAATTAATTTTTTTTCCAGTCCCTCCAGTACTGAGTAATCATGTATTTCATTGTGGTCTTAACTAATATCCTTGAATTTATCCTCATTGATGATTTAGATTCGTGCTCCCTTAATCTATTTAGCAAAGAGAGAAACACCATCCTATGTAGAAGATGGTTATTCAATAATTGGTTCTTTCACTCGTGGATAATTGTTCCTTTAATAAATGAAATAATATTTTTATAACAACATGGTAAAATATTTATTTATTATTTTTTATTTTATAAAATGTAAAATATTAACAATTAAATTTTTGGAATAGCCTCCCCTAAAATAATGTCAGGTTTTGACATGTTCCTATCATGGGGTGCGACAAAAACAGAAATGACCTACGTTAAAATGATTTAATGTGGGTAACTGAGGTAGTATCTTGAGATAAGTTCAAACAAAATTGTGTCACTTTTAATTAGAGAGAAAAATTTGTAGTGTCTGAGATTTTAATGTTTTTGGAATGAAAATTAAAAATGGATTGAATAAGATTAATAGAAAAAAATATTGAAAAATATGATATGAGAAGGGTGATTAGGTTGGAGTTGGTGTTATAATTTCAATGTTATCCCTATTTTATTTTATTCTAATCTCTTGTATAATGTTCATTAATGTGGGATTCCACGATGGTTTCCACTCACTCTTTTGGATGAATGTTGATGGTGAGAGTGCTCGTTTCTAAGGTCTTAGTTTTTTCTACTATCCTTCTATTTGAAATAGTGTTTTATTAAATATCCTCAATTGACTAGGGAAATACCCAATCAGCTCTTGTTTGTTCCAAGCAATCAAAAACAATCACCACTACTTTCACAAGTACTGGCGATCGACATGTACCTCACCACTAAGAATTGGTCTATTCCATCATATAAAAAACAAATCCTCAATGAGGAAAATAATTATCATTTTCCATCCCAAAAATTAATAATATAATCAAAAATCAAATACGATCTAACATGATAATAAAATCGCTTCATGAAATTGATAACCACATTACAGAAAAGAGGTAGAATTATTATTCAATAAATTGCATTAACAGAAGCATTAAAAAAATAGAAAACCCACCCCTCCCTAGTCACTAAAATGTTTACCCCACATTGGTAAATGTAATAGAGATTTATGGGGCAGGATAATTCATTACAAAACTATGAAAAAATAAAAGAAAGAAAGGTAATGAAGGAAAAACTATCCAGTAGATTTTGTCCTCGGAATGTTTTCTCTTGTTTGGAACCCGCATTCGCGAGTCACCCAAAGGTCCCTTCTTATTGAATTATCCAAATCAAATATCTTTTCATTCCTCCCAATATAAAATTAATTTGAAGGTTATAGGTAACGATATGTAATATTTATTATGGTTTACTTTTTTGCAGCGAGATTTCCAAAAATCATAATTCAATGTTTCTCATCCAATATCTAACAAAATGAATCTAAATCTCCAAGATATTCAAGAAATATTTTCATATGTGAATTTTTTGACCATTCCAATTTGAATAATCTTAATTGAAGCTATTATGAAATATTTATGATTGATTAACTAATGTGGGGTCCACACGGTCATCGAGAATCATTCTCTAACTTAATATAATTTTTTAGGGTCCCATGATAGAAGAATTATATCATGTCCCAGAAGAAAAAGTTGTATCCCAAATATCCCAATTTTCTGAAAAAAATAATTGCATAAATTGTGATTATATTATAAAAGATAAGGTCGAATTACCAAAACACATATAATCATTTAAATCCCCAAAATTAGAAAACCTTCAAATTTTAACACAAAACATACCATAAATCAAAAAATGATGTAATTAAACATAAATTGATGAATTTTTGTGATTTAAATATTTTAAATACTTATAAGAAATTTAAAAAAAACAAACTCTATCATCGATCTATAGGTTTCAAGGAAAAACATGGTGAATTGGGTGAGACACAAGATAATTCGCATTGGAATTACCATCTACATGACTTGTAGAAACTTGAGATACATCGTCTGTTATTTAAATTTAGGGAATAAGAATTTCGAGGACTATGCTCCATGTTCCAGGTTTACATTCGGTGTTTTGAGTTTAGACACCATGTAGTGACCCCATGTCATGTGGCCAAAGGACATGGCCAGGGTTGTCATGTAACAGAACATGGTCATGTAAAATTTAATTTCTTATCTATATGGACATATGGTGTTAGATACAGGCAAGGGAAGATGACATGGATAAGTTATCATTTTACATGAACACACAATGTATTATGGTATACATGTCGTGTGAGTGACATAGCTGGCTGAGCCATGTGGATGAAGGACAATGCTTGGGTCCAGGTGAGGTAGAACATTCATGTATAGATTGTACAAATTGGGTATTCCTATATAGCCAAATAATCTCCATGAATAGGAAACATGTACAGGTTCATGGAAAATTTCACACATCATGTGGTCTCTAGTGCATTTCATGTACATTTTGGGGGTGTTCTTGAGATCATCCAACTTACGCATCTCCTTCTATGTGACTTAGATTTAGGCTTCTAAACCTATCTTAAGTACATTTCCATATAAAATGTGATGGATTCCATCACTTTGGAATATTAGATATGATGCATTAAGATTGACCACAGCATGATAGTTGTGGTGCGTAACCTTGGCTTGTGATCATGTTGGATCAATAGGTTGATGTCGGGGTTAGTACATTTCACTGAAACATAAGGATGATGGTCCAGTAAAATATTTAGGCTGGTATAGTGGTACTACCCTATTGTAATATGGTTCACGTCCCCTATACATGGCATTGTTACGGTGTGAGGTATGATAAGTGTGACACTCCCATTATTAGAAGTAGACTGATGCTATATATATGTGTTGTACTTAGAGAATTTTTTTGTGATTGGAACACCCATAAGGCATCAGCATATGTGTTTCAATTACCTCTATTGTTTGGTAGAAAGAAGAGTCCCCACATTATGGGTGAGGGTTCTATATATTTGTGGTAGTTATTCTATGGTTTATTCTCCCCTAATTGATTTTGGTGCAGGTTCCCCATAACATTCATGTAGTTAGAGAAAATAATATCATGTTTTTTCAGGGTGAAGGCCCTCCATACACATTGGATATGTATATTAGGTGTCCACCTATTATTCTAGGGAGCGAGTCCTATATTCATAGACTTGGTTGTCCAATATCATACCAAGGCACAGGTCCTCCATATGAGAATATATAGGTAGAGTGGGTACTACCCTATCAGGATAGGGTGTGGTTCCACTATCCATGGAGTTGAAAATATCATTTCATTTTAGGTTTTGGGTTTTTATTGTTCTTATAAAAGAGTTGGTTCTCCCCTGTCAAACCAGGAAGCATGTCCTATATCCTTGGGTTAGTATCCCCTATCATGTCAGGGTGTGGGTCCCACATAGTAAATGAGCTGGTAGAGTAGAACCACCTATCATATGAGGGATTGGGTCCTGTAGCCATAGGCTGGTACACCACTATCATACCATGGTGTGGGTCCTCTATCCTATGGAGTTTAACTCCCCTATCGTATCAGTGTGCGGGTCCTCCATTGGTGTTAAGGCTCCATCTACTTTTGAGTACAGTTATGAAGAGTGGCCCCCTAGATTCATGTGATACCTAACCAGGAGATAATTCTCCCTTGATGGGTTTAGGTGTCCAAAACCCCATACATTAGTGATAGAGTTTTTGTGGGTTGGTTATGAGATAGTGCTCCCTCGACTACATAGAAATAATGAGGTGAAAGTCCCTCTATTATATCTCTCTAGAAATGATGCACACAATAAATTTTCTGGATCAATTCTCCTTCAACTAGGTGGTTGGGTGATGCGTGAGCCTCTACACATGGGTTCTTACTACATTACACAGGGTGCAGGTTATCGATGGAAGGACCTCTGGTGCTGGGAACTAGAGTTTGACCTAATGAGTTTCTCTATGGAGCATGTTCTCTTGGATGTAACATCCCGAATGGTAGAGTTGTTCCTGATACAGTGCATCTATCAAATAGGTTCCATTTAAGATGATTGAGCTTGTGATGTTTGTTCTCTTAGGTTTTTTGTTATCTTTAGACCCTCGAGTAGAATCATGTAGTTTGATAATACTTTAGAACCTCATTAGACATGGAGTCTGGGACAAGAATATCGCGGTGTTATACTGGGATTCATTGTGATGTTTTCACATGTCTGTGTTGACACCCCTTAATGAAAGAGCCTACAGGTCATGTATATATGAGGATATTTTGAGTTTCATTTTCTATCTCGATTGGGTTACCTCTAGCTAGGTTGAGTGGACTATTTCCATTCTATTTCTCCTTTTTCTATTGGTTTTTTGGGGAACCTAACTAGTATTATTATACTCAACCATGCATGGGTTTTTTTACATGTGTTGCATATTATAAATACCACATTCCTTTCTATGAAGTTTATAGGGGACTCCAGGTAGGGAGAGATTAGTGAGCTAGACCAACCGAGGTGTGTACCTGAGCTGGGATGAGGAGATTTTTTTATGTTTCATTTTATAGTGATCCCTTCTTATTAGAAGGTAAGATGCCTTTAAATTTAATGATGGGTTTGTGTTTTCACCTTTTTTAGTACTTCTTTTGTATTATATTATTTGATAGATGTAAGCATGAATTTCTATTTTACTTCTTTTTATATCTCTACACTATTTCATGGATGTGTTTACGGGTGCGTGTGTACATGATTTTAGTAGAAGGCCTCTCATTTTTTGGTTATACTAACTCAGTGCTAGTCTTTCGGCCCTTCACTATTGGATATAGTCTTGGGCAGTTGCAACTCGAGCCCCTGTTGGGGTAGGTAGTGAGATATTTGTATTACAATGGATTCACTTTGGAATTGTCATGTCATGAGTTTGGTTTGGGATGTATAGTGGCAGTGATAGCGTGTTTTGAGTATAGCTCTCAAGATAGATGTTTCTATGAAGTTTTAGTGGTGAACGTATCCATTCACCAGGACTTTGATATGTGAATTTTAGACTTGGTACATTAGGGGACTGTTCATGGGTAAATAATTATACATCCATCATATAGTTCAGAGTTTTTTTTATTTCATCCGTATTGAGTCAGCTCATCAAATATACTCTTTGAACATGGCACGTATTGATTCTGTTTTAGGATACCACCCTAATGATATCCATATGGGGTTCCATGGTGGGTTTGTGATGGTGATATGCCTCGTGAAAGGATTTATTGAAGGGAATTGGTTATGATGCGAGACCACAAGTTGGTCCTTCGATTGAGCCACCACTCGTTGATCAACTGGGTGTGCTGAAAATTTAGACAAAGGATGCGTGTCAGCTAAGTGTGTTGCATGAGTTCTAGAATTATTATCCTATTTAGTATCAAGGTGATCCATAACCCTATGTAGCTAATTATTAGAATAAGGAAGTCACACATGTTTTCCGTCTTGTGTGGACACCACCTGGTCCGATGGGGGCCCTTTCAGCAATCCTTCTATAGAGTTTTGTCAGTGATGGTGGAGTCTATTGATGTAATTCCATGATGAGGATATGATCACATGGGTGGAGATTAAGTGGCTCTTCAAGGAATATTTTTACCCAACTATGTTGATATCAGTACGTATGTAGGTGCTTCTATAGCATTAGTAGGGGAGCATGACTATGATGGATAAATCAGTGATATTCACATACCTGTCATGTTACTCTATGGATATGTTGTGAAAACTATTCTTTATATATCTTAACTCTGATCATGGACTCTGAAAATACATCCAACAAGGGTCTGACAAATTTTTCCTTCACTCAAATGTGATGACATTCAAGTGATCTCTAATAGTAGAGAGATTCATAGATGAGGGATTGGTAAATGTGGACCACAGTGGTGGTCATGAGGCTGAGGCATCGGTATCTATTGGTAAAAAAAGTTGATTTGGTCATGGTGCATGATGAATATACCCTTCACAGCCCCAAGAATGTGGGGATATGGTGCATGAGTTATGTCGAGAATCAGGTTAGCTAATGGCGAGGTGATGTTATGATGTGATGTTTGGGAACACCCTGCCATAGATTTTTTAACCCATCATGATACTAAGCAAGGTTCAGTTGATGGATCTCCTTTATAGAGGTACTATTTGGAGAAATAATTTATACGTGATGACATACATGGGGGAGGAGCATAGAGATTTGTATGAGGTGGCATGGGGTTTAAGGTGTTTCCACCACCATCCTAGGTTATCCACACCAGGCTCATGGAGTAGGGGGATAGGGATGAGGAAAAAAGTAGGCTACATAGGCTTTTGACTCAAAGGCCCAATTTATTAATAGAGTACCCTAGTATCCATTCAAATTGTTACAGTAGTAATTGTTAGAAATTGTTGTATGGTAATCTTTTTTATGCTTCTTTCTTGAGATTTAATTGGGGTGACGAGGGGAGTCGATAGAACCATGTGTGGGTGTTTAGTGATGTAGCTTTTGATTCATGAGGAAGAGGGATGATTTCCCCATAAGACATGTTTTTGTAACATAATAAAGAGTCTTCAAGAATGTCAGTACCACCCAAATTCGGTATTGTCTAGGTGTTGTTGACATGTTCTTTATACTAGTGTGTTTAGGGTGGGGTTGTACACTAGAGTTATGGAGATGATCCTCACATTTCTAGTGGACCTTGTATGTTTCATCACTATGTTTGGAATCCCATGTGGAGGGAAAGCCATTATTGTCATTTTTGGAGGGATAGTTAGAAAATATGATGTGTTCATAGTTTGGATTGGTTACCTTCCATTCATACTCAGTTGGGAGGCCACTAATGGGTATGGAATTGTTTCTAGTTTGGAATGTTGTGTTGTATTTGGAGGTTCACTAATTAAGGGAATGTTAAGAAATAGTTATTACACATGCGATGACCTATTTTGTTCTTGATTACCCTCCAATGCATTGTGTAAACTTGGGATGAAAGCTTCTTTAGTTGGTAATAGGGTAGTTCATCCCGTGGTGGATGTGAACTGTGAAGTTTAATCAGTATCTATGTTATGATAGAGAGGTGATGTTCCATTAGACCATATTTATGTAGATGTACCATGGTGCTTGGTGTTTTCCACGTATTGTAGTTGAGGATACATGTTCCAATTTTTACAAGATTTTGACCTGGTTGGAGTATAATGTGAGTGCATATTTTCCTTTGTAGTTACCATATGTGCTTGAAAATAGAACAAGATCCCTTGGTGATCTAACTGGAATAAGAGTCCCAATTGAGAGCTCAATTTATCTCCCTTGTGCCTAGAATTTATATTTTGGGAAATACAAAACTTAAGGTGGGGAGAATGTAGAGACTCTGGTTTTGACCATCGAGACATTAGAATATTTATAAAATATTTCTGAATCCAGGCATTTAGTCAGCATAGTATTTTATGGCTAGAAGATCCTCAACATGGAGATTTGAAAAAAAATTAAATATATTTTGTCACCCAAGAGCATTTTCGCTTCCAATGTAGAATACATCTCTTGAGGATACTCAAATTGGAATCCTAAGACTATGATTGAGTTCAAAATTTCATTTTTACCCTAGGTACCACATAAGGTTGTCAGCATCGCATCCAGGAGTGATGACGAGTTGGTGGGGGCGTTGTGTTTTGATATTGTTAATTAAAAGAAATTTTAATTTACAAATCTAACCTAAATACCTTCCCATATCATGTTGGTGCATACGACAGAATGAGGAAGTTGGCCTTCCTCTCCCCCTTTAGCAACATATAGGAACTAAGTGAGATGCTGCTGATCTCTTTTGTTGGTAGCGATCTTTATGAATTCAAAAAGAAAAATTATTCAAGCATCTTTATACACACGGATATTCATTATTTCACCAAAGATGTGGGAATATTTGAGTTTTGGTACTGATACCTTTCATTGTACATTGTTTTAAGGGTTCATAGCCCTATTAGAATTTCTAGAGATCCATCCAAGGTCAATTTGAAGGTTTCAGAGAAAACACAGGTGAATCAGGTGACTCAGAAGGTAATTCAAATTGAAATTACCATATATGTGGTGTGTATACCAATTACACATGTTAGTTGTTCTTTATTTTTTGGGAATAATACTTTTTGGGACTACATGCCATGTACCTAGATTACATGCCATGTAGTAACCCTATGTCGTGTTATTAGAAGACATAATCAGGGTAGCTGTGTAATAGTACCTGGCCATGTAAAAGTAAACGATGAATGTACAAGGACATGGGGTGCCAGACATGGTCATGGGAAGATGACATGTCAAAGTGTCCATTTAGCATGAACAAGCGATACATTATGGGGTACATTCCATTTGATTGACATGGCTAGTCGAGATGTGTGGAGGAAGAACACGACATGGGGCTGGGTGAGGTAGAACACATAATGTACAGGTTTTACACACCCTGTAAGCCTACATGGCCCAACGAATTCATGTGAATGGGAAATACGCCCAATTTCATAGGTGGGCCCACACGTCATGTGACCACTAGTGAACATGGTGTACCTTCTTGGGGATCTTCTTTAGATCTTCCTCATTGCATTTCTTCTACTCTTGGACTCATATTTGGTCCTATGAGTAGCCTATCCTGATCATTTTTCTTCATAGAACATCATGGGGGCCATTTTGTCCTACAAGATATGATGTTTTGAGTTTGATCATGACATGGTTGTAGTGATTATTAACCTTGGGTAGTGATTTGGGTTGATCACTGAGTTGAAATCAAGGTCGATACCTTTTCCCATCACCTTAGAATGTGGGTCCCATAGGCTTTTTAGTCTTGTAGTGTGGTTCTACTTTATTGAAATAGGGGATGAGTCACCTACCTATGGTAGTTTTATGATGCGAGGTGTGATAACTGTGATGATTCTTTCAATGGGACTTGACCAATGTTGTAAATTAGTGTGGTTATTAGAGAGATAATATAGGACCTATGCTCCCCTATGGAATTTGGGAAAGTGATTCACTTAACAATATAGTTTGGTAGAGACTAGACTCCCCATGTCTTTGAAGCAGGTTCTATACATTTCTGGTAGTACTTATGGGGTTGGTACTCCCCAGATAGATCAGGGTGTAGGTTCCCCATATCATTCATATAGTTGGAGACTGTGCTCCTCAATAGTTCCAGGGTGTGGGCCCTCCATACCCATTGGAAAGATAGAGTAGGTATGCCTCTATTAGACAAAGAGTGGTTCCACTATCCGTGGAGTCAGCACTCCCCAACTGCGATAGGTCATGGGTCCTCCATATGAGTGTGTATAGGTAGAGTGGGTACTCCCCTATCATGTTAGGGTTCAGGTCCTCTATCCATTGAGTTGGAAATCATTTGTAGTTAATGGGAGTGGATTTTACTTATGTGTTCTTCCAGAAGAGTGGGTACTCCACAACCATACAAAAGAGTGGGTTCTGTATCCTATGGTTGGTACTCCCCTGTTGTGTCAGAGTGTGGGTCCCCCATAGTAAATGAGATTTTAGAGTTGTACTCCCTTTTCATACGAGGGTGTGGTTCCCCTAGCAATAGGGTGGTACTCTCATATCCTACCAGGGTGAAGGTATTCTATCTTATGGACTTGTAATCCCATATCGTATCAATGTACATGTCCTCCACTAGAGTCAGTTCTCCCTCGACTGTTGAGTATAGTTATGGGAAGTAGGCCCATCCCCTTGTTTTTTATGATTCATGTTTAGGATATAGTGTCCCCTTAATGGATTTTGGTTTTTTCCACTCTATTAATGATGGAATGTGGGTTCATGGGTTAGTTTGGAGATAGTACTCCCCTGTCTGCATAGTAGTGTCAAGGTGCAGGTACCTCTATTCTCTCTCATTATAGATGATGCAAGCAGTGAAAGGTCTAGATCAGTTCTCCCTCAAAAGTGTGAATGGGAGAGGGGCGGGCCTCTCAACATGGGTTCATATGTACATGTGCAAGGAATTGGTTAGGAATTAAAGGACTACTGGTGCTTGGAACTATAGTTTGACACAATTAGTTTCTCGGTGGAGCGCATTCTCTCAGACATACCATCAAGAATGGTAGATTTGTTCCCAAATGAGTGTATCTCTTAGACAACCGCCGTATGGGATGGCTGAACTCATGGAGTGTGTTCTCCTTGTTTTTTTGATACAATGGGAGCCTAGATTAGAATCTCATATGTGGTTATGAGGATGAAACCACACGATACCTAAAGTATGGGAAGATTATATCTAGGTTTTATTATGGGAGTCCTTGTTGTGCTGTCTTGTGTTTGGGATGACACCCCTTGTGGATTGAGCTAACATGACATGTATAGTATAGGATATTATGAGATGGAGATTCTCTCTATTGGGTTCCCTATGGTAGGGTTGAGATGAATATTACCTTTCAGTTTATCTATTTTATTTTTTGTTTTTTCGGTCTGTAATAAGTATTGTTTTAATCACCCCTACACATGATTTTCCCTCAGTTTTTGCTTCTTGTGTAGACCATAGGATGTTTAATGGAATACCAAATGTACCTTATGATATAGGAGAATATTTTACTAGATCGACCTAGGTGTTTAACAGAGTTGGGTAGAAAATATTTCTAACAACGTCATTTGATAGCTCCCTCCTCCTTCTGAGCAGGTTAGATTCTTTTACAGTTTTTTGTGGGAAAGTGTTTTTCTATTTTTCAATTTCAATACTTCTGTCATACTATGTTTTGGGACAGATATATTCTTGGATGTTTAGTTTCCATATTTTAATATCTTTTCACTGTTTCATGGAGAAGATTGTGGGTGTGTGCGTACATGTACATAGGAAAAATCATCCTATCTATTTGATATTCCTACTCGACTATAGTATCCAACCCCTAACCTATTTGAAGGGGCCATGGGGACTTGTTTCCCAGGCCCCTGTTGGGTTGTGTCATTACAATGTACATGTATATCTAATACAAAATGAACTCCCATCTCATTAGAGTTCAACAATGATAACACTAATTTGAAAGGATATGAAATAATACATATATAATTTTATATTATTTTTTGTTTCCAAATTAAGCACCTAAAATTAGATCGGCCGAGGGAACGATACCACGATAAAAAAATATTTCACACCAAGGATAAACTATTTATATTTAGAAAAAACTAAGGTGTCAAATTTTTGAAATGGTTCTCCATTTAGGAGATATAATTTATTCATTAGGATCACATTTCTATGGTTTAAAATTAATATATTAGTATTAATATAATATAGATGGAAATTTATAGAGAAGTTTATATTAAAAATAATTAGTGATGACATATTAAAATATAAATTAAAAATTATAGTGGATAAAACGAAAAATATTGGCTTTCTATATTCTCCCCACTAATATATGTCTTCAACCAGTAAATTATATCTTACTCAAATAGGTGATATTTGAGAGTCTGAATATAATTCTCACATTACTGAACCTGCATGGTCTTCTCACATTTTTCCTCAATTGAATCATAGTACCATTATAACGGTGAATCATCTTCACTATCCATATATCTGAAGATGATGATTTGTGATGGTTCTTAAACTTACCTCGTCAGATATGATACGTTGAAGATGTTGTGTACCATATGAGATTAGTTTTTAGAAATAACCTTTCTAAACATCCTGAAACAACATATTGAATGGAATGTTAAATATTACTAATTACATTCATCCGTTATCAAAAATACACTTCCCATATAATGGAAAAACATTTATGAAAATAATACCTCCCTCTTCTATTTCACATGGTCTTTGTTGTTATAGCCCAATTTGTTTTTAGAAAAAAAAATAACCTTGTAATTATTAAAAATATATTTTAAAGAAAATATGAATTTATATTTTCATAAAAACATTTTTCAATTACCATTTCATGATTCTTTTTATGGATGATTTTGTGTTGAATGCATTTGGTCCATGCTATGCACCAGACTATAACTCTGTGGACTTCCAACCGATTATAGCAGAGCCGACCATCCAACACCGACATGGAACATTAGTAGTGAAGACTATGAAATGACGATGGTAGCAGCTCATAATTTGAAGACATGGGTACTCTAGCTCCATGTAAATCCATCATATAGAGTCTATAGAAGGATGAATGTGGGTGATCATGACAATATAGATATGTGGACTTTGATCCACCATTCATTATGGCAATGTCAACTTTTTGTGCAGTTGTTGGAAGAAAACATCGTCATATTTATTATCACATTTAAAGATATGTTCCATGTGTGTGAAAATTTGAGATACTCCTTGAAATTTTTTCACCCTATTATTGTGATATTTATGCCTCTCTGTTGATGAAGGGATTATCCCCAATTCACATAAATTTATATTTCTATGTTCTTTTACTTCTTCTATTCTACATTTTTTTAATCTATAAACATATTTTTCCTAGTGAATCCTGAAATTTTGGCAAAGAAGTAATATACAATAAATATTATTCACACATAAATTTTAAACTATATTATGGAATCAAATGTAGTTTTTATAAAAAATTGAAATTTGATTGTGTAATTTAAAATGATGTTATTCAATAAATAAAAAAATTTAAAAATTTAATATCAATTTTTTTCTTCTATTTTTTGTATTAAATTGATGTAATTTTTGAAATCATCACATTTATATGAAAATTATTCACATCCACATTATTTATGGTTTTATTTTAAGGGTTTTACTTTTTAATGTAATAAAATTTTAAAAACCCCGCCTCCCTTGCAAATACCATGGGAAAAATGATGAGAATATTAATTGTTTTGTATTTTTTTATTAACATGGGTTGAATGTACTATGTTTGAAAATAAATAATAAATTACCTTTATTTTTATATAAATACCCACCCATTATCTCTTACCCTTCACTGAAAATAAATAAAACATGAAATTCCTCCCAATTTTCCTCCCTAGAACCCAACTAATGAGTTTTCCATGTACTATGGTCATCCTACCATTCATTAAGATGAAAACCCTCGAGATAAGGATTTTATCCCACCACTTATCAATTATATAACATAATTATTCATTATAAATTTTAGATTCCATCTCATTATGATCCCATGGTTTCATAATTAATTCATTTCACTTACTAAATATTACATTGAAAAAATGAATAGAAATAAAAATTACAATCATTTTTTTTGTTTAATTTTTTTTAAAAAGTCTGAATTTTTTATTAATATATTTGTATTTGTTAAATATTTATCTAATTTTTTTTCTCGAATTTAGAATGATATATTAATATTATGGCATGTGATCCGTTGTGATATGTTTCTCCTTCTCAAATATTTTTTTTTGTAATTGTGACAATAAGTTTAACTGAGTGCACAGATGAAATATTATATTTCCTCAATCTACCTTACAGATTCTCCACCTAATCATTCATTCCTTGATCCATTATTGGTTATCCCAATCATATGCCTTTATATTCATGTTCCCACATTGATCATTGTTTACCAATTCAATTTTATAGAGCTCTTGGTTTTGCACCGAAAAAACACTATCCACTTATCATGTAAGGTGGTAACTACAAATGATAATTAATAAATGTTTTTTGGGATGAAAATCTAGTAAATAGCTCCATGTTCCAAGTATCCCGCCTACACCCATGTATTAAAAAAAATATTCCAATTTTCTTCTAAGTATCCCTCATACAGCCATGGATTAAATCCACAATGTCTTATTAAAATATGTCATTACCTTGTGTATTTTATTTTAATTACCATTAGAGTATCATATTTAAATATTTTTTTCCTTTTAGTAGACCAAATATAAAATGTATATTGTTTAAAACATTGAGAGGGAGAATTTTAAATCATACTAATTGTGATTTTTTAAACATAGTTATCAATAATTAATAAAGATATCTTTTTTGAAACATTGTATTAAATTCCATGTGTTCATCACCAATATGATGGTTTTTGATAGGGTATATTTCATTCTTGGGACCTATATTAGTGTAAGAGATGGTATAATAGGTTTATATATTATGAAAAATCATAATTATAACCCAAGTTAGTAAAATCGCAACTATTAATATATCAGTTTGCATATTTAATGTCATTAACATTAATAATATTACCTTAAACTAATATTTTAATCATAAGATGAAATTTTATATGAAATGGTTTTTAATAAATTAAATAGTATGGATATGATTAAAAACATTTATGGATTAAAATAAAATGAAAAATATATTATGAGCATGGGGTGAAAATTTCATCAAGATTGCAAATGATCTTGCA
This sequence comes from Viscum album, assembly GCA_963277665.1. Taxonomy (NCBI): domain Eukaryota; kingdom Viridiplantae; phylum Streptophyta; class Magnoliopsida; order Santalales; family Viscaceae; genus Viscum; species Viscum album. The sequence continues at coordinate 987,771,295 of OY728165.1, read as the reverse complement.
TATCACCATTCCCATATATTTGTTTAGTGTTTATGTTGTTGTTATTCAAGATTATTTAGTCCAAAGGTGTTGTAATAACCCTTGATCTATCATGGAATAGATTGAAGTTATAAATTTTGGACTAAACATTGGGAAAACATGATGTATCCAGTGACTAAGATATGACTATGTTTTATGGATCATATGATATGATTACAATTTTGGAAAATGTTGAACACTGTAACAAGGATGTAATTACACATATGAACAGTGGTGAATATTTCACTGAAGAAATGAATATGATAGTTGAAAATAAATTTTATGATTGTATAATTTTTTTTAAAATCTAAAAAGTTCTTTAAAGACTCCATTTTATGATGGTTGTACTAAATTTATAGCATTTTCAGCCATACTAAATCTATATAATATAAAATCTAGAAATTAATGGAGTAACACCAGTTTTACTGAACTAATATATTTCATTGATATTTTTATCCCAAAATATAGTAGGCTTCCATGTCGATCATATGATGCTAAATGAATGCTAAACTCAATGGTTATGATCTCTGAAAAAATAAATTCTTATCCAAATGAATGTATAATATTTTTCAGTGACCATACATTAAATAAAAAATTCCCAAAATGAGGTACATCTTAATAGAGGAAAGATAAATTGGGACCTATGAAAAATGTATGGTACTTAAAATTATTACATGGTTTTAGAACCAATATGGATGTTGGGAGAATGTATGAAAATTGATATGTTATATAGATACAAGAAATAAATATTGGAAGCTTCATCACCCAATAGACTCTCTTTAGTGGAATATAATTGACCACAAGTACCATGGATTTGGAAGTATGCTGAGAAACCTTTTTATAGTGTTATCAATAGAGGCAAAGTATCTTATTGGATTTAAAAGTATAAATCACAATACATGGAATGTTATGTTGGTAAATTATAACTTCCCATAATGGTTATGCATGAAAAATATACATTATGTAATGTCTTCTTATATCCAGACCAAAACAACTGGTTTGTGAAATTAATGTTTATATGGGTACATTGAACAATGATTTGAAATTGTTGTGGAATTAAGATGTTATATTTTATGATCCATACATAAATGAATATTTTTTTATTAAGATCCATGTTTTATTGGATGATAAATGAATTTCCTGCTTATTGGAATTTTCCAAGATATAGTATTAAAGGAACACAAGAGTGTATTATTTTTTAACAAGTAACATAATCGATTAGGTTGAAACATTAATTAAAGACTATGTTTCTAGAACACCGCATATTTCTACTTTAATGAAAAATTTATCAATCTTGGATGACAACATTCGATGATAGTTTTGAATAACGTACAACACAGTCTCCACTAATAGGTGATAAGCTCTTCGAGAATGCAAAATATATGGACACTGCTTTTAGTAATCCTTTTTCAAATACAATTAAAAACTTGTTGAAAAAAGAGAACTATTATTTTTGAATTACCATAATATAATTGTTTATGCATTAGTCATTTTTTTGATATTGTGACTTTTGAAAAATAGATTTATTTGATAGTGACATTTTAATGTTACTAAATTCTCCCAGAAAAACAAATGATGAAATTACGACATCATTGGATATGATCGAGATGGTAATATAAGAATAGTTGATAATAATGAATAATGAAAAATAGGATTTTCATCATCTAACTACTTACTCACTTTCTAGGAAATAGAGTTAGGAACATTGTAACTTCTTTAATGATGTAAAAGTTTTAGTGGGGTATTAATAAAATATCATGAATATCATGTCAATAAATTATTTGAAGTTAAAGGGTATGAAATCACATGAATGAAATGTTTTAATGTAAGATGAAAGGCCTATTGATTTATGTTTCATCTTTGCCAAGAATTTTAATCATAAATTAACCAAGATCTATTTATTTTGCAAATATATATGATTAAAATTTAGAGACCTGGTGAAATTACCATCTATGGAAAAGGAAAATGTTTGTATTATATGAATTTCAGATGTTATTCTTATCCAAATTCATTGATGTGATGGTTCAATTGAGGGTTCACATTGTAAGAGAGATTCAACTATGTGTCCAAGTAAATTTTATAATGATTTATCCCATTAAAGGATATTTTAAGATTTTTAAAAGTGTGTAAAATAGATTTTTTCTATAAGATTGTATGGTAGAGTGATATAATGTATAGGAATCCATTTAATTATGCATCTACTACAAGTGGGATGTGGAAATAATTGTTGAACTAAAATCTAATCACACAAGACTACTTGTGGGTAAAGGAATTTCTAAAATATATGTTGTCACAATTACTATTATAGATCGAGAATAGGCCCACTGTTACACATTGTAAAATAGTTTTGAGGTTTCCCCATATGCTGAATTCCACATATAAATTGATAGTAATTTTAATATATTAATGAATTAAATATGGATATCTAATGCACATAATCACAACTTTATAGGATGGGTTTGAGAACATATTTTTAAGGAGTTAAGATGAAAATTCGGATTCCATTCTAGAACTAATTTGATGGATAGCAAGAAGACCAACATAATGACTATTATCATATAATGGTTATGTAATTAATTGTTACACATTCTATAAAAATGAACATGAAGAACATAGTCCCATGAAAAATAGTGGAGTTTCACTTGTGGATAAAGTGAGGATTGTATCTAGTATCATGGATAGAAATTTAATTTATGAAATTTTTTCAAACTTTGGCATCATAAAATAAATATGGATGTTTGATTATACTACATTATAAGTGATAATTTTTCAATTCATGTTGTTTGATAAAAGGAGGTATATTAAAATTAATGAATTGGGATTCATGAAATTTGACTTTAGTAATGAATGGTACAAAGGGAAACCGTTTATATTGTAAGCATAGGTTGTACAATTATTTTAAGTTCTATATATTGAAAATATAATGTTTTCAATTGTTCTGTTATCGACCAAAACCAATGATGTTCTAGAATTCAATTCAACAGCGGACAACCCTTTAATTTTGATGTGTCAATAATTTCATAGTGCTCACAATTTATAAAGGGGTGTTTGTCTCATAGGATACTACAATAATGGTATTGTAGTACATAAGATTGGGGTCAAATCAATTGTATCATTAAAAAAAGTGTGTTCCAAAATCATGTTATATTTTTTTGTGATATACATTGAATTAACTCATATTATTATTTGTTTTCCTTACTGCATTTAGGTAATATAAATTAATAGTTCAAAAAATTCTATTGATAATGACTTATATACATGATGATTCTCCAAATACTATGGAAAAGCTGGTTTCTTAATATATTAATGCTCCCAATGCAGATGAACAAAAACTTTATACACATGTAGATGCTACCAATATAGTAAAACAACATATTGATAATGATGAAGTTGAGTAAATGGTATACTATTAATAGTAATCGCCAAGAAAAAATTGTAGAATCATTTAATGAAGGTGTTATAAAAAATAATTAATTCATGAAACAATGGAATCAAATTAGAGGTTTGATGGAATGGACACGACTAGCCTTTTAACCCCAACATGGTCATGTTCTGTAGTTACATTACTCTCACAACTCACACGCGCATTCTGATTTTAGTATATTCATGGAACAATGTGGTTAATGTGCTTAAGACTCTGATTTAGGAAGATATTATGGTCAAATTCTCACATAATTAATATATTTCAATAAAAAAATAATGAAACATTAAATAACCCTTTATTATATCTTACAGAGTGCATTTATAGTAGATGAACCCTAAAATAAATATATATTAATGGTCAATAGAAAGGCTCATAGAGGATTTTACACAATTCTTATAATGTTATATCTCAATGATGTTAATGTGAATATAAACCCACACCAACCACAGATGTATGAACACCTGATCAACCAACAAGTGTGGGATTCATTTATTGGTTATTCCGAGGAGCCATCTTTTCATGTACATTGTGACTATTAAGAAACTTCTTAATGATATGCATATTAATCTATTTGATTAAGAATTTTTCATTTATTAAACAACAACTATGTTCTCTAAATAATAAACAAGCTAAAAACCGATGTACTCCTACCATAAATCAAAAATGGGGGTTTCTTCACTTCAAAGAAATGGTACATATATTAAATAAATTTTAATAATTTTATGTGATATGAAACAAGAACATAAATATTTTCCTAAGTTTATTTTTGGATTGATTGATCAAAATCCAAATCATATTCCACCCCACATTATGTGTTGTGGAAGATTACATGTTTAAATTAATAAGGTAAACTAATATATGAAAATACATAATTTTTGAAGCTTATGTTTGTATGTCAAAATAAAAATTTATTTTTCATTAAATTGGTATTACATAATAATGATCAGTTATTTTCATATATTTTTTATCAGAATTAGAGAATAGAATCGTAATCATTTATACCTAATGAACATATATTATCAGTGTCCATGAGGAATCCATAATGGTAAGGTTATGTCAGAGGTGTGAGTTTTGGGGTGTCACCCCAAAAATATTTTGAGAAAATAAATTAAGATTGGAAAAAAAATATTAAATGGAAGAGTATCAAGCATAACTAGATATTTTAGAAAAAAATAATTTGTTGTCTGAGTTGTTAGAAAATTTTATAGGATGTAATGAAAAGGAAGAAACAACATAAGAACAACCACTACATGAAGATACCCAGCCATCCTGGCCTTCTTTGAGGTGACACATTCCCCTCATTGATATTCCTTATAATAGGTAATAAATATTCAAATATTTGTTTCAGTAAAATTTTGATCTGGAGTACACTTATACAATTCCAGTAAAAATATTCTACATTGTGAAAATGAATGGGATTTATATCTATCAAAATTCACCCATCACCTTAATACGAGGGGTACTGTGTACAATATCCAATGATTTATTCTACACTACAAACATCTTCCACTATGTCATGTGAGAGAGGGTATTAATGTAGCTCAAGATCCAAGTGGTAAAGTAATTTTTTCACTAGATGATGAAGAAATTAATATGGTCGAACAATCTATTATAACATTTGTATCAAGGACATCAAATCTTGGAAAACCCTATCGATGGGTAGGAGTTCATTTCAAATGTATTTTTCATAAAAAAAATTAGACAATTAATAATAAATTGTCTGAAGCGATCAATTTTATATAAGCCTGACAGATGGAAGGGTTCAAATAGAATGTCGAAAAAAATATACAAAGTATAATACAAAATATTGAAAATTTCTTCACAAATTACCTTTACCCCACCCTTCCAACATCCATATTTACAAAAATTTAAGGTTCATGAAGATAAAATGATAGAAACTATTGGTACAAGTATAATACATTTTTATGAATAAATGTTTTGAGAGGAAATTACATAATATATTTGTCTTGAGAATCTAAATTACATCCTCATGCATGAATGGCCAGTATTATGAGTTTTAAATGTATGCATGATGTTTATTTTCATTATTTATTGGTCCAATTTTTGATCTACTATGTCAATTTTGACTGAATACTAATCATTATATTTGTAGGCATATATATATATCAATAGTATTTGAAGGGAAACAGATATGAAACTAAATTTGGTCCCATTAGTCCTCACATCACTTCTAAAAAATAATTATTATTGGAACCAATGCAATATTTTGGAATAATATACAAACTAACAACAATGATTGAATGAAAACATGAAGATGAAAGAATATTTTTAATAACCATAGTGTAGGGGAAGGACCCTAAAATTTATAAACGTTAAGTATATTTTCATTAATTTCATTATTTATTCCTTTTTTTAAGGTATCAATGGTTACTCATTATAGTCAATTGGGATATTCCAATGATTTATTTTCTGGATTCAATTCAAGGTTACCAAAAAAATTGAACACACATGATAATGATGATCAATTTGTAATACACTACATGGAATATTTTACAACTAAATATCAATTGATATATTTTATATTATGATTTTAAAAAAATTATGTAATGATATTGTGGTTTTTAAATATCTTCAAAATCAAGTCCTTAGAATATGTCATGAATACATGAAACCAATTGACTTCTAGAAGTGGATAAGTATTTGTGTATACAAAAAAAGATTTCACTACAAGAAAATATATCAAAATAAAATACATATATTTCTCAATGTTTCTATAGTGTTTGAAACAAACCAATAATAAATATTTTGGTTTTTATGTCTAAAAATTTATGATGTATAACATATTCCTTCTAAAAACTAACATCCTTGAAGAGGTATTTCTATAGATAATTTCAATTAAAATTAAAATATTTATTAATCTTTTTTTTCATAAATTTTTCCAGTACTAGTATAACTATCTATTTTCATCATATTCACAGGAGGAAATATTTTTTTTATAAATGAATTGTCAGAATACCTGGTGTTAAAATGTATATAGAAATCATGAATATGCTTCTTCATACAACTTATTTTGTTATTTTTGAGTCATTTAATATACTTTTTTATATAATTTCCATACCGCATATATCTGATACTTCAAAAAATAATCCATAAGTCATTTGTGACATATTGGAATCATCCAAACCCCAATATGATACATGGTGTGTCTAGTATGACTCAGAGTTTGTGTTTTTAGTTTAAAATTGCCATTTTAGATGAAAACACACATCACATACCCATAACAAAGAAATACCATTATGATTTTTTTATAGTTTAGAATAACTATCCATAATTCATCAGTGACACGTACCAATCATCAACACCATAATCTGATAAATGGTGTGCTTGATATGTCTCAAAGGTCAAGCATTCATTTCAAAATTTAAAATTTCGTTAAAAACATTTATCGCTGACTAAAAATTGAGAAAAAATCTCATATTTTATTGATTATATTAGGAAAAAATTTTATAAGTGATTTTTGATATGTAGGAATTAGTGTCACATCAAAACAACACATGACGTGACTGTTATGACTAAATCTGTGTGTTTTCTTTTCCAAAGTACATTTTAGTAAAAAACAAGTGACATACTCAAAACCCACCAAACACATTAGAATTAGTTATACAGATTATAAAAATGTTCTTTATTTCATTTCTGGAATATAGGAATATTCCAAACCTTAATCTGATGCATGGTGTGATCAGTATGACTCCAAGTGTGTCATTTTATTTAAAATTGAACTTTTCATAAAAAAGACAATTGATATACTCAAAAACATAGAAAATACATCCATATTGTTTCAATACATTAGTAAAATTATATATAAATCAACTATGACATGTAAGATTTTGTTTTACCCCAATTTAATGCATGGTGTGATTAGTATGACTCTAGATGGGTCTTTTTATTTAAAATTAAAACACTTTTATAAAATAAAAGTGACATAATCAAAACATAGATAAATATTCAGATTGTTTTGATACTTTATGGAAAAATCCATAAGTCATTTTTAACATTTAGGAATAATTCAAAACATAATAAAATACACAGTGTGCGTAGTTGGCTCAATGTGTCCATTATTTGTTTAAAATTAACATTTTAGTTCAAAACATGTATGTCTCACTAAAAACTAAGGAAAAATGATATGATATTCTTAATAAACTTGTATAATTATTCATAATCTATTTTTGGATTGTAGGAATTATTATCGCATAAAACTGACACACGATGTTATCGGTATGACTCAAAGTGGGGGGTTTCAGTTTAAAATGACATTTTGGTAAAAAAAAAAGTGACATAATCAAAAATAATAAAATTCATTTGGATTGTTTTAATACTATATTAAAGTAATTAATAAGTCATTTTGGGTTGTAGGAATAATATACATGTCAATCTATTTCACAGTGTGACTTGTATTACTCAAAGTGTGTGTTTTCTTTTTAAAATGAAATTTTATTAAAAACCACAAGGGAAGTACTACGAACCAAACAAATACATTCATATTTTATTTTAACTTTATAAAAATGATCCATAAGTCATTTTTGACTTGGAAGAATCAACCACAACCCAATCCAACATATGGTGTGACTATTATGACTTGAAATTTGACTTCTTATTTAAAATTGGCGTCTTTGTATAAAATCCAAGTGATAAAATCAAAACCATGAAAACACATTTGGATTGTTTTGATAAATTTCGAAAATTATCCATAAGTCATTTCTTATATTTATGAATATTTTTCACCTCAATATGATATATGGTGTGCCCTATATTACTAAAATTCTGTGGTTTTAGTTTAAAATTATCATTTTGTAAATGTATTATTTCATATTGATGTTTAATTTATTTCATTATAGTATTAATAACACAATAAATTTTTCTTATATAGGTGGATTATTGTTCTTGAGTTGGTGTGGTTTGTTTGAAGCTTCTAATGTTTTTGATATATTGTAATTCAAGATTGCAACTGAGATAATGTACAAAGGGAAATGGATTAAGAATGAATACAAACATCATGAAAAAGAGAATTAATAATACTTATTTAGATAATTTTTTAAACATTTATCTACTATTTTTATTTTAAATTATGTTTTGGATTGGTTCGAAATGCCCAACGGTTCCATATCCGACGATATGTGGACCTTCTTTTCAATGGCAGGCGTTTGCTGGGCGATTAGGCCAGCGACACTTAAGAACTCACATTGGATGAATGGTTGGGAAGTTGGGCTCATCGCACCATTTTGGGGGGAATTATTGCGAGTTCCGGGACACTCTTATAGATTTAAGATGTATTCATATGTTTGCGAATCATTGTTTTATACCCAAGCGTTTTATCCAGGGATTACTCCTAGTTTGTAATGGCTAGCTGGATGTAGGGGTTCAGAATCATTTATGCCTGAGGTTTTCCATCCCTCATTGGATTAGTGACCCTAAGGAGTTTGGACTCATTGAGATAGAACTAGTTTGAAGCCTCATAACTAGGAACTCTGGAGTTTATTGTCATCCAGGGGGACAGATAGCAACTTTAGTTTTTGGATCAAACCCCGGATATGGGCTTCCTACAGATTCCCATGAGAGGAATCAGAACCCTCATAGTTCAGAAAATACAGTTTAACATCATGCGGGACGCAGGATGAACCGACGTGAATGGGGTCGGAATGGCCGATTAATGGGCTTGAACCTTGTGGAGGTTTCCTACGTACCATGCCTTTACAGGGATCAAATTCCTCATAGTTCACACTGGAGTGTCGGTGAACCGACGTGATGGTGGGACCGGAGGTCCGATAGTGATTGTGCTTGAACCTCTTGGAGGCTTTCTACGTATCCCTGTATTGGGGAATCAAAGTCCACGTAGTTCGAATTGGAGTGGGGCTTACGCTCTGAGGCAGCCTAGGGTAATGGAATGGGGATTACACTCTGGGGAGGCCCATGGTGTGGAATTGGGATTACACTCTGAGGATGCCCATGGTGTGGATTGGGGATTACAATCTGAGAAGGCCCATTGTAATGGATTGGGGCTTATACTCTGAGGAGGACCATGGTGTGGATTGGGGCTTACACTCTGAGGAGGCCCTTAGTGTGGATTGGGGCTTACACTCTGAGGAGTCCCATGGTATGGATTGGGGCTTACACTCTGAGAAAGACCATAGTAATGGGTTGGGGCTTACATTTTGAGGTGGCCCATAAAAGGATTTCATGGTCGATGCCGACTCTAAGCGCACGTGAGTCATACTTAGTGTGAGAAACAAGAGGTAGCAGGGAACATATGATCATGTCGCAAAAGGTGTGTCCTTGGAAGGTGGAGTGGGGCTTATGCATTGAGAAGCCCAAAAAGTCAGGAATTACTCCGAGATGGATGCCCATGGAGACTAAGAGTAGCGGGAGAGGGACTTGGCCTCAAAGAAGGATGGAGCAGCACCCTTCGCCACTACACCCTTCCTTAAAAATGGTCGTGGGGATGTACAGAGGTGAATGGGGGCATCCTTCTAATGGGTATTCTGCCATGCCCTTGGGAGGGGAGAAGTGCCCCAGTCCTAACAAGTGGAGGAGTAGAAAGGGGACTCCCAGGCTCGGATTCCACATTACCATGGGAATGTGAACCCATGAATGCTTCAGAAATATGCTCAAGTGACAGATAATCCTCTTCTCCCTCGCTTAACGTGTGTATGTGAACTCAAAATGGCGCACTGATGCGCATAAAGGTTACATCACATGGGTCCTGTGGCTTTGGTGGAGGCCTCGGCTTGGAGCCGATGAATGTGCTAATGAGGGGATTGTGGAGGATCAGGCCGGATGGGATGGATTTTAGCAGGCCCAGGTATTGGGAACTCTATAGTATCCAGTGGGCCACACAGGTCTATGAGAGGTGGAGCCCTTCACGTAGGGAGGTGCTACGTGGTTGGAGAAGCCGTCTGCGAACTAGGGTGGTCCATGGACTGATGGGAATTCTGCGAACCAGGGTGTTTCACGGCTTGGTGGGCATCCTGGAAACTAGGGTTGTTCGCGGCTTCGGTTTCATCCCACGTACCAGGTTGGTACGCGAAGGGGTCCATGTGAGCAACGACAGCCAAGGGAGACACTGGTCGGGGGTTCGTCGGATGGGGCTTTGCCCGCATAAGAGGGTGCTACGCGTTGCGACATATCAGAAAAGTGGAATAAACTCCCCAGTCCACGAGGGGTGCATCTTCGGAGGGGCCATGGTTCACAGTCTTCTTTTCTTTGTTATTTTAGGTTCGCGGTTCACCAAGTTGTTATGCATTTTTTGTTCCTCATTAATTCTCTTCAAGCTTCATACCTATTCTAGTTCGCGAACTGGAACATTGCTGTTTGTGAAATCCTAATCTCCTTCTTTTGAAATCATTCCACCCAAATATGATCGATCTCCAAAATTGCCTCCCTCCAGTCTTCCCCCTCGGTCTACTTTTATAGAGTTGGGAAAGAGATGTATTTGTGGTCATGCGACAACTTTTACAGAATCCCATTATCAAAAACCCTGTTTACAGATGACTTGGTCAATCCACAACTCTCGGGGGTCATTGAATGCACCTCCTCCGCAAACCAAACTAACCCTGGGAGGGCTTCACGGCCATGCAAGGTTCCGCTTCCTTTCTGCGAATGATAGTGGATGCGGCCCGGGTTGGTCGACGCGGTCTATGGATGGGGTGGTTGGTGATGGTGAAACAGGTTGGCACCTATTTTTATTCACGCTCGTGGAGGGCTTCCACCTCCATTCCGCGAACGACAGTGGTCCGAGGAGGGGGGTGCTTCACGGAACTGGTCGTGCACCATTATCATTGGACCGGTCCGCGGACTGGTTCAGCTTGTGCCACACTTTGATTATTCTCCACAATCTTCCCCAATTATTTATGGGGGGAATTGGGTAGAATCTCCCTTGGATTAAAGGGGACTCTCATTCTTCCTTCACGGATTTTTCAAGACACTAAAAATGCCCCCATCGGAATGGGGTCCGATTGGAACGACGAAGAGGCCATTCTGATGTAGAGTGGTCCTAAAACATGGATGGATTGCGATACAGAAGTGGAAATGGTAGGGGACCAAGACTATAAATATGAGGGCCCCTTCCTATTTCATTTAGCAGATTCTTCGTGAAACCAGAGCTCTCTTACTTTTTGTCTCTGCGTTCTCATTCCTTGGCGAAACCCCTCATCCGCAAACCAACTGCCACTTCCTTGAACCATTCCTTTTTTTCGATTTCCCTCACCTGCGGAAAAATATCCCAACTGTGCACTAACACGTTTAATTAATTAAAATGTAAGCCACGATGGGTTATGTAGGAACTCACTCTACGGTTTTGATGATCCACATTCTGAAACCTTCCAGACATTGAAAATTTCTGAAGTCCTTCGAACCTAATTATTTAAATCCAGGATTAAGATTCCTTGAAGCAACCTGGTTAACAATTTTATATCCAACGCTCCGCGGTCCAGAGTATCGCAGACCTCTTCTGCGTAAGATTGGTTTGCGGGATGCAGTCATCGTGAAAAACGTTTTGAAGCTAGATTGTGGGCCTTGTCAAGAGGGATTATTGACTCCTTCACCATATGCATGGTATTTTTGTCCAGAAATTATTGTTCAGGACTAATAATTTTCGTAATTTTCATAATGCAGGGAGAATATATGGTTCCCCAACATCCTGCACCCTGGCCTGCTGCTGAGCCTCTCCCAATTGGAGATCATTCCCTAAAGGACATGGCCAGCTCTACTAAGGATGGAATCCGCCACTCCCCACCGTGCTCCTTCCTTGTCGATCAGCTATCCGAGTAATAATGGGAGTGCCCCTTTTCTAACAGACATCCAGACTGCAGGTTCGGTTTACTATCTGATACACCGATTCAGGTACCATCCCGTGACAACAATCCTACAGCATGGATATTTACTAGCACTATCCCTCGATCTGTGATATCCACCTGATGGTGGCCTTCCAAAAGGGATACAGCTGCCAGGTCATTGTTGAATCACCTTCCTATGTCCCCGACATGGGAACAATGTCAGCTAGATGTGACAACACATTATTACCAGAGCATTGCATGCAAATCTATGGTAAACAACCAGCATGGCTGGTCAGCCGACCGGGACCTCAGGCCTGGAGGGGCATTTAAGTCATTTGATTGGGGTTCGCCCTTCTGGGTTCGCTAGTACTGTGCAGAATTTGAAGAAGAATTGAAATATGTAGGCTTATATGAAGCTGTTTGGGTGTCCCAAACCTATACCCATCGGCCTCAAGCCATTTCCAGGAATAATATGAGACGTTGGAGTCCAGATACCCCTACATTCCACATAGGCAATGGTGAGGTGGGTTTTAGTCTTTGGTACGTCTTCCAGATTTCAGGGGTCCCCCCAATTGAGGGTATGTATGATGAATTCTTGCCTCCCTCTACTGTGTGGGATGGCGAAGAGAGGACTCCCCCCTTGGCGAAGCAGCTTATTGACGAGTCTCAAAAGCATTCAAAGGATACATCTCTGAAAAAACTTGTCTTATATCATGAATGGGTCAAGGATTTTTCTAGAGAGAGCAAGTCCAGGGATCTCCCATGCAGGCCGATGACCTTCCCTACAATAAAGTACCGAAGGTAGAGTGGAAGCTACTGGATGATACAGGAGGGAGGCCAGTTCAACGACTTGGGTTGGGAGCTTGTTCCGGATGTTTATCAGTTCCTTCGTCTGGAAGAATTTCTAGCCATGTTCATGAGTGGATGGCTATTTCCAATTTGCGAGACTGGTGGCGTGTGGGTATCTACATTTTTAATGGAAGCACAGCTGGCTACCAACAACATCCTCAACTTGGTCATCCTAGTATTGGCCATGATTTATCATTTTCATAGCAATATTACCGATGGGGGTCGGTCAAACCGGATGGCCGACCCTTTCCAAATTCTTTTCGGATGGTTGGTAGCGCATTTCAAGAATAGCTACACCTTCATCAACCCTCTTTAGATTCTAGGCACTGTATTCCGACCATACTTCCAAACGATCAGTGGGGTTATGCCCGCAGAGTGGGTGACCCAAGAGAAGGATGGACAATAGACGGTCCATAATATGCATCTGTTGTCGAGTCAGATCTCGTTTCATGATAATTTTAATTTCTTACCATATCCCTCCCCGACTGGTGTAATTAGGAACACCATATTAGAGGAATTTAGCATGTGAGGCTACCACTTTTCCCTCCTAGAGGGCATTCTAGTGGCTTGTATCAATGGGGAACTGATTTGTGAGGGGTACACACATTGCCGATTCAGACACCAATTTGGATGCTTCCAGGCACTGTGTTCTCCAGCACTCAATGGAGCCCGCGAGAACCACCATTTAATGGTTTCTAAAAAACTATGGTTAATGTTTACCCGGGAAGATACTGGTTGTGAGGTTATGACTCCTATCCTTGCAGACGCCATGCCATTCTGGTCCATGAGCTATACCGACTCCTGGGTGTAGTTGTATCCAAATTTCCAACTAGGGGTATGGGTTCCCACTATCTAAAGTCCAAATCCATCGAAGGGAAAGAGAAAGCGAAAGGGGGATATTGCTTCAACCAGACCGAGGACGGTTCTTCGCAACCCTACCGGTCCCGTGCTTCTAGGGAAGAACTTAACTGACAGAGGTGTATCCTCTCTTGCACTTGAAGATGATCAGAGAGAGTTGGTTATTCCCAAGGATGCTGCCTTTACAATGTATTGTGGTCAATGGGATGAGTTCAAAGGTTGTTCACCCTTTCGCAGTTAGTATCCCCATTCTCTGTGGCTGTATCACCAGGAATCAAAAGTGGCATTTGATGGGCTGGTCTACATATCTACCCTAGTTGAAATTCATTATTATGCGGACCCATAGAGGGCCAATTGGTATCTCCGGGACCTTGAGGCTTACGTTCATTCACACTGGGGTTTTGTAGTGTCGACTCATCAAGTCTAGGCCTTGCTGCGATTAGTGACTAACATGGAGGAGGAAGAGAGTTATCACACATCAGGGGGAGGTGATCTCAGTGGTTCCCCCACTGTGGCTGAGGCATGGAAATCCCCCCCTTGCCTATGAGTTCCCACCACCGGTATCTCCAGAGAGTTCTAGGGTGGCAGCGAGATCCAGAACACAAACATGGCCATTGGCGCCCCCACCAGCCCCTATTGCTGCTCGACCCTCTCAGGTCGATCCTCCCCAACTAGTAATTCCTGTTACGACCGCATTTACCGATGCATGGAGGATTTGGGATGACCTAAGGGTCAGTTTCTCGGATGAAGAGGTTTGGGCGTTACTCCAAACTGGCCCACTCGAGCTTCCGAGTATTGGGATGATCTTTGCTCCACCCCACTTTCTACTGGAAGAGGATCTGGACAAAATAGTCACCTCATTGAAGGAGAAGGACACATAAGTTCATTCACTCTTGAACCGACTTTATGGGTCTACCCGGGTGTCCATGATGATAAGACATCTTGAATCATCTGATCCTTAAGAATATGTTGTCATGTTCGTCTATTCCGGATTTACTCCTTCTTTACTGTGAAGGTTCTAAGATTTCTTCCCTTTATGCAGGGTACCGAGGAATCCAAGGGGGTAGTCCCTTCCCCGGAGTATACTCTCTATTGGACCGCAGTAGGTGAACACACACTTTCGTCAATAGGGATCATCGAGGAGGTGTCTCCTAGAATAGCTGAGCACATGGAAGCGACCATTGCGGATCCACCTAGGGTCTTTCCTCCTCCAGCGCCCTTCAGCATCCTGAGTGAAGAACTGTACCATGGGAAAATCTAGAGATGTCAGCAGGCATCGTGTTTCTCAGAACGGCTCAGACTGGGGACGTCGGGTAATCATGACTTCCCATTTCCTCAATTTCCAACTCGTATATCCTGATTCGGCCAATTATTAACTATTTTTAGTTCATGGAGTAGGGACACTCAGAGACTTGGTCGTGGCTACCCAAGCGATCTTACCTTCGGCCTTCTTATCACCTGAGGGATCACCTGCAGCCACACCTGAGCATGAAAAAATGGTGGGACCTACTGAATTGGCCACTGATATGGATGCATAACTCCTGCATTCATCAGTCAGAGATACGACAGAGGAGGAACAACTGGAAGTCGAGGCTCCTGCTGATCATATTTCCTTTATAATTACATGGAATGATAGGGTGACCGTGCCTACAGAAGAGGCCCCAAATCTTACGGGTCTAGCTTCCTCAGACCCAATGTATTCCTTGATGATGGAGGAGGAGCCTTCCATAAGTCCAGTTGTCAGAAACCCAGAGCAAGCCATTATTTTGTTGACCGGTGGAGTGATTTCCCAGGTCTTGGTCTCTGTAGCTGACCTCTTGGGGACATCATTGGGAGGAGCTGGCCTTGGGTATGGCCTTAGACCATGGAGACCTCTGGGGGTTCCAAAGACTCCCTTATCTCTTGAAGAAGTTGTGTCTTCCTTGCGTGGTCGCGGCAGCATGGAGCATGATGACACCGACACTATGATGATCAGGTGTAAGTTTCTCAATCTCTTATCACTGACCCATTTTCTTCCCTTTTCTAATTAGGGATACTTATCTATCTTATTGACTCTCGGGCTTTAGGATCATAACCTTTGGCGTTGGTTATTGTGTAGACGGATCCGATCGTGCCTATGACTACTACCACTGGTGGTGAAGTTTCCACGGTGCCAGAGATTGTAGGTGAAACCGCATTGGGTCCCTGCATGGTGACGTTCATCCTTGAATACATATCGTTATCCGAGAGTGACTCCTAGCCCGATCAACAAGTCCTCTCTAGTCTTCGACTTGCTCTCCAAAGGGATTGGGAGAAAATTTGGAAGCTGATTTCTCAGACACCCATGGCCGAGATGCTGACCAAATTACAGAAGCTACGCAATCTGTTTATGCTGTTGGGATTTGAAGGCTTTGAAAACCATGTTATTTATGAAATAGTCATGCAAGTAGTCATTGACTGGGAAAGTTTGGGCAATTTTGAGTCTCAACTTTCTTCTGCTCAATCAGCTGCCTATATTTCCACAACCCAACAGCTTTTCCTAATAGAGGCTCATGATCATGCCAGGGTAGTTGTGAGACTCTAGGGAGAAGTCATTGAGCAGCATTCTCAACTGGAGGTGTTGATGAATGACATACAACAACTGCAGTAGGAAGAGTCCAATGTCATTGCCACAATGGAAGAAGGGGAGCGACATACAGAGGAGGAGATTAGGGAGAGCTCGAAGGCAGCCCGAGAGGCGGAAGCATTCCAGGCTGGTGGATAAGCTTAGACAACCTTACTGTAGAATCTCTGTCAATCAATCGAAGATTCTCATCAGTTCCTGATATAGCTTTTTGAATTCGTTGAAATCCTCCTATAGTAACATTTCATTCTAGAGGAGGTTCCATATTGTGGATGCCCTTCTTACTAACATTGTTATGGAAAAATGAAATGGCATCCTCAACTCTCTTTTCATCTTCTCTTGTAATAGGAATTATTTGGTGTGATTTCCACATAAGTTAATTCACACAACATAGAGTAATCAGAGTTTAGGACAACTGATAAAAAAATAAAAAATAAAAACGAGGTCTAACATTTACTTGGATCATGTGATCCAGTGAGCATAGTTTGACTATTGATAGGGTTTTGTAGAAAACCCCAGAAACTATTTTTCTTTTATTTTAATACCCTGATCTTTCCTGGGCACATTTCGTGTGGACCCACTAGGTATGGCCCAACCGTTTCTTAGGTCGCCTTTTTCGGGTTTTCAGCCTAACAGGATTTACGCCTCATTTTTATTGCGAGTAGATTAAGGTCCTGTGGACAAGACCATTATTAATGATGTTTTAGGTAGAACAGATTTGATCAGGTATGGAGGGGCGAGGGCCCCAGTGAGGTTTGGTTGATTAAAATATGTCTCAATATCCTCCAGACTCGTACGGGTGGAACATGTTTAAATTTGAACGACATGCACGGAATGTCTTAAGGAATGGGAGCCATATCGGCGTACAGAGGTAGGAATAACACCACATAAGGAAATCGTGCCCTTGGTAGATGGGCCAGGGGTGATCAATATGCAGATCTGATGAGGCAATGGTATGAATAGTCATTCAATGGTTTCCTTAAGTCAATGAATCTCCATTTCTGATTGCCTAAGGACTTCATGGAAGTCCGGCTTATGGAAACCCCAGTGGATGGCTTGGAGAATTATGAAAACCACTAGGGGAAGCTAAAAAAGGGTATGTGACATCTGAAAAGGGTTTTAGGACATCTGTATTAATCATATGTGTGGAAGTAAGGTTTCTGTCCTACCCATTTATCTTGCGTAAAGGAACATTGGAGCTTGGCGCAGTTTATAGTCATGCAGCTGGGACCTCATTTAGAATGGAAAAGATTCTCATGGTTCTTGGTAATCTCGTCAGAGACATTCCACAATATTCAGGCAGGGTTTTGAAAGAGGTTGGTAAACTGTTTCTTAGAAGGTCTTTGAAACCTGGGATAGATGTGGGGGCTCAAAGGCTACGAGGAATATGGAGAGAATCATATCCTAAGGAAATATTGGCTTTGGTAGATGATCCATGGGCGATAAATATGCAGAGCCGCTGAGGGAATGGTATGTATAGTCATTCAAAGGTGTCCATGGGTCGATGATTGCATTCTCCCAATTACCGAGAAACATCATAGAATTTTGGGATTTGGGACCACTAGAGGTGGTTAATTAGTGTTTGGATTATTTGAGTAAAGAGTATGGTTTATGAGGAGAGGTTCCCTGAATACAGGAGAAACATCTAGGATAAATTTCCTTAGAATGGGTGAAGTCATTCCTTCTAACGCTGGTGTGAGACGGTGGTTTGTGCAGGTCTAACCCATGAACTAAGGGACAGAGAAAAGCCTTTGTTCCTTTCTGAACCAATGACAGGTTTGAGCATGCAGTTTAACGTCATTCGATAAGGAAGTCTTCCATGCAGTTTAACATCATGCGGTAAATATGAGTATCATTATTAAAGGATTATGTTATGTTTAACGTCATGTAGCGAGGAAGGGGAGCATTTTAAATTCCTTGCAGTTTAACATCATTCGGTTAGTATGGGAAGCATTTTTGAAGATGCTATGCAGTTTAACGTCATGAAGCGAGGACGTGAGAACATTTTTAAACCAGTGAAAATGATTGTAGTTGGTGGAATTTCCATCGATGTTTAATTTTTGGTCTTTACAGCTTTGGGCCAAGCGACCAAGATGTTCCGTGCAGTTTAATGTCATGCGGTAAGGATGTAGTGGCAAAGCCTTGTCTTGATCAGAATGTAACTGGGATTTAATATGTCAGCATTCCTCAGACAAGGAGGGGGTTTATTGGTGTAAATTGTGGTTTGGGTGCTTCTTGGATCAAGAGAAATGATATTGGGGCTCTGAGGCTAGTAAGCGTATAGAGCTAGGAAGAGTATCGCCAGAGGAAATCCTACCTTTGGTAGACTGGCCAGGGGCGTACAATATGCAGAGCCATAGTGGGAATTGTATGGATAGTCATGAAAAGGTGTCATTGGGTCGATGTCCTTCTAATTATGATGGCCATGAATGATTATGAAAATCCGCGATTTTCCGGGCCATGAAGTCTGTCATTTGGTGAGAAAATATCTGTACATGTCGGGTATATTTGGCCCTGGTTGCTATTAAATCTTAGAGATATCCCTCTACTGATTTATCTTTTGTGCAGGGGTGTACCTTCACTTCGTGCAGTTTAACATTGTGTGGTATGGATGATGTACTCGTCATTTAGCGGTTACAGAGCTCACACAAATGGGTGAACATTGCTGCAGTCACTCAATGGACAATTGAGTTAACATGATCTGATACACTCTAAACAGTGTGGGGAATGAGGGTTGTAAACTGTAACTCCGAGGTTTCCTGGATTATGAGATGTGGTGTGGGGGCTCTGGGGACGACAATAGTATGGAGCTAGGAAGAGTACCGCTTGAGGAAATCATGCCTTTGCTGGACAGGCCAGGGGATATCAATATGGAGAGCCGCTGAGGGCATGGTATGCATATTCATGAAAAGTGTCTCTAGGTCTATGACCTTCCACTTTCGTTGGCCACGAATGATTATGAAAATTCGAGATTGCCCAGAGCACAGAGTTTGGAATGCAGGGATAATAGTGTCGAGCATACATGAAACATCTTCACTGCAATTGTCCATTGAGTCAAGCTACCCTAGCCCTATATTGATGTTCATAGATGCAGGTCTTCATGTTAACCACTTGCGTATACAGAGGCCAACTGGGTAGGGATACCCTAGAAATGTTTGGAAGTGGAAAGGAGAACAAACAAGTAAACCACCACACCATAAATTTCTGGATCGGGAGATATGATATGGGGGCTCTGAGGTCGGTAATCGTACAGAGCTAGGAAGAATACCGCCTGAGGAAATCATGCCTTTGGTAGACGGGCCAGGGGCTATCAATATGCAGAGCCACTGTGGGCATGGTAGGCGTAGTCATGCAAAGGTGTCCACATGTCGAAAAATTTCCACATCCTATGGTCGTGAATGGTTATGAGGATCCATAATTATCCAGGCTGTGGAGTCTGATGTATGGAGGGGATGCATCCAAATGTTCAAGGAGTATTGTCGTATCGTTTTTCCATATATATTGGGTGGGTCATGACGTAGTCCGTGTAGTTTTTACGTCATGCGGTAAGGATGAAGTCCATGCATGTTTCCTCTGGAAATGGCTATGACCTTGTTTGTTTAAGGTTCATACATTCCAATCGGTCTCTAATGGGTTTATTCGTAGAACTAGAAACATCCATTGATTCTAAATCCATTTGGACATACTTTCCAAAGGTAGGTGTTCATTAGTTGTGGACATATGAGGCTTAATAATTTTCATTGGTCGAGAGGATGGGAGGTCAGACTCATCACACCTTTTTAGGGGAATTATTATCTACTCCGGGACTCTATTTATAGATTTAAGTTATGTTCTTGAATCCATATTACACTACCAATTAAGAAAATGATATTTCCTTAAGATTTGACAATCAATGATTTAATATGTATGAGATTTAGAGAATCTTTTATATGTATTTGAGGTTATTCATCGATAGAGAATCATCTATATTTGTTAGAGATTCATAGTCACTGGTATCCTTCAATACATTATATAAAGATCTCTTTGACATTATGATAACCATACTGGTTTTAAAGCCACTTAACGGGGCACTTGAATTTTATTGTCATTCAGAAGGGAATGGGGTATTTCAGAGTTGGGATCATACCCGCAGATGGGATACCTACGTATCCTTGTTAGAAAAGGAATCAGAACCCACGTAGTTTGGAAATTATGATATAGTTTAACGTCATATGGGAAGAATGAGAATTAATGGGTGATGGTCTTGAACCTCAGAAAGCCTGCCTACGTACTCCACTTTTAAGGTAGAGATAAAAGTCCACATAGTCTGTTGGAAATTGTGGGGCTTACGTATGATTATTGGCCCCAAGAGATGTTTTGTGGTTACTTTTACACTCTAAGCCCACATGAGTCATGCTTAGTGTGAGAAAAAAAGGGATATTAGTAAACCTGAAAATTTGTTCCACGAAAGATGCAGTCACAAGGAATGATATGGGGATTATATATGTATGATTTCCCAAATAGATAAAGATCAGGACATTAGAGAAGAAGTTCTGGAACAAGTTCCAAAACGGTATATGTGCTTTATGGAGATTTGGATACTCTAACACGGGGCTTACTCCAGAGAAGGAGGCCAAAATTAGGAGGGGACTTGTGATTGGGTTTTATTCTTGAGAAGGAAGCCCAAATCAAAAGAAGTTATGATTGAAGCTTACTCCTAAAAAGGAGGCCCATGTTAGGAAATTATGACTTTGGCATACTCCTGAAAAGGAGGCCCATAATTAGGGAACTTGGGGCTTACTAATAGGAAGGATTCCCATTATTGGGAACTTGGACTGGGGTCTACTCATGAAAAGGAGGCTCGTAATTAGGAACTTGAGGCGTAATTCTGAAAAGGAGGCCCATAATTAGGAACTTGGGGCTTAATCCTTAAAAAAGTACCACAATTGAAGATCTTATCATCTTAAAGGATGAGGTTGAATGAAAGAAATATCTAACCATAATGACATAAAGATATGTAAATCAATAGGTTTTGAGAGATGTTCAACTGAATTCCTTCCAGATATGGAGGCCAACCACGGAATCATGACATAAATGGCTTTAAAGAGGATTCTAAAGGCTAAAACGTGAATAGAAGAGGTTGATTTGAAGAAAGAAAGTGAATAGAGAGGAGGGGGACCCAGAAAGAGAGAGGCACATAAGTCTTGCATGGGCACGCAAGTCATGGTGTCGCAGGTATTCTTGGGTTACCCATGGGTACTTGCACTCCGGTCAACCCATAGGGTTAAACATGGGAAAATCTTGATTCAAGCCCTTAGTGTTATCCCTAAATACTTTTAATTGAGTGGAGTGCATGTTATATTGAAGGAATAAGGCGGCACCCAAGTATTGCCATTTTCCTTAAGGGCTGGCCACTTAGGCGCACAGGTGTTGAGAAGTTTCAACACTTAGGCCTTGTTCCCCCTCTTTATACCTTACATTCTAGGTAATATATTACCTTATAAGTGTTCATAAGGATTTGAGAATAGTCTCTGTTGCCGGGAGCTCAAATATGAGTTTATGGATTTTTTCCTCCTTGAAATGGGGGCCCCACAAGGGGTATTTATAGTGTTTTGAAGACATTGGGAGAAAATAACATTGGGTGCATACGTCACCTGCACACCAAATATGAGGCGCTCAATTACCCTGCGTGACCCTCTTGGAACTCGCACAGCCCATGCTCAAAGTAATCCTTGTTCATGCCTTTTCCAATTATTGATGTTTCTTCAAAGGATGACTCACATTGTGTTAAGGTACTTCCCTTTTTTCAGTCATTATATTCTGTGACAGAAAGGAGTGTCAACAAAAGTCCCCCCTATGAGTTGGATCCTAATGAATGAGGATGTGAATCTGAGGAAAAATGAGAAAACCAAGAAATTGTGGCGCACAATTGTTGAGTGCACAGATGGCGTCACGCAGGTTTGAGCTGTGCAGGCTTCGGCGCGCAGTGGTGCGGCCTTGCCTATAAGTATGCGGTCATTCTTTCACAAAGCAACCAGGTTTCAAAGAACTTCGTCCTCGCTGCGCAGGTTTCTTTCTTCATGAAAGTATACCTATTTTCCCCGATTTCATTGCTTCTGTTCATGTCGTGCTGCTGCAGAGGTGTTTTGACCTGCGCGGTGATACCTGCGCGCCATGAACCTGCACAACACATTTACACATCCACGCCAAAATTAGACTTGTGTGCCTTAATGCCTTGGGAAATTTTTTCAATTTTCATCACAATTTTTTTGAAAAATCAACTCACTTAAGAGTTAGTTATTCGACCTTCGTGCAGATTCGAAAGCTCTTAGAAGAATTGTAATAGCTGATGAACTGTCCCGTAAGCGAATTGATGATATGATTAACATTATCGGCCATGATTACTATGATATCTACGAAATAAATCTTCCATATTTGGCCATGTTGTTGAAGAAGTATCATCGTGACATTACATAGAGCATCTACTTTCCTTGTATGGACATGGTCATCTGCAAGGAGTCAACGTTCCAGATGCAATGAATTTTAATCCCGAGATGCAGCTGCACTGCTACTCCTCTATTTCAGTTTTGTTGTGCATTAAGAGTATCAAAAATGGTGTGAACATTCAAAATTTTCCTTCATGAAATTTCCTTGCAGATATGAAAATGGAAAACCATGGGCTGATAAGTTTTTTGCTACCGGTTGATGGGGAGAAGACTATCATGAAATTAGAAACAATATATGAAAAGAGTACTCTCTCCAATTGGCTCTTTACTTTGAATGCTCCATTATCAAATCCTTGTATCTATCTTTGATGTCTCTTGGATGAAAACACAGTCACTATTTGATCAGCAGAAAATTTCATCAAACCGCACTCAAGAACATTCTTTTACAATTGTTCCAATAGGAGCTGGTATCACTGCATCCCATATTGTATCCAGTTGAATGAATGAATTCTAGGTGGTTGTGGATGAAGCTGGGGATGCCGTAAATTAAATGAAGAGTAATTTTTAATGCCTTTTGTAATTCTTGGAAAAGAGACGAGACTCTAGTTTGTAGATGTCCTTATAACTCCTGTGCGTCAATGAAAGACACTTTCAACTTCAATCATTTGAGCATGCATTCTATTTCGCTAGCTACTTTAAATTTTTACCTAAGACAATGGGCCTAGTAAGAATTGTTTGTTTATTACTAGGATTATAATAATAAACCCTACACACATTGAATCTTTTTAATTTCTCAATATTACCTAAATCATACAAAGTATATGTTTTGTGATCTAGGACTTGAATTTTGTTCGGAGTTCCCATGTCTTTTGTGGGCAGTTTAAAGTCATGCACGTCAGACATAAAAAGGCTAACATTTAAGGTCAAAATATCTTTGACCTAATGGATTAAAATTGACTCAATTCCTTGATAATTTATCTGAAAACATATAAACATATTCAAGTATGGAGGAAAATTTTTAAACTATGACTTATGAAATTTTGAATCTGAGGAATGATATGAAAAAGGGATAAAAGGCATTAGAAGAAGTATTTCCCAAGAATAAAGTTACCACTATTTAACAAAACTATTAGGGGGTTGAATTATGCAGGGCCGCTTAAGGGCATCGGCTGCATAGTCAAATAATAACATCTTTTGGCTAATAGGTCTATTATGTAGACTACTTATGCAAGGCCGCCTAAGGGAACATGGTTCATAGTCAAGAAAAAGAACTCCCAGAAATATACTTTTCTACTACTAAAAAGCCAGTGGATGTTAATGGAGATTCAAATTTTCCAAAGCACAGAGTATGATGTATGGAAATAGGTAAATGAATATGTAGATGATATTTCTAATCAAGGTTATAAAAGAATTTATATGAATGTCACTCTTGCGAAGGTCCAACCAAAATGTAGAGAAGTGAAATATAAACCAGAGACTTGAATACTTTCAGATCATGAAAAATATTATGGGATAGATATGGTAAGGATGGACATTTTTTGCGGATCCCTACATATTGTCATTAAGACAACTAAGGATAAAATTGGTTTTCTTCCCAAGAATAATGTTACCATTATTTTGATAACCTGTTAAGGGGTTTAATTATGCAGGGCCACCTAAGGGCATTGGCTGCATAGTCAAATAATAGAATATTTTGGATGACATGTCTGTTATGTAGACTGTTTATGCAAGGATGCCTAAGGGCACATGCAACATAGTCAGGAAAAATAACTCTTAGGTATCAGACATTTCATGACCAGAAGTCAAGAAAAGGGTTATGGAGATCTGGAAGTATTTAAGGTTAGGAGTATGACACATCAAAATGTGCATTATTCCATGTATGCAGAGATACAAAAAACAATTCTAACCATAATCATGTTGTGGTTGGGTCCTTGATTAAGGTGTTGGACCTCACTATGTATCCCATAAGAAGGAGAATCAGGCCATACATAGTTCTTGAAATACAGTTTAACGTCACGTGGGAAGGGAGTGTAAAAAATCTTAGTTTAGGGTCATAGAGCTCAGACCATTATAAGGAGTACACAATGTGTTTTATAAACATGATGTGAATGAGACCAGGGTCTCCATACCACATTTCTGTTATCAGAGGGGGGAATTTTTAGCCAAAGGACTGAAAGTGGAGTTTAGGGATAGGCCCAAAGACTTGGGGATGGATTAAAGGGCTGCTCGAACATTCCTACATATCCCAGAAGGATGGGAATAAAGCCACATGTAGTTATGGAAATACCCTTTGTATAGATTTCATTCGTACAAGTGAAGGGTGAAAGGGGAATTTAGTGCAATGATGGTTTGACCCAAGATAAAAGTTTCTAGAATTGCCATGTATGCACATAGTCTTTAGAATATAACATGATTGATGATCAATGTAAATAATGATTCCCTCCCAGGTGAGAGTGAAAAATAATCTTGTAGTATATTGTCGCACATGACAAACAATTTGAATAGTTTTACGTCATATAGCAAGGATGGTGGTGAACCAATGTAAAAACGAATTGATTCTAGGGATGATTCATAGATCAACATCATATGAGATGTAGGTGAAAATATCTGAAGAGATTGATTTTGGGCATGAACCATAGGAGGTTGCCTACGTACCCAGCCTAGATGGCAAGGATCAAAGTCTACATAGTTCAATTAAATAATGAATTGGTGATCAATTTTTTCTTCTGAAAAATAACATAAAAAATGATGTCGGGACTTACATGTGGTTAGCGGCCTAGAGAGGGTGTTATTGTGGAATTTTACTCTAAGATCACATGAATCATACTCTGTGTTAGAAACAAGTGGTAGAAACAACCTTAACGATGCAAAGTTTAATGTTATGTAAGATGTATGAAGGGACTATGTTGTTTAAAGTCATGCAGTGCGGAATATTTGTGCTGCACAGTTTAGTGTCATGTAGCAGTGACAAAATATATTTTAACGTCATGTAAGACAAATATAGGGACACAATTAACGTAATGTTGGACAATAAGGGTGTTTTATCATTTAGCATTCTATAGATAAGACGATGGGGACAATACAGTTTAACGTCATGTTGGACGAAAGGTGGACTGTGCAGTTTAATGTCATGCAGTAAGGACAAAAAAGGACACAGTTTAATGTCATGACGGACGTATTAGGGACTTTTCACATTTAAACGTCATGATGGATGATGGCACAGTTTAACGTCATGTTGGACAATGGTTCGAACAGTTTAAGGTCATATGAATGGACCGTAGATTATGCAGTTTAACGTCTGGCGGGAAGTAAGGGACTTTTGTACAGTTTAGCATCAGGTAGCTAGGACGTCACAATTTAATGTTGTGTTATAGGTAATTGGAAATATTTGAAGGTCATACGCATGGACCATTAGAAGTATATGTATTTATACAAAATACATCTTAAAAAATCTGGCATTGGATGGAGTCGTGATGAGTTCTCCATCCATTGAGATTAAAGAATAAGCTCCATTAGAGTAGACCTTTTGTATTGAATATGGTCCTTCACACATTGGCTTGATCATGGGAGGTTTCATTCTTGGTATCATTGGAGTTCTAGGAACCAATACCAATTCTCCATGATTGAATGAACGAAGACAAACTTTTTTGTTGAAATCTCGTGCTATTCGATTTTGATAGACTTACAAGTGGTGTAAGGTGCACAATCGCTTCTCGTCCAATCGTTCCAATTCATCCAATCTCTTTTGAGATTGTTCAATTGTAGAAGACAAATCACAAATGGCTACCCTGAGTGAGGATAATTGAACTTCAATAGGCAATACTGCTTCTGTTCCATATACCAACGAATATGGAGTTGACCTCGTAAAAGTGCGGGTGGTGGTTCGATAATCCCATAAAGCACGAAAGAGTTTATCAGGACATGATTTCTTACATTTATCCACCTTCTCTTGTAGTATTTCTGAAAGAGTGATTTTGAAAACTTCTATTTGGCCCTTGGCCGCTGCATGATACCGAGAGGAATGGTTGGATTTGATGTTGTATTCTTGATACAACTTCCTTACCTCTGATAAAAAGAACTTGGTGCCATTGTCTGTCAATATGGTATGAGTGACCCCAAATCTGGTAATGATGTTAGACTTTATGAAGCTAACAATGGTTTTTGAAATAACCACATTGAGAGGTTTTCCCTTAGCCCATTTGGAAAAGAAGTCAGTAGAAATAAGAATGTACTTAAACTGCTTGGTTGTAGTTGAAGGATAAGGTCCTACTACATTGATTCCCCATGTGGAAAATGGGAAAGAGTATTTTGCTGAATGAAGAAAATCTGGGGGTTGATGAATGAAGTTGGAATTTAACTGGAAAGAATGAATCTTCTTTGTGAAATCAATACAATCTTGTATCATTGAAGCACAAAAGTATACAAGCCTTCGAATTTGATCAGATAGTCTATGTCCAGGCTGGTGGGCACCACAGACTCCTGCATGCACTTCTTTCATGACAGCCGTTGTCTCTTCATCGTCAATGCATTTGAAGACAATTCTATAAAAACCTCTTTTGTAGAGAATTTTATCTAGTTGATCTGGGCTATCATAAAGAGTAAAATTAACCACACGTTGCCAGATTTTTTATTTCTTGGCTCTATCAAGTGGAAGTATTCCATTATGAAGGTATTCCCTGATAGGTGTCATCCATCCTATAGTATGACCAAATGGTTTAGGAATGGGACTAATTTCATTTATTTCCTCTATTCTAGTTATATCATAAGGTGAAATTGTACGACTGTGGGAAATTCTGATGGATATATCGTTAAAATTTGGATCTTCTAGAGTTGTGGCTATATTATCCAGTGCCTCAGCTTGAGAATTTTGTGATCTTGGGACTTAAAAAAATGCCAATTCCGAAGGAAATTCCTCCATTAACTCTCTGAAATAATCATACAAAGTGATTAACTCTTATTTTCTGATGGCATAATCCCCATTGAATTGATTGATTCAACGTTCTGAATCAGCTTTCACCATTAAGTGATTCACTTGTGCTTGAAGCACCAACTATAATACTGCGATGGGAGCATGATATTCTCCTTCATTATTTTTACCACCTCCCAAAAATTAGAAGGAATATGGTAGCAATACCTTTTCCGAGGAAATAATCACAATTCCTAACCAAACATTGTTGAATTTAGGATCGTCCATTTTCTTCCCTGTTGGACTTTAGGATGCACTATCAAAGTACATTTCCCATATTTGACGATTATCTTGAATAGAAAAGTCTTATTCATCAGGAAGTTCAATATCTAAAGTTGTATCTTCTACTGAATGGTGTTCATCAAGGAAATCATCCAAATCTTTGCCCTTTATTGCATTTTGAGACACATAATAGATATCAAATTGCTAAAAAATAACTACCAAACTTTCCAGACGTCCTGTAAGCATTGGATGACTATGATGAATTTGAGCGGCTTATTATGAGATACCAATTGTACCTTGTGTGTTTCAAGTAGTTTCTCAACTTCTGAACTGCAAATATTAATTCTAGGCAGCACTTCTAAATACTTGAATATCGGTTTTCTCCTTCAAGCATAGTCTGACAGAGATAGTAAAGGATGTTTTCATTCCCAACATTATTCTTTTGGGAAATGAAGGCACCCAATGATCACTCTAAGGCTGTAGCATAGAGGATAAGAGGTCTTTCTTCAACAGATGGCATTAATATTGGTGGAATCAATAGGTATTTCTTGAGAATCTGTAATGACTCTTGACATTCTTCAGTCCATTGGTATGTGACTCCATTCTTCATCAATTTGGTGAAAGGTAAGCTTTTGCCTACCAAATTGGTGACAAAACTCTAAATATAGGCCAATTTTCCTGGAATTCTTCTCAATTCATTCAAATTCCAAAGAGGTTACATACGAAGGATTGAATTTTTCTTCTCAGGATCAACTTCGATACCATGATGGCGTACAAAAAAGGTGAGAAATTTTCCTGAGGTAACCCCAAAAGCACATTTCAAGGGGTTCATCTTCAAATTTTGTTGTCGAAGTTTGTGGAATATGACTTGAAAATCATCCATGTGATATGAATGTTGTATGGATTTAACCAGCAAATCATCCACATAACATTCAAAAAATTTCCCTAAAATGGGTTTGAAGATACAGTGCATGGCACACTGATATGTTGCGCTGGCATTCATCAGGCCAAAGGGAATTACCTGATAGAAAACCACACCCTAAGGGGCTCTGAAATCAATAGATTATTCATCTTATAGAGCCATTTGGATTTGATTATATCCAGAATATCCATCCATGAAGGAAAGTGCATCATAGCCTTATGTTGCATCAATTAATAGATCTCTAATCCAAACTGGAAAATCATTCTTAGGATAGTGCCGATTAAGATCTTTGAAATCAATGAAAACTCTAATTTCTCCATTCTTCATTTTCATAGGGACAATATTATCTAACCACTTGGGATATTTAACTTCTCTGACGAAGTTAACTTTGATAAGCTTATCCACTTCATCTTCAATTTTGGAAGCATAAGTTGGGTGTGTTCTTCTTACGACTTGTTTGAATCCTCAATGTTCTTCTGGTGAACTCTAATGATGAGTAGCAACATCAGGATCAATCCCTTGCATCTCTCTATAATTCCAAGCAAATATATCTCGATTTTTCTTTAAAAATGAAATATAAATTTCTGTCGCTTCAATAGTCATGGACACACTAATTAAAGTGGGGTGTGGATCATCTTTTGTACCCAGATTTATTTCTCCGAGTTCATCCACAATGGTAGAGATACCCCCTTCAAATGCTGTCGAAGCATCCCTGAGATCTTCCTCTTCTTCTTCAACACATGTTATCTCTTCTACTTCTACTTTCATAATAGATGATGAAGCATAATTTCGAAGATCAGGATAGATGTTAAAATTTGAACACCTTGAAGAAGAGGCATCCATTAATGACCCTATTGATGATAAAGGGTCTTCCTTGGATAATAAAGTGGAGATGATGGATTGAGAATTGACATCATCGTTCACCTCTAACCTTTCTATAGCTTCTTCTGGCCTGGTTGGCGAAGTATAGACATGGTGTATTTCAGCAGATGAAATAAAGACATCTCTATTTGAGCTTTCATCATTGCTAGGTAAATCTCTATCTTCTCCCATGTTTTCTGGATTGAATGTCATAATTGAAATTATGGAAGTTTCCAAAATAGTATTCGGATTTGGGTCTATCCTATCAATTTGATTGATAGGAAACACATAATCTGAACTCACAAGTGTTAATGGGTTTACTATAATTTTTTCCAAACCATATGGAGAATTATCCTTGGTAACCTCCCTTAGTGTGGATTTCTCCTTACCCATCATTTTATAGAATTTTGCCTCAATGTATTGATATTCACATGTTTTGAAGGGGTCTTTATCACCATAAAATTTCCCAATTTGACCATCGAAACAATACGTGACTCATTGATGGTATGATGAAGGGAAAATCGCATGTTGATGTAGCCATGGTCTTCCAAGAAAAACATTGAATGTTGTATCATGATCAACAACCATGAAATCTGAATTGGATACAAGGTCTCCAAACTGAGTTCTGAGTGTAATCTCACAAGTGGTTCTTGTTCATTTTTATTATATCCTTGCAAAATTAGAGTAGAAGGAGATAAATTAGATTATGTGAGTCCCAATCGATGAAGTGTACGAATGCGGATGAGGTTGACTCCTAAACCATTATCAATGAAATCTCTTCGGATGTCCACACCATTGACCTTACCAAATAAATACAATGGTCGGATATGTCCATTCATGACACCATATTCATATTTATCTATAAAATATTTCACTGCATGGGATTCTGTAGGATGATTCTCTACATGATAGACTTAAGGTGCAACAATTATAGTTTCATACTCCTGAGACTTGAAAAAGCCACAATGAGTGCCTCCCAAAGATCTTTGGATAGATCCATGGCACCATGAATTGATAACTTGGCTGATACATGGGCCAAATGTTTCAAACATCATATTTTTTATTCAAAGGTCTATATTTTCTAACATGAACATGTGGTTTCGTAGGTGCCTTAGAGGTTGATGCTTTAGAAGTAGATGCTTCTTGTATTAGGGTAGGAGTTGAAAATACTCTTGGATTTGGAATATTAGACGGAATATGTCTATTTAATTACTAAGTGGAAGAAGGTGGAACCTATAACTGATCCTCCAAAATAACTATACCGGGACTGAATCTGTTATTGGTGGATGAATTTGGTTGTTCTTGTTGAGCCCATTAAAGGGCTCTGCCACAAATTTCTGCTGCATACACAGTTCTAGAAGGGATAGAATTGGAATAGTGGTTTCTAGGATATCCATGTCTTCCTCTGTATCCCAGAAATTAGCAAATCCGTCTATTTCCCCTATTTGATACAGGGAACCTAGGATCATTATGATCGAAGTTGTGACTAGAATAAACATCTGTTAAATGAATAATATTAATAGAACAAAAGATCAACTCTTCATCTGATGAATATTCTTACGGATTATCCTGTTTAGGCTCTTCTGTTTGGTGGGGTGGTGCCCGTTCAGGCTTTGAAGTAGATGGAATAAAATATTCCTGAGTCAAAGACTACTTGGGCGTTGACACAATCTTATATTCTTCTGATTGATCATATTTAATTGAATTATTCTGTTTCTTTTGAGGATTTTTCCACTAATGAAGAGGGTTTGGCTGTGGCCTTCATAGTAAAGACACAATTAGTTTCTTCAATTGCGTTCTCAAAATTTCATGAGTTTGGTTGATTGTTTTTCTGACCATCCAATCATCATATTTCGGCGCATTTTTGTTTTTTACTTCTTGCCACTTACCTTCTTCCTCTGGATTTATAAAAGTAATACATGCTATCTTAGCTGAAGAACCATTTAGGTTGACTTGTCCCGAGTCCACCATCTTTTGTAGGAGGACATTGAAGAAAAAACACTCCTGAATTTAATGCCCTAACATCTGATGAAATGGGAAATAATTGTGATGGTCTTTATCTCCTTCAATGTTCGGCCTTTTGGGACTTGGCAATTGAACCAAATTATTTTCCAGAGCCGAAAAGAAGTAACCAGGAACTTGTTCATTTTGGAAAGAGTAATCTTTTCTCTTTAAATCCTGAATTTTTTCATCATTGATATATTTGATTATATTGATGAAATGACCACTGTTGTTGACACTCAAGAGGTTTAGCCCTTCGAAAAGATGACGGCCTTGAAGTAAAATGTACACGTTCTTGTTTAAGCGTAACTCTAGCATTTTCTGCTTTACCCATTCTCATTCTTGGAGTTGATGGAATTACACAAGAATTATCCTTAGACATTATAATAGAGTCTTCAATATGATGAGTGATTGATGTATGGTCTCGAAACCCTCCTGTGTATTTCACACGGATCAACGGCGTGTGTAATTCATCATGCAGATTTTCCACACAAATTGGCAACAACTATTCATGAGGGAGTGCTTAAATCATGGAATATGTTAATCCATTTCAGTGAGCAATGAAATCTGAAGCCATTTCATTATCCGTTTGCTTACAATTTTCATGATAAAAAACTGTTGTCTTTGGGAATGTTGAGCTGAATTGAAGAAGGAATTTTTGACGAAGATCCTCCCACCGGTTAATTGACCGGGATTTCAAGCTTGTATACCAGACAAAAGTAGGTCCTTGTAATGCCTATACAAAAAACCTAGGCTTAAATTATTCTTGTTGATTAGGGGTTCCCATCATAGGATCGCAACGAGAACAAAAATGTGTTATGTGTTTCTCTAGGTCTCCCGATCCATTAAATATTGGGAATGTGGTACCTGCAAAATTAGATGGGGGAGGAATTGAATCTACCCATTTAGGGAATACTCTCTTCTTCAGTTGAACCGGTGCATGATTTCCTTCCATAGCTTCCAACTGAGCTATTAATTACTCAATGGTAGTCATTAAATTTTGTGAAACATCCAGTTGATCTTTGACTTGTGTAGGTGCAATAACTGGAGCTTGGATATGTGTGTCGGCCAGGACTACCACTGATGGCAGTATTACTAGTGGTTGTGGGTATTACCCATTGGAATAGACCTCTGAGGGTGTACTAGTAAGAAATGATACTCTTGATCCAACTCAATAGTCATGACAAATTCCCTTGTCTGACTGACTCCAGCAAGCTTATGAGGAAGATTACATTGAAGTACTTCTCCATTCAACCTCCTTAATTCCTTCATCTCTTCCTCTTGTTGTGAAAATCATTGCTCTAGTGAGAGTGATTGGACTTCTCCTGGGTAAGGGTATGTAACCCAATTCATTCTTTTTTCCTTTGTTGTAAGCCTTTTAGAGAGGGGAAAGTTGGTTATTTGATGGAATACCATAATTCTGTGAAATCCTTTGATTTCATGTACACACACCTTCTTCATTTGTGTCTTTGTGTACAAATTCTTGAGTAGTAACCACTTCAACTAATCCATCTTAGAGAACCTCATCTAGTGAATTAGAAACCATGACATTGATGACATTAATTGATGCATAATGCATTGCATATCTTTTATCGGCATTTCAATGATATGGACTTATTCCTTGTCCTTGTTGAGACACTGCGTTTTGATGATTTGATCCCTCAGGAACTTCTTGATAAACCATAATTTGGAGGGAATCTCTTGATAATTTGGCTCTTCATTCCTCTTGGGGCTTTTTCCCTAATCGAGATAAGACCAACTTTCTCTGAGGAAGAGATTGAGGATTTGAAAAAGTCCCCATTCCGGTGGACTGGGGTTGTTACTATGGTTCCTGCTCAACTCCTCGAATCCTATTTGTTGATTTTGAAGGTTGGGTTAATAGAGTCCCCAGTCTAGAAAGTTGGGGTTGTTCTTGAGTTTCTATATCTGAGACCTTCTTAAAATCTCTCATGATCTTATGGAAATTAGTCTGGAAATTTTCTGGATGCATTAACCTCCATCCACTCTTATCACCCATCTCAATAGACCGTTGGATGATTTCTGACACTTCTATCACTTGATGAGGTGCACTCTCTAAACAAGAAGCATGTTTGATGTTCTCATTTTCCTGATGCAAAATTAATTAAACAACCCTTTCACTATATTCCTGATTCTGGGAAGAACTACTTGAGGCATATTCTTGAGCACGCCTTTGATTACAAATAGAGCCAATTGATTGTGCCTGGTCGTGGGCAATAACATTGCATGAGACCACTTTCGATGGTCTTTGTTGACTAGAGAGTACAGTGAAATGCAGTTCTCCATGAACACCCCATCCCCTGATATGAATACCAGTTGGGTCATTGGCAATTAACTAGCGCAACCTTCTTAGTGTGCCCAGGCATGAACACAGAAGGTCACTCTTCTAATTTTCAGCCTTCGGATATCGAGAAAATAAGATAGAAGACAAATCAATTTGGTGTCGCAACCCTTCTATTATCTTTAAATGATTTTCATATTCATAATAATATAATATTTTATTTTTCAATTGACAAAGAATTTTACACATGTTGAGACAAATATATTTAATACAATCTTTCGTCACCATGTCTGGAATGTCATACTGAGAGTCCGCCAAATTCCAAAACATAACTGGCACTTCACCATTCGCCAGTTGTTTTCTCATATTCAGTACTTCCTCTTTATCATTTGATGAAGATTATTCAAACTCTTTAGACCATATGTTGTGCTTCTTTTTTGCTTCATCTGATTCAACAAGATCGGTAGAGAATTAACTTATCAAACTAGAAGATACATGACTTAGGGGTGGTTCAGAGAATGACCTACACCCCGAGCTATCTTCTAATTGAGAAAGTATTTCACCTACTATTGGTAAATCATTTGACATGAGTGGATTCACATTTGAATGTGCCTCAAGATAAGAGGGCTTTCTCTTCAAATCATTGTCTATTGGAGCATTCTCCAGGCGATGCGAATTACTACTATGGAGAGAAATTTCACAGCTAAATTCATCATCATGGGGAGGACCACCATGGTGGGTTACAAAAAAAGATGAAACATTTTTCTCCTTGATTTTCTGGCCACACAGAGGGTTATCTTGACTCTCATCTAAAGATAATACTTCATGATCGACCTAACGGTCATGAAGCAAGTCTTCATAAGGAAGTTTCAGATGTAGACCTCTTGAATTGATGTTCCCACTATTAGGAACTGAGAGAGTATAATCTTGAGTTGCAACAGATAGTTGTCTGAGTGCATCAAGAACATCAGCATCGATCAAGGCCTTATTACAGATTGGCTATTGATTTCTTGACTGTGTGGAACATGTCTTTTTCTTAGATGCCACATTACTCACTTTTGTAACCACTTGTTGAAGAAAGTGGTTATTATGTGCAGATGTATGTGCCTACACAGGAGAAAAGATTAGGTTAGGCTGATTATCTCCACTCAAATCAGGTGTATGTACCTTACATGGTTGTTTGTATTACATGGGGGAGTATGCCCCACAACCCTCTTTATCTAGAACAGAGGTGTGTGTCTATTTGGGAGTGAACTATTGATGTGTCACTCCACTAGTATGTATATATTTTCATTTCATTACCTGTGATACTACTAATGCTATTATAATATTATGGCAGGCTTCCAGAATATGAGTAGGGATTTGCTTCTGCTATTTCACCATCATTAGAATGTTCCTGGTGACTTCAGCTACCGGAACGGGAATATATGTCCATTCTGTGCTTGTATTATGTGTGTGTTCATGTTCCTATCTTCTTTTTCCTACCAGTGAGTTCTGAAAGTACTCATGTTTGGGGGAAAAGGGTTGAGTCTACCTCCTGTTTTTCATTAGGGCTTTCCAATTGACTTCTCCGGGTGATACAAAATGAGACTGTTGGTAGGCTTGATCAATACTAGCAGGTGTATGTGCCTGCTGATTGCACTCTACCGAACGTGGTTGATAAACTTATTTCAATACTGGAAGACAAGGCTGCTGGAAGGATTGATGAGTGTAAGCAGGTGCATGTGCATGTTTACCAGTTATCAACACATTGGGTTAGCGAGCTTCATAGTATATATCCAGATGAGCCTGCTAACTAGCTGATGATTTTTAAATAGATTTATGTTCCTATCTATAGTACTCTACCAGAATTTCCTGGTGGGAATGGTGTGTTGATGCTAGACAAGTCTGCTGGACAACAGAATTAAAATGGACAGATGTGTGTGCCCGCTCGTTGCATGCCACCATTTTAGGTTTTTAGACTTCTCCAAAGATGGCAGATATAAGAACCTACTCACTATTGACCGGTCATCACTTCTGGTGGTTTGTCTTGCCTGCTCGGGTTCGAGGAGCCTGAGCTGAATGCCTAGTGACGACACCCTGATCATGTTGAGGGCGCACTACCACACGAGACTGGTGGTGATTGCTGGTGGGAGCCCTCAGGAAGGACTCAAGTTTCCTTGAATTAAGGCCTTGAGTGACCTTATCATTCACCTCATCAGAATAAGGGAGGTAATGGTTGTTGCATTCCAGGGATAACGACCTGAAATGATTGGAGACGATGGTTGGCCCCGCCTGGTTATTGATCACTGGTCGTTGTTATCCGGATGAGAAGGGTGATTATTGACTTGGAGGTCTTGTCAAGCGGCTTCTAGTGTTATAATTGTACTGTGTCGATGGTATTTCTTAACCATTGAATTTGATACCCAACATTGAAGATGCTGAGTAGGTGATGTCGTCCCCAGAGTGAACGACGATCCAACATGAGTAGCTGTAGAGGCATTCACATGTGTGAACTTAAGAGAAGCCATTTCTGTAATGAAGAAGATCATGAAAATGAGTGCATGTTTGATATAACAGACATAATAAAGATAAGTTCATCCACTAAATTTTTTGGATGAGTACATATGTTATTGATTGTTTTGTTGGCCCTCTCATTGAGTTTAAATAGGGGCTTAACAAATAAGTAAAACATCATTTTAACGTGGTTAAGGATTCATGTCGAGTTCACGATTTTTCGTTTCCTCTAGAAATGGGGATGACCATATTTGTTTAAGGTTCAAACATTCCAATCAGTTTCTAACAAGTTTATCCATAGAACCAGAAAAATTTAGTGATTCTATATCCATTTGGACCTACTTTCCAAAGGTAGGTGCTCATTAGTTGTGGATAGATAAGGCTTAAGAATTTTCATTGGTCGAGAGGATGGGAGGTCGGAATCATCACACCTTTTTGAGGGGAATTATTGTCTACTCTGGGACTCTCTTTATAGATTTAATTTATGTTCGTGAATCCTTATTACACTACCATGTTTGAAAATGACCTTTCTTTAAGATATGTAAATCAATGATTTAATATTTATGATATTAAGAGAATATATTATATGAATTTGAGGTTCATCACTGATAGGGAATCATCTATATTTGTTAGAAATTCACAGTCAATGGTATCCTTCAACATGTTATATAAAGATATCTTGGTAATTATGATAACCATACTGGTTTTAAAGCCACTTATCCTGGCACATGAAGTTTATTTTCATTCCGAAGGACATGGGGTATTTCAGAGTTGGGATCGCACCCACATATGGGCTACCTACATATCCTTGTTAGAAAAGGAACCAAAAACCATGTAGTTCAGGAATTAATATATAGTTCAATGTCATATGGGACAGATAAGAATTAATGGGTGATGTTCTTGAACCTCAGAATGGTTTCCTACGTACTCCATTTTTAAGGTTGAGATCAAATTCCATGTAGTTCGGTTGGAAATTATAGGGCATACATATGATTAACGGCCCAAAGAGAAGTTTCGTGGTAACTTTTACACTCTATGCTCATGTGAGTCATGATCAGTGTGAGAAATAAGAGATATTAGTAAACCTGACAATTTGTGCCACGAAAGATGCGGTCACAAGGAATGATATGGGGCTTATATCTGTATGATTGCCCAAATAGATAAAGATCAGGACATACTATAGAGAAGAAGTCTTGGAACAAGGTCCATAATGGTATATGTGCTTTATGGATATTTTGATACTCTAACTTGGGGATTACTCTTGAGAATGAGGCCCAAATTAGAAGGGGACTTGTGATTGGGTTTTATTCCTGACAAGGAAGCCCAAATCAAAAGAAGTTATGACTGAGTCTTACTCCTAAAAAGGAGGCCTAGGCTAGAAAATTATGACTGGGAATTACTCTTGAAAATGAGGTCCATAATTATGGAACTTGGGGCTTACTCTTAAGAAGGATGCCCATAATTGGGAACTTGTACTAGGTCATACACCTAAAAATGAGGCCCATAATTACGAACTTGGGGCTTACTCATGAAAAGGAGGCCCATGATTAGGAACTTGGGGCTTACAATTGAAATGGAGGCCCATAATTTAAGATCTTATCATCTAAATGAATGAGGTTGAATGAATGAAATCTCTAACCATAATGACATAAAGATATGTAAATCACTAGGTTTTGAGGGATGTTCCACAGAATTCCATTCAGATAAGGAGGCCAACCAAGGAATCATGCCATAAATGGCTTTGAAGAGGATTCTGAAGGCTAAATCTTGAAGAGGAGAGGTGGATTTGAAGAGAGAAAGTGAATAGTCAGGAGGGTCACCCATAAAGAGAGAGGCACGCAAGTCTGGAGTGGGCACACACATCATGGTGGTGTAGGTATACTTGCGCGAAACATGGGTACTTGCGTTTCGGTCATCCCTTAGGGTAAAACGTGGGTGAATCTTGACTCAAGACCTTAGTGTAATCCCTAAAGACTTTTAAATGAGTGGTGCACATGTTCTATTGAAGGAATAAGGCAGTGCACAAGTGTGGCAATTTTCATTCAGGACTAGCCACTAAGGCGTGCAGGTGTTGATAAGTTTCAACACTTAGGCCTTGTTCCCCCTCTTCAGACCTTCCATTCTATGTAAAAAATTAACTTAGAAGTGGTCGGAAGGATTTGAGATGAGACTAGGGCACTTGGAGCTCAAATATGAGTTTCTTGAGTATTTCCTCCATGAAATGGGGGGCCCACAAGCGGTATTTATAGGCTTTTGAATACCATGGGTGAAATAACTTAGGGTACACAAGTCACCTTTGCGCCCAATATGTGGCTCATGAGTACCCTGTGCGACCCTCTTGGAACTTGTGCGACCCATGCTCAAAGAAATTCATGTTCATGACTTTGACAATTTTTGATGTTCTTGAAGGGATGAATCACATTTTGTTAAGGTACTTCCTTTTTTTTCAGTCATTAGATTTTGTGATGGAAAGAAGCATCAACAAGGTAGTTTTAACGTCACGCGGTGAGGATGAAGTCTGTGGAGTTTTAATGTCATGTGGTGAGGATGAAGAATACACCCCATGTAGATCTAAAAGACAATACACCATGTGTTGGTATAGTCCGTTAAACTACATAGACAAAAATCTAGCCTTACTTAGTTCTCTAAAAGACAATACACCCCCTGTAGGTATAGTCCGTTCACAGGTTGAGAAGGGGAATTTTTTTCTTTTATCCCTATCTGTGCAGTTTAACATCGTGTGGTAAGGACGAGGAATACACCCCGTTAAAGGATGGTTTGTACACGGGGGGAGATGGAATTTTAAATTTTTATTTTTTGATGGCTGGGCCAGGATAGAGAACCCCGACGTCGCTACGTATCCTGTGAAGGAATTAATCAAGCCATAT
This sequence comes from Viscum album, assembly GCA_963277665.1. Lineage (NCBI taxonomy): Eukaryota > Viridiplantae > Streptophyta > Magnoliopsida > Santalales > Viscaceae > Viscum > Viscum album. Next base: position 987,731,675 of record OY728165.1, on the reverse strand, counting down.
GCAGTTCTATAAAAGAAGTACACCCCCTGCAGGGCTGGTCAGTAAATGGGGGAAGGGGGAATTTAATTATTTTATTCCATTTGGGAGTGGTTGGGCTAGGATAGGGGATCCTGGAGTCGCTACGTATCCTGTGAGGGTAGGAATCAAGCCGCACGTAGTTATATTAATGAAGTACACCCCGTGCAGCTCTGGTCCATACACGGGGGAGAGAGCACTTTTTTTGAATCATCTTATCTGTGCAGTTTAACGTCATGCGGTATAGATGAGGGATATTCCCCGTGCAGGACTTGACCTACAGCGGGGAAAGGGAATTATTTAAATCTTTTTATCCGTGGGTGGCTGGGACAGGATGGGGAACCCTGGCGTCGCTACGTATCCTACGAGGGAAGGAATCAAGACATACATAGTTCTTCGAAATCTGTGCATTTTAATGTCGTTTGTTAAGGATGAAATAATCATAGTATAAGGTCATAGATTTTGGACCATTGGGTGCTTGACAGTTTAACGTCATGCAGTTCAGACGATAACTGTTTTTAGTTCCTATGAGAAATACTTATTCAGGAATATCGCATTTGTAGGAGTGGTGGTGAACTGCCCATCCATGGAGATCAGGGCATATGCTCCATTGGTGTAGACCATGTGTATAACATATGGTCCCTCCCACTTGGGATCCATCTTTAGTGGATTCATTCTGGGTATCATTGGTGTCTGGAGGACCAACAACAATTCTCCTTCTAAGAATGACTGAAGACGTAAATTTTTATTGAAGGCTCGTGCAATATGGTTTTGGTATACTTCTAGATGATGAAAGTTGTTCAAACGCTTCTCATCTAGCTACATTAATTCACCTAGCTACATTTCTGATAGCTTATCGTTGGATAACTGATCACAAATGGAAACACGGAGCGAGGGAAATTGGATCTCAATTAGTATGACTACTTTTGTTCCATATACTAATGAGTACGGAGTACCCCAAGTAGAGGTGGAGATGTTGGTTCGGTAAGACAACAATGCATGGAGGAGTTTATCCAGCCATGACTTCTTGTCTTTTTCCACCATTTTCTGGAGAATGTTGGACATGGTCTTGTAGAAATCCTCTATCTGTCTGTTGGACGTTTCATGTTAGCGGGATGAGTGGTTAGCCTTGATACCATATTCTTGGTATAGTTTCTCCAATTCAGCAGAAAAGAAGATGGTGCCATTATCCATCAGTATGGTATGAGGGACCCCAAATCTGGTGATGATATTGGTTTTCACAAAGCTGACATGGTTTCTAGCCCCGACTTCCTTAAGGGGTACAACTTCTGCCCATTTGTAAAAGAAGTCGGTTGTCTTGAGGATATACTTCAGCTGTTTGGAAATGGTAGGAGGATATGGTCCCACGACAACCATCCCCTAGACAGAAAATGGGAAAGAGTACTTAGCATGATAACGTAACTCTGGGGGTTGGTGTATGAAGTTGTCATGAATTTTGCATAAGTGGAATTTTGCGGTAAAACTCTCGCAATATCGTGCCATTGTGGGCCAATAGTACCCAAGTCATCAAACCTGATGGGAAAGCTTGGACCCCAGCTGATGTGCCCCACATACTCCGGCATGTACTTCAGTCATGAAGGCAACAGTTTCTTCTCCATCAACGCATATGAAGATGATTCCATGGAGGCCTCATTTGTAGACGACCACTTACTGACCCGTGCCACTATATCAGACAATTTTTTTTCCCTTATCCATATTTTCTCTCGTTCAGCCCTCTCAGATGGAAATTCTCCAAGTTGAAGGTAGTTTGCAATGAGGGTCATCCAACCGGTGGCGGGGGAATATGGCTATGGGACAGGACTGACATCATTGATTTCTTTTGTCATGGCCAGAACAAATGGGAAGACCATTCGATGATGAGCAATGCTGATAATTGTTTCATCCCGGTCTAGTTCGGCCTGGGATGTGGCTGCGTTGGCTAACGCATCGGCTGGGCATTCTATGACCGGGGAATATTGGTCAAAGTCAGTTCTGTGGATAATTCTGCCATTAACCCTCGGAGATGGTCAAATAGGGGAATATGCTCCTCCTTTTCGATAGCATAGTCACCATTGACTTTCTTGATGACTAGTTCTGGGTCACATTTGACTATAAAGTGTTGTACTTGTGCTTGGAATGTGAGCTCCAGGCCTACAATAAGGTCTTGATAATCTGCTTCATTGTTCGTACATCATTTTGATAGGAGGTAGGAATATGGAAAGACTCCCTTTTCTAGGGACATAAGTATTATCCCTAATCCCGCCTTGTTAAATTTGGGATCTTCCATCCTCTTCTCGGTTGGGCTTCAAGAGTCGTTGTCGAAGTATACATCCCATGTTGGGAAATCCTCTTGAACCGAAGAGATGTCATCATCATGTAGCTCGTCGTCCAGTGCAGCTATCCCTGTTGAAGGGTGATCCGCCAAGAAATATGTTAATGACTGGCTCTTGACTGCTTTCTGAGGCACAAACCGGATCTCGAACTGTTGCAGGATGACTGCCCATTGGGACATGCACCTGGCCAGCATTTGGTGGCTAAGGATGTACTTGAGAGGGTTACTATGCAAGATCAAATTGACTCAAGATTCTGTAGATAATGTCGCAACTTTTGAATTGAGAAGAACAAGTAAAAACAACTCTTCTCTATGTTAGATTATCGAGTCTCAACGTCAATCATGGTTAGTCTGAGGTAAAAGAGACTATTTTCACTGTCGTAGTTGTTTTTCTGTGCGAGGAAGGATCCCAGTGACCGGTCTATTGTTGTCATGTACATGATGAGAGGTCTTCCTTCAACTGGGGGCATGAGAACCATTGGGCTTAAGAGATACTTCTTTAGACTGTCAAATGCCTCTTGGCAGTCAACTATCTATTGGTACGTGACTCCCGTCTTCATTAACCTAGTAAAGGGAAAACATTTTCCTGCTAAATTGGCTATGAATCACCTGATGCAGGCTAGGTACCCTAGGAATGATCTCAACTCAGTGAGATTTTAGGGGGTGGCAGTCTGAGGATAGCCTTTGTCTTTCCAAGGTCGACATTGATGCCCCGATGGTGTACGATGAAGCCAAGGAATTTCCCTGAGGTAACACCGAAGCCGAATTTCAAGGGATTCATCTTCATCCAATGCTGCCGAAGTTTGTTGAAGATAGTATGAAGGTTCGACAGGTGATCTGAGCACTACCTGGACATAACCACCAAGTCATCCACATAACATTCAATGAATCACCCCAGTAATGGTTTAAAGATATGATGCATGACACGCTGATATGTGGTGGCAGCGTTCTTGAGACCAATGGGAATAACCATGTAACATAATATTCCTTAAGGGGCTTTGAAGGCAGTGTCATCATCCTCTTCTCTGGCCATCCGGATCTGATTATACCCAGAAAAACCGTGCATTAAGGATAAGGGCTCATACCTGGCCGTTTCATCGATTATTAACTCGGTAATCGGGAATGGTAAATCATTTTTCGGACAATGCCGATTGAGATCTCTGAAATCAATGAAGACGCGGATTGTTCCATTATTCTTCTTGAAAATGATGGTGTTGTCCAAACAGATGGGGTACTAGACCTCCCGGATGAAGCCTGCTTTAATGAGCTTATCGAATTCAACTTCTATTTTGGTAGCAAGTGAGGGGTGTGTCCTTCTGGAAGCAAGTGAGGGGTGTGTCCTTCTGGCAGCCTGTTTATAGCCCCGGTGGTCTTCTACCAGACCTAGGTGATGCGTCGCCAATTTAGGATCGAGTCCCAACATTTCTTTGTAATTCCAAGAAAATACATCCCAGTGTTGCTGTAGGAAAGTGGTATATACCTCGTGCTCCTCAGCAGACATGGTTGCACTAATGACAGTGTGCCTCGAGTCATCCTCGATACCCATGTTTATTTCCCTGAGCTCATCCACTGTGTTGGTGATACCTTCCTCAAATGTGGGAGGTGCATCCCTGAGGTCTTCCTCCTCCTCTTCTCCCAGATCCTCATCTTCTTGACCTGACGAGTGGAGAGCTCCCAGCACATGTTCGTGGGACTCCAGAGGCGAGGGATTGCGGGCATCCTCACTCAAGTATTCTCCCGCAAATTGAGGGTTAGATGACGTTCCCGTATTGTCACAATCATCCTTTATGTCTGAAATCTTGAGGACAACTGAGTGCATGTCCAGACATGAACCCCTGCTCTCAATACGGTTGATGGGAAGTATGTAGTCTCTGCTAAGCTGCCTGAGGGGGATGTCAGGAACCATCTCTAGGCCATTTGGAGGAGGGATCCAGTCGACACCATCGACTGAATTATTATTCTTCTTTTTATCATAAAACATGACGTCAATGTAGTGTGAATCAAAGATCTTGAAAGGGGCCTTGTCGGCATGCAATGTCCCACTTTTCCCATTGACGCAGTACTTAATACATTGGTGTTAGGATTAAGGAATGACCAAGTTCTTATGGAGCCATGACCTTCCTAGTTGGGCATTGAATGTTGTGTTCTGCCGAACCACCAGGAATTCCAAATGGTCCACAAGGTCCCCAAAATGGGTCTTTAGCTTATTTTTTCCATTGGGTTATGTTCACTATTTTCGTAACCCAGAAGAGTAGTTGCTGAGGGCATTCGGTCATCATCACTATATCCCAACATACGGAGTGTCCGTAGGAGATGGAGGTTCACTTCAGAGCCTTTTTCAATAAACACTATGCGGTTCTCCACATCATCTAGTGTGCTGGACACATATAGTGGTTTGATGTGTCCTTTCATGATGGCATCTTCATCCTGATCGGTGAAGGAAATCACCGCATCACAGTCAGCCGAGCCAGTCTCCATCCGGTAAATCTCATCGGCACCTACCTCGGCTTGAAACTCTTGGGGGCTTTCCATGGATTATATAAGTGTCTCCCTGAGGTCTGCTGACTAACTCAGGGAATCCAGGATTGACAGCTTGGCTGTTATTGATGCCAGCTGCTTAAGGATGTCGTATTTATGTTCCTATGGCCTATGCTTCTCTGTTTATGGGGAAGAATTAGAGGTCATATTGGTAGTTGGAATATGAGACGAGGAGGGAACGGTCGTGGGGTCAGATGTCAACGGTGTCCCCACATTTTGGGGATTCGGCCTAGCCAGTTTGTTTGTGTGCACTAGGCAGCTAGACACTTGTTCCTCCTCTGATGGGTACTTCAGAATGATGGGGGCAGATTGGTCGCTTGTGGAGGTGGAGGTGTATTCTTTCTCCTATTGAGTCTGTTGAAGGGTTGTCCCATGGGTTTCCGCGATTTTAATGGTTTGGGCCGGGTTCCAACCGTAGGGTTGATTTTTCCCTTGACTGCGCCTCCCCTGATATCATCTGCCTCTACAATTCCCCCTCCCGTCCCTTTTCATTGGGAACTCAGGTTCCTAATCATACCATTCATCAAGTAAACAATTCCATTAGATGGATGAAATTTATGGAAACAAAGATTAGTTCATCATTCGGTGAGAAGTCCACCTGGTCGGTTTTCCATGATGGTTTCATTCAGTGGGTCAGTGATCTTGGCGACAAGTTTGAGGGAAAAAAATCCAACAATGTCGGGGGTAACATTGGCCTCGTTACAGACTTCTCCTCTTGATATTGTCTCCACCCATCTCAATTATGCCTGGATGACTGGCTCGAGGAGGGTTGCGAGGCCGATATTACTAGATGTGAGACATCAGGAGCAGTTGGCGGCAACACCAGATACTATAGTTGAGCTCAGAGTATGCACTGGGCTCGATTGATAGTCTCTTGAGTCATCCAACTATCAAATTTCTGCCCCTTTTTGCAGGTGACTTCATTCCACCCCTCTCCATTTTCGGATTCAGTGGTAGAAATATATGTCACATGTGCTGAGGGTGGTCCCAGCTTGACCTGCCTGAATTCTACCATTCTTTGCATAAAGTCTTTGAAGATGAAGCATTCCCAAGTATTGTGCCCCAACATTCGATGGTAGGGATAGTAATCTGTCCTGTCATCACAACAGACTTCTTCAGGATTCCTTGGCTCCGGGAGGAGGAGCAGGTTGCGATTAATGGCGGCGATGAAATCACTGTGGACATGGTCCTCTCCAAACGAGTATAATTTTTTTCTTTGTTCCTTGAACTGGTTCCGCTTCGATCCTCTCTTATCGTCCCTCTTGGGTGGAGGAAGTCGTTGATATATAGGGGTCCCATGATGATTTGGTGGAGTCCTAGGTAATGGAGAAGGCGCAGGGGCTGGCTTGAGCGTGACCGAGGACGCTTCAACTCTAACTGTCTAATTTGTGGGAGCCTGTGAGGCTATTTGGGACTTCATATTGGTCCGTTGCAGGGAATTCTCAATTTTCCGGGCAATGTCCAAGAGATGGCAGAAGTCAGTGGTGCACTCCACTAATATGAGCGGTTTACGCAAATCATCTCGAGGATTATCGATGCATATGGAAAGAAACTCATCTTCATGCATTGGCATGTTCAGGGAGTAGGTCAGACCTTTCCTTCTAGTGATGAAATCTGAGACCCTCTCGTTTTCTATCTACTTTCAGTTCATGAGGTTGCTGACCATTTATTTTGGCAGCATTGAGCTAAATTGGAATTAGAAATATTGGTGAAGGTCTTCCTAGATTTTTATTGACTAGGCTGGCATGCACGTATACTAGACGGAAGTGGATCCTTGTATGGTTCGTACGAAGCATTTGAGTTTCACTACTTCTTGTTGTTCGAGAGTTACCATCACAAAGTCACAATGAGATGCGTAGTTCATTAAATTCTATTTTGAATCGCATATTCCATTGATGATTGGGAATACATGGCTCCCAAAATTGGGTGGAAGTGGTGTCTTGATCACCCAATCTGGGTAGGGCTTCTGCTCTGGTTGTATCGAAGCGCGTCGACCTTCCACTGCTTCCAATCGAGCTGTCAGTGCTTCGCTGGTGCTGGTGAGCCCCTGGTTTACACCCTTTTGGTCCTGGTCTTTGGAAGGTGTATCCTTAGGTATGGCTTGATGATCCATCTTGGTTGGAACAAAGGGTGCATGTGCTGTTTTTGACACATTCGTAGGTTTCAGATGTACTCACTCTGGTTTCTTCTTGAGTGTAGTTAAGTATTTGTATTCATCCAGATCCAAATTTAGATAGTTGGATGGGCCGAGTGCTTCGTTAGGGGGGGAGCCCTGACCGTGCTTAGTATGCCAGGGCAAACCATACTCTTTGAGGTGCACTTACTAGGAGTGCATGATGCGGCTTCTCTTGAAACACGTTTTCAATAAGACGGTTCCTTTGGAGTAGCTCAGTGTTAAGCTGCCTCAATTCTTTCATTTCCTCTTCCTGTTGAGTGAACCACTCTTCGAGCATGAGTGGCCTGTTTTTATCGAGAGAAGGGGTGGGTTAAGGGAAACCGGTCCTTTATTCTTAGCCTTATAGGAATATCTCAGGGTCCGCGGCGGAAGGCTAGCTAAAGGGGCAGACATATTTTAGGCATTCCTCTGGTTCTGGGTGTGCTCACCTGGTGGTTCATTGTGACTCACAGCCTGACTGGAACCATCATCTCCCGATCCATTTGGATTTTCATCATCTTCGGTGTTACCCATGGGATTAACCTCTATGGAATTGATGGATTAATATCGTGGGGAGGAGAAGATATCATCTTCCAAATAGGAAAAGGATATCCTGCGTCTTTTACTGGTCTTCCATCTTCGGTTCCGAGATTGCTTCTGGGCTCCATGAAGAAAGGTAATGCAGAGAGTCCTTTGATGCGACCTTACGGTATGCCTCCCTTTTGGAGATAGGAATGGAACCTCTTCTTTTAACTATCCTTCCTAGATGAAGGAATACTGATTCCCTGGGGGGGGGGGGGGTTGTTGTTGGGGAGGTAAAAATTCCCTCATCCCTGAGGGCTGGGGTTGGCTCTGTTCCTTGGATGTTGAGTCCCTTCTTGTTTTTATTGGTCTTACGAGGGAATTTGTTGTTAAAAATTCCCCCAACCCTATAGGCTGGGGTTGACACTGGATTTCTGTAGTGTCTACTGCTATCACTACCTGCCTGATCTTGTGTGCCCCTATTTAGGGGTGAACTAGGTTTGGTTCTGAGTTCTTCGGTGAATCACCTTCTGAGGAGGCAGACAATGATTTTTGATTGAACTCTCTTAGGCGAGAGGCCTATTGTATGTTCTCGGTGGTTTGATTCAGGAGTTCTGGAATGGATCGTTCCCGTCGAGCCTAATGCTTTTGGGACTTACTCAAGGCCTAACACTATTGGGTGTGTTGCCTTTCATGAACTGGGAGACCACTCGATTGCTATTTTGGCGTGATGACGTAGTAAGACACCATTTCTAATGGGTTCTTCTGGGTGGGGAGCAGAGTGAAATGAAGAGCTCCATGTTCCCCCCATCCGTTAATACAGACTCCTGTCAGAGTGTCATCGATGAGGCATCACTACTGGTGCAGTGCACTGAGGAAGGCTATCTCCATGTTCCCTTTATGCCTTTTGGGTCGCTGTTACCACACCAGAGGAAGAGAATCCAAGTCAATATGATACAGGAGGTCTCTTATTGTCTTGGCGTGGCCAATATATCCGTCTTAGGGCAGGAAGCTTGATTTCAGCCAGCGGATGGTTGTCCGTATATTGTAGCGGATGTCACACACACATTTTTCTGACAACTTTCTCGGTATGTCAAATTGAGAGGTGTTTGTGGGCATAAACATAACTACTATATCATCCATGGCCAGTCGTTTCCTCATGTGCAACATGTCGACATACTCTTCCGCTGGTGACTCCTCTACTTGGTCAGCCCAACTGAGATGCTCACTGATAGTGTGGTCAGAGGCAGTGGGGCTGGTAGGCGTTGAATTATCATATGGGTGATTCTGAGGTGGTTCAAAAGATGAGTGTGGCCCCGAAACGTCTCCTGATTGAAGAAGGATGTCGTTAGTGACTGGCTGGGAATCTGACATGCTTGATCCCGTCCTTCTGAGTGCCTCGACATATGAGGGATTTTCAATGCTTCATTCGGTAGGGGGAGGACCTTCCTGTTGATATGATATGTCAATGTGGGGAGGACCTTCACAATGGTAGCTGTAATGGTGAGGACTACCATTACTTGTCGACGCCTCACTAAATTGAGGAATTTTTTAGTGCATACCTTGGGGAGGGCCTCCAAGGCATGTTGCAGCTAGGGGATGACCCTCTGGATGCGTAGAGTTGATATGGGGAGGACCTTCGTAACAACTACCATCATGGTGAGGATGACCATCATGGTTTGACGTTTGATGTGCATCATAGGTTGGACCTTCAAGACACACTGTGACAAGGGGAGGACCTTCTTGTAGCCTAGGGCCCCTGCAGGGAGGACCTTAGCAATGGCATCCATGGTGGCGAGGACTACCATCACAACTACTGCAATGGCGAAGACTACCATTACAGCTGTCGTAGGGAGAATATCGTTGGGGTACACCCTGGGGAGGACCTTCATGATGTACCGCAATGAGGGGAGGTCCCACTCGTTGTGTGACATATCTACCGGGAGGACATCAATTTTCAGGGTGGTGAGGACTACCACCATGATCTGATTCCCGGTATCGCGGAGTGTCATCGTAACGTAAACCATAGGGAGGACCTTCAAGGAAGTCCACATCAATGGGAGGGCCTTATTTTTGTGATGAGACGTCACTGTGGGGAGGTAATCTACAGTTTCAACTATGATAGTGAGGACTATTATCATAATATATTGTCCCACTACATCGAGAGTGCTTGTAGTGTATACCCCAGAGAGGACCTTCAAGGTGGACCGCAGCAAGTGGAGGACCGTCAGGGTGGACCGTCCAAGCTGCTGGTAGTGACATTACGGGGAGGACCTTCACAAATTCTACTACCACTCCCATAATATGGTGATGTGTGGGAAGTGTTCTGAACCATTGATATTCTCTTAGAGGCATCGGGAACCCCAACTTCCCGCTGAGCGGAGTCATAAACCCGCTCTTTATTTTCCGGCAGCCTTCGGCACATTCGGGGCACTTTTTCTTGCAGGCAGTAGGGACCGTCTACTATTGAAAACGGCCATCACCTTTGGTTCCAAGTCTAATTGGGTCCCGTGATGTTTCCGGGATACGCCTACGAACATATTCACTTTTAGTATGGATATATGCCTACTCTGGAGCATCCACTATGATGGACGGGTCTCCCCCAGTTAGAACGAGTGAATCTGCTTGATCCGGTTGCCCATGGGTCATGAAATATGGCTGACAAACCTCCTGGGTGGAATTAGGGAAGCAAATATGCTCCGAGGTGGCTATATCGTCTCTTAGATGAGTTTCCTCAATTGGTGAGACGGGCTCACAAGCACGAGTGCTTGTTGTTTCCACTTATGCAATCACATTCTGGCGAGTCTACAATAATTGATCTGGGATTGATACCTTCCCCTCCATCATTTCCAAGATATGTAGAGAGAAATATTTGGCTGGAACGATTATGAAGGACCATTCCGGTATCGGAGTAGGAATATCTTGCTCCAGTCATCTGGTGGTAAGTGGGTACTGACAGTTCTCTTATGTTGGGGTAGGTGAATGAATCTGCCCATGGGCTGGGATACGCCGGCATGTCACTCTGTTTGCCGCCTCCTCGGGGTGGCTGACTTTACTTGCATCCATATGGAGTTGGCACTACATATGTTAGTTTCCCATCGTATCGAGTCGGTGGACTTTGTTTGTAGGGAGACATGCCCGCTTATTAATTGATGCCACATCTGGATGGTGGGATTTGTTGATCGCCACCAAATAGGGATGGAAGTCGTCAAGAGCATCAGCTAGGATCTGGTCCTGTAGGCGCTGGGTGACCACCACGTCTGGTTTGTGGGCTTCATATCCCTGGGCAAGGAGAGGTTCCTACCGGGTAGGTGCCGTCATGCATGAGCGACGGGCATGGTGGATCTCGGCGGTGATGTGTGCCTGCTCATATGATGCCGCCATGTCTGGATGGTGGGCCGTGGAGGAGCAAACAAGTGTATGTTCCTGTTTGTGATATGGCTCGTTGGCTGGGCAGTGGAGTACCTCCTCAGGGAAATGGGTGATGACTGGTCCCTGGTTGTACATTTGCCGCCCTTGTCGGGTGGTCCGAGGGGCCAGAGATCGGGGATCGTGGGCCTGGATCCTCAGGGCGACATCCTCCTTATTGTGAGGATGTTGAGTTGTAGTGTAACCTCGATGAATTCTGCAAGCAGGGGCCTTGGAACATATCCCCCGTTCAGTGGGGATGATGTCCTTGTCGTCAACCTCATCTGCCTCCCAAATATAAGGGTGGTATGTGTTCTCTCATTTTGGGGATAGACTCCCAAAAAGGTGGGAGACAACAACAAGGGATGTCAGGTTCTGCCTTTGCGGCTGCTACTGGGCAGGCGACCGGTGGGTCCTAGTGGATTGGAGGTCATGCATGGCCGCCTCCACCATCGGTAGAGTGCCGTTCACGTGGTACCCTCGGATCAACGCGTTTGAGACCCGGTGTTAAAGACACTGGGTAGTTGACATGATCCTCTGTTGGTGAGGAAATATGATCATTACCTTGTTGGAATCACATTCCTATGATTTCCTTCGTGACTCCATTGGATCGAAGGGAGTTCTGTGTAGTACCTGTAAAATATTTTTACAAGTACACACAAAAAACCCGTCCAAGCGGCATCTGATGACCCCATTCGTAATTAATGACCTTGATTGGCACTCCTTGTGAGTATAAAGGGGGAACATGGTGGGATTAGGTTAAATCTGTCATGCTTGGTTAAATATTCATGTCGGGTTCACAATTTTTTGTTTCAGATCGGTTTGAAATGCCCAACGGTTCCATATCCAACGATACATGGTCCTGCATTCCAAAGGCAGGCGTTCGTTGGGCAATTTGGCCAGCGACACATATGAACTCACATTGGTCCAGAGGATGGTAATTCGGGCTCATCACACCATTTTGGGGGTAATTATTGCATGTTTTGGGACTCTCTTATATATTTAAGACGTATTCATATGTTTGTGAATCTTTGGTTTATACCCAAGCATAGTATCCACAGATTCCACCTAGTTGGTAATGGTCAGCTGGATTCTAGGGTTCAGAATCATTTATGCCCGAGGTTTACCATCCCTCATTGGATTAATGACCCTGAAGAGTCTGGACTCACTGATACAACAGTAGTTTGAAGCCTCGTAACCAGACACTCTTGAGTTTATTATCATCAATGGGGGACAGATAACAACTTGGGCGTTTGGATCGAACCCCTGATATGGGATTCCTATGTATCCAAATGAGAGGAATCAGAACCCCTGTAGTTCGGAAATATAGGTTAACGTCATGCGGGATGAAGGATGAACCGATGTGAAGGGGGTCGGAATGGCCGATTGTTGGGCTTGAACCTCGTGGAGGATTCCTACATTCCATGCCATAACATGGATCAAAGTCCTTGTATTTTTTCACTGGAGTGTCAGTGAACCGATGTGACGGTGGACCTGGGGGTCCGATGGTGATCGGGCTTGAACCTATTGGAGGCGTCCTACATATCCTTGTGGTGGGGAATCAAAGTCCAAGTAGTTCAAATTAGAGTGGGGCTTACGCTCTGAGGCAGCCCAGGGTAATGGATTTCGGCTTACACTCTGGGGAGGCCCATGGTGTGGATTGGGGGTTACAATCTGAGAAGTCCCATGGTGTGGATTGGGGCTGACACTCTGAGGAGGCCCATGGTAATGGATTGGGGCTTACACTCTGAGGAGGCCCATGGTTGGGATTGGGGCTTACACTCTGAGGAGGCACATGGTGTCGATTGGGGATTAAACTCTGAGGAGGCTCATGGTAATGTATTGGGGCTTACACTCTGAGGAGGCCCATGGTGTGGATTGGGGCTTACACTCTGAGGAGGACCATGGTTGGGATTTGGGCTTACACTTTGAGGAGGCCCCTCGTAATAGATTAGGGATTATACTCTGAGGAGGACCACGAGAGGATTTCATGGTCGATGCATACTCTAAGCCCATGTGAGTCATCCTTGGTTTGAGAAACAAGAGGTAGCAGGGACAAGATGATCATGTCGCAAAAGGTGCCTCCTTGGAAGGTGGAGTGAGGCTTACACATTGAGCAGCCCAAAAAGTCAGGGCTTACACTGAGATGGATTCCCATGGCGACAAAGCGCAGTGAGAGAGGGACTTGGCCCCAAAGAAGGACAGAGCAGCACCCTTCCCCACTATTCCCTTCCTTGGCCACGGTCGTGGGGAAGTACGAAGGTGCATGGGGGTTTCTTTCTGATGGGTAGTCTGCCATGCCCTGGGGAGGAGAGAAGTTCCCCAGTCCTAATAAGTGGAGGGGCAGAAAGGGGACTCCCAGGCTCCAATTCCGCATTATCATGGGAATGTGAACCCAAGAATTCTTTGGAAATCCAGTCAAGGGCCAGACCGACCCCTTTGACCTCACATACCAAGGGTATGTGAACTCAAAACGGTGCGATGATGTTCATGAAGGTTACATCACACGGGTCTGGTGGCATTGGTGGAGACCTCGACTCAGGTATGATGAATGGGACAATGAGGGGATTGCGGAGGATTAGGCCGGATTGGAAGGATTTTAGCTGGATCGGGGAATGGGAAATCTAATATATCCCACAGGTAACACAGGTGTATGGGTGGTGGGGTCCTTCACGTAGGGAGGTGTTACATGGCTGGAGAAGCTGTCCGCGAACTAGGGTGGTCTGCAGACTAATGGGCATTCCGCGAACCGGGGTGGTTCGCGACTTTGTGGGCATCTCGAGAACCATGGTGGTTTGCAGCTTCAGGTTCTCCCCGCGTACCAGGTTGGCACGTGGAGGGGTAATGAAATCAGTGGAGACCAAGGGCGACACCGGTCGGGGGTTCGTCGGTCGGGGCTTCACCCGCATAGGAGGGTGCTACGCAGTGCGACGGATCGGAAAAGGTGCATAAAATCACCAGTCCGTGGGGGTGCATCCGTAGAGGGTCCATGGTTCACGGTCTTCTTTTCTTTGTTATTTTAGGTTCATGGTTCACCAAGTTGTTATGCGTTTTAGGTTCCTTATAAATTCACTTCCATCTTCATACCTGTTCTGGTTCACGAACTGGAACTTTGCTGCTTGTGAAATCCTAAGCTCCTTCCTTCGGAATCCTTCGACCCGAATCAGATCGATCTCCAAAATTGCCTCCTTCTACTCTTCCTCCTCGGTCTCCTTTTATAGAGGGGGAACAGATATGTATCTATGGTCATGCGGCACCTTTTGCGGAATCCCATGATTGGAAACCCATTTAATGGATGACTTGGTAAATCCGCAACTCGCAGGGGGCGTTGAACGCACCTCCTCCACAAACTAAACTAACACAGGGAGTGCATCGATGTCGCACAGGGTTACACCTCCATTGTGTGAATGAAAGCGGATGCGGCCTGAGTGAATTGACGTGGTCTGGGGATGGGGCGGTTCGTGATGGTGAACCGGGATGGCGCCCATTTTTCTTTGCACTAGTGGAGGGCTTCTACCACCACTCCGTGAACGACAGTGGTCTGAAGATGGGGGGTGTTTCATGGAACCGTCTGTGCACCATTATTATTGGACTGGTCCGTGCACCGGTTAGGCTTGTTCCTCCCTTTGAGTATTCTCCCCACACTTCCCTAATTCATTGTGGGGGAAATTGGGTAGAATCTCTCTTAGAATAAAGGGGATTCTCATTATTCATTTGTGGATTTTTCTGGACCCTACAAATTATTTATTATTTTATCTAATACATATTTTGTTTTTTTCATAGATATTTTAGGAAGTCTTATTTATCATTCAACTATCCACGAAAAGCTAAAAAAATAGGGAACATGTTGTTTTAGATGGAAGATGGAACATCATAATACCTAAAATGTGAAGTGAATCATAAGTATAGATCTACTAATTCAATTATTTAATAGTTGAATAAAAATTATGAATTCCCAAAATATCTATCATAATGATTATCATGAACAGTATTAAAATCAACCATTACTCAATTAGCTGACCCATAATCTAATAAACAACGTGATCTGTATAAATTGAAGTATATGGTTTTAGTTATTAATTTAAATTTTAGTTTTAAACAGATATCACATACTCAGATCAGATAAAACACATTTATAAGGTTTTTATACTTTAGTAAAATGTTCCATAAGTCATTTGAGATGTGTAAGGACCAGTCACACCTTAATGTGACACATAGTGGATCAGTATGACTATAAGTCATTCTTTTGTTATTAAAATTTATATTTTAGTAAAGAAGAAAATTAAAATTCTAAAAAATAGATAAAAGGCATTGTGAATATTTGGATACTATAGTAAAACAATCAATTATTCATTTTTTTTGTATAGAGCTCAACCACACTTCAATCTGATATAAGATGTGCCAGTTATGACTCAAAGTGTTTGTAACATGTGTCAATCACTGAAAAGTGAGAAAATTACCTAAAATTAGTAAATTGATGGAGATTATTTATGGTGGGGACCTTCCATCAGATTGGTATGTTAATGGAAACAACATCCTACATATACATGGGTATTCCATGGTTTTTTTACACAAGAGAGAAGAACTGATACAAGAGTCTCATGCTTCTCATTAAGATTTTTATCTAATTATCTCTAAGATGTATTGTGATGTGTGTTTCTATTATTGATGGATAGGGAGAATGCATCATATTATAGGTTTATCACTAGGTGTTCAACCATTAAATAGGTGAAGAAAAATCATTTGTGACATGTTTTCTTATTACAATTTTTGTTGGTCTTGGAATGAAAATGGGATGAAATATTAATGGATTTTGTGGTTGGATTACTAAGGTTTCCTTGAGGTAGAGATACTATTTTCATAGTGATGGATTGAATAACCAAGGTAACTCATTTCCTTCCTATCCTAGAGACTTTCATAATTGTTGATCTAGGAATATTTTTGTTCTGTGAGATATGACATCTACACAAGGTCCCTCATACTATCATTTCAGATAGGGATTCACTTTCCACATCTAGGTTTTAGCATGGTTTAATGAGATAATTGGGTACACAGGTGATTCTGAGCACAAATTTTCTTTATCAGGTTGATGGCTAGTCAGAACATGTGATCCATGTTTTTGAGGACATGCTTCATGTATTCATCCATGATTTTATCTTTTACTAGGAGAGGAATATTCTTCTCTTTCAGTATGTCTATAATAAAAACTGTTAGGAAAAAAATCAAATGGCTTCGTATGAGGTATTATATTGTATTCCATGTAGTTCACCCTTATTCTAGTTATAGTTAGAAGAGACAATTCTAATAGATCCTCATATAATATAGGAGACTTTAGAGCATGTCTATTTGATTAGAAAACATATTTCTACTACTCATTCTATACATAAATCCTATGCTGGTCACTGTCGATGAACTCTAGAGTTTGAGGTCATGGATTTTTTTCTTGAGGGTAACACCCATACATGTGAATAAATTAATATATAGTTAAGGGATGTTTTCACCTCATTATTTTGGGATGTTTGAGATTTTGGATAAAGTCAGGATAGAAGCCTATCGATTTCAGTTACCTCATAGGTACTTTTCCATGCATTACGTCATCCATATTTCATAGCTTCACCATTAACATGATGAGTCATATCATACTTATGATCTTATGTATATTGAGCTAGATGTCAATTCTTCGTTTTACGTGTATACCATGCACATCTTTATTCATAGCATAAAGGCTCTCCATGGTTGGTTTTTCCCATTAGTACATGTGTTATGATGACATGAACATGTACATGATGAGACATGGGAGAATGATGTCGATGTACATGCTGAGTGGATAGATATTTCCATATAAAATATTCTACCACCCTTGGATGGGTAACATGGAGACATGATATTTTAAGGGGGAGATGTTAAGAACCTGATTTTTCCAATGAGGTATGGATCCTTTAATTTTTTGAGAAATCCTTCTAAGGATCTCCATATGGATTAAACATATATTTGTTCTTTATGGTGGTTTGTTTTTCTTTTTGGAAGGAATGTGATATGGGCTGGGGACTGGATACAGTTCAAATACTTGGTGTGTTTTTAAATACATTGCATGTGTTTAACATTCCCCAAAATGGAAAAGCTCAATCATTAGACAATGTGTAATGCATTTACACATCATGTAAATGTTGAGGGCCAATTTTTATAATAAGGATGCAGGGGCTTATTTTTTAGTAGAATCCCCCTCCCCCATTTTTCCCCATCAGATAGCACCTCCCTCTTGTGGAAGATCCTCTCATGCCTAAACATAGGTTATTTGATAAATCTTTCATCTGGACTCCAATTTTAATTCCATCAGTCATGTTGGATGACCATTAGTAACATCTATAATACCTAGGATTATTTCATTGATCCTATATCAATCACAACACTATTTTGATGCAGGATCATATGCCCTATATCTAGTGATTTCACCTATTTCAACAATTTCTCTTTATCTAGACCACAACAATGGTCCATAATAAATGAGTAGAGTAAATCGGATGTAATTGTTCAATTATAATTAAAATAAAAATTAAATTTTAAAAAGTAAATAACATCTCTAGATATCACTTATCCTACTTAATTTAAAATTAAATTCTATTGGTTTCATGTCATCTACACTTTTTCATGTTTAATGAATGATATATAATGAAAATATTAAATATTTATAAATTAATGTGATAAATTATTGCATGTATGTACTTGAAATACATTGTTATGATTATAGATTGATAATTGAATGAACCTATGAAATGATTCAATAGAATGTGTATTACATGGCCTAAACTGAATAATGAAATATGTATTAGGGGTTTATTGCATATGGACATTTTTATCTTTATTGGAATGGTCAAACATGATCCACCATTGGATTCTTTTGGGAATACCTTGATCACTAAGAAAACGACATTTCAATTCAAGGATCCAATTTCCAAGGTAGATACCCACCTTGGAACGTGGTCCTTTTCTATTATAGTATTACCAACATGATTCGAAAATAACCCTTTAGAATATATCCTGATATTATAATTCCATGGATATACTCCTTGGATTAAGCTTGATGTCTTCGAACATGTGGTTCCATGGATTCAACCCATTGGGCCTAGTCATTCTTAGCCCAAGATAACTATGGATGAGATCCATGTACGTGGTTAGATGTATTTATTATATAATTCCTTGGGCATTACCCTTTGATTACACTCATACCCCTTATTTCCAGACATCATGAGTTACTACTACGAGTTTCCCTGACCCTGAAGGTCAAGGATTAATTTGTTACAGATTAAATCTTCTTTCATCATTATTATGATCTATTATTGAACTATTGATACTTCTTATACATGACCACCATATTATAATTATAAACATTATTAATTATGTGATCAAATGTTCAAATACATTTCCCATTGATGTTACCACAGGCATGGGTTATTGATTATATAAATACATTACATTTATATATACCTAAAAACTATTTAGTTTATATACATAGACTAGATTTATATAAATGCAATTAGTTTTGGCCTATAGGGATTTATCTCATTCCATATCTTTGCTTCTATGTACCCAATAATATTATTTTATCTCAGGTGTGGATTAGGGGAAGTGTCACACTTTGGACACCTAAATTGCATAGTTGATAATGATTTAGCTTTGTAGCAGGAAATCAGTCCACTGCTTGGGACAATTGGATAGATTATATCCTTTATAATTATTTTGTATATAATATAATACTCTATCTACTCACATCCATATATCCTTTATAATTATTTTTTATATCATATAATACTCTATCTACCCACATCCATTTATTCTATCTTTCCTTTGGTGGAGACATGCCACTCATCATAATTTTTATATGATACCATTTCTAGTTTTTGAGATGATTATTAATTTCATTGATGTTTATCCATATTTATTATAATAAATTTGCTATTTATTTATATGCTATATTACTATAGTGATCCAAAATGACATGAGGGAATAGTCTCCCCAAAAACACATCATATTCCCTCACTGTTAATTGGAAGCCTCTAGTGTATGGGGAGGTGTGTATTAGGCCATGTGGTCCACTAGCATGGGGCATTTTTTAGTGGAATATGATATGTTTTGTAACAAATATAGATCTATTGAGTGTTTGTATGGTGTCATGATCATTGTTTTGTTGGATAGGCTTACCTGACCACCATATTTATTTTTTAGTTTGGGAAACGTGTTTATATAGTTTAGTGCCTTGACATCGAGGTTTTTCCTTGGGTTTTTATGCATTCGGATTTTTAACATGGTCACTAGCTATAACTGGTGACCAATTTAGGTCAATTCTTGTGGATAGATGACAACAAAGATTTTTCATTTATGATAATTATTGTGGTGGGGTGGTTTTAATATCTTGTATCTGGGTGAGTTGGAAATTTCAAAATGAATTTGAAATTTCATTTACAAGATGGATGGAATTTCGAATCAAGACACTGAATGTTATATTGAGAGTGAAAATGACTCAAAATGATGTTTTGAGATGAGGAATGAGGCCTGTGGTGTATCTCAGGTGTTTATATGAACTTCAGATGCATCAGATTATGTTTCAAGAGTTTTGGAGTTTTTTACCATTGTGTGTGGTTTTTTTCATGGTTTAGGAGAAACTATATTACTCATTGTTGATCAGTGGATTTCTAGATTATTTTTTAACTAAAAATAGAATTTTTGAATGGTTACCCTACTATTTAAAAAAACTATATGTGGTTAAAAAGGAAACATTGTGAGGAAGATAAGGTTCAGGGACATGGTGCATGACATGTGCACAGTTTTAGACAAACCATACACCTTGTTGTTTATGGTATCAAGTGGGGTGTTCATGATTGGCGAAGGGATTGGACAAAATGTGTGTCCAAACTATACGGGTGAGTTCGCTTGTTAGGTTCCAACTGCACAGTTTGTAAATTGTTTTGGCCAAACAATGCAGCTTCTTAGAACATAATTTGATGGGAGGTTTTACCAATATTCCCCCATAATAATTTAGTCTATTCCACCACCTTTCTCCCCCATTTGATGTGAACGAACCAAGGGGTTTCCATCCCCTTTACTCCTTCTCCAACCCCACAATTTGGAGTGTGTTTCTAGTGATTTATAAGCTGTTTTTGTTGGTTATATCCTCAAATGAATCTTTTCCTCTTATAATTACACATCTCTAATTTTTTAGTTCTCCAATTTATGTTTTTTGGAAATTTCCACCGATGGATGGTGGAATCGTCTATTCCTCATGTGGACTTTGGATGGCTTATGTAATGGAGAACCTGTTATTACATTCACACATCATTGAGTAAATGTTTGTTAAGGTATGTGTTCATGATTAATTTTATTAGAATTTCCTAATTAAATAAACAATAATAATTTATTTAGTGCTATCACCTCTTTAGTATTTTCCTGAGAATGGTGTCATGAGTATATTTTGGACCACTCAAGGAGGTTTCATGGAGTTATGATAAGAGCTGAATGCCTAGTGATTTTTCTAGAAATATTAAAAGTTGGTGCTAAACTAATTCATTAATGATAATTGTAATAATTAATTAATGGCTCTTTCTTTGCATGAGGTTATATTTTGGGTGATTATGATTAGCTCGGTTGGATGCCGAAGTGGTTGTATGGGAATTGGATGGGCCCTTTCAATGGATTCGGACCATGGAAATGTTATGGAAATATATTTAATGAGGTATATGTTCTAAGTGGTTTACTAATAGTATTGTTAATTGGTTGTCATGTATATATAGTATGTGAATTGAATCCCATTTTTAGTGTGTTTTATTCCATGAATTATTTAAATTTATTTTGGGATTTGGATTTATTCCTTAAACCATCCACAAATCTTGTTAGAATTTCGGGATTTTATAATATTGAACATATAGCCACCCATGTGGTGCACCATTTCATGGAAATGTTAAAGTGGGTTTTTAATTGGGTAATGAGATAGGGTTGTGATATTAACCAAATTTAGATTATTAGTATTCATGATTTAATTTTTAAACATAACTCAATCAGACTTAGGGATCAATGTTTTAAAATATTTTGAAAGGATTTTTTAGATTTCTTTTATGTGTTAAGATTTTATGAAAATTCATATGAGGCTCAATAAATGGTTTTAAATGTGTTCATTTGGTTTTGACCTAGTTTTGAGTGTCAAAGTGGGAAAGTTATATTTTGAAATGGAATATGTTTTAAAAAGAGGTGTTAAACTCCATGACATTTCTATTAAAGGGTTTATAAAAGGATTTAAAATACTAATTTTAAATTGTTGTGTGGCTTTCCTTTTATTGAATTGAATTAACGACACTTCAAAATGATTTTGATGAAAATGGGGGCCTTAGAATTTAATTGCGTGTAAAATTCATGTGGGGACAATGGTAAATAATAATGGATTAAAAAGTGTTTTTAGTTAATTGGTTAAATATGTTGGTCATGACATTCCACAACTATGGAATGATATATTGGTCATGCTAATCAACATCACTGTTGGGTCGTTGGTCATGGAGTTCCAATCCCGTGGTTTAGAATTTTGGTCATGTAAATCCACGTCATTTTTAAAGTGTTGGTCATGGTGGTTTACACCTATGTCTTAGGATATTGATCATTCTAGTCCACATCATTGATTGGGATTTTTAGACATGGTCTTTTTTTATTCCTAGTTGGATTCCTAGACTGATGTTCCGGTAACTATTGTTTTATCGTATATGGTTTATTTGTTGGACTGAGGTTTCAAGAATGGTAGATAATGACATATTTGGACTTATATATTTAATGAGAGTAAAAATACCTATTTATAATGCATATTATGTTCCACCCTATGCAATAAATTTAGATGACTGGTTTGGGTCTATAAAAGTTTGGTTAGCTTGGGTGTCTACCTAGATCCTGATTTCTAGTTTGTACTAGATATTCTTTTGTTTTCATCGATATGTATCTTTATTATTATAATATTCATCTTCATAAATTATTTCTATAATTGGTGTTCACTTTAGTAATAATTTCTTGTGTACTACTGATTTGTACTCACACCATTCTCGAGTCACCATTACACATGGGTGACCATGTTTCACTCACATGTTTATTGCAGGAATAGGTTTGGGATAAGGCCCATGTTGAGTGTTGCATGATCATGAATATTAACTCACATGGAATTAAAATGATTTATATTGGTTATATGACATGTATTTAATATTTTTATAGAGCCTAATATATATTTTTTCAGTTTGTTTTTTATTTTGTTGTCGGTCAAGTGGGCAATCAATGTTGTATGTGATACATAGTTGTTCAGACCATTACTCTATTTCATTTCATTATGTCATGAATCTATTTACTTTTATCTATTGTTTGCAAATAATATTATGTGTGTGACTTATTGTTATTTAAATTTTCTTGTGCACTCTGATATGGGTGTATAGTCTCCTCACAGATCCACCTTATACCCACACTAATGGTCATAAGCCTCTAGAATATGAGAAGGCATGCTTGAGGTCATATAGAATACCAACTTAGGGAAACAATTTAGTTTCTTATAGTATAATATTTCAAAACTATTATTTTAATCCCTACACTTATAAGATACCCATTATAATGATATTTCATGAGACCAATTCTCTACACATTAGACACATAGTCGATATTAAATTCAATAACATCCTCACTAAAATATTTTTCTATAATAGAACCTTCTTACAGACTTTTATTTTTGATATAACCTTTGAAAATATTCATATGGTGTTCAATAGGGTATACCCATCTAAAATTTATAATACAAAATATCCAGATATCTATGAAGTGTACCATCATGTGACCCATTATAACAAAGAATAGTGGTAGGAATAATATCATCCATTCACTTAATATGAAATAAATTTCCCATTACAATGTTATAAACATAAATAGGGGTATAAATATACATCATATATCTTTGAAAATGAAAAAAAATTCTAGTTAATGTGTGATAATTTTTTTTTGTAAAAATATGACATAATTCTATCAGAATTAAATATTACATCAAAACAGGATAGTAATATGATTTTAATCCCTTTAAATTTTTATTATTAATTAACATGATATCCTTTATATTTTATGAATACACCTATGAAACCTTTAGATAATTCAAGAAGTTGAAAAACTGAATTTTTTTCTATAAGGATTATAAGCTAGTGGGGATTGAAATTTTGTCTTTCACCCTTCACTTGTGCCAAATCATCCCTTATACCCATGTTAATCTTGTCCAACCAAGGAATAATGAAATCATTTGTTTTATTAGGTGAATTTAGAATCATACACATGACACCATCACATAAATTTCTGTGTGTGCATGACATGAAAAAAATCTTTTCCATACAAACAATTTTAGTTTGGTAATTAAAAAAATGGATTTCTTCTTCCAATGAGAGTTTATATGGTTTTTTTCAACAAATTACCGAAAATAGGGACAATATACATTACATTCTAGAACTATTTATCGAGTCTTATTGAGGATGGTGTTGAAACATTATATGTACACCCATAAAATGATCTCATATTGATTAATATTTATTCCATTGGTGTAAAAAATTGTGATTTCCTAGAAATGAAATATTTGAGGAATGTTTAAACCTAACTGAGTGTTTACCTTGTTCAAAGATGAGATACCCCACTATTAATTTAATGCTATATCTTGAATGAAATTAATAAGTTGGAGAATGTTTTAATTTCCAACAAAACAAGCCTATAAATATGAAATATTCATTTATATTATCATATTACATCATAAAACCTGAATCCCATAGTTATTTGAGATCTTTGATCAATAGAGTCAAATAAAAATCAATATCATTACCTATTTGTTTTGGTCATAATATAAGTTTAGACAAAAAAATGTATTTTATCTTCATACATAAACATGTTTTCATGTTATAAATTAAAAACATTATTGGTCATATACTGTGAGTGACAATTTGTACACCAAAGGGATTTTCTCCATCTGTAGATAGTGCAAGATGATCATTACTTGGATCATTTCTAAATATGGGACCGTCATGATTAATTTTCTTCCACTTTGGAGATTCTATTTGGTGGAATGTTTTCCCATCATGATTTATTCTATCTGTGTACCACATCAATTCCCTTGTAGTCCCCTCACATCCATATATATGAATAAACCATATAATGGTTGAAAGATAGAAAACAAATTATATACGACATGATTCATATCTGTTGTATTGAAATGTTACAAACAATGGGAATTTCTAAGGTCTTCATAGTCCTTTTGATACAATATAAATTCATTTAAAAATGCATGTATTCTTTCAAGTATCTTGACCACTGTATGTATTATTCATTTTGTATTACATGTCTAGTTAGGGAGGTCACTATATTCTAGTAAAATACCATTCAATAGATCATATAGTTCAATAATGATAGTTTCATTCCAATTATTTCCGTATTTTAAAATTATATATCTTCAGTATGGATGCAATATTGAATATATAGTACAACTAGTAAACTATGGTGTCTTTACACAGCTCTTTAGCATCTCAAATATCATTGTTCAATCAAGAAGTTCATCATCAAATATCATTTTCATTTCCTAAATACAATCTTCATCATCATATACACTTGTAATAATATCCTAAATATGATCATCATGATCATTGACACATGTAATCATATCATATGATCCTTAAAATGAAGTGTTATCCCAGCCACTAGCTATATTTAGTTCATATCCATGTGTAGTCCAATATTTATAACTTTGATATATTTCGTAATACATAAAGTGTTATTCCAACTCCTCTAAAATAATTATTCATCAATAAAAACAAAATAAATATGAAAAAAGGATTTCAGAATGGTCATATTCATGATCTTTTGAAAATATGATGATCTCTTTAACACTATCCTCAAGCTCTTTTGTTATTCAATTGGAATCCATCCATTTTTTATTCATATCAATCATATTTTATTTAGTAATATTGATATTTAACAAAGTAAATAAATACATTGAATGTATAAATTATATAAAATTAAATTATTATATAAACATAATGTATTATAACACATATTTTTTAATTATAATAAGTCTCATATAAAAAATAAGTCTTTTTTAAATTAGATTCATTAAGGGATATAATAAAGTAATAATTCAAAAGTAAACTCTTCAAATCCTATCAGTTCACTTTGTAAAAGGTCACCAAGGTCATCAAAAATATTTTGAGGTCATGTTGAAGATTAAATAATTATTAAAAACTTGGATTCTTTCAAGTATACATATCATATGGGATATTTTTAGTTGTCTTACATTGACCATGTCTGAATGTTAATGTTTTGTTTCTAGAGAATACTCCCAAATTAATATGAGATGTTCAATATTAAACCATCATTAGTCAAACCATGTTTTAAAGAGTTTTATCTCTTTTAATACATCATTATAATGTGGTATTTACAAATGAGTGGGTTATGATACAATTCCACACCCCCTTAAATGTTTGTCAAACTCCTCAAATAGGTATTCACTCTCTAAATTTGCTTAAAACAATTTAATAACAATTATTATATTTTTATTTTCATAGTAATTGGATATTTTGGAACAATTCAAAGATTCTATATTTATGTTTCACTATAAAAACATATTTTTATATACTAAAATCGTTTGTGATGGTAAAAAAGTACAATAATCAAACACTTTCTTGTGTACTTGATGATCCACACACATAAGTATGTTTCAGTGACAATATTTCATTATAGCAGTTTCACTTTTCAAAAATGAATTTTATTTTTTCCCCAATTTAAATAATTCAAACATATAAAATGATTCAAAGTAAAATAACTATGAAAGTGTTTATTTATTAGGACATTTGATGTGTTTTTAATTTTTAAATTCTAGTTGTTTAATAATAAAAGTGATATTTAATTATTAACTTTCCAATTTTATATGATAAATTATAGGAATATTTTGGAGTATATCATATATAAATCTCTAAAATCACTTATACCACCATGAAATGTATCAATATACTTGGTATGTTATTATTGTTAAAAGATAACCCTTACTCCATTTCCCATATGAAGACAATCATTTACTTTAACCAATTAATTTTTTCTCCTCAAATAGTGCACACCAACTAAAATGAAAGATACACATACAACATCCAAAATCCATGATGTATAATAAAAATGATTAATATTCCAAATATATGAAAATTAATACCCATGGTTTTTGGTTTATCATTGATTGATTTGATCATATTGAATGTATGCATGTTTTCATATTAATAGTGAATTTATAATACATGGAACCGAATATAATACTTCTTATGTAAAGTTTAAAAAAATTTGGAAAATGTAAAATTCTAATTATAGTTTTTCAAAAGTCATAGAATTCAAAAAACTTATATTTGAATATTATGAAAACGAGTCAATGTAATGAAAACCATAAAATTTTGAAAACACGAACCAAAAATCGAGAAAACATCCGTCCACACATCGACCATAAAATGAACCACCAATAACCATTCGATCAAGGTTCCAAACATCAAAAATTAGAGTGGGACCAAGGAAAAGAACCAAAAATCATGAAAAGATGGCCCAAACATCAGGCAGATCAAAAGAACCTCATTAAGAGACCAAAAAACTGTGAAAAAGTATGAATGATAAAATAAAAACAAGTAAGAAAAAAAATAACATCGATTTAATGTTTGATTTTAATGATAGATTTGATGGAGGAAACTATAAAATTTAACTTCAATGTGATCCTAAATGATATAGGTAGGAGAGATTGTAGTAATGGTTATTTTAAAATAGAGAAAGGGGTTTTATTGGTGATTTTCACTAGCACTAATAAAATATACATTTATTAGTACAAAAATAGAAATCCCAGATAAATGAATGCATTATGGGATCTTTTTAGCATTAATAAGTCTCTGGATTTATCAATGCTTTTTGTTTATCATGGATAAATTCATATTTTATCATTTCTTAAAATATCGTTGATAAATGATTCTTTTATCAGCATATTATATAGTGTTGATAAATACTAACAGAAAATAAAAATTAAAAACTTGATTTAGAAATTACAATAAATTCATATTATATAAAAATAAATTTTAAAAATTACTTTATATTAAAAAACTCTAAATATTGAAAATAAATTAATTTCACAAATAATAAAAATAAATAAATAATATTATTTTTTTAAATGTATTAATATATTTGATAAGTTTATGATAAGTTTTTGAAATTAATGATGAATGAATAAATAATATTAGTTATGTAAGTTCAAAAAATATAAAGGAATTATAACTTATATAAAATAATTATATACATTAAAAAAATAATATAAATGATTAAATATTAAAACAAATGCTAATAAATACTAAAATTATCATTACAATAAAATATCATGAAAATTAATTCCTAATTAAAAATGAATAGAGATTAACTATATTAATATTTCAATACAAAATAGTAAAATAAAAATAAATAAATATCAATTATTAAAAATAAAATATATTGAAAATATTAAATATTAATAAAAAAAGCATAAGTAAATAATAAAATGAAAAAATTAAATAAATATTAAATGAATAAATATATAAAATTAATAAGTTATAAAGAAATTAGATGTGAATAAACTTTAAAAATGAATAGATAATAATAAATGAATAGATAATCAAATTAAATATAATTTAACAATTAAAAAAGAATAAATTGAAAAATCTTAAAAAAATATTAATAATTTTAAATATATAAATTAATGAAATATTATAAATGAATATATGTTATGATAAAAATAAAAAAAATTAAAATTAAAATTAATAATAAGTGATTTATGTTGAAGTAATCATTTTTAATGAATAAATAATAAACGTATAAGGATTTAAATACAAATACATTAAATGAAAAATGAATAAATATTAATTATATAAATTAAATACATATTGAATGTATTGAACTATAAAATTAAAACATGTATAAATATCTTTTGAAATTTAATATGCTACAAAAATATGAAGCGAATAATAATTAAAAAATGAATAAATTCTAGAAAATATAAAAAATTGGGGAATATTAAAAAAGAATAAATAATTCCAAATGAATAAATGTTGAAAATTTAAAAAAATATCATTAAAAATTATTAAATAAATAAATATTAGTAATTATTTTAGTAACAAAAAAATGTTAAAAATAAATAAATATTTAAAAAATGAATCTATATTAAGATAAAAATGAATAAATATTTCAAAATATACATTTAAATAAAAAAGACTCATTATAAATTACTGATTAATAATGAATAAATAATAATTTTATCAGGATGTAACTACAAAAAATATTAAATATAAATTAATAAAAACCAATTATATACATTTCAATCATATTATAAATATTAATTTATTAAAAATTAAAAATTTATTAATAAATATTAAAATTTGAAAATAAAAAGAAAAAATATTAAATGTATATGTGCGTGTGTGCACGCAGGCATGTGTGATTCTATACAAAATTGCATTTGATTCATTTGAAAAAACCAAATGACTTTTCCTTTGATTGTGTGTATGTATATATATATACATATATTATAATGAAATTTGTTATATAAAAAACCAATGGCATTTTTGGTTATGTATATTTGTAACATCCCGAGCCCGGTTCTCCCTCACTTGACCGGAAATGGTCACCATGAGACCTCAGACATTCCTCTCTATACTCTAGAGGATGTTGGCTAGAAGAGAGAGTCTAGTAAATATAATGGGGGGACTATACCATATGGAATATAATAACAATCACAAACAATCGTAATAAACAAATCAATACAATCAACTCTAATGGATAAATAGGAAATTACCAAAACAACCAAAAATCCTCAATCAATGCTATGTTATACAAGATTTCGAACTAATGTCATACTAGCCACCAAAATGAATGATGCGCCCAGAATAAAGACTCTTAAAACTGGTATTGGATATCATGCTCTGTCCCATCTCCAATCTTTGACCCCAACATACAAAATCAACCCATCAAGAACATTCCCCCTTTCCCTTACCCAAATCTATATCCATAAAGTATTCCTAAATACCAAATGATGGCCTAAACAAGATTAGAGTAATCTTTAGTGATAAACCACCAATAACGTCTAAAACAATTGAGTTGGAGAAATAGTGCATGCAACAGGATGATAAAAAAGAATAAATTATATATTAAATGAAAAACATCTAAAAACCCCACTAACCCTCAAGCTCTGGGTTTGATCTCAAGGTATACCATACCTGCTACAACATGATTTTAGATGTCGCTATCAAAACCCACAAGTGATTTTGGTCATGAAAACCATCCACAATATAACTAAGGTGAATTCCCATGCTCATTGAAAATTAAATAAATATTCACAACAGAATCAAGGTGAATTATCATGCAATGAGTCAATTACAATTATAGTTTACAAAATACCAAATATAATTCCCATATCAAGGTCTAATTTCAATACAAAGTGGTAATTCAATATCAACATGGAAAATTCCAATATTCCAATTACCAATTAAAATGAAAATATACCAATATTCCAATTTCACATTCACATTCGAACTATTCAATTACAATAAAAACAATCCACGTTAATTTTCAATTCAAAATTTAATCCATTTCATTGAACAATTTCCTAGTCCATAGCATTTAACAATTCACACATTTAGATTAATGGATCAACCACTGGTTTCATAGTTCAGCTATAAGGTGCACTAGGTTGATATATTCTTGATTCCAATCAATGTTTAAGGATAGGCACACATGATGGTTTCCAGATGTGTTTGGTTTCAATCACCAACTATCTCGAATTGATCTATGGGGGGTCTAATTAAAAGGATTCCTAAAATACTAGTGATTAACAAATAAAATATGTATATCATATGACATTTCAACATGATCACACATGTTACATATACTAAAAACCCAAAATAATACTATAGGGAGATGCTTTAGACAATTTCCCTCAAAAGAAATGAAGAATAATTCCAAGAATCGAGAATCCAAGTTAACACATGACACCAAAATTCTCTATATAAAATGATTGTATCGTCTCTTTAGGGATGGAATAATAAACAATAGGAAGAAAATAAAGTAATTCATCAATTTTGGACAAAACATACAGAATGTAGATATATGGATCAGAAAACAAATTAAGGGATAAGAGGGACTCATTAAAGAAGTCTAGAAACCCCTAGAGAACTATTTAAGATCACCAGTCCTAAGTTAGGGTCATATGGAAAATATTAAGGATATTAAAATAGGTCTCAGGTGAAAAGATGAGTTGTCCCCCAATTAAAAATAATGGTTGGCCCCCACTGGCAAGCCACTATAATCTATAGACTAGACATGGTATTCCTATAGCCTTATAGGACTACTACCTCATCCAAAAACTATTCAATGGCATTAAAATATATCCTATGTCACATTCCACTTCTATCCTTGGACAATACAACCCTTATAAGCCCCCAATCACCTATGAATCCACAGTTTAGTCTAGGAACGATACTCGATTATGGAATTTAAAAGGGTTCAATGAAAAATTTAATGGATATTTCTTCAAGAAGGGAGCAGGATTTAAAATTTATATATATATACACACAAAGACATACACATTACAAACATGAAAATGCACATGTGTATGCACATAGACACACAAGCACTCACACACACACATTGACACACACACACACATTCACATTCACATACACATATTCATACATATGCACACATACATACATACACATACATGCATATACATGTTGATACACATACATAAATGTACACACACATATAAACATATACATACATACAATTAAATACACATTCATAGACATACATATAGATACATATGCATATATATAAATACACTTATAAATACATACATTCATATACATGCTTATAAATGTACATACACATACACACACCTATAAAAATTCACACACATATAATTGCATAGATGTAAATATACATACATACATAAAAATATGTTTACATATGCATACTA
This sequence comes from Viscum album, assembly GCA_963277665.1. Taxonomy (NCBI): domain Eukaryota; kingdom Viridiplantae; phylum Streptophyta; class Magnoliopsida; order Santalales; family Viscaceae; genus Viscum; species Viscum album. Next base: position 987,700,655 of record OY728165.1, on the reverse strand, counting down.
CAAAAAATACACATAAATACACATATACACATACACATATAATCACACACAACACAACACATAAAAGTATCACCACTACATGAGAGGTTATCCTAGGGTTTCCTATGTCCACAATTCTTGGACCCTCATAGGATTTGTAGTCCTTTCTGGTGTAACTATGTTCACAATTTCCAATAGTGGCACCCCCATAGATGACCATTTTTCCGCTCTCTACAGTTCTTCTACAAATGACTACTCTGTCGTCAATGATAGAGAATGAGTTGGTATCTCAATGGAAAATCCTATCTATTTTTAAAAAGAAAAAATCAATTATCATAGAAACCATGTATTAGGTATCATTATTGGTTCATCATATGAATATTCTATCTACTGAAAAAATCATCTCAAACCGGCTCTTCAATTATCTAGCTCGAAAGAACACAATAAAACCATGTGGAGATTTGATGACAGAGCCTCCATACATGAGATAAGATTTGTATATATCATTTTTGAGTTCTTCAATGAGAAAGAAAAAAATATGGTTCTTCTTGAATGACCATGTTCTTTCAAAACCCCACTAATCTGGATATAGGATCTGAAAAATAATTTGAATGGGCTAAAGATGACCATCTCTAAACCACCATTCTGGGTATGGATTTTTTGTATTAATTTCTAGAGAAGATCTAAGAACATCATGAGAGAGAATAGATCACATATCGGGGTCTGTATGGAATGGGAGAAATTAGTAAATATTCATTGGTTTCCTTCAATATGGATAAGGGTATCGATGGATGCTGATAGACCTCTCATTACGGGTACCTTTCTATCCATGATGAACTTGAAAACCTAGATCAGTTTTGAGTATGAAATTATGTAAATCTTATATTTCATTTTTGTATTCATAAAAAATGTAGATAAAGAGTGTATCTCAATGATTGATGATGGTGATGATAATTTTGTCGAGCAATGTGGCCCTTTTCTATGATGTAAAAAACCTAGAAATTCATTTTTTGTAAAATCTAAAAAAACATAAGGATAGAGAGAAACACACCAAAGATCTAAGAAAGCTCACTACCAATGAGCACGAAACAATCATTTTACTATGGAAAATGAGATTTCCTTTAGACTACGCAGATATAGTGTGGCCAAAGGATACAAGAAATCCAATCTCTCATGATGGCCCTAAAACCCCCATGAGAAAATTTTTTATTCGGGATAAGGACCTTATGTAGATGAATACTATGCCTGCATGACTTCCTTGACTACTAAATGATACTCATAAAAACATTCTAGTCCAAAAAACATCTAAAAAGACCCTCTAGACCTAGTTCCTCCCCCAAAAATATATCTTCCACAGCTCCCCTACCAGGTATGTTATGACATTCAAGGGATTACATTGACTAGTAAAAAACAAATGAAGTAGAAACATATAAATAGTCGAGATTTATGATTAGAAACCCCTATTGTAGAACACTATATACATGAGAAATGCATAGATACACCTCAGGGGAGAGAGATCATCCCAAAAAATGGAATGTTGTAAATGATGGATTATTTTATAAAATTTTATAGGCGGGGGATAGATTAATCAATACATTCATTTACCATTTAAAATCATATTGTGTAACTATCATGGTTTTGTAAACCTACACAGATATCTTATAATCTATTGTAGAAGTACTATAAGTGTCCATAAAGTGATTTTTTACCCAAAACCATGCTTGAAAACATGGAGAAGCACAACATTGCCTCCAATGTGGGTTTTGATGGACTCTACCTAGTCGAGTTATATGGAAATGATGGTGGCCTCTTCCTCTTTCAGATGGTGTTATTGGGCATTAGAATTAAGATCATCTCACCCACCATATTATTTCCTTTTTCACCAACCTGATTCAAATTTTTGGTCCTTTGTTGGTTTCTTTGCTTGGTCCTAAAAAATTTACAAATTTATGTCTTAGGACCTCCTAAAATTACTTAGAATGGAATGATATTACATAATCCCATGGTAAGTTATTTTAATGGGATAATGATCTAAAGTTAAAAGAGAGGGTGTACTATTTGACCCTTAGTCCATATGAGTGATTTTTTCAAGACGATCAATGCACGAGTCTCACTGATATAGGTCACACAGGTATCCCCTTCACATGGTTCTATGTATTCTTAGAGAACACTCACAATTAAGAGTGAATGGATATATTATTGAAACTTTCTGATTGGATCTCCTTCTTTAGCATCATCCATGTCTCCCACGTCACCGTATTCATGTTGGAACTCTTCCTGATTCTATTTAACCTTACTACCATCCATAACAAACTAATACATGAGAATAATTTTTTCCGAAAGCTACTGGTTGAGGGATAGGGATTGTGATGGTTGATTAAAGTAGGATAAACTATTAATGGACCTAATGTTCACACTATAATTTTCCACCTCACACCTAATATGAAAAAATAGAGTGGTAGTTGGATCTAAAAAGAAAATTGGTTGTGTGAAACCATAAAAAATACTTTCCAAGCTCCACTCCCTACCACATTTGTCCTATTTTTTTTATGAATTTTAGATCTAGAGACTGACCTCAACAAATACATTTCTTGAAAATTAATCTATTGGTCCATATGTTCTTGAAACATGAACTTCAAATAGGGGTCATCAATTAAAATTATTTCTACTAGATTTCATGCATAAGACATCACAAAAACCTCATCTCATGGATTTCCTTTTTGGATGGAAGTATTATTTAAAAAGAGAATGATATCAATGACTGTTTATTTTTTGTTAGGAGCAGTACACAGGGTTGATCCCTCCATCCCCACCAAGGTCCCCATTGTATTTATCTTTTTTGTTATAGTGAATATGAACAACATGATTACAAAAGATATTAATGATGTGGAAATCCATCTTGAACTCAAACACATCTATTCCAAACAACATCAAACCCAAATAGATTCCACGCCCTCATATTTAAAATATTCTATTACATTCTAGTGCTTGATGTGTGAAACTTGATACAGGACATTTGGAATGGGATGTCTGGCTTCACCTCCATTAATTATACCCTCAATAATCTCATTCCTAAAATCCAAAAACCCTCCCAGGTATCGAATTTTAGACCCACCAACCATTGCAATGTCACATGTAATTTTTTCTCAATGATTTTGGTTGACCACAAGTGCACCAAGAACCCTTCCATTATATTTTAAAACATAATCTCCTTTTTTATTAGGAGTATTATCTCAAAAATTGTGATTATTTACCATGAAACCTTTCACTCTACAAAGACCTATAATGTGGAAAAATGAGGCCTCATTTCGAGGAAGCTGTACATGATTAATTCTTTCAACATAGTGGAATGTGAATTCATCCCATTCGTTTTGAGAATAATGGGATTCTTATCAATATGGTTTTCCATCCTTAAATAATATTTTTCCTCCATATTATATAAGATACACATTAATGTAGGATTTCCACAGAACTTCTCCCCAACAGGGTACTTCTCCAAGGAGAGCCCCTCTCCCCTTCAATAGTCATCTTCATGGAAGATGTATTATCTAATATCATTTAAGCAGTATCAAAGGATATGTTGGTTCATGGACTGAAGTCTTATCATCAGGGTCCTCCCATATTCCTTATCTTCTTTGTCAAGGATTGCCTCATTTTCATAAGGTCTGCATTGGAAGAAGGAAATACAATTTTTCTTATTATTTACCTCTATGAGAACATGTCTGCGTAATTTTTCAAACCCTATAAATCATAAAGTTTATTCAATTCTTCCATGCCCCCAAATAATAAGGTTTATCTCTAATAGGATTCTGTATTACAAATGGTTGAAAAGCACCATAAGTACCTTTGAGTCCATATGGTCTTCAGTCTCTCTAAAAAAGAAGTTTCCTCCAGAATTTTGGAGAGAGTGGAAAAAATTAAATGGTTTGTGTTACAATAGTATATCTAAATCATGAAAATAATTACTCATCAAATCAGTCACACAAACCATCCACTCCCATTTCATAACCCTCATTAAGATCCCTTGTACCATCATTAATAATCATCACTTTGTTTCACCAATTTTTTGTGGTTAATCAGTGATGTGAAAGGAAAGGATAACTAGATTGATTAGGATATTCTCCACAAACCCAAACATCATAGGTGAACGGGGTTCAGTAACATAGGTCTCTTTAATGATGTGATTGTTTTCAAATAAGGGTGGAGATTCATCCAACACCCTCTTTCCGTCTATAAAAATTTATTAAGGATAAATACTTTTCTTGTATTGATTTTTGTAATTATCTATTAGGAACCTACCCAATCTTATTTTGGTGGGCCAGTGGGGATATTCTGAGGCCCTTCTCAGGGGGATCTACGTAGCATCCCGTCTTTTCAAAAAGGTACATTTTGGTTTTCTTTAATTTCAATCCATCGATTAATCATGATAAATTGAAAATATGACCTATGAAAGGTACCTGGAGAATCTAGGTCTTGATTGGAGCTAAGAGTTATAGAAAAATGTGGAAAAGACCTAGTTGTACGGATTAGGAAAATCATGCATCCCAGAATTCATGGGATTTTGGAAACTTTTCGGTTGTAGATTGTGAGTCCTATAGGCCGCACGATTTATCTATAACCATGAAACCTATGTATAAAAGACCTATAGGTCTACTGGTTTTTGGGAGAGATACATTTTTTACAGTTTATGCATTGTTAGTTAAATAGTGTTCCTAATCACATGGTGGACCCCTAAGTAGTAATAACGTGGGAAATTTTTTTAAATCCTTCAGCTAAACCATGTGTCTTGATATTTTTGGGTGAAATTTAATATTTACCTCTCATTTAACATAAAACCAAATTTATCATTTCCCTATTCTTCCACTAGTAACTGGGCATGTTTTTCTTCTCTCATGGGTTCAAAATTCACTCAAGATTAGCATTGAGAAAACTCTTCCATCTGGTGTCTAATATAAGATCCATCAAATGAATTGGATCCATCTCGGAAATTTCCCCTATTTTCATAATTCCTATTCATGTTATCATTTGAATCCATATCACTACTAATGTTCAAGTGCATTATCCTTATTTTCAAGGTGTTTGACCTTTTCTCAAATCTCTTCCAACCTTATTCGAATCATACGTCTATATCGAGCGAGGAGTTCACTACAACCTTGAGGTAGGTGTTCACATTGAATTCCATTCGAGTTTTTATGTTATGTAATTATTTCATTGTGCATCATGAAGAACTTTTCATATCATCATATTTATATTGATTTTATCAAATAAAATTGATCATTGTTCCATAATACAAGACTATTGATCCTTTTTGGGTAGTTTAGAGGTTGTACACACCTTATATGGTCACCCCATAGGTGTTCCATGTTGAATTATCCATTATGGATAATGGGTTAAATTACTCAAAACAACTAATTAGCTTCCAGATTATCTTTTAAATGAAATTTCCATTTATATGTGACTGGTAAATGGAAACCAAGGCAACTATTTGGTTTTTGGCCCACTTATGGTTGTGATTTTCTATATAGGAAATTGCTTTCCTCGACCATATAACAATTTAAATGGACCCTTGAGACTTATTAATTGAATTTCCATGATTTAGTAAATTGAATGGATTGAATTGAATTGAAAGAAATACTAGTGATGGATTTCCCTATTTTAAATGAATTAATTGCATTAGATGTATGGTAGATAAGGGATGGTGAAACCATTTTTTTTATGATTTATCTAATTGATCATTATGAATTTAAAAGAAATATATGTAATTGAACATGTCTATAATGGAACATGAGAGCTAATAGATAATATATAAAATTATAAATATGACTACTCCTCGTTTATATGTATATGAGATTAATGAACATGATGGATGTGAGGTAATTCCTCAGGACAATTACAATTATAATGCACCTTTATCGAGGATATAGAAACAATGGTAAGGGACCAGTTGAGCATGAATGTATCACACTCCCTTATATCATGTGTTGAGTATGAAATCTAACAACATTTGCACTGGATTGGTGTTGGGATTTACAACCACATCCCTGTTTTGAGTGGTGAAATGAGGGATAATTCACCATCACAGTTGTCATTCATGATGTCTCACACTATAATTAGGATATAGGGATTGTACCATATTTCCTTATCATATATTATCATTATACTAGAAATGGATGTCAAGGTTATGCCAAGGTCCATCCAAAAATAGTATTCTAGGAATATGGCCACTTACCTCCACATATACATGGTTCATATAGGTGGATAAAATATAAAATTAAACTACATATATTATTAATTCTATATATATAGTGACATGATCAGACAATTCCCCCGGCTATGAGCTGATGTAGTAAGACATGGTAGGTGTTTGATAGGTACATGAGTTGGATGGTTGTTTATTTCAACATTGTTTTCATATTCTGTAATATTTTCAGACTATTTAGTGATGATCACTTCTTGGATAACATGAAAACACCATTGGTAGTGGCCTAAAAATATTTTTATCTCACACCCTACTCAGAAATCTTTTGGTACCCAAAAAAATTATATTTCTAAAGGTATTGGTAAGGGTATGGTCCTTGCTTCAGGATGTTGATATTCTTAGCTTATAGATATAGAATAGAAGTAGAGGACCGCTCATATGATTGGGATTCTATTGGAGAAGCTTTTTTTATTTTTTTTCATTTTTTATACCATGATTTTATGCTTGTTTCTCTATATTCTTTTTGTATATCAACATTCCATGCATCATGTATCGACTCTATCTTAGAGGCTTTTTATTATATTATCAGTTTCCTTGCTGATTATTCTCCTGTTGTTTTCTTTATTATTTACTCCTCTTATTTATATGCTTCCTCTATGATGGTATGTTTATTATATCTTCTATTTTCTCCATGATAATTATATGGTATAGTCTCTCCACCCTACCAAATTTACACCCCCAATGCTAGTCAGTAGCCTCTGGAATATGAGGAGGTGTTATTGAGGCCATGTGACCCTCTAGATCATAGAACGAGTTCAGTAGGCCCTGGTTCAGGATGTTACAAAGTGGTATTAGTTCCTTTTTTTCATTTCACAAATTATTTGGATATTATACATGAGAATAGGGGTTAAAGGTATTTGGAATTGATCTTGTTCTTGGACGTAGATAACCCATGTATAGGGGGAACCCAAATTACACGGGATGGGTAATTTCATTTTTGGATTACTCTATTTATTGTTTATTTGACATTAACATTGGGTGATGTACATGATTTTTGATTCTAGTGAAATTTTAACGATTGAAATGATAAATTTTTCTAGAAAGGCTCTATGAGATGAGGGTGTTGCATTGGATCATGCATCATTATTATGCACACTTGGATAAATATGCCATTTTTTCGATGTGAAATTTATCTTCAGCATGAATTTTCCAATTTTATATTTATAGTGACTTGAATATGTATTGAATTATTATAATACTTATCGAATGGATTTTATAACATAATTGATACTTAAATTTTAGGCCTTAACCTTATAGGGTTTTTTTGAATATGTTAAACAAGACGCCTTAAGTAGTTAATTATAAAACAATGAGCTATGGTACATTGCTCACAAAAGCTAAAATAATTTATATTGTGGATTTAGTGTATCAAATATCTTGATTCATAATTATTATGGGCCATTATGATCAAGAATTGTAATAAACTAAATTAAAACATTTTAAAGCGACATAAAATTTTTAACAAGTATAGTTCTAAAATAAATATATTTACAAAATTGAAATGGAAAACTTTTATAGATTTGACATAAATATTTATTCATGAACCTAGCCTTAGTAGAGGGTAGTGGGTGTCTCATACATACTTATGTATAGTTATGGTCTCTTCTACCATCTAGACCAGGGTTTGGAAGCAGGTAGAGAGGTGTAATCATTATTATAGGATGTATTTGTACTTGTACTACTTTCATATGTAAAACACTTGAAGTTTCTTAAATATATATGGACGTAGTCATTTAGAATTGGATCATTATGCTTCCATGATTTCCTCTAGTCACAGGCCTAGAAGGCAGCGATGACCATGTCCCCAAGGTAGCATGTCATATACCAAAAGTGATTCGTCATGTAGAGCACATGTACTTCCTCTTTTTGTTCTAGATATGAGAAAAAATGACCAATTCCCAGATAGTTTTTTAGTTCTATCGTAGTATATTCAATGAGTTAGTTGATCAGCCTCGGGCATGGGAGAGTTGACTCACGAGTTTCAATAGTAACATCCTCCCACCTTTTTAGGGGATAAAATCCATATGCTGCAAATTATTGGATCAATGAAATCTTATCTATATCTGATAATTTGTAGACACTTATAGAGTGGTGGATAAAACTATCTATGTATATTCTATGTGATTCATCCATGTAGTGATGGGGTATAATCACCTAGGTAGATCGACATAGTGACATGTTCTGTGTTGATTTTCTGACCATATTCTATGATTATTTATATTCCTCGACTCTGAGGGTTGTTAGATCTAGATAATTATTGATCATACAAAATGAGAGAATGTTAGTTATGGAATACTCTTCTCATTTCATATAAATGCAGAAATTCACCCCAACTCTAGATATTGATGATGATATGACTATCAGGAAATTTTTGGATGGGATAGTACATGCTATATGATTGTAATTCATTGTGTTGAGGTTGACTACCATTTTTGAAATTTTCAACCGGGCCCAAATTATAGAGCGCTATTGGAAGGATGTTTTTAATGACTCAGACATTTGGAATAATAAATGTTTCCTGAAACTGTGTGTTATATTATTTTGTGCTCAACATAAAAATATCTAATTATTAACGAAGTGAGTATAATTTGAAATGAGACCATTGGGTTTCAACCGTTATATGACCATTGGTCAATTATGACCATAGGTCAATATGATATTTGGAAACTATACTCATAATAATAATTCTAACTTTATAATCATTGTTTATAAGTAAAAATTACAAGGGAAAATTAATTAATAAATAAGAGTTGATTGCCTCATCCAATAGTGTCATTCCATATCAAACCCATTTGTTGGATATTTGGAGTGAGGTAGTGTCACTAGTCTTTTATCTTGACTAAACCTGAAATGAGATTAAACACATTAATCTTGAACAACATCACCAACGTGAGAAGTTCAAGTTAGTGGAAATGAATATTCAGGTGATGTTATCGGAGCCGCCACAAGAATCTATCACAATAACACATCTTACTCTTAGGTTTTATGTGGGTATTGGAACGTTTTATTTTTATAAAACATGATTACATTTTTAAAGAAATTATGTTCCATCAATTCTGTTTTGAGAGTTTTTTTTCATAAAATTATTCAAAATTTGATAAATTGAATTTTGTGAATAGAAGTTTTAGTTTTAATGAGGGTATATATTAATTATTATAAATAAAGTTATGATAAATAATTTTTGATTTAAAAAATAGTATGATTAAAACACTATTATGTAAATTGAATGATAAAATAATTTTATGTTATTCAAGTGTCTGAAATTTCACTATGCAATTTGACTAGGCATTTTCTATCCGCTATTATTTTTAATCAATAAGTAAAAATATATTTAAATTTAAAATTTATCATAATTAGATATTTATTATAATAAAATAAAAATTATTTGTGAAATCAACATGTCTAAATTAGGTTACTAGGAATTTATGAGATTTTTCTAAAATATTTTGTATTTTGATGAATAAGAAAAATACAGTTTTGTGTTTTCAGTATGTTTAATGAAATAATAATTAGGAAATAAGTAATAAAAAACTTTGGTAAACTATTTTTGATTTAAATAAAATAATACGGTCCTCATGTTTCTAATACTGTGGGAAATCCAATGGTTTTCCAAATACCACTACAGAGGAATCCATGTAAATCAATAAAAAATACCACGTTTATACTATAAATACATAGCCATATCCACATTATAATTAATACCAAATTCATCCTACATTATTATATAGTAGTTTTACATCACAATTATTCATTCTATGGTGTCCTCAACCCCCCAATGTCCCAATCTTCGAGTTTTAGGAGTTTCTCTTCAAGGTAGGGGAAATATTAACTTCGCATTCCTTTCAAGTTCCCTTTCTATGTGGTATGTCATTCAAATGTCCTTACGATGTTATTTTTTCCATTTTATTTTATTCATTAACAATATTAAGACTATTTTATAAATGTTATACCCTTTTCTCCTCTCTTGTTAATGATTTCTAAAACAATGTTTCATACTTGTTATGTTGCCAAATTTTCACCTCAAATTTTCACTCTTTTTCTCAATTTTTTTTTATTTTTATGAATACCAAAAAATCTGTATTATCTAGGGTTATTCACCAAGGTATAAAAACTATTCATTTTATTCTATAATTTACATACATAAAAACCTCATTACCGTTTCGTGGGTTATAAATGAAATAATTATTATGTTTTTATGAACATTTTTAAATACCATGATTTTGATAGAACACCCATTTCTTTTATTCTACACCGGTTATTTATGAGATGATTGATTATGGTATGTGAGGCTCAAATTTATATTAATAAATATTATGGGTGCACCCGTATATCACTCAAATTCATTGGGAAATAATTTAATATCTAGAGATGACATGTTTTACGATACCTTGGTGGAAAACCTTCGTAATTTTTATGACACCACAATGAAAAACCATTGTGATATTCTTATAAATGTCTATATCAAATGTTTTAGCCACAATTACAAGTTATTATTCATGTAATTTTACTTATTATATGCCCCATGTTCTCTTTTTCATGGCATAATGATATTCCTCAAGTTCGTATATGTTCATGCACTCAAATTATATATGTGCATGCATGGAATGAATTAACCATGATTTATGGGGTATTTATAGTTAAATTATTAACTAAATACTAATTTTTAATGGGATATTTAAAATGAGAAAATAAATAATATCCCAAATTTAACTAATATTTATTTGAAAAATAAAATGGGAAGAGGAAATTAAATGTGGTTATTCTTAACACATTTAATTGAGGATTTAAAGGGGAAAATTTAAATCATGAAATTATTTAGACCCATGCACCATATTATTTTATGTATAAATATGTGCATGTAATTGACACAATATCACTATATTGAAATAAATATTTTTGATACCATGAATCCATTATGCGGGATGAATTTTGAGAGTGAACCAAATTTGGGTGATACTTGGAAAAGGTGATTGCATATAGCTGAGCATTTGAAGAATAAAATCTACATTGTACCAAATATAGAAGGATTATCTAGACCACCACATGTGAAATTTTTAATTATGTACATAATAAAATTAAATCATATAATCTTGTAGTTAATGATAAAAGAATAACCTCTAATGGATCCAAGAATTTAACAATGTGAAAACATTCTAGTCATTTATAGGAGCAGTAGAAGTATTATTTTTAGATCTAGAAGAAGAATTAATATATTGGTTGTAGGTATATAAAGAATTATTTTGCATTGATACAAAATAAAATAGAGTCTCTTGGTTGGAGATGGAAAAATTTTATCCTCTTTTTTGATAATGATGAATCCATTTTGTGGTGTCTAACAAACAAGTTCATTAGCGTGCCATTCATTGTTGAACATTCCAAATTCCATGTGCTTTCATATCTTATTTTTTTAATGTACACAATGTGATATTGTTAGATAATTACTTAGTGGATTGATAACCTGAACAATTTCACGACGTCAAATTCAACATAAAATAATGATAATATTTAAAAATCATTATACCAATGATTCACACGACACTCAGTGTAGCCTAATATGGATTCGAGATATATATGTTGTATGAGATCATGGGTCACAACTAAATATCCAAGATATTATATATGATGTAAATAATTCTAGAAATTAATGAGATACCTCATATAGAGATTTCTACCAAGACCCAAATGAATAGAAAGATGGGACTGGTATGGAGATGATGAAGAATCATATAGTAATGGCTAAGACACCATCATCTGAAGCTCCTCAACTAGAATATGGAGACAATAAGATAATGGATCTTGAAAATTCATTTAAATAGTCAATAATTTTTCATGAAAAACAAATGAAGAAGTTGAAGGACGGCTGTGAAGAAAATTTGAGATCAATTTAGGATGAGAATAAATCCCGTAACCTGAAGTGTTTGGAGCTTGAAGTGACATAGAAAAATTAGGAATCAATTCAAAGTAAAAATTATCAAATAACTAAAATAAGATATAAAAAATCATGTTTATATTAAGGATAATTAGTATATAAGTAATATGAGATCATCCTCGAATAAAATTGAATCTCCCTACAAGAAGAAGGTACCCCATAACCTTGAAATTATTTTATTTACTATTGAGGTTTTGAGTACTGTAACATGTTTCAAATCATTATATGGGAAAGTATGGAAGGTTAAAAATGATTCTAAATCCACCAAATAAAGGTAATATGTGAAAACTATCATGATATTCCCCTACAAGAATAACAAATAATGGTGACGTCAATAAAAAATCAGCAAGGCATAGATTTGATGAAAAAAATATATTACACCAAAAAAGAAAAGAATAAGGTTCATTGGATATTGTATTTTTTAATGTAAGATTGGGAATTATGATTTTGAATGTTTAAAAAAACATGATAATTCATGAAATTAACATAAGGCCTATATTTAGGGGGTTAAAATATGAAGAAAATAGATAACCTTCCATAGAGGAGAAAAATTAATAGAAAATGAATCTTTCTACAAATAATAGATTTGAATGAATTTATGATTTCTAAAAAGGATTTAATTAATGTGGTAACTATTATGACAAGTGATGGTATGTAAATATCATTCACAATCCCTGTTATGATGTGATGAGAAAGCCACAATAAAAGGAAAGGCATTTAAAAAAAGATGGAAACAAGCCAGTCTTATGATGTGAACAAAATAAGAATACTGTTAATCAATCTATCACCAAGATGAAAAATTAGAGATCCTCTACTATATCAAAGGGAGAATGAAATGAGTCAATAAAATCACTATCACTAGGTAAAATAAGGTTTTTTTTAAAGAAAGAACAACAAAATTAGGTTTCTAAATATAATTCATATTGAGGTGGATGATCTTTGTCTAGTGTATTTTATTAGTTCTATGAATCATAATGGAAAAGCCATACTCTTGCTCGTATAACCTGTCATTTCCAGAAATCTGGAATGAATCAATGGTAAGTCATGGTGAACGAATGAGAACATACTCGCATAGAAATAATGTTGTGACCAACATTTCATCTACACTACCAAGACCAAATAAATCTAAATACCTAAAATAAGTTATTGGAAGATGTAATCAAAAGGTCTAGAATGTTGAGAAATTCATGAAAGGACTACCTGGATAAATTCTCTATATTTAGAATGTGATGAAACTACAATAAGGAAATATTAGTGAGTCGTAAAAAATTCTATGAAGACAAGGGATTTAAAGAAAGTGTGGTTAGTAGTTTGGTAAAATCAAATTAAGTTGTCAATATAGTTGGAGGAAGATGAAATACATACTAAAGATAAAGAAAATAATGTTTCTTTTAAAATTGTGGTAGAAAATTCAATTTCACACAAAGATGGTGGTTTCTGTGTAAGGTGAGATAAACAAGAACATGGTCAAAAAATTGTATGTATATTATCTCAAATCAATGGGAGATTATTAAAATTATAATGAAAGCATAGGAGACCTCCTGTATTCCAATGACTACAATTAAAAATGAGACATCACAGAAAGAAAATAATGAGACTGTCAGAAACGAATAGACAAGGTTGAGATACATTTTAATACATGAATGTTACTCTGGACATATAATAAGGCTCTAACTTATTCCCTTATATACCAAAATTATTTTTCATTAACATGCAAGAAATTGAAGGAGATATATGCATCGCTTGAGGGATAGAATTTATGAGATAACGTTATTAAAACATCACTACATAGTGAATGTGAATCTTCTAAATAGATTTATCAAACTGGTCTTTAACGTATTCCAATAACACTTTCATACCTCATTCTTAATTTTAATAATAATATCAATTATGGTGAGTTCTTGATTAATAATAAGATAATAAAAATGGGATTATATCATTTTCACATGAAATTTATAATGTGTTTGGTAAATAATGTACATGATTTACAGTTTCCCTAATAAATATGACTATTTACAATACATTTAATAATAATTGATATATTTATTTGTAGGATTTCACATGAATGGTTGTTTACAGGTAGCATTGAAAAGCCTGTACATATCTCTCTTTTTTTATACACCAGGTTATCCCAAGTGGACCTAGAGTTGACTGACTGAAGGATCACTTCTACGATAACCATGTTATATCATCCATCTCTCATAGGTCCTCATGAAATAATATTAAAAGTGAGTATAACATGTTTTTGAAATAAATACACATGTATCCTTTTCATTTTATTGTCAAATTTGGTGAAAAGATTGAAAACACATATTGAATTTTGATCATGTGAAATGATATATTGAAAAAAAACTACAATGGTTGAGATTGGTTATCCCATTTAATTTTTTTATCATTCAATATGTCGATGATACAACATTGAAGGTCATTGATGTGATCTCAAATGATTAACAAATGTGCTTTAGTATTTATCACATTGGTACATGAAGTGAAGAAGATGAAATTAATGCCATGAAATAGAAAAATTGTTGAGTGATGATTTTAAGATCATGTGAAGAGGATTACAAGAAAAAATATAAGTTTGAATATATATTTTCCTATATGATAATTTATTAAGGCATTGAATTTCATTTATTCAATACATATCATTTTTTTCTATGTATTATTTGTCCCTCATATTAAAAAGGTGTCCTGACCACCTAAACTACCTTGGAAAAGGTAAAACATGGGATGAAAATGATATATAGGTGAACCACACCCAATTTGAGCTGACTGGGTAAGCTATAGGGCTATAAGAGAGGATCATGTATATCTATAAGGCCCGCAGAGGAGAGCACATCAAGATGAGTTCATGTATGAAGGAGAGGCTCCACCATGCATGGTGGTAGGTGGTTCATTATTTCAAGTCATTAAGTAGTCAAAATTGATTATTATACTAAACTTCAGAACTATGAAAGAATCATTTTGGGAAACTAGTTTTATGTGACACATATCATACATTTTAAAAAATATTGAAATTAATGGGGCTATTCAATGGAACATGTCTTGGTTGTCTAATGAAATTGTGATGATAATTTTCCACTGTCCACATTCAATGGTTATTTTTAGTGGGATATTCCTCTATTTTTGAGCCACAAATATCATGTATAATTATCATTGAGTGAGACAACATGACACATTAAAATCTTAATATCTTGGTGATTATGAGGCATTTAATTAGAAACAATTTTCATTTATGGTCTGGCTTGAACATAAAGTATCCAAATGATGATGTACCCCACTGATGAAGCCAATGTCCTCGAAGAGATAAACATTATATATCTATAGGTATGGCCAAATTTCATGCTATCACACATTAAGTAATTAAATTAAGTAGAATAGTTAATAAGCCTTATCATTTAGTCATTTAAAAATCATGTCCTGTTATGTTTCACACTCCACCTGATGAATAGAGTGAACCAAAATCCATTTAATATTAAATGTGAATAGTAGAGAGACCAAGTATTATGGTATTTAAATGATATGATATATTTATTTATAGTGAAACTCGAACCTAAATCCATGGGTATTTGAATGTTACATTGCCTGATCCATGTACATGAATGTATGAAGATTAGACCAGCCTCAATGATTGTTATCCGTGTGATGAAATATGAAGGAACACTAAATTAATTTGGGTGTTAAAATATGGAAACAATACTACCAAAATAATGGAAGGACCGCATAAAAGAGAGTGAACCCGAGTCTCTCATGTGATTGAGATCTAATGAGAATGATATGCATGCATGCGTCTATAGTGAGAAGTGGGTGAACACTATAACGACCCTTACTTTACATACATGGTTAATACATAAAAATTGAAGCATACTTATTACAACATATAACAAAACCATGAAATGACCGTCTAGGTATAGTGTCTTTAGAAACTGGGAAATATAAACAACTGGTTCATAAAGCATCTACATTGTCTCCCATTTATTTTATCATATCTATAGTCCCATTTTGGCATATCTTACTTAATACCCTTCTCCCTAACCTGGGGAAAGAAAATATACAAAATCGTGAGCTCAAATGCTCAGTAAGTGTAAACAAATGAAATATCAATCACATCAAATTCATAAGAACATAACATTTTGGAAATCTTACCCTGCAAAAGAGATAATAATTTCATAACATGGGATAAATCACGGTAGTGAAATATAATCCCAGTAATCATAACATAAAACATGAAACTTTATTTCATACACACATAATCATATATAATCATTTCTTATTAGTCAAGACTCATTTCGAAGACTATCTAAGTTGACAAAGTCCATTTCTGAACAGAGTTCACTCCTCGTTTCAGTCCGGTTTCACTGAACCGGTTTAACCTGCCACTCTAGCCATGTCTATCTCATGAGATATAAAATATGTACCTAATGCATTGGAGGGATATATAGGTCCCACCCATATTATAATTATACCATTCTTATGTGTTCCACCAAATCATAAATCATACATCATTGCATAACCCATGTAATAAAAATGGGATTCTTTAAACATCATGACATCATAAAACAATTCATATAAGATAAAGGAATTCATAAAAATAATTCCATCACAACATAATCAAATCAATTTAATAATAAGGATAGAAATAAAACCCTATATTATATTTGATGGAAAATAATTTTGATAAAACACTTGAACTCTATTCATGAGGAAAATATCCTTTCTACATCAAAACCAACTTTCCTTTCTTAACATGTCATACAATTTTAATTTTAAAAAGTTGATTAAAAATAAAAATGAAAACATTTAAATTAAGCTTCTTGGAAATAATGTTTTAAAAATCCATTCATGCGGTATAAAATTAAAAAACACTCTTCTCGTACTTTTTTCGGAAAAGTAAAAAAGTACCTCGTACGAAAAACGACAAAAGATTTCTATCATATCCTTTACTAAAATCTCAACGAAGGGTAAAATTGGATTTAAAAAAATTTAGGTGGATGGAAACAATATTTCATATTGAGGGAACATGAATGTGGATGATAAAATACACCCCAGTAAATACCGAAGTATAAACAATCTCAGATAAAAATGAGATTGTGATATTTTCCATTACCTTAGGTCCGATTTGCTTCGTAAGTGTCCGAACCTATTGTATAAAGATTTTAATAATGTTATTGACTTATTCCAGAATCATACTTATTTTTAAGATATCATATATGGTCATATTCATAGCTACGTATTAGTAATATTTCATTACTAATTGTTATTCGGGCGTTTATTACTTTTTGTTCTTATGCGTGTTTTGTCGAATAAATTCTTATTATTCTCTTTAGGTTATAGATATCTCCTTTTCATAATGGAATTAGTGTAATATATATCATATTTATTCATTAAATTCATTTATATAATCATTATGCAATGAAGATCATGTAGAACGAATCGCATCACATCGTGGAGACGGTATTCCATACGTACGCACGAGCGATGATATCGTTCCCAAGATCGTGGAATTGTATTGGAGTGTATGTATACTATTTCAGAATCAATAACACATTAAAATAATAATATATAGTTATTTATTTTCACCATTATACCCATCCATGTAAGGTGGTGATAGAAAATAGATTACACCACGGCATGGAGACGGTATTTCGTACGTACGCACGCGCAGTGATTTCATTTTCCGTAGGATGGATAGATGGTGAAATAGGGTTTTTTCATACATATAATAACATATCAGTATATGAGTGACACTGATGTTATTAATTCATAATTAAACAACTAATGAAGAAGAAGTGTAAGAAGAAATAAAGTTGAAAGAATCGGTAACAGACATTACCTCCTCTTTGAAGAGCCTCTTTGAGACCTCCTCTTAGGGCACTACAATTTGCCTTTGAAGAAGACCAGGACCTGTAGGATGTTTCTAGGAAAGTGAGGAAGTGAAATGGGCAGGGATTGGCCGAGATTGAATGCTCAAATTGGTGTGAGGAGGAGAGGGAGGATGTGCCCTTTTATAAGGCAGGAGAGGGGCACCTTTGGAAATATAAGAAATATTAGTTTATATTAAATCCCAACCCCACATAAAAACTTCCGAAATGACTCATATCCGAATATTAGATGAGATAGGGTTTTAATATCATCAAAAAATAAGATTTTGACATGTTAGTAATTTATTTTAAACATTATCAACTTGATTTATCCTTATTTATTAATTTAATTTTATTTGTGGTAATAATACTCTAAATTTTAAATTATTATAAATAATTACATATATGTTGTTAATTTTACATAATTTGACACTTTATGACATTGTAGACCATATAAATTTTAATTTATAATTTTTAAATATTTTTTTTGATTTTTAAACAATTTTATAATATGTTATTTTTATAAAATAACAATAGTGTGAATTTTGAAACTATTCATTTATTTGAATTTAAATAAATTATATAAAGAAGACATGTTCGAACTAAAATCTTTAATAGATTCATAAAATTTCATATGTTTCTAATAAATTAGTGGAGAACATTAAATAGTTTATATAATATTTATTTTAATAATTTTAAAACCACTATTTGATATTTTAATTAATAAAATAATATCAACATCACTATTGTGTCATAATTAATGATAATTATTTAATCCCTAAAAATTATAAATAAATTATAATGATATAGATAATTTTTTTAAATTTTTAGAGACTATTCATGTTCGAATTTGTATTATGTTTATCACCAAATTAAAATTATTATACTTATAATATATAAGAAAGTGACATGTTGTCACATTCTTTGGTTTTAATAATAATTAAATTATTTTCATGGACAAAACTCCATTAAATGAATCTAATCCGGCCCTTAGGTGATATGGTAGACTTTTAGTCATCCAATAGGATTTTGGCAGGTATTAGGATAATTTTATAATCTTATATTTACCCATAATTACCCGATTTACCTTTAACTATGGTAAATAAAATTTATCGTATTTATTATTCATAATGCACAAAAATAAAAAGTATCCTATTAACATAATTTGGACCGACTGATTCCAAATATGGAATCTATTTTTTAGAATTCAAAACATATAATTTTCAATAATTAATTTAAAATAAATCTCTTTGTTAAGAAAACGGGTTTTAAAAGTTAAAACATTGCCAAAGATTGAAATGTTTTTACCTATGAATTCAATGTGAAATTAATGCTAATGAAATAAATTATATTAAATGGTAAAAAGATATTCTATTTATACTTTAAAACCATTCAATTTTATAATTTAACAATATAAATTATCTCAATGAAAAAAGTTGTTTTTAATTAAAAAAATTAGCCTATTTTTACTATTCATCAAAATAAGAAAGTTATCAGAAAAATATCAAAAATTTATCCAAAGTAAATTTTTATACCCTGATTCAAAAGAAGAATTTTATTTTGTCAAATTGAACTTATAATCATGTCAAAAACTAGATTTAAAGTGGGTGTGCCATCAAAAGGTGGCAAAACTGCATTTTATGAAAAATAATTATTTTACCCAAAAAATTTATTTTGATATCTTACCATGTTCTAGAAAATGTGTAAGATGAATAATAATGTTATAAAATTCAAAATTTAGTTAATACAATTCCTAACGTCCAGTCCATAAAAATATATCGTTGTTTAGTGAAACCCGGTTTTGCGTACTACACACGCTATCGATGAAGGTCGTGATTGCGTGTAAAGCAAGACAAGTCCGTATTGTGTGATGTGAAAGATTCCTTTGGTGTTGCGTATAAAATAAGACATAAAAAAATTTCTCATAAAATCTCTGGGTGTTACATTCTACCCCCCTTAAAATGAATTTCTCCCTCGAAATTCCTCACTTCATTACAAACAGATGAGGATATCTCTCCCTCATCATATCCTAAAGTTCCCATGTAGCTTCTTCTAATTGGTGGTTCCTCCATAAAACTTTCACCAAGCTAGTGGTCTTGTTCCATATGACTTTTTTCGTTATGATCTAGAATCTCTATCTGTTGTTTTTCATAAGAATGATCTTGCTCCATCGGTACAACTTCTGAGCTGAGTACATGTGAAGGATCAGGTATGTACATTCTTAGGAGAGATACATGGAACACATCGTGAACTTGAGAGAGATTCGGTGCAAGTGCCAATTGGTAAGATACCTTCCCAACACGATCCAGATTTTCAAAGGACCGACATATCTGGGGCTCAAATTTCCCTTCTTTCCAAATCTCATGACCCTCTTCCAGGGAGATATTCATAAGAACACTTTATCACCCACTTCAAACTCTAGGTCTTTTCTTTGGTTGTCGGCATAACTTTTCTGTCGACTCTGAGCAGCTCTTATGTGCTGTTAAATAGATCTGACCTTTTCTACAATTTCATCAACAAGATCATGTCCTAATAGCTTTCATTCCACTACTTTATCCCAGCAAGTTGGAGTCCTGCGTTTCTTTCCATATACAGCTTCATAAGGCTCTATCTGAATACTGGAGTGAAAGATTTTATTATAAGAAAATTCCACCAAAGGTAGGTGTTGATCCCAACCACCATTGAAATTTATAGAGCAAGATCTCAACATATCTTCTAGTGTTTGAATTTTCCTCTCAGAGTGACCATCTGTCTAAGGATGATAAGCAGTGCTGAAACTCAACTCTGTATCCAGAGTATGCTGAAGACTTCGCCAGAACATTGAGGTAAACCTTGGATCCTAATCAGATATAATAGAAAGTGGTACTCCATACAATCTTACCAATTCCTTTACATACATCCATGAAAGCCGATCTAGAGAGAAATCCTCTCTAATAGCAATGAAGTGTGCAGACTTTGTATGATGATCAACTATGACCCAGATATCATTATTGCCTTTGGATATTTTAGGAAGTCCAGTGACAAAGTCCATAGTGATGTTTTCCCATTTCCATTCTGGTAAGGGTAATGGTTGTAACATCCCCTTAGGCTTCTGTCTCTCAGCTTTAACTTGCTGACAAACCAAGCATTGAGAGACATATTCAGCGACATCTCTTTTCATGCCATCCCACCAGAAGTACTCTTTTAGGTCCCTATACATCTTCATGATTCTAGGATGAATATAGAATGATGAACTATGAGCCTCATCCAGCAGCTCCTTCTTTAATTCGGGGAAGGGAGGAACACAAACCCAATTCCTGAATATTATTATCCCATCACAATCAAGGATGATTTCAGGAACATTTCTCAACTTCTTTTGTAACTCGACATCTTATTTCTATGCCTCTTGAATCTTCACATGTATAGATGGTTGAACATTCATTTGAGAAATATAATATTCCTCCCCATCCATTAAAATTCCATGATCCATCCTTTTTAAATCCATAAATATTGGATCATTTGTGATCCTCATCATGGATAAGCTAGCATGGTATTGTCGACATAATGCATCTTCTACCTTGTTTTATTTCTCAGGGAGGTAATGAATTGAGCAGTCGTAATCCTTAATCAGCTCCAACCATCTTCTTTGACGTATATTCAGCTCTTTTTGTGTGAAAATATACTTTCAAATTTTATGATCAGTATAAATATCACACCTTTCACCATAAAGGTAATGCCTCCAAATCATTAATGCAAAGATTACCGCAGCTAACTCTAAATCATGAGTTGGGTAATTTTGCTCATGGATTTTCAACTGTCGTGAGGCAGAAGCTATCACCATATAATTTTGCATGAGAACACACCCCAGTCCCTTCTTGGATGCATCACTGTATATCACAAACCATTCTCCACTGTGAGGTAGTGTGAGCACAGGTGCACTGGCTAACCTTCTTTTCAGCTCTTTGAAATTTTCTTCACATTCCTCCATCCAAACAAACTTATTCCTTTTTGAGTCAACATGGTGAGTGGGTTAGATAACCTTGAATGATCTTTCACAAATCGTCGGTAATACCAAGCCAAACCAAGAAAACTTTGGATCTCAATTACTGTTGTTGGTCTCGACCATCTTTTGATAACCTCTGTTTTTGCTGGATCCACAGGTATCCCCCCTTTTGAGATTATGTGACCCAAGAATGAAACTTTTTGAAGCCAAAATTCACACTTGGTAAATTTGGCATAAAGCTTCTCCTTTCATATGGCCTTTAATACAATTCTCAAGTGATCTTCATGTTCTTCCCTACTCTTTGAATAGAAAAGAATAACATCTATAAAGGCTACCACAAACTGATCAAGATAGTCTCTAATGACTCTATTCATCAAATCCATGAAGATAGCAGGGGCATTAGTAAGACCAAATGGCATCATTATAAATTCATAGTGTTCATTCCTTGTACGGTAAGTCATCTTTGTTATATCCTCCCGTTTGACCCTTAATTGATGATACCCTGAACGAAGATCAATCTTGGAAAAGTATTGAGCTCCACGTAGTTGGTCAAATATGTCATCAATGCATGGGAGAGGATATTTGTTCTTGATAGTGATCTTGTTAAGTTCTCGATAATCAATGCAGAGTCTCATTGATCTATCTTTCTTCTTAACAAATAGAACAGGTTCTCCCCAAGGTGCCACACTAGGGTGTATGAATCCTTTATCAAGATTCTCTTGGAGTTGCTTCTTCAATTCCTGCAACTCAATTGGGGCCATTCTATTAGGTGTCTTTGAAATAGGAAAAGCACCCAGTACGAGTTCTATTAAAAAATCAACTTCAAGATTTGGTGGAAGACCTGGTAATTCCCCGGGAAAGACATCATCAAATTCCCATACAATGGGCATATTATTAATCGTGAGTTCCTCTCCAAAAATTTAAGATAAATAACCTTCATTTAGTGGAATCAAGACCCATAAGATAGATGAAATTTCCACTGGAAGGTTATGTTCATCCTTGCATCGATAGACAATCATAGATTGATCTAGAATATGAAATGTGACTTCCCTTCTTTGGCAATTGATATGAGATCCATATAAATAAAGCCAATCTATGCCAAGAATCACATCAAATTCCACTATAGGAAGGATCACAAGATTTGCAGGAGGCACTTTCCCACAAACTTCAATCAGAGAAGAATTGTAAACTTTTGATGCGAATGTTGTGCCATTAGGAGTTGTCACAGCCAACTCAACATCTAATTGTTGAGGTAATACGGTGATACCCTTGGAAAATTCTTTAGAAATAATAGAGTGGGTGGATCCAGAATCAAATAAAACATTTTCTACTTTAGAGTGGATGGTAAGTGTACCTCTCGCCACTTCGTTGGCGTATTCCACATCGCCGATAGTAATTTCATGTGACATTCCTTTATCTTTGGCCTTAAGAGTTTGTTGATGTCGATCATCATCATCAACCCTTGGATTTGGGCATTGATTGGAATAATGCCCCATCTCCTTGCACTTGAAACATTGAAGTGTAGTAGGTTCATTCTGTGTATCCCTTCCTTTATTTTCATAATTAGACATCTTCTTCCCATTATTTCGACATTCAATTGCCTGATGACCATATTTTCCACACTTATAACATTTACTTGTCCCTTTAAGACAATTTCCTCCGTGTTTCTTTCCACACAATGAGCATAAGGGAAAACTCATCTTCTTTTTCGTGTGGTCTTTAGATTTTCCTTTTAATTCCATTTTCCTCTTCTTATCAAACCCATGTGATTGATGGGTTACACCAATCTCGATCTCATCCTTGACACCACATCCAACAATTTCCTTATAACTATTGAAATCCATTATGGCTAACGCCCTTCAAAGACTTGGTTTTAAGCCACTAAAGAATCGATCGATCTTACTCTCAGGTTGGATAATAATTCCAGAAGCGTAACTTGCAAGTCTTTGTAATATTTTCTTCATAGGTACCAACAGATTCATCATACTTTTTCTCCATTTCAAGAAACTCCTTCTCCATCTTTGTTCGAAGAATACGAGGGAAGTACTTATTGAAAAACAAGTTCTTGAACTCGTCCCATTCCATGGACTCAATTTCATCTCTTTGCCTCATATTATTAATAATATTCCACCATTGATCAGCATCACCTTCCAAACGATACACTGCTAAGATGACTTTATCATGTTCAGAACATTCAAGAACTAAAAAAATCTTTTCAGTGGTACTGATCCATTGTTCAGCAACTAATGGATCAGAAGACCCACTGAATGAAGGTGGACGCTGCCTCATGAAGGATTCGTCAAGATGTTGCTCCTTCCTTTGCTCATTTGGAAGTCCTGCATGATTCATATCTTGATAAAGTTGTGTGAGCATGGCTACATGATTTTTCATTCCATATCCCATAACATTTGGTTGCTCAGGGGGACAATCATTGAATTGCCCGTCGTATTCTGCATTAACATGGTTTCTTTGGGTTCCAGCCATTGACTAAAACCAATATGGAATGTGTGAACAACAATAATTATAGTAGGAAACCCACATAATCAAGAATAAAATTTCACACTTAAGGTATTATCATAGGTTGTTCATGGCCATTTCTAAAACACTAAGATTTTGTTCTATGCTTAGACATATCCTTAGGTTTCTTACTAAGGCTTTCATATCCTAGTTTCCAAAGGTTGACTATACCTTTCCTCTGATACCAACTATAACGAACCTTACATTACATAAAATGTTAATAGTTAAAAATTTAAGCATACTTATTAAAAACAAATAACAAAACCATGAAAGGACCGTATAGGTATAGTGTCTTTAGAAACTGGGAAATATAAACAACTGGTTCATAAAGCATATACATTTTCTCCCATTTATTTTATCATATCTATAGTCCCTTTTTTGGCATGACGTACTTAATACCCTTCTTCCTGACCTGGGGAAAGAAAACATACAAAAGGGTGAGATCAAATGCTCAGTAAGGGTAAACAAAAGAAATATCAATCACATCAAATTCATAAGAACATAACATTTTGGAAATATTACCCTGCAAAATAGATCATAATTTCAAAACATGGGATAAATCATGGTAGTGAAATGTAATCCCAATAATCATAACATAAAACATGAAACATTGTGGAATACACACATAATCATGGAGAATCAATTTTTATTAGTCAAGACTCATTACCAAGACAATGTGTAACAACCTGAGATTTTATGAGAATTTTTTTATGTATTATGTTATACGCAACACCAAAGGAATCTTTCAAAACACACAATACGGACTTGGATTGCTTTACACGCAATCGCGACCTTCCTCGATATCATGTGTAGTACGCAATACCGGTTTCACTAAACAACGATATATTATTATAGACTAGCCGTTATGAATAGTATTAACTAAATTTTGAATTTTATAACATTATTATTCATCTTACACATTTTTTAGAACTTGGTATGAGAACAAAATAAATATTTCGGGTAAAATAAGTATTTTTCCAAAAATGCAGTTTTGCCGCATTTTGATGGCGCACCCACATTAAATCTAGTTTTTGAAATGATTATAAGTTCAATTTAACAAAATAAAATTCTTTTTTAGAATCAGGGTATAAAAATTTAATTTGGATAAATTTTTGATATTTTTCTGATAACATTCATATTTTGATGAATAGTAATAATACACTAATTTTTTTAATTAAAAACAACTTTTTTCATTGAGATAATTTATATGGTTAAATAATTATATTGAATGGTTTTAAAGTATAAATAGAATACATGTATACCATTTAATATAATGTATTCCATTAGTATTAATTTCACATTGAATTCATAGGTAAAAACCTTTCAATCTTTGGCAATGTTTTATCTTCTAAAACCTGTTTTCTTAACAACAAGATTTATTTTAAATTAATTACTGAAACTTATATGTTTTTAATTTTGAAAAATGGATTCCATATTTGGAATCAGTGGGTCCAAATTATGTTAATATGCTACTTTTTATTTTTGGGAATTATGAATAGTTACTACGGTAAATTTTATTTACCATAGTTAAAGGTAAATATGGTAATTAAGGGTAAATATAAGATTATAAAATTACACTAACACCTGAAAAAATCCTATTGTATGACTAAAATTCGACCCATATTACCTATGTGTCGGATTAGATTCACTTAATAGACTTTTTTCCATGAAAATAATTTAATTATTATTAAAACCAAAGAATGTGACAACATGTCACTTTCTTAAATCTTAAAAGTATAATAATTTAAATTTAGCGATAAACCTAATAAAACTTCAATCATGAATAGTATACATAAAGCTAATACAATTATCTACATCATAGAAATTTATTTAGAATTTTTATGGATTAAATAATTATCATTAATAATGACACAATAGTGATGTTGAAATTATTTTATTAATTAAAATATCAAATAAATGGTTTTAAAAATATTAAAATAAATATTATATGAACTATTTAATGTGCTACACTAATTTTCTAGTCACATATGACATTTTATGAATCTAATAAAGCTTTTATTATGAACATATATTCTGTATATATTTTATTTAAATTCTAATAAATTAATAGTGTCAAAATTGACAGTATTGTTATTTTATAAAAATAACATATTATAAAATTGTTTAAAAATCAAAAATATATTTAAAAATTATAAATTAAAATTTATATGGTCTAAATTTCATAAAGCGTCAAATTATGGAAAATTCACAACATATATGTAACTATTAATAATAATTTAGAATTTAGAGTATTATTACCACAAATAAAATTAAATTGATAAATAAGGATAAATAAAGTTGATAATGTTTAAAATAAATTCCTGACATGTTTAAATTTTATTGGTTAAGGATATTTCAACTGTATCTCTTCTAATATTTGGATATGAGTCATTTTGGAAGTTTTTATGTGGGGTTGGCATTTAATATAAACTAATATTTCTTATATTTCCAAAGGTGCCCCTCTCCTCCCATATAAAAGGTCACCTCCTCCCTCTCCTCATCACACCAATTTAAACCATTAAGATCGCCCAATCCCTGCCCATTTCACTTCCACACTTACCTAGAAACATCCTATAGGTCATTTTCTTCTTCAAAGACCAATTGTAGTGCCCTAAGAGGAGGTCTCAAAGAGGCCCTTCAAAGAAGAGGTAATGACTGTTACCGATTCTTTCAACTTTATTTCTACTTCCACTTATTCTTCTTTAGTTGTTTCATTATGAATTAATAACAGATATTTCACTCATATACTGATATGTTATTATAAGTATGAAACAACCCAATTTCACCATCTATCCATCCTACGTAAAATGAAATCACCACGCGTGCGTACGTATGGAATACCGTCTCCACGCCGTGGTGTAATCTATTTTCAATCACCACATTACTTGGATTGGTATAATGGTGTAAATAAAAAACTATATATGATTATTTTAAAGTGATATTGATTCTGAAATAGTATACATACACTGCAATACAATTTTACTATCATGGGAACGATATCATCGCTCATGCGTACGTACGGAATACCGTCTCCACGATGTGATGCCATTCATTATACATGATCTTCATTGCATAATGATTATATAAATGAATTGAATCAATAAATATGATATATAGTACACTAAAACCATTCTGAAAAGGAGGTATCTAAAACCTAAAGAGAAGAATAAGAATTTATTCGACAAAACACACATAAGAACAAAAAGTAATAAACACCCGAATAACAAGTAGTAATGAAATATTACTAATAAGATGCTATCAATATGACCATATATGATATCATAACAATATGTATGAATCTGTAATAAATCAATAACATTATTAAAATCATTATACAAGAGGTTCAGACACTTACGAAGCAAATCAGACCTTAGGTAAGGGAAAATATCACAATCTCATTTTCATCTGAGATTGTATATACTTTGGTATTTACTGGGATGTATTTTATCATCCAAATCCATGTTCCCTCAACATGTAATATTGTTTCCATCCACCTACAATTGTTTAAATCTAATTTTACCTTTTGGTGAGTTTTTAGTAAAGCATATGAAAGGAATCTTTTGTCGTTTTTCGTACGAGGTACTTTTTGACTTTTTCGACAAAATTACGAGAAGAATGTTTTTTTATCTTATATGGAAAGAATGAATTTTTTAATAATTATTTCTAAGAAGCTTCATTTTTGAGTTTTCATGTTTATTTTTAATCAACTTTTTTTATTTTAAAAATGTATGACATGTTAAGAAAGGAAACATGCTTTTGAAGTAGAAAGGATATTGTTTCCTCAAGAATGGAGTTCAAGTGTTTTATCAAAATTATTTTCCATATAAGATAATATAGGGTTCTATTTATATCCCTATTATTACATTGATTTGATTATGTTGTGATGGAATTATTTTTATGAATTCCTTTATCTTATATGAATTGTTTTATGATGTCACGATTTTTAAAGAATCCCATTTTTATTACATGGGTTATGCAATGATGTATGATTTATGATTTTGTGGCACACATAATAATGGTATCAGTATGTTATGTGTGGGACCTATATCTCCCTCCAATTCATTGGGTAAATATTTTATATCTCTTGAGATAGACATGGCTGGAACGGAAGGTTAAAGTATTTCAGTGAAACAGGGCTGAAACGAGGAGGGAACTCGGTTAAGAAATGGGCTTTGTCCACTAAGATAGTCTTGGAAATGAGTCTTGAATAATAAGAAATGATTCTCTCTAATTATGTGTGTATGCCACAATGTTTCATGTTTTATGTTATGATTATTGGGATTACATTTCACTACCATGATTTATCCCATGTAATGAAATTATGAACTCTTTTGTAGTGTATGATTTCCAAAATGTTATGTTCTTAAGAATTTGATGTGATTGATATTTCTTTTGTTTACCATTACTGAGCATTTGAGCTCACCCTTTTGTGTGTTTTCTTTCCCCTGGTCAGGAAGAAGGGTATTAAGTAAGATATGCCAAAAATGGACTATAGATATGATAAAATAAATGGGATACATTGTAGATGTTTTATGAACCAATGATTATGTTTCCTAGTTTCTAAAGAAACTATACCTATACGGTCCTTTCATGGTTTTGTTATATGATGTAATAATTATGCTTCAATTTTTAAGAATTAACCATGTATGTAAAGTAAGGGTCGTTATAGATGGTATCAGAGGAAAGGTATAGTCAACCTTTGGAAACTAGGATGTGAAATCCTTAGTAAGAAACCTAAGGATATGTCTAAGAATATAACACATTCTTAGTGTTTTAGAAATGTCCATGAACATCCTATGATAAGACCTTAAGTGTGAAATTTTATTCATAATTATGTGGGTTTCCTATTATAATTACTGTTTCTCACACTATTCTTCTTGGTTTTAGTCAATGGCTGGAACTCGAAGAAACATTGTTATTGTGGAATGCGACGGGCAATGAAATGATTGTCCCTCATAGCAACCAATAGTTATGGGAGCTGGAATGAAAAATCTTGTAACTATGCTAACACAACTTTCTCAATCTATGAATCATGCAGGACTTCGAAATGAACAAAGTAAGGTGTAACATTCTGTCGAATCCTTCATGAGGCAGCATCCAACTTTATTCTGTGGGTCTTCTGATCCATTAGTGGCTGATCAATGGATCAGTACCACTGAAAATATATTTTCAGTTCTTCAATGTTCTAAACATGATAATGTCATCTAAGCAGTGTATTGTTTGGAAGGTGATTCTGATCAATGGTAGAATCTTATTAAGAATACGAGGCAAAGGGATGAAATTGAGTCCATGGAATGGGACAAGATCAAGAACATGTTTTTCAATAAGGATTTCCCTCGTATTCTTAGATCAAAGATGGAGAAGGAGTTTCTTGAACAGAGGCCAAAGGATGATGAATCCGTTGGTGCCTACGAAGCAAATTTTACAAGACTTGCAAGGTACGCTTCCAGAATTATTATCCAACCTGAGTGTAAGATCGAGCGATTCTTTAGTGGCTTAAAACCATGTCTTAAAAGGGCATTAGCCATAAGGGATTTCAATAGCTATGAGGAAATTTTTCTATGTGCTCTCAAGGTTGAGATGGAGATTGGTGTAACCCATCAGTCACATGGGTTTGATAAGAAGAGGAAAATGGAATCAATGGAAAATCTAAAGACCACACTGAAAAGAAGATGAGTTTTCCCTTATGCTCAATGTGTGGAAAGAAACATGGAGGAAATTGTCTTAGGGGGAAAAGAAAATGTTATAAGTATGGAAAATAAGGGCATCAGGCAATTGAATGTCGAAATAATGGGAAGAAGATGTCTAATGATGCAAACAATGGAAGGGATACATAGAATGAACCTACTATACTTCTACGTTTCAAGTGGAAAGAGATGGGGAATTATGCCAATCAATGCCCAAATCCAAGGGTTGATGATGATGATCAACATCAGCAAACTCTTAAGGCCAAAGACAATGGAATTTCACATGCAATTACTATCGGCGATGTAGAATATGACAACGAAGTGGGGAGAAGTACACTTACCATCCACTCTAAAGTATAAAATGTTTTATTTGATTCTGGATCCATGCACTCTTTTATTTCTGAAAAATGTTCTAAGGGTATCACCGTATTACCTCAACAATTAGATGTTGAGTTGGATGTGACATCTCCTATTGGCACAATAGTCACATCAAAAGTTTACAATTATTCTTCGATTGAAGTTTGTGGGAAAGTGCTTCTTGAAAATCTTGTGTTCCTTCCTATGGTAGAAATTGATGTGATTCTTGGCATGGATTGGATTTCTTTATATGGAGCTCATATCAATTGCCAAAGAATGGAAGTCACATTTTATATTACAGATCAATCTATGATCGTCTATCAATGTAAGGATGAACATAACCTTCCAGTGGAAATTTCTTCTATCTTATGGGTCTTAATTCCACTAAATGAAGGTTATTTATCTCAAATGGTTGGAGAGAAACTCACAATTAATAATATGCCCCTTGTACGAGAATTTGATGATGTCTTTCTGGAGGAATTTTCAGGTCTTCCACCAAATCGTGAAGTTGAATTTTCAATAGAACTCGTACCGGGTGCTTTTCCTATTTCAAAGACCTCTTATAGAATGGAACCAATTGAGTTACAGGAATTGAAGTAGAAACTCCAAGAGAATCTCGATAAAGGATTCATACGCCCTAGTGCCTCACCTTGTGGAGCACCTGTTTTGTTTGTTATGAAGAATGATGGATCAATGGGACTCTACATTAATTATCGAGAACTTTACACGATCACTATCAAGAACAAATATCCTCTTCCACGCATTGATGACCTATTTGACCAACTACGTGGAGCTCAATAATTTTCCAAGATTGATCTTCGTTCAGGGTATCATCAATTAAGGGTCTAACAGGAGGATATAACAAAGTTGACTTTCCGTACAAGGTATGGAAACTATGAATTTATAGTGATTCAATTTGGTCTTACTAATGCCCCTGCTATATTCATGGATCTAATGAGTAGAGTCTTTAGAGACTATCTTGATCAGTTTGTGGTAGTCTTTATAGATGATATTCTTGTCTATTCAAAGAGTAAGGAAGAACATGAATATCACTTGAGAATTGTATTAAAGCCCTTATGAAAGGAGAATCTTTATTCCAAATTTACCAAGTGTGAATTTTGGATTAAAAATGTTTCATTTTTGGGTCACATAATCTCAAAAGAGGGGATATCTGTGGATCTAGCAAAAATAGAGGTTATTGAAAGATGGTCGAGACCAACAATAGTAACTGAGATCCGATGTTTTATTGGTTTGGATTGGTATTACCGACGTTTTGTGAATGATTCTTCAAGGTTATCTAACCCACTCAAGAAGTTGTCTCGAAAAGGAGTTAAGTTTGTTTGGACGGAGGAATGTGAAGAAAATTTCAAAGAGCTAAAAATAAGGTTAGCCAGTGCACCTGTGCTCATACTACCTTGCAGTGGAGAAAGGTTTGGGATCTAAAGTGATGCTTCCTAGAAGGGACTAGGGTGTGTTATCATGCAAAATGATATGGTGACAGCTTATGCCTCACGACAGTTGAAAATCCATGAGAAAAACTACCCAACTCATGATTTGGAGTTAGCTGCGGTAATCATTGCATTAATGATTTATAGGTATTACCTTTATGGTGAAAGGTGTGATATTTATACTGATCATAAAAGTTTAAAGTATATTTTCACACAAAATGAGTAGAATATGCGTCAAGGAAGATGGTTGGAGCTGATTAAGGATTACGACTGCTAAATTCATTACCACCCTGGGAAAGCAAACAAGGTAGCAGATGCATTAAGTCGAGAAGACCATACTAGCTTATCCATGATGAGGATCACAAAAGATCCAATATTTATGGATTTACAAAGGTTGGATCATGGAATTTTATTGGAAGGGGAGAAATCTAATCTTTCTCAAATGAATGTTCAACCATCTATACATGTGAAGATTCAAGAGGCACATAAAGAAGATGTCGAGTTACAAAAGAAGGTGAGAAATGTTCCTGAATTCAACCTTGATTGTGATGGGATAATAATGTTCAGGAATCAGTTTTGTGTTCCTCCCATCCCCGAATTAAAGAAGGAGCTGGTGGATGAGGCTCATAGTTCTTTATTCTCTATTCATCCTAGAAGCATGAAGATGTATAGGGACCTAAAAGAGTAATTTTGGTGGGATGGCATGAAAAGTGATGTTGCTGAATATGTCTCTCGATGCATGGTTTGTCAGCAAGTTAAAGCTGAGAGACAGAAGCCTAAGGGGATGTTACAACCATTAACCGCACCAGAATGGAAATGGGAGAACATCACTATGGACTTTGTCACTGGACTTCCTAAAACATCCAAACGCAATAATGCTATCTGGGTCATAGTTGATCGTCTTACAAAGTCTGCACACTTCATTGATATTAGAGAGTATTTACCTCTAGATCAGCTTGCAAGGATATATGTAAAGGAAGAGGTAAGATTGAATGGAGTGCCACTTTCTATTATATCTGATCGAGATCCGAGGTTTACCTCATTGTTCTGGAAAAGTCTTCAGCATACTCTGGATACAGAGTTGAGTTTCAGCACTGCTTATCATTTTCAGACAGATGGTCAGTCTGAGAGGAAAATTCAAACACTAGAAGATATGTTGAGATCTTGAACTATAGATTTAAAATGTGGTTGGGATCAACACCTACCTATGGTGGAATTTTCATATAATAATAGCTTTCACTCCAGTATTCAGATTCCTCATTATGAAGCTCTCTATGGAATGAAATGCAGGACTCCAACTTCCTGGGATGAAGTTGGGTAATGAAATCTATTAGGACCTGATATTGTTGATGAAATGGTAGAAAAGGTCAGATCTATTCAACAGAACATAAGAGCAGCTTAGAGTCGACATAAAAGTTATGCCGACAACTGAAGAAAAGACCTAGAGTTTGTTGTGGGTGATAAAGTGTTCTTACGAATATCTCCCTGGAAGAGGGTCGTGAGATTTGGAAATAAGGGAAAGTTGAGCCCCAGATATATCAGTCCTTTTGAAATTCTGGATCGTGTTGGGAAGGTAGCGTACAGATTGGCGCTTCCACCGAATCTCTCTCAAGTTCACGATGTGTTCCATTAATCTCTCCTAAGAAAGTACATACCTAATCCGTCACATTTACTCATCTCGGAAGTTGTACCACTGGAGCAAGATATTTCTTATGAAGAACAACCGATAGGGATTCTTGGATCGTAGCGAAAAAGTCCTATGGAATAAGACCACTCTCTTGGTGAAAGTTTTATGGAGGAACCACCAATTAGATGAAGCTACATGGGAACTTGAGGATATGATGAGGGAGAGGTATCCTCATCTATTTGTAATGAAGTGAAGAATTTCGAGGGAGAAATTCATTTTATAGGGGGTAGAATGTAACACCCCGAGATTTTATGAGAATTCTTTATGTCTTATGTTATACACAACACCAAAGGAATCTTTCACAACACACAATACAGACTTGGCTTGCTTTGCATGAAATCAAGACCTTCCTCGATAGCGTGTGTAGTACGCAATACTAGGTTTCACTAAATAACGATATATTATTATGGACTAGACGTTATGAATAGTATTAACTACATTTTTTATTTTATTACATTATTTTTCATCTTACATATTTTCTAGAGCATGGTAAGAGAACAAAATAAAATTTTTGGGTAAAATAAGTATTTTTAAAAAAATGCAGTTTTGACACCTTTTGATGGCGCACCCACATTAAATCTAGTTTTTGACATTATTGTAAGTTCAACTTAACAAAATAAAATTCTTCTTTTGAATCAGGGTATCAAAATTTACTTTTGATAAATTTTTGATATTTTTCTGATAACTTTCATATTTTGATGAATAGTAAAAATACGCTAATTTTTTTAATTAAAAACAACTTTTATCATTGAGATAATTTATATGGTTAATTTATAATATTGAATGGTTTTAAAGTATAAATAGAATATATTTTTACCATTTAATATAATGTATTTAATTAGCATTAATTTCAATTGTATTAATAGGTAAAAACATTTCAATCTTTGGCAATGTTTTAACATCTAAAACCCATTTTCTTAACAACGGGATTTATTTTAAATTAATTACTACAACTTATCTGTTTTGAATTTGAAAAAATGGATTCCATATTTGTAATTATTGGGTCCAAATTATGTAAATAGGCTACTTTTTTTGCCATTATGAATAGTAACAACGGTAAATTTTATTTACCGTAGTTAAAGGTAAATCGGGTAATTAAGGGTAAATATAAGATTATAAAATTACACTAACATGTGCCAAAATCCTATTGGATGACTAACAGTCTACCCATATCAACTAAGGGTCGGATTAGATTCATTTAATGGACTATTTTCCATGAAAATAATTAAATTATTATTAAAAACAAAGAATGTGACAACATGTCACTTTCTTAAATCTTATAAGTATAATAATTTTACTTTAGTGAAAGAATTTATGAAACTTCGAACATGAATAGTCTCCATAAAAATAATAAAATTATATACATCATATGAATTTATTTATAATTTTTAGGGATTAATTAATTATCAATAATTATGACACAATAGTGATGTTGAAATTATTTTATTAATTAAAATATCCAATAAATGGTTTTAAAAATATTAAAATAAATATTATATGAACTATTTAATGTGCTCCACTGATTTTCTAGATACATATGACATTTTATGAATCTATTAAAGCTTTTAGTTCGAACATATCTTCTGTATATATTTTATTTAAATTCAAATAAATGAATAGTGTCAAAATTGACACTATTGTTATTTTATAAAAATAACATATTATAAAATTGTTTAAAAATCACAAAAATATTTAAAAATTATAAATTAAAATTTATAAGGTCTAAAATGTCATAAAGTGTAAAATTATGGAAAATTAACAACATATATGTAACTATTTATAATAATTTATAATTTAGAGTATTATTACCACAAATAAAATTAAATTGATAAATAAGGATAAATCAAGTTGATAATTTTTAAAATAAATTCATAACAAGTCTAAATTTTATTGGTTGATGATATTACAACCCTATATAATCTAGGATTAGGATATGAGTCATTTTGGAAATTTTTATGTGGGGTTGGGATTTAATATAGACTAATATTTCTTATACTTCCAAAGGTGCCCCTCCCCTCCTTTATAAAAGGGCACCTCCTCCCTCTCCTCCTCACACCAATTTGAGCCTTCCAGCTCGGCCAATCCCTAGATATTTCACTTCCCCACTTCCCTAGAAACATCCTAGAGGTCCTGGTCTTATTCAAAGACCAATTTTAGTTCCCTAAGAGGATGTCTCAAAGAGGCGCTTCAAAGAAGAGGTAATGTCTGTTACCGATTCATTCAAATTTATTTCTTCTTCCACTTATTCGTCTTTAGTTGTTTCATTATGAATTAATAACATCAGTATCACTCAAATACTGATATGTTATTATAAGTATGAAACAACCCTATTTCTCCATCTATCCATCCTACAAAAAATGAAATCACCTCGCGTGCTTACATACCGAATACCGTCTCCACGCCGTAGTGTACTCTATTTTCCATCACCACCTTACTTGTATGAGTATAATGGTGCAAATAAATAACTATATATGATTATCGTAAAGTGGTACTGATTCTGAAATATTATACATACACTCCAATACAATTCCACGATCATGGGAATGATATCATCACTCGTGCGTACGTACGGAATACTATCTCCATGTTGTGATGCGATTCGTTCTACATGATCTTCATTTCATAATGATTATACAAATGAATTTAATGAATAAATATTATATATAGTACACTAATATTATTCTGAAAAGGAGGTATCTATAACCTAATGAGAAGAATAATAATTTATTCGACAAAACATGCATGAGAACAAAAAGTAATAAACACCCGAATAACAAGAAGTAGTGAAATATTACTAATAAGAGGCTATGAATATGACCATATATGATATCATAAAAATAATTATGATTCTGTAATAAGTCAATAACATTATTTAAATCATTATACAGGGGGTTTGGACACTTACGAAGCAAATCAGACCTAAGGTAAGGGAAAATATCACAATCTCATTTTTATCCAAGATTGATTATAATTTGGTATTTACTGGGGTGTATTTTATCATCCACATCCATTTTCCCTCAATATGTAATATTGTTTCAATCCACCTACAATTTTTTAAATCCAATTTTACCCTTCGGTGAGTTTTTAGTAAAGGATATGAAAGGAATCTTTTGTCGTTTTTCGTACGAGGTACTTTTTGACTTTTCCGACAAAAGTACGAGAAGAATGTTTTTTTAACTTATAAGACATGAATGGATTTTTAAAACATTATTTACAAGAAGTTTCATTTACAAGATTTCATGTTTATTTTTAATCAACTTCTTTTAGTTTAAAATTGTATGACATGTTAAGAAAGGAAAAATGTTTTTGAAGTAGAATGTATATTTTCCTCAAGAATGGTGTTCAAGTGTTTTATCAAAATTATTTTCCATCTAAGATAATATAGTGTTCTATTTCTATCCCTATTATTACATTGATTTGATTATGTTGTGATGGAATTATTTTTATGAATTCCATTATCTTATATGAATTGTTTTACGATGTCACGATGTTTAAAGAATCCCATTTTTATTACATGGGTTATGCAATAATGTATGATTTATGATTTTGTGGAACACATAATATTGGTATAATTATGATATGGGTGGGACCTATATCTCCCTCCATTGAATTTGGTAAGTATTTTATATCTCATGAGATAGACAAGGCTGGAACGACAGGTTAAACCGGTTCAGTGAAATAGGACTGAAACGAGGACTGATCTCGGTTCAAAAATGGACTATGTCCACTAAGATTGTCTTGGAAATGAGTCTTTACTAATAAGAAATGATTATCTATGATTATGTGTGTATTCCACAAAGTATCATGTTTTAGGTTATCATTATTGGGATTAGATTTCATTACCAAGATTTATCCCATGTTATGAAATTATGATCTCTTTTATAGGGTATGATTTCCAAAATGTTATGTTCTTATGAATTTGATGTGATTGATATTTTTTTGTTTAGCCTTACTGAGCATTTGAGCTCACCCTTTTGTATGTTTTCTTTCCCCAGTTCAGGAAGAAGGGTATTAAGTAAGATATGCCAAAAAGGGACTATAGATATGGTAAAATAAATGGGAGACAGTGTAGATGCTTTATGAACCAGTTGTTTATCTTTCCCAGTTTCTAAAGACATGATACCTATATCGTCCTTTCATTGTTTTGTTATATTTTGTAATAAGTATTCTTCAATT
Organism: Viscum album; assembly: GCA_963277665.1. Lineage (NCBI taxonomy): Eukaryota > Viridiplantae > Streptophyta > Magnoliopsida > Santalales > Viscaceae > Viscum > Viscum album. The sequence goes on along the minus strand of OY728165.1, from coordinate 987,662,773 downwards.
ATGAATTATTAACAATAAATGTAAAGTAAGGGTCGTTATACTATCTTAGTGGACAAAGTCCATTTCTGAACTGAGTTCACTCCTCATTTCAGTCCTATTTCCCTGAACCAATTTATCCTGCCGTTCCAGCCATGTCTATCTCATGAGACATAAAATCTTTACCCAATGAATTTTATGGAGATATAGGTCCCACCCATCTCATAATGATACCATTCTTATGTGTGCCATAAAATCATAAATCATACATCATTGAATAACCTATGTAATAAAAATGGAATTCTTTAAACATCGTGACATCATAAAACAATTCATATAAGATAAAGGAATTCATAAAAATAATTCCATCACATCATTATCAACTCAATGTAATAATAGGTATAGAAATATAACCCTATATTATCATAGATGTAAAATAATTTTGATAAAACCCATGAACTCCATTCTTAAGGAAAATATCCTTTCTACTTCAAAAACATTTTTCCTTTCTTAACATGTCATACAATTTTAAACTAAAAGAAGTTGATTAAAAAATAAACATGAAAAATTGTAAATGAAGCTTCTTGGAAATACTGTTTTAAAAATCCATTCATGCCGTATAAGTAAAAAAACATTCCTCTCATACTTTTGTCGGAAAAGATAAAAAGCACCTCGTACGAAAAATGACAAAAGATTCCTTTCATATCCTTTACTAAAAACTCACCGAAGGGTAAAATTGGATTTAAAAAATTGTAGGTGGATGGAAACAATATTACATATTGAGGGAACATGGATTTGGATGATAAAATACACCCCAGTAAATACCAAAGTATAAAAAATCTCAGATAAAAATGAGATTGTGATATTTTCCCTTACCATAGGTCCGAATTGCTTCGTAAGTGACCGAACCTCCTGTATAATGATTTAAATAATGTTATTGACTTATTACAGAATCACACTTATTATTATGATATCATATATGGTCATATTCATAGCTTCTTATTTGTAATATTTCATTTCTACTTATTATTCGGGTCTTTATTACATTTTGTTCTTATGCGTGTTTTGTCGAATAGATTCTTATTCTTCTCTTTAGGTTATAGATACCAACTTTCCAGAAAGGTATTAGTGTACTATATATCATATTTATTTATTCAATTCATTTATATAATCATTATGTAATGAAGATCATGTAGAACGAATCACAGCAGATCGTGGAGACGGTATTCCATACGTACGCACGAGCGATGATATCGTTCCCATGATCGTGAAATTGTATTGAAGTGTATGTACACTATTTGCAGAATCAATAACACTTTTAAATAATCATATATAGTTATTTATTTGCACCATTAAACACATCCAAGTACTGTGGTGATGGAAAATAGATTACACCACGACGTGGAGATGGTATTCCGTACGAAATCACGCTCGGTTATTTCATTCTCCGTAGGATGTATAGATGGTGAAATAGGGTTGTTTCATACTTATAATAAAATATCAGTAGATGAGTGATACTGATGTTATTAATTCATAATGAAAAAACTAAATAAGAAGAAATGGAAGAAGAAATAAAGTTGAAAGTATCGGTAACAGACATTACCTCTTCTTTGAAGTGCCTCTTTGAGACCTCCTCTTAGGGCACTAAAATTGGTCTTTGAAGAAGACTAGGACCACTAGGTTGTTTCTAGGGAAGCGGGGAAGTGAAATGGGCAGGTATTGGCTGAGCGTGAAAGCTCAAATTGGTGTGAGGAGGAGAGGGAGGAGGTGCCCTTTTATAAGGGAGGAGAGGGGAACATTTAGAAATATAAGAAATATTAGTTATATTAAATCCAAATCCCACATAAAAACATCCAAAATGACTCATATCCAAATATTAGATGATATATGGTTGTAATCTCATCAACCAATAAAATTTAGACATGTTAGGAATTTATTTTAATCATTATCAACTTGATTTATCCTTATTTATCAATTTAATTTTATTTGTTTTAAAAATACTATAAATTTTAAATTATATGTTGTGAATTTTCCATAATTTGACACTTTATGAAATTTTAGACCATATAAATTTAAATTTATAATTTTTAAAATTTTTTGGGATTTTTAAAATATTTTATAATATGTTATTTTTATAAAATAACAATATAGTCAATTTTGACACTATTCATTTATTTGAATTTATATAGAATATATACAGAAGATATTTTCGAACTAAAAGCTTTAATAGATTCATAAAATGTAATATGTATCTAGAAAATTAGTGGAGAACATTAAATAGTTCATATAATATTTATTTTCATATTTTTAAAACCATTTATTTGATATTTTTATTAATAAAATAATATCAACATCACTACTGTGTCATAATTAATGATAATTATATAATCCCTAAAAATTCTAAATAAATTATTATGATGTAGATAATTGTATTATGTTTCTGGATACTATTCATTTTTGAAGTTTCATTAAATTGATCACTAAATTAAAATTATTATACTTATAAGATTTAAGAAAGTGAAATGTTGTCACATTATTTGGTTTTAATAATAATTAAATTATTTTCATAGAAAAAAGTCCATTAAATGAATCTAATACGATCCTTAGGTGATATGGGTCGACTTTTAGTCATCCAATAGGATTTGGAAGGTGTTAGGGTAATTTTATAATCTTATATTTACCTTTAATTACCAGATTTATCTTTAACTATGGTAAATTAAATTTACCGTAGTTACTATTCATAATGCCCAAAAATAAAAAGTAGTATGTTAACATAATTTGGACCCACTGATTTCAAATATGGAATTCATTTTTAAAAATTCAAAACATATAAGTTTCAGTAATTAATTTAAAATAAATCTCGTTGTTAAGAAAACAGGTTTTAGAAGTTAAAACATTGCCAAAGATTGAAATGTTTTTACCTATGAATTCAATGTGAAATTAATGCTAATGACATAAATTATATTAAATGGTAAAAATAAATTCTATTTATACTTTAAAACAATTCAATATTATAATTTAACCACATAAATTATCTCAATGAAAAAAGTGGTTTTTAATTAAAACAATTAGCGTATTTTTACTATTCATCAAAATATGAAAGTTATCATAAAAATATCAAAAATTTATCCAAAGTAAATTTTTATACCCTGATTCAAAATAAGAATTTTATTTTGTCAAGTTTAACTTATAATGATGTCAAAAACTAGATTTATTATTGGTGCGCCATCAAAAGGCGGAAAAACTACATTTAAAAAAATACTTATTTTACCGAAACAAATTATTTTGTTCTCTTACCATGTTCTAGAAAATGTGTAAGAAGAATAATAATGTTATAACGTTCAAAATTTATCCAATACTATTCATAACGGCTAGTCCATAATAATATATCGTTGTTTAGTGAAACTCGGTATTGCGTACTACACACGCTATCGAGGAAGGTTGTGATTGCGTATAAAGCAATCCAAGTCCGTATTTTGTGCTATGAAAGATTCCTTTGGTGTTGCATATAACATAAGACAAAAAAACTCTCATAAAATCTCAGGGTGTTACAAACACATTCCTTTAGAATTAAAAAAAATTAAATAACCAAATGGTTATTTTCGATGCACTCATATTTTATACAAGAATTAATTAAATGAAATACACATGATTTATGGGTTATTCATTGTGAGATGAAAAAAATACCCATTTTCAATGGGGTATTTAAAATGAATAAATAAATAATATCTCACGTTTGGGTATTATTTATTTGAGGAATAAAATTTAAAGAATAATTTAATTTTGGTTATTCTTAACACATTTAATTGTGGGTCTAATTGGATAATATAAATTAGGCAATTATTAAGACCCATGCACCGTATCGTTTTATGTACAAATATGTGCATGTAGGTGATGGAATATATAATACATTTCAAGATCATTTGGATATACCTTGCATCTATTATTCATGAATAAATTTTTGAGAGAGAAAAAACTATGTAATACTTGAAGAAACTGATTGATTATTCCCCAGAATTTGAATTTGAGAATCTAGATTGCCCCAAATATTGAAGGAGTCTCAAGACCTGTACTATTGTTGTCTTTTAGGAAGTGCATGATCATGTCAGATCCAATAAGATCATGGTGGAATATCAATGATCAACCCAGATTTGATCAATTCCTTCAAAAAAGGTGAATCCTTATGGTACGTTCCAAGAGGAGTTGATATCTTCTAGTTGGATCCATGAGTAGAAGGTGTCTCTTTGTTGAATTTGACACAGAAGACTTTTGGTTGGATCCACAAAAAACACCATCTATTGGGTGGATCCAGAGTAATTTTACTCACTTGTGTGATTATAATAATCCATGTTTGGGTATCTAAACATTATAGAAAAGAGTAATCCTTTTATTTCCATGATCTGTAAATTTCATGTTTCTACCTGTCTTATTTTATCACTACAAAAAAGTGATGTTGAGAGATAATTATACAGTGGATTTATAATATTTAATGTTCAATAAGTTTAATTCAAAGTAAAACAATGGGAATTTATAAAAATAAATATACCACTAATTCACCCCTATCTCAGTGGCATATAATCCTGCCCAGGGAACTACAATACTTGATAAAAATGCCTTAAGAGTAGGCCAAATGGAATATTTCTTATATTTATGATTTCTTGTTTCGATCCTATTTAAGAACCTACATCTAGGGAAATAAATTCCCTCAGAAATCTAATTAATGGACCTCCGCATAAAGAAATCCTTTATATAATGATTAAAATTGAAAATATTTTTAATGCCAGTCCCCCCTTAATCAAACAGTTGACAACGCCATTTCCATGGAATATTCATAAGTATTTTATAATGTTTTCCATCACTCCATATATATTTTTTTGATTTATGTGTAGATATTTTTGATGAGTTTTGCTGAAAATTTATTGACCAAGAATGAATATTTTTTTTAAACAATCACTACATTCATAAGACAGACCCTACTTACAATTGAAATAATATTTCATTTCCATGAAGCCGCCTGATTTCAAATTTGTCTCACAATGTGATAAAATTGTCGACATGTGGTTTTCCCTAAAACCTAGGGACAACAATGTATGTGAAAGGAAATACACCTTTTCTGGATTCCAACACATTAATGACATCCGAATTTATAGCCATAGTAATATTATGTTCAAAGTATAAGAATGACTTATTCCTACTAATCTACTTCCAATAGATTGTTTCTTAATAAAGGAAAGATTATTTAATATTCTTGATGTTTTTTTTTGTCACATTGAGTGAAAAGGATAATGTCGTCATCTTTTAATAAATGAGTGGGGGAAACAAGTATTCTTCCATATTTGATGGGATTGATTTTGGTGGCATTCACCATGATGAGAAAAAGTCTACGGAAATAATCATTTGCAATAGAGAAGAATATACTAGATAGAGGATAACCTCTTTGGACACCACTGGGGAATGTAAAATATCACCCTGGAGAGACATTAATACAAACTGATATATGGGATGATCTCAGAAGGATTTTATCCCATTTAAAAAAAGTATCAAAAATTGAAAACTAGTTATATCCATTAAAATTAAGCCTCAATATTATTTTTCAAATGAATTTTTAATATCACGTTTGATAGAAATATTACCTCCTCTGGTGAATTTTCTGAAAAGGTTAACATATTTATAGGGATTAATGGGGAAATATTTAATCATTATACCTTTTATAAAACCAAAATTATTAGAATACAAAATTATTTTGGAAATATTGGATATCATGTTATTGATATGTTCCCTAATAATTTTTTAAATATTGTTGACATGATCCATGACTATGAAGAGATGAATCTTATTATCATTTCCAAATTTAAGAATTATTGTAAAGAATTGAGAATTAATTCCTCAAAGATGTTTACCACCTATGAAAAAACTTTTCATAAGCATAAAAACATCACCATTAATTAGCTCACAAATGGGATGAATGAAGGAGTTTGTGAAGCCATCTGGATCATGAGAGCTAAATGAGGTAACAACAAAGTCAACTTCATTGATCGAAAATTCAAGGGGAATAGTTTTTAGAATGTAATTACCATCACTATCAACCATATTTGGAATGATGTATTCTATAAGTTCAGGGCAATGGATGGGGCCCTTAAATAGGTTATTATTTTGATAGACAACATGATAATTAAAATAACCTATTTTATAAAAAGCAACCCATTTTCACTAATAATATCGAATGGCATGCACATTTTCTTGAATATTTTGAGAGATTTGAGAAATTTAGAGTTTATATCAACCTCCTTATAAAATTTGACATTGATTCCTTCCCATTACATATATTCTATATGATTTAATTGGGTATTGAGCTCCTGAGTAATTATATATTACTACTCAAAACCCATTGAAACTTCATAGGTAGTATCATTCTCAAGAATGATGTGAATAAATGATTCAATATGTGAAATATTTTCATCCAATTGACTAAAGCACTCTAGAAATAAATATTTAATATTTTCATATTCACATTATCCTATAAGACACCAAGAAAAGTATCATTATTAAAATTGTAATGCTTCTAGGTTACCTATACCATATTTTTATAGTAAAGATGTATGAACCACGAAATGTTGAACGTAAATGGAAATTTTTGTTTGAGACCTACGAGGAAAACGTTTTTTTAAATAATGTCATGATTAGAATTTAGTTTTTCAAAAGTAGTGCCTGAAATAGAGGCCCATACATCATGTTCCACATAATTTAATAAGTTCCTATGTAATTTACTTTCTACTATTTTGTGAATAGTTTTTCATTAAAAACTATATTTGGAACCATCCTTGATATCATTATGAATGTTTCAATTCGCATTATGGGACCTAACGTACCTAGTTTTTGTAGAATAATTCAGAATTCCAATCATCTCATCTGAATTAATTGTAACACCCCAGGTAAATAAAGAATATGAAATGTTCATATTTATCCATATTTTTTAATAAAATATTAATATAACTTTAAGGGGAATGCTATGCTCGATGGCGTACCCAATACGCAACAACGAGTTTCTTTGAAATCTTACGTTGCACTCTAGTAATAAAATAATATTATTTTAAAAGGTAGTTAACGCCTAGCTATTGTAATGGCGGGAATGAATATAACTAACTACAAAATTATTATATATGTTTTTTAAATATTTTTACTTTTATGCAATAAATGTTGGAGGCTTAAAATGAAAACAAATCCAATTTTTCTTCTAATATTCTTTAAAAGGTCGATTAACCGCCTTTTGATGGAGAACCACTTTTAAATTTACATTTTACAATTTTATATGTTTTATTTGAAAAACAAATCCTTCTTTAGAATATGGACATCAAAATTTACTTTGTGTAAAAATTCGTTATTTTTACGATAAAGATCATTTTTATTGAAAATGTTGCATTTTAATTCAAAACATCCTTTTAATCTGATTCATTTATATGGATAGATTATATTTTTAATTTAGATTAAATTTTATTTAGAATATATTTTTACCATTTAATCTGATGGTGGTCATTAAAATAAATTTCACTTTGAAATTGGACTTAAACTAGTGTCAATCTTTTAATATATATTGTTTCTTAAAAACACGCTATTTGTTTTGACAGCGGGAATTAATTATTAAGTTAATTAATTCAACATATAGGTTCTGAATTTTGTAAAATAGACATCATTTTTGAATTCGTAATGTCAAATATAGCTTAGGGTGAATTTTTGATATTTTTCTGAAAAACATCAATTTTTGATGAATAGTGAATCCACTAAGTGTTAGTTTAAAAACTGAATTTTCGTTTAAATGAAACTTTACCACTTCTGTGATTTTAATTTCAAAAATCAGAAATACATGGTTTTCATTAGGATGTAAAATGTGGTTCAATGGGATTAAAATAATTTTTTGGTGAATAGTAACTTTTATGTTTTTAATCGCGATTAGAGGTAATTAGTGTAATTTATGTTAAAATAATGTTTTCATAATATGAAATGACCTAGAAATATGTACAACCCCCATTAGATGTGTCATGGAAGACCAAGAAAATCCATGTGTCAACTTGGGGACCCCATGGAGCCACTTTGGTTGGAAAATGACATAAATAACTTTTTATTTAAAGTTAAAATAAAAATGTCACAAGCATGAGTTGTTTTACTAAAAAAAATTTAAATGGGGTTATACAAGTCATATTTTTGACTATAAATATTCATTAGAAAGATAAAAAGAGTTTCTACATCATGATAATTTTTTTATAATTTTTAGAAATTAAATAAATTAAATTATTTATGACATCATGATGATGTAGCGATTATCTCATTAATAAAGGATTCAATTAAAATGAAAAGATAATGTTGAAACTATAATTTACACTTGTCAAAGACCTATTGGATAAGTATATTTCGAACCCTTTACACCTTATCCTCTAAATACATCAATGTGGGTCCATTAAAATCTGAAACTCATTTTAAAATAAAGTATCATTTTGTAACGTTCCAAGAGTGCCCCTGCTCTCCTCTTATAAAAGGCCCCCACCTCTACCACATTACCCACATCAATCAAACATTTGGCTCGGCCAAACCCTGCTCATTTTGTCTATCCACACCCCTTGAATAATCCTAGAAGCCTCACTTTGGGCAGAAGTCTTCCCAAGAAAGCATTTGAGCTAAAATATAAGAGAGATACCTGATTTTAAGGTAATGTCTTCACTTGTGTTCTTTTGGATTATTTTACTTCTCTAACCCCCTAAAATCGTTTTATTCATTTATTTAGTAACAAATCCAGTATATTTATTATACTAGGATGTTTTTATAAGAATGATTCGAGCTACACTTACACACACCTACATGTAATGGTTAATGAACATACTGTTTCTGTGGATGGTGAATTTCTGCCTCACGAAATTAGGATTGTTCAGTATTCTTTTAACTCCCTCAAATGTGGCCATTAATATGTCACTATATTTATATATGATATATAATATGTTTATTTTTTACTTAAGCTTATTTATTTTTCATTTATGACATACCTTTATGGTTTCCATTATCGTTAAACACGATATCTTCATTTTAGGAAGTGCGGACTACCGCCCCCTCAAAGTGATTTGATTCGTTAATACCATATGTGGTACGTATAAAGTATAGATTTAATGATATTATATATGATAACATACTGGAATTATAATACTATTATGTATCACTATGTTTTAATTCCATTAAATATGAAATATAAATGGAAGTAGCGTTCATGCGTACGTATGGCTTACCGTCTCCATGAACGGTGCATTTCATTTCTTACCTCTAAACGTTATGTAATATTATAAATTCATGTATATAATGGATATATATGTTATATATTATATCTAAATAATGAATATAATTCTGAATATAATATATATTTTACTACATGAACAACTTGTAATTATAAAGATTTTATTTTTTTTTACTCAAGTAGCAATGATCTAAAAAATGACCATTATTAACATAAATAATTACATAGTGTTCATAGAATGGTATTAAGTGATATAAAAGGAATAATGAACTTTAAAAAGGTTCTTAAGCACGTATAAATTAACTCAAGTTTATTATTCAGGAGGTTAAAGAACGACCGTGTCAAGTCAGACCCGAGGTAAGGGATCCTACCCCTCTCTTTCTTTTTAAGTACACTCTTTTATGTCATTCCTTTTAAGCTCATCTTTCTTATGATTGGGATGTTATTTTATATTAATGTTACTTTAATTTTTATGTTCATATGATTAGAGACCCTATTTTCTCTCATCAATCCATTTTGGATGTTAAAATTGGTGCCGTAAGGCTGCCGAAATTTCGTAAGGGGCTTTTTATCTCACTTTGTGTTTTCGTGATATTCATGATACATTTTCCAATATTTCCTTTTGAGTGGTGTATGTACTATCCATTATTCTAGTCTTTGTGAAACATACTTCCGTTTATGAGTATTTACATCAATGTTGTATAGTCTTACTTTCATGGGGTGTACGTTTCGAAAGTTACCCAAATCGGTAAGAGAACCTTTCACCCTCTTCTTTTTAAAACATTTCTTTTGTTATGTTTTTATTTTTCATCTTATGATATGGGGATATGTTCTTATATATCCTTATTTCCATAAATTTTATGTCCAAGTGATGAGATACCCTTTATCTCTCTCATCAACTATTTTTCTAAAATTTGATGTGACGCTGTTAGGCTGTCAAGGGAACTTCTTAACCCAATTTCTATTTCTGTGCTTTTAACATGTTGCTATTGAATATGTAATCCTTTGAATATGTGTGAATGACTATTTATTATTTTACACATAATATCCACTTATATTGGGTGTATTTATGTTTGTCACACATAATTATAAGATTGATTTATCCTTAATTTAAGGATACCATCTTTATAATGGATTTCATCTAAATTTACATTTCCATTGAGACTTCATTTTTTTATGCACCAATTCACACTTATATGGTGTATATACTGTCCTTTGGAATATTATATCATGAAGCCCTTTATTCTAATGATATTATAAAGTTTTTATTAAATGTTATTCCTCAATTATTGTATTCAAGTGTCTCTCATTTTGTTAAAAACCCTTTAACTAAAATATCATTTTAAATGTTTTAATGATTTATTATTATAAATATTTCTCATTAATATCCATGTTTTCAAAATGGTTTTAAGAATTTATTTATATGGATATTAATGGTTTAAAATGTTAACAGCTTCATTGTGGTATGGGACACTTTGATTTAAAAATATCTTTATTAAATGTGTTTAAATGGTGTTAAAAATGGATTTTAGAATGGATTCATTATTTAAATATCTTAAAATGTTATATTGTTATTGTAATGTGGGAATGTTATATTTACTTTACGCTTATGTTATGTGCTATGATTACGTTATAGTTCTTGGGCATTTTTTATGATGACAGGTGGTTCTGTGATAAACTAAGGGTGGGTGAGCTCGATATAGCTCTCCAATGCATTGGGTAACGTGAAGGAGTTAAACGTTAAGGTTTCTCCAAAGATATTTAGGGAATATATTGTGATGGGTATTCCAAAAGTAACCAAGGGGGTTACTCCCTACGTAAGAATGTTATGAATGCCACATGTTACCATTATGTCTTATGATTTCTACGGTTTATTCATGATTTTATGAGGTATGTTAAAGTGCTTATGTTTTATGGGTAAAGCATGATTTCATTCTTATGTATATAAGTACTAATGTTTCCTTTCCATTTTTTATAACCTTTAATGAGCTTTTTATGCTCATCCCAAATTTTTGAAATGTTTTTCATAGGTCAAGGGAATAGTACATGATATGATGATAGTGTCAAGGAAGTTTCATGAAAGAATCCATGTTTTATTTTAAATATGTTTCCATTGATGGGATAAATGAATACAATCTTTTATGTAACCACTTTGTTTAATTATGGAATGTAATGCGAGTTTTATGATCTAATTCTCTAAAACTCTAAACCTGAAAAGATCGTCAATGTGTAGTCTTGTAATAACTCAATATTAAGTATGGTTTAAGGTTGGGGCCTTATAGTTGGTATCAGAGGTCGGTTTAGATAACTTTAGAGGTTAGAGTGTTGTTTAAGAAAAAGGGAAAAGTTGTGTATAACCACAATGGTTAGCATATTAGATGGAGTCATCATTTTTTTTGGAAAGTTCGAATGATTTAGAGATAACTTGGATAAGTATATCTTGGTCTTTATCTTCCTATTTTTTGTTTGATGATTTTACCGATATACTCACATTGACCTTTCTGGTTATAGTAATTGGCTGGATCTAGCTGGCACCAAAGTAATAGTGGATTTGAAAAAACTATGACAGTTTTATGAATGAACAACAGAATAATATGGGAGCTGCAATGAGAACTCTTATGTTTATCCTCAACCAACTATCTAAAGTCATTATTGACCACCTGTACCTTAGTGATTTTTATAAGGCATCGTATATACGAGAAACAAATCCCTATAGAAGTACATGTAATAATCATAAAGGTAAGTATGTTAAAAAACCTATGTGTCAAATATGTGGAAAGAAACACATAGGAAAATGTTTCAAAGGGACGGAAAGATGCTATAGATGTGGAAATGAAGGTCATAAAGCATGAACCTGCCATGGAAAAAGGAAGCATCTAGTTGACTCTATGAAAGGGAAAGAAGTTCTTTCTGAATGATTAATTGAATGTTTTAATTATGGTGTGCATAGTCATTATGCAAACACATGTCCTACGAAGATGTTTCGGGAATGGGGTCACCAAGATCGTAAAAATATTCATTTACCAATACCTAATGCCATTCTGATTGAGGATGAAGAAACTGAAAATGATGAATGAAAGGTATGAATTATTCCTTAACATATGTTTTCCTATTGTTGGAATCTTAGGACATGATTCATGATTTTGTTTGTAGGAAAGAATTATTTAATAATAAGTTGAAATGAATGGTTAATGGATCATGAAGAATGTTGAATGAGTAAGAAGTCATCATATAAGGGATTCAAGAGTTATGATATATTTTTGGATGGTGAAATTCATAGATGTATTAAGTCTCTTTTGATGATGGGGTTACATTAGATGACTTTTTATAGTATCCCATATGTTAGATAAACGAAAATTTTATTCGAGGAATAATTATCCTTTCTTTTGTGGATATATTTATAAAGAACCATTTGGGTTTATATGATCCTTGAATTTGAGGCAATTAATGGTAAATACATTTTGGGCTGCAAAATGGAAGTTATTAGATAACTTTGTGGTTCAATTATGTTATGGTTATTTTTGATGAATTTATCTCTTTTTGAGGAATGTTATAAAATTATATAGTTTTTGAAAATAGACAACATGCAGACCGTGTGCCAACCCGTCACGTCAGACGAAGCTGTGGGAATCGAACCCACAACCGAAGTGCAACTGGTATTTATCCCCTACCACTAGACTATGTGAAGTCCCTGGTTAGTTTGAATGATTATTTTTAGTTAGATGATTTTATGAACTAAGAGTAATTTGATTTTTGGTTATCAATGGAAATGATTAGCCTATCATGGAGGATATGTGATTAGGTTAATTACTTTTCAGAATGAGACTGCAGGAGTAACTGATGTTATTTTGGAGAAAAATGTTAAAATTTTACTTAGGAGACTATGTGATTAGATCTTTCAGAGAATTGGGTTTCAATATTAGTTTGTTTTACTTTGTAGAATTTTATTTATAGATGTTTATTGAATTGTCTTTGTTGAACTTTGGGTTTTTTTGAAAAATTTTGGAGATTAAGAATAGTTTTTTTATAAAGGATTATTCTTTTTGGGTATTATCTGATCTAATACTAACCTTTTTGGTTTTAGTTTTGGTTAAGGTCTAAAGACATGGGAAGTATATAGTTCTCTTTTGTGGATTAGGTGATTCTTTAGAAGTTGATTATATATATCCTAATGTGAAAAAGTCATCCTAAATACTCGTCTTTTGGAGAAAATATCAGTTTGTGTAAGAAATATAGTAAAAGTTTAAAGTCAACATCACAATTAAGTATGCTTCCTAATGTATTAGTTAACCTCATAAATAAATTACTCAATGAAAAGTAACTTAAAACAAAAATTTTGTTTGATATTTTTTCCTACTGGGGAATCAAATATTGTTTAACCCATCACAAGTTTGTGATTTTCTATTTGTTAACTTTCTCCTAGACATGTTTACTATCACTCTCCATCAGAACATGACCCTTTTTTTCCTCCATATCCATATTTTCATACTTGGAATCCTACTTTGGGATAACTCGGGTGACATTTGTACTTCTCTTCCATTCTTTTTAAGTGATAGTTTTATAGACTCTTGTTTCGATGTGGGATTTTCAATGAAGCTTCCAAGCCCAATTTTAAAATTGCAAGGAGGCAATTTCCAAAAGGGGGGAAGGATGTAACACCCCAGGTAAATAAAAAATATGACATTTTCATATTTATCCATATTTTTGAATAAAATATTAATATTACTTTAAAGGGAATTCTATGCTTGACGGCGTACCCAATACGCAAAAACGTGTTTCTTTGAAATATTACGTTGCACTATAATAATAAAATAATATTATTTTAAAAGGTAGTTAATGTCTAGCCATTGTAATGGCGGGAATGAATAGAACTAACTACAAAATGAATATACATGTTTGTAAAATATTTTTACTTTTATCCAATAAATGTTGGAGGCTTATAATGCAAACAAATCCAATTTTTCTTCTAAAATTCTTTAAAAGGTCAATTAACCGCCATTTGATGGAGAACCCATTTTAAATATAATTTTGACAATTTAATATGTTTTATTTGACAAAATAAAATATTTCTTTAGAATCTTGACATCAAAATTTACTTTGTGTAAAAATTCGTTATTTTTCCGATAAAGATCGTTTTTATTGAAAATGTTGCATTTTAATTCAAAACCTTTTTTTAATCTGATTTATTTTTATGGATATATTATATTTTTATTTTATATTAAAGTGTATTTAGAATATATTTTTACCATTTAATCTTATGGTGGTCATTGGAATTAATTTCACTTTTAAATTGGACTTAAACTTGTGTCAATCTTTTAATAGATATTGTTTTTTTTAAACACGTTATTTGTTTTGACAGCGGGAATTATTTATTAAATTAATTAATTCAACATATATGTTTTGAATTTTGTAAAATAGACATCATTTTTGAATTCGGAATGTCCAATATAGCTTAGGGAAATGTTTTGGTATTTTTCTGAAAAACTTCAATTTTTGAAGAATAGTGAAACCACTAAGTGGTAGTTTAAAAACTGATTTTTCGTTTAAATGAATCTTTACCACTTCTGTGATTTGAATTTCAAAAATCCAACATACATTGTTGTCATTAGGATGAAAAATGTGGTTCAATGGGATTAAAATAATTTTTTGGTGAATAGTAACTTTTATGTTTTTAATCGCGATTAGAGGTAATTAGTGTAATTTAAGGTAAAAATAATGTTTTAATAATATGAAATGACCTATAATCATGTCCTACCCTCATTGGATGTGTCATGGAAGACCAAGAAAATCCATGGGTCAACTATGGGACCCCATGGAGCCACTTTGGTTGGAAAATGACATAAATAACTTTTTATTTAAAGTTAAAATAAAAATGACACAAGCATGAGTTGTTTTACTAAAACAATTTTTAAATGGGGTTATACAAGTCATATTTTTTACTATAAATATTAATTAGAAAGATAAAAATATTTTATATATAATTATATTTTTTTATAAATTTTAGACATTAAATAAATTAAATTATTAATGACATCATGATGATGCAACGATTACCTCATTAATAAAGGATTTAAATAAAATGAAAAGATAATGTTAAAACTATAACATAAACTTGTCAAAGACCTATTTTATGAGTATATTTCGTACCCTTACCACCTTATCCTCGAAATTAATTAATTTGGGACCTTTTAAATCTGAAACTCATTTGAAATTAAAGTAACATTTTGTAACTTTCCAAGAGTGCCCCTCCTCTCCTCTTATAAAAGGCCCCCACCTCTATCACCTTACCCACACATCTCAAGCATTTGGCTCGGCCAACCCCTACTCATTTTGTCTCTACAAATTCCTCTCATACTCCTAGAAGCCTCACATTGGGCAGAAGTATTCCCAAGGAAGCCTTTGAGCTCAAATCAAAGAGAGATACCCGATTTTAAGGTAATGTCTTCACTTGTGTTCTTTTGTTTTATTTTGCTTCTCCAACCCCCTAATCTCTTTTTATTCATTTAATTTTTAACAAAAACAGTATATTTAATATACTAGGATGTTTTTATAAGAATTATTCGAGCTACACTTACACACACCTACATCTAATGGTTAAAGAACATACTGTTTATGTGGATGGTGAATTTCTGCCTCACGAAATTATGATTGTTCAGTATTATTTTAACTCCCTCAAAGGTGGCCACTAATATGTTAATATATTAATATATGATATATAATATGATTATGTTTTACTTAAGATTATGTATTTTTAATTTATGACATAACTTTATGGTTTCCATTATGGTTAAACGCGATATCTTCATTTTAGGAAGTGCGGACTACCGCCCCCTCAAAGTGTTTTGATTCGTTAATACCATATGTGGTACGTATAAAAGATAGATTTAATGATATTATATATGATACCATACTGTAATTATAATACTATTTTGTATCACTATTTTTCAATTCCATTAAATAAGAAATTTAAATAGAAGTAGCGTTAATGCGTACGTACAACTTTCCTTCTCCATGAACGGTGCATTTCATTTCTTACCTCTAAATTATATGTAATATTTAAAATGAATGTATATAATGGATATATATGATTTATATGATATCTATATAATGAATATAATTTTGGATATAATATATATTTTTCCACATGAACAACTTGTAATTATAAAGAGTTTATTTTTTTTACTCAAGTAGCAATGATCTACAAAACGACCATTATTAACTTAAATAATTACATAGTGTTCATAGAATGGTAGTAAGTGAAATAAATGGAATAATGAATTTGAAAAAGGTTCTTAAGCAATTATAAATTAACAAAAGTTTATTATTTAGGAGGTTAAAGAACAATCGAGTCAAGTCGGACCCGAGGTAAGGGATCCTACCCCTCTCTTTCTTTTTATGTACACTCTTTTATGTCATTCCTTTTAATCTCATATTTCTTATGATTGAGATGTTATTTTATATTAATCTTACTGTAATTTTTATTTTCATATGATGAGAGACCCTATTTTCTCTCATCAATCCATTTTGGAAGTTTAAATTGGCGTCGTTAAGCTGCTGAAATTTCATAAGGGGATTTTTATCTCACTTTGTGTTTTTGTGAGATTCATGCTACATTTTCCAATATTTCCTTTTGAGTGATGTATGTACTTTCCATTATTATACTATTTATGAAACATACTTTCGTTTATGAGTATTTAAATCAATTTTGTATAGTCTTTCTTTCATGGGGTGTACGTTTCAAAAGTTACCCAAATCGGTAAGGGAACCTTTCACCCTCTTCTTTTTAAAACACTTCTTTTGTTATGTCTTTTAATTTTCATCTTATTATGTGGGGATATGTTATTATATATCCTTATTGCCATAAATCTTATGTCCAAGTGATGAGATACCCTTTATCTCTCTCATCAACTCTTTTCCTAAAATTTGATGTGACACCGTTAGGCTGTCAAAGAAACTTCTTAACCCAATTTCGATTTCTTTGGGTTCAACATGTAGTTATTGAATATGCCATCCTTTGAATATTTGTGAATGACCTTTGAATATTTTTCAACATAATATCTACTTATATTGGGTGTATTTATATTTGTCACACATAATTAAGAGATTGATTTACCCTTAATTTAAGGATACCATCTTTATAATGGATTTCATCTCAATTTACATTTCCATTGAGACTTCAGTGTTTTTATGCACCAATTCACTCTTATATGGTGTATGTAATGTCCTTTGGAATATTAAATCATGAATCCCATTATTCTCATGATATTATAATGTTTTTATTAAATGTTATTCCTCAATTATTGTATTTAAGTGTCTCTTATTTTGTTAAAAACCCATCAACTAATATATCGTTTTAAATGTTTTAATGATTTATTATTATAAATATTTCTCATTAATATCCATGTTTTCAAAATAGTTTTAAGGATTTATTAATATGGATATTAATGGTTCAAAATGTTAAAATCTTCGATGTGGTATGGGAAACATTGATTTAAAAATCTCTTTATTAAATGTTTTAAATGGGTTTGAAAATGGTTTTTAGAATGGATTCTTTATTTTAATATCTTAAAATGTTATATTGTTATTGTAATGTGGGAATGTTATATTTCCTTTATGATTATGTTATGTGCTATGATTACGTTATGGTTCTTTGGCATTGTTTATGAAGACGGGTGGTTTCGTGATAAACTAAGGGCAGGTGATCCCGATATAGATCTCCAATGCATTGTGTAACGCGAAGGAGTTAAACGTTAAAGTTTCTCCGAAGAGATTTAGGGAATATACTGTGATGGGTATTCCAAATGTAACCAACAGGGTTACTCCCTATGTAAGAATGTTATGAATGCCTCAAGTTACCTTTATGTCTTATTATTTATATGGTTTATTCATGATTTTATGAGGTATGTTAAAGTGATTATGATATTATGGGTAATGTCTGATTTCATTCTTATGTATATATGTACTCATGTTTCCTTTCCATAATTTTTATAACCCTTACTGATATTTTTATGGTCATCCCATGTTATTGAAATGTTTTTCACAGGTCAAGCGAATGGTACATGATATGATGATAGTGTTAAGGAAGTGTGAAGAAAGAATCCATGTTTTATTTTAAATATGTTTCCGTTGATGGGATAAATGAATACTATATTTTATGTAACCACTTTATTTAAATGTGGAATGTAATGCATGTTTTATGATCTAATTCTCTAAAACTCTAAACCTGAAAAGATCCTCAATGTGTAATCTTGTAATAACTCGTGATTAAGTATGGTTTAAGGCTGGGGCCTTATATTAATAATGGAATTGAAATCCAAATTAAGATTATATGGACATTTTATTTTGAAACATATAACATGAATGCTCATCCAAATATCTCTTCTATCTAGATTTTCATTATATGGATAAATTAAATGGAAAATATATTTCATTCCAAAACTACGAAGGCTGATGTTATCTGTCTATTATATGGCATTCATAAAAGAGATTCCATACACACTCAAGTGATCTAACTCCCAAATTATTTTTATGTTTTTGGTGGACTGATTTGGTTCAATAAGATTATATTTGATATTATCAAAAGTGGAAATTATCTCAATAAAATTTCAACATGGTTCAACAAGACTAAAATGAAAAGACATATAATTAATGATAAAATGATAAAGGGAATTAATTGTTTCAATGTGGTCCCGACCTTGACAATTAAATAAGAGAATGATCATTTAAAAACATTTATAGCTAGATCCCCCTTTCTTATTTCCAATATCTTTTTTGTTTCTGATTTATTTTCCAACATTCAATTATTTTTACCCTCATTTTATAAACTTTAAATTTTTTATTTTCCGGATGATTAAAGATTAAAACATCCATTTATATTTTTTATGATATAAAAGATCATGATTAGTAGGATGCTATATTTTCACATCAACTACATTAGGATTTCCCTTATGTTTCACTATATTGAAACTATAGCCTTTCTCTAAGGAATTAGGTTCTATTATTCCTTTATTGGATTAATGATTTGAAATCATAGAAAGTCCAGATGGTGTGTCCTCTAAAGGTTTGACTTCCTATATAGAAGAGGATATATATAGTATGTCCATATAATAAAGTATTACAATATATTTTTCGTCATTCAATGAGGACACCTGGTGATGAATCTAATTTGGAACAGTGGCATCATTGGGATGTTGAATTTATACAAAGTCTACATTACCTCTAACCACATCAGTTACACTATTATAGTTTATTAATTTCCCCAAGCCATGATATTTTGTTCCCGGTTTATTGGATTTATCATTGGATATCATAAATAAACTTGGTGGAGTTTCATTTAAAGCTATGGATTCTAGTACATATGAGGACTTGTCATGAATTTCTTTATTGGAAGTAATTTCATTGGTTTTATCATCATTCTCTCGAGTACATAGTGATGAATTTGATCAAGTACAATGGACCCATGAGGATCTGTAAAACTAATTTCTGAAATTTCACTAGATTGAACAGATGTTATAAAAACAAATTTATCATTTTCCATGCCTCTCTGAGCAGATAGAGAAGTTTGATTAGCTACAGAAGGTTTTTTATGTCAATACCATCCATCGATGAAGCCATAAAATAATGATTTTGACCATAAAATTGATATCCAATGAAATAGTGGATACCATTATCATTTTTACACTAGACATAGGTTGAAATAGATCACTTTCATTTTTTTAAGAATCATTGTGGGCTTTGGATCTAGGGGAAAATAAAACAAGATAATATTTTTTCTAATGCTCTGCATGATCACTATTTAAATTCCCAACATAAATCACTAATGATTCCTATGTTATTCTATAATCCTATGTACAAAGAGATGTTTAAACACTATAATGTAGTTGACGTGAGTTACCCAAGGTATTTTCAGGGGTTCAATAAATAGAACCATTTTTCAAAGAAGTGACATGGTTTGTAATCTCATGATCTATTTCAAGAGATATGGAATCAACTAAACAATTTACGATCCATTGTTCCCAACCCCATCAATAGATGGAGTGATCAAAATCAAGTAAGGCACATCAAACTCATTCTCTTGTACCTCTTCATTAATAATAATATCCCACGATATACACTTCCAATGTATAAAGTCGAAGGTAATAGAATAATTTTTAACCCATTTTCTATTGATAATATTCTTTTATGTTTCAACCATTTCTGTAACAATGGAATTTCCATTACTGATATTGATGAAATATTTTTGAAGCGCTGTGATCCTTGGGAGGATTTACCTATTTCTAAATCAGACTAATTATTTTAATAGAGCATCATATTATTTTTCACACAACACAAAATGGTTGGGTATATCCATAATTAACTTTAAGGTATATTTTATGAAAATAAACAATAAATATGATCAGATTTTTATGTTTTGAGTAAAAATTAGCATCAGCCATAATTTTTTCATAAAGACAAATATAAAATTTAGAGTACAATGACCTACCATCAATGGAATACCAATACAAGAAGTAATTTCTCTATATATTTTTGGATTACATAAAAAAATTATTCCATGAAACCTAATACATGTTTGGGAAGTATGTTTTTTAATGGATTGAAATTGAAGTTCCATTCAGATTCTTGAAGACACCGGGCTTCAAATGATCATTTCTAGTTCTCAGAGCCATGTAAAGATACTATTCACATCATATAAGAGTGTGAAAGAATAATATTGAAATAAGAATTATATTTAATTAATTACATCCCAAAAAATCAAAATTATTGATTTGAGATCTGGATATTATTAAATATTTAGTTAATGGTGAAAAATAATGATTTTTAAAAAAATTTAATTTCATTTTAATAAATTAATTCATTTAAAATTCCAATTATATTTTTAATATAATGTGATGTAGCATAAGTATTATTAGGTAATATTTAATCTATTTAATTTTTTACTAATTAACATTAAATTTTATTTTTCTTTACATTTATTAATGATTTTAAAAAATGGATTTTTCAAAACACTTTTTAAAGTGAATAATGTGTATCATTTATTATTTCATTAAAAATACCATAATTAAGAATGATTTAAATAAAATTTATACATTATGAATATATATATATATCATTTTTCATTTATATAATAATTATTATAATTCATATAATTCATATAAATTCATATTTTCCGTGAAAAATTCACTTTTTCAAAACAAACTTATCCTCCAGGCATGCTTGTTTAATTTTAAATTAAAATATCAAAAATAGTTGAATTGAGTTTATTAGAATGTATATCATATTTTTATTCAAAATAATTTATATTATATAATTTTTTCAAGATAATATTTTATCCAAATTAATAGTGAAAATATAAGCAAAATTACTACGTTTAATTTGAAAATGAGTTTATCAGGGGGTTAAATTAATAGAATAAGGGTAACAAAAACTAAAAACTTGTATAAAAACCATTTTATATCCATATTACTACCATAATATGTATAAGGATTTGTAATTATCCATTTTTAATCCTTGTATCATGGATAATACATGGGTATATGTTTTTATTTTAAAAAATTACAGGATTGCCACTCCCAACGCGTATAAAAGGTCACCTCCTCTCTTATCCTCTTCACATCATAAAAAATAGTTGGTTCACAAAATACCTACCCAAATTACTTACCAAATTAAATAAAACACCCTATAATCCTTTTTTTATCATATATCCATTATAGGTATACTTTAGGTGTAATCCTAAAGAAGTTGTATGAGAAGAGGGAAAATTCATAACTCTGCGTTTTTGTCCTATTTATACTTCCACTGCCTTAAAAAATAGTTATTAAAATGTGATTATATGATAATTATGGTATATATTATGTACTTATATTTTATTATATTAATGAAAAAATCTAAATCTATATGCTCTTCCATCAAATGGTATACAAAATTATTATTAATTGTTTTACAGACTACCTCCTCGTGAACCAATATCATTCATCTTTCAGATCATCTCTCATGTATTGTGGTAATGATGTATTTGGAGTATATATAAATGTTATTGTGAAGATATTTATACTTTTTAAGTTATGATATATCATATAATATTGTTAATTTCCACTCTATTGGGGATACAATAATGTTACTCGGGAGTAAATCAGACAACCACCACATGAACCGATGTGATTATTTTTTCACTAACGATTTATATCGATAGAAATAAAGACAATATTAATTAATATATGTTATATAAATTAAATAATAATTATATTAATGTAATATATATCATTATTTATATATTATGTATCATTTTATTCTTACATGGAAAAATGATAACGTTGTTCACTTACGTGTGAACGACTATCTCCATGAAGTGATGTTATTTTTTTAATCACAAAATCAGAAGAATGATATATATTCCTATATTTGAATAAAAAATATGTGATGTATTATATTATTATTATTATTAAATTATATAATAAAACATACATTATTTATGTAATGATTATTGAATAATGGAATCATTACTCATTCGACCATATGACATACAATCTCTATGTTCGTAACATAGTTCAATTTTCATAACCATTTCTCATTATTAGTTTTAAAATTTTTATTTATGACTAAATATGAAAATTATCACAGGAAAAATATTTTTTAAATGTTAAAATAATAACCTATTTGACCATGGTTAACCAACTAAATTCATTTTGAAATAATGATTCAAAAGACGTCAAAACACCTGATGTAGATATAACTGATTAAATATTAAAATATGTCATTAAAAATAAAAAAAGATGTTTTAAGTGTAATCTATCAATCCTGAAAATTTTTCTTACTAAATAAATTTATTTATTTAAACTTATTTATCAGGAGATAAAGGACATACAAGGAATGTCTGGACTCAAGGTAGGGGTTTTTCCCATCTCACTTTTTCTTCTATGAGGCATTTTCTATATTCACCAATTATTTTTACGATGTGGGGTATATAATATAAATTTTAGGTATAAAATAATAAATATCTCCTACATCATGGTATTTTTAGTTTCATTTTGAATTATTTCATCCAAGGGTATTTGACTAAGAAGTCCCAAAGTGGTAAAGAAATTCATATCACAATTTTTTACATTACGTGATATTACTTCATAATTATATTTGATATTCTATGATTATGTATAAAACAATATTATGTTATATTATATTGTGTTTTCAGTTTTTTTATGTCGATGTATATTTGATAAACATAATTAATTGTTTTATTGATTATCAACTTCAATGGTTTTATTTTCGTAAGGTTTATTCATCTCAAAATATTTATCATTGAGACATATGTTTATGATATGCACCTATAATAATTTATAAGGTGCATATACTACCATTAGGCATGTTATATAATTATAACACTAATTGTAATGATATATAATGTATCGTTTTAATTTATTCTTTCATTTTGATTATAATTATTGACTTAGTAATGTGGAAAAGGATTTATGTTACAATTACTTTTCTTTCGGGATATTTTATTATTAAAGTTTCATTTAGAGAAAGTAATATCATATTATTTTCTTCTACCATATATGTTTTATTCTCATATGGTTATGAATGTGGCTAAATTTTTAATTTCAATTTTCAATTTTAATTATGGAATAAAAACTAAAAAAGTTGTTTATAAGTGATATTGATCATATATATTCTTTAAGATGAGGTATCTGTCTCTTCTATAGAAATGTTTTCTAAAATGATTTTGGAAAATAATGTTTTTAATATAAATATTTTCCTAAATAAATTTTATATGATCTTTTAGGTACTTTTAAAAAATTTTAAAAAAAAATTTATTAAGATTTTCAAAATTAGGCCACTTTTGACTCCAATTTTTGAAATGTATTAAAAATAATGTTTGAATAAAAAATCATATTTATTTATTTCCATGTTCAAAATATTCGTTTCTACCAAAATAATGTTCTAAAAAAATTAACAAGTCAAAAATAATTTATTGTAGAATATTTTACACATATTTTACTTTTTAAAAAATCTTTTAAAAGGAATCGTCATGTAATTTTCCAAACAATACGTGTTTGGATTTTAAAAAAAATGTGAAAAGAATATATATTTTAACATGTTTAGCATGAATATAATTTCCCGCCATAATGAACATTATTTTGTATAAATATTCCTTTATAAATTTTATTGTTTATTTTCACATAAAATTATTGTCAAATTTTTTGATGTTTTAAAAATCATTTTTCAATGTTGAAGGGATATTTTCATCTATAAATGTTTTAAATGATTTATAAATTTACATTTATAAATTATCAAGGTCAATTTAAAATAAAAGGATTTAAAAAAAATAGTTTTAATTTTCTTCCAAAAATGGAAATTATATTTTCCTAAATAAATGTTTTATATTTTTTTAAAATATTTCTTTACAAGTTTCTACAATTGTTTTCAATTAAAATGATTTTTTTCTCAATATTTTTTAATTTTTATGATTTTAAAAGGTATTTTTTACAATAAAAATGGCAATTTTACATAAAATGACTTTGTTTACATTTTAATGGTATTTACATTCACCAATGTCAATAACCCTTATTTTAAATTATGATACAAAAAGTATTTTTTGTAATGATAACATTATCATTATTTATCAACATGGATTATGATTTTTTCAAAGAGATTTTTATAGATCCTATTTCTTTTCCTTGGGTTAATAATGTTTGAAACCAATTGATAAGAATCCCATTTATTTTATACGGTTTTATCCTGTTATAAAATTAATAATGATCATTTATAAGATTTTATGATGAAATTCAATATCAATGTACTTTATTTATGGTTCATTGACATTATATAAAATGGGTTCTACTAGATTACACCATGTGGGCCCCTTATATCTTATATGATGTGTGCACCCAAATAGATCTCTAAATAATTGGGTAACGATAATATTATCTAGAGAATTATATTGGATGTTGGCCATGTGGTTATTATAATTATAAGGGTTTTTAAGGGATTGATGATGATGATATTCCATGATACTAACACTTTTTCATTATGTGAGATATGGGTTATAAATATCTCCTTCAATCATATTTGATACCACATGGCTCATTGTTATTGATTCATATAACTCCTTCATCTGTTAAATACAGTAGTTGAAAAAATGTTTAACACGTCGGCATTTTTCACATCAGTTCTATATAACCGACGTGATATATAGATCATGATCCATATTTTATGTCAGTTATAAAAAAACCGACACAAAATATATGGAGATTAGCTTTTTTACATCGTTTATTCAATAACTGGAGTGAAAATCGAATCTGGCATGCTCTATCACATTTGTTATTTTATAATCAGCGTGATAAACGAAATATCAGTGCTTTATCACATCAGTTATAAAAAACTGACGTTGTAAAGGAAACCTCAGTGCTTTTCCACATCGGTTACAAAAAAACCTATGCCATAAGGTCAATCTCATAAATTTATCACGTCTGTATAAAGCAACATATATGACGTCAGTTATAACATAAGATTAGTGTTAAATTTTTTTCTACATCAGTTATTAAATAACTCACATTATAACAATTAAAAAAAATAGTTTACCACGTTAGTTATTAAATAAATGACATGCTAAATCATTCAAATGATTTATTGTACACCGTATACAGTCATTCGGTTTTCTTCACTCAGGTGACCTGTGACTTGTATCTCTCATGTGAAAAACATAGAATTGATTCATCAAATTCGTTCCCTCCAGCCACGTTTTTCCAACACCATTCTTCATATTTATTATTGTCATATCTATCGGGTCAAATCACAATACTCATGTTAGCCTCCCATGACTCCTTTTCAGTTTATTTCTGCGATGCCCAAAAATAATTTTTTAAGAAGTTATTTTTATTTTTTCTTTCTATCATAGTTAGTTTCATAGTGTTCATTTATAAAATGCTAAATTTCTATTCTGGTAAAATGAACCTATAGAAGTGATATCATGTAAGTTTACAATTCTTGTGTGTTCTATCAAGTGTGTGTGCGCGTACAAGGGGTTTCCAAGGGTGTGAGGGGGATGTGCAAGTGGGTGGGGGTGTCTAGGGGGGTTGGGTGGGCTGTCCAGTAGGGTGGGGGTGTCCAGCGGGTTTCAAAGGGGTGGGGCGGTGTCCAGGGGGGTGTGGGGGCTATCCAAGGTGGTTGGGGGTGTGCATGGGGTGTGTGGGATGTCAAAGGGGGTGGGGGTGGTGTCAAGGGGGGTGCGGGGGCTGTCGAAGGGGGTGGGGGATGTCTAGAGGGTTCGGGGGGTTGTCTAGAGTGTTGCGGGCTATCCAGGGTGTCCATTGAGGTGGTTGTGGTGGGGGTGGGGGGGGGGGGTAGTCTGGGGTGTGTGTGTGTGTAGGTGGGGGGGGGGGGTCTAAGGGGGTGGGGGTGTCGAAGGGGTGGGGGCTGTCCAAGGGGGTGGGGGCCTATCCAGAGGGTTTGGGGGTTGTCCGTGGGGGATGCTATCCAGAGGGTTGAGGGGTGTCCAGGCAGTGTCTAAGGGGTTGGGGTGGGGGGTTTCCAGGAGGTGGGGGGGGGGGGGGGTGCCAAAGGGGTGTCTAGAGGGGTGGGGTCTTTCCATAGGGTGGGGGGATGTCCAGAGGGGTGGGGGCTGTCTAAGGGGGTGGTAGTGTCCAAGGGGTGTCCAAGGGGGTGGGGGTGGTTTCTAGAGGGTTCGGGGGGTAGTCCAGAGTGTTGGAGGGTGTCCAGGGTGTCCATGGAGGTTGGGGGGGAGGGGGTGGGGGAGTCCAGGGGTGTGTGTGTGGGGAGGGGGGGTCTAAGGGTGTGGCGGGGTTGAAGGGGGTTCTATGTGTTTGTGGGGGCTATCCAAGAGGGTGGGGGCCTATCCAGAGGGTTTGGGGGGTTTTCCCGGAGGGTTTCCAGAACATTGTGGGTGTCCAGGGGGTGTCCAAGGGGGTATGAGGTGGGTGGGGGTATTTAGGAGGGGTTGGGGTGTCCAATAGGGGTGGTGGTGTCCCAGGGGGGCTGTCTATAGGTGTGTGGGCTGTCTAGGGGGTGGGGGGATGTCCAGAGGGGTGGGGGGTGTCCAAGGGTTTGGTGGTATCTAGGGGGTGTCCAAGGGGGTGGGGGTGGTGTCCCGGGGGTGGGGGGGGGATGTCCAAGGGGGTGGTGTTGTTAAATGAGTTTCCATGGGGTGGGGGTAGTTTCCAGGGGGGGGGGTTGTCCAATGGTGTGGTGGTATCCTTAGGGTGTCCAAGGGGGTCGGGGATAAGTGTTAGTTGGGAATGACTATTGCATCATGGTTTGTGAGATTATGACATGATGATTGTATTGTTTCATGGATATTTCTGTTGCAATATGATTATATATGGTTTTATATATATTGACATGTCATTTACTATGAGAAAATTATGGGTTTCGGGGGAGTCATTATCGTGGTTTTCAAATATGCACAGTTATCATGACCCCATTGTGCCGTGATGATTGGATGGAAATTGTGATTTTATCCATTCAATTTTTTATTTTAAATTTTATTTGATTCTCATGTTTACTCCATTTTATCCAATTTTCAATCAACCATTAGAGGCCCCATGTTTTTCTTTGATTTCATTTAATTTCTTAAATAAGTTACTAATTCCATGTTCTTCTTCCTTTATTATTTTTTCTTTCGTTTTTCTTCGTCCACTTCTTCTTTTCCATCATTCCATCTATTATTAAGGATCTTTGGTCATTTCTAAATATACAATTTAATATTAATCGATGTGTTCTAGTGTTATTAGGAGCGGTGGGGGTGTCCAAGGGGGTGGTGGTGGTGTCCAGGGGTGGGGGGGGGGGGGGTGTCCAAGGGGGTGGTGGTGTCCAAGCGGTCTCCAAGAGGGTGGGGCATGTTGTCCAAGGTGAAAGGGGTGTCCATGGGGTGGGAGTGGTGTCCAAGGGGGTGGGGGTGATGTCCAGGGGTATGGGGGTGTCTAGGAGGGTGGGGGGTTATCCAGGGGTGTGGGGGACTGTCCAGGGGGTGGGGGGGGGGGGGAATTCCAGGGTTGTGGGGGGGGGGGGGGTGTCCAGGGGTGTGGTAAGGGTTGTCTGGGGGGGTATGGTCTGTTTTGTTATGTTGTTTGGTCTGTTTTAAGGGTGTGGGTGGGATGTCCATGGGTGTGGGGGTGTCCAAATGTGAGTGGGGGGTTATAAATGGGGTGGGGGCATTCCAGGGTTGTGGGGGGGGGGGGGGTGTCTTGGGGGTGGTGGGGGCTGTCTAGTGGGCTGGGAGGGGGTGGTGGTGGTTCTGCTTTGTTCTGGTCTATTTTTTGAAACTTTTTGGTCTGTTTCAGCTATGTGGGAGGGCCTTCTAGGGGTGTGTAAGTGATGTCCAGGGGGTGAGAGGTATACAGTAGGGTGGGGGGTTTTCCAGGGGTGTAGGGGGCTGTCAAGGGGGTGGTGGGGTAGTCCGGGGGTGTGGGGGGAGGGGGAGGGGGGTCTGGTATGTTTTTGGTAACTTTTTGGTCTGTTTTGGGAGTGTAGGAGGGTAGTCCTATGGTGTGAGAGTTTTGTCAAGGTGGTGGGGGGGTTTCCAGGGGAGTGGGAGGCTTTCCAGGGGGTGGTGGGGTAGTACAGGGGTGTGGGAGTGTCCAAGAGGGTGGGGGTTGTTCAGGGGTGAGGGGGTTGTCCAGGTGGTGGGGGTAGTATTTTTCATCAGTAATAAAATAACTGAAGACATAGATATGTTTTTACATCGTTTATTATGTAACTGATGTCAGAAACTGCTTGGAATATAGGTTTATCATGTCAGTTATAAAAATAATTGTCATTATAAACGCTTCGGAGGTGTGCTTTATAACATTGGTTATTATATAACCGAAGTGAAAGTGTATTTGAAACATCGGTTATTAAATAACCGACATAATAAACCACGACTCTGAAGCGTTTTTGATGTCGTGTTTTTATTAACCAATGTGAATAATGCTTAAGATTTGTGTTTTTTTCGTTGGTTTTAAAATAACAAATGTAAAAAAATATGTTTGTAACATCTCCTGTAATAACATCGGCCAAAATCTGACGTTATAAATAAAAAATAACTGCCGAAAAAATGTTTTCTGCACTAGTGATAACTATTACATTTTTCATGATTGATGATTTAGTTATTGTTGGGTATGATTTATTTTATGATTCACTCATTAACTCTTATTATGTCGTCATATCCTTATACGTAATATATGATCATTGATGACATTAAACTTTTAATGATTATGTTATCCCTTACAGAGTATTTGTGCTTAAACCTATAATATTTTATATTTCGAAGATTATAATAAATTATTTTAAATGAATTGTGTTTATAATTATTTTATTTTGATGATGATGATGATTAAATGTGAAATAAGAAAATACGAGATGAGTGGGAGAAATGATAAACAAAATACTTTTGTATAGTTTATGTAAAATATTTTCCAATTTTACTAAAACTGTAAACCAAAAAGGTCATTGATAATGTAAGTGATATAATTTTGTACATTGATTTTGTATGGTTTGGATATGGAAAATTGTGTGTCGTTTAATGGTGTAAATGTCGAAAATGAATACATAATTTATTTAGCACTAGATCTAGGAGTACAGGTCCAAGGATATTAAATTTTCATCCCAAATTTACCACTTACATGGAATGAGACACCCCATGGGTGGCTATAGGTTTGGTATTATAGAGACCCAAATATCCAATGAGGTCTGTGGAATTTATAAGGTATCCATCCTAATCCTAAAACCAATTTACATAATCCATGGAAGAAAACACACAATTCATCGGATTTAAGGCACATACTGTATACACATGAAAATAAATTATCAATATTATCGTTAAATCTCTTAGACCACATTCCATGTAAATAAAATCATTACACAACACTTGCATGGTTTGGAGGCCATACCAATGCCCATCCATGAGCCATCTGACCACTTCATCATCCATCCTAGATCATTATGATCACCCAATCTGAAACCTATTTTCAAGAAACAGTAATTAATTAATTTCAAAATTTATAATGAATTAATGCACTAAACCCCAATTCAGATATATTTTTCGGACAACCAACGAGAATATAGCTCTTATTCAAAATCCACACAACCACTATAATAGGTCCACAATTGACACCTAACACCATTCCCAACAAAATCCAAAAGAAGTGATGCCACTATAATAATTAATTAAAATTGTTTAATCAATAAAACTTACTAAAATTCTGTATGAAAATATAGATTACTAAAATTTTAAGCAACAATTCAAAAAATTCATCTTAGGGCATCATCTATGGAAACCATCCAGCATCTCCTTGAAGAACAGACAATTTCCCTATGAACTAGAGTAATATTCAACAAAACAAAAACTAGATAACTACAAAATAAGAGAGTATTATGAAAAAGTGAGAATGAAACCACTAAATCCTGGAAAATCACCTTTAATTACATGAAAACCCCTTTAAAACACCCCACGTTGAGGGGTTGGAGAAAGCGTAAGGGGTTTGGGAACCCTAAGGTTTCAAAACACCGATTGGGGGTGAAAGGGGGTGGAATATAAAAAAATAAAAAAGGGGAATTTTGGTGAAATACTCATTTTAATAAAGTTATAGAAAACAACAAGGATTTCCAAATAATGTTCATACCATGTGTTTGGAACCTTCCATGAAAACTTAGCTGCCATGTTTGGAAACATTGTTGTCCAAACCGTGCACCAAATACGCACACCCCACTAGAAAATGTTTTCAACAAGGATAACTATTTTTATAATACCATTTGTAGGATATCAACCATATTCATTGAAATTATATTCCCTATACATTTTTCTCTTGAAACACACAAAGTTTTCATTAAAAAATCATTAAAATTGCACTACAGCCATTATTAGTTCCAAATGAACTAAAAACACTTTGACAATCAAGCTGTCACACAGTTTATCTTAATTCATGTTTACCAAAACATGCTCCCTGGTTAGAAAACCCCCAAACCCCCAAAAAAATTCCCAAGGATTCCAAATATCATGAAAATACTTGAGATATGTATGATGTCTCATTCCTCATCACAAAACATCAATTTGAGGAATATAAACTCTAAGTATCTCATTTGGAGTCTTGATTAAAAATTCAATGCATCCTGTAAATGAAAATGAATGTTCATTATAAAATTTATAACTCACCTAGAAATGAGATATTAAAATAACCCCTATCTATTAATTGTCATCCCTGGGAAGTCCTATTGTTTGTCCATCTATACCACTCAACCAATTTCAGTCTCTAATTATAGCCACTGACATCATTCAAAATTTGAATGCTTGAATGAATGAACACAACAAGGGAATAACCTCCAACTCAAGGTAATCAATTGAAAAAACTAATTGGAAAAACTAAAACACTAATATGGATCTTACCAGATCCTATCCTAACAAAATTCCAATCATGTGATCATCCAACCAAAAATTAGAGCGATGGTGCATTCCAATCTATGCTCCATCTCCCAAAAACCATCTTATGATGATTGGAACCTAAAACGTTGGACAAAAAACAAAATAACCTTGACATCACACTCTTATAGTGTTCCAATAATAGTTTCCAACATTCTGTACTACAAAACCCTTGAGAATCCCACTCAACATCGGTTCACATCTTTATCATTGAATGATAAATGGATCATATGCAATTCCTTTATCCATATATCAACTAAGAAAAAAAATCATATTTTCAAAAAAATCATTATCCAACTTCCTAAAAACATTTTTTATTTAAAAAAAATTGCCATATAAAATTTAAAACATTCCACAACCAATTCATAAACAATTCAAAATTTGACTGTCCTTCGATGACTCATTTTGAAAACATATGGCCACAACTCCTAGATGATTTCCACATATCCTAATCATTGTGCCCTCATATATACATGCATTCCATTATCACATGAATACACCCAACAGAGTCTATACATGACTCCCAGTGGGTCTCCATAGTCCGATCATCCACTAAACTAACACCATCATTACAATCTACCACACCATTAACACATCCTAACAATGATATGTCATATTACTTTTTAGAACCGCCTCAAGCCCGAAAGTCATCACATGGATCGATCATCCATCATTGATGACTTCCCATTAGAATTCCCTATGGAATAAAGAATGAAAATCAATGGTTTCTTGCTGGAATCTCAATGCCACCATGAGTGATCCACAGTCATTTCTACACATTTATGACCCTTCCATATGAGGGTCACACCTTCATGATCCCCCTGTAACTCCACACTATAGGAGTGTCATTTTCGACGCCCTATTCAAAAAAATCCAACCAATATGTCCAACAGTCCAACCACTATTATCCTAATAATTGGATGTGTATTTTTTTATCTCGTCAGAGGAACAAAAAAACATTAACTATTATCCATTTGCGGAATTCATGAATAGCACCCACACTATTTTATGAAATATAGTCCATCACAAGGAATGTATTAACAAATGTACGCTGGAGAACTAATCACCACATAGATCCACATACAGTACACCCTAAGTGAAACTCTTGGGAGACCCTTTATCATAAGAGAATACAAATTATGGTATCTAGGAATATTTCCAATGTTATCTTAGTATACTTAGGATAATTTAAGGATATTGGGAATCATCATCAATAACTGAGAGCACACAAAAATATCAATGATGAATACCATCATGAACCATCCATATTCAGGATCACCGTTAATTATAAGGACATTTCAAGACCATTAAAATGTCTCAGCCTTCCTTCCCATGTATGTCTAATCACCCAACCTACTCAAAACTCCCTTATCAAATCAATGACCTCAATGTAAACTTCCATAAAATCCGACCCACAAGACTAATGGCATGATACATCACCCCCCTTTTCATGTCTCAAGTATTATACAAATGATTTAGCATTATATTCTCTTATGTAACCCATCGCAAAAATCATCTCCATATCTATTTAGTAATGTGTCATGAAAACCCATCTCTCAAGTCCTATCCACTGGAAATGCTTCTCTTGAATCACCATTTCCCCACGAACATAGACCCTGGGGGATTTCCGAAAATAGAGGAATGTAAATATGAAAAAACAGGTTACTCTAACCCTTAATACATGATTTGTATTCCAAAACTTTCCACTGAGACTATTAATCTTATCACCACAATCCTAAAGAATCATCTCAATCTAACCAGGCCAGTTACCTAATTGGTCCAACTCTCAATGACCACATTATCAACCAAAACATTTTCTCTCCTGTCTATTACTATCTGAAGAAAACTATACATCTTCATGAACCTCATAAAAAATCAACTTATCTCACATGGTCACCACCCAGATAGAACTCATACACCTAATATTTTGTTCTCTAAAGAACCTCATATTATCTTAATACTACTCAGAACCATAGGTGTATTCATTACCACATAAACATTACCTGAGCTAGGAACTATAATGAGACATCCCCCCATGAAACTGTGTATAATTTGAAATCACCAGCAAACTAGTTATCCCTATTAAATAAGTGGAATTCAACATGCCTAAACTATGTACTAGGATGTACACTTCCTGATCTACTGCCAAAACCCTGAAACATCCACCAATGCCTCATGCATCCAATGGAACATAAAACCTGGAAGACCGCTCTCATGAGTCAGACTCTATATTCAAATGGAACTAAAAACCTATATTAGTGTCACATCCGGAGGCCAGTAGACTATCTCATATATTACCATCGGCAAAGTATCACAAAAAGACACTAGGTATAACCACTTAGCTATATGATAACTCGTATCAGGCCATAATACATTAGAATCAAACAAGATCCCATCTCAAATATGCACAACATAAATAGGTCAAATCACCTATATGAAGGGTCTCACATATAAAGGACATCACATGAAAAACTAACCACCCATAGCTAGGGAACCGATCTTTTCGAAGAATTTGTAGATCAGACTGCTCCCCAAAGGACCTGAACCTACAACTATCCTCAGACATAACCCACCCATAAGGTTACATTGATCATATAACCATACTATACTAACCCACTAGGTCCACTAAAAATGATTTCTATGAGGAACTCATAACATCCTCATCATCGATCATCTCACCGTAGATCCACATATCCTAAAAGAAGTAGAAAATCCATAAAACCACACACTAGTAGGGCCATAACATGTGGATCCTATGTGAATATCATGATGAATGAGTTTCCTATTGAATATATTGTCTAAAAGAAGAATAAAAATCATAGGCCTCTTTCCAATGGCCCAAGAGACAACAATCCCCCGTGATCCATTAAATCAAAGAAACTTGTGCATTTCAAAAGGTGAAAATCATATAAAACCATAACAATGAAAACTATGAACATGAATACCGACATTGGTAATTTAAAATTCCTTCCAAAACAAGTTTTTTTCGAACAATAGTCTAATTTCCATCATAGGATATGACACATTATTTTATATCTAGCCTAATAAATCCAAAATTGTAAAACAATAAGAAAGTTACCATGGTCTGATAACACTTTGTAATGACCCTACATTGGTGACACTAAACCGCCACCCCAATCTGGTTTACCACAAGAATTCAAGAACACAACCTTATATGAAATAGTCTTCAAACTAATATTGGGTGTCTAAGGTGAAACTATGTAGAGACTATACCCCCATCTAAAAGTTCACAACCATATGTAAATGACAAAAAGTCCTACAAATCAGAGTATCAATAAGTAATTAATAAACTAAAGGAAACACATGCTATACTGAAATGAAACACAACAAGGGCCTGAATATCCAGGTCACACATGAAACATCAATCACCCATTGACCTAATCAACCAAATAAAAAATATATTGAAAAATAATTACATATGGATATACAGACAAATACAAGCCATGTCATATACCTGTTATCTAGAACCATTAATTTGCTTAAGCTATCCTTTCCATTCATGAAAAAATCATCAGGGTACTTATCCCAAACCTATGCCTATAATAAATATGTGATATCCTATCGAGTACCCATGTCTGGTGGAAATCCACAAAGGTGTGAGTACAACATATTAGCCCACCATTTATTGTGTCTAGAGAGAATACTAGTTAGAAAAATAGTGTACATAGATTAATATTACAATAATAAATATAACATTCATGTAAATATCTACTTATTTTGAATCAACTAATCCTCATAGTCTAGGGTGACACATGGGATAACCAAACATGTATTGAATTGAACCAATCATCTAAAATCATAGCATAGTAATGATATGTTCTATGAATAACGAACTGGGATTTTCATTTATCATTAACTATAGGAGGAAACATACTTTGGTATCAACCATGATTGAAACCTCCATCTTGAACTTGAACCATAAATGATAAAACAATATTGATTAGAGCCTTAGTCTAGAAATCTAATTAGGGACACTAAATCCCATTCCTAATAATCCCAAACAACGATGTGGACCACTACGACCAACACACTAAACCATGTGTGTGGACATATATGACTAGAAATCCAACAAAGATGTGGACTTTCATAACCAACATCCTAAACCACATGTGTAAAAGTCCATGAACAATAACCCAATAATTATGTGGATTTCTATGACTAAAATATCCATCTATAGGTGTGGAATTTGATGAAAGAAACCTTTTACCATTTCAATATAATACAATTATTAAACCGTTATCATTTACCAAGGTCCATATGGGCCTTTATGACCAAAACAAGGCCAAAAAGTTTATTTTCCACCAAACTAATTGTAGAAATTCAATAAGGAATTTCACAAAAGGGAAACCACATACCTATTTCTAATCATCATTTGAAATCATTTTATATACCCCATTATACAAACCACATGGATTTTAACACCTCATTTAAAAAATGACTATTTCAAATCATAAATTTCCACTTTTAAATCCTAAACTACGTCGGAACCCAATATAAATATTTTAAAAAATCTCTTAATCCTCAAATTTTTTTCCGTAAAATATTAACCCATAAAATAATTCTCAAATATACTTCAAAAATATTTTAAAAATTTTATCACAAAAACTTACCTAGTGACCCTTAACCATTCAATGAATCAAAATAAAACTATAAAATGATTTAAGCTCATAACCTACTCTCTTTACACATTAAAAACAAAACATTACAATTTCCATGAAATGGAACACCATTTGGAGGGCCATTAATTCATTCTTATAAATAGCCATAAATCCATAGGGATCCCGTGAAGGTCCAAGGTATCAATATAAATCCCATACCAAATTACTTAAGCTAATGAAGTAAACACACAACTCATGGGATTTATGGAATATACTACATAAACATGAAAATTAATTAACCAGACTATGGGTAAATCTATAAGACGATCTATATCATTAAAGAAGACATCATTAGCATTTTCAAGATCCAACAACCTTTATAATTCCCATACATGTCCCATAAAATCTTTTTAGCATCCAACTGACCTCATAATGATTACTCAAGATCTTACCTCATCTGATGAAATAAAAAACTAATTAATTATAAAAATTATATATAATTAATTCATTAAACACCAACTTATAATATTGATAGAGAACTCACCGACCATTAAAACCTTATCAAAACACCATAAAAATTATATGGGAGGTCAAAAAAAGACACTAAAGACCATTATTGGGATGATATAAAAGAGGATATTCCACTTCCATAATTGAATAAATTTATTTAGTCTGGAAACATAAGAAAAGTCACTATGAATAGATACCTTTATAGAACATTATGCAGTGATGTGAGAAAGTCATCTCGTGTTCTCCTCTACATAGGCCGATGAATATAACCATAATGAGCAGAAAACTCCACCATGATAAGGTGTAATAATAAAATGTAATCTAAATAAGAGAATATTGAAATTATAAAAGATTAAGAAGAAGAGGAATGAAAACCAATAAAAAAAGAGAACTCACCCAAAATTAATATAAATCACCATCAACTCACCCTAAATTTAGGTGGAAGAGGGAGAAGGGGGTTGGGATCCCCCTAGATTATATGAACTGAATGTGGGGGAAATGGGGTGGAATATCATAAATTACTCAGAGTAAATATTGATAAAACCTCCATTTTTAAGGATGTTTTGTGTATATGCATTGTTTGGACGCACATTTTTTCAATCCATGCACAATCTGTGTGTTTGGAACTATCCATGATGACACATATGAGTGGTTTGGATACACAGTTCGACATACCTTATTCCAACCATGAACACCCCACTAGACCCCTACAACAATAAGGCAAACAATTTATCTAAAATCATGTTTAGGCCATGCACCATGTACCATGACATTGAATTCCTAAAATGGTTTTCCCTAAATAAACAATTTCCCTTAATATTGTGTTTATCATGTTACACTACTATGCCCAGTTGAAAATGAACTATAAAACCTTTTAGCATTAAGGTTTTTCATGGTTTCTCTTAAACTGTGTACTCCAAACCATGAACCCTCCCCAAAATCTAAAAAACTCATGAAACAAAACCTCGAGTCTCTTATGTTACTCCAAACACCTAAGATACCTCCCAATACTTATTACTC
This sequence comes from Viscum album, assembly GCA_963277665.1. Taxonomy (NCBI): domain Eukaryota; kingdom Viridiplantae; phylum Streptophyta; class Magnoliopsida; order Santalales; family Viscaceae; genus Viscum; species Viscum album. Next base: position 987,624,966 of record OY728165.1, on the reverse strand, counting down.
ATATAAAAACATCATTTTAAGGCATTAAAACTCGTACGATCTCAATATGAGTATTGATTAAAAAACAACCCGTTTAGTAAACAAAAATTAAAATTAATTCTGAAATTTACAACTCATACAAACACATGGTCATAAAATAGTTGTTTTAACAATGACCATCACATAGCATAAATATGATCACCTTTAAATTTTACATAAAAATTTAGAGGTTCATCCGTATGTTGAAATTGAAAAATCAATTCTTATGCATATAAATCCATCAAGGGCTAAAACATGGATATCAAACACTCATAATCATCAGTTTATTGAATGGGTTTGATACCATATTTTTAAAGAGTCATCTATATATATGAAATCAATTTCTGAATGAGTTGGATGCATAGTTAGTGGAAAAAAGTGTTCACATATTATATTATAATGGTTCTGTAATTAATGGTTATACATTATATAGAAAGGAAAATAATGAATTTAGTACCATTAAATATTCTGGAGTTACTCTTGTAATGTAAGCGATGCATGTATATAGTTCCAATTACAGAAATCCAATTTTTATAAATATATCATAATTTGAAATCATCAAAGAAATATGGAAGTTGGATTATGAAACACTCAAAGTGATAATTTTTTCATCAAAATGGGCTGATAAAAAGTGTTTTGTTAAAATTGATGAATAGTGATTTATAAAAGTGGATTTTGTAAGGAAGGGTATAAGGATGAACCATTAATAATTAAATCATATGCAGTAAAAGTACTAATTATCCCAATTATTGCTACTAGAAAGTGGCTAATTGTTTTTTTATTGATTGAAATTACTATACAACTAGATGGAAATTCTATTGAGGATAAAACACTCAAAGAGATGTCTTAATAATTATATGGTGGTCAAAATGTAGATGGTAGAATTTATATTAGAGGGGACCATGATAAAGGGATTTGGATACCTGATATAGGGGTCAAATAACATAAACCTATTAATAGAAAGGGATATAAATAATAAGGTTAATGTTTTTGTAATATAAATCATGTAACCTTGTAGTATTATATTTTTACTAATACATTTACATAATCTAAATTAATTATTCATTTACTTTTACAAATAATGGAATCTCTAAATACTAATGCTCCCATTCGCGATGAACACCCAATTTTTTGCTTGTGATGATTTTCCCAATCCCAAGGACCAAAATGTTTTTCAATATGATTATGATACCAATTATGAATAACAATAAGTTTCTCCACTTGCTAAAGCAACTAATATTGATAAAAAAATTACAATGACGATGTTGAAACTGATGAAATTATTGGTTAAAAATAAACAATTCCTACGAATAAAGTAACGTTATAGAGTATATTTTTCAAAATAATATGAAGGTGATATGTAATGGAACAAAAATTTTGGAATCCTGGAATATAAATGAATAACCTATTGACACTAAGATGTCCCTTTTCATTAGTCACATTGTTTTCAAAACTCAAATTCACACATTGATTGATATAGATATGTGACATATTTTTGTACCCACATTAGATACACTAATTTGGGATGATATTAATAAATAATTATGACATAATTTCGATATTATAATAAATAATAATGAAATATTAATATAATATTAATTATCCATTTCCGAATGAATTTATACTTGATTCCCATCAAATTAAATTTTTATTAATGGTTGCTGGAAAGGATCATAGATCCTTTCGAGAAATTATTTCATCGAATCATCTTAGGGATGCTTAAATTAATGTAAATCCCCACTCAATAAATATATATGCATAGATGATAAACCATGAAACAAACAATGAATTTATTGGCATCGTGAGGAGGAATCATTCGAGGTACGTTATGATTGGATGTATCTTTACTGGAAATACCTTTATTCTTCACTTTCTATTATAATTTTTAATTTATATAAAAAATAGAATGTTGAAAATAAGTATCATGAATCAAAATCGTTGAACCCCTATTTTAAATCAAATATGGGCACACATCACTTGAAAAACATGTACGTATTTTAAATTCACAGAAATAATTTTATGTGGCATAAATCAATAACATAATTACCTTCCTTTTATATATAGATTGATGAATCAAAACTAATATCCACAATAATCCCATGTCATTCACTATAAAAGGGGTATTATATAAATAAATAAAAATAATACTAGATGTAAACACATATAGAGTATATATATTATGTGTAAGTATGACATAAAAAAATTTATGCTTTAAATTTGTATTATATGAAAATAAGTACTTATTTTCCTATATTTTTTAGCTATTTAAAAACAAAACTAATCCTAGAATATAAAAAATTATGAACTTATTTCATTCGGATTGAATTTTCCATAAAAAAAATATAACCATGTCAGATGTGAGGGTTTTAGAGAGTCTCCTCAAATAAATTTTGTGAAAGGAAATGAACATTGGGATAAATATAATAAAATAGAGGAGATGCAGACATGAATAAATTTTATTTATGAAAGAAGTAATTGGTAGACTTATTGGTTATTTTATTTTATAGTAATTAATCAAATAAACCAAAAAACACAACAAGAACCACTATATAAATATCATCACCTAGCCTTAAAGTATGTCTTTTCCAACAAAATCATTAATAACCCATTGTAATTGTTTTAATTCAAAAAAATTTCAAGGAAATGTAATTTGGGATGATACTGATAACATTGATGTAATGATATTATATAAGGTTAAATTGATTGAGATTTATAACTATAATCAACCTCCTATAACCTTATATTGAGGGTCATAGTTCAAAATACCCAACGATATATTCTAGACAACAATAAATTCCCATAAATAATGTAAGAGTTTGGATATATAAATATCATGATTTGAGAATTGAGCTACCAATTCCACGTGATGATAAATATTTTAACATGGTTGATATTTCTATTAGAACATTGCTGGAATGGAAATTTTATCTTGTAAGAATACATGTGGAAGATCAGGTATTTCCATTCTAATTATTTATAAATAACATCTATGAAGTATGGAAAAGAAGTCTAAATAGAAAAATGATACTATATATAGATATGAAGAAATGGAAATTAAATGTCTAATAAAAAAAGGACCATCGAATAAATCGAATGACCTTTGGATAATACCTTTACTCCATTTATTAAAATTGACATTTACTAATATTACATGTTTTCACATATATAATTTTAAAATACTGTAATACATCCTTCATTGATTTTGATGAAAAAATGTTTGGATAGTCCACTATAGAAAAAATTATTATTGAGAATGTAGATGAAAGTCTCAGGCATGGATGATCAGGTGTATCAATTTTAAATGTAAACATTCGCTTTTTTTTTCACAACCTGTGTGTCCAATAAATAATATAATATATTTATTAAAATAAAACTATTAATATATTTTGTAGGTGTTTATATTAGTAAAATATGATTGGAAAACCCTATAAAAAAATTTAGGATGCTTAGTCAGCATACAACTTATTCAAAAATACATTATTGAAAGAAATGGAATTTTAAAACATTGTGGACTAATTAGTTGAAATGTTTGAAAAGAGAAATTAATGTTAATAAATATTCTTAATAAATACAACACAAGTGGAATCTCTATAATCAAATCATATTAAATATATTTTAATTTATGTCATTAATTATTATTTTTTATACAGAATTGGTTTCTCATCATGATCAATTCAGATACTCTTAAGATTTAGTTTTTTGGATTTAAATCATTTATTAATAAAAAACAAGAATAGAAGAAAAAATTTATCATTTTTAGTACACTACATTCAATATTTTACATATCAACTTCATGTTATATGTTTTATATTAATTTTTAAGAAAATTTTACTATGAAATGGAGATGTTTATATATATACAATATCATGTTTTGAAGATGGTCTATAAGTATAAGGAGTCCATTAATTTCTAAATCTAGATATGTATCAAGGTATATAAAATAAATTTCATTATAAAATCATATATAAAAAATTATATCTTTTTTCCAATGTTTTAACAGTGTCTAAACAAACATAATGAATACATTCATGGTTATTATATTTGAAAATTTATACAAGATATAATATTATATCCAAAAATATAATCTTCATTGAGATATTTAAAATGATTATTATAGTTTCATTTTAAAAATTTATTAATATTTTGGTTAATTTTATTTTTTCAGTAATTCCCAAGCTACTGACAATCCATGTAGTCAATAGAGGAAGTATATTTTTTACAAGATTAGTGGGAACCATATATAGTGTGTGGATGTTTATAGACATAAGGAAAAAGACACTTCCAATCATGTTTATATTTTTTATTCCAAAAATATCATGAAAAATTAGTTCATCTCAAAATTATTTAGTAAGTTATCTTATTATGTTATTTACTGTTATTTAGATAATATTAATATCAGTTTTTAACTACAACTTATTTAGTCAATTTTCATAGAGATTGTGGAGAGGATTCTTAATGAATAATTGTTTTATCTATTCATTATGTGACCTTCATTTAAACAGATTTATTAGAGAGAAATTCAGTTCTCAATGAAGGATTTAATAAGGATAATGCAATAAGGTTCCATTTTTCCCTCCATAGAGTTTTTTTGTTATTGGATTTTTGTGTGTGTTTAATATCAATTCAATGAATTCCATTTTTTCTAAGATCTTTTAATAATATGTTGTTTAGATTTTTGTTCAAATCACATATCACAAATGCGAAACCAATAAGATATGACCAAATTTTTTTAGATATATTAGTAAAAATATCTATAAGTCATTTATGATGTTTATGAATAAACGGCATGTCAATATGTCACATGATGTTCCCAGTATGGCTCAGAGTGTGACTTTTTATTTTAAAAGTGACATTTTAGATCAAAATAATACATCACACAATAAAAAACAAGAAAACATGATCATATAATCTTAAAACATTATTAAAATTGTCCTTAAGTAAGTTGTCATATTTAGGGACAATCATCATGTAAATACGAAACACGATGTTCCTAGTAAGACTCAATGTGCATGTTTTAAGTTCAAAAGTGATATTCTAGTTTCAAAACCTGAATCAATCACTAAAAACGATGTAAAACTACTTGTATTGTATTTATAATTTAGTAATATGATCCATAAGTCATTTTTATGCTTAATAATTGTACTCACATCTGTCCTACACACATCGTGGTTGGTATGACTAAAATAACATTTTTTATTTTAAATTTTCATTTTTATTTAAATAACGTATATGATACTCAAAAAATGAGAAAATGTTATTAAATGTTTTTACACTTTAAGAAAATGATCCATAATTATTTTTTTATGTGATAAAATAAATATCCAATTAAAACAACACACAGTGTTCCCAATATGACTCATTGTGTTTATGTTTTAGTTTGAAACTGATATTTTTGTTTATAAAAGTTTTTCACTCACTAAAACCCTAGAATATTTACTTATAATATCTCAATTATTTATAAAAATGATATATAATACTTTTTTGACTTGTAGAAATTGACTAATCATAAATTTGAGACATGATGTTCCTAATATGACTAAAAGGGATTGTTTTTAGAATAAAAGTGACATTTTAGTTCTAAAACATGCACCACCAACTGATTACCAACGGAAACCAATAAAATTATATTGTAAATTTTGGAAAATTATTTATAAGTCATTTATAAAATTTATGAATTAACCTAATTTCAATCCGACACATGTTGTGTCTGGTATGACTGAGAGCATGTTTTTTTTAAATCAATATTTTATTTCAAATCACATATTATAAACTCAAAAACAACGAACAAAATCATATTTTCATGATACTTTATTAAATATATCCATATTTAATATATATTTTCAACCACATATTAATCCAACAAACAGTGTTCCTAGTATGACTCAAAGTGCATATTTTCTCTATAAAAAAGACATTTTGATTAAAAAATTTCAATCACTAATTAAAAACCTAGAAACAATGTTCCAATTGTCATGATAATATATTAAAATTATCCACATATAATTTTTGACATATATGAATAACCTCACATCAATCAGACACACGATATCGCCAATATGAATCAAAGGTCATGTTTTTAGTTTAAAAGTGATGTTTTAGTTAAAAAACATGAATCACTTATTAAAAACCACGAAAAATCACTCATATATTCTTGATACATTTAGAAAATGGTCTATATGTCATTTTTTATCTTTAATAATTATCCCCCCTTAATTATAACATATGGTGTGGCGAAAATGACTCAAAGGGTTTTTTTAAATCAAATTTTTCCACTGAATCACATATCACATACTCAGTATAGATAAGACATCATTATATTGTATTAATACTTTAGAAAAATGATCAATAAGTCATTTTTGAAGTGTATGAATCAACCAAACATAAATATGACACACAGTGCACCCAGTATTGATCAAAGTGCTTTTTTTTCAGTTTAAAGGTGATATTGTAGTTTAAAAACATGTGTCACTCATTGTAAACCCATAAAGCATGATCAAAATGTATTGATAATTTAGAAAAATGATCTATGATTGATTTTTTAAATGTCAGAATCAATGGTATATAAATCCTACAAATGGTGTTCCTGTATGATTCGAAGTGTTTGTTTTTAGTTTAAAAGTAAAGTTTAAGTTCAAAAACTATTTCACTAATGAAAAATTGATAAAAAGACTATATTTCCATTATTCATTAGAAAAAATAGACATAATTAATTTGTGATATTTAATAATTAACCTCAATTCAGTTTGAAAAAAATTATGGCCGACATGATTCAATGTGTGTGTTTTATATAAATAAAAACATTACATCAAATCACACATAATATACTCACAGAACATGATTATGTTGTCTTAATACTTTTTTGAAATGATTTTTAGGTCATTTATGATGTGTATAGATCAACCTCAACTTAATCAAACACATCGTGTGCCTAATATAAATCAAAGGGCATATTTGTTTTTGTTTAAAAGTGAAATTTTCACTCAAAATATGAATCAATCTATGAAGACAAATAAAAATTAGGATTTTATTCACAATTAAGGAAAATTATCAATAAATCATTTTTCACTTATACAAATCCACCAATCATCACTCTGACAGATGGTGTGCTTAGATTAAATATAAGTGCATCATATCTGTTTACAAATCACATTTCAGTTGAAAAAAGCATTACACACCCAAAAGCAATAATACACAGTGTAATTGTATTGATAATTTTGAAAAATTATCCATAAGTCATTTGTGTCATGTATGAATCAATGACATTTAAATCTGACACATGGTGTTCCCTTATGACTCAAAGTTCGTGTTTTTAGTTTAAAGGATACATTTTAGTTCAAAAATCCACGTGAATCACTAAAAACCAATACATTTGCCTAATTTTTTCATTATAATTTATGATGAATATACATGATTCATTTATGATATATAGAAATAAATTTCCCATCAATGATATTCATGGTGTTTCTGATATAACTGAATGTGAATACTTTATTTAAATCAACATTTTCACTAAAAGCACAAATAACATAATTCAAAACATGAAAACATGATTGGATTTCATTGATGTATTAAGAAAAAATTCCATATGTCATTTTTTGACATTTATGAATCAAGAACACGTGAATGTGACACTTTTTGTGATTGTTATGACTCGAAATGTCTGTTTTTTGTTTAAATGTGAAATTTTATTATTGAATTGTATCATATTTATTTAATTTTTGTCTTTATTGTATTATTAATGTAATATTTATTTTTCTATATATGTACACAGTTTTGTATAAGAAGGGGTTGTCTATTTAGAAACCTTTATCTTGATCAGGTTCCTAAAATGGAGCATGAAATCAAAAAAACATTATTTTTAAATTTTTTAATGTTTATGAAAAATTTTATACATACTGAATTAATTCTACATAATAATGTAATAGTATGTATCATTATAATAGATAATACCAATGTTTTAAATACTTATAAGAATTGTAAAATGTTTTTTGTAGCATGATATAACCTTATCTAAAACAAAATTAAACCATTTATTATTTTAGTATGTTGTAAATTTTAGTAGCACAATACATTAAATAATATTTCATGGGTTCTATTTTGAGTCCAAATAAAATATTTTGTTACGAGTGCTACTTTAAACACAGATAAAAGTCCCATACATCAGCTCTAAAAAATCACTGATGAAGAGACTACTTTATCATCACTTTTAGTAGTGATAACATTATATTTCAACAGTGATATTTTTTTCTATATAAAATGCCTCAAGTTTTTAATGGCACCTAAAACAATAGTACTTTTTAATGCTGATGATAGTCATTTCTATAACTAATAGAGACCTTTTCGATGGTAGTGTAAATAATATTTTCAATATTATTATAGTTATTTCATATATCTAAAATATTATATATTGTTTAAAAATATAGTCATAAATTATTCAGTTAATATATTCTTCAAATAAAAATGAGAAATTTTATTTCAAAATAACGATATCTTTTATGATACTGAATAAAAATAACACAAGTTTAAGATGCATTTTTTTTCCAAAATGTGTTCATTGTGTTGTTTTATTTAACATTATATAGTGTTTGATACCTACTTACAAAATGAAAAAATAAAATTATTATGACTAAAATTATTTCAAATAATATTAAATATTTTTTACTCGAAATGTTCTATATGAATAATAAATTCTAATTAACCTCACATCATTTTAATTTAATATTTATTTTAAATAGTAGTACAAATTCTTTTTACAAAAAACATTATGTAAAAATCAGAAATGTGTTTATACATTGATTCCCCGATGAAGTATATTTGAATCATCAAATCATATAAAAATATTAATATTTCAAAAAATGAAATAAAATTAAATATTTGTGTTAAACAATTCACTTCATACATGATGTCAACATAATAAATATTATATATTCTTCGAAAATTAAAAAAATCAATTAAAAAATTATTTTGAATCATTTTATTATCATGATAAATATGAAAAATATAAAAACATATATAAGTGGAAATATATTGACAATGAATTAAATTGATTAACTGGAACCAACTCCATAAGGACCTCTCCTGGTTTGTTTATAAGGTCATGTGTACAACTATAATCTCTGTATAATTGGTCTAGGGGTTGAGCATAAGAACTATGAGGGTATAAATATTTTTTGAGGAAATCACATATACTCTAATGGAAAATTACTTATATTATGAAAATCCACAAGTTAAAACTCTCTATAAATTTAGTTTTTATTAAAATTAATGACATGAATTAAAAAATAGTAAAACATAGAAAAATAAAAAAGAAACAAAAAACAAGGAGATCAAGGGTGTGGTAGTGGTGAAGACATAGAGAAACCCCAGAAATCATGCTCTTATAGTCTTGGGGTTTGAATCAATATAGTTGAAAATATTCATGCTATCATCAATACTATGAAGTATTGAATGGAAGTCAGTAGCAAAATTACCTTATCTGAGAGTGTGTCTGATCATATGCCCCTAGCCTAGTATCATCTTACATTTCAGGATAACATACACAATATCCCATGAATTTGTCCTTCTTTATAAAAGTAATCTCACTATTGTAAAGTAATTAGACTCCACCATAGGGATATTTATATAATGCAGGTATAAAATAAAAATGAAAAAATTCATGGCCCTCACCACCGAACTCAACATTGTCTCTAGTTCAATGAAAACACTAAATTCAAGAATCACAGAGCTACTACAATCCCAAGCCAGACTCCCACTCTGCATGATCCCCTACTCACATGAACCATCCAAATTAAACTTCTAACATTTCCTTGGAGGATCCCATCTTACCCAATGGTGGAAACCAGATCTGATCCAATTCAATGGAAGCCTACAAGATTCTATAAGGATGACTCCAATCAAGGTCTTTCTCTCTTCTCCTTGCAAGATAGAACAATGACCAGCCAATAAAGCTTTTTCTCAAAACATCAGGCTAAGATGGGACTTGCTCAGGGATTCCATGAAGCATTTGTGGACTCACAATGAATCCATAACACCACTGAAATGACTTCTGACCTAACATACAAGACAATGCCAGAGTAATTATTACCATGATACAATTATAAAAAAAATCACCCACGTAATCCCATATAGGTTAATAACCCAACATCGGCCAAAAGCGCTCCATAAAAGCCACAACCTATTGCTTTTGATGAAACAATGCCAAATGAACTTTGATGTTGGGTTTCCACAACACCAGTAGAGATAACATGAGTAAAACACTTTCATTTATTATGGCCAAAAGTATCATTTATCAGAACTAAAAAATCAATAATATTTTAAGAACCCTTAATGATAGCCACTTTTACCAGTTCTAGAAAAAATGATCAGAAGTAAACCATTTATCAGAACTATAAAAATTATCAGTAAAGATATCTTAGTAAGAAATTTTTTAGCACTAATAAAGGGTTCATTTATCATTTTTTGTTTTTTCTAGATTTTTTAGAACTGAAAAAATCACCCTTTATCATTACTAAAAACAAAATCGATAAAAATATTTTTTGTCAGCGTTAAAAATTATTTCTACACACCCTCACCTATAAGCCCATGCACACACCTTTCACTCAATACCCACTAGGGATTTATTAGTACCCATCCACCCATCCACCCATCCACCATATCATTTATTATTTTTTCACTCCTCCCCTAGCTCATCCACCAGCACACACCTTTTCCTATATTCAAAATTGATACCTCCAACCCCATTCTCCTATTACCTTATTTATACTCCATGTTTATTTCATATATATTTTAATATATATATATACACATATTTTTTTTCATATATTTAGATAGTTTTTTATCCATATATATATATATATATATATTAAACAAATTTATAAAATATCTCTCTATGTTTGTGTAAATTTGTGTGTGTTTATATTTTTAAATAGGTGTATAGATATACGAATACATATGTATGTGTTTCTATATTAATATATATATATATATATATATATATTTATATATATATTATATTAAATTTATATACATATATGAGAATATATACATAAATATATATATATATATATTTGTTATTACAAAAACAATCATATATATATATATATATTATATATGAATTTTTATAGGTATATAAATATTGATATATTTTTATAGGTATATAAATATTCATTCATTTTTATTTTAAATAAAATTGATAATAATTATTTTCATGGTGTTTATATATATATAAATATATTTTACGTGTAAATGAGATTAAATAAATAATTATATAACTAATTTTTATAAGAAAATATATAAAATATGTATATATATATATGTATATATTTAATATTAAATAACACTAAAATATTAAATTAAATTAAATTTCTAACCCATAATACCTATATGAATGAAATACTTAGGAATAAATTTATTCTCCTTAAAAAGTCAATAATACCATCTTAAACGATACATAATTTTCGTTGAATATTCATAAATTTGTGTATCCAAAGTAAAAAAAAATCATTTTTATGGGCATTTTAATCCTTTTTTTAAATTGATGAAAAACTATTTATCAAGGCTCTACAAGTAATAATGAGATATATATCTTCGAAGTCTTTGATTTGACATCTCATGGTGCCCAAACAGACACAGAAATAAAAAGATATAGTTGTTTGAAGTTGATGACATTTTTTCAACTTATCTTAAGATTTTGATTAACTGATTAATTTTATATATCTCCAAAAGTTTTTAACAACTCTATTACATGATACTAATGTAAAAATTTGTAGTTAATATTATTTTTAAAATATTTTAGTAACCAATTTTTATTAAATATATTATAAATTATATGTAAATAAATATTTATTATTATATAAATCATTATTCAACAAATATTATATATATATATGTATATATTTCAACATAAAAATAATTAAATATTAAAATATATTTATTTATTTATATTTTTGTTTATGAATTGATCATTTTATCAAACATAATAAATTAACTAATAAATTTAACCTTTATTTGCTGTATAAAAAAGTGCAATGAAAAGTTACCTTTTATCGGTGTTTCATTGGGTTGATAGTGATTCAATTTATTTTCTCTTTTACCTAGCACTGATAAAACCACCCCCTTTATATGAACTTATTTTTGAGATAATGAATGGTAGCACTATATAAACCTGATTATATAGTAGTGTGATGCCAAAGTTATCATGTTGATAAAAAAACATAGACTCCATGACCATCTATCCTCTGATAATCTCCAACATGACTACCTTTATATATTGGATCAATCCTCTACACAAAATTATATATTCTTTAGAAATTTCAAGCATATATGCATTCATGAATATTTCACTACAAATGTACTCATACAAGGGTGGGTAAAATGATCTAGTATGACTTCCCAAGTTAAAATAAGCACCCAAAATGAGATCACGAACATTGAATAATAAAAATATTTAGAATAGTAATTTATATTAGTTACCTCACCACAAAATATAATCTAGTAGTTTTCTCGATAAACTATTTATAGGAATTGTATATGTAACACCCTGATATTTTATGAGAAGTATTCTTTTTAATTTATTTGATGTCTTGTGTTGCATGCTACACCATGACTATCTTGTACTATACGCAACACCGTATTAGCTTGTATTATACTCAAAAACTATTCTAGATTGGTGTTTCACGCCAGAGCAACCTTCCTCGATAGCATGTGTTGTATGCAATACCGAGTTTCACTAAAAGAGATATTATTATAATATTATTATGAACTAGCCGTTATGAATAGATATAACCACTTTTTAAAATATTATAAAATATATCATTCAAAATGGACATCATTTTTGGATTTGGAATATCTAAATTAGCCTATGGTGAGCTTTTGGAATTTTTCTGAAAACTATCAATTTTTGATGAATTCTGAAATACTAGGTTAGTATTTAAAAACCGAATTTTAATTTAAATAATTATTTATTTTATTTAAATTTATTTTAGGTCAAAAATGATACATAATGCCTATATAAGATCAATTAAACACGTTTGAGACATTCTATAATGATTTTAGATATATAATAATTTTATTGAACGTTTCACCGTCTTTTACCCACCTCCTTGTTGAAATTGAAAATTTACATAAAACATAATTTTACTGCTTCTGTGAGTGGAATTTCAAAAATCCAAGAGACACGATTATTATCTAGGAGTAAAATGTTGTTCAATAAGATAATATAATTTTTGTTTAATAGTATATTTTTAATTTTATTTACCACGGTTAAAAGTAAATAGGGTAATTAAGTGTAAAATGATATTATTATTACCCTAAGACATGTCATAATAATGTTGGATAAATTTAATTCGACCAAAATCAACCTTAGTAATAAATTATTATCATTTAGGTCCACTTGGATTTGATTAGGACATTTATTATTATGTAATTAAATGAAGAGGTAAAAGGGTTAAAATCAATGTTTAAAAACTAAAACATATTTAATACAGGGTTATACATAAGATAATCTCGATTATAAATATTCATTATAAATCTAAAAAAATTTCCTAAATAATTTTATTTTATTTATAATTTTTATACATTAAAGAATTTATGTTTTTTATGACACATTTATGATTCAATAATTACCTTATTAATGAAATATTAACATAATTGATGTTATAAATACCCAAAAAAATGTAATTTGAGATTTTTTAGGAATTCCACTAATTTTATAGGTTAATAAGACATGTTATTATTGATTAAATTAACTATTTTATAACTAATAATGCCCTTATAATTTTCAAAAAAATCAATTACCAAATAGTGTCAAAATTGACATAAAATAGTTTTTAAAACAAATATTATATTATTAAATGTTATTCTATTCCTAAAAATCTAAGGATCAGAAATATGACATAGATAAGGTTATATATATTAATAATGAGGCACTTGGGGTCTGGTAGGGTTGTTATAGTAAGTTTATTTACCATATAGTGTAAGAAAATAAGAAGACACGCTAAAAGTTAAATTGTTTTACTTAGAGTTAAATGTAAATGATAAAATTAAAATAGTGACCGAAAATTGTCTAAAACAAATTGGTTTGGAATATTTCGACCCATCACGACATTATCTTCGAAATAATACAATTTGGAGCTATTATAAACTGAGTATGAATTTATTATAAAATAATATTTTAAGTTTTACCTAAAGTGCCCCTCTCCTCCCTTATAAAAAGGGCCCCCTTTCCCTCTTCTCTTCACACCCTTTTGAGCCTTGAATCTCAGCCAACTGATGCCAATTCCACTTCTCAGCCTCTCTAGTTATATCATAGTGGTTCGAGTCTTCTCAAAAGTCCAACTATAGTGCCCTACGAAGAATTTTAAAGGAGGTTCATCGAGGAAGAGGTAATATCTTCTACCGACTATTTTGAGTTTCTTTTGTCTTCTACATTCTATTATTTATTTGTTTCATTATAATGTAATAACATAAATATTACTTATAAACTGATATGATATTATAAATATGAAACAAACCCATTTCACCGTCTATCAGTCCTATGGAAAACGAAATCACCACACGTGCGTACGTACAAAATACCGTCTCCACGCCGTGGTGTAATCTAATTTTCCACCACCACATTACATGGTGGGTATAATGGTGTAAATAATAACTATATATTATTATTATAAAATCATACTTATTCTGAGATATTATATCTTCCACTCCAATTTCATTCAATAATTATTGGAACAATATCATCACTCTTGTGTACGTACGGATTACCGTCTCCACGACGTGATGAGATTCATTCTCCATGTTATCAATTCAAGAATGATTATAAAGTATATATAATGAATAATAATGAAATATATGACATGATAAATATACTAGATTTATGTATATATATATGTCATCTACTTACTTCCATTCAAGTCAAAAAGTAAAGGAAAACAACGTTCATGCGTACGTACGACCTACCGTCTCCATGAACGGTGAATTTTATTTCATTAATATATCTATTATATATCTATATACTGAATATATATGATATATAAATAATGATTTACATATTTTAAGTAAGTAAATCATGCTATATTTATTAATAATAACAGGAACAATAAGTCCAAACACGTACGATAAATAAAAGGATTTTACCCAAAACGCTGCTTTAACATGGAATTTACAAAAGTAAGGGTAATATAAAGTAATTATTGAACTATATATGATATAATAACAATGAAAATGATTTTTTAATAAGTCAATGACATTATTTAAATTATTATACAGGAGGTTTGGATATGTATTAAGCATACCAGACCTAAGGTAAGGGATAACTTTTCCAATCTCGTTTTTATCTGAGATTGTTTATTCGTAAGTATTTACTGGGGTTATATTTATCATCCATGTCCCAGTTTTATAAAAATGGTTTCAATTATGTTTAATGTCCTTTTTACCCATTTTGTTCTTTTAATAAATGGTATTTAAGTAATCTCTCTTTGGATTACCATATGAGGTAATTTTTTACTTTTCTGACAAACGTACGAGAAGAATGCTATCTTTAACATATACGGCGTGAATGGATTTTTACGGTTTCATAACGAAATATTTCAATGAAGTTTCCTCGAAAAAGTTTTATGACTATTTTCAAAAAAAAATACTTTTCTTTTAAAATTTCATGGAATATTGTGAAAATAAAATGATCTTGCAGAATAAAGGATATTTTCCTCAAAATTAATTTCAAGTGTTTTATCAAAACCATTTTCCATATAAACTGTCATTTTTTTCATAAGATTATGTTTCAAGTATAATGTCTCAATGATTTACATGGTTTCAATTTTTTTATGATGAAATGATATCCATTTTTTTATATGGATTATTTTAAGATGGGATGATTTTTATGAAACCCATTTTATTCTTTCGGGTATGATAAATGTTTTATGTTTATTTTGTGGAACAAGAAAGAATGATTTCATTGTGAGATGGGTGGGACCAATATCTCCCTCTAATGCATTGGGTAATGATTTATATCTCATAAAATAGACATGGATGCAATGGTATGTTAATTCGGTGCAGTGTGATAGGATTGAAACGAGGAGTGAACTCGATTCAGAAAGGGGCATTGTCCACTATGATTGTCTTGGCAGCAATGCCTTGGCTACTATAGAAATCATAACATGTGATTAATGGTTGCCACAAATTACATGTTTCATTCAAATGCTATTTTATCATGATTAATGTTTCTTTATAACCTATGCATTACGTACTGCCATGATTTATTTCAGAACTCACGATTTTGATGTGTAAACTTTATGTTCGTGTTTAAAAGTTCAAATGTATATGGTTTGTTTTATTTTCTCTATGCCGACCCTTACTGAGCATTTGAGCTCACCCTTTATATGGTTTCATTTCACTAGGATATAAATAAAGGTTTTATGTAAGAAAACAAAAGGGGATGATCTTTATGGGATATATTGATGATCTTTCACCACGATTAGAAGATTATGTTCCAAGTTTCCAAAAACACTAAAATATTACGGTCCTTGTGTGTTTGTTTTTTTATGTTTTAATTATTCTGAAAATGTAATGTAATTTCCATGTATGTCAATATTCAGGTCTCTACAGTATAATATCATCAAGGTGTTATAAGATATTTCATTGGAGAACTATGTTATCCCAAATGAGTGAATATTGTTGTTCATATATTCAACTCAATAAAAAAGCCTATACTTGTTCCTACCATAAGCAATTTACCTTCAATTTAAACTGATCTTGAATATTTAAATATAAAGATAAATTTCAACATATTACACAGAAAACAATTATAGATCATAATTAAATATATGAGGGTCTTGTAGTGAAAAGTATCTTGTTATCAAAAACGATATTGAAACCCCGTCATAAATTATCAAAGTGTTCTAGTCATCATAATAGAAATGGAATTTATGTTTCTATGTATCCATTAATAGTAGAATCGAAAATTTTTTGTGTAGACTTGAAATATAAATTCACTAAATCGTTTGGAAATAGATCTTTCATTAATTTCCACTCAAATAACATCCTTGGGTTTGGTTCTCATCAAGAAAAACTAAAGGTGACGATCCATTGCTGAACTATAACTAAAATAACATAAAACCATGGATTAAATCACATCGACTCATCCATGAAGTTAACCCTAAGTGTAAGAATATCACAACATCAACTAAAAACAACTCTAACCCAAAGAAAGAGGATATCTTATCATAATAAATTTGAATTAGATCCACATGTATCATTATATAGGTTTTTATGATGATGATTAGGTTAAACCACCATCAACATCAACTTAAAGGGAGATATTACACAATTTATCATCTATTACAATACACAAGATAGAAAATGGAAGAATATATCCATATTGTGTTATTCACATGTTTGTTATCCAATAATTATTTTCTTAAAGAACTCTTAGATAACTCCCATATTACCTAAAAACATTCTCTCTGCACATCACCCACATCATATATAATAAACGTTACATATAATAATTATATAATTGAAATTTCATACCGAATTATATATTCTAACTCAATAGAATTTAATAATCACTGCATAATACATCATACTCCAAAAAGGATTATAGATTATCAAAACCAAGGTAGGTTTATAAACGTATATCACCCCTAAAGGTATAATTAAAACATAATATATTTTTGACTCATCAATATCATATATTTATCAAAATAATATAGGTTATATAGGGACCTAATAGAAGAACCATATTTTCTAAAATTTATATAATCAACTTTGTATTTCACACTTTCATGAATGTATCTAATTTTTTATTTTCTAAAAATTACACCATATGAGATAATTTCTAAAAATATAATAGAAATCATTAATATTGTGTTTATTAATAAAGGATGATATGACTACTTAAAATTAATAATATATTATATATACCCCAACCCATTAGTCCAAAGCCGATGGTTAATTTAATACACTTGAATTATATAAAAAGAAAGTATTGAATAGTTTATTGGTCTTTGTAAAATAGATATAAACATTCTTTAAATTTTATGTTGGAAAATGAGAAATGAAACCCAGTGACAATAATTATTTTTTATCCTTGGACTCATTCAATGATTCCTTCTTCCCATCCTAGGGAAAGGAAACAAAATAAGGGTGAGCATAGCTGCTAAATTGTGGTGATGTACAATGGAAGTTATCAACGAATGAATAATTCATAATCAATATAGAGAGGTAAATAAATAAAAATAACTTCCCATTAATCAACAATATTATTTTGAAGAATAATTTTATAGGGATAAATTATGATAAAATAATTCTATATATCTAATCACATGTTCTTGAAACTTATCCGATGATATCATAAATATTCAATTAATAAATTGTAAATCAATAAATAATTTCATAAGGATGGAATACATATTTTTTGAAATCATAAAATTCTATAAAGTACATGTTCTATGGAATCATACAAAAATTTGTAATGTCTTGGATAAATATCCCCAATAATTTTTTTCCTGATACCTACTAATGCATTAGGAGGCTACAATGAACCCCACCAACCACTTAATAATTCTAATTAATTTATCATATGAATGGGGTTAATAGAATAATAATACAAAATAAATATAAATATTAATATTGAAAAATTAAAATATGAATTGTTAATATTTATCTCCAATCAAATTGATTATAAACCAGCGATAGAATGAATAATAATGGTATCATTAAAACATATCCATATTGGAGCATAAGTTATATAATGGGCTGTTTTCATTGATGAATAGAAAGACCATAAAATATAATTAAAAATTACTTTAGGAAAATACCGTTTTCACTTTTAAATATAATTTTAAAAACAAAAAATTCATGGAATCTTATGATAATAATTTTCATTAAAATGAATCATGATGGTGGGAAATTCTTTTATTTCCAAGAATCAGAAAATGAAGATAATTTATCCATTTTCATTAAAAATGTTACAAGTACTACATTAAAAAATAATCATAATATAACATTGAATAATTTTTATAAAAATTATAAAAAGTTTAAAAATGAATTTAAAAAGTTACAATATAATATTAAATAAATTTTGAAAACATTTTAATGAAAATATAGGAATGGAAGAAAAAGAATCATGATCAAATAGAAAACAAAACCAATTTTTCCTTAAAAACATTCTTTCAGTATCTTGAGTACATAAAAGAGGAAAATGGATGAAAAAATTACAATTTTAATAAATATCCATTCTATAAGAAAATATATTAGGATTAATGTATAATGGTCCAATAATTCCACAAATGGTGACATAAACATAAACAATCTAGAATAATTATGAATTTGTAAAATAAACCCTTAAAAATTTTCTAACGTTTGAATTATAAAATTCATAAATAAATAAATTAAAATTAAACATAAATGTAATTAATAAAATGTTAATATGGATATATCATAAGAAATGGGTAGTATATACCCTATATGATAATACTATATATATCTGAATGGTTTGGAAATTTTGATAAAATCACTTTCCTCAGGTCCAAATTTTCATGTACAATCTTGATCTTATAGAATAATAATATTATGTAATTATTTAATTGATTAATAACCTTTTTGAATTTTAACATTCCTATTATTTTAGTTATTAAAATATCATATTTATTTACTTAATCAAGTATATTCTCATCATACGTTATACATATATTCGGTTCCTATGTCCAAAATGACTTTACTATGATGATTTGGTAAAAGGTATTACTCTTACAAAATCTATATAATAATAATCATGAAATAATTATCATTCGTATATATAAATTATATGTTTAAAATAATATATTATTTATGGTTATGAAAACTGAACTACGTAATAATTATAGAGATGGTATGTCATACGTAAAAATGTGTAATGTTTCAATTTTTGATGTTAATGATGAAAACATCATAAGTACAATTTTACATTTCCATAAAGGAAATTATATCATAAATACAACATAATTTATTAAAATAAACTTATTTATATCATCAATGTGATGTGGTGATGGAATAAAATCACATCACATTGTGGAGGTGGTAGTCCACATGTATGCACAAATGATATTATCATTTTTCAATTTATTGAAACGTAAGAAAGTATATTATGTTTTATATTTTAAGAAGGATAACTTTTTCATGAATATAATATAAAAATATTTGATCCAACATTATAAACATCAATTATATGTGGTGATTGAAAACAAATTACATCCTCTTGTGAGGTGGTAGTCCAACATGAAATAGAATGATAGTTTCATTTACCTTTTGATGAAAGTGGAGACAAATATAAGGTATTCAATTTATAAAATACCTATTTATATGGAAGATATAGGAGTTGGTGAAGTCCACATAAGTTCTGTCCACTTACTTTCCATGTTTTTCCCAACAAAAAATCAGAGTTTCAATTGGTCTGGAACAATGAATGTTGAATTTCATCAACATCTCTCTTGCCTAATTTTTCTAATAAATGATGGTTTAATGCAACTTATGAATCAGATGTATCCGCAAGAAGTATGCGAGTTCACTAATCATAGACATTAAAAATTCTAATTTCTTGTGATTAGAAAACTATTCCATTGATCCATACCTACTACATCCAAATTTGATATCATCCATATTCCAAAGAACCATAAATAGACATTCCTTTTAACTCATAACATAGAGATTTTGATCAACACATCTTATTTTAAATTGAATCTTTGTCAGATAAGAATCCACTCAAGAATACAATTCTTGTAGTGCATGATTTAGAACGTATAGTGAATTATTTAATTTACAAAATGTTTTTTCTTCAATTAGGATTATAAATCCCACTACTTGTTCAATATAGAATTTTTATTCAAGAAATACATTAAATAATTTTGTTTTATCATCCATATGATAAAATTTGTATCCTATTTGAATTTCCATTGCAAGGAAAATCCTGACCAACATCAATCTCAATATTGGAAAAATTATTTCATCAACATCATGGATTCAATCTATGAATAACCTTTACACACCAATCTATACTTATTTTACGATAAAATTTCTACAATCAATAAATATGTTCTTGAAGATTCACTTTATTAAAATAACATTTCTATGTTCTGGTATCTTAAAAAGATCCTATGTATTTTTCTTGTCAATTTGATCAAGATCTTAATCATTTCCTTAACCCATGACTCATCCATTATTTGTTCTTTAAACGAGGTTGGTCACACAATTTAATTGAAAACAAAATATTATCCACACCTCATTCTCATTATCTGTGAGGGTGTCATCCAATCCCAAATGATATTGTATTGATAAATTTATACTCACCTATGTCTCATGTGAGGTTTAGTTCATGTTTCATTATCTGTGGTTTCCTCTTCGAGTTATTCTTCTTTTATGTCATCTTCATTTTGTGATCCCTGAATTTTTTTCACACATTACTAAACTTCTATATTTGAATATGATTCATGTAATCATTCATTTTCATCTTCGATTAAATCAAATATGAGATCCTTGAAGTATTTATGGTTTTATAATCATTGATTTTGACATCAATACATTCAAAATTATTCCAATATTATTATACTTTTCTCTTCGTGGAATATTTGTGGAATATCCCCTCATCACTAGCATCACTATAATTTAAATTATTTCCTTAATTATTTTAGATGAAACATTTAATTCGAAATAAATAAAAACAATTCCTAGATGGATTTCATCCATTCCAAAATTTATATGGTATCTTGGTTTCTACTATATAACGATCTATTTTATTCTTAGTGTACACTAATAATTTAATAGACTCATTCCAGAAATGTTGAGATAAACGACTTTTAATTAGCATAGTTCTGAACATATTTTTCCCTTGGAGATTCTGGTGTTGACTAACTCCATTTTTCTATAGGGGTTTTACTAAATCCACCTCATGATTTATTCCATGTTTTTTGAGATAATTTTCAAATTCCATGTATGTGTATTCCCCTCCATTGTACGATAATAGAACATTGATTGTATGGGTGGTATCATTCCTAGCTATTCAAAGATAATGTTTCATGAAATTAAGCAGATTTTGTTTCCTATTCATAAAAATTTCACAAGATATTATACTATAATCATCAATAAAAATAATTATGTAACATTCTCTACATGTATGAACCACATTTAACCGACCAAATTTATTTGTGTGGATGATAATTATAATATTTTATACTGTTTCCTTCTATGACCGATATGAACATTAGACTAACATTCCATTCATGCAAAAATCAAATTTATTTTCCTATTCTTACTTCTATATTGGTTATTTACATGAATATCTATAGATCAAATATCATTTCCATGCATTTGTTAATGTGACCCAAACTCTATTTCCACACGTTGTTTTATTCTTCAACTGTTACCTAACAATTGTTCTCTTTACTATCAACATTGTATATATTGATTTCACTTCTACATACTTCCATGAGATAATTCTGTGAATATCCTTTGATAGTACACCCAGTTTGATTTAATGTTACTATCATTCATATTCCATAGAGTTGACTTAGAGTAAATATAATGTTACATAAACATTCCACATAAATAAGTTCAATTTTCATCAGTTTCCAGTTTTATAGTTCAATAATCCAACTTCAATTGATCTTTATAAAACAATAATTATCGAAGCTCACTATTCCTTCAGTTATTTTCATAATATTCAAAAAACAATTCATTTCATATCATATGGGATGTGAATACACATTTTAGAATCTAGGTTTCACTATTATTTGTAGATGTTCAATTTATTTATGCAATGTTGGATTTCCCTATTTTCTTCTTTTCCATCCTTGAGAAAAATGATTGAGTTGGTGATAATGATGGACTTTATAAACACTGTTCAATATGCATTTGTTCAACATACCAATCATATTCTTCTAGAGAATAATACCTTTTTATAAAAAAACTCCAACTGGTTGGCTGGAATTGAATTTTCTCTAATTTTTTAGGTTAGGATCCCACTATTTATCTTCCTGTAACAAAATCATTTGTTCCCAAGGTAACATCAATGAATGAAATATCCATAGAAGTTATTTCTCCGATAATATGAAGGATATGGGCTCAGTATCCTTTGTTTCCTACCAATCCCTTCCCCATATAGATATCTTATTTCTTCATCATAACATGACATGGTATAACCCAAATAACCACATAATTGAAATTTCCCAAGAGGAAATATCTTCTCACTTCCATTCCTCGTCATTCCCATTTATTTTGAAAAAGTTTTTAACTAGAGACCATCTCTGGATACTCGAGGATATTTTACCAATCTATTTTCATTTTGATTTGAATCATTATTTGATATGACACTAGGTTCCTTTATGATATGTAAAACTTTTTTTCCCTTTAATTTGACACTTTTTCTTTCCAAGAAATAATGTTTCAAGAGCATAACAAATTTCTATTTTTCTAACACATGTGGATATTTGATCATTCCATTCCTTCGCTACTCCATTAGATCCACGCTTATCCCTCTATAACAGATTTGAATATGATAATATTCAAAACTATATTTTGTTTTTTGTTTCCCTTGAGTTTGATTCGGTAGAATGTTTAAACCTTAGAGTAACAACTTCTTTTTCAAGACGCTCATCTATCATGGAATCCTCCTCCAATCTGAATGTAAGGACATTGATACCATTTTCCATTAATTAAACCCCAATATTAAATAACACTACATATTCTGAGATTTAAAGAATTTTTGGTATTTATTTTACTACATCTAATAGTTGACCAATTTCATCTTCGAGAAGATCAAAATATTCAAATAACTCTTCGAGAATAGACAACAATTTTTTATTTCTGTTTCATTGATTGTCTAGATTTCCAAAATAATCTTGATGTTCTAATATGAGATCATCAACACTAATCAACTAATTTTATATAGAATTTTACTTTAATGTTTATATCTTTTCAATTATATCCACAATCAATGTCTAGGTTCTATATATAAACTATGGTTCTTCATCCTCCGAAAATTATTTATCACCTTTTTCTTTATTACTTACAGAAAGTTTTCTCTATAATTTTTGTCCTGATTTTAAGGATATATTTTGGGGAAACATTTTCAAAGGCTTCTGCATGTTTCTAACATCACTTTCTTTACTATGTTCCTTCTTTGATCATCAATAGGTAATGTGACCAACTATACCACATCGAAAATAGTATAGAGAAATATTTCCTTGAAATCTTCCTTTTTCTTCTGTTGAATTTCATAGTAAAAAAGTTAAATAAATTCATATTACTCATTATCTTCATCAACAATATCTTCCTAAAACTCAAGTTTTTCCATGGATTTTAAATCAATTTCATTTCTCACCCTTTTTGTTTCATCATTGGATTTTCCTATCATTTGATATTTACCTAGACTACTCAACATATCATCCATAGAATTTTTAAATAGATCCCTTTCATCAAGGGAATACACTTTTTGATTATAGATAGGTGGAAACCTTCTCATTATTTTCTACACAATGTTAGTTTATTTTTTTTCTTCTCTAATTCCTCATATTTATCGGAAAATATTAGTAATTCAATTAAAAAAGGTATATTAATTTCCATCAGGATGTGTTTTCATATAATCATAACTAATGTGTAAAACATGGTGTGTATACTCTTTATCTTTTTTCCACATTCATATATATTTTCTTTTTTTTCCATATATATTTGGATGAAGTGAAACAAATCACCTATCTGATCAGATAACTCTTTTGTAAGGGATTTTTATGGTTTTTTATCTCAATCAATATTTTTTCTGTATATTTCATTCTTATATATACATGCTTCATTAGTGACTGGAATCCCTTGTGCAATGGAAAAAATATCATCCATTATATGAGATATAAGATGATATCTCATCATATTCTCCCAAATATAGTAGTTTCTTTCATCAAATATGTTTACTCCCCTTACATTTACGAAGTTCTTAATGACCGAAATAGGGTAAAAATTAAATTCCAGCAACTTGATGACTTTGATACCCCGGTTAGGACCCCAAAACACCCTGAGAGTGGTGTGTTGATTCAGGGTGTCAACTTTGTCATTTTAAGTGGAAAATAATTTCCCCATATTGTTTGAAACATATTAAAAATATCTTATGGAATTTTCAATAATCATACATTGAAATGGAGAGACAAAACACAACAATTTTACTTAGTTCACCAGTAAGGGATAGTATAAGGAATATATGATGAATGTGTGCTTGTCATACCTAAATCCACTGATGCTCACTTCATTTTGGAATATATATGTTTCGATAAAGTCAATATATACTAGGAAAAATATACATTTCATGATTTTAAGGAAAACACACTACCTCCCTCAAAACATATCTATCGATTCATCCTAGATCGCTACATTGGGAGAAGTTTTACACAGTTTCGGTATTTGAAGGTCACATCAATATATTTACAATTTTGTCTTTATTCATGACTAGAAAAAGGCTTTACATACTTCGAAGTACTGAGTGGATGCACATTATATTACTGTTCACCTAAACATGATATTTAATTCTTCTTATTTCAAAGCTCAATCACGATGCTCACTACCTTCAAAAAGAAAAATTCCTTTTCAGAACAAACTACTATTGTGAAGCTCACCGAGTCACTGCTGAAAACCTCATCATCATGAAACTCCTTTTTCCAAGATACCTAAACATTTTTCAAGACTAGATAAGTCTTTATTTGATGATCATGCTCAATATGAATAGTTCATTTAAGATGATCTTAGACTTCATGAATTATTATAAATTCATCCTTTACTACAAAATATTTTTTATTTATTTATATGGTGATAGCCTAATATATATAGCATCAACCGTTCATGAAGATCCTACTCCTCCAATTCATTTTTGATGAATCTTAAAAAATTTCACAAAACTCCTATATTATTGAAGTTTTTGTGATATTTTTTTGTATTAACAGAGATTACCATCAACTCATTACACATTCGTGATGCTCCACTTCTCTTAGTCACAATGAACATCATCAACTCATTGTGCACTCACAGATCTCTCTTAATTTGTGAAGTTCTGCGATTTCAACCCCTAGAATTTGCACAACCCATTACATTACCATATTTATGGATATTTCATTCCATAAAATAACCTTTCATGATGCTATAATCTTATAATAGTTTTTGAATTAAAAAATTTGGAAACCAGTAAGAAATAATTCCACCATAATTATTATAGCCGGCATGTACTATAAGATCACATTCCTTACAAAATCTATAATTATCCATTTGTGGATTATCATAAAACAAAATCTAGACTCCTTTTATAGTAAATAAAATCAAATGTTATATAATGATCAAGATCCATTATGATATATCAAAGAGGTTTCTCCACCTAATTCAAAGTACATATATCGGTATGGTATGGAAGATTCTCATTATGAAAAAATATAATAGGGTATTGTTTCTAGTGTCACATGGAACCCATCAATCCATGAAATTGTATCCTAAAACACAATAGGAAATTTAAATAATGGTATGGATTATATAAAAAATAATGATTAGATCAGTCATGTATTCTATGTTGTGTACTATACTATATGTGCCTTATTCATTGAGTGCAGCAGGTAGATATCAAGATGGTCTTGGTGACCACCATTGGATGGTAGTCAAGACTATCCTTAAGTATATGAGGCATACCAATGATATGTTCCTATTATATGGAGGAGATGCGGAACTAGTCATCAGAGGATATGAATATGATTGTTTCAAAATAGATCAGTATGGAATAAAGACTCAAATGGGACACATCTTATAACGACCCATACTTTAAATAAATTGTTAATACTTCAAAATTGAAGCATACTTATTACAACATATAACAAAACCATTAAAGGACCGTATAGGTAAAGTGTCTTTAGAAACTGGGAAACATAAACAACTGGTTCATAAAGCGTCTAAACTGTCTCCCATTTATTTCATCATATCTATAGTCCCTTTTGGCATATCTTACTTAATAACATTCTTCATGACATGGTGAAATAAAACATACAAAAGGGTGAGCTCAAATGCTCATTAAGGGTAAAGAAAATAAATATCAATCACATCATATTCATAAGAACATAACTTTTGGAAATCTTAACCTGCAAAAGAGAGCATAATTTCATAACATGGGTTAAATCATAGTAGTGAAATGGAATCCCAATAATCATAACATAAAACCTGAAAATTTGGTGGCATACAAACATAATCATAGAGAATGATTTCTTATTAGTCCAGACTCATTTCCATGACTATCTTAGTGGACACAGTCCATTTCTGAAACGAGTTCACTCATCTTTTCAGTCTGGTTTCACTGAACCGGTATAACCTACCGTTCCAGCCATGACTATCTCATGAGATATAAAATCATTACCCAATGAATTGGAGGGAGATATAGGTCCCACCCATCTCATAATGATACCATTATTATGTGTGCCACAAAATCATACATCATACATCATTGCATAACCCATGTAAAAAAATGGGAATCTTGAACATCAGGACATCATAAAACAATTCATATAAGATAAAGTAATTAATAAAAATATTTCCATCACAACATAATCAAATCAATGTAAAATAGGGATAGAAACATAACCCTTTATTATCTTAGATGGAAAATAATTTTGATAAAACACTTGAACTCCATTCTTGAGGAAATTATCCTTTCGAATACAAAAAAAAATTTCTTTCTCAACATGTCATACAATTCTAAACTAAAAGAAGTTGATTAAAAATAAACTTCAAAACATTTAATGGAAGATTCTTGTAAATATTTTTTTAAAATCCATTCATGCCGTATAAGTTAAAAAAACATTCTTCTCGTACTTTTGTCGGAAAAGTCAAAAAAGTACCTTGTATGAAAAACGACAAAAGATTCCTTTCATATCATTTACTAAAAACTCACCGAAGGGTAAAATTGGATATAAACTATTGTAGAAGGATATAAATATTACATATTGAGGAAACATGGATGTGGATGATAAAATACACCCTAGTAAATACCAACGTATAAACAATCTCAGATAAAAGGCGATTGTGATATTTTCCCTTACCTTAGGTCTGATTTGCTTCGTAAGTGTCTGAACCTCCAGTATAATGATTTAAATAATGTTATTGACTTATTCCAGAATCATAATTATTGTTATGATATCATATATGGTCATATTCTTAGCTTCTTATTTGTAATATTTCATTACTACTTGTTATTCGGGTGTTTATTACTTTTTGCTCTTATATGTGTTTTGTCAAATAAATTATTATTCTTTTCTTTAGGTAATAGATACCTCATTTCAAGAATGGTATTATTGTAATATATATCATATTCATTCATTCAATTCACTTATATAATCATCATGAAATGAAGATCATGTAGAACGAGTCGCATCACATCGTGGAGACGATATTACGTACGTACGCACGAGTGATGATATCATTCCTATGATCGTGGAATTGTATTGGAGTGTATGTATACTATTTCAGAAACAATATAACTTTATAATAGTCATATATAGTCATTATTTACACTATTATACCCATTCAAGTAAGGTGGTGGTGGAAAATACATTACACCACGGCGTGGAGACGGTATTCCGTACGTACGCACGCGTGGTGATTTCTTTTTCCATAGGATGGATAGATGGTGAAATATGGTTGTTTTATAATTATAATTACATATCAGTATATGAGTGATACTTATTTTATTACTTCTTAATGAAACAACTAATGAAGAAGATGTGGAAGAAGAAATAAAGATGAAAGAATCGGTAACGGACATTACCTCTTAATTGAAGTGCTTCTTGGAGACATCCTTTTAGGGCATTAAAATAGGTCTTTGAAGAAGACTAGAACCTCTAGGATGTTTCTAGGGAAGTGGAGAGGAGAAATTGGTAGGGGTTGGCCGAGCTTGAAGGCTCAATGTGGTGTGAGGAAGAGGGGTAGGAGGTGCCCTTTTATAAGAAGGAGAGGGGCACCTTTGGAATAACTAAAAATATTATTTTATTATAAAGTCAAATTCGGTTTTTAATAGCTCCAATTTGATATATTTGGAGAATAAGGTGGGTAGGGGTCGAAATCCTCTCATCCAATAGAATTTAGACAAGTTTAGGTATCAATTATAACCTTATCATTTAGATTTAACTTTAAGATAGATAATTTAACTTTTACAGTGTCTTCTTGTTTTCTTACACTATAAGGTTAATAAACATACAATATCAAGACAAACGAACCCCAAGTTGTTTAATATTAATATATATAACATTATCTATGTCATTTGGCTGAACCTTATATTTTTAGGAATACAATAACAATTAGTAATATAATATTTGTTTTAAAAACTATTTTATGTCAATTTTGACACTATTTAGTAAATGATTTTTTTGAAAATCATAACAGAATGATTAGTTCGAAACAAGTTACTTAAATCAATAATAACATGCCATATTAACCTATAGAATTCTTTTAATTCATAAAATGTCTCAAATTACATTTATTTGGGTATTTATAACATCAATTATGTCAATATTTCATTAATAAGATAATTACTGCATCTTCATTGTGTCATAAATAAATTAAATTATTTAATTTCTAAAAATTACAAATAAAATACAATTATGTCGTAAATATTTTGAGCTTTATAATAATATTTATAGTCGAATATATCTTATGTATAACTCCATATAAAAAATTATTTACTTATTAAACATTGATTTTAACTATTTTAACCTTTCTTTAAATAAATTAATAATAAATAACCTAATCTAATCCAAGTGGGACTGAATGGTCATATATTATTTCTATGGTTATTTTTGGTCGAATTACACTTGTCCAATATAATTAAGTCATGTGTTAGGGTAATAATAATATCATATTTACCCTTAATTACCCTATTAAATTTTAACCGTGGTAAAAAAGTAAAAAGTTACTATTTACCAAAAAATTATTTTGATCTCATTGAACCACATTTTACTTACTGACATCAACCGTGTCTCTCGGATTTTCGAAATTCGACCTATAGAAGCAGTAAAATTATTTTTTATGAAAAATACATTTTAGTAAATACCACTTAGTGGTTTCACTATTAATCAAAAATTGAAAGTTTTCAGAAAAATACAAAAATTTAACCCTAGGCTAATTTTGATATTCCGAATCCAAAAATGAAGTCCATTTTGAAAAATAAAATTAATAAAATTTCAAAAAGTGGTTATTACTATTCATAACGACTAGTTTTAATAATATTTTAATAGCAAATCCTTTTTTAGTGAAACTCAGTATTGCATACGACACAAGCTATCGAGGAAGGTCGTGGTTGCATGTAAAGAAAGCCAAGCTAGTGTTGTGTGTAGTAAAAGATCCGTTTGATGATTTATATAACATAAAAACAAAATATTTCACATAAAATTATCGGGTGTTACATTCTACCCCCCCTTAAAATGAATTTCGCCCTCGAAATTCGTCACTTTGTAACAAACAGATGAGGATAACTCTTACTCATCGTATCCTCAAGCTCCCATGTAGCTTCTTCTAATTGGTGGTTCCTCCATAAAACTTTCATCAAGAGAGTGGTCTTGTTTCGTAGGACTTTTTCGCTACGATCCAGAATCTCTATCAGCTGTTCTTCATAAGAAATATCTTGCTCCAGCGGTACAACTTCTGAGTTGAGTACATGTGAAGGATAAGGTATGTACTTTCTCAGGAGAGATACATGGCACACATCGTTTACTTGAGAGAGATTCAGTTGAAGCTCCAATCGGTAAGCTACCTTCCTAACACAATCCAGTATTTCGAAAGGACCGATATATATAGGGATCAACTTCCCCTTCTTTCCAAATCTCATGACTCTCTTCCAAGGAGATATTCGTAAGAACACTTTATCACCCACTTCAAACTCTAGGTCTTTTATTCGGTTGTCGGCTTAACATTTCTGTCGACTCTGATCTGATCTTATGTGTTGTTGAATAGATCTGACCTTTTCTGCCATTTCATTAACGAGATCAGGTCCTAATAGCTTTCTTTCCCCAACTTCATCCCAGCAAGTTGGAGTCCTGCATTTCTTTCCATATAGAGCATCATAAAAATCCATCAGAATACTGGAGTGAAAGCTATTATTATAAGAAAATTCCACAAAAGGTAGGTGTTGATCCCAACCACCTTTCAAATCCATAGAGAAAGCTCTCACCATATCTTCTGGAGTTTGAATTGTTCTCTCAGACTGACTGTCTATTTGAGGATGCTAAGTAGTGCTGAAACTCAACCCTGTATCCAGAGTATGCTGAAGACTTCGCAAGAACTTCTAGGTAAATCTCGGATCCCAATCAGATATAATAGAAAGTGGTACTCCATGAAATCTTACCAGTTCCTTTACATATATCCTAGCAAGCTGATCCATAGAGAAATCCTCTCTAATAATGTGTGCAGACTTGGTAAGATGATCAAATATGACCCAGAGAGCATTATTGCCTTTAGATGTTTTCGGAAGTCCTGTGAAAAAGTCCATAGTGATGTTTTCCCATTTCCATTCGGGTATGGGTAATGGTTGTAACATCCCCTTAGACTTCTGTCTCTCAGCTTTAACTTGCTGACAAACCAAGTATCGAGAGACATATTCAGCAACATCTCTTTTCATACCATCCCACCAGAAGAACTCTTTCAGGTCCCTATACATCTTCGTGCTTCAAGGATGAATAGAGAATGAAGAACTATGAGCCTCATCCAGCAGCTCCATCTTTAATTCCAGGATGGGAGGAACCCAAACCTGATTCCTACACTTTATTATCACATCACAATCAGGGTTGAATTCAGGAACATTTCTCACCTTTTTTTGTAAATCAACATCTTCTTTATATTCCACTTTTATATTCACATGTATAGACGGTTGAACATTTGTTTGATAAAGATAAGATTTTTCCCCTTCCATTATAATTCCAAGATCCATCCTTTGTAAATCCATAAATATTGGATCTTTTGTGATCCCCATCATGGATAAACTGGCATGGTCTTGTCAACTTAATGCATCTTCCACCTTTTTTCTTTCCCAGGGTGGTAATGGACTGATCAGTCATAAACCTTAATCAGCTCCAACCATCATCTTTGGTGCATATTAAGATCCTTTTGTGTGAAAATATTCTTTAAACTTTTATCATCAGTATAAATATCACACCGTTCACCATAAGGATAATGCCTCCAAATCATTAATGCAAATATTACCGCAGCTAACTCCAAATCATGTGTTGGGTAATTTTTCTCATTAATTTTCAAATGTCGTGAGGCAAAAGCTATAACCATATCATTTTGCATTAGAACACACCCCAATCCCTTCTTGGATGCATCACTATAGATCACAAACCTTTCTCCACTACAAGGCAGTGTGAGCACATGTGCACAAGATAACCTTCTTTTCAACTCCTTGAAATTCTCTTCACATTCCTCTATCCAAACAAACTTAACTCTTTTACGAGTCAACTTGGTGAGTGGATTAGATAATCGTGAAAAACCATTCACAAAACGTCGATAATATCAAGCCAAAACAAGAAAACATCGGATCTCAATTACTGTTGTTGGTCTCGACCATCTTTCGATAACCTCTGTTTTTGCTGGATCCACAGATATCCCCTCTTTTGAGATTATCGGACCCAAAAATGAAACTTTTTGAAGCCAAAATTCACACTTGGTAAATTTGGCATAAAGCTTCTCCTTTCTCAGGGACTTCAATATAATTCTCAAGTGATATTCATGTTCTTCCTTTCTCTTTGAATAGACAAGAATATAGTCTATAAAGACTACCACAAATTGATCAAGATAGTCTCTAAAGACTCTATTCATCAGATCCATGAAGATAGCATGGGCATTAGTAAGACCAAATGGCATCACTATAAATTCATAGTGTCCATACCTTGTACGGAAGGCCGTCTTTGATATATCCTCCCTTTTGACCCTTAATTGATGACACCCTGAATGAAGATCAATCTTGGAAAAGTATTGAGCTCCGCGTATTTGGTCAAATAAGTCATCAATGCGTGGGAGAGGATATTTGTTCTTGATAGTGATCTTGTTAAGTTCTTGATAATCAATGTAGAGTATAATTGATCCATATTTCTTCTTAAAAAATAGAACAAGTGCTCCCCAAGGTGACGCACTATGGAGTATGAACCCCTTATCAAGATTCTCTTGGAGTTGCTTCTTCAATTCATGCAACTCAATTGGGGCCATTCTATAAGGTGTCTTTGAAATAGGCAAAGCACCAGATACGAGTTCTATTGAAAACTAAACTTCACGATTTGGTGGAAGACCCGGTAATTCCTCTGGAAAGACATCATAAAACTCATGTACAATGGTCATATTCTTAATCGTGATTTTCTCACCAACGATTTGAGATAAATAACCTTCATTTAGTGGAATCAAGACCCACAAGATGGAAGGAATTTCCACTGGAAGGTTATGTTCATCCTTGCAATGATAGACGATCATAGATTGATCTGGAATATGAAATGTGACTTCCCTTCTTTGGCAATCGATATGATCTCCATATAAAGAAAGCCAATCCATGCCAAGAATTACATTAAATTCCACTATAGGAAGGATCACAAGATTTGCAGGAAGCACTTTCCCACAAACTTCGATCAGAGAGAATTATAAACATTAGATGTGACTGTTGTGCCATTAGGTGTTGTCACAGATAACTCAACATCTAATTGTTGAGGTAATACGGTGATACCCTTAGAAAAATATTCAGAAATAAAAGAGTGGGTGGATCTAGAATCAAGTAAAAAAATTTCTACTTTAGAGTGGATGGTAAGTGTACCTTTCACCACATCGTCATCGTACTCCACATCGCTGATAGAAATTACATGTGACTTTCCTTTGTCTTTAGCATTAAGAGTTTGTTGACGTCGACCATCATCATCAACCCATGGATTAGGGCATTTATTGGTATAATGTCCCATCTCCTTGCACTAGAAACATTGAAGTGTAGTAGGTTCATTTTGTGTATCCCTTCCATTGTTTGCATCGTTATACATCTTCTTCCCATCATCGCGACATTAAAATGCCCGATGACCTTCCTTTCCACACATGAAACATTTACTTGTCCCTTTAAGACAACTCCCTCCATGTTTATTTCCACACTTTGAGCATAAGGGAAAGCTCATCTTCTTTTCAGTGTGCTCTTTAGATTTTCTTTTGAATTCCATTTTCCTCTTCTTATCATACCCATATGAGTAATGGGTTACTCCAATCTCCATCTCAACTTTGAGGGCACATCGAACGATTTCCTCGTAGCTATTGAAGTCCTTTATGGCTAAGGCCCTTCGAAGACTTGGTTTTAAGCCACTAATGAATCAATCGATCTTACTCTCTGGTTGGATAATAATACCAGAAGCGTACCTTGAAAGTATTGTAAAATTTTCATCATAGGTACCAACAGATTCATCATCCTTTTACTTTAGTTAAAGAAACTCTTTCTCCATCTTTGTTCGGAGAATACGAGGGAAGTACTTGTTGAAAAATAAGTTCTTGAACTCGTCCCATTCCATGGACTCAATTTCATCCCCTTGCCTCTTATTCTTAATAAGATTCCACCATTGATCAGCATCACCTTCCAAACGATACACTGCTAAGATGACTTTATCATGCTCAGAACATTGAAGAACTGAAAATATCTTTTCAGTAGTACTAATCCATTGTTCAGCAACTAATGGATCAGTAGATCCGCTGAATGAAGGTGGACGCTGTCTCATGAAGGATTCAACAGAATATTGCTCCTTCCTTTGCTTGTTTGGAAGTACTGCATGATTCATAGCTTGAGAAAGTTGTGTGAGCATGGCTACAAGATTTTTCATTCCAGATCCCATAACGTTTGGTTGCTCAGGGGGATAATCTTTGCATTTCCCGTCGCATTCCGCATTAACATGGTTCCTTCGGGTTCCAGCCATTGACTAAAACCAAGAAGAATAGTGTGAGCAACACTAATTATAATAGGAAAACCACATAATCAAGAATAAAATTTCACACTTAAGGTCTTATCCTAGGTTATTCATGGCCATTTCTAAAACACAAAGATTGTGTTCTATGCTTAGACTTATCCTTATGGTTCATACAAAGGATTTCACATCCTAGTTTCCAAAGGTTGACTATACATTTCCTCTGATACCAACTATAATGACCCATACTTTACATACATTGTTAATACTTAAAAATTGAACCATACTTATTACAACATATAACAAAACCACGAAAGGACCATATAGATAAAGTGTCTTTAGAAACATGGAAACATAAACAACTGGTTCATAAAGCGTCTACAATGTCTCCCATTTATTTCATCATATCTATAGTCCCTTTTGGCATATCTTACTTAATAACCTTCTTCCTGACCTAGGGAAAGAAAACATACAAAAGGGTGATCTCAAATGCTCAGTAAGGGTAATCAAAAGAAATATCAATCACATCATATTCATAAGAACATAACATTTGGAAATCTTAACCTGCAAAAGAGAGAATAATTTCATAACATGGGATAAATCATAGTATTTAAATGGAATTCCAATAATCATAACATAAAACATGAAAATTTGTGGTATACAAACATAATCATAGAGAATCATTTCTTATTAGTCAAGACTCATTTCCAAGACCATCTTAGTGGACAAAGTCCATTTTGGAACCGAGTTCACTCCTCGTTTCAGTCCTGTTTTACTGAACCGGTATAACCTACCGTTCTAGCCATGTCTATCTCATGAGA
Organism: Viscum album; assembly: GCA_963277665.1. Lineage (NCBI taxonomy): Eukaryota > Viridiplantae > Streptophyta > Magnoliopsida > Santalales > Viscaceae > Viscum > Viscum album. Next base: position 987,589,190 of record OY728165.1, on the reverse strand, counting down.
TATAAAATCATTACCCAATTCATTGGAGGGAGATATAGGTCCCACCCATCTCATAATGATACCATTCGTATGTGTTCCACAAAATCATAAATCATACATCATTGCATAACCCATGTAATAAAAATGGGAATCTTAAACATTGGGACATCATAAAATAATTCATATAAGATAAAGGAATTCTTAAAAATATTTCCATCACAACATAATCAAATCAATGTAACATAGGGATAGAAACAGAACCCTTTATTATCTTAGATGGAAAATAATTTTGATAAAACCCTTGAACTCCATTCTTGAGGAAAATATCCTTTCTACTTCAAAAACAATTTTCCTTTCTTAACATGTCATACAATTCTAAACTAAAAGAAGTTGATTAAAAATAAACTTGAAAAGTATTAAAGGAAGATTCTTGGAAATATTTTTTAAAAATCCATTCATGCCGTATAAGTTAAAAAAACATTCTGCTCGTACTTTTGTCGGAAAAGTCAAAAAAGAACCTTGTATGAAAAACAACAAAAGATTCCTTTCATATCTTTTACCGAAAACTCATCGAAGGGTAAAATTGGATATAAACTATTGTATAAGGATATAAATATTACATATTGAGGAAACATGGATGTGGATGATAAAATACACCCCAGTAAATACCAACGTACAAACAATCTCAGATAAAATGAGATTGTGATATTTTCCCTTACCTTAGGTCCAATTTGCTTTGTAAGTGTCCAAACCTCCTGTATAATGATTTAAATAATGTTATTGACTTATTACAGAATCATAATTATTTTTATGATATCATATATGGTCATATTCTTAGCTTCTTATTAGTAATATTTCATTACTACTTGTTATTCGCATGTCTATCACTTTTTGTTCTTATGCGTGTTTTGTCGAATAAATTATTAATATTCTATTTAGGTTATAGATACCTCATTTCCATAATGGTATTAGTGTAATATATATCATATTAATTTATTCAATTCACTTATATAATCATTATTAAATGAAGATCATGTATAATGAGTCGCATCACATCGTGGAGACGGTATTCCGTACGTACACACGAGTGATTATATCGTTCATATGAACGTGGAATTATATTGGAGTGTATATATACTATTTCAGAATCAATATAACATTATAATAGTCATATATAGTCATTATTTACACCATTATACCCATTCAGGTAAGGTGGTGGTGGAAAGTAGATTACACCACGACGCGGAGACGGTATTCCGTACGTACGCACGCGCGGTGATTTCTTTTTCCATAGGATGGATAGATGGTGAAATAGGGTTGTTTCATACTTATAATAACATATCAGAATATGAGTGATACTGATGATATTACTTCATAATGAAACAACTAAATAAGAAGAAGTGGAAGAAGAAATAAAGATGAAAGAATCGGTAATGGATATTACCTCTTCTTTGAAGTGCTTCTTTGAGACGTCCTTTTATGGCACTAAAATAGGTCTTTGAAGAATACCAGAACCTCTAGGATGTTTCTAGGGAAGTGGAGAGGAGAAATTGGCAGGGGTTGGCCGAGCTTGAAGGCTCAAAGTGGTATGAGGAAGAGGGGGAGGAGGTTCCCTTTCATAAGGGAGGAGAGGGGCACCTTTGGAATAACTAAAAATATTATTTCATTATAAAGTCAAATTCGGTTTTTAATAGCTCCAAATTGATATATTTCGAAGATAAGGTTGTTAGGGGTCGAAATCCTCTAATCCAATAGAATTTATACAGGATTAGGTATCAATTTTAGCCTTATCATTTACATTTAACTTTAAGATAGATAATTTAACTTTTACCGTGTATTCTTGTTTTCTTACAATATAAGGTTAATAAACTTACCATATCAAGCCAAAAGAACCCCAAGTTGTTTATTATTTATATATATAACCTTATCTAACTCATTTGGACGAAACTTAGATTTTTATGAATAAAATAACAATTAGTAATATAATATTTGTTTTAAAAACTATTTTATGTCAATTTTGACACTATTTAGTAATTGATTTTTGTGAAAATCATAACAGAATGATTAGTTCGAACCAAGTTACTTAAATCAATAATAACATGTCATATTAACCTATAAAATTAGTGTAATTCATAAAAAGTCTCAAATTACATTTATTTGGGTATTTATAACATCAATTATGTCAATATTTCATTAATTAGATAATTACTGCATCATCATTGTGTCATAAATAAATTAAATTATTTAATGTCTAAAATTTACAAATAAAATACCATAATGTAGGAAATATTTTTAGCTTTATAAATAATATTTATAGTCGAATTTATCTTATGTATAACCCCATATTAAAAATTATTTACTTATTAAAGATTGATTTTAACTATTTTAACCCTTCTTTAAAAAAATTAATAATAAATGTCCTAAACTAATCCAAGTGGGACTAAATGGTCATATTTTATTCCTAAGGTTGTTTTTGGTCTAATTAAACTTGTCCAATAGAATTAGGACATGTGTTAGGGTAATAATAATATCATTTTTACCCTTAATTACCCTATTTACTTTTAACCGTGGTAAAAAAAAGTAAAAAGTTACTATTCACCAAAAAATTATTTTAATCTCACTGAACCACATTTTACTTACTGACATCAACTGTGTCTCTCGGATTTTTGAAATTCCACTCACAAAAGCGGTAAAATTATGTTTTATGAAAAATTCAGTTTTTTAACTACCACTTAGTGGTTTCAATATTCATCAAAAATTGAATGTTTTCAAAAAAATACCAAAATTTTACCCTAGGATAATTTCGATATTCTGAATCCAAAAATGAAGTCCATTTTGAAAAATAAAATTTATACAATTTCAAAAAGTGGTTATTACTATTCATAACGGCTAGTTTTAATAATATTTTAATAGCATATCATTGTTTAGTGAAACTCGGTATTGCGTACGACACAAGCTATCGAGGAAGGCCATGGTTGCGTGTAAAGCAAGACAAGCTATTGTTGTGTGTAGTTAAAGATTCTTTTTATGATTTATATAAAATAAAAATAAAATATTTTACATAAAAGTCTCGGGTGTTACACATCTTCACATTGAATGGAGGTACTGTGAGATACAAGAGCACAATGTAGGATGTGGTTTCATTTTATAAAACTAATTATGAGTATATTATAGATTCAGAGGAAGATAATGAATAATTATGGATTCAATTTTTTTTAAATATATTGAAATTTTACTGAGTAGTATGTATAAAATCAAACTTTATATTTAAAATGTTGTAGGGGTGGGTCATGGTGAATTTCTAAGGCCACATCAGTAGATGATGAACATACTTAATATGTATCTTACATTAAAAGATTCTTCTCGAAGATGTGAGGTTGAAGTTATTAGTATATCCAATGATGATTATGTGGAAGACAGTATAAACAAATCATAGACTCAGCAGAAACATGATTATCATGTGAGTTCAAGCGGATTGAATGTTATAGGTAGCTGTCTCCAATCCAAGTTGGATTTTGCTAGAGTTTGTGTCCTAGGAACAATTTTTTATTACTCTCATTACATTTATACTGGATGAATAGAATATCAATAAAATATATTATTACATATTGGACACTGTTCTGCATGGATCTAATGAAATATCATCATTGAGTATTCAGGGCATTGACTAGGTCATATCAGTTCCCTGATATAATTAGAACCATGAAGTGTTATGAAGGTATTACTAAAGAATAATTATATATATATATAACATAATATGATGGTAAACATAATTTATATATATATTAATGTTTGAGTACGTGTAAGAGGATTATGATTCTTCTCATAAAACTCGCATATGGTAATCTCCAAATGGGAGATTAAGAGAATAGATCCACCAGAATGAATTCTTATTGTTTTTTGTCATCGAGTATTCCTATATTTGAGATGGCGTAATGGTTACTAAATGGTAATATTTTAATTTATGAATTTCATGAATCATTAAATTATAAATTTTAAAGAAATATTGAATCCATATGTTCGTAATGAGGTAGGGAACGTTGGGAATGTCATGATTGAAATTTTATTAATAGATTTGTCAATGATGGATTTGTCCCTTCCATTATTATAGAAGATGATGTATTGAACATTTGATTATAATTGAACCATCACATAAAATTATATAATCATGGTGTAATGACATGTCAATTTCAGATAGTCAAGGAATGACATATCATGTATATAGGCTGATGACAAGGATGTGTGAACTTCATGTTGAGATATTGTGATAAATGGATTATATTACATAGTGAGTGTTTGTATTTTTTCATCATTGAGACATTAAGTTATTTTTTTCTAGGTATTTTACGCAATTATGGATAGTAATCTTAGACATTATGTAAGACCACCTAATTACAATGTGAAATACTCATATAGACTTACATGTTATGTTTTTCATTTTCACCACAATGAAAATTTATTTGAGATTAATTAATAGAATAATTATTATTCTAATGAATAAAGAATAATTTTATTCAAATTTTTATTGAGAAAAAATATTTATTGGGGAATGAAATATTTATATTATTTAATTATTTTGATATTCATAAATTTATATGGAGGATGAATGGACCAAAACCATATCTGTTGATAAATATTTATTTACCAGTTGGTAAATATTATTTATCATTTCACCCATTAGTATGCATCATAAAATAATAATAATAAAAATATTATATGACAAGAGGTATATTATTCATTAATATATTATTTAGGGACATTCCTGTAATTAAATAATATTTTAACATAAACCCTAGCCCTATAAACATATTTTTATGTGTACTATGTGGGGTGGCTTAGTCAAAAATTTTGAATTGAGAATTTTTTCACCCAATGAACATATATCTATATCTCCCTCTCTATCAAAGACATCCTATATTCCTCTTAAGTACATTTATAAATCATTTAATTAATATGGACATTTATGTGATCAAGAAAAACTACACATGATGATGGATTCAGCGAACAAGCACAAAAAAATCAGTTAGCATTGCTATGTGATCAAATGAGTATGTGTGGATCACCGCTAATGGGATTATAAACATGAATCATTTTTACAAAATGAAGGTAATAAAATAAGTGTTCACACATGATCAACAAAATATTTGATGAAATACCATTAATGAGGTAATTAATTCATTCGACATAAATAAAAAATTTTAATTTGACATGGAATATTCCCTTTTGGGGATCCAAAATATTTAATTTAAAATAAATTTAAATATATCTTCCACCATTGGTTCTTCCATGATTTTTGGAAACATCCTATGATACTGATGTTATTGGTTTAATATGTTTTGAAATATTTAATGTATGTAGAATAATGAGTAAAACCAAATCATTTAGTTAAATTCTATACCTCTTATTCAGACAGCATCATTTGGTTTACTTTATAATCACAACAAAGTTGATATTATGCCTAAACATAGACACCTATGATAATGACCCAAAATTTTATCCAAGGAATTTATCCCTTATTATAGACCTTTAACATATTACAAATCATATAAAATCACTTGGATACCATAATATAAACAATATAAATAATATATCAATCAAATAATAAGTATTTATACACATTAAAGAACCAATACTGATGATATAGTAACTTGAACATTCGAATACTTATGAATAGTAAATCTGCCAAATTAATTGTAGACTCACCCATGAAATTATAAAAATAAAATTGGAATATTAAAAGTGAAAATACTATATAATTATATCAAATAATAAGTATGTAAATATTTTAAAACATATTAATTAATTGTTGGTATTTTTTTGATCCATAAATACTTAATTAAAATTAATGTTTAATTTAAACATTTAAATGAAAATTTATTTTCAACAAAATTATTCATAAATTAATTTGTTTATATCTTATTAGTTTAAATTAATTTAATCTGACCTTATATAATGTTTTAATTTTTTTAAAAATCGGTTATAATTTAAAAATATGTAGTTTTCGAGTAAATGATGATTTTAATTAAAAATTACATTAGTCATATTTAGAATATTATTTTCACAAAATGGACTTAATTTTTGAATTCTAAACATTATAAAAATGGATATGGTGCATTTTTTGTATTTTTCTAAAATAATATACTATCTGGTGAATAATAAAATACGATAATTTATGATAAATGCTAAAAACCTGAATATTTGAGTCATGCTTGACTCATGGATGAAGTAAGTGACAATTGGTTAAAACTCATAGTCAGTAATTATTTTATTCAGTCACAAGACCCTGAATATTTCGTGTCTTGAATAGAATAATAAATTAATGATTAAAATAATTAGAAAACACCCCTCTCCACCTCTATAAGTACCATCCCTCACACACTCTTCTCCTCACAACACTCAAGATTTGATATTTATTTTAATTTTTCCCAATACTAATAAAAAACACCCCCCCATTTACAGGAGATCTTGGTCTCATCAATAGACTAACCCAATGTTCCATGAGGAGGATATCAAGAGGATATTTCAAGAGGTAAATCATCTCTCTTTTCCATTTAATTTCCATCCAATTTTAATTTCTATTCTTATTCTCTCATCTCCACCATTAATAAAAATGGAATGATTACTACATTACTTTAAATATAAATTTATTATAACTTGTTAATGGAATATAGAATAATAAACCCATCCCTCTCCCTCTTTTATCTTAAAAATGAAATCATCTACCATGATGTGCCAATTTACCGACATCATGGGCGATGCACTTTTATTTTTCTAAAAAAAATTCAAGGAGGTTTATAATACCATTACATGGTTTAAAAAAATTAGTTTTTATTTTAGAATCGTTTTATGTTTATGGAATAACATATACTCATAATACTAAATGATAATACAAAACAAGTTCACTATGTTAGAAAAAAAGGCTAGAATTAACATAAAACATCCATCATTAACTTATATATAATTAATCACATTCATGGTATATAAAAAATCCATTGTAAGATCATTTAAAATTATTTATGATCATTAATAACATGTAATAATAATTTTTTATGTTCATCCTCATTTTAAATGAACTTCGATTCATGTATAAAAACTAACTAATCATGAAAACTATAAATATGAGCACTCTTGAATTGGTAAATAAAACACTATAACTCATCTAAAGGACCATAGAATAACTTAATAAAACCATAATGAATTATATTCATGTATAAATGGATCTAGAGATTTTAATTATGGAATCTAATGTGATAATACCTAACACTAATGTTATGAATGCGTTCAGACACAAGGTAAGGGGAATTCTCGATCTCAACTCTCTTTCTTTGGGGTTTCCACCTTCAACCCATTTTGAATATGGATATTATTTAAATATCATGTATTAATAATTATATTAAATTTTTTGTGATATAAATTTATTGTAATTGATTTAATGACAAACACAATGATTTCTAAAAGAACTCTACTTGTAAAAAACACACCTTTTACATCTCGAGATTTATTCTTCTTCATTCAAGGATGATTATTCTTATATCAGGTATGTTACTCAATTTTTCATTTGGGAACCCAATTTTTATGAGGTTATGATTTATGATGTGAAACCCATTCCAATCGTTTTCATATTTTATTTACACGATTGATATACATTCTTTGTAGCATTAATGAAAACATAAATGTCATAATCTGATGGGTGAACCCAAAATTACATAGCGCATTGTAAATATAATGATGTGATGGGTGCACAAGAAATTATATAGAGCTACAATGAATGGGTAATGTAAAAAACATCTTAAGAAAAGATAAATATGTATAAAAATGATGCTATATTTGGCCAAAACAATGCAGGGTAATTGAACACTAACACATGATGTTTAATATTTATGAATTTCCACATTCCTTGATCTTTTTTATGCTTCCACTCATAATGAAGATGTTAAGATTATTATCACCCCATGTCATATTTTTCCATGATATTATCTATAACATTACTAGGATTTTTAGCCCACCCATTTTGGATGTATATCCTCAGGTGACTAAATGTACTAATAAGAATAAATGGGACAAAAAGAAGCGATATAATATGGAATTAAATAAATGATTACTTTTTATGTTGTAAAAGTTATGTTTGGTCCTTGATTTCCTAGGACACTAATCCTTTCGATCCTTGTTGTTTAATTTTTTATGTTTTTTATCTTTATAATGATGTAATATAAATGTAATAAAATGAAGGTTCACAATAGTTTGTATTAGAGGACAGTTTAGTGAATTTGGTAACTAGGATTATAGAACCATAGTGACACCAATTTCATAAGACTATGTAATTTTAATCAAAAAATAATATTTTCTAAACATTGGGATCCCATAATATATTCCATTAGAGATAATTTTACAAATGGTTAGATTATTGATGACTTGTTAACTTATGTTTTTTTCTAGAATTTTGTATTTTTGAAAATGGAGGGAACAAAGTGAAATCAGGCCAACAACCTATGTGAGGGACAATGAAACGATTGCTGGAATGACATCCTCAATGCTTTATGAGGAAGATTTCAAAATTTCATGGTGATTTATAACTATATAACTTATGTGATGAACAATAACATGAAGAATTTGGAATGTACACGTTCACCAAAGATGGAGAAATTTAATATCATGTTTTTATATAGAAAAGATCAACATTTTTTATTGGATCTTCCAATCAACTAGTTTCGGAAGAGTGGTTAAAACTGATGGAGATGATCTTTCCATTGTTCCACTATTCTGAGATAGAGAAGGTGACTTTGGATGTTTATCTTGTAAATAATGAGGCTGATCAATGGTGAGATTTTATTAAGAACACCAATACAAGGGAAAAAATTGAAGAGACAGAGTGGGAAGACTTTAAGATAATGATTCTTAAAAAGTATTTCAATCTAAATAATAGAACAATGATAATGATATAATTTATAGATATGTGGAAAAAGAAAGGTTGTTCTTTCATTGATTATGAAGAAAATTTCACAAGTCTTTAAAGGTACACATGTGGTTTTGCTATCAACAATGATACCAAAATTGATAGATTATTTAGTGGTCTAAAACCACTACTTTGTATGGATACTGTAATTTTAGACTTTGGGAGTCATGATGAAGTTGTTCGATGTACCCTCAAGGTGGAGTTAGAGTTTCAAGAATGGTCCCATGGATATGGTGCTAGTAAATGAAATATGATGTTTCAATCTAGAGGATATAATGTGAAAGTTGGAAAGAATACTTAACCAACCACATGTCACAAATGTGGGAAGAAGAATCATAGGAACTGCCCTAAAGGGATATGGAAATTATTTTTTTTGGGAGAGAAGGCCACCATGATCGGAAAAATTTAAAAGACATGAGGAAAAAGAATAATGTGTTGGTTGAAAGGAGAGCACCACCCGTGGTCCAATTCTACAACTGTAGGGATGAAAGGGAACTATTAAATCACGTGCACTAAACCTGAATTCTTTAATGGTAATCTATGTCATCAGCCGCAAAATCCAATGGAAAAAGGGAAGGGTTATTCAATCACTACTATATATTTGGAGAAATAAAATGAATTTGTACAAGGTATACTTACTATTTTATAAAAAATGGAAAAAGTCTTATTTGATTCTAGTTCTATGTATTCCTTTATATATTGCATATTTTCTATGACTAATGAATTGAAGACCAAAAACATTGATGTAGATATATCCATAAAAACAATTAGTGTTGCAATCATTTCAATCCAAGTGTTGGACTCATATATTATTGGAATATGTTTCAAGATTCTTCTAATAAATAACATAATACCACACTTGGCAGAATTTGATGATATAATTGGAATGCAATGGCTATAATTATATAGAGAACGCATCAGCTATCATGAAAAGGAAGTATCTTTTTATATTCCAAATTATCCCATCATCCTATAAAAATGAATGAATGATCATAAATCTCCTTGGAAAAACCCTTAAATGGTGTGGGCTTGGATTCCCTATGAAGAATCATACCTCACTCAAATGGTTTATTCAATGGAAGGTATCGACCAAGGAGAAATTTCTATTGTGGGGAATACAGTGATGTATTTCCTAAAGCGGTAGACAATGTAACTCAATATTTTTAGGAAGAGTTCTCAATAGATCTCATACCCCGAGCCACTCCTGTGTTAATTTTTACCTTTAGGATGGCTCCTATCAAACTGGTGGATTTAAAGAATCACCTACAATATAACATGGAAAAATCGTTTATACACCCTAGTGCATTGCCATGGGGTATGCTAGTGCTCTTTTTGAAGAAGAATTATTGATCAATATGGTTGGGTATCAATTATCAGGAACTAAACAAGATCACCATAATGAACGAGTATCCCCTTCCACAAATTGATGAACTGTTTGTTCAGTTTTCAGGATCATGGTATTTACCAATATTGGAAATCGATTTTGGATATCATTAGTTAATGGTGAAGAAGGAAGATATTTAGAAGACTGACTTCCATAGAAGGTATGGACACTATGAGTTTTTGTTGATTCCCTTTGGATTTACCAATTCTAATATGATATTCACAGATTTGAGGAATATTGACATTAGAAATTACCTTGAATTTTTATGGATGTGATTGTTAATGAATGTATCATATACTCCATGATCAACGTGGAAGACGAGGAACATCTATGGCTTGTGTTGGAATCACTGAGGAAATAGAATTTATACGCTAGTTAAAAATGTTATTATTTTTTATGTAGAATTTCACCTTATTGGGACATGTTATCAAAACTGATGGAGTTTTTGTGGACCCTTCAAAATCAATGAAAATTGAGGAATGGCCCATATCGTCTTGTGTCACAAAAATCCACCATTTTCATGGATTAGATTGGTACTATTGATGTTTTTTTTGATAAATTTCACACAATTTTCAATCCCAATAACTATGTTACCATGTAAAGTGATAAAGTATGTTTAAATAGAATAATGCGAAGAATGTTTTATGGTGCTAAAGAGAATGATGATCGATGCACCGGTACTCACATTACTGAAATGTGGAGAAGACATTGTGAAATATTGTTATTCTTGCATAAATTTCTTCAACTGGTTACTGATGAAAAATGATCATATGACAGGCTATGCCTCATTATAGTAGAATATCTATGTGAAGAACTACTCGACACATGATCTGGACCTAGAAGCTAAAATTTTTTCCTTTAAAATATAGAGACACAACCTATAAGGCGAGAAGTGTGACATATATACTGATCACCATAGCATAAAGTATATATTCACTCAAAATGATATCAAAATTCCTCAAAAGAGATGTTTAGATCTAATCAAATAATATTATTTTTATTTTCAATATCATCCCGATAAGGCAAACATGGTATCTAATGAGCTATGCACAAAAGACCCTACTACACTATCCATGATGCAGATCAAGAGAGACCCTATCTTATTGGACATGTAAAGGATGTATTTGGAAATCATAGTGGATTGGAATAAATCCTACATTTCTGAAATGATTCCCAATCATCTACATAAGAGATGACTAAAGATTCATAAAGGGATGATCTAGAGTTAAAATATAGGTGAATGCAATAAACGAAGGGAAGCTCCAAGAGTTCCATATCGATGATGATTGTGTGATTCAGTTTAGAGAGAGGCTATATGTGACTTAATCACCTAGGATAAAAAAGGATTTATTGAAATATCTGCATAGCACAACATCCTATATCTATAATGATAGTACCAAGATGTGTCGTGATCTTTGAGAACACTTATAGTGAGTTAAAATGAAAAAGGTGATTTCAAACTACATATCAAGATGATTGATATGTTAGACAGTTAAAGCAAACTGAAAAAAAGTCCAAAGGGATGATTTTACCAAGGACTATACCCTTGTTTAAATGGTATAATGTCACTATAGAATTTGTCATGAGTCTCTTGACGACATCCCAAAAAAATGTGACATGGGTTATTGTGGAACAAATCATTAGGACTTACCACATTATTTATATTTGGTAATATCACTCCCTTGAAAAACCTACAACGATATATCTGATGGATGTTGGGAGATGGAATGGGCCCCAAATATCAATTTTCTCAAATCAGGATATGAGGTATATATATAAATTCTAAAGGAGTATTCAACATACCTTGAGTACTAAATTAAATTTCAGCATGTACTATCACCACCAAAATGATATCCAATCTGAAAGGACAATTCCGACACACAGAGAAATGATAAGAGCCTTCACCTTAGAATTCAAAGCTGTATGGGATATTAATGCCCCATTGGTTGAGTTATCATACAAGACATCTTATAATTGACTATTCAGATGGATCCATATGAAGATCTGAATAACAAGAGATGTAGAACTTCAACATGTTGGGATGAAGTGTGTGAAAGGAAGCTACATGGACCTGATCTCAAAGAAGAGATGATAGAGAAGGATCATACCATCTAGTAGAAAATGAAAATTTCGAAATTCCGTAAAAATGATAGGCTAAAAAACATCGAAAGGAAATGGAGTTCAGAATTAGAGATAAATTCTTCCTTTAGATATCACCATGGAAGAGGGTCAAATGGCATGAAAACAATGGTAAGATTTGCATGAGGTACAGTGATCACTTTGATATCCTTTATTACATAAGATCTATGATCTATTGAATAACACTTCCAACGAATATGGCTCATGTTTATGATGTGTTCCATGTTTCACCCATGAGACAGTACATACCAAATCCCCCTCATATACTAAACTCAGAGGTGCTCTGGTTGGAAGATGATCTCACTTCTGGGGAGAAACTAATAACGATTCTGGACTAAAGAGATAATGTTATTTTCAAAAATAAAACACACCTTGTAAATGTTTAATGGAGGAACCATAAGTGTGAATATGAAACTTGGGGACCATAGGAGGTGATGAAGGAGAAGTACCCTGACCTATTGTTGTAAAACATAAAATCATGGGAAAATTTTCAAAGGGGGTGAATAATGTAATGACCCAATCATTTATCAAATAAATTTCCCCACTTTTATAATAATGTCACACATTATAAGTCACATAAAATCACATAAGAACCAAAATAAAAACCTTATAAATGAAGAATTAATGAAATAAAAAGTATTTCTAGATGTTAGGGAACCCATAATGTTGATATAGTAAATTTACCTTAGGTATAGTAATATTACCGTTATGATTGAAAATTTGAAAAATAAATAGTAGAGTCACCCATGATTGTAAAAATAAAATTTTGGCATCTTATAAATGAAAATATGATATAATTATATAAAGTATAAGTATTTATATTTTAAAAATTATTAATTAATTGTTGTTATTTTTATAAGTCATAAAATTTTAATAAAATTTTTATGATTTTTTTAATAATTTAAAAGAAAATGTATTTTTATAAATTGTATTAATAAATTAATATTTTTATTTCTTGTGATTTTAAGATAATTATAGGAGTCCTTAATTAATTTTTCAAAGTGATACAAAATATTTTATAATTTTATGATATATATTTACCATGTAAATGATGAGTTTAATTTATAATATAATCATTCATATTTAGAAAATTATTTTTAAAAAATAGAGTTTATTTCATAAATCTACATGTTGAATAATTTATAGGATTTTTTTATTTTTCTTAAATATTTGATTTTTTTTAACATGAAAATGTTATAAATTACGATAAATTCTAAAAACCAAAATTTTTGAGTCATACATGAGTCATGGATGATGTTAGTGAAAATTGTTTCAAAATAAAATTAATTAATTATTGTATTTATTCATATGAATTATCACTATTATTTACAATAAGAATAATAATAAACTAAGGATTGAAATAATAAGAAAACATCCCTCTCCTATACCATAAATACGACCCCTCACCCCCTTTTATCCTCAAACCTATCATGATTTGATAGTTTCAAGAATTCTGATCAATACACATCCCACTCCCTCTCCAAACTCTAGGAGTTATTGGTATTATAAAATGACCACTCTTAGCTTCCTTATAAGGATATCAAGGGGAGAATTTAAGATGTAAAAACCCTCGTGTTTTCTAACAATTTTTAATGAAATTTAAATTTGTTTTATTTACTCAACTCACCTACCACAATACAAATGCAATGATCAATCTAGTTTCATAAATATACTGAAATTATATCATGTTAATGGAACAAAACACATTAAAATCATCCCTCTTCCACTCTTTTATATTAAAAATGAAATAGTCACTTGTGATTTCTCAATTTACCCACATCGTGGGCAATGCACATTCAATTTAACTAAACATATTAAATTATTTTAATAAAACAATTACATGGATAAAATAATGCTATAATTGTTTTGTTTTAACATTTTTTATGTTCTATAAAAAACATATAATCATATAATTAAATGATAAAATAAGTTCATTGTGTTCGAAAAACAACAAAAATTTACTTAAAACGATCGCCATTAACATTTATAAAGTGAATCATCCTCACTGTATGTAACCAAATAAATTCTACGATATTTTTATCTCTTTTAGAATAATAAATAACATACAATAACAATTCTTCATTTTCATCATATTTCTAAATGAAATTCCATTCATATATACAAATAAACTGATCATGAAGACTATAAAAATAGACACTCCTGAATGAAGAAATTAAACACTATAACTAATCTATAGAACCATAAAAGAACATAATAAAATAATAATGAATTATGTTAGTGTATAAAATGTTATTTATTTGTTAATTAATGAATCTATTTTGACTATACAAGACATTCAACTGAATAATGAATTGAAAGACAAGGTAAAGGGAATTCTCAAACCTAACTCCCTTTCTATGGGTTTCCCTCTTTCACCCCATTTTTAGTATGGATATTCTTTAAATATCATTTCATAAAAGAATCTTACATATAATTGTTTTGTAATTGAGGTTATGAAAAACATATTATTTCCCAAAAGAAAACTTCCTTAAAAACAAACCTTTTTCTTCTTGAGATTGATTATTCTTTACTCAAGGTTGAAGATTCTTATATCATGTATGTTACTAAAACATTAATTTAGGAATTTAATGTATATAAATGAATGATTTATTTAGGAAAGAAAATTCCTTTATGTGGGACATTTTATTTCCAAGATTGATATACTTTCATTCTGGAATTCATGACAATTTACGTGTTATGATGTGATGGTTGTGCCCAGAATTATATTGAGCTTTGAAAATGTAATGATGTGATGTGTGGGCCAGAAATTATATAGCACTAAAATTCATTGGGTAATGGAAAGAACCTGTTGTTAAAAGTGAAATATGTTAGAAAATGCTGCTGGATTTATTTATAACTTTGTGTGGTAGTTGACCACTAAGACATGTTGCTTCATTTTTTTGAATTTCAACATTTCATTATTCTATCTTATACTTCTCGCATATGATGAAGATGTTATTATTATGATCAACCCGTTTCATATTGTTTCATGATCTTATCTATCATATTACTTGTCTTCTTAACTCACCTCTTTTGGATGTATTTCCTCAGGTGACTACATGTAGTATGGTGAACACAAGGGACAATAAGATCTTATATATGAAGGAATTAAATAAATGTTTCTGTTTTATGCTATAAACGTTATGTATGGTCCTTGTTTTCCCATGACACTATTCCATTTTATCCCCATAGTGTAAATTTTTTATTATTTGTATCATTAAACTAATGTAATATTAATATAAGAAAAAGTAGGATCTCTATATCTATAATTTGGTAATGGATTTTATGAATTTATTGGGGGTAGGTCTTTGCTTAAACAAATTGATCCTAATTTTTTTTAGATATTAAAAGGGGATTCCTTTTATAAGTGATGGAAGGTAATTCGTTGATTTTCCTAAATTATTAATTTAATATTAATTAATTCACATTTTAAAATGTATAAAAAATTATTTAATTACAATATAATATGATAATGAGTTTACAATCTCTCATCCAGTAAAAATATGACAGTTTTTGTTGATTTTTCATCCTTATCATTTTAACCCTCGGTTAAAGCTTTTGAAAATTACTATGATATCCATGTATGTTACACATGAGGGGTCAAGATAGTTTCTATAAAATGGAAATTAGATAATAAATAGACAATGGTTGATATTTTAAAAGATATCCTAATCTCATATTAAAAAATAAGATGGATAAGAATTTTTAATAATTTAATAAAATATAATTAATATCATTTTTGGAGTTGTCCATTTTATTTTACATTGAAAACAACATGAAAACAAATTAATTCTAAAATAATCAATTTAGAGATAGAAAATATATAATATTTATCTAAAATTTTTCGATAACATAATAATTTACTCAAATTATATTACTTTTAGTATTTTTAGGATCATTAATATTATTTTTCAATTTAGTGAATAAATATTGTGTTGGGATTGCGTAAGCATTTCAATTAATTATTGTTAATATAAAAACTAAAAACAAATTAATAATATAAAAATACTAATTTATATTTAAAATAATTATTTATAAATGGACATGATTTATTTGTATTGCTATCAAAATTTATTATAGATATTAAAAGCAATGAAATGACATTTTTTTCTATCCATTTAACATAAATATTATAAAGATCAAAATCAAATTAATTTGAAACAAATTTTTCATGTTTTAAAAACTTTTATTGAAATTGGTGAAATACGCTTAGAAAATATGATAGAGGTATGTTTTATGGTCATTTGTTAGTCCTTACAATATAATTTGAATCCTTAGATAACTAATTTACCATTACCATGTAGACAATAATTTACTATAGTTACTATTCATAATGACTAAAAAACAAATGGAAATTAAAACCAAAATCGGACATACTAATTCTAAACATGGATTAATAATTTTAGTATTTAATTTATCTATGTTTAAGAAATTATTTAATTATTAGAAAACAGAATTCAACAAAATACTATTTTCCAGTAAAATAAATTTTTAATTATAAAAATGTTTTTATAACAAATTCACTTATAAAATTGATTAAAATTAACTATATTATATTATTAGTAAAAAATATAACTAATGTTACATTGAAACCATTTTAAAACAAAATATTACTTTTTAAATTATTAGAAAATAAATATTTTAATAAATAATTAAATTCCTTTATTCATTGAAAAATCAATCTTTTTAAAAAATCAGTTAAATTATGTATCAAATAAATTTTTAATATGTTCATAATAACTGATATAAATTTTATTAAATAAATTTATAAAATTTATTGAATTTAATTATAATATTTTCTTAGAAAAATCAATTAGAACTATTTTTTAAGAAAACTAACTTTTTAAGAATAAAATGACTGCTTATAATTGAGTGCTTATTTCCTAAGAATTGATCTATAAATTTTTATTGAGTAGTACATTTATATATTTTTTCAAATATAGTTTACCCTATTCATAAATTCTAATTCAATGGATTGGTAAAAACATTCATATCTACATAATTATATTTCATGGTTCATTTAATTTTGGTATTTCAGGTTGTCTACTATATCGAACAAAGTGTTCTTTTAAAATATTAGTTTGTCACATCATCCAACGAGTTAAAAAATTTCAACCTATAAATTTTTAATATTTATTGATAATCAAAGGTTATTAATATGAAAATATATTTTCATATATCCCATATCCTAAAAAGGGATGAGAAATCTTCCTCTCGAAAGGATGAGAAAAATGGATGTGTTAAATAACACTAAAATATGTTACAAAATAGGAGAACATTTGTGGGAAGTGAAAATGTGGACATGGAGGGAAAAATAAATTTACATATAATTATGGAGCGTGATAGAGAAAATTTATCCAAAGGATTTGAATGATCATTATAATGTTAATGACATCAAAACCATAAACCAATGAAGTCTGGAAAAGATAATCGATTCATATAAAATGAAGGTAATATGATAACATTTTAGATTCAAGATTCATTTCATAGATATTAGGAATAAACTTTCCATAAATAGTAATGAAACTAGAAAATATAATTACATGACAAATATAATTTCACCCATTAATAAATTTTCACTATAATATCATATTTTGACCCAAATGAGATGTTTTCAAGATAATTTAATATGATTGATGAACTAAAATAAATTTATTATTGTCCATGATATATATAAAAGGATGAAAATATATTATTATTATATTTAGATATTAAACAGAAAAATATTTTTCAATAGAAAATATAATACCAAAAATGAATAACACTTACTAAAAATCAATAATACAATAATCTCTAAAATTCAATATTAATACAAAATATGAAAACTAAATAATTCAAAAAATAATCACCCTTTAAATTCATCAAAATATTCCTTAACAAGATAGAAATAGTTATATTATAATTATAAGATCTTATATTATTTCATGATAAAATAAATTTTTATCAATATATAATATCAATCACACTTAAAAAACATATCAAAAGTGTATATTCTTTTTTCATATATTATTTAAAATATACTTGTCATTTAAAAAAATAATGTCATAAATAAATTATTCAGGCTTTCAAAATATTTATCAAAATTTATTCCGCCAATTTAACTCACCTTAGAAAAAATTATTTTTATTTACCTTAATTATATAATGTTCCTTTAATTACGAACTTATTTAATACTGACATTAATCACAGAGTCACAAATGAATTTTCAATCGCTGGTTTTCTGAATGATATATCAAATGTTCCTACACTTTAATAACCCATAATTACCTCAATATCAAGGATTATATGAAACCTAAAGTTTCTCCAATACCATTAAACTTATTTACCTATATTTTCACGGAATTATCCTTCAAATAACATTTTCACTAAAACCCAAACTAAACCCAAGGGTTATATTACCATAAATGTATCTGAAAATATTCGTAATAATCTTATAATTCCATCACTTAAAACCTATAAAAGGTTTATATATTCCATTAAATTTAATATGAACTATAAAATTATCAACCTAATTAACATTAGGTTTATCTTATATCATTATGACATATCACTAGTTTCCATAGGTTCCATTCATTAATTCATAAAAAGAGATCATAATGAAATTATGAATTAACCTATGCATATAATCCCAGAGTGTCAAATTATGATCTTAGTAATAGAACACGCATTTTTCACCATAATGATGGTCGAGATAAATTTGAATAACACTTTTTATGGTTATTATCCCAATATTAATTTAATCCAAAACCACCTCCACTAGTAGAATGTAGAAAGGGATGTGTTTCTAGGAAAACTAAAAAAAGTGTACCTTAATAAATAATTTGCGATATGATTTTATAGGTAGAGATATCCTCAAATTATATAATAGGGTTATGTTGGTTTATATATGTTTTCTTAAATCTAGTTTCCATGGTTTCGTCTAAATATCCTCTGATATCAACTATAATGTCCCCAATAAATTAGATTAGAGTTAGTTGTTACATTATTTCATTGTAACTAGATAAAAATAAATTCAATACTTTGGAACAAATAATTTAGTAGAATTGTTGAACTATAAACATAAATTATTCTAATTTTACATTGGAAGAACAAATATAAAATATTTTGAGAGAAATTATTTTACATCCATGAACTCATTCGAAGATTCCTTCTTTATATATTTAAAAATTGTTTAAAATTTTGTGTGATCTTATATACTGAGCATGTGTTATTTAAAATAGAATTTAGCATATAATGAATATGGAATAATCAATATAAAAATATAAATAATAGAAAATACATATCATTTAAACACTAACTTGATAATGAATAATAATATAGTAGGAATAAATGATGATAAAATATTTCTATACAACTAATAAAACATGCTTGAAAATTATCCATGGATATCATAAAAAATCAGATAATCACATAAAAATCTATAATAATTCTAATAATTATGGAATATATAATATCAGAAATAATAAAATTACCACTAAGTCCATTTTTAAAATTATCATACTTAAATGGGTAAACCCTTGGCCAATTATAAAACAACCTAGTCTTCTAAGACCTACAAATGCATCAAGGGCTCATAACTATCCCAAAATTACATTTACTAAGTCAATTTCAATTATTATATGAATAACATGAATAAAAACATAATACATAATCAACAGAAACATTTTTATTAAAGAAATATCAATGAAATGTTGATATTTCACCCAATCAAAATAATCATAAACCATCCAGATAAAGAAAGAAAAATATTATAATTATAACATATCCCTATAATAGTATAATTAAAACCAAGGTTAATTATCATTAATGAAAAGAAATTACATAAATGATCCTTACAAAATTATTGAATAAAATAAATATTTCATTTTAAAATTAACTTTTAAAATCTAAATATTTATACAATATTATTAAAAATATGTTCATTCAAAAGAAGAATTATGGTGGGAAATTTTATTCATGTCAAGTAACTTAAAAATAATATTCCTTACAATTTTTTGTAATAACAAAAAAAGTAATTCATTCGGAAAATGATAAAGAAATAACATTGAAATTTTTTATTGAATGTAAAAAAAAGAGAATAATGAACTTATAAAATCAACGTATAATACCAAATAAATTATAGAAAATTTTTAATGAAAATATAGAAATTGATGAAAAATATTCATAATGAAATAAAAAATAACGTAAGCTTTCCCTTAAAAACATTATTTTAGACTCTTGAGTACTTAAAAGGGGAAAACTGCATGGAAAATTGATATTTAAAAAAAAATAGGACAAGAAAATATATTATGTTTAATTTAAAAATATTATGTAATTACCACAAATGATACGTAAAAATAAATAATCACTAATAATGATGATATTTGGAAATAAACTCTATGTCTTTGGTAACTTTTGAATCATAATCCCCATAAAGAAATAAATTCAAATGATAATTTAAATATGAGTAATATATATTTAATCATGATATATCATATCAAAGGGGAAATATATTTACCACATTAATGTAAATTGGTCCATAATACATTATATGACATAATGGAGTGGAAATTAATATTAAAACCCTAAGAACAAGTGTGAATCACCACATATATTCATTATTTTCCTGAATAATGAACATATATTTATTATATAATTTAGTAGTATAATTTTACAAGTTCATTATTCCATTTATTTTTTTATTACCGGATATATTTATTTTATTAACAAATTATATTCACATCAGACATTTTGATGTTATGTAGTTCATATGTCTAAAATGACATTAGGAGGTCGACTATGGTAAAAGTGTTCATTTTTCCAGCATGTCAAGTTGAATAATCATGAAATAATTAACATTTTTATAGATATTTTTTAATTTTAATACAAACTATTTAATATGGTTATGAAAAATGAATTATGTTATAATAATGGAGATATTAAACTATACACACACATGGGTAATGTTTCTATTTTTCAATGAAATTGAAGTATGTAAGTATGATGTTATATTTTTTTAATGATTATTAAATAAAATATAAACTACTATTTCTTTAAATAATATTATATATATATATATATATATTTCATTTTATGTATGTATGGGAAAAAATAAAATGTCTTTGTGAAGTTGGTAGTGCACATGTACACATGAAAGACGCTATGATTTTTCAATAAATAGAAAGGTAAGACAAAAATGATATATTTTATTTCAAAAATAATACATATTTCACTAATATATTGTAATAAAATTAAATCCATCATTATAATCATCTATTATAAGCGATGATGGAAAAAATATTAAATCGTTTTCTATGGCGGTAGTCCTTCATACTCATGAATGATGATTTTATAGAAATAAAAGATAGATATTGGTTATGAACTTAATATAACAAAATATAATTAGATGAAATTTTATGGAGTTATTAATTAAAATTTTTGGATAATATTTTAATTTTGTCTATGAATAAATGAACTAAATCATTCAGTTAAAAGTTATACTTCTTATTTAAATAACCTTATTTTATTTACATATTGAGCCTGATAAGGGTTCTATTATTCCTAAACAAAGTCCTATTTAATTTGGGAATGAATTTTGGAACTATATAAGGTAATTTTATTGATTAACAATTTTTTTTAAGTGTATAGAAGATAAGAGAAGAGGTTTCCTTTTATATGTTTTTGGAAGGGCATTATTTCAATTTACTAAAGTATTAATTAAATATAGTATAAATTTGATGTTATAATGGACAAAAATATATTTTATTTGAATATAATTTGATTATGACTCTAAATAATCTCATAATGATAAAATTTGAGAAGTCTAACTGATGTTTTAATCATTATAGTTTTGTTTTAACCATATGTTAACCCTGTTGACTATTAAAGATATAACAATGTTATTCTCCCTATAATAATCTAGATAGTTACTATAAAGAGAAACCTGGAACATAAATGTTACATGTTTGATATTTTAAACAATATCAAAATAAATTGGTTAATGATAATATTTTTAGGAATTTTAAATCATTTAATAAAATATCATTTATTATAAAATATCATTAATATAATTTTATGAACTATTTGTTTAAGTTGTCTTTGAAAACAAATGACATAAAAATAATTTTAAAATAATATTTTCCAACATAAATATTATGTTATAATTATATAAATATCTTCATAAACATAATAATACTTTGAAATTATATTTTTTTAATTTATATATATATTTTATTTTATTTTTCTAATAATTGAATAAATAATGGGTAATGATTCTCCAAGCATTTTATGGTAATTATAAGAATTAAAAATAAATTTATTTTATAAAAAAAAAAATATTTTTTTCAATTATTCAATTATATCTAACCATATGTTATTTAGGTGCCTATAGAAAATTTATAATTTTTTAAATAATGAAAGTGACATTTCTGACTTAATCATTTAATTGAATATTATAAAGGGTAAAATCAAAGAATATGAAACAAAATTGATATTTTAGAAAATTTGATGAATGGAGATGAAATAAAATGATACAATTTGATAAATTGAAGTTTTAGTGTAATTATTTAGTCCTTATCAAATTATTTTTTACCTTAATTACTTGATTGAGCCTTAGTGTGGTGACAATTATTTACCATTTTTTGTAGACAATGACTACACATATATTGTGTTTATTTATAAAATTTAGGCCAAATAATTCAATATAAGGATTAATTTTTTCCAAATTAATTTTCAATAAGTTTTAGAAATTAATTTAATCGTATAACACAAAATGAAATGAAAAACAGTTCTTAAAAAACGAATTTTTATGTATAAAATCAATTTTATACAAAATTTTACAATAAAATTGATTAGAATAAAACAAATTGGATTGTTCATAATATAATGGATCTAATGTTACTTTGAAATAATTTTAAAAAATATTTAAATATTTAAATGCATGAATCAAAAATATAGTTTTCAATAAAATTAGTACTTTTCAATATTCATTGGAAAATAAATCTTTCTATAAAAATACCATAAATTAAATTTATAAGAATTTTTTCATATTTATTTCATAAAAAATATATATTTTTTTAATTTTATATAAATTAATTATAAAATTTGGTCAAATAAATAAATAAAATCCATTTTTTGGGAAAACCTTTTTTTGAAGAATAAAATGGCTTTGAAAAATATTGAGTTATTTATTTATAATAATTAATATAAAAATTAATTGAGAATTAAATTTATATATTTTCATAATAAATTTAATCCTATTAATACACACTAATTCAATTACAATGATGTAATGTTCATATTTAAATAAAAATATGGCATTGTTTATTCAAGATTAGTGTTGTGTGTTCTATAAACTATCGAACATAGTGTTATTTTAATATATTAAGGTGTCAAGTATATTGATATTGAGAAATAATCTTATGGATATTCAGGAAGTATGGAATTATAAATAAATATTTTTATAGGTTAATTAAAATAACCACTATAATTATGGTTAAAAATTCTTGGTTTATTTAGTGTTCTGATAAAAATAAATGGGATTAATATTATGGGTATTATAGAAGTGTTTGATGGTAATACAATCCACTATGACAGGAAAACATATTTTTGATTATCTTTTAGGAAAAACAATCTTTTTTAAAATCATTATGTTAATCAAGAATTGGAGAAAAGTTCATATAATGGAGAATTTGATTTTCAATTATATTTAAATCACGATGAATTTAATTATTACAATGAAAATTGTTATTTCAATTCCATATTTTATCTATATAAAAATCCCACCTTTTAACATGGTTAAAAGGGATCTCTTACATGGACCAATGGCGTATATGCACAATGCCTGAATAACTTGGCCTAGAGGGCTAGGGGAATAATCCTATACATATTAATAACATGAATATTTCAGAACAACCAACTCTTAATGCTCTTCAAGTATGCATCATATCACTATTTGGCATTGTAAACAGTTTACATTTACCTTGTATAAAGTATCATATGATGATGACTACTTTGATATCCATGCATCAATCATTGATCATTTTTTCACTAAATGGTCACTACTTCTACTCTGGTCCAACCTCCTATGTTTATTGTAGTACGAAGTACCCATTATTATTTACGGATTAGAAGACCTATATCCTAAAGGCCTAAATACTTTTATCCTCTAACATTTGGGGGACAGAGGCTAATGGATATCTTGACTTCCATGAGACCTTAAGGCAAAATTATATTTCCCAAAATCTTAATTTAGATGACTAACGTGGATGCTACAATACCACTAACGTAACTTCTATGGTTCTTTTATAGTGACTATGATGTCCTTGCCACATAGATTTGAACTTGATTTTCTCATGAAATCTTATAGGGTTATTACCAATAAGGATAACCCTAATCATGACTCTGAATGTTATGGTATGGTTCATAGATGATTAAAAGAGGATAATTAATATAGATGTTGTTTTTAAAATAAAATTAGAGTAACACCAATATGATTTTTACCACATTATAATTAGTATTTTACATAATATTTGATCAAAATAAGTAATATGACATTGTAATTTTCTTAAATCTAATTGTTTTATTATGTGAATCATTTAGACTTTATAGAAAAAAACCATGTTATAGGAGGTGAAGGTCAAGTAAATGTGTACATATGATATGGACTTAAAAATAAGGAAAAGTTTGGAGAAATATATAGATCAAGATTTTTTGATCATGGACTTGGAGTAAATGATTAACCAATAAAAACATGTTATGGTTTAACAGAATATGTCATTGATTGAAACATACAAGTTAAAAATTAAAAATTTAGATCAATTTAAAAATTGATTTGTTATAGAATATAATTATTGGATTTCACTCAATTTTTGATGGCCTATTTTGGATGTTTTGAATTGTTAACCTTAAAAGAGAGAATATATGACTTTTATATAAGATTAAAAATATATTTTAGGGGATATCATTATTTAAAGATCATGAGGTATGTAATAATAATTATTTTCTCGAGATACACACTCTGTATATGGATTGATTATGTGAAATCATTGATATAACTAGAAAATGAAAAATAATAATAATAATAAGAATACAGTTAACAAAATTAACATAGAGATAAATTTTACACTACAATGTATACAATATTTTATTGTTTTGATTTGTGGGAATAATTCATTTCGTTTTTTTATAGTGTGTTATAAATTGTGAACATTATAAATGATATTTATTAATGTGTGAGGTTCTAAACTATTAGAAACAAATATGGAACTATTTTTTTGTTTTATTTTTAGAAACAGTTTATTCAAATCCTTTATAAGTCTCATAAAATCACTTAGAAATGGTGTTTTACAGTTTCATGTCATAATATCCTTACCTAAACCACTGGGTCTGATTTCTGTGTTTTGTGACCTCTTGTGCACCTCCCCATATGAAAAATGATTCAGAATAGGAGTGATGGTTTATGTCCATCATTGGGGTGACTCTACCATCAACATCACTACATAGTATCAATAATAATTAATCAATTATAACAGGAAATAATTAATCAATGTAATAATATGAAAACTAAATAATAGAGTACATATCATCTAAATAAAGCATCTACCAATATAGAGTGATTTTCTAGAGTAATTAATGATAAAAAACAAATAAAATAACTATCGGGTCCTCAAATTTCAATCTCGGTCTACCACTTTTTCTATTCCCCTCTACTCAGTTTCATACAATATTTCTCTTTCCCTTCATTTGATCCCTCATGAAATCTTCAAGGGTTATGAAATGACCAATTAGGGTGTGAGTACAGGACTTAGAAGAACACCACCAATGCATCCTTAACTTGGGAAGATCAAGAATAAAAATGTATTCCATAATAATAAATGCACGATGAGCATAAAAATACAATAGAAAATCAAGTGGTTTTTCACTAACCAAGTCGTTACAAACCCCGATTGCACTTACTTCGGCTCCATGCCAATGGAATAACGGATGATGTCTTCAGTAACCAATCAAGCCTCCATTCTAGTTCATATATCACTGAAATAACATCATGGTATAATACCAAATGTTTGAAAGGAAACTCACTTGAGTTCCTAATATATGGAATGCATCTCACATGGTCACCTGTTATGCGACATGCAACTCATAAGAGGCCCTGATAAGTTGCATGCACCTTGTTGGGGTACCTGTTATATAGAATGCATCAAAAAGGAGTTTCTATCATATGACATGAAGCTTGAAGTATTGATATATTCCATTCAACTAAAGGGAGAACTTGATACACCACATTCATGGTATCATCATATATCCACCCTATGCTCAAATCCATTATCGCCATTATCGCAAGTCAAAAGTGAACTCTCTTTAAGTGATAGCATGTCATGATGATCCACCCATTATAATCCTTATGAATAACACCTCTAAGTAAGGAACCATATAAATGTTAGATCATACATTATTAACATAACATCTTGAGAATATATAAACATACAACAACATGTGATCATAATCGATCATGTCAAATCGCTACCCAAATATCACTATTGGAATCATATATCACAAAGGGTCTCACAAGATACACACACACCCCAATGTGATCATAATCAAGAATTGTAATAAAAATCCAAAAAAAATTGTTATCATGGAAGCAAGTGTAAATGAAATACCATGTATGTAAGAAACAACCTACCTTTTTTACATTGATGATTGAGAACAAGGGTTGACATGCAAGTTCAATCATACCGGTGAATCATAAAAACCTCTTCCATTTTTACATGATATGGAAATATATATATCTATAATATTTAAACATTTTAAATTAAATATAAATAATTTACCTCACATCTTATAAATTTTTTTGAATTACACTCGTACTCATTGAGAAAACCCCAACGACATTGACAACACGTCAATCCGATCAGTATCACATGAGATGTAAAAGAGAGATGTATTATGATATTAGATAAAAAATAAAGAATAAAAGAGAGATGGAGATAACAAAGAGAGGTGTGATGACTGTTTTCCTCTTGTGAATAATGTTTTAGGAATTTCCAAAGCCCCCTTTTGTTATTTTTTTAATTGTTTTCATAAATTATTTATCTCAATAAATAACAAAGTCCTTTATTTCACTCTCTACCCTATTAAAACATTACCAAACCAAATCATGAGTTTCTTATGAAAATTCACCTTTTTATATATATTTAATAAACCATTAATATATATTAAATGGTCATTAATTTATACATATACTGTTACACCATAATACATTAAAGTACATTCCTTTTAGAATAAATTTAATTTCATTGATAGCTTTATTATTTTAAAACACTGAGTTAATATTATGTAACATGAAACATTGAGAATATTTTATATTACATAGAACATATAGTTTATCATTATATATAAGGATCAATTAGGTTATCTTGTGTTACATGAAAAAATGAGTATCTTTGATGGCTTGCGTTACAAGGAAGAATGAGTTTTAGGGAGGAAAAAGAATTAAATTATTATTTTTTAATATAATAAGATATAAACTACTTGTTAAATAAATGGTTATGAATTGTCTTAACTATCATATAAAAATATATTTTTGAATTCATTTATTACCAATTAATTAGAAATGAATATAAATACCAATTTAATATAATAGAATTTTTTTTATAAAAAAATTTATTTAAGCTTCTAAATAAATTTTGTCTTAATAAAATAAATAAATTAATATTATTGAAAGAAATTAATGATAAATTTAAATATTATATAATCAAAAAAATATTTTTTACATTCATGAAATATATTTTATAGTCATTCGATTCAAAAAAATCTAATTTTATGCATAAAACCATTATTTTTCTTTAAGGTTGTTATGTAGCCTTTTAATAGAGATACAATTTTAAGAATAAAGTCATGAAATTTAGTAAATTTTATATGAAATATTAGAATTATTTTTTTAAATTGGAATTTCAAAATAATATTTGGATGATTTTTTTTTTCATTTTTCTTTGAAGTTTTATTTTTTTGACGAATAATAAAAAATACTGAATAATAAATGAAAACTGACTTTTAGTATAAATAATTTATATTATTAAAATAATGTTATAATTGGTTTTAACATATAAATAGATAAATCTATCAACTATAGATATAAATTATTTCATTGGAATCACTTTATATTTAATTTACTTAAAAATACATAGTGAGTTTTTAAACATTTTCACATCAAAAAAGAGGTTTCCCATCCCATATGTAGGAGTAATATTAAATTAATTTCTAACAAATATATGTTTTTATATTAAAAAATTGATTCCATTTTTTGAATCATAATAATTTATAATTTATATTATAGTAGACATAAATTTTGAAAAAAAATAATAGTGAAATTAGTTAAAATTAACTACAACGATTAAGAGAAAAACTATTTTAACAAGGGACAAAACATTAAAATTAAAGCCCCCAATGAACTTATAAAATGTAAAAAAAGTATTTTGTGGAAA
This sequence comes from Viscum album, assembly GCA_963277665.1. Lineage (NCBI taxonomy): Eukaryota > Viridiplantae > Streptophyta > Magnoliopsida > Santalales > Viscaceae > Viscum > Viscum album. Next base: position 987,560,272 of record OY728165.1, on the reverse strand, counting down.
TATATAGACCATATAATCAATTTTAAGCATTTTTTTATTTATTTTAGGCATATTATGTAAGGGATACATTCCAATACAATAATCCTTTTTATATTTGCATGAATTCCACTCATCATCCACTATAAAAGAGCACTCACCCATCTAACTTATTCCAACATGTGATGACATTTTTCTTATCCAATACCTGAAATAATATGCTCAAAAATCACTAAAAGTATCCTAAAATCCTCAGTTTTGGAAGAAATCCATCCGTGGATGTCTTTTGGTTTAATCCATAAGGGGTTACCAGAAAAAGTGGTAACATTATTCAGTGAGCACTTTTGATTTATTTATTTATACAAAACATAAATTATTATTATATCATTATTATATAATTACATAAGTATAATAAATATACTGAGTTATTTATATTACAATGTTATAAAATAAAATTTAACTAAGTTCCATTAATTGATATACAGAATCTTCATCAGTGTGTACCAAGGACTACCACCCTATGAACCGATGTTATTCGTTCTTCCATTACCACCATTCATGTTTGGTAATAATGATTACTATAAAATTATTATATTATATAAATAATATTTATAATTTTTTTATACTTATTTTTTATTTAATAACACATACCTTTATTCCTTCCATTTTATGGTAATACGATTACATCGTTTGTGGATGTGTAGACTACCACCTCTTCAAAGTGATGTGATTCTGTCACGTTTTACATGAAATTTATAAAGGATGGTTTAAATTAAATTTTTTGATATATATGAAATAAATATTATATAGTAATGATAATAAACATACATATAAATTAATTTTATTACATTCAATTAAATAAAGAAGTGGACACAATTTCCATGCATACGTACGACCTACCATCTCTCTGAATAGTGTATTTCATTTCGTATCACCAAAATTTATAGATTACTATAAATAAAATATATAATGAATATATATAATTTTGGAAACATGATTTAAATTTCACATATTATTAAATCAAGATCTTTTTAATAGGAAGAAAGTATAAAATGTCAAAATGTACTTGAGAAAGAAAGGATATATTACCCAAAACGATCAAAATAAAGAAGGATTAATAATGGATGGGTAATAATATATTATTAACGAATAATATATAACATATTAAATATTAATAAGTTAATGTTATAATTTAATAAATAATTTAATCCATTACATAAGAGGGTAAATCACATTTGACTAAAGAAATCCCAAGGTAAGGTATTTTCATCTACATTTTTTTACATATGTGAGATAAATGTCATAGTCAAAACATACTAATTTTTTATGGAAGATATTATAATTTTATTGATATATTATATCATTAATTATCTAATATTCTAGGTATTTTAAATTTTCATTTTATGATAATTAGTTTTGGGGTTATTATTTTGATGTTATTATAGTTTTAAGGGGATTTCTAGTCTAACATTTATTCATGTGATACTTATTCCTTATTCACAACTCATTTATTTAGTTTGGTGTCTATAAATTCTCCTTGAAATTTAATATCAGGATTTTCATTTCAATAATGATACTCAAATATTTTATTAATCTTATTATTTCATTGGGATAATGATCAAAATTCACACAAATATTAACGAATTATCATCAGACTTTTTACATATGTGAAATAAATGGAATAGTCACCAGTTACTTATATTTTGTGGTGTATATACTAAAACTTTTGTTATATTATATCATGAAATAATAAATATAAAATTAATTTAAAAAATTTATTAGATTATTATCACTTTTATGGTTTCTGATTCATATGTTTCCATAGTTGAAAGTTGATTTTGAGTCCCACTTTTATTTCTATGAGACCTATGAAATATTAACCACTTATTTTTTTATGTAGTGTATATAAATCCCATGAAAAATATTTTAGGATTTATATACTTGTATTTATCAGAAATTAAATATCCATGTGGCGATCTCTCTTTCATGGGGTTTATAGTTTCAATGTTACGAAAGAAGTAATGGATTTTTGTCACAATTTTCCTTCTTTGAGAAATTTGTTATGTTATGAACCTAAAATATTTTATGAGGTGTTTATAATTATACATTGAAATTATATATCATGAGTCTCCTTATTCTCATGATAATAAAATCTTCACCTAATTTTATTCCTTCATGGGGTTTATGATTCAAATATTTCAAAGTGGTATGGGACACTTTGGAATTCTTAAAGATTTTTTCCTCAAATTCCATTAATGATATTATAATGGAATTTCCATTCATAAAAATAAAAAACCATTTTTGTTAATTAAACTATATTAGGGATATTTTTTATTTATACCATTCTTATTATTATTATGGATGGTTTATGATTGGGTTGTACATGGATATTATTTACATTCACATCAATGATTCGTTTTATAGCCGCATTGAAATATTAACTTTTCTATGATAATTGAACATTAAAATTCTTCATAATATTCATATAATTTATCGTAGATATTATTTTTCCTATACCATATTCTATTTTTACATATGATTTTTACTTTTAATGTCATTTGATATCGAGGTAAATATTGAAAAATTCATATGTTCTACTCAATATGAATATTTGATGGAGCACATTGATCATGAATTAAATAGATTATATGATTTGTATAGAATTATACAGATAAATACAACATGGGTAGGGCATGATTATAGATATCACCTTCAGGCATCGTTAGTATCATGAGATGAGTGTTTTGGATAGCGGTAGTGGGGTTCTCACATAGTATGTTATGAATTGTCTTATGAAAGGTCTTGATGGTAATGGAATAATTTACCTAGGAAACATGACATTAAATAAAAAAGCATCACCTTTATTAAAGTTTAATTATTATTATAAATAATATTTTCACTCTGAAAACAATATATGGATACATTTCATTTTCATTTTTTTACTAAAAGTAATGAGTTTTTAATAATTTACATTTCCATATTACTTATGAATTATCCAATTTTTTTAATGGAATTTGTTTCTAGTTATTTAAATATACATATTTTTTATTCCACTTCCTTCTTAGTTTATTGTAATGACATAATGTTTCATCTGTTATTACCTTGAAATATTAATTATTCTAAAAAATTCATTTTTTATTATGTTGTACATATCCCTTATTAATCATTTCATCTCTGTTTTATTTTTTCCCTTTCAACAATATTCCATTTAATGTAATAATAATGATGTATAAGGATATGCTTGATGAAACAAAGTTATTTTCGAAAATATTATGTTGTGATTTTTATTTTCATTTATAATACATGACTTCTATATGTATCTAGTTTATAAAGACAACTAAATATATTTATACTTTGGAATTATTTTTTCTATTTATCTTGTGAAAATATAATGGTAGTAGACTCTAGTTTCAGGCTCATTGGTTTTGGGTCTCTATAGTAGGTATTAAAGACATTTTAGTAGAAAATATGGAAAAAGGATTATGAAAATATAAATTAGGTAACATAACGACAACATATAATTTTTAGGTTACATATATAAGAACACCCTATAGGTTTGGTTAAATTGATATTATGTTGTTTTTCTAGAAATACATCCCTATTAGGATACTACAATTAGACATGGTTCTGTCATAGATTCAGTAAGGTGTAATGAATAGGAAAAGCATAAATCAAGCTTGATTGGAGCGTAACCTGGTACACGACAATGAGAATTATTGTGCAATTTGATTCATACTCTATGGGAAAATTCATAGGGTTATTGAATTTTATATTAGAATCCAATATAAAGTATTGGAATATGTAATTGAAATGATCTATGTTGGTTAATCCAAAGAACAATCTAGGACTTTTTTTGAAACAAAATGGTTGAATATTTACTGGGATTCTAGAATAAAATCAATGATATACTTTTTCGAATAGTATTTTAGTTATATGAATAATAAATCATCTATGTATTGTTGAATCATTTAGGATAAAATATATATTAATTTAAGTAAGAGTGATTGACAACATCTTGGGATTATGAAATTATGATTGACCATAAGTCATAACTCTTAAACAAAATTTTTTTTGTTTTATGTAATAAAACAAATCGGGGAATTTGTCAAATGTATTTGTGATAGTGGTAATGTTATTTGAGGAATTAAAATTTTAAATTTTATAGACAATGGTATGAAGATATTTATAACCATTAGGGTTAATAATATCATTAATTATGATTTTATAATGGTAAAACAAATTATTAGACATAAAACAGGATGCATTGAAAACCATATAAATTTTTATTTATTGATTAGTTTAATTTTAAGGATGTTCATCATATTATCTAGAAATGTTATAGGAATTATATTTATGATGTTGGGGAAAAGGAAAAACCACATTTAGGGGGAAACCCATTTCATCCAGTGCGGATGTGGGGCTTAAACCCATGATCGAAGAATGATAAGGATTACACGCCAACCACTAGCCTATGCGATTTCGTGGTTAATGTGTCATTATTTTTAGTGGTAAATTTGGAAGAATAAATATTATTGAAAAACCAGTAGTATTAGGTTTTAGGATTAGATATTAATGTACTAAACATATTTTTTTTGTAAAATAGATTGAGACATTCTTAAGGAATTGTTTAATAGACCTTTCAATCAGTTAATTTTAGTACTTTAGGAAATAATAGGTTTAATTTTGGATATATATTTCATGGAAGAAGTGAGGATTTATAAATTCATCAAGAACAAAAAAGAGGATTAAATTTAATTTATTTAACTACATCACATACAAATATTTCTTTATAATAATAAATTGTTAAATAACCCCTCATCTTTATAAAAATGATCTTCAAATAAAATCCTATATTATTAACAGTATTTTTGATGATATGAATGACCCTATCACAACTATTATATTATTGGTTATGAGGCCCTAAAAATTAAATTTTTAATTTTTTTTTTGATAAATGAACTTAATAAATCTCTACAAAAATTTACCATTTTCCTCTATGTCGATTTCACAATTTTACACTAATGTTCTCAAACTTGAAAACCTAGTTATATATTATTCTGTGTAACCTTTGTATATATGATTCTCTCTTATAAAGATTATATTATATAAGAAATTATCATGATTTTGGATTTTAATTTTGATATTTTCAAATATAAAACCCTGGGATACCAATACAATATTTAAATTGTGATTGAGTAATTTTTTAAGGTGGTAAAAATGTAATACCCAACGAATTTAAAATATTTTTCTTTTAGAATAAATTTAATTTTGTTCCAATATTTCATTATAAAATATGACATGTTTATATTATGTTTCAAAAAACATTGATTTTTTATTTCATTACACAAAACATAGAGTTCACATTTCTCTACAAGGAATAACTAGGAGAGCTTCCATTACACCAAACAATGGATTCCTTCGATCACATTAATTACATCCAAGACCAAGTTTTACTAAATTAAAAATTATCAAGATATTATTATTTAATATAATAATATATAAATGAACTATTAAATTTGAGGTTATGAGTAATATTCAATAAATTTTAAACATATATGGTATAATTTATTGGTTACCAATTAATTGGAAATGAATATAGATGAAATGTTTTTATGATAAAACTATTCTTATGCTCCCAAAGAATCATTGTTTTAATAAATCAAATTAATTACTATTATTGAATGATATAGATGAAAGATATATATTAAAAATTCAATAAAATATTTATGAAATTCATCAAATATTATTGATAGTCATAAGGTAATAACAAAACCAATTTAATACATAAATGATATATTTTTATAAAGGTAGTTATTCCCCTTTTAATGGCACACCTATTTTGAAAATAAATTTTTTCACTTTAATAAATTTAATATAAAAACTAATCTTATATTTAAAAATACTCTTTTCAAAATTATATCATGGGTAATTTTTGTTATTTTAATGGGATGATTCCTTTTATGATTAATAGTGGAATATTTATGATTTTAAATTAAAATCCACTTTTCATCTAAATAATTTATTTTATTAAATTATATTTTAATAAGTTTTAATGTGTGGCTAGATATATATTACATCTATTTATATGATTTATTTCATTATAATATCATTTAAATGTAATTTAGATATAAAAACTAAGTGAACATTTGAGCACTTTCACTTCAAAAACACACTCCCATGTCCAATCTGTGGGATTCATTTTAATTTAATTTATTCCACATTAGTGTTTGGAAACTGGAAAAATTGATTCGATATTTATAATCAGAATAATTTATAACTTCTTGAAATGTCAACTTTATCGTTGAATGAAAATATTACTAAACAAACTTATAATTCATTACAAGGGTTAAGAGAAAAAACCAGCTTAATAATGGACTAGAAATTAATCATAATGAAAAAAATACCCCGAAACATGTAAAAAAACATATATTATTTCCATATTCAGACCATATAATCCATTTTATATATTTCTGGTTCATTATTTGAGGCAAATTATATAATATAGACCTCTTAATAGTTTTTTATTATTATATTTTCAAGAATTCCTCTCCTCCCCCACTATAAAAGGGTACACACCCCTCTAAATTATTCACACAGATAAACAATTTTGGATAATAAAACCTACAAAATAATCTCCCAACATGTGTACACTTATACTAGTATCCTATATTTTGGATGAAATCCAACCAAGGATGTCTTTTGGTATGATCCAATACTTGAAAATGATGTAATGTTCTTCATTGAACACTTTTTTTATTTCATTATCCTACAATTAAATTAATATAATATTTTTATTTATAACAACATAAGTTTTATGTATAAACTTATGTTTATATGTTAAGGGTATCTAATACACTTTCACACACTTCCATCATATGGGATACACAATCATCATCCGTGTGTACGGTGAACTACAACCTCCTTAACCGATGTCATTTGTTCTTCAATTACCACCTTTTGAGGTTAGTAATAATGATGTATTTATAGTTTATATGATATATATATATATATATTATTTATAATTTCTTTAAAATAATTTTATTCTTTTATAAAACATACTTTGATGCTTTCCTTGTTATGGTAATATGATAACTTGTTTGTGGAAGTGTGGACTACCGCCTCTCTAAAGAGATCTGATTCGTTCAAATTTTAATTGGAATGTATAAAAGTTGGTATCAATAGAAGGTGTAATATATATATCATAAATATGATACTGTCATACTAATATACATATATATAATATTCTATTATTTATTTTAATAAAATTAGAAAATGGAAACAACGTTCATGTGTATGTACGGCCCACCATCTCATTGAATGACGTATATCATTTCCTTTAAAAAACATTTAGGGATTAATATAAATAAATATGTAAAAATTATATATGATATTTAAGTTATGGATTACATTTTAGATATAAATAAATCTTAATCCCGATAGTAGGAACAATAAATATAAATTCAAAACATACTAAAAAAGCAATTATTATCAGAAACGAAGAAAATAATGAAAGGTTATTAATGGATTGTTAATAAAATATAATAAAATAATATTATATAATGAAAATTCTTAATACGATTCTATTATAATTTTATAACATTATTAAAAATATTATATAGTACGTTTAATAATGTTTGACTAAAGGAAGCGTAAGGTAAGCAATATTTTCTCATATTTTACATCCATGAGATAAATTTCATAGTCACAAATTACTTGATTTGTGTAGCGTATATACCAAAAACATATGTGCATTATATACTTAATTATTTAATATTAATTATATTTAAATGTTTCATTTTTTAATTACAACTTTTTGGGTTTTTGAACCAGATGTTACCGTAGTTAGTGGAATTCTAGTCTTATTTTTATTTTTGTGAGACTTATTCCTTATTCACCACTTGATTATTTTGTGTGGTGTATATACATCCCTGTTAAATTTTATATAATTATTTTCATTAAATGAATGATATTATATTTTTCAATTGATGATATTATGACATGGAAATCATGATTCAAAAGTTACTCAAATAGTAAGGGATTTTCATCTCACTTTTTACATCTATGAGTTTAATGACATAGTCACAACTTACTTATTTACGGTGGTGTATAAACTAATTTTTTTATATCTTATATGATTAATTATTTAATATTAATCGTTTTTAAATTTTCCATTTGATTATTTTTACATTTTGGGTTTCTATTTCAGATGTTACCTTAATTGTAATGGGATTTCTAGTCTATCGTCAATTTCAACGAGACAAATTTCATATTTATGAATTATTTTTATTATATGGTGTATATAATGACTATGAATATGTTTTATGATTATATTACAAGAATTTATGTGTAATTATATATGAATTTCGTGATACCTTTTTTGACGGATTTATAGTCTCAATATTACCAAAGTTGTAATGGATTTTTGTCAGAGTTTTCATTCTTGGAGACATTTGTTATTTTATGCACGTAATTTATTTCAGGAGGTGTATACACTTCTACATTGACATGATAGATCATTATTTTTATTATTATCCAAAAATTCCATGTTTAATTTCATTTTATTCTTCTATGGGGTTTATGATTCTGTTTTTTCAATGTTGTATAAGACACTTTGGAATGTTTAAACATTATTTTCCATAAGAATGTTTGTAATGATAATTTAAAGGGAATTTCAATTCCTAAAAATAAATTTCTTTTGTAATTAATCCTTTTATGTATATATTTTTTATTTATACTATACTTATTTCTCTTTTTTATGGTTTGTAATTTATTTTTCCAAGGATAGTATTGAAATTCACTTGATTCATTGTTGTAGACCCTTATAATATTCACTTTATAATGATCATCAAACATTAAATATACCCCAATTATAGATATTATTTATCACCAATATGATTTTTTCCTATACCATATATCATTTTTTTCTTATGGTGATTACTTTGGGATTTATTTGATATCTGGAAAATATTGATAAATCTAGACCTTTTACCCAATACAAATATTTGATAAGGTGCATAGTTCATAAATTTGATCGATTATTATACATATTATGAATTCATTGGATATGTACGGCATGGTTGAGGTCTGGTTATAGATAGCCCATTGATGCATCGATAGTCTCATGGGGCGTTTGAGTTGGATAGAATTTGGGGGGTTTTCACCCAATATGTTTTAAACTTTATTTTTAATGGTTATTATAAAAAATTTATCATGCACCTACGAACCATGGAATCCAATTATTAGTAATTTCCATCATTTATATTTAATTATTATTATCCATGATATTTTTAGAATGAAAAAAATCTATGGATACATTTCATTCTCATTATATTGACTAAATGACACGTGTTTTTAAATATTTACTTAGCTATATTGATTATGAATTATCCAGTTATTGGAATGGAATTTGTTTCCAATTAATTACCTTGACATTTTTTTAATGAATTTCCACCCCACATTATTGATTATGTGGATTTTTTTAGGTTATTAAATTTCCATATTGATGGTTCTCATTAATGAATTATTACATACGTTGTACTTAACCATTACCGAGCATTTGAGCTCACCAATACAATATTTCCTCTCCACACAATTCAATGATGTGTACTAAGAAATATATGCAATGATACTCCTAATTGAATTATGTTATAATAAAATAAGAATGATTCTTTAATTTTTATTTTCATTTGTAATATAAGCCTCATTTATGTGTCCAGTTTATGAAGTCAACTAAAATGATTGGTCCTTCTGATTGTGTTTCCTTGTAACTTATACCAATGTAAATGTAGTAGACAAAGGCTTTGGGATTACTGGGGCCAGGTCGCTACATATACACATGCACAAACACAAATAGTTATATATATATTTATACCAATATATATGTATATATTTGTGTGTGTGTGTGTCTATATGTGTGATTTAAACCATATAGCTACATGTTACACACACACAATCATCGATATATACATATAAACACCCTCACATTTTTATATATATATAAAAATATTTTTTATATATATCCACACATAATATATATACAAAAATTTTATTTTCCTTATTTAGTAATAATAATAATAATTACAAATATATATATATCCCATTATTCACACCACACACACATATATATATATAATTTTAGTAAATACCAAATATAAGTAATTTTTTTTCTTAGCCATAAAATTGTATTTATGTAGAACAAGTAACAATTTCACTATTTTTAACTAACCATCTGATAATAATTTATTCATGGATAAATGTCACTCAATAATTAATAAAATTCGAAATTATTTTATTATTCATGTATATTTTTATTTTTATTTGTTTGACAAAAAAATAATAATAATATAATTATTATTAACATAACATGTAATTTAATCAAACACATGACACCCAAAAATGTCATGTCCTTCCTATGGTATCACCCATATTCTATACCTAAGAGTTTTATCATATTTATCAAATTGTAAACCATTTATGTGATACATCATTTAAAAAAAATTATTATGAAATATTAAATAAATTACCCTCGTGTGTGATGTTATCAAACACATAACAAACACAATCCTTTTGACACACCTAGGGTAAACACTGAATCTCAAACATAATGGTGGTCTTAGATTTTCGATATGTTATATTATTCAAGAGAAATTCAATTATTTTGATAAAAATTGGAACATTTGATATAATATATTTAATTTTTTTATTCTATCAGTGATGAGGCTCTACTTGCCCTAGAATCCCAGGCTAACTCAGCAAAAAAATCCAAAAAATATTTCATAGAATATTCCAAATCCATAATGGGGATTTTAAAATTACTTAAATAATTTAAATAATTTATTATGTTAAAATTATTTAAAAAATAATTTCTCAAATAAATATATTTATAATCTTTTAATAAATGGTTTTTATTATCATTAAAAATTTAGGATATTATAATTCTACCCCGATGTAAAATTCTCATCCCTGAGAGGTAAATCTAGTGGGTTTTTAGACAACTCAATCCAAGGATCTAGAATATTATACTCCCTCTCTCACATCTTCGTACTATAATGAAAATTAGGAATATAAATAGAATCTATCATATATATGGGATCACAACAGGTTTTCTTCGGAGTCAACTAATAACCCAAGGTAGACCCCTCCCAGCATTAACCATAGTCATCATCAAAACATGTTAATCACAATCATCATATGTACTCTAACACAATTTCATGGTCAATTATAATAAATAATAATAAATAATATATATCACAACAATATCATAATATTGATACATTAGACAATAAAAAACTATCCTGAATAGATTGAACAAATCAATGTATTTAATTAAAAGCTATTATGCGACACAATAAAAATTATATATATATATACGACTTCTGAACCTATATACCTATCCAGGCTGAATGAATGAACCCAAAATATTATAAATCACATATAAACATGAGGTGCATCAACGAAGGTGATTTTAATAAATAATAATAGAAAACATAATTTTTCCCACATTATGGAAACACATAAGAATACTTTAAAGTACGGACCACACACTATCATGGTACCCTACACAATTCCCAACAAAAGTATATCTTTTATAGCCAATAACCTATCAAGGAAAATAGAAAAAAACATTAGTGAATCCTTGTTCTCGGATACCATTTTGTAATATCTCAACCCAAACCACCATGTCTGATCTAGGTGTTATGTGACCTCATGTATGTCTTGTTCTATACAATAGGATTTTAAAAAGAATAAATTGTATACGTCTATCTGTGTGGAGGTTATACCATAATTGTGACCTCATAATATCAATAATAAATAATAAATTATAAAAATAAGAAAATAATTAGGGTAAAAATGTAAAAACATTATAATGGAATACTTGTCATATATATAAAGAATTTAAAAATTTGGAAATCCAATATAGAGTATTGAAAGTATAAAAATTATAAAATTTATTGTGGGGTACTCTAATGTCCTTCAGGGTCCACCAGATGCTCCATCACTCTATACATATCATCCCATCACATGGCTCTTCCCCTTCATAGAATCTCCCTTAAAATCAATAAGATCATCGAAATTCCTAAGTAAGTTGTGATCACACATCTCAATATGAAAGAGAAATTTAATACATAACCTGACATGTTTATGAATAAAAATTTATTATATAATAATAAATGTATAACAATCATAAATGTACAATGAAAAGCTGAGCGGTCAAGAAATAACCAATCCTCCGAAAACATCAGCTCTTCCTTCTTTAGATTTGTTCATAAAGACTTATCAAAGATGGTACGGAACATAAAACCAATGTTCAATGACAATGGCAGACAATGTTTAATGTTCAAGTTAAATTTCACCTCTAAATCATAGATTCATTCTTGTTTCTACATGATTTATAAATACCAGTATATTTGGTATTTATTAAATATAATTTGATTAAAAATAAATTGGCTCAATATATTTGAATAAAAATTAGGTCTAAATTTGTACTCATCGTGATGAACCTAACGACACCCAAAACGCTACATTCCAATTAGAATCATAGGAGATATTTAAGAGAGATGTTTTCTGATATTAAATAAAAATGATAGTGGGTGATAAGTGAGGGATGTGTTTGGGAGTATTTACTCATGTTAAACAAAACATATGTGTCATTACCCAAAATTTTATCAATGAAAATTACAATATTATAATTTTGTTATAAATTATAATCCTCATAAAATCACATATAAACCACAATAACAACATCATAAAAATGAATGAATGAATGAAGTGATATTTCTAGAAATTAATGAACCTATACCAATAGAATAGTAACACGGCCTTTGGAATAATAATATGACCCTTATGAATAGTAAAATGACCAATATAATAATAAACTATTCCATAAAAGTATATATAAAATTTAATTATCATAAATATGAAAATTTTATATAATAATATCATATTATAATTAAATAATTGATTAATAAATTATTATTTGAGTGTTGATCTTTTTATAATACATAAATGTTTTTATTTAAATTTCATAATTAATATAATGATTTAAAAGAAAATAAATTTTCATAAAATATATTCAGAAATAAATATTTATTTGTATTATTATTATAATATAATTTAATGAGACTATGATTAATTTTTCAAAGTTTAATTAAATTAGTTATAATTTAAAATTTATTATTTTCAACGTAAAAGATGATTTTTAAATGAACATTAAATTTGTAATATTTATAAAATTATATCAAAATATCATGTCCATTTTTTATTATACACTTCTTAAAATGGTTGGGGTTAATTATTGGGGTTTTCTAAAAGAGTTTATTTTTTGGGGAATTGTAAATTATGATAATATTGAGTACATATAAATTTTAAGTTAAATACACTATTCCTTGAGTAATCACTGATGTATAAATGATAATATTTAACAATCCTTATTTATTTAATGTATTTAGTCATGCAATAATCATTATTTCTTGTCTTGTTTAAAAATAATAAAACAATGAATAATATAATGGGAAAACACCCCTCTCCTCAACTACAAATACCACCCATCACCACCACTTCTCCTCATACTTCCAAGATTTAAGCCTTGTACCAATTATTCAAAATACTCTCCCCAAGCCCCATACCAATGTTTAGTGTCCATTTCTCTCATCATAATACCAAAAAATTCCATGAGGACCTCAACGGGAGAATTCAAGTGAAAAAATCCACTTTCTTTTTCATTTAATTTTTTTAAATTTATTTTTCTTTCTTACTATCTCATCACATTCCCTTCTCTATGTTTAATGGTAATTCCACTATCTCACAAATATTGTTATTTTATTATGTAAATGTATTAATCCATCACTATTTCTTTCCCCTCTGATTTTTTTTCTAAAAATGAAAACATCATCCATGATGTGTTAATTTATCACATTCAAGGACGGTGTATTTCCAACTCACAATACCTCATTAAATTATGGTTATAAAACCATTTTTATGGTAAAAAAATATTATAATATATTTAATACATCGAATTTAATGTTATATAACCATTATATATGTACATAATATTAATTAATAAAACAAAACTAGTTTGTTTTGATCGAAAACCCGCCAAAATAATGCAAATGATTATCACTAACATATTATCTAATGATTCATCCAAACCCAAAATAATAAAATAACATATATAACCTTGTAGTCATATGTATGTTCATTAATAAAACATAAATTTAATTATTGGATACCATTATCATTTTACATTATTTTCCATAAATGTATACAAGTAAAAAGATCTTGAAAACCCAGGAATCCAATGCTCCAAAACGATGAAATTGAATCTCATAAATCATTAATAAAGACATAAATGAACTTAATAAAATTATACTAAATAAAATAAATATATAAAATTTATTAACTAATTAATTAATGAATACATTTTGATTATCTAGGACGTTATGGTCAAGTCCATAACACTTTTAGACATAAGGTATATATTATTTTCAATACTCTGTTTCCCACCAGATTACACTTTCACTCACTTTATCATAATTTAAATCATCATTATTTTTATATAATTGTTATAAATTATTCTTGTATCTACTAAAATCATGAATCAAGATCATATCAACCTTATTTTTTTAGGGTATACATGTTTTTAAAAGGATCTCTTCTCAATTCTTCCTGATAAAGCAGCCTTTTTAAAGGGAACATACTTCTTTTTACACATTTTAAAGTGAGAATGTTTTGAGAGAAAACTATTTTACAAAAATTAATAATTTTATCATAAAATAAATATATTTATTCATTTATGGTTTTATAAAAACTGTCCTGACATTTCAGTTTTAAATAATATTTAATATTTTCCTTAAACCATAATAACTTGTTTTATTTATAGACTCTTAAACAATATTTTTAAATGTTATAACTTTTTTTAAAAATATTTATCATGAAATATACCTATTAGTTTTCAATTGTGTTTTAAATCCATTCTTACATGGAAACCATTATGATATTACCATTTTAAAATTCCATCTCACATGATTATGATATCCAATTCATTTCATGGGTAACCCTTATGTTAATGTTAGATTATTCAGGTTGAACGTATAATCATGAACATGTTATGATATGTGAAACTAGATAGTTATCTACTGAATTGGGTAATTCTTAGTCTCATGAGATGTCATTTACAATGGTCTAGGTGGTTAACTTTAACTTGGGATCAATATTCTACTATCTTGGGTGTTAGCCTCGTTCTCCATGTGAAATAGTCTTATTGGTTAGCCTTTACTACAGATCCTTTATGTGAAGTGAGGCTTCACTCATGCTTATTTATGGTTTTCTGATCCATACACGTTACTATTATTTTATGAGTACATGATCCCATGTTCTGTATATAATATTTCCATATCTTTATTCCTTTTATTGAAATTATGTTATGCCTTCAATCCAATAAGCTATGATTTCTTCTTATGTTTATTCCCTTACTAGGGATTTACCACATCCCTATGTTCATTCATTCCCATGGATATCCTATAAATATGTAAGGGCTCAAATGGTGTTAGAATATCTTTGTGATGATTAAATGAATGATTTTTTATGTCTGTTTCATTCTTTCAAAGTATGTATCTAAACATCCAAAGGCATTAGACATTACAATGATTGGATTGTAATTGATGGTTTTTTATTATTAAAACCATGTTGTAGTATGTGTAAAAGGACAGGGCTGTTATAGATAGTATGAGAGAATGATCTAGTTATTTTTGTAGATTATGACTAAATAAATTTAGTAAGAACCACATGGATAATCCTATCACCATGGATAACCTAGATTGAAACATAGGCCATCAAAAGTTAGGATATACTTTCTCTTTACAAGTTTATCCTTATATGATCAAAATTTCCGTTTATTGTGTTCATTAACTATGTATTGAAGTTCTATAATTTTACTTCCATTTTTATAGTTAATGGATGGAAATATAAGAACTCGTGCCAAAAATCATTTTGATAGTAAATGTGATGATTTCCCAAATGATATGAAAAATATGATGGCAATGGTATCTCCAAACATCATGATATTACTCTCCCAAATGATTCAAATTATGATTAATAACTGAATTGTGTGGAACACCATCCTTCTGCTAATGAATAGAATGTTTCGATTACATCCTTTATCCGAAGCATCCTAAAATTATGTACAAGTGTGAGGAGGAGTATGAATCTATATCTAAACTATTTTCTAAATTATTACTGCCATATGAGAAATACTATCTAGCTCAAATGACTGAGACATAGGAGAAAATAATGTTCAAAGACATGTCCATTGTTAGGGACTACAACAATGAGTTCCTTAAAGAATTACCTTTTCTTCCTCTTAACTGAGGTTTTGAGTTACCAATTGATCCTATTTCTGTATGTATTCATATATTAAATAAACCTTATTTAATTTCCACCATTGGGCTTTAATAACTGTAGAAGCAGTTACGGGATAATATGAAAAATGTTCATATGTGCTTGAGTACTTCTCATGGGGTGTATGAGTCCTCTTATTATAAAGAATGATAAGTAAATGTTTCTATATATTGAATATCGTGAGATGAAATAAATCATGATAATGAAAAATTATCCCATCCATGGATAGATGAACTATTCGATCAACTACGTGGGGTCAAGTATTTCTCTAAGGTGGACCTTTGGTCCAGATATCACAAAATAATTGTTAATATGGAAGACATAACAAATAATTCCTTTTGAATAAGTTATGGAATCTATGAATTCATATTTGTTCCCATCAGACTCAATAATACTATAGAATGTTTCATGTAAATAGTGAATATATTCATTAGATATTACATCGATAAATATTTGGTGGCCTATAGTGATGATATTATGATATAATCCAAGACAGAGGAGGAACATTATGATAATTTTAATACTATTATAATGACTTTGATAAGGGAGAAAATATATGAAACCTAATGTTAATGTGGGTTTTGGATAAAGGATGTCTCATTATTTGGGAATGTAATCACCAGAAAATGGATATTTGTTGAACCATTCAGGACAAAGACATAGAAGATTGGGCCAAAACAACATTTGTAACAAAGATTCATAGATTCCTTAGTGTAGTTGGGTATTACTGGTGATTTTTGAATAAAATATCATGATTTTTAAGACCACTAACAAAGCTAACATGGAAGGGAGAAAAGTTAATAGCAACCAATTACTGTGAATAATTCTTTAAAGACATGAAAAAGAGGATTATGACTGCACCATTACATACACTACTGACAAGTGGGGAAATATTTACGGTGTAATGTGATGCTTCAAATAAGGTATTATGATGTGTAGTATTGAAAAATGATAAACCAATATTCTAATCCCAATGATAGTTGAAAATTCATGAGACAAACTGTCACATTCATGATATGGAGTTAGCAGCTATGATCTTTTAGTGGAAAATTTAGTGGCATTATCTATATGGGGAGAAGTGTGAGACATATACTGATTATAAATGATAATATATATATATATATTTATATTTATATATTCACATATATAGATCATAATATATTCCAGTGGTGATGGTTAGAGATCATCAAGGATTATGAATCCTCAATCTACTACTATCTTTGTAAGGAAAATAAAGTGCTAGTTGATCTAAGAGGCAAGGATCGAGTGACATTATCAACGATGAGAATTTAGAAGGATACAATATTCTTAGTTTTAAAAAGGATGGACTTGAGAATTTTTTATTAATTAAAATCATCAATCCATTCAAAAATGATTTATTAACCATACCACCTCGATAAAATAATGGATTTTGAAAAAAAATAGATGGATATTAATAAATGGATGGAAGAAATAAAAAATTATAAATAATCAATGTTTCCAATGGATGAGTAAGGAGTCATGTGATTTTCATCACAATTATGTGTGTCATTTATTCCAGAGCTAAAGAAAGAGTTTTTGAATGATGCACATAGATCAACCCTCTCTGTTCAACCAGGTAGAACAAAGATGAATCAAGATCTTATTGAAAAATATTTTGGGAACAATATGAAAAATGATATCATTGAATGTACATAGATGTTTCTTGTATTTTAGTAAGTGAAGGATTAAATTAAAAATTCTAAAGTTGTAATTCAACCCTTACCTATAGCAACATGGAAGTGGGAAGAGATCACCAAAGATATTGTCACCGTACATCCGAATACATCCAGAAAAACATTGTTATATTGGTAGTTCTAGATCTTACCACAATGAAAAATCACATTATTTTTTTGATAGGACCTATCACTAGATAAACATACAGGGATATACATTAGAGATGTGGAAGGGTTTCATGGATTACGATAACAAATATAACTTATCAAGATGAAATATTCTCATCAATTTTGTAAAAAGGTCTCTAACATGCTCTAAAATCTAATCTAGACATCAGTATGGCTTATAATCCTCAAACTAATTTCTAATATGCGTTTTCAATTCAGACATGTGAATACAATTTGAGAGAATGTTATATGGAGTGTGAATTTGTGTCAACACACTCTTCTTACCATGTTCTCTTATAATAATCGATTCCACTGGAGAATACTAATTTCTCCATTTAATTACCTTTATGGGAAAATAGTATGAACAACAACATGCTAGGTTAAATTTCGTGAACGTAATATCCTAGGCATCGAAATGGTAAAAGAAAATTTAGAAAGTGTTAAAATTATTCCGAAGCATATCTACGAATCCCAGATTCGACATAAGAGTTATGCAGACAATCGTCGATGAGACATGAAGTTTATGATTGGATACATGACATACCTCTTTATATCTCCATGGGAGAGAATCTTGAGAATTGGGAAGAAGGTAATGATATTCCTTAGGTGTATCACCCCTTTGAGATTATTGATCATGTTGGAGCTGTGGACTATGGAATAGCACTCCACCAACCATGTCTCATGTTCCCGATGAATTGTTTGTATCCCTCTTGAGCAGGTTCATACTAGATCCCTCACATGTGAAGGCATTAACAGTGCTTTTTGAACTCAAGACCTCCCCACATCCGTGCTAAGTCTTTACCACTCAACTAATCTGATTTGTTCTCCCACTAGTGATATATCTATATATATATATATTGTTATATTTATTGATGTATTAATATAAATTTATATAGTTGTATAAATACATGTATATATACATATATAGTTTGTTATATTTATTTATGTATATATGTATATATTTATTCATATATTAATATTATGTTATATCTATTTACTTATATATATTTTGTTATATTTTTTTATACATATATTTATTTGTATATTAATATTTATTTATATGATTAGTTTTCAATACAATTATAAAATATGTTTTGTTTTGTGTGTGTGTAAATAAATACATATATACAAAAAAAACACGCACACACACACACACACATATATATATATATGTGTGTGTGTGTTTCTATAAGTATAATTATATATATATGTATATACATATGTTAGAATATATATATATATATATATATCATTTTGTTAATATATAGACAAACACAAATAGGCACACATACATTATATAGGTACATATATAGTTAGATTAATATATAGGTATATAAATATTGATATATTGGTATTTTAAATAAAATGGACATTAGTTATTATTTAGATGAAGCTAATATATGTTATATGTAATGTTTTTTAATTATTTATTTAAAAAATTAATTTTTAAGTGTGAATATATAAAAAATATGTACATATTGTTATATATATGATTATAAATAACAGTGCATTATAAAAATCAATAAAATTAAAAATAAATAATATCAATATGAATGTAATACCTTAGAATAAATTCAGTCCCCACAAAAAAAATCCAATAATAACCCCTTAAACGAGGCCGAAAATTGACAAAATGTTAAACAAATCGGGGTACCTCGATTAAAAACTTAGTTTTGGAGGCCTTATGGGCCTCTTTTGGCCTAGAAAAAACCTTGACGGGGGTTCCCCCGGGTCACAATAATGTAGAGATCATTGCAGGCTTTGATTTGATATGTGTTAGAGCTCAAACGGACACCCGGATCAAAATGTTATGGCTGTTTGAAGTTCAATTTCTTTTTAAACATATTTTGGATCTATTATTAATTTTTTTTATTTTTGTAGTCTTCAAATTGTTATTAAAGGACTATTCCTCCATATTAATTAAGAAATTATTAATTAAACATATTCTTTTAATTTTACTATAAAACATTTTCACTAAATATCTTATATATTAACTGTAACTGTATATTTATACTTATCTAAATTATATTTAAAATTATATTTAAAAAATATATATTATATTTATATCAATATAACTATATCTATTTATTTAAATATCAATATAAAATTTTTATTTATTTTTTTTGAAATTCGACCCTTTATTAGCGCTTTTAAAAAAAGCACTGATAAAGACCCCCCCTTATCAGTGCTACTAAAAAAGCGCTGATAAAGGTGTACCCTTTTACCGCTCTAAAAACAGCTGTTAAATTGGCTACTTTTATCAGCTCTAAAAAAGCATGGATAAAGGGGTAATTTTATCAGCGATTTTTTAGCAATAATAACGGCACACCCCATTATCAGTGCTTTTTTGTTACTGCTGATAAAGGGTGGTGCTGGGAAAGCCCATTTTTTAGTAGTGTAGAGGTGGTATAGTTGTACTGTGATCTCCTTTCCAACGAGAATCCATTGAAGATATTGGAACACAAATTTAATGTTACACCTGACAAGAATAATCACCTAGTAAATTTACTATTAAGGAACCTTATGTTGAAAGATAAAACATGGGAATTTGAGGGAGAAATTACTGAGAAGTACCCTCAATTGTTTATTTTGTAAAACAAAATTTTGAGGGTGAAATTTTATAGGGGGAAGAATGTAACATCCTAAAATATTATCAATGAAAATTCCATTCCAATTTTTATTTTTTATTGTATAAATATAAAAAAATAAAATTGAGAAATAAATACAAACTTTACACATATAAAATGAATGAAATTGTAGTTATTTATATGAATTAAGGAACCTATACCAATAGAATAGTAACATGACATTTGGAATAGTGATATTATCCTTATGAATAGTATACAAGGAAATAGAATAGTAAAATAACCCATGAATTTATAAATAAAATTTAATTATATTATAAATGAAAAAATGATATAATTGTATCACAGTAGAAGTAAATAAATGTTTTCGAAATTATAATTTAAGTGTTGATATTTTTATAAAATATAAATTGTTTTTTTAAATTTTACAATTAATATAATGATTTAAAAGAATTATTTTTTTTCATAAAATGTATTAATAAATGAATATTATGTTTTATTGTTATTATAATAAAATTTTATGAGAACGTGAATAATTATTCAATGTGTTATAAATTTTGTTATAATTTTAAAATTGGTATTTCCCAAGTAAATGATGATTTTATTTATAAACTAATTTTATCATATTTAGAAAATTATTTTCATAATATGAGATTCATTTTTGAATTCTACATGTTATAACATTGTTAGGATTAAAATTTTTGGGATTTTTATAAAATATTAAAAAATTTGCTGAATAATAAAATAAAACAATTTACCATATATACACATTAAAAGTTAAATACACTATTCCTTAAGTCATATCTAATAAAAGAACCATAATCTAGAATTATTCTTCTATCTTTACTAAATTTATTTATATAGTCAAAAATATTTGTTTTTATGTGGAAAAATAATTAACTACTCAAATAAAATATTAAGAAAACACCCCTCTCCCCCAGTATAAATACCACCCCTCACATCCTACACTACTCATACCTTAAATTCATTTAGACATGTCAATATTATTACCAACAATATTCCAATCCCCCTTAATGGAATTATGTATCCTTTGGTCTAAACAAAATACAAAAACCATTTTCCACAAGGAGGTTCCCAAAGAGGAGACTTCAAGTGATAAAATCCTTTTTCTTTTTCTTTTATTTTCTTTACATTTATTTTATTTTCTTATTCTCTAATAACCTCACCTAAAAATGGAATGGTATCTAAAATATATTACATATAATAGAATTTTTTTATGTTAATTTAATAATCCATCATCATTTCTATCCAATACCCTTTTTTAAAAAATGAAAATATCCTTTGTTATGTGTTAATTTATCACATTATGTGACAATGATTTGTCAATTTCTACATCCTCCTTTATTACTTGTAATAAAACCTTTTTTCTGTTTAAAAAATAATATAATATATGTATCATAGACTATTTATTATTCATTATAACTTTTATATATGTAATAATAAATAATACAATAAAACTAGTTTGTGATAATAAAAAAACCACCATAATAATCCAAACGATTATCACTAACATCTTATCTAATGATTCATCGACATCCAAAATAATAACATGAATGAAATAACAATTTAATCTTTTGTATGTTCATTAATAACATATAAATTCAATTATATACAACCATTATCATTTTAAATTATTGTCAGTACATGTATACATGTAAAACGATCATGAAAACCAAGGAAACCAAAGCTCCAAAAATCCGAAATTGAATCTAATAACTCATAAAAAAGGAAAAAAACTAAATAAAATTATCCTAAATAAAATAAAAGTATTAAATATTCATAACTATTTAATTAATTAATTTAATTTTATTATCCATAAAATTATTTTCAACAACAGAAATCTTTCGATCATTAGGTATGGGATTAATTCAGAACATCCATTTTTTTTATTCTGATTACATTTTCTCTAACTTTATGCAAATGTAACTACTATTTTTTTATATACATCTTATAAATTATGTTTATTTTTTCAAAACACATGTATAAATGTCATTTCTTCCTTATTTCAGGGATAAACATTTCCTTAAAAGGATCCCTTCTCAATTATTCCTAATAAGGAAGCCAGAATAAATTCAACATCCTTTTTTATTACCAATTATCAATTACATATGTTTAAAGAAATAATTATTTTTAAAAAATTAGACATTTTTAATAATTATTTTTTGGTTAAATATCATGTTTTAAAAAAAAATTGTGCCCTTTCCTTTTTAAATATTCTTAAACATTTTCATTCTGCCACAATAAATTTTTTATTTCCACAGTTTCTTAAATACTCTTGTTTACATGTTTTCACATTATTTAGAAATAACTTATCATGATATATGACTAATTTACCTTATTAATGTAAATTTAGGATTTACATATACTCTTTAATTGACACCATTGTGATATTCCCATTTGATATTCCTTCTCACATGATCATGATATATAATGTTTTCAGTGGGATACCCTTTGATTTATGCTTTATTCTTCATGTATAACACATATTCATTAACATGTTATGATTGATGCATCTAGATAGCACTAAAATGCATTTAGTAATGTTTAGTATCATAAGAAATCATGTGCTACAGTCTTGGTGGTTATACTTGTCTCATGGTCCATATAAAATTGTTTTCGAGGATAACATTGAATCTTGATCCATGTAAAACAGTCTTGGTGGTTAGACATGACATATGAAACTACCTATCAAATGGTCCTTGAATCATGCCTTTTTATTTTCTATATAGCTTCCACATTACTGTAATTTCATTATTACATTATCCAATATTATATATTTTATTCATCCATATGTTTATGCATTATTCAATCTTGTTTTTCCTTCTAACACATTTTCTATTTTCTATTCTTCTGTTTATTCTATTACAATGATTTTTAGCTCATCACATTGTTTATGTATTACCCATGTTATCTTATGAAGTTGAATGGGATAAAAGGTTGTTAGTATCTCATTATGAATATTAAATAATATTTTTTTGGTATCATTCATTCTAAATATGTATCTAAACATCCAATGAAACTAGAATTTACCATACATGGATTGTAATTGATGGCTAATTACGCTTAAAACCATATGTTAATATCTGTAAAAGGATAGGGGTATTATATTTCGCTTCTCAAAAATCCCAGTTTTATCATTTTTTTTCATTATTATTATTAATTTTTTCTTAATTAATTACAAATTTATTTATTTTAATCTCTATCCTCTTAAACCATGTTGCACCCACATCATCTGTTTCTTCTTTAAATTGGACATTTAAATAAATTATATCATCCATTAATATATATTAAATGTTCATGTACCTATATATATAGATACCCTCAATCACACACACACACACGTATTTACACCCACACATGTATACATATATATTTATTTATTTTATCTATATATATACTTTATATATTTATAAACATCTGAATATACATATATACACTCAAAAATGTAAATATATATATATATACTTATCTCAAAAATATATACTCCTTATATATACACCAATATTATTTTCCCAATTTAATAATGATAATAATATATTATTATTATTATTATTATATCCATGTCATTATTATCACCATATATATTTCACTAATAATACTCATTAAATACTTAATAATAGTAAATACGTTTTTTATTAGCCACAAAATTACATTTGTATAGAAGAACTAATAATATCACTATTACTACCTATCCTCATAATAAAAATTTATTCATGGTGAAATGTTTCTCATCAATTATAAAAATAAAAAATTATTTAGTTTCACATGTATATTTCATTTTTTATTTCCTCATCAAAAATAATGATAACAAAATAATTACTAATAACCTTAAGTGGGATATAACTAAAAACTCAACATAATAAATGTTTTGGCATGCTTATGGTAAAATCCACATTCTTAACATTACTGTGGAATAAAATTTGTCATATGATACACTTTTATGATGATAGTTTGAATTTTTGTGAAAATAATAATTAAATATTAAATAAATTACACTCATGTGTGATTCTAACAAACACTCATAAAGCAAAAAATTTTATGTGACGCCTAGAGTAAAATCATCATCTTAGACCTAACAGTGGACTTAGATTTCTTATATGATAAACCATTTAATATATATTTTATTATTTTGAAAAAATAAGGGGCATGTGATAAAATATATTTACTATTTTTATTCTATCAGTGATGTGGCTCTACATCCCCTGTAATCTGGTGCTAACATAACATCTAACTCTGAAAAATTTTCATTGATTATTCTAAAGTATTAACAAGGTTTTTACCCTTGCTTTTATCCTTTAAATCATTTATTAATTGATTTTTACTATGGAATTACTTTTTTACATAAAATAAAATTTAAATTATTAACCTAGAAGGTTATTATTATAATTAGAAATATACGATTGAAGATAAATAGAACATGTGGATCAAATCAAGTAATTTTACTTTAATGAATTCTAAATTCATTGATCTTTGTGGTTTCTATATAATATATAAGGACATATTTATCCTTATTGGATATATTATAATATCTAATAAGATTATATGGTAGTCTTCATGATATTAGAGCCCTTAAATGATATGGATATGCCCCAACCATTGACAAAATCATAGGAATTAACTAAAAAGTATTGAAGATGGATAGAACATGTGGTTGAAATCAAGAGTGATTCTGGAATTATAGAATTATAAATTTTAATAGATTTCATGTAACATTGATACATCATGATATAGTTTATGTAGATGGATAAGTATACCATATTTTTTATTTCCACACAAACTAATTTGTAATTCCATTTTTTTTATTATTTTGATCAGTCTTTTACTCTAGAGTATCAATTTGTAATTTTTGATAGGGAGGTGGAGTGTAATTACCTATCTATTGTGTGTGTGTTGTGTACCAAGAGTGTTAGGGGTATATAATATACATTTTAAATGTAGTTTTTATATAATATTTTAGAGCACTGACACATCACTATATGAAAATATCTGTAGATATAACTTAATATAGGTGAAAAGAGAAAAATAAATTACATCATTATGATCAAATATTTCATATTATATATAGAATAGAGGTTTATTTTTTATAATTATAAAAAAGATCATTGAAAGATGAAATTTTTTAATTAAGATACCTTACTTCATAGTAATTTCATGAAATATTCCCACCCTGTGAAAAAAAACCATGATGGATAGTGAATATTATTAAATATATAATAACCTATTTTTATTTATAAAACTATCCTACCATGACATTATGTAACACCCTAACCCTAGATACCCAGTGTCGGTGCATTATTACATAACATTGGCATGATCACAACAGAGATCAAGTCTCGAAAGACCGATTAGTTTAGTATCATTGGAAACACTAGATATATTCATAATGTTTAAATTACAACAATAAGTGAAAAAACAACAACAACATATTTTCTTCATATAACCTCATACTATCCCTGCAGGTCATTCATAAAATTATTCTTAACATCCTGAGAAAAATAAAACATTGAAAGGGGTGAGCTCAGATGCTCAGTGAGGATAACAGTATAGCAGAAACATTCATAAATATACATAAAAATTTAAGGCAATGAATAACTAAAACAAAAGTATTTTAAACATGAACTTCGGCATAATATGGCAAGGATAAAATGAAATAATTCCGTTTAATTATTCACATGGATATTATACTAGTCGAATAATCACATTAAAATATTAATAAGCACTTTCATAATGATGGAATGCATAATTCCAGACTATCATAACCACGTAGCAAAGGCATCGTGCCAAGACTACAAACAAGATTTTTTCAAGGCCTCGTGGCAAGACACTAGTTTGTCTAATGAGACCTATCGATGAATCGAGGAGCTATAGCGGGCTCCACTTTTCACTTACTAAGTCTAATGCATTCCTCATATGAAATGTTTTAAACATAACATAAACATTCGTATTAAAACTAGCATACGAAATGTCAATACTTTATCCACAAACCATGAATGGTATAAAAATAGCACATCCATAGTCAAACATAACACATTCGATACAATATGTACGATTGTATTGAATCATATTAACCTCAATCGAGAATGATGAAGGATATTGTCATAGATGAAAACAATCATCAATACAATTAGAGTGAAATATCCCCATTTTTCTTGAAATCATTTAAAAGTAACACTATTTGTCAAGAATCCATTTAAAAATATATTTTTGAATCAAAGTGTCCCATACCACATTGAAACTTTTAAAATGAGTTTTTGTTTTAAACCTCTAATGTCCATATAAATAAATATTTAAAACCATTTTTAAAACATGGACATTAATTAGCAAGATTTAGAAAAATAAGTCTTTAAAACATTTAAAAATGGTATTTTAGTTAGAGTTTCTAACCAAAAGAGAGACATTTGAATACAAATAATTGAGGTAATCAAAACAATGTAATATCATGAGAATAAATGGATTCATGATATACTATGTCAAATTACATTATATACACCACATAAAAGTGATTTGGTGTATAACAACAAAAAAGTCTCAATGGAATGTGAATTGAGATGAAATCTCTCATAAAGCTCATATCCTTAGGTTAAGGATAAATCAACGACATAATTATGTGTGAAAAATATAAGTACACTAAATATGATTGGATATTTAGTGTAAAATAATCAAAGTACATGCACACATATTCTTGTAGAAACAACACCAATGAATTGGATGTTTATCTCAACAAATCGAGATTGAGTAAAAAATACTCTTATCAAATTCATACCGATGACTTGAGAATTTAAAAATTGAGTGATTATGTGTATAAAAAGTATATCCACATAAAGGGGAGTGGAAATTATGAAATAGTCAAATGAATAGTGATTCCACACATAATCTTGGAGTAAAATAATCAATGAAGTATGCATAAAGTCGAATGAGTGGAAATTGAAATTCCAAATTCCCTTATTTATTTGGTAACATACAAACCATACACCCATGAAAGAAGGATCATAAAATTATGATGTAAATATACATGAATTAAATTATATTACACAATGAACACAAACATGGGCAGTACACCCACCACATGTAATAAATTAGTGGTGAACAATGGAATTCTCACGGAATTAAAAGTGAGATAAGAAACCCCTTACTTTGTACTTTTTCCTTGGTCGAAGACTGGTTAACCTCCTATATAATGGTGAAATAATTGTTATTGAATTATAAAAGGATCATTCACATTAATATGATATCATATATGATCTTTTAACATTGATTTGTTAATAATATCTTAGTATTATCGTCATTTTGGGTGTTAACTTACTAGATTTCTTTTATATTCATTGTTACGTAAGCCTTGTTTGTTATAGAAGGGTTGTATATTATTCATATACAGTATTATATCAAGTACTTAAAAATTATTTTTAATCATCAAATGAGAATAATACTTGAATGGATACGATGGAGAATGAATCTCATCGCGTTCGTGGAGATTGTAGTCCATACGTACGCATGAGCGACAATATCATTATTTTGATGTAAAAATAATATATAATTGGATGGTATATCATATATAAAGAATAATTATCAAGTTATATTTATTATTTACATGAATTACACATCATTATTATACCAATCTTAATAATATTTTATTGAATGACAATTACACCACGGCGTGGAGACGGTAAGCCGTACATACGCACGTATGGTGACATGCAATTCAAAGGATGGATAGAATACTGAATATGGTTGTACCATATTTATAATAACATAAAAATATATAGAATATATTGGAGTTATTATTTTATAATAGAAATAACAATGAAATATGAATTTGAAGAGGAAATGAACTTGAAAGAGGATGGTGAAAACATTACCTCTTCCTCGGGTTCTTCCTTTTAATTTGATCAAAAGGGATCCCTAGGTTGGCTTTCTGATCAAAATAAGGCATCTAGGATGTAGTGAGGGATGTTGATAGAGTATTTGGGCAGGGTTTGTCCGAACCAAAAAGCTTTTAATGTGTGAATTAGTGATAAGGGAGAGTTCCCTTTTATAAGAGGGGTGAGGGGCACCTGTGGAAAAGGTAAAAATAATATTTGATAATAAATTCATATTCGGTTTCTAATGGCTCCAAAGTGGATTATTTATAGGATAAGGTGGGGAGAGGTTGAAAAACACTCAACCAATACAATTTAGACAGGTTTGGGACATTATGTTAACCTTATCATTACGTATTAACTCTTAGTTAATTAGTTTCACTTTTACAATGTCTCTTTGTATTTTTATATTATATGGTTAAAAAACTTACTATATACATCCAAGAGACAAAAAATTTGTCCATTAATTATACTCCTATCATGATATAAGTATCTTGGCCGAACCTTAGATTTTTAAGAATTGAATATAAATTAATAATATAATATTTGTTTTAAAAACTCTTTTATGTCAATTTTGACACTATTGCGAATTTTGTTTTTAATAAATTGATAATAAAATTATTACTTCAAACAAAATTTATATAATAAATCCTAATATGTCATAGTAACCTATAAAATTAGTGGAATTCATAAAAAGTCTCTAATTACATTTATTTTGATATTTATAATATCAATTATTTAAATATTTAATTAATGAGGTAATTACTATATCTCCATTGTGTCATAAATAAGTTAAATTATTTAATGTCTGAAAATTATAAATAAAATACCAATATATAGTAAATATTTTTAAGTTTATAATGAATATTTAAAATAGAATTTATCTTTTGTATAACCCTATATTAAAATTTTTTTAGTAAATAAACTTTTATTTTAACTCTTTTAACTCTTCGTTGAATTAAACTATAATAAATGTCCTAATCAAATACAAGTGGACCTAAATGATAATATTTTTCTCCTAAGGATGTTCTTGGTCACGATAAACATGTCCAATAGAATTAGGACATGTGTTATGGTAATATTAATATCATTTTTTCTCTTAATTACCCTATTTACTTTTAACCGTTGTAAATAAAAGTAGAAAGTTACTATACACCAAAAATTATTTTCATCTCATTGAACCAAATTTTACTACATGATATTAACCGTGTATCTAATATTTTTGAAATTCCACTCACAGAAGTGGTAAATTTATGTTTTATGGAAAATTTAGTTTTTTAACTACCACTTATTGGTTTCACTATTCATCAAAAAATGAAAGTTTCTAGAAAAATACCAAAAATTAGGCCTAATCTATAATTAATGTTATGAATTAAAAAATGATTTCTATTTTACCAAATTCAAAAAAAATCATTTTCTTTAATTAATTTAAAAATTAATTCTCGTCGTCAATACAAATAGAGTATTTTTAAGAGATAATAACTATCAACAGATTGACACTTGTTTATGTGTGGTTTAATTGTGAAATTACATCCAATGACCAACATTGTATTAAATGGTAAAAATATATTCTAAATATACTTTAAAACCATATAAATTAATAATTTATCAATATTAATTATTTCTATTAATTTTTTTTAATTAAAATTTAGTAATTTTCCTTATTCATCAAAATATGAAAGTTATCCGAAATGTACCAAAATTTCACCCTAAGATAATTTCAATATTACTAATCCGAAAATTAAGTCCATTTAGAGCGATAAAATTTATAAAATTTCAAAAAGTAGGTATTACAGTTCATAACGGCTAGTTTGATTGGTTGTGGTGTGTTAGATTCTCAAAGATGCGTACAATGCATGCCATTGCATTATTCAAAGGGAAATATACCGTGGAAGCTTGGGGTGTTACAAATTATCAATGTGAGATCCTTAGATATAGCCCGGTTTGGGTGATCCATGAAAAATCAATTGTCCTTTAACTTTGGTCTCCTTCATAAATCGATTAAAAGTGAGAAGTATTCATACTGATCATAGAAAATGGTAAATTTAGAGATCCTATTTCAAAACTAAACTTAAATTATTCACCCCTCATTTGAAATATTACCCATTAACTTTGAAAAGTGCTATTGGGTCAGATGATTTCTCCAAGGTATTTTTCACCCTTTGTTGGATTTGATAGTGATCATTAACTATAATAAATTTCAAATATTTGATGAACATAATTTTTATTTATTGATGACACATATGAAACACTATTTTTGAAATTTTTGTGTGTTTATTATTGAATTTAATGTATGATATTTGATGAATAATGAAACTGGATCTCCCGTGAAAAATAATCAAAATTAATTTAATGGCGATACAAGATGACTCTATATAAGACTTTTTTAATGTTGAAAAATAAAAATAAATGGTAGAATCCACTCATATAATTTTCACATGTAATGATTTAGAACTTTTCTATAGAGTTCCCATAATAATTCCTAGATGATTAAATGAATGTCAAACTAAAAAAGGATCTTGGAATTTTAATGTAAAGATGAATATGATTCTGAACATGAAATCATGAAGAAATAAAAATTGCAAGGCATTAAGGATATAGATAACCTCAATTTAGATGTATATGTGGAATCAATTTATAAAACACAATTTAATGGGAATCTTATAGTAGATATGATCATTTATAGGGTTTTATAAACCGAAAAAATAAGTTTTAGGTTACACAGTAAGAGATTGATTTTTTATTGAAAATATGGAAAATGAAAATGTTCTGGTACACCACACCCATTTTTTATATATAAGAAGAAGGTTGAGAATAATTATTTAATGGTTGAAATAATAAATCATGAAGTTGAAAATGTATTTAGCATAAAACAATTAGTGGTATAAATACAAGTGTGAATGGGAATGCCTAAATAAATAATGTTATGACTATTATGGTGAATGAAGAATTCAAATATATTGAGGAGAATGTTGAAAAAGATGTTCAAAAAACATCTCACTCTGAAATGACCATTCCAATGAGACGAAATTTCACATGAACATTCATGTTCATCATGGTCACTAGGGGATTAAAACTAGCACTGGGGTTTTATGATCATTTCTTTGGGATCTATTTACACCATAATGGTATGTCATAACTATAACACTAGTATAAATAACAAAATATTAATAATGAGTGGAAACAAATGATATCATTATCATTTAAGTGATGATATCATTAAAAACAATTTTCAATATTTTTGATACATCCAAAAAATTGTCTTTATTAAAACCAAATTATGATATGACCCATATATAAAATACATATATGTTATATTATTTTACATGAATATACATTAAAAATCACTAATAATTAAGACTCCTAGAACCAATATTTTTTCTACATAAGATGATTAGATACAAATACAACATATTATATTTTTCAATATACATTTATTCCATAATATTTTCTATACATGAAACCCTTAAAGAAAAGTGAAATCCAACATTCATAGTAATGGGTAAAAATTATTAATAGGTTTTGGACGGGATACGAATTGTCCAAACATTGTGGATAACATGAACCAAAAACATTAAAACCATAGTGTCTCTTTATTTTTTTTGTATTTAATATAATAAATGAAGAACACCAGTCCTTTTTATCTTTTCATTTGGACTGTATAAGCTTTGTATACACAATCATTATTGTGATAACTAATAAATATCCTAAAAACTATCTCCTCCTAGGGTATGCATGGATTGTATGAATCTTACAATTATTAGGAATGATTATATCTTTCTCAAAATTATCTAGATCCTTGGTTAAAGATAGAGATCGAATGAGATAGATATTGATAAAGAATATCCTTTGAGTAGTTTCAATAAAATTTAGATGAATTATAATGAACACACATCACAAAATATAGGGAATCGTATATAGGAATCCACGAGCACAATTTAGATTCCAAAATTTCATCAATATTGGATTAAACATTTCATAAATGTTTCATGAGTTACAAAATTTTTAACTCTTAGTTCTCCTATTGGTAAATTATTTTACATTTAAATAATTTATATGTTTGCTTGAATATTTTTACATTATATTGATGTGATAATAAAACATAGATTATTAGATTGGTGTAGGAGGAAGATTTAGAGACATGAATTGTCATATAACAAGAAAATCAACCATGTACAGCACCGAAGCATAGATATCCTTACTATGTCATTGTCTGTAGTATCATAAATTATGATTTGGTTTAAAAAACTATGAAATAGTGGAATATTTATTTCATGTTTACAAAAGTATCTCACTTACAATAATGCCTCATAGGCATATTACATTTCAATTTAAGGAACATATTATTTAATAATTTTCGAAACCACATCCAAAATAACTATTAGATATCTTCAAAACCAAAATTTAAAAATATACGATTAATTTATACCACATTTCACATAAATGTATATACTTGTGAATATCCAACCAAAACATCTTCTAAATATCATTTAAACCAGTTGTGGGGTAGATCCCATTGTTTTTGAAAAAATACTATTAAAAACACATTTCATAGTTACACAACAACTACATGTGACCCCATGATGAATTATTGTATTGATAAAAATTATAATTCTATAATACAAAATTTTATTCAATGAGAATCCTCTGGTAAACTAGAAATGCTAATTAGTATAAAAATATATTTGTTATGATCACTATCAAAAACAAATATATCTATACCCCTTTCCACCAAATATTTCATATACATGTATTCCTAACAAAATTGTCCCCTTATATAAGATATTGAGTGACCTTGTGACTCTTAGAATGTAATATTACTATTGATAACTCATACGTTCTAGATTCTTAGAGCATTTAACAACCAATTTTTTGAACATATCACATGTTATTCCCCCATGTAGATGGGAACATCACATCCCACTCATTGATATTGATAAAGACACCATACACAACATATACTGGTGTGTTCATTCATTTCATCCATACATTTCAAATGAGGACCCATATGTCATAGTTTTTTATGAGTGTAAAACTCCTGTACATTTTAAGCCATAATCGAGAAGATGAACAATATCATACCAAACCCACTACTGATTTGTTTTTCCTTTAGATATTAATACAAAATGGTATGAAAATCTGATTTTTCTCTTGATATATGATACATATACTGATATATACCCAAGACATATTACATGAAGCTTTATGTGATACACATGGTTTCTCATCCAATAAAAATAAATATTTTTTGCCTCATGATAATATTTTCTATATCTATACAAAATATCACCAATGATAAGCTTAATATTTATTCAGCAACCTGTAATAATGCATGACAATAATTGATTTTAGCTAACAAAAATCTGTACTTCGAGAGGTCAATTATAATTACACTTTAAAAAATATACATTTTCAATTCATAATAATGGTATATTGGATACAAAATTTTTTATAAAATGATGCACTTTATATACTTAAACACATTAATGAATAGTAACAAAATAAAATATAGTATCTTATTTAATCATATACATTATGAATGAACATTATATTGACCATATGTTTTCTTCACATTAAGGGGGTTTAAAACTCATAACCAATATATGTAATACCTACCACACATTTATGTAATCACTTAATAGAATTTCCTTTCGAAACTCTTTCAATTAGTTATATCTTTGAAGAAATATTGTATAAATAATACTGAGGTATAAAAAACGTATTCCTAATTACTATATATTTTGAAAAAAGTATTGAAAATAATTAAATTCATAATATCATATATCTAAATGGTAATAACATTATACATATAAATATATATAATTTCATTATTTACATATATAAAATATTTCAATTTAGACATCTCTTTGAGGTTATTTTTTAAATTAAAATTAAACATCATATTTATTTTCATATATACTAACGAATCCTAAACTATTTTAGATTATAAAATGAATGAAATTTTATACCTGATAGAATAATTTTTTTTACTTTTAAAATCACAATTTACAAAACAAATCCCAACTATATATTAGGAACAATATTTCCTTTTTAATATAAAACTAAGAAACACAAACTACTTTATTTTTATAAAATAACAGTTAGTTCCATTAGTGGGAATATTACACAAATAAACAAGTTTTCCCATTTAATATATGTTATAATATGTTTTTAGAGTAAAATATTAAAATATATTCATTACTATTTAAAATACTCAATTGAATGTTAATGATATCTTCTCCCCTTATATTGTAACATATATCACAAATAATCTTTTTTATTATTGAAAAACATTTTTTTCATTTCCTTATTATAACACCATGCCCCAGAATCCCGAAGACGGTCTATTACATATTACATTGGAATGATTAAATGGAGTTAAATACCATAGGAATGACTAGTATAGTAATCTTTAAGAATCTAGATACATATATGTAAATCACATTACATTGTAAAATGTAATAAAAATACAATACATAACAAAATCTAATAAACTGCATCCATGTGATCTCAATAAACGGTATCCTCATCATATATTTTTGAAGGTATGATAATGAAAGTGGTGATATCAAATTCCTAGTTATGTATAAAAATAGTGGAATCAAGAATCAACATTAATTTAATCATAATCAAATAGGAATAGTAAACATGGCATAGTGAATAAATGAAAAACAAACACCATTAATAAACTGTGAATGAAACTGCATCCATAGATTTTTTGTAGTGAAAATATCATGGATGGAAATAAATGAATAACGAATAATGATAATGATAATAAATTGGATGTCATGGATCTGGACGATGAACCATC
Organism: Viscum album; assembly: GCA_963277665.1. Lineage (NCBI taxonomy): Eukaryota > Viridiplantae > Streptophyta > Magnoliopsida > Santalales > Viscaceae > Viscum > Viscum album. Next base: position 987,524,766 of record OY728165.1, on the reverse strand, counting down.
ATAGCATCGAGATGGATTAATTCTGTGGGCAGAAACCCATATGATGTTTTAAAAAAAAACTCGATGGGTTTGTCACAAACTGATTTGTCTCAATAGACCTGTCGATGCATCGAGGTGCTATAGAGGGCCACAACCATCACATCCAGACCAAATAATTATTTATAAAATTATTTTATACAATAAAAATATTCATTTTAAATATCTTTATTGAGTAGAGGATATAGATTAATCAATTTGTTTACAGTTAATGTAGCATTAAAAATAAACACCATAAGTGATACAATATACAGAATAATGAAAAAATCATATACATGATACCAGAAAATGAATATTTAATATAATTATAATTTATAATGAAAAATTATCTCAAAGGGTAGGTAGATATAAAAAATATGATAGATTAGCTACACAATACCTATTAAGTCTTAATGAAATTGATATTGAGACAATGTACCTTACCACATGGAAATCAATCAAATCGTATGAAAAAAGATTAATAATCACCAAATGAATCATAGAATACAATGAAAAAAAGATTACCATGATATTATATATCAAATTTTATTACACATACACCACATATAAAAAATTTGTGGAATAAAATAGATATTTCATAAAATTAAAAGTGAGATGAGAAACCCCGATCAATGACTATATACATAGAGTGAGGTTTAATAAACGAAATAATTGTATTTGAAAAATATAAACCCACTAAATAAAAGTGTATATATTTTATTTATAAAATTTTCTATTCACACATATCCTTGGAAAACATAACTAATGATAAAGTTGTTTAACTCAATGAATGGAAATTGAGATAAGATATCCCTTTTCCCAGGTTTGTATTACATTAAATTTGATCAAATGAACTATATAATTGTTTTAATAGTGTTAGTAAAATATTATAGAACTAAAATAATGTTTATAATACCATGAATAATAATGGTCGTACAATTTCCACTCATTTATTGACAATATTTTGTTTTTCCACTGTTTCGAATATGTTCTTCTCATGGTTTCAATGGTCATTTATTATGGAATTCCATATAAAAAAGAAATTCATAATACATAGATGATAACATATATATATTTATGTAATTTTAAACAAATATATGTGATTTGAAACTAACCATGATTGTGGTAAAGATAAACAAAAATGCATCATCCACAAAAGAGGTAAATTTACACACAATAGACGACAATTTTATTATTCAAAAATAAAATAATAAAATAGTAGATTTTATGATGCTTATACAATAAACACAACATAATTATAGTATATATATATATATATATATATATCATACTATAGTTTTCATAAATCATTGGATAATAGGTAGGGAAAAGTTATAGGTGGAGTGAATTTGAAGGAAAAGAAGAAGGAATCTTACCTCATGAAAATATCTCTTTTAAAACATCATTAATGAAATTGTTAGTGGCCCTTTTGTTAGACCAGGGAAAAAATAATATGTTACTGGTTATAGAGGATGTAATTTGGAAGAGGTTGGAAGAACAAGAAGGCACATGATGAACATTATTTGTGAAAGATAGAGTCATCTTTTATTAGTGAGGTGGGAAATAACTAAGGAATTACTAAAATTATTAAATTATAAAAAATATTTTATAGAAATAAAGACATAAAAAGATGACTAAAACGAAAGGGTATTACATTTTAGAATGAATATTATCGTTTCAGTCCTTGTTCAATAATTCTGGTATTTCCAAATAAATTATTAAAATAATTTATTCATGAAATTAATTTTGTTAATATAACAATTTTCATAAATAAGACTATAAAAACATCAAAAAAAGCTTCAAAATCGAATAATATTTTATATTATATCATATAAATGTCAAATTTATCTATTTAATACATTAATTAGATTACAAATATAAAATTATATGTATGTTTTTATTGTTAATATAACTTATTTTATTTATACATTATTTTAATTAACATTTAATCATCATTGTGGAAGCCATTATGTTATTTATATGTTGTATGAAAATTAAAAATAAAATCCGATGAGAAAGATAATATTTTTAGGTTTCCAAATAATAAAAGTTTTCTAATAGTACTCAGGGAAAACCGTACTTTAAAATATTTTAAAATCTAAACATTATAGTGTGAACACCTTTACTTAGTTTTAAATAAAATATTATAATGGTTTTAAAATTATTCTTGTGGGTCCAAAGTGTCCCCAAATAGAATAAAAAAAATATGGTAGTCTAAAATTACATATATAATATGTTTTAGAAAAATCATGGGTCATTTAATTATTTTTATAATTTTAATTAAAAAATGTTATTTTATTTTCATATTCATGCACAAGTACTGCATCAGGATTTTACAAGAATTAATGTTGATTATATTATTTATAAAATTATAAAATTAAATAATATTATAAAAAATATATTAATTAGGTTCAAAATAATATTCTAAATTTGTTCATTACGTATATTAACTCTTATACATAACAAGGCGTCTTCTATATTTTTTATTTTCTATTTACTTTTCCTGCACAATCATTGAACATACATTTGGATAATATTCATGATATGTAAAAATAAAATTATAAATAAATAATAAAATACATTAAAAATAAATAAAAATTTGGAAATAAATTATGAAAAAAAACTTTTCTCACTCAATTATTATATATATGATTCCAATTTTTACTCTATCAATGCAGCGCAAGCACTTCGTCGACATTGAAAATTATTTTTATACATACAATGAATAAAATTTAATTTTCAGGTTCTAAATTAATTATATAAAATATTATTCTTGTAGTGTAATTATTTAGTTATTACAAAGTTTAAATAAATTTTTTTATCAAAATTATTTCATGATGATGTCATGAAAAGTGTCATATTTCAAAAAAAATTATATTTTACTCTTCAAAAAAGTAATCTATTTCATAAATACTCTAACAATTCATCAAACCCATTTTTTTACGTTTATTATCCAAAAATGAATGTACATTTTATGAAAATATCTTTCTAAATATTTGAATATAAATTTTTAATTTAAATCATTATTTACTCAAAAAATAAAAATTTTAACATTATAACATATTTTATGACACTTTCGAAAATTAACTAGGGTCTCAAAAAATTATCTTATAATAGTAGGAAAACAAAATATTGATACATGAATAAAATTTATGAAAATGAATTATCTTTTATGTTAATATATTAATTATAAAATTATCATTCATTATTTAATTCTCATAAATATACCAACAATTTATTATTAATTTTTAAAATATTCACACTCATTTTAAAGGTTCCTAAATATTATTTTTACTGAAATGGGTGAGGTCACAATTCATAAGGGTACATTTCTATTCATAAAAGTCGAGTTACAATTCATAATGGTATATTACTATTGAAGATACATTTTATAAGGGTACATTACTATTGAATTTACTATTCAGAAGGGTACATTACTATTCCAGTTACTATTCATAAGGGGGTATTACTATTCAATTTTCTATTCATAAGGGTACATTATTACTCATGAAAATTTAAGGCTATCTTATCAGACATTCAATATCTTACTGAACACAACCGGGTATATCAGTTTTTCAAAAATCAAATCACAGAGGTGGATAAATTATTTTTAATGTATATCTTGTAAAAATGTACTATAACTAAGTGTTGTTTCATAGACTCTATGTTTTATTTATTACAAGTTATATAATTAATTGAAATTATTAAAGAACAATCTTACACTTCTACATTATTGTGATATATGATTCCCACCATTGGAAATTTCATTCTAGAAAGTTTTCATGTTTAATGCCATAAAAAAGGTGTGGGTGGTTCTTCTATTCTTGTCTTCAATTACTATCTTTTTATTATATTATCTGAACTATGATTTCTAAATCTTGTTTACAAGGTTTCAACTAAACATCCCCTGATACCAACTCTAACACCCCGACCCCAGAGACCCATAGCCAGTGCATTACTTATTAGATTAACATGATTAAAAGGAATGAAATATAGAAGGAAATAATAATTTAGTAGACTTGAAGATACTAGATACATAGATGTATCTCAAATTAAAATGGGAAAGATATCAAAATATAATAATAATAAAATCTTATAAACAGCATCCATGAGAACTCAATAAATAGTCTCCTCTTCATATCATGTTGAAGGTAATCAAATGAAAGGGGTGAGCTCAACTTCTAAGTAATGGTTAGAAATAGAAGAATCAAGAATCCAAAATAATTGAATCATAATCAAATAGGAATAGTAAACCCTTCATGGTGAATAAATGAAAAACACATGCCATTAATAAACTGAAAATTAAACTATGTCCCTAGATTTTTTCCCATAATGAAAACATCATGGAAAGTATCAACTAAATAATAAATAACAAGAATATTTATTATTTTGAATTCATGTATCTGGAAGATGAACCATCATACCGTCGAGATAGTTTATGTCTGTCGGTACAAACCCGTTTGATTTTTAGAAAAAACTCAATGGTTTTATAACCAACTAATTTGTCTCATAAAACCAGTCAATGAATCGAGGAGCTATAGTAGACCCCACATGTCACTCCCAACCCAAATAATTATTTATACAATGACTTAATACGAGAAAAATATTCCTTTTAAATATCATTATTTAGTAGAGGATACAGATTCATCAATATTTTCATAGTTAAAGTAGCATTCCAAATAAATACCATATTTTAAATGATATATAGCATAAATAAATAATCATATCCATAATACAAGAAAATATATATTTAATAGAATTATAAGTTAAAATTAAAAATGATCTTAATGGGGTAATATATACACCGTATAATAATGATTAGGTATAAAATAACAAGTATGTACCAAAGAAATGAAAATTGAGACAGAGTACCTAACCACATTATAATCAATAGAAACATATAACCAAGAATTATTAATCAATAAATTAACTACCTAATACCATGAATATAAATAGAATCATGATATAATGTATCATTTTTTTGTACACATACACCACATATTAGAAATAAGTGGAAAAAATTGGAAATCTCTCAAAATTTAAAGTGAATTGTGAAACCCCTTACAATGATTGTATCATTAAAGTGAGGATGAATTAATAAAACAATTTAGTGTGATAAATATAAAACCACTTTATAAAATTGTATAGATACTATAAAACAATCATATTACATTCACACATATTCTTGTAAAACATAATAAATGATAAAGATGTTTAAATCAATGAATGGAAATCGTGTTAAGATATCCTTAAACTCAGGTTTATCTTCCTTCAAATTTGATAAATCCAAATGTATAATGGTTTGAATAGTGTTATAAAATTATTACATAGTAAAATTATGTTTATAAGACCATACATAATTTTCATAAACAATTTTCCCCCCAATTTATTAACAATATTTTGTTTTCCACATTGTTTTGGGTATGTTCTTCTCATGGTTTCGAAGGATGGTTTAATATGGATTTCCTTGTAAAAAAGATATAACAAACCAGAATTGATAACACAAATATATATAATTTCATTTTAAACAATTACATGTTATATGAAACATCACATGATTTTGGTAAAGTGAAATGAAAATTCATCATCCTCAAAGGCTGTTAATTGACACACAACAAATTGATATTTTGTTATTCTTGAATAAAAGAAGAAAATAATAAAGTTTTAAATTCACATACCATAAATAATAATCATTAAATAATATATATATATATATATGATATTTGTGTTTTCATTAATCATTAGATTATATGTAAGGATAATTTATAAGTGAGAATGAATTTGAAAGAGAAGAAGGAGGAATCCTACCTCTTGAAAATATCTCTTTTAAAACCTCTATAAGGTATTTATAAGTGTTATTTCATTATACTAGTAAAAATAGGTTTTGTTAGGGGATATAGAGGATATAATTTGTCTTTGTTTGGCCAACCATGAAATTTCATGGGGATTAATATTTGTGAAAGAAAGGGTCTCCTTTGGTAAGTGATGTAGAGTATAACTTAGGTATTACAAAAATTATTAAATTATAATAAATATATTAATTATTATAAGAAATAAAAATTACTAAAACTAAAAACGACTAAATTTTCAAAATAATCTGGTCATTTTGGTCGTTAACAGTATTTTTTATATTTTTAAATTATTTATTAACATAATTTATTCATGAAAAATAATTTTTTCAATATAAAAACATTTAATCAATACGACTTTAAAGAAATAAAAAAAATGTTTCAAAATCGAATAAAATTTTATATTATATCATATAAATTTCATATGCATCTACAGAATATGTGAATTATCTTAAATTTTTAATTTTCTATTTATTTTATTATTTTTAATAGCATTTATTTGGTTTATTAATTAATTAAATTAATATTTCATCATCAATGTGGAAGCCATTATGGTATTTATATGTCATATAAGAAATTAAGAATAAAATACTATATGAAATAAAATCTTATTAGGTTTCTAAAGAATAAATATTTTTTGGATAAAACTCAAGGAAAATCTAACATAAAAATTTTATTCAAACAAAAACTTTTTAGTGTGAAAACATTTTCTTACTTTTAAATAAAATATTCTAATGGTTTTAAAGTAATTTACGTGTGTCCAATGTGTCCCCAAATCAAATAATAATATATTATATTCTACAATTACTTATAAATCATATTTTCCAAAAATCTGTGTCATTTAACAATTATTATATTTTTTGTAAATAATTTATTTAATTTTTGTAATCTTTAAGAAGAAATGCATTTACATTTCATAAGGATTAATTTTAAATATTTTATATATAAAATTTTAAAAAATTTAATATCAAAAAAATAAATTTCTTAGGTTAATGTAAAAATTCTAAATTCGTTCATTATATATATTCACTCTTATACATAACCAATCATCTTCTTAAATTTAGTATATTCTCTTTTCTTACACCGGGAAAACGTTGCACATAAATTTGGATAATACTCAGGTTATATAACACTAAAATTATAAATTAAAAATAAAATACATAAAAAATAAATAATTCAAGAAAATAATTTTTAGCACTCAATTATTATATATGAGATGCCAATCTTGAATTTTCAGCGTTGTGCAGGCAGTACATCGACATTGACAACAATTTTTATACTTATAATAAAAAAAATAACTCTCCTGTTTTAAATTAATTATAAAAAATATCAGACTTGTAATATAATTATTTAGTCATTACATAGTTTAAATAAATATTTGTATCTTAATAATTTCATGATGATGTCATGAAAAATGTTGTATTTCATAAAAAACCGTATTTTTTAAATTTAAAATGATTAAACTATTCCATAAAAATCCCAAAAATCCATCCAACCCATTTTTAAACATTTAGAATTAAAAAAATAACTCCATTTTATCATAATAATTTTCTAAATATGATATCCTTATTTTTTAATTAAAATTTTTATTTAGTCAAATAATACCAATTTTAACTTTATAATTTATTTTAGGACACTCCGAAAAATTAAATAGGGACTCAAAAAATTAGCGTATAATCATAAGAAAAATATTGATTCATGAATACATTTAATGAAAATTATTTGAATTTTATGTTAATATATTAATTAAAAATTATAATCCATTATTTAATTCTCATAAAAATACAAACAATTAATTATTAATTTTTAAAATATTCTCTCTCATTTAAATAGTGTCAAAATACTATTTTTAATTACCTGCGTGAGAAAAATATTCACAAGGCTACATTACTATTCATAATATTCAAGTTACTACTCATAAGGGTAGATTACTATTCATGTTATTATCAATAATGGTATATTACTATTCATAAGGGTGAAGTAACTATTCATAGGGGCACATTAATATTGAAGTTAATATTCGTAAGGTTATATTACTATTCATAAGGGTGAAGTTACTATTCCTTGGGGTACATTACTATTCAAGTTACTATTTATAAAAGATAAATTACTATACCAAAAAAATTAGTGTGTCTTATCAGACCCTAATTATCTTACTGAATGAAACCGTTTATATCAATTTATCAAATATCAAATACCAAAGGTGGGAAAACTATGTTTACTTTCTAGTTTATAACTATGTCCTATAACTAAGTCTTGTTTCACAAAGTCATAGTGTTGTATGCATTATAAGTTATCTAATGAATTGAAATTATCTGAGAAGTAACATACCATAAAAAACTATGGTGTCATACTTTTTATCAAACTTATTTGTTGAATATAATGATTTATACACCAAGTGTATGAAAACCATCCTCTTATAATAATACATAATTTACAAAAAATTTCTCTTATATCATTAGGGAAACGAGATAAAAGTACACATATTTTATTCTACATTCGTCCGAGCATGGAATAATCCCTTTTTACATTAAATTATGTAGTAATAAATTTATTCATTTTTTGAATACATAATTTAATCTCTATCAATATTTGACTTGATTTGAAAATCTTTCATATTTGTAACTATAGGAAAATATACATTTGGTATCATATAATCCTAAAAATGATGTAATTTATTCTATAACACTAATACATGATATAGGATATACTTAGTAATTCACAACACATTAAATTTTTTTGTGAAATTTTATCTTATAGAAACAATTTCCCTACATTTAAATCCCCATATAGGTTTCAATGACAATTGATGATTATTAATCCTAAAATATTATTCTTATATCATAAAGATTTACAATTTTATATTTCAACATTTAAATAGAGTCATGATATCCCATGTTTTTTTAAATTATAATTAACATATTGAGGAGTGGAGGCTATTTTGATTAATATATCCACATTATGGTTTTTAAAAAAAATATCATACCATTTCTGGTAGTATTTGTATAATGATTTATTTATCCTGACCAATCCTTATTTGAAACCATAAGTCTCTCTACGCAATCAATCGACCAAATCTTATGGAGTACTTGAGTGGAGACAAATTTTCATTATGCCACTACAAATATAATTATGTTGAAATCCTATATTAACTCAAATATCATTATCTTAAGAATATATATACACATGATAGAAAACATCAATATTTAGTTATTCAAGAATGATTTTCGATAAAAAAATAAGGTTTTTCTTCTTGGTTTACAGTGATTCTTAATTTTTTATATTGATCAAGGATGTTTATTTCAAATTGTTTATCTTTATCAAATATTGATCTAAAAGTCATGTCACATACTGATGATGTGACTATATTTGCCAAAAAAATCATTTATCAATTGAGTATCATGTTTTAGAATCATTTAATAATGGAATTGTTTAATTTGATTCCACTATAATTTAGAACTATTGTAAATTACATCATATAACTGGTGAGAGAAAATTGATATTTGACTGTGTAATGACTCTACTTTGGAGTTTCTTTCAATACTTAGATATTTGGGGATAGCATCATGTCTGTTTATCAGAGTGGATACTCAAGAGGGTGGTGATTTGAGTTCCAGTTAAAATTTCTGTTAAAAATATTTCTCTTAATATCCCACTATTTAAAAAGCATTTTACTGTAGTGAATTTATACAGATTATGAGTGTTCAATTAGTTTCTCAAAGATTCATTAAGTCATAGTAAATTTAACAAGATGATTAAATTACCTTTTGATTCTAACTTGCTGATTCACAATAAATATAAACACTTGCTAATTTAACTATCAAAGTTACGTTAAAAAAAATTATTTCAATGTAATTAGTAGTGGAATATGAAATATATATATATTATAACTTTAAACATAAACAAAGATGCAAAACAGATGTAACCAATAGGTTCAGTCTTAATCTGATACTTAGTCCTCTCCAATTATTTATATAAATTTGATCCACATCCGAGATTAGGGTAAAAAATATTGAAACCACTTTCCAGGTACAATGACCTCTACCACAGTTCTATGTGGGAAAACAAATAATAGCTCACAGGTTGTCCAGCTCTTACATGACCTTTACCACTATCCACAGTGGGGTACAATGAAGTTATAGATTTTGAAGGAGGAATTAGAAATCCTCCAGCTTGGCACAAGAGACAGTGTGTATCTATAAAATATACAGAGTATACACACTGCTCTAAATATAAATAAAAGAATCACTAAAGAGTAGATAAGAGGTTAGAATGCTCTAGTGATGTGAAGTGCAGCTCTGGACACTTTTGATTTTGCAAAAATGCTTCCGAATCCTTCTCTGGTTTTTGTCTAAAAAATCATACTGTCATTTTCATCCTTGATTTTAAGGTTCAACTTTATCAGCTTGAGTTCATAAAGAGTTCATTGTAGTTCTTCACTCAACATGCAGCTTGTGTTCTCCTCTAGAATGAATGGATTTGTTTATGTCCTATTCTCTTCCAGTATGAATGTATCTTTTTTACTTTTTTGTGAATGCACCATGTTTTCAATTCTGTTTAGGCTTTTATTTTTACACCATTCTTGTGCCTTCTTAGTTCTTGATTCCTTTTTCATATATCTCTACCTGGTCTTTGTCCTTCCTTTTATTGCTGTCAGCTTTGTTAAAAGGAATGATAACTTTTTTCTTGGGTACTAGGTACAGTTCACTAACATTCCGACAATCCACATTAAATAACATTATTTGCATTAAAAGCATCAAATATAACCATTTCATAATAAATAAATAGTATTGAGAGTAATAGAGTTTGACTGGTCAAGCATTTATCAGTACCCTCTATTGGTAGTAGTTGGACATATGTAGTAGTGACCTATCAGTAGAACTTTGATCAAGTATCAGATGCTCTTTGATCATGTATCGGTAGCTCCTGGTATCGATAGCTTATTGAACTTGTATCGGCAGCTCCTGGTATCAGTAGCTATTTGAACATGTATTGGTAGCTCTTGGTATCAGTGACTTTATCTATCGGTAGACTTTTCATTACCGGTAGACATTTGTTTTATCGGTAGCTCATTCTGTATCGGTAGCTTCATAGCGGTAGACATCCATATCGGAACTTACTCTATTGGTTACTCTAGCATATTAGTTGCTTGTATCAGTAGACAATTAGTCTGTGCATATCGATAGCTCTGTTTGGTTCCAGTGAAGTATATATATCTGTAGACTTATGCATACCAGTAGACTTGTTCTATCGGTAGCTCAGTTTCTGTCGGTAGCTGTCTGTATCGGTAGAATTTATACTTGTCGGTAGCTCTGTGTATCGGTGACCCTTGACTACTGGTGACTATGTCTATCGGTGAATATGTCTGTCGGTAGACTAAGTCTATCAGTATCTATAGGCATATCAGTGACTTAACAATTAAGTTTTATTGAAAACAAATCCGATTGAGTTAGAATTAATTCAAAAGTCATATAATTATAGATAAACATTGATTAACATATTTGAAATATTATTTTAATATAATTTTCACCTTGATCATAGATGAAAAGAATTAATATATAGATACACATTATTTGTGATTATCAAAGTATGTTAATTTATAATTGGGATTATCAAAATAGGTGAGGTCAACAATCTCTCCCTTTTTTGTAATCACATATTATGATATTATAGTCTCTAAATAATCAGTAATGTATCAGAGTATATATCATTAAATTCAATTGTATCAGAGAAAACAATATGAGATGTGAAATATTCAATGTATCAGAGGTAGAATAAAATGCAATGGTATCAAAGGTACAAATCATAGTAGATCTCCCTTTGATAATATTTCTCCTCCTTTCATATAAAAGTTATTATTCCTAGATAAAAAAAATTATCCCCTTACAATATTTTCCACCCATTGTGATAATAAAAAAATGGGAAACAACAAAGGGAAAAGGAACAATATGAGAATGAAAAGAAATCCATTTGTATTTCAGGGCGCAAAAAGATATAAGGAAATAAAAGAAAATACATGTTATTCCTATCAAATATCTTAGCCACATAGCCAATCAACTTCTTCAATGCGAGATTTTCCGTTTGGATCAGAAGAGGATTAAGGTTGTGTGGATGCAATTGAAGGCATATAAATTCCAGAAATTATCACAGGAGGCCATGCCACTTTAACTGTTCATGGTTTGTACTGAGTAGTTCATTGAGTGATCAAAGGAGTGAGGATTCTAATGTCTTGGGATGGATTCATCTGAACACAAGAAGCTGTAGAGTTAGAGGCAGGTAAAGCTGTAGGTATAATCACTGGTCTAACATCGACATGCAAGAAAGGCAACAACATATTTCTGAAATCCATAATTATTCCTCCTCCTCTCTCTATAGCAGATATGAAATCATCCTTGTTCTCCATGAATTTGTCCAAGGCTGGAGTCAATTCCCCTAGCTTGCTGACTTTCACTCTTAAGGATAAATTAACAAAAGGTAAATTCATGTTTTCTAATAGATGTTTGAAGTGGTCGTTGAGTTAATGTTTGGTATAAATTCATTGGAAATAATATTCAACATTGTCTATAACTTTTTTTTGAGAGGCATAAGTTCTCTCATATATTCCTGAACTATCTTTATTATTTCTCAAGTTGAATATCTAGTAGAAATGACCACTTTGGTCAGATTTGATGAGTCTAAATAGCCACTGGTTGATGCTGAACCAAGTTCCTCCTTCATCACAGATCTAATCTAATCCAAATCCACTAAAGGATTGGAGGCAAGAAAACTAACAGAAAAAGTGACTGTTTCCTTGATATTTTTGGTCAATCCACTAATAAAATTTCTGAATTGGGAATAATGGGTGCTAACATGATCTTTCATAGGGGTTTTAAATCCTTCAAACACTGATACCATCTGGCTCACAAAAACATTGACATAAGCTAAATCTTTATATTCTTGGGGATTAGAAATCATATAAGATTCAGAAGAGATAATGGATTTCTTTAGAGCTTCAACATCCTCTACCAGTATAGACCACCGATTGTGGAAAACTATAACTTCATCGACTATTTCTACCAGAAAGGTTGAAAGATTAAAATCGAGAGAGAGTTCAAAAGACTTTTCTATATTTCTTATCTCTTTAACAATGAAGTACTTTAACTCGACAAAAGAAGCACTAGAAGATTATTTCAGCTCATTCTTTATGGATTCAAGGTTAGCCTTGGTGATCATATTAGCAGGTGCAACCACAACAGGTGCTCTTTCAGATTCCATACTAGCTAATCCATCATTCATAATCGATTGAATTGATGCTACAAGTGAAGCTTCCATTTTCATTATTTGTTCCACAAAATTGATTTTGAGATCAGACATTAGCTTATCCAGATCATGTATTCTAACCACATATTCAGGTAACAATTCAGTTTGTACATCATAATTGATTTTTGGTCTATTAAGGGTTGCCTCATTATCATAATCGGGATAATACAAACAACAAACCACAAAACCTGGTTCTTCTTCCCAATCCTTAATTTCAATAGCTACTGAAACACTACCAAATATGGTTTGGTTCTCCCCCTCAATTGGTGCATACTCTTGTACATCAACAACATTTTCAACAGGTCATTCTTCCTAAAACGAATCATCTACAATCAACTCCATCTTTTCAACAACTGCAACAACATGAGTCTCTTCTAGATTAGGAAAAGGTCCTTCCAACTCACCCACCACTTCCTTAACAGGCACAATGGAACATCCAATCAATGGACTCAGACTTTGGAAAACAGAATCAGAGGCTTACAATTCATTCTCCATGTATTCTTCATTCACAGGGACTGGCTGGTCTCCCTCATTAGCAGGTGTCTCTTCTTCTTCTAAAGCTTCCTTGTTTGAAGACAGAAATTTAGCAGCAGGACGTGGGGGAATGTCTGGATCCCTTCCATCAGCCCTAGAAGTCTCTTTTTAATCAATCTCATCACTGTATTCAGGTTAGTCTTCATCAGGTCCTAGACCTGGATCCCTCACATCCTTAGGCCTTGAAGGATGATTCACATGATTTGATTTATCATAAACCATCTGGTCATCAGTAATCCACTCTCCTATCCAAGTGTTCTTGTTTATCTTCATATAGTTTCAAATTGTGTTTGTGATACAGAAATTATTCCTTACTACCACTGTTTCATCTTGAGACTCAACTACTCCTTTCACATTGATCATTACTGAGATCAATTTGGAAAAGAATAGGGCATTAGTCTTTGATTTTGGCCTAGTCATGTCCTCCATTTGAAACATAAGCAATCTGCAAAGGTTCATATTCACACAATGTATCAAGTGATGTACGAGATAGAAATCCTAATATCTTAAATTTGAAAATCCCATATCCTTGGTATTAAGTCATGCTAAAATTTTTTGAACATCAATCTTTTCTCTCCATCCATTTTAGTAGCCACAACTTGACTTTGATTTCCACTACCTGTGAGCTTTTCTAGGGTAGTTTCATAATCGAATAAATCACATGTAGGTTGTATTGTTTTCGAGAAAAATCCATAAACACCATCATGTGGAACCTCCAGGAATTCATCCCACTCAGCAGATGAAAAAGTTACATCCTTTCAATTAACAAAATAAATCACTCGGTTCTCATCATCTAATTTCTCAATGCTCAGAAACTCATAAAATTGTTTCACTAGATTTGTATAGTAGGGGCCATTTTTGTTCGAAAAGCAATCTACTCACTTTTGATCTTAAACTACCTCAAGCACTAATGATTTTCTATCCAACAACCATTCCACACATAGCTATTTTTAGATCATAGTAACTCTATTTTGCAAATGAGGATTCACTGGTCGCCTCCCCGACCTTGTTCTACCAACACCACCACTTGCTTCTGTCTCAGACTTCTTCTTCTTTGCATTGAGATCGTCAATGTCTTCTCTAATGGTAGGGAGTTTGTATTTTTTCATCTCTGGCTCGAGGAACATCAGGTTTATGAGAAATTCTTGAGTAAGGATTGAGGGTAAAGGGTTTGAGGTTCAGTGGATTGCAAAGTAACTAGGATTCTGATTTATCATTTAGGAATCAAAAAATAAATAAAATAAAATAAAATATAGATGATACAAATTCTGTTGGTAGACAGAAGTTTAAAACAGTGTGTACTCATCTGTAGGGTTTATCGGTGATAATTCTTTTTAGTGAGGATTCACATTGGTGAGGTATTCAAATCGGAGAGGTTTTTACATCAGTGAGGTGTTTACATTGGTGAGGTTTTTACATCGGTGAGGTATTTTAACATTGGTGAGGTATTTTTACATCACTGAGGTTTTAACATCAGTGAGGTATTCTATATCGGTGAGGTTTTCACAGATTATGGTCAACCAATCCTAACTCATGTCGAACGTAACTTAACCTATCCGAACATAAAGGTTTAGTGAAAATGTCAGCTAATTAATGTTCATTGCCTGTAAATTCGAGAATTATATCACCTTTTTGGTAATGATCTATCAAAAAATTATGTCGTACATCAAATTATTTGGTCCTAGAGTTAGATACAGGGTTCTTAGAAATATTTATTTCACTAGTGTTATCACAGTTAATTGAAACATTCTTAAAATCATATCCATAGTCCAAAAGAGTGTGTTTCATCCATAGAATGTGTGCGCATCAACTACCAGCAGCTATATACACTACTTCGGCAGTAGACAAAGCTACAGAATTATGATTTTTACTACACCAAGATACTAAGTACATACCTAGAAAATGAAATGTTCCAGATGTGCTATTTCTATCCAACTTGCAACCAGCAATGTCAGCATCTGAATAACTCATTAATTCAAAAGATTGTCCTATTTGATAGAACATACCTAAATTTTCATTATGTTTAAGATACTTAAAAAATCATTTAACAAAAATTAAGTGAGATTTTTTTGGATAAGCTTGAAATAATAAACACATACACACACTAAACATAATATATGTGTCACTGGTAGTAAGGTAAAGTAGGCTTCCAATCATACCTATGTAATCGTTTTGATCTATTGGTTTCCCAGTTTCATCTGCATCCAATTTATAGACAGTACTTATATGAGTATCATTTTCCTTAATACTATCCAATCCAAAACTTTTTAAAATATCCTTTGTATTTTTACATTGATTCAAAATAATACCATTATCATTTTGAAAAATTTGAAATCCAAGAAAGTATTTGAGTTTTCCCATTAAACTCATTTCAAATTCATTTTTCATACTCTTTGAAAAATTAGTACATAAAGAATGTTTAGAAGATCCAAAAATAATATCATCAACATAGATTTTTACTATCAAAACATCATTATAAATTATTTTAATAAAAAAATTTGGATCTGTAATCCCTTTAGTAAATCTATTTGAAATATGAAAATTACTAATTCTATCATACCAAGCACTTGGAGCTTGTTTCAAACCATATAATGCTTTGGATTGCTTTAAAACTTGATTTGGAAAATGAGGATTAGTAAATCCGGGTTTTTGTTCAACAAAAACATCTTCAGTTATAAAACCATTTAGAAAAGAACATTTGACATCCATTTGATATAACTTGAAATTCAGATGAGCAGCATAGGCAAGTAGGATCCTAATGGATTCTAATAAATCTATAGGTTCAAATGTTTTCTCATAGTCTATACCTTCCTCTTACCTATATCCTTGTGTAACTAACCTAACTTTATTTTTAACTATATTTCCAGGAGAATCAACTTTGTTTCTAAAATCCTATTTAGTTCCTATTTTCAAAGTTTCCTTAGGTTTGTCAGCTAATTCCCAGAATTTGTTTCTTTCAAATTGATTTAACTCTTCTTCCATTGCCATTATCAAAAATTCATCATTGATTTCATCATTGACATTTTTAGGTACTAGCTGTGAAATAAAGGCTTGATGATCAACCTGGTTTCTTAAGGAAGCTCTAGTATGTTTCCCTCTATCAAGATTACCAACAACAGTATCCAAAGGATGATTCTTTAGAATCCTAGTTGATCTAGTAAAGGTAGGACTAGAAATTTCTGGATCTTCTCTATGTTTGGGTTCTATGGTAGCAGATTCTGGAATATGTCCACAACTAGTTGTTTTCACACCAGGATCGTTAGTTTTATCATTAAGGTCCAGAATAGTCAAATCTTCTTCATGATTTTCAAGAGAAGGCTTAGGATCATGTGGATCAGTTTCATCAAACATGATGTGTACAGATTCCTCCCCATATTTGGTTGTTTTGTTAAAGACTCTATAGGCTTTTTAAGTTAATGAATAACCATGAAAAATTACTTCATCAATTTTGGAAGAAAACTTGTCAAGATTATCCTTAGTATTGAGGATAAAGACTTTGTAGCCAAATACTGTGAAGTAATTAACTTTGGGTTTTCTATTGTTCCACAGTTCATAAGGGATCCTCTTAAGAACAGGTCTAATTAAGACACTATTGATAATATAACAAGTGGTATTCACATCTTTAGCCCAAAAATAAATAGGTTGGTCATACTCATTAAGCATAGTTCTTGCAATTTCTTGTAGGGTTCAATTCCTTCTTTCTACTACACCATTCTGATGAGGTGTTCTAGGGGCAGAAATGTTATGACTATAGCCATTATAGGAGTAGTATGATTCCAACTCATTATTTTCAAACTCACGGCCATGATCACTTCTTAGGGTTATAATCTTAATTCCACTTATGTTTTCTATAGATTTAGAGTATATAGTAAAGTAGGAACAAGCTTCACTTTTGTGAGCTAATTAGTATACCCAAGTGTATATGGAAAAGTCATCTACTAAGACATAGAAATAGTGCTTCTCGTTTAGAATAGAAACTCTAGAAGGTCCAAACAAGTCCTTGTGAACCATCTTGAGAGGTTGAGAAGTTGAAACATATTTCTTTGATTTAAAAGAAACATTATGTCTCTTTCCCTTTTGACAGGGATTTAAAATTGTGTCTGATGGGAATTCAAGCTTTGGTAGGTCTCTAACTAAGTTCTTCCTAGTCAGTTTTCTAAGTGAATTCATGTTACAGTGTCCTAATATCATGTGCCACAACCAAGATTTTTTATGAAAATCATTTAAACAAGTATCATATTTCTTGGCTAAAGAATTCAAATCTTCAATATAAATTTTTTCATTTCTTAAGGCCGAAAATAAAAAATCATTTTTAGAATTAAAAACATTACAAGAATAATTTTCAAACATAACATTGAAACAATCATCACATAACTGATAAATACTTAAAGGAGTATATTTAATTAATAAACAAATAAAACTTTAGAAATTAAAATTGATTTAATGTTACCAATCTATCATTGGCTGATGATCATTCCTTTAGAATTATCACCAAAGGTGACATAGCCTCCATCAACCATTATTAAGATTTTAAAGCATTAATATCCACCAGACATGTGCCTTGAACATCCAATGTCCAAGTACCCTACCTTCTAATGGGATCTCATTATGCATGTTTCCTAAAAAATAGTTTTAAATAGAGAATGATTTTGGTACCAAGATTTTGTTGGGTCCAGATAGGTTAGCAAGCAAAGTTTTAGGTACCCAAATATGACTTATGGAACACATATAATCAATTGATTCAATAGATTTTTAAAGATAAACTCTATTTGATCTATAAAAATTTGAATAACTACTTGACGCATATGAATTCCTAGAACTAGAATTGGCAGAATTTTGTCTAGATTTAGGAATAAATATAATTTTTGTAAACTGTCTCTATCTAGGTAGGTATTCCAAACCATTAGTTTACTATGGTTACACTTATATACCTAGCATTTCTGTATGTGTATCTTTTAAATTTGTGAATTTTTCTATGCCCTTCCTTAATTGTTCATTAGATAATTTTGTTCAGTATTTTCCTTAATCAATTGAGCATTCATTTCCTTTTCAATCTCATGGGCTGATTTAACAGTGCTGGATAAAGCATGCTGTTTCTTTAGGGTTTTTCACTTGTCCTTAAGTTCCGTACATGTCTCTTCTAGCATATTACAATATTCAAGTAGTTCTTCACTAGACATGTTTTCAGATTCAGAATCAGATTCATATCTAGAATAGTATGAATTTAAAGCAGAAGTGTCTAGTGTTACCTCATATGTGTTTGTCATAAAAAACATGTTAGCTTTATGAAAATCTTCATCCTTAGCAGAATCATAATCACATTAAGTGTCCTCTGAAGCACTACATGTTTATTTTATTGCATTCTTATACTTGATGTCCTTCTAGTCATGTTTCTTCATGAACTTCAACATTGGATAGTCTACTTTCACATGTCCTTTCCTTTTGCATTCATAGAATATAATTTCATCACTCTTATCATCTTTCTTCCAGTCCTTTTTCCATTGACCTTGGTTGTTATATTTACCTTTTTAGTTTGATTTTCGGAATAATTTCTTTTTCCTATAGAACTTTTTAAATCTTCTGGCTATCTGAGCCATCTCAGCATCACATCTGAGTCTGAATTTTCACTTGTTGAAATTTCAGTTTGTATGTGAACTTTCTCCTTATCCTTTATATTTGAAGCATTTGATTTAAATGCCACTAAATTCCTTTTAGGTTCATCATTTTCTTCCTTATTTACCATGAGTTTTTCTTCAAACATCATTAGCTTATCAATTAATTCTTTTACATGCAGTTTGCTGATGTCACTATCTTCTCAAATGGAAACAGATGTTCCTCTCTATCTTTCTGCTAGACATATCAATATCCTCATAATTTGTTCCTTTGCTGGAACAACATTACCAAGAGAGCACATGGTATTGAAAATCCCATTGAACCTGCGATACATGTCAGAAATGGGTTCATCAGGCTTGATCTTAATGTTATCATATTTAATAGTATATGTATTCATCCTCATTTAATTCAAATTGGTTGTTCCCTCGTGAGAAATAGCCAAAGCGTCCCAAATTTTATAAGTAGTTTTACAAGAAGATATTATATTAAACACTTCTTATCCTACAACACAGTACATGGCATTCATAGATTTACAGTTATAATTGTAAGCTATTTTAGTAGGTTCATCCCATATAGTTCTATCAATTTCTAGAATTTTATATTGAGATTCTATTGTAGTCCAGATATCAAATCCCATACTCTCTAAGTGAATTTTCATCTTAATTCCCACTAAACATAAATTTCACCATTAAAGAAAGGTGGCCTATTGGTAGCAGTACCTTCTATCCTATTATCCATCGATAGATTTTAGAATAAAAATTTACAAACATAAAATTTAGAATTAATTTTTTTTAATCCTTAAAGATGCAACTAAAATCACAGTTGAAAAACAGAGTGTTTGGAAATCCCATATTAATAAAAAAACAATGATACCAAATGTTGGTCGGAGTGGATACTGAAGAGGGGTGAATTGAGATCTAATTAAAATTTCTGGTAAAAATATTTCTCTTAAAAACCCCCTATTTAAAAACAAGTTAAAATGTAGTGAATTTATACAGATTGGGAGGGTTCAATTAGTTTCTCAAAGATTGATTAAGTCTCAGTTAATTTAATCAGAATATTAAATTAACTTTTTAAACTAACTTACAGATTCATAATAAATATAAACACTTTCTAATTTAACTATCAATGTAACATTAAAAACAAATTGTATTTCAAAGTAATTAGTAGCAGAATATGAAATATATATATATAGTATACTTTTAAACATAAACAAAGATGCACAACATATGTAACCAAGAGGTTCAGTCTCAAGATAAAACTTATTCTTCTCTAATAATTTATATAAATTTGATCCACACCCTGGATCTGGGTAAACAACAGTGAAACCACTGTCCAGGTACAATGACCTCTACCAAAGTTCTATGTGGGAAAACGAACAATAGCTCATAGGTTGTCCAAGTCATACTTGACCTCTACCACAATCCACAATGGGGTACATGGAAGTTATAGAGATTCAATGTGGACTTATAAATCCTCTATATTGGAATAGGTGATATAGTTTATCTATAAAATATAAAGAGTATACACTGTAACACCCTGTGTAAATAAAGAATATTACATTTTCACATTTATCCATATTTCTGAATAAAATATTAATATTAATTTAAAGGGAACACTAGGCTTGATGGCTTACCCAATACGCAACAACGAGTTCCTTTGAAATCTGGAAATATACTCTAATAATATAATATTATTATTTTAAATGGTAGTTAATGACTAGCCATTGTAATGGAGGGAAAGAACGAAACTAACTAAAAAATTATTATATATGTTTGTCAAATATTTTTAATTTTATCTAATAAATATTAGAGGATTAAAAATGGGAATGAATCCAATTTTAAGCGTAAACATTATTTAAAAGGTCGATTAACCGCCTTTTGATGGGAAACCTCTTTTAAATCCAATTTTTGACAATTTAATGTGTTATATTTGACAAAATAAAATTCTTCTTTCGAATCGGGACATCAAAATTTACTTTGTGTAATTTTTTGTTATTTTTCTGGTAAAGTTCATTTATTAATGAAGAGTGAAAAATGTTGTATTTTAATTCAAAACCTCTTTTTAACATAATTTATTTATATGATTAGATTATCTTTTGAATTGTTTTTAAAATGAAATTAGAATATATTTTTACCATCTAATCCAATAGTGGTCATTGGAATTAATTTCACTTTGAAATTGGACTTAAACTAGTGTCAATCTTTTAGTAGATATTGTTTCATAAAAACACGATATTTTCTCTAACAGTGGGAATTAATTATTAAATTTTTTAATTTCACTTATATGTTTTGAATTTTTTAAAATATACATCATTTTTGAATTCGGAATATCAAATATATCTTAGGGGGAATTTTTGGTATTTTACTGAAAAACTTCAATTTTAGATGAATAGTGAAACCACTACGTGTTAGTTAAAGAAACTGATTTTTCATTTAAATGAAACTTTACCACTTCTGTGGTTTGAATTTCAAAAATCCGACATACATGGTTGTCATTAGAATGTAATATGTGGTTCAATGGGATTAAAATAATTTTTTGATGAATAGTAACTCTAATGTTTTTAATCGCGATTAGAGGTAATTAGTGTAATTTAAGTTAAAGATAAAGTTACAATAATATGAAATGACCTTGACACATGTTATAATCTTATTTGATGAGTCATAGCCGACCAATACAATCTATGGGTCAACATGGGGACCCCATGGAGCCACTTTGGTTGGAAAATGACCTTAATACCTTTTTATTTAAAGTTAAAATTAAAATGTCACAAACATGTGTTGTTTTACTAAAAACAATTACGTGGGGTAATATAAGTCATCCTTTTGACTATAAATATTCATTATAAAGAATAAAATATTTCCTACATCATGATATTTTTTTTATAATTTTTAGACATTAAATAAATTAATTTATTTATGAAACTGTGATGATGCAGTGATTACCTCATAAATGAACGATTTAAATAAAACGAAACGATAGGGTGAAATATAAGTCATAAACCTGTCAAAAACCTATTGAATGGGTGGTATTCAAAACCTGTTCACCTTATCTTCTAAATATATCCTTTTGGGACCTTTTAAATCCAAAAAACATTTTATAATAAAGTAATATTTTATAACTTTCCAAGAGTGCCTCTCCTCTCCTCTTATAAAAGGCCCCCACTTCTACCACCTTACATACACCTTTCAATCCTTTGGTTCGGCCAACCCCTGCCCATTTCATCTCTCCACATCCCTATCTTCATCATTGAAGCCTCACTTTGGGCATAATCCTTTCCCAGGAAGCCATTGAATTCAAATCAAAGAGAGTTACCCGATTTAAAGGTAATGTCTTCCTTTGTGTTCTTTTGATTTATTTTGCTTCTCCAAACCCCTAAACTCTTTTTATTACTTTTTTTGTAACAAAACCAGTATCCTAAATATACATGGAGGTTATTATAAGAAGGATTCGAGTTACAATTTCTCATCCCTCCGTCTAATGGTTAAGGAACATACTGTTTCTGTGGATGGCGAATTACTGCCTCACGAAACGATGATTGTTGGATATTATTTTAACACCTTAAAATGTGGCTATTAAGATGTCACTATATTTATATATGATATATAATATTTATATGTTTCCCTGAAACTTCTTTATTTTTCATTTATGGAATACCTTTATGGTTTCCAGTACGGGTAAACGCGATATCTTCATTTTAGTAAGTGCGGACTACCGCCCCCTCAAAGTGATTTGATTCGTTAATGCCATATGTGGGATGCCTAAAGGATGGAATTAATGGTATTACATATTATAACCTACTGAAATTATAATATACCTTTATATCATTATTATTTCATTCCATTCAACACAAAAAAATGAAATGAAGGTAGTGTTCATGTGTACGTACCGCTTACCATCTCCATGAATGGTACATTTCATTTCTTATCTCCAAATGTTATGTACTATTATAAGTACATATATATAATGTATATATATGTAATATATTACATCTAAATGATAGATATTATTCTGGAATTATAATATATATATCTCACATTTTTTTAATTACATTAATATGACAAAAAAAGAAAGTAGCGTTCATGCGTACGTACGACCTACCATCTCCATGAATGGTGCTTTTAATTTTTTATCTCCAAATGATATGGAATAGTATAAAATTAATAAATACTAGATATATATGATATTTAAAACATTAATACTATTCCGTAGATGATGTTCCTGTAACTACATGGAAAATTATTTTCCAACAAGTTCAATTTTTACTCATGTACAGAACATCGAAAAAAGCTTCTGATATGAACTCACATTATTAACAAATTATTATAACATTATAATATGTGATATGAACTGAATAATAATATTTTAATGAGGTCCTTAAGAAATTTTAAATTTACCAAATTTTATTATTCAGGATATTAAAGAACGATCGAGTCATATCAGACACGAGGTAAGGGATCCAACATCTCTCTTTCTTTTTAAGTACTCTCTTTTATGTAATTTCTTTTAATCTCATCATTATTATGTTTGGGGATGTTATTATATATTACTCATACTGTACTTTCTATTTTCATATTATGAGAGACCATATTTGATCTCATTAATCCATTTTTGGAAGTTTTATGTGGCGCCGTTAGGGTGCCGAGTTTTCATAAGAGATTTTTCATCTCACTTTTATTCTCGTGACATTTCTTCTACGTTTTCCACTATATCCTTTGAGTGGTGTATTTACTGCACATTATTATTCTCTTTGTGTAAAATAAATTAATTTATGGGTATTTACATCTTCATTGTATTACCCTTCTGCCATGGGGTGTAAGTTCTGAAAGTTAACCAACTTGGTAAGGTGACCTTTCACCCTCCACTTTTTAAAAGGCTTCTTTTTTATGTCTTTTAATTCACATACTATTATGTTGGGATATGATCTTATATATCTTTATTTATGTAAATTTTACGTCCAAGTGATGAGATACCATTTTTTCTTTCATCAACTAATTTTATGAATTTTAATGTGACGTTGTTAGGCTGTCAGATTTCTATTAGGGATCTTCTTAACCCTCTTTCAATTCTTTGGGTTAAACCTCTACTTCATGATTTTATTATTCCAATATTATGTGTGGAATCTCTATTTTGTAATTTCCAAAAACCTTTGTGTATATATACTATTTCTACACATAATCATGTCATTGATAAATTCTTACGAACTTGTATGGGAAATAATAACCCAATCTCATTTCATTAAGTTAAATTCATATGTCATTGGTTTTTTTTCTAAGATTATGTGTGAATGACCTCTGATTGTTTCACACTTAATATCCACTTATATTGGGTGTATTTATATTTCTCACACATAATTATGTGATATATTTATCCTTAATTTAAGGATACCGTCTTCAAAATGGATTTCATCTCAATTTACATTTCCATCGAGACTTTGTTGTTGTTATGCACCAATTCACTCTTATATGGTGTGTATACTGTCCTTTGACATATTATATCATGAATACCTTTATTCTCATGATATTATAAAGCTTGTATTAAATTTTATTCCACAATTATTTTTATTCAAGTGTCTCTCATTTAGTTAAAAACTCTTTAACAAAAATATCGTTTTAAATGTTTTAATGATTCATTATTATAAATATTAATCTTTAATGTCCATGTTTTCAAAATGGTTTTCAGTATTTATTTATATGGAAATTAATGTTTTAAAATTACAATTCCATTAAAATATTCAAAGCGGTATGGGACACCTTGATTCAAAAAGATCTTTTAAATGGTTTTTGAAAATGGATTGATTAATTCAATATCTTGGAATTACTTATTGTGATTGAAAATGAAATGTTGTTATTAAAATGTATATGTTTTCAATATTTTATGTGTAATGATGGTACTTGGAAATTTTACGGGTGGTTACGTGATAAACCATATGGCGGGAGGTGCCGTGAATACCAGGATGTGTAGTTACGTTATAACCTCTAATGCATTGGGTATAGAAGTTGGCCGTATGGATATTACATTATGTATGTGTGGAAGTCGACCGTATGGTTATTCCATTTAAGTATTTCTATGTCCCAAGTTACCTTTATATGTTAAGTGTTCTTTATATGGGTTTTATGGTAATATTTTGGTTACAAAAGGGAAATAAATTGTCATTTATTCCATGAATAGATTTTACTACATCATAAAGGTGAAAAGTATTAGTTTGGTGAAGTATTCATGGTTTACCTATTGTTTTGAATAAACTAACAGTTTTCCTTCTTTGTGTATCCTTTACTGGGCCTTTTATGCTCATCCCACGTTTTTGAAATGTTTTCCACATGACTTAATGATGAATAGGGTCAATGATGGGTTCAAGGAAAGACATGCTATCTAAAACATGGATGTAGAAATGTTTCTTTTTAATATTTTTTTATTATTTTATAGAATCTTAGTATAAGTGTCTACTATGTAATCATTTGAGATGTAATAGTTATGACCTAATTCTCTAAAACTCTAATCCTGAAGAGACCCTCTATGTGAATTATTCATTTAATTCAGGATTAAGTATGGTATAAGGCCGGGGCCTTATAGTTGGTATCATAGGTCGATTTAGATAACATTAGAGGTAAGGGTATACTCTAAAGCATAAGTGACATTACCATAATGGTCAGGATTTCAGAAAGGGTCCTAGTTTTGATAAAGTGAATGGGTAAGTATATCTTAGTGTTTATCTTCCTCATTAGTACATGATGGTTTTGTTGATATACTCACACTGACATTTCGGTTTTTAGTGAATGGATTGATCTAGCAGGCACTAAAGTGACAATAGGTTTGAAGGAAACTGTGGTGGTTCTCTGGTTAAGAGACTGGATGAAATGGGGGATTCAATGTGGAAACTCGTGGTTTTTCTAAACCAACTATCAAGGAGTCATGATTAACCACTTGAACATTGGTGAGTTCTCTAATACATCGTGTACGAGAGAACTATCTCGATGTAGAAGTTCAGGTAAAAATTATAAAGGTAAACATTAGGGTTTATATGATCCTTAGTTTGAGGTAATTATGGGTTACTACATGATATGATGGAATACAAAATGCCTGAGATAAACTTGAGGTTAAAATATGTTATGGTTATTTTTGATGAATTTTTCTCTTTTTGAGGAATGTTATAAAATTATATAGTTTTGGAAAAAGGACAACACGCAGACCGTGTGAGAACACATCACGTCAGACGAAGTTGTTGGAATCAAACCCACAACTAAAGTGCAACTGGTATTTATCGCCTACCACTGGACTACGTGAAGTCACTGGTTAGTTTGACTAATTCATTATAGTTAGATGATTTTTTGAATCAAGAATAAGTTTATGTTGGGTTATCTATGGAAATTATTATCCTATCAAAGAGAATATGTGATTAGGCTAATTACTTTTCAATGTGAGACCTTAAGAGAAACTTGTGTTATTTGGAGATAAATGTTAAGATTTACTACGGAAGACAATGAGATTAAATCCTTCAGAGATTTGGGTTTCAGTGTTAGTTTGGATTACATTGAATAATTTTATGGATTTTTGTTTATTGAATGGTATTTGTTGAACTTTGGGTCTTGTTGGACAAATTTTTGAGATTAAGAATAGATTTCCTTTTTATAAGGGATAATCCTTTTTGGGTATTATCTGATCTCATACTAACCTTTTTGGTTTTAGTTTTTGTTAAGGTCTAAAGACATGGGAAATATGTAGTTATCTTTTGTGGATTAGGTGATTCTCAAGAAGTTGATTATAGTACTCTTAACGTGAAAAAGTCTTCCTAAATACTCATCTTCGGGAGAAAATATGAGTTTAATTAAGGAATCTAGTAAAAGTTGAAAGTCTATGTGACAAGTAAGTATGTTTCATTATGATTTAGTTAAGATAAAAAATAAAGTCCTCAATTGAGTGTAACTTAAAACTAAAATTTTGTCTGTTATCATTTTCTACTGGGGAATCGATTTCCTTTTAACACATCATAATTTTGTGATTTTCTTATGGATAACTTTCTCCTAGACTTGTTCACTATCACTCTCCCTCAGAACATGACCCTTTGTTTTTTCCTCCATATCCATGTTTTCCTACATGGAATCCTAGTATAAGTTAACTCGAGTGACCTTTTTACTTCTCTTTCATTATTTTAATGTGAATGTTTTACTGAGTCTTGTTCTGATGTGGGATTTTCAATGATGTTTCCAAGCGAAATTTTAAAATTGTGAGGACGCAATTCCCAAAAGGGTTGAAGGATGTAACACCACAGGTAAATAAAGAATATGAAATTTTCACATTTATCCATACTTTTGAATAAATATTAATATTACTTTAAAAGGAACACTATGCTTGATGGCTTACCCAATATGAAACAATGTGTTCCTTTGAAATCATGTGTTGCACTCTTATAATAAAATAATATTATTTTAAATGGTAGTTAACGCCTAGCCATTGTAATGGAGGGAAAGAACATAACTAACTACAAAATGAATATATATGTTTGTCAAATATTTTTAATTTTATCCAATAAATGTTAGAGGATTAAAAATGCGAATGAATCCAATTTTAAGCGTAAACATTCTAATATTCTTTAAAAGGTCGATTAATCGCATTTTGAGGGAGAACCACTTTTAAATCCACTTTTTAGAAATTTTATGTGTTATATTTGAAAAAATAATATTATTCTTTAGAATCAGGACATCAAAATGTACTTTGTGTAAATGTTTGGTATTTTTCCGGTAAAGATCATTTTTTAATGAGTAGTGAAAAATGTTGTATTTTAATTTAACACCTCTTTTTAATCTATTTTATTTATATGATTAGATTATCTTTTGAATTGTTTTTAAAATTAAATTAGAATATATTTTTTCCATTTAATCGAATAGTGGTCATTGGAATTAATTTCACTTTGAAATTGGACTTAAACTAGTGTCAATATTTTGGTAGATATTGTTTCATAAAAACACGTTATTTGCTATGACAGTGAGAATTAATTATTAAATTAATAAATGTAACTTATATGTTTTTAATATTTTAAAATATACATCATTTTTGAATTCAGAATATCAAATATATCTTAGGGTTAATTTTTGTTATTTTTCTGAAAAACTTCAATTTTAGATGAATAGTGAAACCACTAAGTGGTAGTTAAAGAAACTGATTTTTCGTTTAAATGAAACTTTACCACTTCTGTGGTTTGAATTTCAAAAATCCGACATACATGGTTGTCATTAGGATGTAAAATGTGGTTCAATGAGATTAAAATAATTTTTTGGTGAATATTAACTCTTATGTTTTTAATCGCGATTAAAGGTAATTAGGGTTATTTAAGGTAAAGATAATGATATAATAATATGAAATGACCATGAAACATGTTCTACCTTTATTGGATGAGTCATGTCTGACCAAGACAATCCATGGGTCAACTTGGGGACCCCATGGAGCCACTTTGGTTGGGAAATGACATTAATAACTTTTTATTTAAAGTTAAAATTGAAATGTCACAAACATGTTTTGTTTTACTAAGAAAATTTTTACATGGGATTCTATAAGTAATATGTTTGACTATTAAATATTAATTAGAAAGATAAAAATATTTACTACATCATGATATTTTTTTATTATTTTTTTTCATTAAATAAATTAATTTATTTATGACACTGTGATAATGCAGTGATTACCTCATAAATGAACGATTTAAATAAAATGAGATGATATGGTGAAATAGAAGTTTTAAACTTGTCAAAAACCTATTTTATGGGTGTATATATAAACCTAATCATATTTTCTTAGAAATATATACTTTTGTGATTTTTTAATTCCAAAAAACATTTTATAATAAAGTAATATTTTATAACTTTCCAACAGTGCCCTTCTTCTCCTCTTATAAAATCCCCCACCTATACCACCTTACACACACCTCTCAAGCCTTTGGCTCAGCCAAACCATGCACATTTCATCTCTCAAAATCACCCTATTCATCATTGAAACCTCCCTTTGGGTAGAATCCTTTCCAAGGAAGCCTTTGAGCTCAAATCAAAGAGAGTTACCCGATTTAAAGGTAATGTCTTCCCTTGTGTTCTTTTATTTTATTTTGCTTCTCCAAACCCCTAAACTCATTTTAGTATATTTTTGGTACCAAAAACAGTATATTAAATACACTAGGATGTAATTATAAGAGGTATTGGAGCTACACTTTCACACACCTCCATCTAATGGTTAAGGAACATACTGTTTCTGTGGATGGCGAATTAGTGCCTCATGAAACAATGATTGATCAATATTATTTTAACACCTTCAATGGTGTCCATTAAGATATCACTATATTTATATATGATATATAATATGTCTATGTTTTCCTTAAGATTCTGTATTTTTCTTTTATGGCATACCATTATGGTTTCTATTATGGGTAAACGCGATATCTTTATTTTAGGAAGTGTGGGCTACTGCCCCCTCAAAGTGATTTGATTCGTTAATGCCATATGTTGGACGTATAAAAGATGTAATTAATGTTATTACATATGATATTCTATAGGAATTATAATATACCTTTCTATAATTATTATTTAATTCCATTGAATACAAAACAAAAATGAAAGTAGCGTTCATGTGTACGTAAGGTTTACCGTCTCCATGAACGGTACATTTCATTTCTTATCTCCAAATGTTATGTACTGTTATAAGTACATATATATAATGGATATATATGTAATATATTACATCTAAATGATAGATATCATTCTGGAATTATAATATATATATCACTCATTTTGTTTTAATTCCACTAATATGAGAAAAACTGAAAGTAGCGTTTATGTGTACGTACGGCCTACTGTCTCCATGAACAGTGCTTTTAATTGTTTATCTTAAAATTATATGGAATAGTATAAAATGAATATATACTGTATATATATGATATTTAAAACATTAATACTATTCTATAGATGATGTACCTATAACTAGATGGAGAATTATTTTCCAACAACTTCAATTTATACTCATGTACCGAACATCGACAAAAACATCTGATATGAACTCACTTTATTAACCAATTATTATAACATTATAATATGTGTTATGAAATGAAAATAATATTTAAATTATGTCCTTATGAAATTAAAAATTGACCAAATTTTATTATTCAGGAGATTAATGAACGATCGAGTCATGTCGGACACGAGGTTAGGGATCCAACCTCTCTCTTTCTTTTTAAGTACTCTCTTTTATTTCATTTCTTTTAAGCTCATATTTCTTATGATTAGGGATGTTATTTTATATTCCTCATACTGTAATTTTTATGTTCATATTATGAGAGACCCTATTTGGTCTCATAAATCCATTTTTGGAAGTTATAAGTGGCGTCGTTAGGCTGCCGAGTTTTCATAAGGGAATTTTCATCTCACTTTTATTCCCGTGACATTTATGCTGTGTTTGCCACTATTTACATTGGGTGGTGTATATAATACCCATTATTATACTCTTTGTGTAATATAATTTCATTTATTGGTATTTACATCTTCATTGTATGACCCTTCTTCCATGGGGTGTACGTTTCGAAAGCTACCCAACTCAGTAAGGGGACCTTTCACCCTCCTCTTCTTAAAATATTTCTTTTGTTATGTATTTTAATTCACATAATATTATGTTGGGATATGATCTTATGTATCCTTATTTTTGTAAATTTTATGTCCATGTGATGAGAAACCATTTTCTCTCTCATCAACTCATTTTATGAATTTTAAAGTGACATCGTTAGGCTGTCAGATTTCTATAAGGGAACTTCTTAACCCACATTCAATTCTTTGGGTTAAACCTATACTTAGTGATTTTATTTTCCAAGATTATGTGTGGAATCTCTATGTTGTAATTTCCACAAAACTTTTTGTAGATATACTATTTCTACACATTATCATCTCATTGATAAATTCTTACAAACTTGTATGGGAAATAATAACCCAATCTCATTTCATTGAGTTAAATTCCTATGTCATTGGTTTTGTTTTCCAATATTATTTGTGAATGACCTCTGATTGTTTCACACTTAATATTCACTTATATTAGGTGTATTTATATTTCTCACACATAATTATTTTATAGATTTATCCTTAATTTATGGATACCATCTTCATAATAGATTTCATCTCAATTTACATTTCCATTGAGACATCATTGTTGTTTTTCACCAATTCACTCTTATATGGTGTGTATACTATCCTTTGACATATTATATCATGAATCCATTTATTTTAATGATATTATAAAGCTCGTATTAAAGTTATTCGGCAATAATTTTATTCAAGTGACTCTCATTTTGTTAAAAACTCTTTAACAAAAATATCGTTTTAAATGTTTTAAAGATTCATTATTCTAAATCATTATCTTTAATGTCCATGTTTTCAAAATGGTTTTCAGTATTTATTTATGTGGACATTAATGTTTTAAAATTATAATTCCATTAAAATCTTCAATGTGGTATGGGACACATTGATTCAAAAATCTCTTTTAAATGGTTTTTGAAAATAGATTGATTAACTCAATATCTTGGAATTACATATTGTGATTGCAAATTAAATGTTGTTATTAAAATGTATATATTTTCAATATTTTATGTGTAATGATGGTACTTGGACATTTTACGGGTGGTTACGTGATAAACCATAATACGGGTGGTGCCATGAATACCAGGACGGGTGGTTACGTTATAACCTCCAATGCATTGGGTATGGAAGTTGGCCGTGCGACTATTCCATTAAGTATGTGTGGAAGTCGACCTAATGGTTATTCCATTTAAGTATGTTTATGTCCCAAGTTACCTTTATATGTTATGTGTTCTTTATATGGGTTTTATGTTAATCTTTTGGTTACAAAAGGGTAAGTAATGGTCATTTATTCCATGAATAGTTTTTACTACTTCATAAAGGTGAAAAGTATTACTTTGGTAAAGTATTCACGGATTACCTTTTGTTTTGAAAAAACTAACATTTTTCCTTCTTTGTGTATCCTTTATTGGGATTTTTATGCTCATCCCAAGTTTTTGAAATGTTTCCACAGAACTTAAAGATGAATAGGGTCAAGGATGGGTTCAAGGAAAGACATGCTATCTAAAACATGGAACTAGACATGTTTCTTTTTAAGAGTTTTTTTATTACTTTATGGAAACTTAGTATAAGTGTATAATATGTAATCTTTTGGGATGTAATAGTTATGAACTAATTCTCTAAATCACTAAACCTGAAAATATCCTCTATGTGAATTATTCATTTAATTCAGGATTAAGTAAGGTTTAAGGTTGGGGCCTTATATACACACTGCTCAAAATGTAAATAAAAGAATCACTAAATAGTAGATAAGAGGTTAGAATGAACTAGTGGTGTGAAGGGAAGCTCTGGACACTTTTGATTTTTCAGAAATTCTTTGGAATGCTTCTCTGGGTTTTTTCTTAAAAAATAGAGTGTCCTTTTCTTCCATGATTTTCAGGTTCAACTTTATCAGATTTAGGGAAAGAAGAGTTCGTTGTAGTTCTTCACTCAAGATGCAGCTTGTATTCTCTTCTAGAATGAATGGCTTCATGTATGTCAAGTTATCTTCCAGTATGAATGTATATTTTTCCTTTTGTGTGAATACACCATGTTTTCAATGCTGTTCAGCCTTCTATTTTTACAACCTTCTCATGCCTTATTAGTTCTTGATTCCTCTATTTTTCATATATCTCTTCCCAGACTTTGTCCTTCCTTTTATAGCTGTCAGATCTGGTAAAATGAATGATGACCTTTTTCATGGGTACTAGGTACGGTTCCCTAAAATTCCAAAAATCCACATTAAATGACATTAATTTCATTAAAAAGATCAAATATAATTTTTTCATAATAAATAAATAGTACTGAGAGTTATAGAGTTTGGCTGGTTAAGCTTTTGTCAGTAGGTTCTGTTGGTAGCAGTTGGACTTATATAGAAGTTACCTATCAGTAACACTTTGATAATGTATCGATAGCTCCTGGTATCAGTAGCTGTTTGAACTTGTATCGGTAGCTCCTAGTATCGGTAGCTGTTTGAACTTGTATCGACAGCTCCTGGTATCAGTGACTTTCTCTATTAGTAGACTTTGATTCTATCGGTAGACTTTTCTTTTATCTATAGCTTGTTCTGTATCGGTAGGATCATAGCGGAAGATGTCTATATCTGCACTTACTCAATCGGTAACTCTGGTATATCAGTAGCTTGTATCAGTCGACATTTAGTCTGTGCATTTCGGCAGATCTGTTTGGTTCTAGTGAAGTATATATATCAGTATACTTATTCATGCCGATAGAATTGTTCTATCAGTAGCTTAGTTTCTGTCTGTAGCTGTCTGTATCTGTGGACTTTATACATGTCAGTAGCTCTGCGTATTGGTGACCCATGCCTATCGGTGACTATTTCTATCGGTGACTATGTCTATCGGTAGACTAAGTCTATCGGTAGCTATAGGCATATCAGTGACTTAACACTTGTATTTTATGCAGAACACATCTGATTGAGTTAGAATTTATTCACAATTTAGATAAACAAAGAAAAACATTGATTAACATATTTCAAAGATTATTTTAATATAATTATCAACTTGATCGTAGATTAAAAGAATTAATATATAGATACACATTATTTGGGATTATCAAAGTATGTGAAAGAATGATTGGGATTATCAAAACAGGTGAGGTCAACAATGTCAATCATATAATATATGTTACTAAAATAGTTTAGTGGATAACACCTTAATCAATCTATCATATGGATAAATGAAATGATAATGCATCAATATTGTAATTTTTAAGGTTTCTATTCGTTGTGTAACAAAATGAATATACCAACAACCAGAACCTACCACTTAGAGTTAACCATAACATTTTTTCCTTACAAAAGATATTCCATAAAAATCATACAATAGTAGAACCTAATCAATTTATTGATCAAGGCCTTATTACGTATATCATTGCAAGGAATATAACACTTAGTATTTTAAGGGGATTTAAACCTCAACATCATATCACATGAATCCCATTTACATGTGTTCATAATGTTATAATTTTTTTCCTAGAGACCAATCATGGGATGTTTTTCTAAGACTATATTTGTATCAAGTATTAAATTATTAAATAAAGAATGGAATTATTTTATTTTCATTATTATTTGTTTTTTTGATTTATACAAAAAATCATGATAATAATCATCCTTGTAAATATGGACTAGTTGTTATCCCTAGACGAGAATAATTATATAAGTAAGTATTTTAATGTGAGATTATTTTGAATAGTTCTTATATACATTTAGATATACATAGTGCTCACATACATTCGAAGTGGGACATGTTAAATAAAATAGGGATCAACATGAGAAACACAATATGGATTATCCTATTTTATCATTGGGGGTCGATAATGAGATATTATGAATATTTCATTTGATTGATGGGTTAATGGTATAGATAATATGAGAACATTTATACTAAGTAATCCATCCTATGAATTTTTAGAATTAACGATTAATAAATGGTCATTAATTATATTATTGATCATAGGAGAGACACTATTTGATATAATATCCAGAGTTCTCCCCAGTTCGATATGTTTGAGGTCATGATTCTTATTTTAGTTAACCCAATAAAGTGCATGTACATTCATAATAAATTCATTGTTCACAGATTTTTGATTAATTAATAAATATATTTGATATAATATGTGTGATTTTGTCATGATATAATCCATTTCCTATACTGACACATGATATCATGGAAAATTAGAAATGAATATATTATACACATGGTTAATGTGATAAAACCAAACCATTTATTAGGTATAATATAATTATAAATTTTATTTTATTTTTTAAAAATAATATAAAATGATAAAATGTCTCAAAAATATGTTTTCCTATGAATAAATTTTTTATCCAATTGTGTTTAATATTTTTCATTATTTATTTTTATTAAAATATATAATCAAAATAATATAGTAATTTTGAAATAATTAATATTACCTAAATTAAAACACACACACACAAATCTATATGTCTGATATATATTAAAATATTTAAATTATTGTGGAATTTTATATTCATATATACTATAAATTTATAAATCTAATACAACACAAAAAAAGAACATATTGTATTTACTTATAAATTTGGGATATCTATAAATATTTATAATGAAGTTAATTTCTATATATAAATGATATTTATTCAATCATGCTAGTGAGAAATTGATCGATGAGATTTATTCAACATAAAATATTGAAATATTTTTCTTGAAAATTAGCATTTTAATAAAATATTTTACTTGGCCAAATTTGTTTTATTGGGAAACCTACAAAGGAAGTTCCAATGTGCTATTATTGTAATGCCTCATCCATGGGTTACTCATCAGTTCACAAGGAGAGGATGTCATGTGACCATAATTATAACTCCCCATGTGCTTGAGGATTCTAATTAGTGGTGGGGACCTAATCCATAAAATAGGGAGACCATCCCCTCAAATAATATTGAAACACATAGAATTAATAACCAAAAAATATCCACAAATATCTTCAACACATTCAAAATCAAATAAAACAAAATACCATAAAAATATACCATGTACATGAAATAAAATCATACATCAACTGATCTTCCACTAGTCCAATCATATAGACATAATAATAAATGAAACAAAATACCTGACATTGACTACCGTCATCATCATCCCATTCCATCCACCCAATATCCAAATATCCATCATGTATTCCCAACCTAATCTACTAGAGATACCATTCGTAGAAGAAAAAACATATTTAACTTCTATATATGCACCATAGTGTCCCTGAAAGATGTGCTAAATATATCGATGTTGGGACTAACCAAGTGTCCATAATATATGACCATCACAAACATGTGTGAAGAAGGGAAATAAATGACACACAAATGCATGTACATTGTGTGTTATATAGGCGACAGAAAAAACTAGGCATTGTCTCTCAATGTTTTAACATGACCACCACAACACATAATAATAAATACTTCTACAACATTATGAAATCCACCTATTTCCACCACGAAATTCACAATAATTGATTCATTATGTGGTAAGTATGACACCAAGATTACCATCTATACATGTTTTGATACAATGATAAATTATAATAATCCCATCACGTCTTCAAACACAATACCCATCCCATTCTATGGAGTCTCAAGGTGTGAAATTTTCCAGGCCCTCGACAAAAATGAAGGAACATGGTATGATCTTGCAGCCATTTCTCGACCCAATACCTAATAAATCATGTGGGGTCCATCATCCATGTATCATATTACATCACACCATAAATAGTATTATTTCTCAAGACAATACACTATCCCAAACTATGGATTCCCACTAAGGGTGGAGTCTACTATCTAGAACCAAGACCATTCACTCATGAAAAAGTCAATCATCAAGTGAACTAGGATCCCATCTCACATTTGACAATCATTCCACTACTGTAGCGACTCGGGTTTTTGGTCCTGTCAGTCATTGGAATATTTCTATGAATAATTCCAGAACTAGGCGCGAAGATGGCGTGCGATTCTGAGGCCTGGTGGGCCCGAAATTAATTTTATAAAAATATTAAGTGTTTTTATACAATGCGCATGGCAGTGGTCTGATATCTCCTAAACTATAGCTCAGAATGGAAATCTGAGGGCACAGTTGCATCCGGAATGTGCCTTTTACCCTATGTGAGGTGTAAAATTTGCGGGCGCGGGCTTGCGGTGAGAAACGCCACGAGGGGCGTTTTCATAATTAAATGAAGAAGTTAGTGTGCATGCGTCGGCTCAAATAACTTCTGAACGGAGTCTCAGATGGAAAATATGAGTCCGCCATTGCCTTCAGAACGACACGTTTACCCTAGGGGTGACCTTACTTTTGTTCGCATCGGGCGTCGGGTCCGAGGTGGGTTTGGCGCCGGTGGGTGGCTGATATAAAAATCACCCCCCCTTTTTATCATTCCTCTTGACGTTCTTCGCCGTTCTTTGCCGCCTCTCCACTTAATCGAGCAAACGAAGCGCCCACGAGCTTGGAATTCGACGGCGGACGTTCCAGGAGTGTGCAGCGGAAGCTCTGGAGTGCGGATCTAAGCAGAACGTTGGCGTTCCGCCTGCGAGGTAGGATGATTTTTGTTTTAACCCCCGATCCCGTTTTTGCTGCGTTTTTCTGTAAATTGAAGCTGTAGCATTGTAGATCGGGTCCCAAGGGTCGTGTAGACGCCTCGGAATCGCAAAACGGACCATCGGGGAGCTCCCAGTGGTCCGTAGAAGATCTGCCGGCGCAACACTGGTGCGGCAGCGGCCGCCTCATGTGCGGCGGTGCGCCGCCCAGCGTGGAGGCACAACGGTCCCGCAGCGGCGTGGGCCGCGGAACTGCGGAGGGCCACCGGCCGGACCGGCCAGGCGGGGCCGGCCCGGTCCAAATTTGACCAGGGGTTCTCAAAACCCGCGTTTTGTGTAATCCAAAGGCCGGATTCGTGCGCCGTCAGCAGCGACGCAACCCTGGGATTGAGACGGACGTATTGGGATAGGTTTGGGTTTTTGTCGGGCTGGGTCCGTGACCCGGGGTCACGAAACGTCGAATAATAATAATATTTTAATTATTATTCGACTTTGACCGGCCGTAACATTTTCCTGGAATGTTCGTTTGACGTGTCGTCAGTGGCGTTGAGACCCTGATGGTACGACAAACTTTTTGAGAATGTTTCCGGGTGTTGGGATTGAGAATGGTGTGCGGGCCCCATGAGGCCGGGTTTTGGTGTTTGCGGAGAAACGCAGCTTTTGCAGCAGGAGTTCGATTTTGGCGGATGTTTAGTCGATCTTTTGTGTTTCTTAGAGAGGATCGCAATGGTGTGATCCGTTCGATTAGTTTCAGAATCCAGGTGTGGGCCCCTCCCGAGCTGTCTTCGGTGAATAGTACCTTTTTCACCGGGTGTCCGTTTCGGACGAACGAGTAGTCAATTATTCTTGTTTTTTCGAAGGGATCGTCGTGGTATGATCCGCTCGATGGGTTTTGGGATCGTTGTGTGGGCCCCACACGAGCTAGCTACGGTGAATAGTGACTTTTCACCGGTGCTCCATTTTGGGCAAGTAAACACCCTATCCTGCGTGTTTTTTCGCGTGGAACGCGATGGTGGCATCAGTTTTGGCCTAAGGGTTGCGCAGTGTGGCGTTGTGGCGGGTCGCTCGGTTAGTGACGTTTGGACCAGCAGTGGTTGAGGTTTCTCCCTTGGTTCGTTCCAACGAGGGTTCGCGCGACATCACAACCTTCGTTTGGGTTTGTGATCCTCTCTATGTGATGTTAAAACTGTTTGAGTTGTGGTGTCTCTCCTGTGGGCCGGAGCGGGATCCTCTAGCATCTTTACCCTAGATCAGGTTCTTGGTATCACGGTGACTGATTATTCACGGGCGACGATCCCCTATCTAGCAGGTTAACCCTGTAGGGTTTGTGGCATCCTCGGGAATATGTTCCCCTACACGGTGGGTCGTGCTCAGTAATGTTGTGGCATCGTCGGGTGTACGATCCCCTACTCAGCATGAGGTTTATAGTAGGGTTGCACTATCGTTGGTTATACGATCGCCTACTTAGCGCTTGGTGTTGGTAGGGTTGCAGTATCGCTGGTTATGTGATCCCCTACTCATCGCCTGGTGTTGGTAGGGTTGCGGTATCGCTGGTTATGTGATCCCCTACTCAGTGCGTGGTTTTGGTAGGGTAGCGGCATCGTCGGTTCGATCCCCTACATCACAAATTATACAAGATAGGGTTCCGGTATCATCATGACAACCTTTATATGGGCGATGAACCTCTATCTGAGTGATGTGCTTCTGTCGAGCGCAAGATCAGGTTGTGGTATCCCCCTGTAGATCCAGGGTGTGATCCCCTATCTATGAGAACTACGTATTCCAGATCGGGTCGTGGTATCCCGCAGAGGACCCTGGGAGTGATCCACTATCTGTGAGCAATGTATACCAGAGTGGGTTTTGGTATCCCCTTGAGGTCCCTAGCGGCGATCCCCTATCCGAGGAGTTTGGTGGTTATGTTGTTTCGGTGTGTTATCCTCAGTGATTCCAATCGACGAGCGTGATCTCTCGGGTGAGCGTCTGAGAGGTTTGTGAGAAACCCAATGGAGTGTATCTCTCGGACAATTGTCATCTGGGTTGGCAGTGATCATGGGGTGTACTATTCTGGTTGTGGACAATTGCTGGTGATGAGGTCGGTACCTCTTGTGGCTTGGTGCACGAGCTGAGTATATCTGGATTGTTCAAGGTGTATGTATGGGCATACACCTGAGTTGAGGTGACCAGTTGTGTTTAGCCGAGGATGGTCACGAGATGGATTTTCTCTCTCATCTGGGTTCCCTCTGGCTGGGATGAGTGTACTGTTGCCTTTAAGTTGCTCTCTTTTGTTTTGGGGTTTTGGGGTGCCTACTGAGTATGTTTATACTCACCCCTGCACGGGCATTGCGCGCACATGATTGTGTCTTGTGCAGATCACATGCCATTCGACGGAGTCCCAGGAGGACCCGGAGCAGGCATAGCTTAGTGAGCGTTTTTGACTGCGGTGTTTAGCGCAACTCTGTCGAGGAGATTTCCGGAGGGTGTTTATCGCAGCGTTCCCCTTCTTCAGAGCAGGTTGGACGTGCTTTGTAGTTTCCTTTTGGTGGTCCCTCTTTTTCCCTTTTGTACTTTTGTTGTTGCACTCTGGTTTGGGATAGATGTATGCATGCATTTACTTTTCAGTTTTCTATATCTCTACACTGTTGCATGGAGGTGTATGTGGCTGCGTGTGTACAGGTACCTTAGGCTAATGCCTCCCATGTGTGTGATAGCCTAATCGGCGCTGGTCTCCAGCCCATGGCCTATTGGAGGCGGGTTTGGGGAGTCGCGGCTCGAGCCCCGTTGGGTCGGGGCGTGACAACTATCATCTCACTCAGGGTAAGGATATACCTCAGGATATCTCCCCCCACCATGTCTATCACCTTTAATAATCTCCTGAAAGCAGACACATGTTGAAACATACATGTACCCTATCCCATCATACAACTCACTATCTCTTCGGTAACATATCAAATCAGTCATCCCTTGGTGACACCACAACTTGTAGGAACCTCAGACCAAGTCCTCAAGGCCCGATTCAACCTAATGAAAATTCTTAATCAAATTTGGTTCTACTATAGAAGGTCTATACCAAGTCATCCAAATATATGTCCCTTGGAAACATTATGGAATGTCATAAATAATTCACACAAGCCATACCAAGGTCCTAACAAGTATTTAATTAAAAAGTTATATCAACTCAATTCCTTGAGGAAAACCCTATCCTATATACCTCAACTCATACTAATAGACTTACCCATCTCAAAATACTCACAAAGTCTCAATCCATATTTAGGTTGGTGCTTCTCACTTGGAATATTATGTACGACTATCTCACCCATAACTCCTATGATGAATCCACTCATACTATATTAAGTATCACTTGGGAAAAAATCCTAGGCTAACCAAATCTCTTCAAATTCCTTGATTCCTACTAAGGGATATCCTGAACCAAAAAAACACCTTCTCCCTTTAGTGACATATTTTTTTGGAGATCCAAAATTTATTAAGTGATTAAGAGTACTTACCTAGTTCAATCAAGGCCCAACACCATCAAATATCTTCTATAAATAGAACTCCTATTCCCCAGACATCCACCTAGTTCCATGTAATATTCACGAAGGCATGAAAATTTATCTACCACATGTATATGATTTTTTATTAAAGGGTCCACCTAACTCCAAAATGGAGTTAAAACCCCAACCAAGTTCCTCTAATAATTGACTAAGCCCATCGGTGACTCATCCAAGCTCATATCACCAT
The DNA here is from genome assembly GCA_963277665.1 of Viscum album. Classification (NCBI taxonomy): domain Eukaryota; kingdom Viridiplantae; phylum Streptophyta; class Magnoliopsida; order Santalales; family Viscaceae; genus Viscum; species Viscum album. The sequence continues at coordinate 987,483,562 of OY728165.1, read as the reverse complement.
CTGAACACCTAGATCATGCTGCATTCCATATATAATTAAATATAAAAATGTACAATTAATTATTTAAATTAAAAAGCGGAGGAATATTCGATAGAAAACCCACATGGAATTGGTTTCACATTAAAAGAACATGTAACCATAGGAATAAAACCTTATTGGACCACTTATATCCATCTCACATGAATTATTCATCATTGTTTCCTTATTCATCCTTAATACGGTGGAATAAACACAGAAAATAAATCTTAAATTTCATGAAAATTCAAGTCATGTGAAGTGGAAACCAAAATAAAGGAATAATAGAAGATATTACCACAATCAACACAAAACCACACAAAAACAATCCCTTTACAAGGGGGATAAAATCAATAATTAGAGGGGGAGTCACAATTAAATAATTAATCCTCATACTGCACCATGTTCTCCCTAAATCAGAAAGGATCCAACCTTAAAAATTTGTATACCTCTCATTAAAAGGTACACCTTGTAATTTTTCATAGTACAACCCAGGTGGGTCATGATGTCACAGACTCCCTTTCCTCATACATTCATAGTATGAAATTACGGTCACCACATAACATACCCCAAGAAGAGGGATTAACCCTTGACCTTTATCAATTGTAACATCACCCTGATTTGATAGGATGCAACCAATCTTTGCTGAGGGGAACCCCTCTTCTAGCCATCAACACGACAGGAACCACTGGGTCATAGAACATCATGTTTTACCCTATATCGTACCAAAACACTAATCCTTGTCTTTTCATCACTACACATCTACCTCGCAATAAAAATCATAATAACCACATAGAACACCACTAAAACTAGCCATTGATTTGAAATGATTGGGTAATAATGTAACCTATTATAACAACATCATTATGGAGATTCCTATATGAATTTCTTTGACACATTACCAATAACATGAACCACAAACCTAGCCTCAACCCACATCCAAAAACACATTATTTAGTTGTACTAATGATAATATCCCTAATCCAAATCTCAATTCCCAAAATAACCAACAATCTAGGATCCAAATTCAAAATCTATAAAAAATGAAACATTCAATTTATGAATGGGTCATTATAATTATACCATATCCACTTGAAAATAGATTTCATTTCTCATAATCCTCAACGTCATTATGAAATATTTATCCACAACCATACATTAAGATATAATTCATCTCATGGATTGAAAATGATGAATAAAGTTGACCATTATGAAGAGAGAGTCTGTTTTTCATGATTGACCCACACTGGAACCCCTCCCAAGTCAATATTAATATGATAGTGACCATTGAGGAATTCTTATAATTAGACCCATGATTGAAACTAGCACCGCAGGTTTAAAACATGAGAATGAGTGCATTGCCCATATAGATTCCAAGAATATGTAAGTAAAACTAGCAATAAAATCCATGGTATAAAAAATGAGGATCCACCATAAAATTAAAATTGATGAATGTGTAATGAAAATACAGTATCAAAAGAAATACAAAAGTAACACCTAGGAAATGACTCTATCCACATATCCATCCTCCAATTTAGAACTATCCAAATAAATTTCAGATGTAATACTAAAAAACAGAAAAATAGATTATATATATTGGTGTGAGAATAGAATTTATTTTCTGCTGGGTCATAACCATGATGTCTCATCAAAATGTTAAAGGGACATACTAATGACTCTAAGAACAAACAATAGGACCAACATTCACCTATCCTGAAAACTACAACCAATCCTCATGAAGTCTTACTCATCAAATATTGCATCCAAGTATATTAAATTAGTATCATGGAATATAATCAAGGACCCAAAACCACTTCTTGTAACATGTAGTTACACTATTTTAGGAACTTATTGACTCTTGTTTTATTTTTCATGTGTTTGGGTTAATTTAGAGAAATTTTAGAATTAAGAGATTTTATCAGGGATAATGACCTAATGTATGGTGATGTATGTTTTTTTGAATTAATAGAGTCCAAGTATAAACTTAACAAAGTAAAAAAGAGGGTATGTTACATCATTGACCAGAATTCCACTCAGTAGTGACCTAATCTAGTTGACTACCTGGCCTCAAGAGAATATTCCTAAATGCCAGGGGCTGTCAACTAGTAGTGAGAGCATTGTGTCTGTCTTTGGGAAGATTATTCCTCCATTATAAGAGTGTATCATTACTGACTATCTATAATACACCATAGTAGGATCATTATAATAATATAAAAATAGATAAATATAAGGAATAGATTACACTAACAGTATAAATTTTATACACAAATGATGATCATATCACTTGTATATAAAGATTCCAAAAAAAGTTCATAGATGATAGTATAATACATAATTCAAAACACCAAAAAGAACAAAATAACTATCTACCCCCTGAAATCATGAGACTCATCATGGATCCATGATCACATAAGACTATGCAAGGGAGAAATTCAAGAATCGATGCGTGGGAACTTAGCCTTGTAACTACCAAAAACTAAATAGTCTATTTGGGTAAATAACAACAGCCATAACATGTTGTTAGATACAATCCCATTAGGTGACCACTAAATGATCTAAAAAATTACTAGATATGAAATATAAACATATAAATAAGAGTGAAATATTATAACACGAATGGAAATACGGAAATTAAAGTGCCAGTGTCATAATTAAACAACACACAGTATTGTAGTGTCGTACAAGGCTCTCTGCAAAACAACTATCATGCTCCAATCACATGGTAGTGGTAAAGTGAACCTAAGATTACAGCACAGACTCACCATATACATATTATATCATATAACCCAGTGACATTATATACAATCTATAATACAATATCAATGATGGAAGAGGCATATATTCTAAAATGTATTATTAACAATGGTCGCCCCATTGAACCACGCATGTTACATTTATCATGGCTGAGTTGTATAATCATATTTAAAGACCACGAATGGCCAGATTCAAGGTATAAAACAACATGTCATCCTCATCGAGTCCTATGAGTGTCCATATAGATACATGGATAGGTTTGATTTGGTGCCTAAAGAGCATGCATACTTACCATGTCAACAATGAGTCCTAGAAAAATTGGATCCTTGGGCCAGCCAGGCCCATGCAATCCCATGAAATCATAGTACATGGAACATATAGGTCCAATGAAATCACTAACTTTTAAATGAACCATGGTATAGAATACACATGGAATACTAGGTAAAAATCCGTCAATTACCATTCTAATCCCACTTTATATAATTAGTTTACTAACTCAAATGTTATATCATAGTCAAACACATTTTATGAGTTTACCTACACATTTCAACAATTAGTAAATATACATTTATGAAATTAAAAATCCATTTAAACCATTAAAATAAAAAATTAACATATATAAGAGGAAAATTACGATGACCCTGGCCTTTTACACATAACATTACATGATTTTATGCATAATTATACATCAAATTACAATCCAAGGAACAAAGTGTCTAGTGTCTTGGAATACTAAGTACATAATCAAACATTATAAAAAAACTTTTTATTTAAAATCCATAATGAGAACCTATATTACATTGTTCTCATACATCTTCATAAGATAGCCTATGGATAGCATGAAGAAATAGATGATCTTAAATCCTAGTAAGGGAATAACTATAAGAACAACAAATTAGCACATCTGAAAGAAGGCCTGACATGATGACATAAAAAGGAATGTATCATATGGAATCATAACAACTATAAAGGGCTCATTTAGACGTGGAATCCTAGAAATTTTGCAACAACATACAATATTATTTTAGTACAATTCAAGGAAATCTTCCAAGATCATTTAACTTAGTAGCACAAGCAATGTCTAACTATCAGGACCTTCACACATAACATCTCATGATTCTTATCATTTCCCAATGCATTGTAATTCTATATGGGTGTACCCATCTTAAAATGTTCATGAATATTCTTGCAACAAAAATAAGGGTACATAATCAATCATACATAAACATAAGGGTATCCATGGAGATAAATGGGCATTAACTTCATGTGATAAAGCATATTGAATGGGAATATCACTAAAGATTCCATGAGATAAAGTAAAACATTCATAGAAATTAATAAGGTAAAATATGAATATATTAGTCTAAGTGATGTAAAATAGGATTGAAATCATATCAGAAGTGTATTTAGGTTATTTTTGACATTAAATCATGTTAGTGCTGTTTTAAATAAAATACTAAAGAGAATTTAAAATGGAAAAGGGAATAGTCATTTATATAAAACCAGCATTGAAATAATAATTTTTTTATAATAAAAGGATGATTTTATAAAGGAAATGGAGTCGTAAATCAGAGGACAGAGTGTATTTGAAATTGGGTAAGAATCTAGGATGTTCCCTCAAAATAGGTTAGCTTATTAGGAATAATTAAGGACGAAATCACATAAAAACATGTATATCCCAGAAATATAATGAGGTATGGATCTTGTAACATGATTTTGTAGAATATAAATAGAATGTATGTAGTTTTACATAAATATTAATGACAACTTCATTTGGGTAGAATAAAAATGGAACAACTTGATGTAATAAATATGGTTCGGGTATAATCCCTTACCATATGTCTGATGGTGTTATACACTTGATATTAATGACTTGATTAATCAAATAAGGTTCATTAATTAATAATTCTAGAACATATTCTATATAAAACTTATTTAGCACAACCATTTTGAGTTCAGTCGTATGATTTTCAATTGGTTATGATGTTCAATTTCATTGTTTGGGTCCGTTTGTTTCCTTGGTTCTAATGATCAGTTCACTTATATTATTGTTTGAAGAATCATGTAAAATGGGGATGATGGTCTATAATTGGAGTTATATTCTATTTTTGAATATCCATAAGGTTAAATGGTTTTAAATTTCATATGGTTACATGTATTTATGTTTAATCAATATGTAAAACAATAATGATAAAGGCTTGACTTAATTTTAGATATTTTTCTAACAATTAACTTGATTTGTATTATTATTTTACATCATGAGTACATAAGTATTACAGAACATTAAATAAGCTAAAAGAAAAACATTATAGTCTGGTTTAACAATTAAATTTTTTTGTGATCATAATTGAATATAGTTATAGAAATTGATGACCCATCATCCTTGATTGTGCTAAATTAACACATCTCAAACAGGTTTTTCATTTATTTAAAATAAATATTGGGGAAATGAGATATGATAATGAGTTATCACAATATAATAACAAAATTCCAGTACATGTATGTTACTATAGTTTTCATACCATTTGGTTGATTATTTATTAGGAAAGAAAACAAAACAAAGGATATTAAAAATGAAACAAAAAAAAGAGGAATTTTTCCTCTTGAATCAACCTTCCTTGATAGCCTCTTAAGGGGTGCTTATTTGGTATTTTGAAGAGGTTAAGGGATTTTGGACATGGGGGAGGAGAATGAGGAGATATTTTTTTTGAATATAAGAAAATCACGGGGCTTGAGATAAGTGAAGAGAAGTGGTTAGGTGGGGTTGTATTTATAGTGGAGGAGGGGAGGGTTTTCATAATATTATAATTAGTAGTTTATTATTTTCCTATAAGACAAGTAATAGTGAAGATTACATGATCAAGAATATTCATAAGTTCATGAGTGTTTGATATTTTGGTTTTTGCATTACTTATGATGTTAGGAATAGTGTATTTAAATTATAATGCATTTATATGGTAAATTAAAGTATTTTACTATTCACAAAAATTCATGTCTTTTAGATAAATACCAAAAAATCATCCTAATCGTGTTTCAATGTGATGAATCAAAAAATGAAATACATTTTTCAAAAATAATTATATATATATATGACTAATATAATTTTTAATTAAAATAATAATTTATTAATAAAACAATTTTTTAAACATTTATATACTTTTTCCAAAATATAGGTACATCATACATTAATCTAAATCTTATATAATATAATATAATAACTAAGAGTTTCATTTATTAGGGTATGTAATTATTCATAAGGGTAACATTACTATTCATAAGGGTATGTTATTATTCTATAAAAATTTAGTTTGTTACATTAGACTTAAAAGATCCTATTGATCGGAACCATGTCGGCCAGATTTTCGAAATTCCAAACACAGAATTGAAAAAATTATGTTTTAGGGTATAATAATTCTTAGTAGTTCATTATGTTGTGATTTCATGTGATTATATGAAATTTAATAAGAACATAATTTCCATTGATAAAATATTAGGTCATTACATACATCCCCCCTTAAAAAATTTCTCCATGGAAATTTCATTTTACATTCTATTCCATAAATAGGTGTGGGTACTTTTCCTTCATTTCATCCTCCAGTTCCAATGTTTCCTCCTCATACATAGTGTTCTACCACAATACCTTGACTAGGTGAGTAGTCTTGTTATATAGAACATTATATATATGATCCAAGATCTTCACTGTCCTCTCCTCATAAGAATGATCATCCTCCAAATGTATCATTTTTAACAGATTACATGTCAAAAATCTACTATGTAGTTGCAGAAGAGGGATACATGAAAGACATCGTGTACTTTGGACATCGTAGTTGGAATTGGCAGTCGATAGGACTCATCTCCCACACGATCAAGGATCTAAAAGGGGTCGATGTACTTGCGACTTAACTTTCCTTTCTTCCCAAACCTCATGTCCTTCTTCCATAGAGATATGTATAGAAATACAATTTCTCAAACATTGAACTCAAGGTCTTGTCAATGATTGTCTTCATAACTATTTTTTTAAAATTTGGATTCCTTGATATACTGCTTTAATTTTTTCACCTTCCCCGCCATTTCATCATTCATTTTAGGTCCTAGCATCATATTCCCACCAAATTCATCCCAACACTCCATTGTTCTACACCTTTTCACATAAAGGTCGTCATATGGTGACATTATGATGCTCGATTTCATACTGTTATTGTAGGATATTTCATTCATTGGAAGATGGTGGTCCCATTCTCTATTGAATTCCATAGAACTTTCTCTCACAATTCTTCCAGTGTCTGAATGGTTTACTCAGATTGGCCATCAATTTGAGGATGATAGGCCATACTAAAGATCAGATCAGTGCGTAGATCTTATTGGAAAATTTTATTGAACATTGAGTAGAATCTTTTATCTTGATCAGATACAATAGATAGTGGTACTCTATACTGGATTACCAATTCTTTGATGTAAATCCATGTCGGTTGATCAAATGAGAAGTCCTCACAAATAATGATACAATGAGTTTTCTTTGTACAATTATCCACAATGATCCAAATATCATTGTTTTCATTGTATGTCCTTTGAATTCTAGTTAAAATGTCAATTGTGATGTTCTCCCACTTTAATGTTGGTATAGGTAGTGGATTCATAAACTCCTTAAACTTTTGTCATTCGGACTTCACATGTAGACATGCGAGGAACATTGATGTATATTCAGAATTCTCAATTTTCACATTGTCCCACAAAAAGTTTTCATAAATACCTTGATACATCATTGTACTCCCTAGGTGAATAGAGAAGTCAAGATACGTGCATCATTAAAATATCATTCTTTATCTATGGATAAGATGGTAGACATAATTTCAATCCAAAACATACAACTCGTTCCTCAACAATTTTTAAATAGGATGATTTCCTATTTTTTATATCTTCCACCCTTTTCTAAATTTTGACATCTTTTCCTTGAGCATCCTTTATTTTCACTCTTACAGATAGTTGAGAAAGGAATTGAAAAATGATTAATGATGTTCCTCCCTCAATGATTCTCGTGTCCATCCTCTGAAGATATAAGAATATAGTATCATTTTCAATTCACATCTTTGATTAAGATGTAGGATCCTTTCTACTTACATTATATGCCACCTTGTCTGCCTTAGCGAGATGATAGTTGATTGAGAAGTCATAATACATGACTAGCTCTATCCATATTCGATTGTGCATATTTACCTCCTTTTGTGTAAATATATATTTCAGATTCTTGTGATCAGTATATATCTCACACTTCCCCCCATGGATATAATTCATCCAAATGTCCAATGTAAAGATCATACCCGCCCACTCCATATCAAGAGTAGGATAATATTTCTAGTGTATTTTTAGCTACCTTGACGTGTAGGCTATAAATTGATCATTTTTCTTTAGAACATAGCCTAATCCCTTCTTTGATAGATCATTGTATACCACAAATAGTTCTACACTTGTTGGGAGTGTGAGTACTAGCGTGATGATTAGACTTTTTTTCTACTCCTTAAAACAGTCTTCACATTCCGGGGTCTAGACAAAATCTTTGCTCCTTTCCATGTTAGTTTGGTCATTGGGATTAAATATCATGAAAATTTCTCCACAAATAGTCGGTAATACCCATCTAGACCCTGATAGTTGTGGATATCCATCACAGATGTCGGCTAGGGCCACTCTTCAATCTACATTGTCATTGAAGGGTCCAAAAATATACCTTTTATAGTGATATCATCCCCAAATAATGATACTCCCACCATCAAGAACTCAAATTGGTTTTAATTTTCGTATTTCTTCTCAATTCGCCTGTTTTTAACATAATATTCTAATGCTCATCATGTTTATCCTTTCTCATGGAGTATATTAGAATATTTTCAATAAAGACTACCACAAAATTATTGAGCTAATCTCGAAAGACATTATTCATTAAATCCATGAAATTTATGGAGCATTTTTGAGTCCGAAGGCCATCACTATGAACTCATTGTGTGAATAACTTGTTCAAAATAAATTTTAAGGAATATATTCATTCATCACCATTTATTGGTGATATCCCAACTGAAGGTCCACCTTAGAGAAATAATTATCCCAACGATGCCGATGAAACAATTCATATATCTATGGTAGGGGATACATGTTCTTTATCGTGATTTTATTAAGATCGCGATAATCAATGTAGTGTCCCTTTTATGAATCCTTATTTATGATGAAGAGAGCCAAAACAACCCAGGGTGATGAAATCGATGTGTATAAAACTTTTCTCCAGATTCTCATGTAGGTGTTTCTTCAGATCATCAAGATAAATGTTTTCCATTCTATAAGGTGTCTTTGATATAGGCAGAGATCTGGGAATAAGTTCAATTGAGAACTCAACCTCTTGGCCTGGCAGAAGACCAGACCACTCTTCGGGAAATACATTACTGTAATCCCTCATGATGGGAATGTCTTCAATCAAGATTCTCTCCACTATCTCAATCATTTGAGTTAGAAAGTATTTCCCATAAGGATTTAATATCCAAACATTAGACACTGATTCTAAATTATATTCATCTTCGTCCTTACACTTATACAGAATTGGAGGATGCATCGAGATGTGAAGCGTGATATCCATTTCCCGATAGTTGATGTTGGGTTTGTATAAATATATCCAATCCATGGCTAAGATATCATTGAATTCAACTAAAAGAAGTATGAAGGGATTTTTTTGGGAGGTTCAATCCACAAACGTTAACCAAGGAGGAGTTATAAACCATGGACACAGTGATTTCCCCATTCTCTATTCTTACTGACATCTTTTCCTCCAAATTTTGAGGTGGTGTTATAATAGTTCTACTAATCATTCTATATATGAATTAATGCATATAAATAGAATAAAATAGTTCACACACAGTTCTTGAATGACTAACTGGTGTACCTATCATCGTATCATTGTCTAGCTCCACCTTAGTAGTATTGATAGAATATTCCCTTCCATGTTTCATTGGAGGTTGTTGTTTATTTTCTATGACAACCCTTCACTTATTACAAGTTTTTCCATAATGGCCACAATCCTTTAAGTTGTGACACTGAAGCACTACATTAGATTTCTTGTGAACCATCCTTTATTCTTCCAAATTAGCGGGATTTTTCATATCCTTTTAAAATATCATGGCTAGATGTCTTGAAAATCAAAATTTTAATTAATTCTTATTTCACTTTAGAAATTTCTTTTGACACTTCTTCCTAGTACTTTTACATTTGTGATAATCTTGAATCTTTCTATCATGTGATTTTTTTTGAACCACCCATGTTTTTCTCCATTTTCTGTTTTTTTTTTCACAAGGCCCATGAGACCACAGAGGATCTCTAATACCCATTTGAACCTTAAGGGAAAACATAAAATCATCTAAAAAATGATAAAGTATCGAATCGTCAATGCTTTTCATAGACTCTTCTTTAGAGGGCTAAATATGTGATCTACCTTACTTTCGGTGTTCATGGAAAAGCTAGAGGCATACCATAAAAGCCTTGTAATGTTTGCTTCAAATCCTATGATGGAATCACATTCCTTTATCATGAGCCCGAGGAACTCTCTTTTCATCTTGAGATGAAGAGTTTGAGGAAAATATTTTTTCAAAAACATCCTCTTGAATTCCCTCTAATCCATGGAATCAATTTCTTCGTGGGGCATTGTATTCTTGATAAATTTCCACCATTGATAAATTTCCCCATCAAAATTATAGACCTCCAGTACAACTTGATCTTCTCCCGTAGATTGGAGTACAGAGAGTAACATTTAAATGGATTTAATCCACTGTTTTATGAGGAGGTGATTAGAAGATCCACTAAACATTGGATGCCATTAACTCATGAAGGATTCTATGACAACATTCTCCTTTATTACAGGAGGAGGTAATTCCAAAAAATTCAATTTACTATTCATAACGTGAGACAAATAATTATATAATATCATGATATTTTGAGCACTTGTTCCAATCATATCAAGTATATCCTCTGGGCATTCCTCCCGTTCCCTTTGACATTGATTTTTGGAAAGTGTTCTTCTATTTCCCTTCCTTAGAAAAGAAAATGAATGTGAAATTTGTGGGATTTAAATCCTTACTATTGAGAATAAAAAATAGGCATTTAACATAAGGGGATTAAAGTTTATAGTATAGTTATATCCTAACTTGGGAATCCATATGTTACAATCCTGGTTATCTTTGATCTATTTCCTAAATTATATTCATATTGGTTTTTTCTCTCCCTTAATAATGGTTTGTACCAAGCTTATGAATTTACCAAGGAAAACCTCCGGGAGTATCAAAACTAGAGTGAAACAAGGCTCATTGTTGTGTACTAGGATACTCGGGGATAGGCTCGAAACTCCTTGTTAGAGTTTTCAGTCCTAGGTACATCTGTTCCAGATCCACCTCTACCTATTTGTATCCTAACAGGGATGAATTTCCATGATAAAAAACATCCATTATTCTTACTAAACATTAGGTATGTTTTCTTATACTTCATATCATCCTCAAGGTTCGCTATAGGGTTCATTATTCCTAATATACAAAATATATAAACCATCCTCTGATACCAACTATAGTGACCCTAGCCTTTTACACATAACATTTCATGATTTTAAATATAATTATTCATCAGACTACAAGCCAAGGATCAATAGGTCTAATGTCTTGGAAGACTAAGTAAATAATGTAACATTATAAATAATTTTTTTTAAAAAAAATCCATAATTATATTCTATATTTCATTGTGATCATACATGATCATAGTATAACCTTGGGATAACATGAACAATGTGATGAGCTAAAGGCCCATTAAGGGAATAATCCTAAGAAAAAAAGCATTAGCACATGGGATAGAAGGATTGTTGGGGAGATATAAAAAGTCATGTAACATATGGAATAATAACATATAAAAAAGTTATCATTTAATCATGTAATCATAGAAATATATCAAATACATAAAATGTTACTTTAGTATGAGTCAAGGCTAACCGCCAAAATCATTTTACATTGTATCGCCAGCTATGGCTAACTGCTAAGACAATCACACATAACATATAAGGAGACATAACATGACCCAATTAGTTAGAGTGCTATCTAGAAGAACCCATCATAACATGTTCATGAATATTCTATCAACATAAGTAAATATACATAATCAATTATACATAAACATAAGGGTACCCATACAGAGAAATGGTTATCACCTTCATGTTATAAAGAACACTGAATGGGTGTATCATAAAAGTGTACATGAGTGAAGGGAATTAAAACATACAAGTAAATTAATATTGTAAAATAGGAATATATTATGGAGATATATGTAAAACAATAGTTACAACATGTAAGAAGAGTATTTACGAATTTCTTAGCATTAAGGCATTTTAGTGAGATTTTATGGAAAATACTATAGTGATTTTAAAATTGATAAGGGAATAATATTTTATATAAAATAAGAACTGAAAAAATAATATTTTTATAATAAAATAATTATTTTATAAATAAAATTGGTTCTTAAAGCATAGGATAGATTGCACATGAAATTGTGTAAGAATTCAGGATATTCCCTCAAAATACGTTGGCTTTTCGGGAATAATTAAAGAGGGAATCACATAAAAATGTATATCCCCGAATGAAAATGAGAAATGGATCATAAAAAATGATTATGTATCATATATAAAGTATTCATAAGTTTTACATAAAAATATTGGACATCTACATTTTGGTAATCAAAAATTGGAGAAACCCGAAGGAATAAAGATGGTTCAGGTTGAATCCCTTACCTTAAGTCTGATGGTGTTCACCACATGATATTAATGGCCTGAATAATCAACTTATGTTAATTAATAAAAAATTATAGAAAATAATATACATAAAAATTATTTATTAAAACTTTATTGAGTTCATTCATGTCCTTTTTGATTGGTTATGAGGTTCAATTTCATTGTTCGGGTCCGTTTGTTTCCTTGGTTCTAATGATCAATTAAATTATATTAATGATTGGAAAATCATGTAAAATTGGGATATTTGTCCATAATTTGAGTAATATAATATTATTAAATATCCACAAGTTTACATGATTGTAAATTTTATTTGGTTACTTGGAGATAAGATTAATCATTACGTAAATCATTTATGATATACGCTTGAATTAATTTTATTGATTTATCGCAGAATTAAATTGTTTTGTATTATTATTATAAATAAAGAGTGAATAAATAATAATTATAATTAAACAAGATAAATTAGACCTATAATAGTATTTTTCTACCAATAAAATGGTTTCATGACCGAAAATGAATATAGTAATAGAAATTGATAACCACTCGTTCTTGATTGTGCTAAATTAAAACATCTCAAATGTTGTTTTCAATTCTTCCAAATAAAAGGTGTGAAAATAAGATATTATAATGATTTATATCATTAGAATATAAAAATTATATTACATTTAGGTTACTATAGTTTTCATACCATTTGTATGATAATATATTAGGGAAAGAAGTGAAAAAAGGAACTTTAAATGAGTGAAATGAAAAGAGGAATTTTACCTCTTCAATCAACCTTCCTAGAGAGATTTTTAGGGGGATTGGATTTGATATTTTGAAGATAGTAAGGGCTATTGTACATTGGGTCGGATCTTGAGGAGTTATATGGGTTGAATATAGGTATGGAAGATGGATGGAGGGGAGTGAAGATAAGAGTTAAGGAGACATGGTATTTATGGTTGAGGAGATGATGGTTTTCATAATATTATAATTATTAGTATGGTAGTCTCCCATAAGGCATGAAATAGTGATGATTCCAAGACCAATAATACTCATATGTGAATTTGAGTTCAATATTTTTCTTCTTATATCACTTATGATATCATGAATAGTGGATTTAAATTATAATGTATTTATACGGTAAATTAATGCATTTAAATATTCACTAAAAATCCATGCATTGCCAAAAAAGCAAAAAAATATCTTCTACTCATTTTTCGACGTGTATAATCCAAAAATAGAATCCATTTTTCCAAAATAATTTTCTATGTATGATTAAAAAAATTTATAATTATTATCATAATTTATTAAGAAACCATGTTTTAAAACATTTATTTTCATATATTATTATATAGGTACATCATTCATTCAACATAATCTTATTTCATTACTATTATAAGTAAGGTTAAAATTAAGTAGGCTATGCCACTTTTAATTAGATCAACATTAATATTCAAAATGGTATGTTACTATTCACTAAAAATTATGTTGGTCACAATAGACTCCCAATAACCTACTGATCGGAACAGTGTTTGTCAAATTTTAAAAAATCCAGAAAAAGAAGTAAAAAATTTATTCTTAAAGGTCTTATCAAAATAATAAGTTAATTATGTTTTGATTTAATATTATTATATTATATTTAATAAGAAATTAACTTCAATTTATAAAAAAATTGGGTCGTTACAAAAACCATATTTTATTTAACCAAAACAATTTAAGTCATTTATAATTGTTTTTTCTCTAAAAAGGAAATCTCATAACCGACACCGTGTGTGGTTAAAAAAAAGGAAAACGTAAGGGAACACCCCATGGTTGGTGTATTTTGAAAATAAAACCTCCAACATAACTCAAAAGAACTTAATGTAATCCCAAAACAGTTCCGTTTTATTTAAATCAATAGGTAAATTCATTTATAGGGTCATGAAAGAATGTACAGCTAGTATCATGATAGAAACTGACTTAATAAATCACCGAAATAAATAGGGAAAGTATACACCAACTCCCATAGGTCTATAGTAGAGTTATCTTACAATATTACATTTATATTTGTCTTATATCGAGATAAAAATTATGAATGGGAGAAGATGCTAAAAAATGGGATATTACATTACACCTAATAATAAGATGAATAAAAAATGAAAAAAAGGGATTGAGTACTCATTGATGTAGATCCAATGAGACTTATGATGCATAATTATAAGAATATACAAAGTAGAGGGATAAAAAGTTACAATTTAACTAATATATAATCCTCAAATATACATTGGAGAATAATGCAATAGAAAAATAGTTTATAACATTAAGTATGTGGAAAATGGAAATTTTCCCCAAAATCCCTTGTTCGTAGAGGTTGGCCAAACTGTATGCCAAACATGCAACCACTGTTGTATGGTGAGACACCTCAAAATGATTTCTGGAATTGTTTGTCTAATATTACAAAAAATATGTCTCATACCACAATCGAAAACTACAGAGGGTGTTTCACAGGCATGCATCCCCATCAGCAAGATTTGTCAAATTGTGCAGGCTCTTCTAAACCACACTCCAGCCTTTAACTGTTTTTTGTACCCATTAATCCCGATTCACAGGATTTAATCAACTTGTTCAACATATCATTTTCTTTAAATAAATCTAGTCTCTAGGTGTTGAACATTGCCCAGACAACCCAAACACACCCGTAACATCATTGTGTATTCAAACTAAGTCGTAAAATATCGTTTATCCCAATAACAAAAGGCTCATTACCTCATATGAAAACCCAAGATCTTAAAATAACCCCCCATAAAATTCATCCCTGAATTTCCATCTCATGGGTGGTCATGATTCATTTTTGAACAACTCTATCGACTGAGAACATACAACGGTCTCCCACTCCCATGTTTCATCCTATAAACGATCATTATTCTATAACACTTATACTAGTGGAACTGACCAAACTTAGAAAACCTTCATTCCCCTACCAAAAATTTGAATTGGATACACTTTGAAATGATGTATCTTCATATAAATAAACCTCCTTGGGCTGAAAATCATGTAATGGGTCTGAACGAGAATGAAATAACAACGATACATGGATTTGTGCCTTTGATGTAACTACAACTGATAGGCTACTATCCCTACTATCTATAGAATCTCAAGGAGAAAAATATATCCTAGTGAAAACATACATTTTTATTTTGACCCATTTGTGTCCCAACCTTTGTCAAACACAGAACAAGTCATGATACCCATCCTCTAAATCTGTAGGTCATCAAAGGCGATTGGTGTAAGACTTCTGTCAAGACTGTGTAGTATCCATCAAAATTCCAATAAATTATACATGCTCAGATGTCTCCTGTAGAAAATGTAGTCCTTGTAAATCCCCCTCACCTACCTCTAACTAGATTATGTTTGATCATCATGGTCTACTTGAAAAATCGTCATAATATTCCATATGTAAATTCACCTTATAACTATTTCTCTATGTGATCTCAACAAGGGGTATAAGACACTTCCAAGATACATAAAAAGCTAGGACTCATTCTCGTAAAAAGTACTCAAGGAATTTTATCATAATATTTGACTGACCTTCAGTCTAAGGGTGTTACTCTATTCATATAATCAACTGTGTACCCATTCCCACAATAAAATCTTCCAGAAACAAGACGTAAACCACGCATCCCTATCCAATATATGCATCATCCTCGCTCAATCTAGTATGGTTGAGGTCATAGATAAGGATGAAATATTTCCCCCCAAATTCCTTGTAACTCTTTGTGTATCTCATAGAACAAATCCATAATTTCCAATCACGACTTTCATAATGGACTTCATGTATCTGATTCTTTCTACTCAGTGCATTAGCCACTCTATTGCCTTTACTATGAAGGTAGGTAAACAAGATTTCGAAATAATTTAGGTATTCATCCCACCTTCACTTCATCATATTAATATCACACATTCTAAATATATATATGGGTATTTTTTTTGTCTATGTAACCCATATAAAACTATCATTGTAAATATTGTCACTAACAAACCAAATTAAGAACAACTACAACTAATTCAAGATCAGGAATCGGGTAATTCATCTCAAGTAGCCTCAACTATCAAGAATTGTATTCTACATATCTATCCCCTAAAAAATAACTACTCCCACCTAATACATGATGCATAATAATAGAAAATGTTTCCTCTTACATGCTCTGGAATAATTATGGTTTGTCCTGAAGTCAATATCCCTTTCAGCTCATAATGGTTTGTCACATAGGTATCTATCCATACAATGGTCAAACCCTTCTCAGTCAAGAACATCAATAGAGATGTTAAGAATTATAATATATCTATAAAATGTCTATAATATTCATATAACACCAAGAAACATTATATTTCAAAGATGTTCTTTGGATGATCCTATGAAACTATATATCTCACCTTACTCGAGTCAACAAATACTATTGTGTCCAATTTAATGTGACCAATGAAGTGAATCCAATCCATATGAAAGGATCACTTCATGAGATTATCATATAATAGATGCTCTTTGAGTGTTTCAAAAACAAATTCATGATTAATGGTGTGGGATTCTTGATCGTGATAATAGACCATGATATCATCCCTGAAATCCACCACAAAAAATCAAAATAAGGATGAAAAAATTGGTTCATCAGTGCCATATAAATTGTTAGCACATTCATGATACCTAAGTGTATTACCCTATATTAATATTGACATACCAATGATTAATGGTAGTACAAGGTATGTCTATATTTCAAACAGACACCTGATGATATTCGGAACTCGAATAAATTTTTGGGAACACCTGAGATCCTCGAAGTTGATCAAACAAGTCTTCTATTTGTGATATGTGATACTGATTATTAACCGTATGTTAATTTTATTTCTGATAATATAAGCCTATCCTAAGGTCACTATCAGATTTTTTCTCAAAAGGTCCGGAATGCCCCACTAAGAAGTACAGGGTCAAATAAACCCCTTTGTTGATAAATCCTCTAACTGCCTCTTGAGATTATTCAACTCTATCACAGCCATCATATAATGAGGAATGAATACTAGTGTAATTCATTTAACTATATGTATTGATAATTTTTTTTTCTTAGGATGTAAACAAAAAAACATTCTAGGAAGAGGACCCCCAAAATATCAACCACTAGAGTAAAATCATCCTAACACACTCCCTGATCATCTAGATACTTACTAGTAATCTGGTTTATCATTCCACCCATCACACGATGTTTTGTTCGTGCTCGGCACACATGGACATCACATTCACCCTTGTGATTATAAAATATTACCTCTGGTGATTTTAAATTCACCCTCTAGTGAGATAAGTCAATTAGGGCTCAATAAAACACTTGTCGATCCATCTCAAGTATGATTTCAATCCCAGTCATCTTTAGGAAAAAACATCAAGATGAAGTGACACCCACCGTCCCATATTGGGTACTACATACATTTAAGAAAAATCTCTTTTATGATGCCCAATAGACTGTAACATATCATAACAGTAAAAAATACTACATAATTATCGAAATGGTTTCCACCACAGATACATATATAAACACTATATGATTCACCCTAGAAAAAGATCATATATATGAGTAGTGGCTTCAATGATCGTACATCTCACCATAAATGTTATGGAACCCTGCTCCTTAGGAGTAGGCTACTCAGAATAGATTTTTCCTGAAGTATGACCCTATGAAACTACCCGAATTCCAATAGTATGCCCTCTATGTTGTCTTGGTACAATTGGTGTCTGGCTACCTCATTAATGACCAGCACAACCTCAGCTTGGCTGAACTGTACGGTTCCGTCTCCTTGCTGGTCAAGGATCTATGAAACATGCTCTAAAACATGGCGTCAATGGTGACCCCATACAACTCAGTACTAGTGGTGTGGTTTTAAAAATATGTTTCACATGACCCATCCAACTAAAATCTCAACACATGACTGCGTCACGATCATACTAATTCTTCATGTGGCCATGTCTTCCACAAATATGACAAAAAACTACACTACCAGCGTGAACAGCCTAGACGGTACTCATCTCACTGGAATCCTTAAAACAAATATCCCTGACTAAAGATACTAAAACATTAGGTTGATGGAATGCCCTTCTATGTTCTATGCCCCCAGCATACCTTAGGTTCTCATCTATAATCTGTTCTTGATTCACAAATTCTGTAATGGAGGTCAATATAAATACATCAAATAAGAACGAATGACATGTCAGAGACCTTAATTGAAGATTCCCACCATCAATAATTCGACAACAAGGAACATTAGTGAAAAACACTACAACTATATAATGCGTGACGAGTGCTCCATAAAAGTCATTGCACCATACTCATGATGTATAAACTCACTAGCATTACATAACAACCATGATCATTATTACAAATTTAAAAACACTTTATTACATAAAATTTTACATAATACAACCCATATAATTGAGGTGTATATTTTTTTGGGCACTAGGAACATTTCATGAAAAAATAAGTTATAAATTACAACATCTAGATTTAAAAATTTATTAGATGAACACAATATTGCTTTGTACATAGAATTTCATGGGATAACCTGAGATGTTTTATAGGAAAAGGGTGAGATTTAAATCCAATAATGGAATTAAACAAAGCATAAAATTAATTATACAATACGTGTTAGGAAATAGGTATATCAATGGATCACAATAGAAACATGAACAAATTGGTTTGATATAGCATTATTATAATAACATGTAAATGTGGAAACAACATAAAACAATACATCATTAACATAAAGCAATCAGGTAAACCCCTATCAGAAAAAATGGAAAAAATCTCTATAATGGAATCAGGTAAGACCTTATCCCAACATGACATATCATGACACTAAACATCACCCAATCTATTATAGTGCTATCTGGGTGCACCCTTCATAATCATTTCAATCTCATGCTTTAGTTTGCCTCGAAGATAACATAACATGGATTCATTAAACATAATAATAAATTCCATGATCAAGAAATGTAAAATTAATACATGTTATTCACATTCTGGAAATTATATGTGCATAAGGATAAAACCATTGATAGAGGAATCTGTATGGTATTCACAACAATATTATTTTGGCATGGAAAATTGCAGTGCAATTTTGGCAGCCTGAAAATGCCTTATGGAAATTTATAATTTGGGTTAATGAGAGAGAAAGGGGTCTATAATAATTTATAAATGGGATGGAATGTAATGGGATCATAGAACATAAAATCCTGACATTTTAAATTGAATTTAAATAAATAATATAAAATAAATTCTTGAATTGAAATGCGAAGAGAGAAATCCCTTAAGGAATTATGGTATGTAAACAGGTGTACACGGTTCAGATTAATGACATAAAATGGGTATATTATAATTAAACCAAAAAAATGGAAATATGGGAGAGGATCAAAAACATACCCCAACATTATAATTAAAAATAAAATGGGGAAATAATATAAGGAAACAATGATAAAAATTATAAAGGAATGAACCCTTACTGATTTTCAATATAGTAACCAGTGGGATTAATGGATCATATATCTTTTTAAAGGGAGTTAAATGAAGATCCCATAATTTATACAACAAATGGAATGTATTTACATATGTAATAACATATACCAAATCATGAAAATTAAAATGTAAAGGCATGATATAAAAGAGGTGCTTAAAGGAAAAAGAGAGAGGGAGATCCCTAACTTGGTTGTGTGACTCCAATGGCTTGAGACGTGAACCTTGTGAGTGTTGGGGAAGCTTGGGAGGAATATAGAGAGTATGGGGAAGATTCTTTTAGATATTTGAAGAGCATTAATGAAGATAAATGGGATATTTGATC
This sequence comes from Viscum album, assembly GCA_963277665.1. NCBI lineage: Eukaryota > Viridiplantae > Streptophyta > Magnoliopsida > Santalales > Viscaceae > Viscum > Viscum album. The sequence continues at coordinate 987,463,164 of OY728165.1, read as the reverse complement.
AGTTTATATAGGAAATGAGGGGGATTTCTCTATTATTTTTGTTTTTGAAACTACACAATAATATATTCAAAACCACATACCATACCATGGTTTCTTCTAATGTTTTTTGGAAATAGGGAGTGGGATACCTATTTTTTATAAGGATAATGTTCAAATATATTGAAATATTTACCTTCATAATGTGGAGGTGAGTCACACTCTGAAGGAAAATATTTTAAATTCATAAAATATTTTATAAGTCTTGATGGACTCACTAAGGGTTTATAAAATATATCAAATGAATATAAAATAACATTATTTTAAAGATAAAAAATATATTTTCTCAAATATACCATTAATTTTATTTATTACATCACTATTGGTCATAGTGATTTCATAAAACACACTACATGTTTACATATTATTTAATTTTTACTAAAAAATTGACTATCTCAAAAAATTATGAAAAAAGTCACCATTTGATAAATTAGACATTATGATTCCAAAAATAATATTTATTTTACATAAATAATTTTCTAAATCTGTTAATTTTATCTTTTAAAATGAAAACTGACATTTATTAAAAATTGATCTGTTTTGGGAAAAAAAAGTTTTTAAACCATACTAAAAATTACACATGATTCATATAAAATATATACTAATTTATTAATAATAAAAATAATTTGATAAAAATAATTTTTTTAATAATGTAATTATTTAAAAATTTCATTAATTTATTATGTTAAATTATTTAATTAAAACAAATAAACATTCAGTTTTATCGTGTAAAAATATAACTTTTATCAAATTGATTTCCTAATCATTTATAAATAAGAAATTGATATAATAAACAGTTATTAGAATTGTATTTATAATATTCTCAATGAAAACCGTAATGTATATTTTTCTCAAAAGTAACATTTTATCCTGAAAAATTCATTATTAATATTCTTCATTCATTTAATATGTACTATTCCCATAAAGGAATTAGTGGAATAAGACATTTATTTAGAAAAAGGAATTACACAATAAGTGACTAATAACTTGTTACATAACCCCTTAGAACACCTTTATAATACCTAGGGGTATGGTTTGTGATGGTGATAGACTCTTGGGGCGGCTTAGATAACATTTCCTAGGTGGTAATCTCTATTAAATTGTACTTCTACCATATGTGATTCCATTCAAGAATAACATTTTGAAGATCGAACTGGGATTTGTCATGAGTGAATCCCAGTGAAACTACCTCAATTCCGCGGTCTGAAGAATAATCTTTATATGACCACAGTGTACTAGATGAGGCGATCCTCTCCTTTATCTTTGTCAATAGAATTGGTTAAATCCTTATATTTATATCTGTTTTGTGATCACTATTCAAGTACTATATTATTAATGTTAATGATACATAACATTTATTTGAACCCATTAATAAAAAAGTGTATGTGTTTTCTATATACATTTGAAATTAAAATAAACGGATTTTTTCATAAATGATCTTGTTGTTACAACCTTCCGCCATATGAGATTATTCCCTCAAAGATTATTTTTCCCATGCTAAAACAGATTAGGGTAACTCTAGCACATCATTTCCCTTTAATTACCATGTTTCTTGTTCTTTAAACATGTGCTTTCTCCACAAAAATTTGACGAGGGGAATCATATTATCTTTTAGAAATTTTTACATAATATCGAAGACCTTCAACATTTTCTACATATAGGAGAAGTCATTCCATAATGGAATCACCTATTGATTGAGTACATGTGATGGGCCTGGTATGTACTTCATCAAGAGTGATAGATAGAATACATCATGTAAATGAGACAGGTTCAGTGGGAGTGATAGTCGATAGGTTAGTAATATGATAATATCAAGGATCTCAAAAGATATGATGTCTCTTAGACTAGGGATTCTCTTCATACCAAATATCAAAACTCTCATTTACGGAGATATGCATTGGAATACAATGTCACGAACATCAAACTCTTGGTATCATCGATTATTTCCGGCATTTATCTTTTGTCGACTCTGGGTATCTTTGATGTGTTTTTGGATTTCCATTACCTTCTCCACCATTTCATTGACAATTTTTTGACTTAGAAGTTTTCGTTCCCCATCATTATCATAGTATGACATTGTTCTACACCTCATACCATAAAATTCTCCATAAGGAGCCTTTTGGATTAATTTTTTTGGGAACAGTTGTTGTAAGAGAATTCCACCAAAGAATGATGTTGGACCCATCCACATTTGATGTTCATTGAGAATGATCTCAAAATTTCCTCAACATTCTAGATAGTCTTCTCATATTTTCCATTAGTTTGAGGGTGATAAGTCACAATGAAGTTTACCTATATGTTTAGAGCATTCTAGAGACTTTTCCAAAACATAGATAAGAATATTGGATCTCAATTGGACACAATCGATAGTAGAAATCCATGCATCCCTATAAAATCTCTAATGCATATATGTGGTATTTATCTTCTGATAAATCCTATCGAATTTTAATGAAGTGTACAATCATTATAAGAAGTTATATAATATCCCAGATAACATTCTTTCCATTGTATGTCTTCGAAAGACTAGGGACAATATCAATAGTGTTATTTTTCCATTTCCATGTTTGTATGGGTATTGGTGACATCATCCCATTATACTTCTAACTATCTTCCTTCACGTTCTAACCTACTATTCACTTATATTTATATTTCTAACTCTCCTTCTTCATGTTATCCAACCTATAGTGCCCCCACAGATTGCGATACATCTACCGTTTTCCTTGGTGAATGAATAAATTCAAACTATGTGAATCATCCGAATGTTCTTTCATTAGATCATGATTTGATGAGACACATAGTCCTGAACCAAATATCACAATTTCGTCTACATTAACATTAAACATTGATGATTTCCATTTTCTAATAGTTTCCACCTTTTTTTGAATTCCCACGTCATATTTTTGAGCATCCTCTAACCTCTCCAAAATAAATGGTTGAGAACTCATTTGTGAAAGGATTGAGGTTGTTCCCTTCATTATAATTCCCATGTATGTCTTAAAAAAATCTAATATTACTGGATCATTTTAAATTCTCATCAATGATAGAAATGTTAGGTCCTTTCAACATCGAGAATACACCACCTTGTATTCTTTCTCAGGGTGGTAATGGATTGAGAAGTCATAATCATCGATGAAATATAACAATCATTGTAGACACATATTTAAATATTTCTATGTGAATATATATTTGAGATTTTTGTGATCCATATATATTTCACACTTATCAGCAAGGTGATAATTTTTGCATATTTTTAATTCATATAACATACATGAAAACTCTATATCATTCATGAGATAGTTTATCTCATGAATATTAAACTTCCTTGAGTCATAGGCAATAAATTTTTAATTTTTCCTCAAATTACACAAAAGTGAGGCTTATAATATTTTTCATAATAACATTACCTTATACATCAACATGTGATACAATAGTCATATAAGTTTTCCTTAGTGATTTAATATTATTTCATGTGTTGAATAAATGTTCTTAGAAAACTTTAATGATTTACTACTAGGAAATGAATTTAAATACATTAAGACAAACACTACATTGATGTAGTGGATACATGTAATTACTTCATCATTATCCATATTTTTATATGACTTTTCATGCTCCCTTGATCTTGGAGATTGTTGATGTTCATCATGCTTCACATCCTTTACAATAGATCATTGTCTTGGGTAATTTCCAACATCTCCATGTTCATGAAATATATCTTTGTAATATACCTTAGATGGAACTTTTTTCCATCCATCAAATTTTCCATTTTTTCTTGGAAATTTAATAGATTCTTCTTGGTCATCCAAACATCAATCATTTCCCAGTTCCTCGGTGACATTTCCCTTGGTATCTCTTTCCACACTTGTTTCATGAAAGAAATAGGGACTTTTTTTCCCTTTTAATATTTAACAAATGGAGTTTTTAGAGATTCTATATTCCTTTTACTATATTTCTTTGGGCATTCAACATTGTTCCATTTGTTAGTCGTGATTTTTGATAGCTGGTTTTCAAAAATCACGATATGTCTTACTTGAGCTCCAATCTGATTGGGAATCTCATTGAGGTAGTCAAAACATTTCCCTTGGACTTGGTTGTTAAACTGATTCCCCTTATTACCGAACATTTTCTATAATAAAAGGTAAATTTGGGATATGTATTTTTAATTATTACACACATAAAGAAAAATCCAATGAAAAAAGCGATAACTTATAAATTACATTTATTTCCTTAACTTATTAATTTTCAAGGTCTCAATCTATATTATCCATGGTCTATTTCTTAACATATATTCATATGGGATTTTATTTGTTTCTCCCTTAATAGTTGTTTGTACCAAGAATATGAAATTACCAAAAGAATATCCCTAATTATGGTTGAACCAGGAGTGCAGTAAGTCCCATTGTCGTGCACCAGTTCCTCTTCGAGTCTAGCTCAATGTTGTGTTTTCAGATTTTACCCCATTATATATATTTTCCAGAGCCACTTATACATGTTTGTATCTAGATAGGGATGTATTTTATTGATAAACCACTTAGTATATACTCAAAAAAATTTTGGGATGTTCTTATTTTAAATCATATTATCCTTAAGGCTTTCACTACTGTTTTCTAATCCTAATCCAAAAAATAACTACACCTATCCTGTTATACCAAATATAACAACCTTGGTCATTATTACATATTGAAAGATGATTTATTACATAAAGATTCACTAAAAAAAACTAGACGATCAACTGGTCTAGTGTCTTTGGGGCTTAAGAACATTACATGACAACTCAGGACATAAAATACAACATCATTATTGAAAACATCTTTCACATAACCAAGACATTCCTTAGTACATGTCATTTCATGGGTTAAACTAAGGGAATAATAATAATGCGTTGAGTTATAAATCACATTAAGTGAGTATTGAAATCACAGCAGGAATAATAAAATACATCTCAAGCAATAGGAATATCAAAAGAGCACAGAATAAACAGGAACATAAAGGCATTACATAGAATGACTATCATAACAATGAAATGTGGCACCAACTTTAAACACTTTATAATTAACATAATGGAAATAGGTAAACAACTATACCAACATTATAGAAAAAAATCCTATAAATTAATCATATAAACCATGTCCCAACATGATGTATCATGATAAAAAATTACCTAATGCATTAAAGCGCTATCAGGGCAGACCCTTATCAATCATTTCAATATCATGCTTAAGTTTCCCCCATAGATCATATAACATTGATTCATTAAACATAATAATTTATTCCAAGATAATGTAATATGTAATTAATACATGTATGTAACCATTTTATAATTATATGTGCCCAAAGGTGAATACCCTTGATAGAGTAAATGGTATAGTATTCACTCCATGATGATTTTGGCATGGAAAATTGCAGTGCAATTTTGGAAGCATAACGATATCATATGGAAATTCATAAATTGGGCTGATGAGAAATAAAGTGGTATATAATCATTTATACATGAGATGGAAAATAACTGGATCAAGGAACATAATATCCCAAAAGGTGAAATTGAGTTTAGATAAATAATATAAATGAAATGCTTGAATGGAAATGTGAAGTGAGAAATACCTTATGATATTTCGTTATGGTAATGGGTGTAAATGGGAGGGATTAGTGAGTTAGAAATGGTTATATCATCATTAAAACATAACAAGGTAATTAAGGGGTAGGTATAAAAACACACCCCATCATTTTTAATTTAAAATGAAAAATTGTAATAATATAATGAAACATGGATAAAAATTTTAAAGGTACCCTTATTGAATTTTGACATAGTGTCCGGTGGGATTAAAGGATCCTAGGGGGGATTAATGGGAGTGAAAGGAAGATACAATCATGTATACAAAAACATAGTAAGGATTTATATACCAACATATCCCAAATCAACAATATAGAAACTAAAAGGCATGGAATAAAAGAGGTTCTTGAAGAAAAAGTAGAGGGGGAGATCGCTTACATGGATGTGTGACTCAAAAAGAATGGTATAGACTTCTTGGGAGTATGGAGGTGGATTGGGAGGAATTGATGGATAAAGGGTAATAGGATGGATGAACTTTAGAGATTTAGTGAAGAGAAATGTGAACTTGTGGGGGTTTATATAGGAAAGGAGGGGGATTTCGTTATTATTTTGGTTATGGACACTATAGAAAAGAATATTCAAAACCACATATCATAGAATGGTTTATAGAAAAGAGATGTGGTATAACATATTTTATAAGGATAAGGTATGATGATATTAAAGTATTTCCCTTTCTTATTTGGAGGTGAGTCACAATCTCATGTAAATTATTTTAAAATCTCAAAAGATTTTATAAGTCTTGAAGGATTCACTAAGGATTTATAAAATAAGTAAAATAAATATAAAATCACATTGTTTTAAATATAAAAAAAACATGGTCTAAGAAACATTTATAGTATTTATTACATTACTATTGGGTCATTATGATTTCATAAAACACATTATATATTTACATATTATTTAATTTTTATCTAAAAATTTGACATACTTATAAAATTATGAAAAATTCACCATTGGATAATTTCGATTTCCATATTCTAAAACAAATACTCATTTTACATATTTTTTATATATGTGAATTTTTTTTTAAAATGAAAATCATCATTAATGGAAAATTCCCACGTTTTGATAAAAATAATTTTTAATCCTTAATAAAAATTACACTTCATCTAATAAAAATTATAGACACATTTATTATTAATAAAATTAATTTTATAATAATATTTTATTAAAAATTTAATTATTTCGAAAATTCCTTAATTTCTTAAAATAAATTCATTAATGATAAGAAATGCACTTTCTGTTTTATCTTGAAAAAATATAAATCATATCAAACCGATTTCCTAATCATATATAGAAAGGTTATTAATGTAATCATAATTTGTATAATTGTTTAGATAATATTTTTAATAAAAACCTTAATGTATATATTTTTAAATAGTAAGATTTCAAACTGCAAAATCAATTCATCAAATTCTATATCCGTTTAGAAAGACAATTCTCATAAAGTAATTGGAGGAATAAGACTTATATTTTTAAGAGGTATTACACAATAAGTAACATATACCTTATTACATAAATCTTTATAACCCCCTCTTAAGGGTATGTTTTGGGATGGTGATAAACTCTTGGGGCGGCTCGAATAACATCTCTGGGGTTCTAATCTCTATTAACTTAATATTCTCCCATAAGTGATTTCGTTCAAGGATAACATGTTGAATCTCAGCTTGGGCTTGGTCGAGAGTGAATCACAGTGACACTAACACCTTTACGAGCTCCAGTTAATGATCATCATATGGCCCAAGTCTACTAGATAGGGCTATCCTCTCCTTTGTCTGTGTCGATAGAATTTAATAAAACCATATATTTGTATCAGTTGCATGAAACAGTTAAATGTCTATATAATCAACAGTATTGATACATAACAGTCCTTTAAATCCAATAATAAAAACATTTCATGTGTTTTATAGATCCATAAGAAATTAATATAAATGGCGTTTTATTCATAAATGATCAGGTCATTACACACACTCATCCCATAGAGTCTCAGAGTAAAAATAGTCAAGTATACTAGTTTGGAAATCATGGGAAAACATGTTTGACAACCTATCATCCTTGTTTATGATAACCCACTTGTAATTTTCTTCACCTCAAAGTGTATATGTCCTGAGCTTCACTCTACTCTTAGGGGGTTTCTGTAGATGATCAAATATTGAAATCATAGGCTCAATAAAATGATCAGGAGAATGTAGATTATGATCCCCCCAAAATATAGGAGGGTTATATTATAGGAACACACACATCAACTCATACATAACAATACAAAATGTGCTCCTCCTTGATACGTCTTCATAAAGAAAAAAATCCCACTATTAAAGCATCCCTTAGCATATATGTTCCAAAAAATGGTGGGTGCCTCAGCTGGAACTAATGTAGGATCCATCAGTACCCCATGGCCCACCATTAATAGAGTGTGACCTACTCCACCCTCCTAGCATTTGACCTGAAGTCATTATAGTGTCATGATTCTAAATTTCAAAACACACACCTCAAAAATGAACTATATCAGGGTTCACTACTCAAAAGCATATGACATGTCAAAACCCTCCTATAACAAGGTCATACCATATATTGTGCTCCTAAATCTATTACTTTATAAGAGAAACAATCAAAAAATCATTGGATACACTACCTCTTTCCAACTCAAATGTCGGGACTAGGTAAATCTTTAGTTACCATTTTTGTTTTCTATTTCAATATCATATAATATTAACAATCTATTTTAATGGTTGAACCAAATTGTTCACAACTTCTAATCAATAAGGGATCATAATCTTCACAAACAAAAATATATATTCCACATTATCCACACCATAACACATTTCAGTCAATTTGAATCCTGATATATGACTCATTGTGCCACAATCTCTAGCACACGGTGTATGCTATAGAAAAATTAGGAAAATAAAAATTATGTTATGGAATGAACTCCAATTACCAACCATGATTATAAATTCACTTCAGAAAATTATATAAAAAAACATGTATATCTATCACAACACCTATGAAAACATCATATAAATAAGCAATGAATCCAATATTTTCTGGCATAATATATGGAATTTGATTCCTGTAATGTTCCTGAAAAGAGATTCATGAGATGGGATACCTGTGTCTCATCAGGTTTCAATAAAATAGAACCATTATTGACATTAATAATAACATAAAAATTCATTTTCATCACCCAATAGTTGATTAAAATTAATTTCAATAGCCCGAAATCTGGGAAACAACAATTTCATCCAAGGTTTTTTTTGCATTTTTCGGTATGTGGGTTCACTATGCGACGAAAAACTCCTTAAAAATTATATTTACTTCATTTTACTGTATATTTTCTTCAAATAATAAAATATAAAAAATAGAGATCAAATGATACCACGTAGTAACGTCATAAAATCGAATTCCACTCAATAGTGCGTCAAGGACAATTGGATTCATGGCCTCAAGAACATCTTCTTAAAAACTAGAGGCTACCAACTAGCAATAAGGACATAGGGTGTTTCAATGGGAAGACTATTCCTTCATTACCATAGTGTAACACAATATTATTCTTGTAAAAATAAATATTATAAGTTGTATAATAAAAAAAAATATAAATAGTGAATATACAACAATTCCAAATGGAATGTCCTATACCAAAAAATGATGATGTCATGTGTCTAGAATGTAGAAAAAAATTGGTACATAGAAATAAATTTGTTACATGATTCAAAATAAAAAAAAAAGATAAATGTTCTATCTCCTCGTGAATCAAAAGCCTTATCTCAATCATTTGTTTCCCTACTTCTAAGAATGGTATAAAAGAAAGCATAGAACTATGTGTTCGTTCCTCTATCCTTACCTTCATCCAAATATTCTCTCTAGGTACCCAATGATAGCTTGAGCATTGTGTGAGACTGAATCCCAGTAGGTAACCACACAAATTTCTATAAAATTCATGTCTATATAGAAATACAAGATAAATCTGTATACAATTGTATAACATATATGACTGTGCTGAATGTAAGGTGCCCGCGGAATAAGTAAACAACATGAAATACTGTATATCCACGAAAGGATCCCTACAATACAAGTGTCACGATCCTATCAAAAGTAATCAATAAAGTAAACTGAAGAAAAAACCTTGACCTCACTGTATAGATAATATCTCATATAGGACACAACCTTTCTATACATCATTCAATAACACAGAAACCATGGGGAATCCATATAATCAGAAATCTCATATTAATCATGTCCCTTCCATACAATCAGGAATGTCACATTTAACATAGTTGATCTGCATATTCAATATTTCAATCCACGAAGGGCATGAATAAAGGTATGGAATACTAAGTCATACTCAATTATTCCTAGGATCATCTTGATGGAAACTCGATTAGGCTTGTTTTAGGGTCCAAGGACTATGTCTGGTAACAATGTCAACCACGTGCCCAAGACAAACTGGATAATAGGGAAGAAAGGCCCAAGGAATCCTACAAAATTATAATCCAATGACTATATTGGTCCAAGGAATTCTGTTCTATTTTCATGACCCATTGTGTAGAACACACATGTAATCCTATGTAATCATTCATAAATTCACATTAACGTCCCATTTCGTATCATATGTTTACACACTGATATATCATTTCACAATATAAAATATTTTATGAGTTTACCCACACATTTACACAATTTCAATTTAATACATTTAATAAATTCATGTTTCATTTAAAACATTCAAATGCAACATCAATATTAAAAGGACTCAAACCATGTCCTATTTATCCAATAAAATAAAATTCATTTTTAATTGGTTTTTTTCCCAAGAAAAATCTCATACAAACATCTCTTGCGAGGTTTAAAAAAGGAAAACCAGTAAGGGAACACAACATGTGTGGCTTAGGATGGGGTAACAACCATCAGATATAATCAAAATAACTCAAGAGAATCCATAACATGTTCCATTTTATTTAATTCAATTAGTGAATTTAAATTTGTGGATTCACTGGAATGTTTTAAGAGTGTAACAATGACTACTAGCTTAATAAAGCACCCAACCAAATGGAAAAATTATATACCACTTATGAATGGTCACAAGTTGTGTTCATTTAAAATATCATCTCATGATTCAACTGAGATCGGGACAAAAACAACGAATTGATTGTGTCTTAGAAAATAGGGAATATGAGACTTTACCTAAATAATTTCTTTTGTAGTAAGAAGAATTCCAAATGAAAAAAACGAATTGAGTTCTCACTGAGGAAAATCCAAAGAGACCGATGATTCTCAATTCTGAAATCAGACAATGTAGTGGGTTCAAAAGCTACAATTTATCTCAAATAGGAGCCTCCAACGGGTGATGTTCAATTAGGTAGGGGAATGAATGAATAAATCAGGTTATAAGATTATTTAACATGAAAAGTTAATTTCTCCAAAAATCCCTAGACCAAATGGTTGACCAAACCATGTTCCAACTATGTTATCACTACTATAAGAAGGCACACATCACGCGATTTTCACTAAAGGGTGGACTAACCATGTGTAAACCCTGTATCGACCCACAATGAAAAAATATTGGGGGTTCCTTGTGGGAATTCACTCTAATCTGTATGGGTTTTCAATCCATGATGTCTCCTCAATCCCACTTTCCATCCTCATATGGCATTTAGTAACCATTGGACCTAACCCACATGATTTCTATTAATAGTGAAGCATATCCATTAATTCCAAAAAATGGGCTACAAGCTCCGAAAAACCATCAAAAACTCCCAATACACTCATATCATCAATTGAATCTCAAAAGAATCCATAAAAAATAATTTACACTTGTTAAAAAGGATCCATTCCATATATGAACACTCTAGATCTCACACGGTACTATGTGAGTCTAGGTTGAGTTGGAGGATTTTCTATGTTTTTTCATTATATTCAAGTTGTGAACTATTTTGAAGATAGATTGATGATGTGATTTTATTTCACAATGTGAATCCATCAGCTAACATAATCCATGAAATAGTATTTGAGTGTGATTATAATAGGAATAGTGAATTGATTTTATGATGTGAAATGGTCAGGATCAAATTTTTAATCAGAGGCAATTACTTTTTTACGGTATCCACCACTTAGGATATTCAAATAATGAAATAAATATTCCCATAAAGAAGACATTAGATGTAGTACGTTCTTTTAGAATTAATCCATAATAATAATTCATTTATCATGGAACATCTTCTCTCGATCCCCAGGGTTATTGTAGATCCACAGATAGGATTAACCACTAGGGGGATGAATTACTTCTTTAGTTTTTACAAAATATTTTTTTGAATGAAACCTATTGAACAAGATAAGGTTCATGGTCCACACAAAATTATTTATCAAAATCACCTAATGTATAGTATTAAAACAAGACTGGGAAACCCGTGATATTTATAAGGTTTGATAATGAAATGCATACTCCTTTCCATGTTAGTTAGATACCCCAAAAAGTTTTCACTTCTCTATCTCTAAAAGTGTATTCAAATAGTTTGAAACCCCTATTAAAATCTCTCCAAAATTGGTTTGAAACCCCAATTATAATAAATTCCCTATTGTTTAGACACCCCAATCATAGGCCTCCGGTAGCTAGTTAGACACCCCAGCTATGATCTTCTTCTTTAGTTGATCCTGTGATACAAGGATATTCTTCATATATAGTGTTCCTCCGTAAGAAATCTAGATCCCCATTACTTATTTAAATTTCTTTGTGGAATTAAAAAACTATATTGGAAAAAGTTGTTGGCCTTGAATCTTATTTTATAGCAGAAATGATCATAATTATCTTTTTCAAATTCTGGGGTACATGTAGTCACATTCATTAATAAATAACTTGCTTTGGCTCACTATCAAAATTATTCATGATCAATGGATAAAATTAGTCTTCATGTATTTAGAAATGTTTTCAAATTATAATTACCTAAAATCACATATTGATACATAAGAATGTTGTGCCTGAGGATGTCAATTAATCCATTAAAGAAATGTGTTAATGAAATAAATATTTATTTTTCTCACTCAAATAAAAAATATGAAAAATACTTGGGTATTTATATTTATTACTTAAACGTTAATTAAAAAAGTGTTATATATATATAAAATATTTATTTCTTAAAATATTAATACCCAAATTATGTGGGTATAATTATCAGTCATTTTAAATATACCAATGATGAATAGTATTGTTTATTTTATTAGATCATTTTGAAATACCCCATTAACTCTTGGTATTTATTTTCATGAATATATGTTTCAATTTATTCATGCATATAAAATAGTCATTGAATTTACTCTTGGAGGAAGTGAGGCATTCTTATTCCTTGCATTGATTAGTGATCACCCATGACTCACCAAAAACACTCGAGGGATTCAATTTAACTTATTCTTCTCATATGGAAGATAGCCCTTATGGCTAACTATTTGTCTTTTTGAATACTACTCAAACACCCAAAGAATGTGTATTTATCATTCCTTAACATGGTTAATTCATTTTTAATTCCAATAACATGCATTTCATAACCATTTAAGGTATTCATGACCAATGACTGGCCTCAACTTCTTCACACAAGAAAACAAATACCCAAAGACATGGACATGCTTCTCTATTATTCTTTATTCAATGTGTGTAAGTGTAACTACATTAATTATATATTTAGATCAATACCTATGCATTTAAATCTTGGATATTTCTTATCCATGATGTTGTCTTCATCATGTGATCATTAAGGACTAGTATTGAATGAATTTCTTGTTTGGAATGTTCTTCATACTTTCATGGGTATTAAGAGATCATCGTGGCGATTAGTTTGTTTCATGGAAATTCATCCAAGAATTTTGTGTTTCATAAATTGAATAATTATCATGAACTGAAGATACCATGAGTAAGTTATGAATAATACAATATAATTAAATCATCGAATGACTCCGATAAATCTAAGAGATAATCCATGGTTATGTATATCCTTTTTTTAAGACGGATGAACAGTGAAAAAGTTATGCTATCCCAGATCAGACATTTACATTTTCTAGCCTCCAATATAATAATAAAACCTTCTATTTTAGCATGTAGAATAATGTATTGATGTGTTATCCTAATCCCTCACAAAAATACCCAGTTATAGCTCTTTACACCACTATTCTACCCCGTATGATGGTACATTTTGTCATAGTGGGTTCGTTGTTCACCCTTAATCATTTTTCTTTACAATGAAGGACAACTTGAGGTCAAATTGAGTCCCACAAAATTAGTGGTTTCACATGGTTTCATCGATTTTCTATATCGATGGAATGTATTATTAATAAATTATTATAAAGAGTTATCGAATCATCAATATTCTCAAATTTGAATCCTTATTATCAACTATTATTCTTAAACCATACCTCATAATAAATAAATATTATTTTTTATTGATATAATTTAATTCTTCTTCTAAAATATTATTCTTAAAAATAAATATTTTCATGGTCCCAAAAATTATTCAACACTTATTATTCTTCTTCACTTCATTAAAATTTGAATTTTCATAGTATACAACTTTTTGTATGTAAGGTGCTCTTTTAGGAACATGTACTTTGAACATAATGAACTGCTTAAAAATCTTCGATGTAAAATAACAAGGATAATTGTCTAATAATGACATTAAATTCCCTAATATGATTCTATAACAATTATACTGGAATCAAAAAAACATATTCACTCCTTTATTGACTCATTGATAATAAATGAAACACTTGAGAAAAACAATCTCCCACTTTGTATTTTATTGTCAATATCTTTTCGCATTATAAAAATAAATATGTTGAAATTTCTATTCTTCTACACCTTAATGAAAATAAAAAACAAAGGCTAATTGGGGTTTCTTATCATATGAACTTTCTTCTAAAAAATACCTTCACATGTCTAAAAAAATTTGATGATATCACATGATACATAGAAAATAACCTTTAGATAATAAAATCTATGTATATATGTGATAACATGGTGTAGAAAACAAGAGTGAAATAACAAAAGTTTTATAATATACACATAACACATGATGACATGTGATATATAGCTCCAAAAGTATCAATTCACATTTAATATGTTGTATTTAATTTGATTTATCAATAAAACGAGAATTCATACACCTATATAAAAAAATATCAGAAAGTTTAAGTGAAAAATATATATCCCCATTTCCTTATCTCAACATCAAAAAAGAACTCCCAATAATTGATAATAAAAAAAATTATTGAGAATGAAAGAATTTTTTATTAGAATTCTTAATGTCTCATAATATTCCCCCTCATTGGATTCACTCATTGTCGTCATGGAAATTGATGTACTCCATGATGAAAATAACATCTCTTTCAATTACAAACATAATGGATAATAACATATAAAATAATAGGGAATAAATAAGAACAACTTGTTTCATTATATTAAACATTCATGTTAAATGTTTTCTCTCATCCATTATTTCTTCCTCTTTCTATCCTCTTTATGGAATGTGTTTATGTTCTTGTTGACATGCTTCATGGGTTCTAAACATATTTTATTTCCATGAAATTTTCATTTTTTGTGGAATATTTTTTCCACCGCCTTTATAGTTACAAGAAATGGTTTCCTAGTCCTTTTTTATTCTTCCCCAAGTGTGTTGTTGTAAGTGGTCATATTATGGTATTTGAAACACCATTTATTGAAGTTCATTTTTATTCATCGAAACCATGAACCTATTTTCTATCTTAATTGGTAATTTTATTTGATAATTTGTTTCCATGTAATTAATATTAGTGGAGATTCTCTTTATGACTTGATTACCATTTCATTAATTCCATGAATTGAATTTTTCCATATGAATGAGTTTAGAACAAAAGGAATATTTAATTGAAAAATTATTCATCATTTGGAATTTTATGGATATAAATTATTGAAATTATGGACTTATACTAACATAATTGGGGATTCTGCCTTCAAAATATCTACTCATTATGTTCCCAAATCATCCAACATAAAAACCCTTTGGGGATTTAATCATTGGGGGGACCACTATTATAGTTTTTTAAGGGTTAATACATTACTTCTAGAGATTAGATATGAGTTATTCATTTTTGAAACATCTGTTGAGACAAATTTTATAGAGGTAAAAATTTTATCTATAGAGGGGCTCAACTTCTCCTCAAAGTCTGTTATTTTTTTAATATTTTTAAATTAACCTATAAACCATTCCATTAATATTGGAAATAGTATACATAATTGACTGTATACTTTCATGATGGTGAATTTTTACAGACATGATGATAATCTTCATGTCCATTTCCTTGGTAATTTATTTGTAATATCTTGGGAATGATCATCTATCATATTAATTTACACTTTTATCTTGGTACCCATTCCATTTACTTGTGATTAAAGTACACTTATTCTCTCCGGTTTTTTTTTATTTTCCAAGGTAAAAAGTTCCACAATTGAATAATATAATTAATGTAGGAATCTATGTTGATCTTATTTTAAATTTTTATGATCATTCCTTAATTGGAGAGAACAAATTATGGGATGGATTCTTCTAATACATCTTGTAAAATTCAAGGAGATTGATTTCATCGTTGAATTTGGTTGAAAAGGATGAAAAACAACATTATTTATTCTATTTTTGTCATTATTCAATTTACATTCTCTAAACCTCATTTCAATGAGGGTTTTAATCTCATTGAACTTACTATAAAATTTCATAATTAAAAGCAATACATTGTTCATTATTGGTAACCTACGATCTGATACCACTTTTAGAGCCCCATAAAGAGTTGAACACTAAGATGGGGCGGGTTGAATAAGTGGATTAATTTATTTTTTAAAATTATTTATATTGAATTCAACCTCTTGAACTTGTTACGTTTTTAGATGCAGAAAGTAGAACATATTTACCTCCCCTCAAGTGAAATAGTGAAATAATATAGGGATGAAAAAAATATTTACAAGGTATATCAATTAATTTCATACTCTTTTACATATAGGTTCGACACACCAATAATATTTATCATCACTATCTCCCCAAGTTATTACAACTTGTATGAAATCCCAGTTACAATATGTCCATAATTGGTTAGAAATCCCATTTTAAATCACAAAAATTTTTTCTAGCCACACCATATTATATTATTATGTTCATGGGTAGACACCCTAATCACAAGACCACAATAACTGGTTAGACACCCCAGCTAAAGGATTATACTTTAGTTGATCTAGTTATAGAATGATGTTCTTCACAGATTGTCTTCCTCTAGAGAAATATTGTAAGTACTTTATGTACAAATATTTATATCCTATAAAAAATTAATTGAAAAATAATTTTTCCCATGAAATTAATTTTCAATATTGAATGATCTATATTACATTCCTCAAATGACTGGGTACATGTTGTCGCATTATTTATGACGTACACATATTTAGATCAATCTCTAAAATCTACTTTTACAATGGATGTAAGAAGTCACAATAGATATTACAATAATTTACAATTCAAATTACCTTATTGTACATATTCATACATAATAATATAATATATGTTTATCTAAATTATTCACTGAAATTAACCGGTAAATGAAATTTAAATTTATTTTTCTCACTCATATATAAGTACCCATAAATAATTAAGTATTAATATTACACATTTAAGGCACCACTAATTTTAATATATATATATAATTGCATATATTTTTATATTTATTCAAATAATAATACCTGAAAGATGTGGGTATTGATTTAAATCAATTTATATCCCCCAATGGCCACTGGTATTATTATATTTGGGCCCATTATGAAATTCACTATAAACCATGGTTTTTTGATTTTTTGTATGAAAATTTTAAATTATGTGTGAACCTAAATTATTCGATGCATTAAATCATGGAGGTAGTGAGGCTTTCATCATATTCATATGGATAATTGATCACCCAGGAATAAAAAAACCCAAGGTATTTGGTTAACATCATCTTCTCACAGGACAAACAAACAATCCCATTCACACATTATCATTAATCATGACACTCAAGCACATGTGAATTAGGATTTATCAATCCTTCACATGAGTTATTTATTTTGAATACCCATATCATGAATTTCACTAAAATAATAGTTATTTATTTCCCCAACAATGCATCATGTTCTTCACATTGGATAAAAAATTATTAATGACATGGGTGGGATTCTCTATTCATTACATTTTGATGCATGAAAGTGTAACTGCATGAATTTATTATTTTTATCTGTACCAGTTATGTTAAATCCATTATTTACATTATTGAGGAAGAAGTTTTTATTAGGTAATAATTGTGAATCTTTTTCTATTTTTGTGAATTGAAGTGCATGAATTTTAGGTGTGTCATGTACAATAGACTGACATGGATATCAAGAGATCATCACAGACATCTATTAGCTTCTTGGGCATTCATCCAAGAGTTCTGCGGCTCAGCAATGATGCAATTACCATAAGACCCAAATCCCTGAAGAGATAGTGGTAGAGTATGATAAAAAAATATTTTATGGCTCAAATCAATCCGATCGACTGACCATTGAAATCTACATCAATTTTTATGAAATATAAATAGTGAACACACCACACTATCCTACATCAGACTTTCACTTCATCGTGCATTTGGTATATCAACATCCCATTATCATTGAGTGGATATAATCATGTTATAGGTTCTACTATCGAACCCCCACTGACAAAACCTCGTGATATATATATCTACCATTATACCGCCCTGTCTAGTGGCGCGTTTTCTCCCTATGGGTGCACTGTGCACCCTGACTCCTTTATTTCCACCATACAGGCCTACTCAAGGATGAAACATGATCCCACTATAGTAATGGCTGAACATGGTTCCCTCAACTTGATATATGGATGACCTATATTTTTTGTAATCTATAATAAATATTTTTCCATTCATAAATATCCTCTAATAGAAATCCATATTATCAACTATTATTCATCAAACACACCAAATGGGAAAAAAATATTTTTTATGTCCTTATTTAATGTTTTGGTATATATTTGTTTTCATTAAAATCAATATCTTAAATGTTTCAAAATATTCAACAATATTATTTCCACTTTTTCACTTCTTTAAAATAATAATTTTCTTGAGATACAACTTTTTTTTATGAAATGTACTCTTCAAATATTAGCCTTTCTCTTTTAAAGATCATCTTCAACAACTGATAGAGTGAAATAACATGTATTATTATAAATGAGGGGAATTTAATGGAATAATATGAATCAATATAAATTCCATAGGAATCATTGCATAATCATCCCTCACAATGTGACTTTTTAAATAAAATGAACCACTTAGGAACAATAGTAACTCCATGTGATTTTGGGGAAGTTTATTCTCTTATGGATGTCTCTGTTTTACGATTGATCTGTAGAAAGTTTCATTTTTTTCTCTTTCTCTATGATATCACTAATTTTTAGTGGTATAATATTGTATTTTACAATGATAACACAACTTATCTTGATTATGTGTGATATAATATATTATTATTGGTAGTATTTTCCTTTTTTATCTATTTGTTCTTCCTATTGTGGGTATTATTTTGATAATTTATTAAAGGTGGGTCATTCTATTTGATTTTCCCCTCTAATTAAAATCTAAAATTGATTAATTGATCTCAAATGAGATTTTAAATGAATTAAAAATTCATTTTTAGATGATTGGTGGATGATTTTATAAAAAGTCATGTAGATAATGAAAATCCATAATTTTAATGAAATTGAAATTGTTAAATAAATTATAAAAAATTGATGGATTTGTTTTAAAATAGGATTTGAGATAACTGTATGAAATATGAATGATGATATGAAATGGGAATAATTTTTAAAAATGTAACACCCCGATATTTTTAAGAAATATTGATCTTTAAATAATCTTATTTCTCTGATAGCTTTTGTTGCACAAAAGAATGAATTTAAATGAACTTCATAACAATATTAAATTATTATATGTCTATTTTGTGGGAATTAATAGTAATAAATAATTTACGAAATTCATATAAATATCTACATCATTACGAATGTATTGCTATGTGGTTCGATAATTATCACACAATTTTTGTAAAGTCATTTTAATATTTAGAAATACGTTTTAATGAAAAAAAAATATTCTTTTTATGAGTGGATATTAATTTAATTCTATTATATAAAATATATTTGAATAAAGTAAATAATTTTTTTAATTCATGATTTCAAAATTACCCTAAAATTATTTTTGATAATTATCTAAATTTATTTTCATGGAATAATGGAAAATAATGATTTTTATTGAAAGTTGTAATTAATTTGAAAAAGTTTTCAAGGTAAAATTTTATATTTTATATTTGTTTTAAATTTTTATTAGTTTAATTTTATTTAAAATAATATAACTATGGGTTTTAACATTATTGTTTTCCATTGAGTATAAATTCATTTTATATTTAAAAGGGTATATTCTGAAAAAACCATTTTACATGGAATATTATTGTATTTATTTTAAATTAAAATATAGAACTTCTATGTTCAGAATTTTGAAAAATGGATTCCATATATAAAATTAGTGGGTCCAAATTTAGTAAATAGATCTATTTTTTAGTTAATGTGAATAGTGTAGTGCCTTGATTTTGATGCATGTAACATTTATTTATGTCTTTTTATGAATGTAAAATGGTTGGGTAACGTTTCGGTGAGTTTTATGGGTTTTGAATGGTTTGGATGCATTTATAGGGGTGCACGATTTGATCATTATTAGTGGAAACCGTGAAGAAGACTCAGGTAACTGTTTATAGTGAGGCTGAGGTAAAGGAGTGGGCAAACTGTTAATGCACACAGTTTCCAGACCATGCATCCATCCCTGATAATGTATGCCACTTGCGATAGTGTGATTCTTAACCGTTGGTGCATAATTTGTTTAATTGTGCGGTCCAACCATCTGGGGAACCCTTTGGGATAGTTTCATCTTCACAGTTAGCGCATGGGCTGTCTAACCATAGAAGTTAACTGTGCATTACATAAAAAGGGGTTTTAAAAATGTCCTCATTTAGGATTTACCATAATGAACGCATTTCCTCTCCCACTAAATCCCAACTAAAGATTTTATCTTTTAGAAGGTTATGAATCTTCTTCGACTAATTTTGGATGAAAATTTATGTGTTTTCGGGGTAGTTTGAAGTTAATTCTCCTCTGGTTAGTTTCCTCTCTGGGAATTTTACTGGGTTCTCTTAGATCTAGTCCCCCTCTCTTGGTTTTCTAGATCAACACCCATATCATGTAGGTATACAATTTTTGATACCTTAAATTAAGTGATATGGGCTATTTGATGTCAAAAAACAATCTATGTAGTTTCCATGGATGTTTCACTTGGATTTGTGGTACAATGGTGTGTTGGTCATTTTTTCTGAAACCCTATGGAAGGTGGATTCACTCAAATATCCATATTGATTGTACAATAAGGATTTAATTTCAAATTTTTTCTTAATTGAAATTGGTTATTATTATGATGTGTGAATCTTGATTGGATCCCATTTTTTTTTGTTTCTTGTGGATTTGTGGGAAAAGTGGGGATTTTTTTTGAAAATGTATTTTTGTTAGATTTGAAAATGGTTACCTCAAAATGAGTGAGTTGGATTGTTTAATAAAAATGGGTTGCTAAAATTGTTTTTCAAAAAAATTTGGATTTTTTTTAAATGAGTTTGGTCATTTATATGACATAATGGTGTTCTCAATAAATGGAATTTAATTTAAGATTTTCTGCAAAAGGGGTTGTTTGGTTGGAAATTTTTGGCTTGGACACATGGATGGGATAGGTGTGCAGATACAATAATTGGAATGAGATTGACTTTGGGAAATGGGATTTGGGTTAATGACATGTTCAGTTGCATTAGTTGGTTATATTCATGGAATTGTGATGTTTTTTGAAAAAATGTTTGTGTTAAGGGTGTGTTTGGCTTTCTAAAAATTGTTGTAGTATTTGTTGGTTTTTTATAATTGTTTTATATCAAATGTGTTAATATATTCTATCCTTTTGGTGTGTGTAGGGATGTCATTTGGGAAAACCTACTGAGTATTATTACTCACACCATACTTTGAATCTTTAGTGCTCTTGTAGAATTTTTATTACGAGACACTTGTAATGGTAATAAATCTCCATCCTTTAGTAGTGCATCATGAAACATGGGTGGTATTGTGGTGCTCAGATGATGGATCTTGGTGTGGAGCTGTGGAATTGTGTCATATTTCCGTTTGGATTTTTTGTTTAGTCATCCACTTAGTACTATGATTATGGATTATTGTGGGTCTGATGTACTACAATTTTGGAATTTTTAGTTGTGAAACATTTTTTATAAGCATCATGTAGTTATTTTGGTATTGGAATGTTTTGTTGTGTTTTTTCATTAGAAATGTATAATCATCCCAGAATGTTCATGAATCCCATCACATTTATTTCGAGAATTTATCACCTTGTGGATGTCACCTATGGCTAATTGGAACTTCGACCTATTACCAATCCAATGAGGATGGGTAGGATATTACACATGGTATAAGTTTTCTCAATCCTTGACGTGGATGTCATGTCAGTCTTGTTTGCATCTTTAGTGTTGATTATTGTTATTGTAGTTGACAATATTTCTTGATGTATTACTTGAGTTGGGATGGTTACAAGGTGTAGGATTGTCAGAACATTAAATGTATATCATAAAATGATGTATCTAACCATTTTATGTTGAACATCATCTAACCAGGGATATGGTTACATAAGTGTTTTGGATACAGTTATTGGAAT
Source organism: Viscum album (assembly GCA_963277665.1). Taxonomy (NCBI): domain Eukaryota; kingdom Viridiplantae; phylum Streptophyta; class Magnoliopsida; order Santalales; family Viscaceae; genus Viscum; species Viscum album. The sequence continues at coordinate 987,440,702 of OY728165.1, read as the reverse complement.
GTGATCCCATTTTCATTAGTGTATCCAATGAGAGGAGTATGTAATGAAAGGTAGAAATGAATTCCCACTAGGATTTCATGTTTCATTTAAAATAATTATTTAGGTTATATATTAATTTATGGATTTTTGTAAAATTTTAAAATAGTTTTTTTGAACCATGGATTAAAGATGTGAATGGTTATGGTATTTTGAATATGGTTTAATTATCAAAAAATAGAGGATCATTAAAATGGTTAAAGTCAGAAAACATGGTTGTGATTTTTGGAATTTGATATAAATTGATATTTTAAGACATAAATTTCAAGGTAGTGAGACTTATGGTTTTTTTATGTTGATAGAAATGGAACGAGGTAGGGATCAGAGAGACCATCAAATGGATGCTGTGGAAAATGAAGTTTCACCTGAGCCCTATGTGAATTAGAAGATAGTGAAATGTTAATGAAATATTTCCAGTATAGAGAAGGTGTGAATAGAAGTGATGAGCCAAGGCATGTGGTTAACTCAGTTCAGTTTAAAAATATTAATTCACCCATCTCTTTGGGTGACTAAGAGATGGAAGTGGAATAAGATTTCTTGAACAAGATGAAGAATATATTTGATTTCCTAGGAACACCAATATATCTGAATGTGAAGTTAGTGATGTACACGTAAGAAGATCTTGAATGTCCGTGGTGGGAATTGGTGGACCAGGAAGAAATCGGCCAAGGTACGACATTGGAGTGTTTTGAGTAATTATTTAACATAAAATTAAACCCTCATTCATAAAAAATTCAATAGACAATAGATTTATTCTTCTTGAATCATGAGAACATGTGGGTGATAGAGTATACTACTATGTTTGTGAACATAGTGTGGTTTTCACCCAATGTGGAAACTAGTGCATCCTTGAAGGAACACATTTTTGAATCATGATTGATTCAATAAATATATATCTAAATTATTTTGATATTTATTGTTAATTGTACATAAATGGTGAATAGATAATTAGTGGCTGAATGGGATATATTGAGGGATAAAAATGGGGGATGCATGTTGGTACCCATGTTAAATTGTTGGATCAATAAAGTGGGGACCAATTGGAAGAGGGAAACTTATTTCCAGGGTGGGAGAATGGCATAGAACATAAATCCATGATCTATAGATCATTCCACAAAGCCTCAGAGTAATATAGGATGTTCTCAGTATGGTTATATAGGGAACATGAAGTTGTATTGTATGAAACAACCATGATCATGTTAGAACTGAAAGCAGATAGGGAATCATCAGTGTTATTATTGTAATTTTCCAAGGTCGGGTGTTCTTGAGACTCATCAAAGGTCACATGAATCATATGACTCAATGAGATAGGGGAATAAGTATACTCCTCTTCAGAAAACCAGAGTTACTCATGGTGATTCTAGTAATACCATGACTCTGCTGCAGGGGAAGTTTCAGTAGGGTAATAAAGATATGAGCATTGAAGGAAAGCATTTTTTGGAGCTGTTAAAGTTGTGGTTTATGATTAGTCAAGACTATACATTGTCCCTGGTTTGATTCTTTTGAATTATACCCTTATTCAAGTGAGTATTCATATATTATATATTCTCATTATTTCTTTTCTTTTTAGGTTGATAATTTTCTATGTTAAATTATGTAAATCATTCCTTCTGTTCTAAAACATCAATCTTCTCTAGGCCAGAGTGAGTGTTGAGTCCTTCCGTGTAGAGAAAGTTCTATTACTGTTGATGTGGTTTAGTTGATGTAGAACATATCGATTATTGAGATGAATGTTCATGATAAAGTTATCTGTATTTATTAGCTAATGATTTTTAAAGCCTACACCGATTTCGATGAACGAAGGTTTAGTATTATGATGTGTGATGGTGTCTAGAATATCAATAGAAGAGAGAAAAAAATAATATGTGTGCAATAGGCTTGTTGGAACTAGTAGTTGGGATGATATCATATTAGTTGGTGGAATTTTATTTTGTATTTATGGAAGAGATCCAGAGAATTAGTTTTTTGGAAGTCGTTAATCTGCTTATGGATGTCTTTCCATAATAATTCTTAGGGTTTCCAACCACGAGATAAGTGGGGTATACGATAGATATTCTTATAGGGGCTAGTTCTATCTCACCTCCCTCTTACCTAATGGAACTACTATAATATAGTGAATAAAAAACAGGGTTGTTGGATAATGAAAAAAACAATTCATCCGTCCCAGTACATCACTGCGGGTAGCCACTGTTTGTTCATTAAAATGGGTAAATGTAAATATTCAGTCATGTTTTTACTATCAAACTCTTAACCATGCCATGATAAATAACCAACACCCACTCCCATGCATTGATGAAGTATTCAACTAGTTGTGTGGGTCTTAGTGGTTATTAAATAATGAAATACGATTAAGATGGCATTATTTGTGAGTGTCGAAGGAGGATAGCCTAAAACCCACATTCAATAGTAGATATGACCTTCTTGAGTATGAGATTATGTCCAATGGTCTTAATAATTCAATAGTGGTGATCATGGAACTAAGGAATAACATATTTCAATGATATCTTTATTTCTTCATGATGGTATTCCTGGATGATATACTGTTTTATTTGAGTATAGGTTTGGTGGATGAGAAACAGAATGTTATGGTGTTGGGGATCTTTAAAGATCATCCTTAGTATGGAAAATTATTAATGTGTGATTCTTTGATAACAAAGATCATTTTCATGTCCATGTAATTTCTCATAGAGTTTTTTAGTGGATCCTGAAAAGATAGATTATATTATCTCATGGAAAACACCACAAAAATTTTCTGATATATGGAGAATCCGTGGTCTAACATGGTATTATTTACTATTTTTTATGACTTTTTACTATTATATTATCGAACAACAGATTTGAGAAAGAATAATGTCCCCTTTCTAGGGAATGAGTAATGTTAGAAATCATTTTATGATTTTAATGGTATTCTTATATTAACAACAATATTGGACATTCCTAATCGAGGTAAAATGTACATGGTGTCTTATGATGCATCAGGAATAGGTTTGGGTTGTGTTCTCATCCAAGGATATCATGTGGTTGTGTATGGCTCATGATTGATGAGGTTGCTTGAGAAAAACTACCCGACACCTGATTTGGAATTATCATCTATGGTGTATGCTTTGAAAATGTTGTTTGACTATCTATTCGGTGAGAAATTCCGGATGTATACTGAGCATAAGTGGATGAATCATATTTTATCACAGAGACATTTGAATTTAAGGGAATGGAGATAGATGGAGTATCACTAGATTTTTGAATTTGAATCGATGTACACACTAGGTTAGAGTAATTTGTTGAGGATGAATTAAGTATAAATTCATATGTTCATGTGGGAAAAGAAGTTTTAGATTAGTGATAGTTGATTTCAGTTATAGGAGACATCAAATTAGAATATGGAGATCGAGGTGATACAACCCTTATATTTCCGTTCACATTGGTTCCAGACATGGTTGGTTTGGTTAAATATAAGAAGATGTATGATTCTGAGTGTGTGGATATGATGTCAAAACACAATGGTTGGGAGACCATTGAGGATTTGAAGTGGGATGGACATTTGGAGATGATCTTTTGGAATAGAATGGTTGTACTATTCTCTTTTTATGAACAAATTCTCAATGAACATCATCATTATAGATGGGTTGTCCATCCTAGAATTCTGAAATATTATAAATCATTAATTGTGTAGATTTGGTGGGCTGATATAAAAAGAAAATTGGCTATGTTTATATTCAGATGTTTGACTTGATAGCATGTTAAAGAAGAGAATTAGTTTTGAGAAGGTATGTGGTAGTATATACCTATCCCAGAGTGAAAATGGGAGCAGCTAGTTATATATTTTGTTATAGGTCTCCCAAGAAAGGTAAGGCAACACGATTCCAAATTTGGGATAGTGGATCGACACACAATGTCACCATATTTCATCCATATTCAGGAATATAATATAGTGGATTATCTGTACAAAATTTATATATATGAGGTGATAAAGAGGAATTGTGTACCAGTTTTTATTATATTAGATAGAAATACTAGGATACCATCTTTTTTTTATTGAAATACCTGCAACAATCCCTGTGAATTTATTTGATGATGATAAAACGTATCATCCTCAAAAGGATGTAAAATCCAAGAGGTTGATAGAAATGTTAGAAGATATTTTGCAACCTTATGTGATGAATTTTGGTAGCTCATGGGAATAGCACCATCCATTGATGGATTTCTTCTGTAATAAAAGTTCTTAGTCAAATAGACATATGTCTACATTTAAAGAATTGTATGGGCATCTTTGTCGTTCTAAACTATTTTGGGGGCAAATAGTGGAGACTTCGATAGTAGTTTTGAGCATTGTCTATGATATGATGAAGAATATTATGTTGATTAGAAAAATAATGGAGATGGAACATTGTCATTAGGAATATTATGAAGACCTTCATTAATGAATGTTTTAATTTGTGGAGTATAATCATGTGTTCTTGAGAATATATCTGTGGTTGGGACATCGTCAGTTTGGAAAGCAGGGAATGCTATATCTATGGTAAATTGGGCCTTTTGAGATACTTCATCTGGTTGTAGAGGTGGTATATTTGTGGGATTTTCCTCCACAATTTCATGTGGTGCACAATGTGTTTCAAGTGTCACAATTGAAAAATAATCACCGTATCATGACCTAGTGATTCATTGGGATCATGTTGAGCTAGAGATGGATGCTTCCTTGAGCATGTGCCAGTGCATATTGTGGATAAGAAATATGATGTATTGTTTGGTAAAAGCATTGTTCTTGTTAAAATTTTGTGGCAGCATGGTCAGATTCAAGAGGAGACTTGAGAGTGGGAGAAAGATATGGACGATTAAGGGGAAAAGTTCATTCAGTAAGGCGATGGTCCTATATTTTTTGAGAAAGGAAAGTCCAATTGTTGGGGGAATGTTTTACCCAAAATTTTGCAGTATGTAACCCATTATTATGTTCTTTTGAACTGTGAAAAATTCTTTGGTAATGTTTGGGAGAGTTTGGAAGGGTTCTAGATAGATATTGAGTATTTTCTAGGGTTGCATAGTTTGATCACGGTTAGTGGAAACCATGTAATAAAACCAAGTAACTATGATATTTGAGTCATAGGTAAAGGGGTGAATGAAATATTAATGTACAAGGTTTCCAAACCATGTTTCTAGATAAAGTAAACCGCACAACATGAGATAGTGGGATTTTTAATGGTCATCACACAGTTTGTTTAACCATGTGGGGCAAACATGCAGGGAACCCTATATTGATGCTCTGTTTTATCACAGAGTTTAAAGATTGACTATGGGGAATACCTTGAGCAAATAAGATGGAAGATTCATTAAATATTGCAAATTCACTAAAGCACTCATGTATACCTGTGTGCCAGCCATGGGCGTGTAGGTCACTTGTTCGATAGACATGAGGTGCCCAAGTAACATGAGCGCCCTATGTAAAATTTCTATAAAACCTCAACTGGCCTATAAATACCCCATGTCGGCCCCCATTTGATAGAAGAAAAACCAAAAGGTCAGATTCAAGCTCTGGTCACCCAAGTCTCTGTCTGATGTCTTCTGAACACTTATAAGGCAATCCATTGTCTCTAATAGAAGCTCTATAGAGGAAGAATAAGGCCTAAGTGTTAAAAATACTAGCGTGCCTAAGTGTGCAACCATCATGGGATAGGGAGACATGGGCACGCCGCCTTATCACCTCATGGAAACTTGTATGTTGCCCTTATGGAAGCATCTAGGGATAATACTAAGGGAATGAGCCAAGTCTTTCCCATGTATTACCCTATAGGTTCTCTGTCGGCCAAGTAAACTCATGTCGTGAAAGTGTACTTGTGCGACCCGAAGATGGACACCTTCATCCAATTCACTTCCATTCCTCAAATTCATCTATCTTATTCATGATTTAGTCTTCAAAACCCTCTACAAATCAATTTAAGGCATGGTTCATTTTTTAGCTTCATTATCTGAAAGGAATTCTGTGGAACATCTCTCCAAACCACTTGATTTACATAACATTCTGTCATTAAGGTTAGAGATTTCATTAATTAAACCTCATCCATTAATATGAGAATATATTTAATTTGGGCATCCTCTTTAGGATTAAGCCCCATGTTCCTTAATCTGTGCATACTCCTTCTCAGGATTATGTCCCAATCATAATTTCCATTATCATTAGGAATCCTCTTTATGAGTTAGCCCCAGTCATAATTTTTTTGATTTGGGCTTCATTTTCATGAATGAAACCCAATCCTAAGATTCTCTTAATTTAGGTCTCCTTCTCATGAGTAAGTCCCGAGTTAAAATTCCAAATCTCTATAAAGTAAAAATACCTTTATGGACCATACTCCAGGGCTTCATTCTTGAACTATGTCCAAATATTAATTTAAATTTGCCATCATAAAAATGTAATCCTCACATCTTTTCTTATTAGTACATCATTCATGGCACACTCGTCAGATTTACTGATAGCTCTTGTTTCTCACATCGAGTATGACACACATGAGGTTAGAGTGAAAATGTAATCACAAAATCTCTTTTTCTTTCATTAACCATGCATAAGCCCCATATTTCTTCCCCGAACTACATGGACTTTGATCTCTTCCTTTAATGTAGAGTATGTAGGAATCATTTATAACGTTCAAGACCATCATTCATTAATTCCTTTTCCGTCCCATATGATGTTAAACTACATCCCTCCTATCGAACTACATGTGTTCTGATTCCATTATTTTTAAACAAGGATATATAGGTAGCCCATCTGCAGGTACAATCCGAACTCTGAAAAATTCCCTATCTTTCTGAATGACAATAAGCTTCATGTTCCCCACCGAGTGGATTTAAGACTAGTATAGTTATCATAATGACAAATAGATTTCTAAATAATGTGTTGAAATATACCATTGTCTAAAAATATCTAATAAATACGGATGATTCTCTAGCGATGAAGATCCTCAAATACCTATAAAAGATTCTCTAAATCTTGTACATATCAATCATTGATAGCCATATATAATGGAAAACTTATTTTCATAATTGGTGAATTAAAAATGATCCGTGAAAATAACATAAATATTTAAGGGAGTCCCTGAGTAGATAATAATTCCCCTAAAAAATGTGTGATGAGCCTGACCTCCTATTCTCTCAACCAATGAAAATTCATAAGCCTCGTCAGTCCATAAATAATGAGAATATACCTTTGGAAAGTATGTCCAAATGGATATAGAATCATTAGATGTTTCCAGTTCTATGAATAAACCTATTAGGAACCGATTGGAATGTTGGAACCTTAAAAAAACAAGGTCATCCACATTTCCATAAGAAACAATAAACGGTGAAACCGACGTGAATCCTTAACACATTTAAAATGATGTTTTACTTATTTGTTAGGCCCCTATTAAATTCAATATGAGAGCCAAAAAAAATCAATAACAAATATACTCGTCCAAAATATGTAGTTTGAGACAAATTTATCTTTATTATGTATGATATATCAAACAAGCACACTTTTTCAAGATCTATTTGAAATATGATATGGTTTCTTTAAAATTCACAGCAGTGAATGCCTCAGCTACTAATTATGTTGGATCCTCATCTGATCTGAGGACGACATCACCTACTCAGTGTCTGCAATGCTGGGTCTCAAATAAATTTGGTGAGGGAATACTTTCAACATGGTAGCATCCCAACTCTGCAGGTCGCACGACAAGCCCTCCAAGTTAAAAATTCACCCCGGTTTTTTGGACAGCGATGACCAATGGTTAAGAAGCAGGTGGTGACAACCACCATTTCCAACCATTTCATGTCATTATCCCCAGAATGCAACAACCAATCCCTACCATATTACAGGGAGGTGAATGAAGAGGTCACTCAAGGACATGGTTCAAGAAGGTAGGAGTCCTTCCTGAGGACTCCCACCAACAATCACCACCAGACTCGTGCAGTTGTGAACTCTCAAGATGATGAGGGTATCACCTCTAGATGTTCGGCTTTGGTCCCTTAGACCCAAGCACGCATGATGAATCTTCAGAGGTCAAATTCGTCCAACAGGGAGTAGGGTCTTACAACATTCCCCTCTAAAGAAGTCCATCAACCTAACATGATGGCATGTAACGAGAGGCCACATACAAATATCCATCCTGATTTCACTACCCATCAGACACGTCTTGTAGGAACACATCAATCCCCCCAGGAAATTATGGTGGAGTACTATAGGCAGGTAGATATACCTATTTATAGTTCAACATCTAGTCATAAGGCTCATCGGACTGCATCCAAGGAAGATCTCTAGCCTAATATGGTGGAAATTGATAAGAACAAGCATAATCCTATTTACAATCACATATTCTTTCAATAGTCTCATCTGCCATTATTGAGGGAAATTCATCAACTATACTTGTCGAATAATACACATCAAGTACATAAACCATCCAATGTTCATCAATCATTCTAACAGTATCATTTGGTAGCACCTGGAGAAGTTAGTCGGAAAGCTCCAAGGACAAATTTGGAGCAGACTCAACTCTCTACCCCTATGCATAAGTAATGTCATAATTCGTTGATAGGAAAAGGAGGACAGGAGAAGGAACATACACCAACTCGAGACATGTAATGGATGTATATTCCCATTCCAGTAGCTAAATTCACCAAGCACATTTTGATAATGGTGAAAGAGAAGAAAAAAATCCCTGCACATATTCTAGATATCTATCAGAATATTATAACATCTTCAGTGACATCACAGGGAATAAAATAATAATTGTTCCCTACCAGTGGAGTGACTCATCAACATGTCACCCCATAGTAGATATGCACCTCTGTTCCATTCTAGGAGGGTCGTGGGGATACACCCCCATGTCATATAGACAATCATGTCAGGCACGTACACATGATTTGGATGGAGATAATCAGCCTAACCTGGCAATTTCTTCTAAGCATGCACATACACCTACCCATAATATCTACATTAATCAAAAAGTGGTTTACAAAGTTAGTAAGAAGGCATCTAAGAAAAATACCCATCCAGAACAGTCGAGAAATTAAGATCCAATTTTCAATAAGGCCTTGTTCGATGCAAGAGTTCATGATGTTATCAGAAAATTGTTTATTGCAACTCAAGATTCTACACTCTCATTTCCAGATTCGGGATGGGAGAACAATAATTCTGAAGCTCTTCATCAGACACTTCCTCATGATAGTTTGCTTCATGACCATTCAGTTAATCTCAAAGTATTATATTCAGATGAAGTCCACGATAGCCCTCTACTTGGCATGAAGACCAAGGGGAAAAATGTTTCATCTTTTTCTGTAACCCACCATGGTGGTCCTCCCCTTGATGATGATGAATTTATCTATGAAAGTCCTCTCCACAGTATGAATTCATATTGTTTGGAAAATTCTTCAGTGGACAATGTAGTAATGAGAATTCCCTCTTATCATGAGGTACATGAAAATGTGAAGCCACTCATGTATGATGCCTTACCGCTAGTAGCTGGAATAATTTATCCATCAGAAGATAGCTCGGGGTGTAGGTAATTCTCCGAACCACCCCTGGGTCATTCATGTTCTAATTTTACAAATGAATTCTCTACCAATCTGGTTGAATCTGATGAAGCAACTAAGAAGTGCCATCTTTGGTCCAATAAGGTAGAAGAATATTCATCGAATGACCAAGAGGAATTACTTAATATGAGAAAGAAAATGAAGAAAGGTGAAATAATAGTCATGTTTTGGCCTTTGGCTGACTCTCAGTATGATATTCCAGAAATGTTGACAGAAGATTGTATTCACGATATTCGTCCCTACATATGAAAAAATCTTGGTCACATAAAAGAGAAAATATTCTCTAATGTTGAATATAAAAATAATTTCAAGACTATATAAGGGTTGAAATTCCAAATTGACTTGGCAACTCTCTCAATTTCTCGACATCCAAAGGTTGAAAAGCAGCAGAGAGCCCTTCGGTGTTCATACCATGGCGCGTTAAAAAGGTTGCACTGGTTAATTACCAATGCAACATTTGGAATTCATATCAGGGGATGGGGTGTTCACAGAGCACTGCATTTCACTGTACTCTCCAGTCATCAAATCCCGCCAAATGTGGTATCATGCTATGTTTTTTCCCATGGCTAGCCACAGATACCTGGATTTGTGTGTAATCAAAGGCTTTCTCAAGAAAAGGCCTCAACTAGTTCTTCCCAATATCAGGCATATAATGAACCAGTTGCCAAATTACTGTTGCATCAAGAAAATGATATTATCGAATAGGCTTCTCATTTAGAGCATGCACATCATCAGGTGATAGAAGTGTTAGAAATAGTCAAATAGTTATCTGAGCCTAGTGATTTGAGTGGATGCAGGTCGATACATCTGGCCAATTTTCGGACTAAAGTCTGCAAAATCAGGAGAGATTTTAAGAAAGTTTCATATGTAGCAAATCAAGATCCACCACAAACATCCAGACTAGGGACTCTTTTAATCCAACCCTCATGATCAATAGATAGGATTAGAGGAGTTTAGAAGGATAAATAGGAACTACCCCAGTCCACCGAACTGTCGACTTTTTCAAGTTCCTAATCTCTTCCTCAGCAAATGTTAGTCTTCCCTCGATTAGGGAAGAAACCAATGGAGGAATTCTAAGACGAATTATCAGGAGAATCCCTCCAAATTACTGTTCCTTAAGATGTTCCCAAGGGATCAACTAAACCAAGGGAAATGTCCCATAATGGACATGGAAGAAGAAAGTATCACAAAAATGCGAACAAAAGGACTGCAATGCATTATGCATCGATAAATTTCATCAATTCTGTTGTCAATGATCCCCCAGAACATGAGGCTCACTTAAGGGGATCAGAAGAAGATGTTTTTTCAAGAGGTTATGCATACAGAAATGAATGAAGAAGGTGTATGTTCCAGAAGCCAGAGGGCTACCCAGGGGAAATACATTTCCTTGGGTAATGCCTTTCCATACTCCAGAAAGGCACATTCCAATGAGAAGCGTAAATGTCAGGTTACATTCAACCCTTCCACTAGAGAAGTCCAATCACTCTCATTAGATGAATGGTTCACAGAGACCGAAGAAGAAATTAAGGAGTTATGGAGGTTAAATGTAGAACTACATCAAAGTAGACTTCCTTTTAAGCGTACTGATGTAAGTCAGTCAAAGGAATTTGTCGCAACTACTGTGATGAATCATGAATATCCCCATTTAAAAGTACACCCTCACAGGTCAAATCCTTTGGGTCATATGCAAAAACAACCAGCAATACTTCCATCATTGGAAATCTCGTTCGCTACACCCGTCCATACTCCAGTTCTTGCACCTGTTCAGGTCTACTCTCAACCAAATGTTTCTCAAAAATTAATGACTAAAATTGAGTCATTAACATCTATGTTGGAAGCTATAGAAGAAAAGCATGCACAAATTCAATCAGAAAAGAGAGCTTACCCTGAATGGGTGGATAGAATTCCTCCACCACCAAATTTTGCAAGTACCACATTCCCACTTATTAATGGTTCGGGAGATCTAGAACAACACGTAACACATTTTGTTTCTCATTGTGATCATATGATGGGAACTCCTCAACAACAAGAAGCAGTTAAGATCATGCGTTTTGTACAGTCCTTACAGGGGATTGATTTTGTCTAGTAAACAATCTTGCAATCCCAGTCAATTACTGGGTGGGAAGATCTTTGTCAAAGATTATTCCTTCAATTTACCTCAACATTTAAAAATATGACATTTTTTATCTTATCAATTGTAAGAAAAGGTAAAATGAAATAGTTTTATATTTCATTGATCACTAAAAGGGATTAACATATTGTTTAAGCATAGTACACCCTCAAAATGTTTTTTTGCCAATCTATGTGGAAAAATTGCGTGATGAATTACAAACACCGTTGATCCCTGTGAAATACACAGGAGGGATTCAAGACCTTACATCAATCGCTTAGTAGATAAAACTCTCTCTTATGAATACTAAGGGTAAAACATGAGTAATTACATCAGTTCAAGGAAGGAGAATAGGGAAAGTAGAGACTTCCACAATTACACTTAAACTAGCACCTATACCTGCTTCCACTTCAAGACCGTCATTATATTGAAGGGCTCCACCTCCTGAACATCAACAACAACAGTTGCATCATCAAGATGTTCAAAAAGATCAAATAAAAAAACAATTAAAATATTTTAAGAAGAATGTTTATTATTTTCGGAATGAACTTGTTTGGGGTTACTTCACTTCGGCTCTGGAAGGCAACCTGGTTCAGTTGCCAAGGCCCCAAAGGACAAATAATGAAGGATAAGAAGACCTACCCAACTATTGCACATTTAATCAGATGTTGGGGAATCCTATTTAGGAGTGTTTTGTCTTCAAAGACCTCCTACAAAAGGTGGTGGACTATGGACAAGTAAAACTGAATGGTTCTTCATCCTAGGTAGCAAGTGTTAATGATTCTAATCCAGAGAAAGATGGTGAGTGTAATCAAGTCAAAAGTAAAAATGAGAAGAAATATGATGATTAGATGTTCAGGAAAATGATCAACCGAAATCATGCTATTTTACAAGAAGAATTGAATAAAAAAATTCTATCTTTTTCAATGAATTCCATAGAAAAAACCCCTTTATCAGAAGGAAAATCATCAAAGAAGCAGCGTAATTTGAAGAAAGAAGAGTAGTCTGAATAAGATGAGTTCGTGTAAAAGCATAAATTGTGTTGGACTCTAGAAGATTTTATGCCGTATGCTTCAATAGAATGAGAACCGTCCCACCAAACGACATAGCGTGAATTGGATAATCAGGTAGAATATTCATCACATGAGGAATTGATATTCAGTTCTATTAACATGATTCATTTAACAGATCATTATGCCAATAATAGTTTCAATCATGATGAGCCTAAGTTCCTTGTATCAAATAGTGGAATTATAGGAAGAGACAAAGGTCTAGGATACATGTGATAACTTAGATATTCCAGAAGCCACTATTTCAATCCAACCTCTACTAGAACTGTACATGTAGCAGAAACTCATGGAAAAGCCCTTCAGCACGCTCAACAGGAACAAGAAAGTTCTTCCACACATGGATGATTTGGTCCTGACATAGTTATATTTGAAGGCTGGTTATAGGACACACCTTCTTCCCCTCAAAAAATAGATAGACATAGTCGGTCTAATCTACCAAAGCCATGAGTATTTCCAAGTCCTACCTCGATGCAGGATGCATCTACTACCAAAGCATCAATGTCCAAGGCACCTGTAAAACCACATTTTCATCATGGGAAACACAGACCTTTGTACCAAATGTATGATGTCTTGAAACATTGTGACTATGTACTAGCCACTTTATCAATTCTGGATTCATTGAATCTATCAAAAAATCTTCGTGAGGTGCTTATTGAGGATTTTTCAAGTCCTCAAGAATTCAAAACTGAAATTTCTATAGCTGAAGTCTACCATACAGAGAATGATCCTACATAATCCCATGAAGTAATATCTTTTATAGATAAATATGATGATGATGTTGTACATGTACATATCAGACCATTGTATCTATCATGGAAAGTCATTGATGTAGACATCCGAAGATCAATCATTGATAAAGGTTTAGGAGTCAATCATATTCCTATTCATACACTCCGTTGACTGGGCCACACCGAATCTGATTTATCTCCTTCCACTCTGATGTTGTATGGATATAATTAGAATGAACAAGAACCTCTGGGAGAAATTACACTCAGAATTCAGTTTGGATAGCTGGTATCTAATTCATATTTCATGACTGTTCATCAGGACACAACCATCATCATTTTTCCTAGAAGACAATGGTTACTTCCACAAGTGGTCGTACCTTCGTCATACCATCAATGTCTCAAATATTGTTTCAGTGGTCAAATTGGAACATTGTTTTGTGAAAAAGCCCCATAAAAAACATGTGAATCTCAATACATTGAGGCCTAGTTTTATCACATGGAAGGAATGAAAAAGTACACAACAAAGAAGGTCACCAAAGTTAATGCTCCATATGGTTTGGAAAAGATTCCAGCAAACCCATTCGTACATGTGAGTACAGATTATGAGTTGCCTATCAGTCAAATTGATTGGATAGAACCAAATCTAAACACTCTTATAGAAACATACATAATTTCAAAAACATCAATCGATCAAGACAAATTTGGAGAAATTATTAATTGGCCAAGCAATGATGAAAGCTTACATGGGGATGTTTTCAATTCGTCCACCGAAATCCAGATATTCTATATATCATCAACTATGCCAAAAAAAAGTTAAAACAATACCAGAGGAAAATAAGCATGTCGATTCTCAATCCATCATCTCATATCTATCACCTCATAAATACCTTTCATCATCAATAGGGTCATAAATGGCAGCCGCTTCTTCAAAATGATCAAATTTTAACTTCTCCATTGATCATGGAAATTTTGTTTCGTCATATACTATTCAAGTAGATGCATAAGAATTTACACATATTAAAGAAGACGAGGAAAATCTTAGAGATTCTCTTCTAGCATTTGAAGAGGGTATCTCTACTATAATAGATGAACTCAGAGAAATAAATATGGGCACAAAATAAGATCCACGCCCCACATTAATTAGTGCGACCATGAATCTTCAAGAGAAAGAAATGTAAACATCTCCATAAAAGAAAAATCGAGATGTATTAGCTTGTAATTATACAGAAATTCCTGGTCATGATCCCAATGATTCCATTCATCATTTCGGTTTTCCCGAAGAACATTGAGGATTCAAGCATGTAGCAAGAAGAACACACCCGACTCATGCCTCCAAAATTGAAGCTGAAATTGATAAGATTATCAAATCTAATTTCTTCAAAGAATTTCAGTATCCCAAATATATGGCTAACATTTTCCCTATGTAAAACAAGAATAAACAAATTAGAGTTTTCATTGACTTCATATATCTTAATCGGCATTTTCCCAAGGATGATTTTCTAGTTCTGATCACAAAACTCTTAATAGATGAAACAGCTAGTTATGAAGCACATTCCTTAATGGATGGATATTTTGGGTATAATATAATATGAATGTATCTAGAAGATGAAGAATCTATATCCTTCAGAGCCCCTCAAGGTGTGTTTTTCTATCGGGTAATTCCCTTTCGCCTGTAGAATGCTGGTGCAACGCATCGATGTTCCATGCACCATATCTTCAAATCCAATTTCGGTAAATTAGTTGAATGTTATGTTGATTATTTGGTGGTTAGATCCAGACAACGTTCTAATCACTGGGATGATCTGGAAATCATATTCAACAAACTTCGACAACACAATATGAAGATGAACCACTTGAAATGTGATTTCGGGGTAACCATAGGAAAATTTCATTGCATTGTTGTATGCCATCGTCGTATAAATGTTGATCCATAGAAAAAAAATCAATCCTTGGTATTTCACCTCCTCGAAATATGAAATAATTAAGAGGACTTCAAGGACACTTGGCCTATATTCAGCGTTTCATTACTAATTTGTCATGAAAGTGTTTACCCTTAACCAAATTAATGAAGAAGTGAGTCACCTACCAATGGACCAATGATTTCCAAGAGGCATTTGATATCCTCATGAAATATCTCTTGATTCAACCGGTATTAATGCCACCTATTGAAGGAAGACCACTTATCCTCTAAGTGACATCTTTAGAGTTATCATTGGGGGCCTTCCTTGCCTAAATGAATGCTGTTGGGAATGAAAATATCCTTTATAATCACAGTCGAACTGATCCTGACGTAGAAACATGATATTTAAGTATTGAAAAGTGCTACCTAGAATTAATCTATACAGTTCAAAAATTGATACACTACAAGAAACATCATGAGGTCCAATTGGTATCTCACAATAACCAGCTCAAATTTATCCTTAGTCATCCTATGCATACAGGACATCTGGCAAGGTGGGTAGATATTTTGCAACAGTTTGATATCAAGTACGTGTCTCAAAAGGCAATAAAGGTCCTAGATCTAGCTGATTTCATTGATGAACACCGATCTGTAGAAGATACATCTTTAAATATTTAACTTCCAGATGAGTAAGTCTTCTCTATTCATGAGAATCCTCAAAAAATGGGAAATGTAAAATGATGGTTCCTCCAAAATTCCTACACGGACGAAAAAGGAAGATCCTAAATTCAATAAAGTTGGGTCAGGAATCATGCTTATTTCCATAGAAAAAGTACTTCTGCCCTATTCCTTCTTATTATTGGGATGTGGTACAAGTAATGAATCAAAATATTAAGCTCCCATCACAGGCTTGGAATTGGCGGTTCATGCGCAGGTGAATCACCTGAAGTTAAAAGGTGATTCAAATTTGTTACTCAAACAAATGAATGGGGATTATGTAATAAGAAAGGAAGAGTTAATACCTTAGTGTGATTACGTTAGAGAGTTAATGGTGGAATTTCCATTGGAACTGACATTTTCTTATGTCGCGTGATCACTAAATCCCCAAGCTGATGCCATGGCTAATGTAGGCACATCCCTGGCAGATCCAAATCGGGATGAAACAATCATCAGTATTTCCCACTGTCATGTAGTTTCACCTTTTATTCAAATCAGACCTGAGGAAATCAATGAAATCAGTCCCATTTTTGAACAATATGGTCATACTACAGGATGGATGACACTTATTAGGGAATACATTCAATATAGAACAATCCCTCCCGATGGAGCCAGGAAATAACATGTCCGGCAACGTGTGGCAAATTTTACTCTTTATAATAGCCCAGATCACCAAAAAATTCTCTACAAGTGATGTTTTAATGGAATTATCTTCAGATGTATTGATGGTGAAGAGACAATTGTTGTCATGAATGAAGTACATGCAGGAGTTTATGGTGCCCACCTGTCTGGACATAGGCTTTCTAGTCAAATATGAAGGCTTGGATACTTCTGGCCTTCAATGATGCATGATTGTGTTTATTTAACTAAGTAGTGACATTCTTTCATAGTATGTGCCCACATCATTCATAAACCACCAGAGATTCTTTATACAGCTAAATACTCATGGCCATTTTCCATATGGGGAATCTATGTAGTAAGACATTACACTTCAGCAACATCCATGTTGTTTAAGTATATTCTTACTTCTACTGATTTCTATTTCAAATAGGCAGAGGCAATACCTCACAAAGTATTTGGTTCAAAAATAATTTTAATCTTCATCATGTCAAACATCATTATCTAATTTTGTGTCCCTCATACCATATTGACGGACAATGGAACCAACATCTGTTTATTCGAGGTAAGGAAGTTGTATCTAGAATACAACATCTAATACAACCATTCAACTCAGTATCATGCAGAGACCAATGGTAAAATTGAATCCTTATATAAGACTCTTAAATATATACTCCAAAAGATGGTGGATAATGATATGAAATCATGGCCTGATAAACATTTTTATGCTTTATGGGCAAATCAGACCACCATGTGCACTACTACGCAGTCAAATCCATACTCATTGTTACATAGAATAGAAGCATTTGTGCCCATTGAGGATCAATTACCTTCACTCAGAGTAGTAATTTGAGATCATTCATCAATATATTAACAATCTCAGAAGTGATTTGACGAATTGGAATGATTGGATGAAAAAATATTGTGCACCCTGCACCACTTTGAAGTATTTTAGAATCGAATAGCATGATCTTTCAATAAAAAAGTTTGTCATCATTCATTCATTCAAGGAGAATTGGTATTGGTCCTAATAACTCCAATGATACTAGTAAAGAAACCTCCCAATCTTGAGCCAATGTGGCAATAACATTATTCAATACACAAGGTCTACTCCAATGGAGCTTATTCTTTAATCAGAATGGATGGAGAACTCATTACAACTCCAACCAGTGCAAGAATCTTGAAGAAGTATTTTGTGTAATACAAATACACTCTATAGTCCTCGCTGCATGAATTTAAACTGCGTGGTCCCATTATTTTCCAACATGAAATTAAAATGTGTCCCTTTCATCTAACATGACGTTAAACTGTGCAGATGTCCTACAGGACGTTAAACTACAATACGTCCTAGCTACATGATGCTAAACTGTATAGCACCCTTTTGTCTTACATGACATTAAAATATGAATCTTTAGGGTTATTGTTACCTCTTGTTTCTCACACCAAGCATGACTCATGAGATATTAGAGTAATCTTCAACTATAACACACTCTCTGGGCCACTAACCATGTGTATTTCCCAACATCATCTTCATGTTGTCCCCAAGTACAATTTGATCTCTAATTCACTCTTCATCGAAATACACAAACATTGATCCCTGCCATATATGCTGGGTACATAGGCATCCTCCTGAGGGTCAAGCCCAAAACCAACATCTTCACATCGGTTCACGTCCATCTCATACGATGTTGATCCATGAAGCCTCCCCCCAAAACAAACATCTTCATATCGGTTCACCATCATCTCCTACGACGTTGTTCCGTGATGCCTCCCACCAAAACCAACATAATCACATTGCTTCATCATCATACTTGCTATATGACGTTAAACTATACAGTCCCCCATTTCCCTCATTGTATGACATTAAACTGCATATCAATATGTTCTAGATACATGACATTAAACTAGGCAACACCGGTCCATGCATATGACCTTAAACTATCCGCACTTTTGTAATGTATGACAAAAAACTACAATAGTCACTAATAAACTCACCTAAGAGGTAATCATTATTAACATTGATCCCCAATCATGTTATATTCCCTGGACTACGTGCATACATGGCAATTCCCGAACCTTTGATCTGGGATCCTACCATCATTGTACTATATTCCTCTTTTCACCCTTCACATTTACAAACTAAATTTGTAAATAGGGTATTTCAAGAACTACGTATGGATTAATTCCTATCCTAATGGGATATGTAGGAATGCTCGAGCATCCCTCTGACCCAGCCCTAAACCTTTGGGCCTAACCCCAAACTTCCCTAACAATACTTTTGCTGAAATGTCCCCTGTTAGCTCATTAATGTAGTGTGAAAACCCTGGTCTTTATCCACATTAGGTTTGTAACAAATACAAAATGTGTATCCCTCATTATGGTTTGAACTCTATGATCCTAAACTATGATATCCTACATTTTCATTGCACTTGATGTTAAACTATATTTCAAGAACTACATTTGGATTGATTCTCATTCTAATGAGATATATATTGGAGTCCAGCATCTCAATTCAGGACCCATCCAAAACATGATTATGGTCAGAATTGGTCTATGTATCTCCTTCATGCATTGGACAATACCCATTTTCATGTGTCATACTCCTAACCTTAAATACTTAAAGATCTCCATAAACATTTTCTTGACATCTGATCGCAAAATGTCTAATACCCGTGAATTATTTTGCCTCACTGTGCAGCATGTGCTTTTAGGTGGCCTTGCATAAGTAGTCTACATAATGGACATGTCAGCCAAACGATGCTATTATTTGACTACGCAACAAATTTCTTTATGTGGCCCTGCATAATTCAACTCCGTAATAGGATTGTTAAATAGTGGTAATTTCATTCTTTGGAGGAAAGCCTCTTTTATCCTTATTGGTCTTAATGAAAATATGTTGGGATCCAATGAAAAACACTCATCCTTAACAAATTCATCCCATACAATTTTTCATGATCTAAAAATATTCATGTCTATGGATTGTATTTCCATTATTTACATTTGGGTCAGACCTTTACAGGAGTGACATTCATCCAATTCTTTAAAAATCTTGATTGGGAATATCCTCCTCGTATTCAAGTACCTATATCTATACAGAAAATTCAATGCTTTGGAAATTTTGAATCTCCATAAACATTCACAGGATTGTTATCATTAGAAAACTAAAATTTCTGAGATTTCTTTTGCCTGACTATGCAGCACATGCCTCTAGGTTTCAATGCAAAAGTAGTCTACATAACGGACCTTTTAGCCAAAAGATTCTATTATTTGACTATGCTGCCAATGCCCTTAAGTGGACCTTCATAATTCAACCCCCTAACGGGTTTGTCCAATAGTGGTTACTTCTCTCTTAGAAAATACTTCCTATAATTCCTTTTATCCCTTTTTTCATATCATCCATCAGATTCAAAATTTCTGAGGTCATAGTTTATATATTTTCCCCATACTTGAGTGTGGTAATATGTTTTCAAAAAAATTATCATGGGATTGAGTTAATTTTAATCTAATCAGTCAAAGGTATTCGACTTTTAAACATTATACTTTCTTATGTCCAATATGCATGAATTTAACCTGCCAACAAAAGACATGGTACTCATTAAAATGGGAACTTGTAAATGGAACTCTAAACAAGAGTCGATTCCCAGCTCGCTAAACGTACATATTGTATGACTTAGGCATTACTGAGCCACAAAACATGTAAATATTGCGAGGTTGTTTATATCAACCAAGAGAAAATTAAACTATTCTTACTAGGTCCATTGTCTTAGGAAAAATTAATTAAAGCAAGTAGCAAGAGAATGTCGGCACAAATTATTTAAGATGAATGTGTTTTTCATTGATGCATAAGTGTTAGAAGGACATCCATAGATTGGAGTCTCTTCTCATTTTCAAGAATTACAAGAGGCTTTCACCATAACTCTTCCATTGATTTACAGTATTTTGACCTTCATCAGCAGTCACCTGGAATTCATTCATTCAAATGGATACAATAAGAGACACAAGGATACTAGATCTTCTCGAAACAATTATAAAAGAATGTTCTTGAGTGCAGTTTAAGAAAATTTTCAGCTGATCAAACAGTGACTCTCTTTTTGTCCAAGAGACTTACTAGATGGATACATCGATTTGAGAATGGTGCATTTGAAGTAAAGAAACATTTGGAGAGATTACTCTTTTCAGATATTGTATCTAATGTCATGATAGTCTTCTCTCCACCAACCGGTAGAAGAAAAAATATCAGCCCAGGTTTTTCAATTTTCATATCTACAAGGAAATGGCATGGAATAAATTCTTTAATTTTCACACCCTTGTTTCTACTATTAATTCACATCATAACCGAAATAAAGGGATAAAAGTGCAGATGCATCTCGAGCATATGGGTTTTCAGAATAGGAGAACAAGGGAAATGATGTCTTATGTAGGCATTCTCCACTATTACAGCATTAAAAAATGATCCTGTAACTGGAAAATTTGCTGAAGAAAAGATGGTGTATGTTTGAACCCAAGAATGAGGGAGATAGTTCTTTGGATCTGGAACGTTGACTCCTTACAGATGAACATGTCCATATAAAGTCAAGTAAATTCTATATCGTAAATTAACATGATACTTATTCATGTACTTGTCCAAATCTAAGAGAGTTCTATCACAGATATAATAATAGTCATGGAAAATGATGTTCATTATATCATCAATTCTCTTGTCAGCAAATTCATCAGCCGATCAAATTATTCTGGGAGACATTGAATTAGCATATGGATCAAAAAATAATCTTTAATGTAAGGTCTTATTTTTATGAAATAATTGTGAATAAAAACAAAAAAATGGCTAAGGCACAAAGGCGTGCATGTGTGGTCGTGCAAGTGTGACCGCGCAAGTTTGGGCATGCAAGTATTGTCGCGCAAGTAAAAATACCTCTATAAAAGTGGGACATAATTTAGAAGAAACAATCAACTGCGAACAACATCACATTCGTGATGAGAGTTGACATGCGCAACAAGATATATAAGATTTGGAAGATGGGTGCTTTACGTGAGAGGACACCCACATTAATTTGTGAGGTCGTACTCATGTGCGTCATAACCTGCACGACTCAAACCTGTGCGCATCTGGACCCTGGTTTCTCTTCTACCTCAAAGTTAGAACAACTTTCCCATTTTTTCAGATCCAAATCATAGGGGGGACATTTTGATGACGCAATGTTCCATCACAGAGTCCAAATATTGACAAAATGGAATACCATAAGAAAATAAGAGGGAAGATTCATCAAATATTGCAAAGGCATTATATCGTGAGAGTTTACCTTCACGCCAGCCTTGGGTGTGCATGTCACTTGCATGACCTACATGAGGTGCGCAAGTCACTTGCGCTCCATATGTAATATTTCTCCCAAACCTTAGGTGGCCTATAAATACCCACTGTGGGCCCCCATTTGATAGGTGAAAAATCCAAAATGTAGATTCACGATCTGGTCGACCAAATCTCTATCTAATGTCTTCCAAACACTTGTAAGGTAATTATTTTCCTAGAATGTAATCTTTAATTGGATGAATAAGGCCTAAGTGTTAGAAATAATTGTGTGCCTAGGTGTCCAACCCTTATGGGAAATGGTTACACTTGTGTTCTACCTTTCCCTCTCACAGAAACTTATGCACTGACCATCTGGAAGCATCTTGGGAAAATAGTAAGGGCTTGAGACAAGCCTTTCCCAAGTATTACCTGAAAAGTTCTATATTTCCCAAGTAAACTCATGTCGCACAGGTATACTTGCACGACAAAGACTTGGGCGCCAAATCAGGACTTCCACGCCTCCTTATAATTCACATCCTTTCTTTAAATTCGTCTCACTTCATCAGGATTTAGTCTTCATAACCCCCTAAAAATCCATTTTTTTGGCATGGTTATTTTGTTGGCTTCCTCATCTAGAAGGAATTTTGTGGAACATATCTCAAAACATCGTGACATACATAACATTATGTCATTAAGGTTAGAGAATTCATTCATTTAACCTCATCCTTTATGATGATAAGATCTTTTATTTGGGAATCCTCTTTAGGAGTAAGATAAAATTCATTATTCTAGGCATCCTCCTTAGGAGTAAGCCCCAATCATAATTTCATTTAATTTGGCATCCCCTTTAAGAGTAAGATCCACGTTCTATGATAAAGGGGATCCTCCTTATGAGTAATCCCCATGTTCCTTAATCTGGGCATCCTCATTCTCAATATTAAGTCCTAATCACAATTGCCTTTTTCATAGGGCATCATTTTTAGGAGTAAGCCTGAGTCCTAATTACTTTTGATTTGGGCTTCCTTTTCAGGAATGAAACCCAAACATAAGTTTCTCTAAATTTGGACTTCCTTCTCAAGAGTAAGTCCCGAGTTAAAATTCCAAATCTTCATAAAGTACAAATACCTTTATGGACCCTACATCTAGGCTTCTTTCTTGAACTAAGTCTTAATATTCATTTACTTGGGCCATCATACATATGTAAGTTCCACATCATTTCTTATGACTGCATCTTTCATGGAAAAATCGTCAGATTTACTGATACCTCTTGTTTATCACACCGAGTATGACTCACGTGAGCTTAGAGTGTAATAGTAATCACCACTCGTCTTTTTGGGCCATTAAACATGCATAAGCCATGCATTTCATCCATAAACTATGTGGACATTGATCTCTTCCTTTAAAGTAGAGTATGTAGGAATCCATTATATGGTCCAAGGCCATATTTCATTAATTCTTTTTCCATACCATATGACGTTAAACTACATCATTCCTATAGAACTATGTGGGTTGTGATTCCTTTTTTTAATAAGGATAAGTCGGTAGCCTATCTGCGGGTATGATCCAAACTCTGAAATAATTCTTGTCTTTCTAAATGACAAAAAACATCAAGTGCCCCACTAAGTGGCTTTAAAACTAGTATAGTTATCATAATGACCAATAGATTCATATATAATTTGTTGAAGGAGACCATTGACTATGAATATCTAATAAATACAGAGGATTCTCTATCGATTAAGAACCTCAAATACATATAAAAGATTCTCTAAATCTCATACATATCAATCATTGATTACCAAATCTAAAGGAAAAATCATTTTCATACTTGGTGAATTATTATGGACTCGTGAAAATAACATAGATCTATAAGTGAGTCCCAAAGTAGGTAATAATTCACCTCAAAAGGGGTGATGATCCTAACCTCCCATCCTCTCGACCAATGAAATTTATTAAGCATCATTGGTCCTCATCTAATGAGCTTCTACCTTTGGAAAGTAGGTCCAAATAGATATAGAATCATTGGATGTTTCTAGTTCTACATATAAACCTATTAGGAACTGATTGGAATGTTTGAAGAATAATCACACAAGGTCATCTCCATTTCCAGAAGAAACACCCTATATGAAAGTAGTAGTTTCATGATTAGTGCACATTTTGACTTACAGGGAAATCTAACTGTGAGAGACATTAAAAATGGGGGGTTTTAAAACACGGGTCACTCAGGATTTACCCTAAAGAACCCATTTCATATCCCTCTCAAACCCACCTCCATATTTTCTCTTCTCAGGAATTAGATATAACATTCCGCTTTTTTATCACATAAACTTTCATTACATTATTCAAAATCGATGATCTTTAAGGATTAGTGTCTTTGAAACCAGGAACTTAATTCATGACAACATAAAAAAATTATTGATAAATAGTTGAAAGTCTTCTTCATATGTTTATTGTATGTTCATTACTTCATCTCATAACCTGGTAACAAACATCAAAGGCAAGGGTGAGAAGAAGGCCCAGTAAGGGAAACAAGGGAAACATTTTACATGTAAACTTGAGATACATCAATAATGTCATGAAAAATAACTTTAAGGCTTGAGAAAGAGATAATGAGGCATATCATAATGAAAAGAACATGATTCATAATTTGAATATGTGGCTACATCATTTAACTTAGATAATCATTTCTGTATCAACAAGGTCCTCCCCCAAGGTTTCATTAACAAATTACAAAGGTTATTCACCAAGGTATCGTTAAAATGGTTATCTCTAGAGATTAAGTCATTACCCAAAGCATTGGAGAGATATCATGGTGCACATTAAATTTTTATTTATTATCATGTGAGTTACATATATCATCATCAATCATTTCATAAATAACACATATAGAATAAAATAAATGGGTTTCATTTCATAGTCATAAAATTTTGAAAACTGCTTTAAAGACGTTATCTTTATGTCACTTTAAACCCAAGGAAAAGGGATGCAGGACTAATGTATGTGAATCCCAGAATTTAAAATAGAACATTTTGATATATATGTGAATAACCCATTAGAATAAACTGTTTTGATTTTTAACTTAATAAAATAAAATAATTTGAGAAAAAGAGAGAGACATTTTGAGATGAAAATTCGGCAGCATAATGGCTATGTGGTAGGGTTTTAGAAACATTGAGAAGAGAGGGGACATGGTTCAGCGACTCATAAATGATTTATAAAATAGTATAGGGAAATAATATAAAGTATATAAGAATATGGTAATGAATGTTTAAGGATATACCATATGAAATGAAAAACATGAAAGGAATTCAAAAATATGATTTCTCTTATGGAAAATTCTGCAGCCTAACGGCGTCACTTAAAACATCAAAAAACAAATTGATGAGATTAAATATGGTCTCTCATCATGTGAAAGTAAATGTACAGTATAATGAATATTGAGATCACACCTCAACATGGAAAAAAGGAACATGAAAGACATGACATGAATGTAGAACTTCAAAAATAGTAAGAGTGAAAGAATCCCTTATAATGATTTGGCAGACTAACAGCGCCACTTAAACATTCATAAAATGAAATGATGAGAATAAGAGGGTATCTCTCATAATATGATCAAAAAATGTGATGTAATAGGAATATAAAATATCATCCTCAAACGTATGATCATGGGGATTAAATGAAATGACATAAAAAGAGTACTTGAAAAGAAAGAGAGAGGTAGGGTCCCTTACCTTGAAGAGTAACTTCAAAAGCATGATGGTCATGACCTTGGGAGGCTTTAGGGAACCTTGGGAGGTCTCTTTGGGAGGTAAAGAGACCATAACATCATTGGTCATCATTTTAAAATGAAATGAATGAGGGAAAGGCTTGGTATTTATAGGAGATGTGAGGGGACAAAGCATTAATTTCCAAGGGGCACCTCATCGGTGGTATTTGAAAAACCATGGGCTTGACCCTGGTATTTTCCCATGGTATTGGCCACTTGGGACACCTCACATCCTATATTACTATTCATTAGTTGTCCACAATTATTGCATAATTGTTACATCCATAATGATGTCATTAAACACCTGAAACTCAATAACTGTATTTTCAATATTCACCGAAAATTCAACTTTCTCATAAAAATAAAAAAAATTCACCTTAACCAAAGATCGCTGATCTGATTTCAAAAATGAACTAAATTTTATTAAAATGTTTTTCTAAATATTTTTTATTTAATTTTTAAATAAAAACACTATTCAATAACAATTCAACTATTTCAGAAAAATCCCAAAAATTCACCTTAACCAAATATCAATTCTCTGACTTCAAAAATGAACTATATTATATGAAAATAATTTTCTAAATATTTTTAATTTAATTTTTAAATAAAAAAACTATTCAACTAAAAAAACAAATACTTAACCATTAATTTCTTAAACAATTATTTTACAATTTTATTGAATCTCATTACTTAATCATGGTGCTAAATTATATTAATACTATCTTAAGTGAGGTTATCTAATACATTTGATCACATTACTAATCATAAGCGTAAAATCACTAATCATAATTCACTATTCATCAAAAAATATGTTTATCTTATTAGACTCTAAATTTCATACTGAACACAAATGTAGAAGATCATTTTTTGAAAATCATTAGACATTTTTAATTATTTACAGTTTACATAAATATTTGTAAAATATATTTTTTCTAAAATTCATCAATAATATTCATACTATATTTATCCAGACATGTGAAAATACACAAACATCACTATAAGATGATATCAAAATTATTATTTAAATCAATGGATTTCACAATGTAGTTACGGTCACATTACATAAACCCTTATAAAACCAGCATAAGACATAAGTGTAAGCTATGTTAGGGTTATATAATCTTGGGGTGGTTCGGCCAACGTTTCCTGAGTAGTGTTTTCTATCACCTGGAACTTCCCACGATGGCGATTCCATTCTAGCTTCACACGATGATGTTTGGCTTCGGTTTGGTCCAGAGCGAAGCCCGAAGGTGCTACCTCCTTTCTGAGTTCTGTCAGATTGTCTTCGATCGGCCCAAGACTTCTGGATAGGGACATCAAATATTCTTTCTATAATAATTAATCATGATCAATTGTATTTATCTACAATAATCGCAAAATTTAGTTTCCAATGGTCATATTGACCAATTTTCATGTCATAGTCAAAACCCAATGGTCTTATTTTAATTATACTCATTTTATTAAATGAAATAGTTTTTTTGAGTATAAAATAAAACAACAAGCAATGTTAGGAATAAATATTAATTCAATATTTTGGGTTGTTACAACATTCCCCCCTTATGAAATTGTGTCCTCACAATTTTGAAATTGGGCTTGGAAATTTCGCTGAAAAACCCACATCTGATAAAGATTCAGTAAAACTTTTACTTTAAAATAATGAAAGGTAAGTACAAAGGTCACCCGAGTTATCCCATACTAGGATTCCATATAGGAAAAAATTGGTATGGAAGAGAAAACAAAGGGTCATGTTCTGCGGGAGAGTGATATAAAACATGATTAGGAGAAAATTAACAACAATAATATCACAAACTTATGATGTGTTACACAGTTTTTCATTATCCGGTAGGATATGCAAACCAAAAACATTTTTGTTTCACATTCCTTTTTATAATTTTGAGGAATTCATTTACTAAATTGAATAAAAATATAAAGAAATATCATTAACTTCATGTAGAGTTTAATCCCTTAATATGTTTCCCCCAAGACTAATCTTTTCTCCAAACAATGTTCATTCCAAAAGAATTGGTCTCATCAAATTCACAAGAATCATCTTCTAGAGAATCACATAATCCACATAAGAATAACTATATTTTTCAGTTGCCTTTAGTCATCAACTAAAACTAAAATGGTTCATACAAGATCATATAATACCCAAAAAGGATAATCCATTATAAAATGAAATATGACTATTAATCTCTAAAATTCAACAAGACTACCCAATGTTCCAGAAATACTATTCAATACACAATCATCCTTAAAAATTTTCAGAATATTCCAATCTAAGACTAGAACAAAAAAAATAGAAGGATTTGATAACATAGTATTCGAAGATAAACTTTATCATTCTTCTCTAATCAACATCAACCAATCTTAACATCTTATAATAAATGTAAAAAACCAAATCACATTTTCCCCATGATAGGATAATAATTTACATAAGTAACCAAAATTACCATAAGTTCACCTTAAATTCATCTATTCTTCAAAATATAAGTCAAACTATACTTCTCAAAGAAGATACCGTAGTAATATATTTACCTTGATCATATAAAGTTCCCAAATTAGTGAACGTCTTCCAAAATAATATTCATATTTTAACCCCCTAATCATTTTTTTAATGAGAACTTCTTCAGAACATCAACATGTGATACATAACAATAGATGTTTTCCTTAATGATATAAAACCATCATAGGTATTGACTCGATGTTCATAGAAAACATTAAAGATATAATCATAGAGCATGAACTAAAATACAACATGACATGGACAATTATTGCGAAGAAGTTACATGTACATCAGTTATCATGATCCATCTCATCATAGGACATACATTTTTCCCTTGTCCTTAAAGATTGTTGATGCTCATCATGCTTCTCATCCCTTACAAGAGAGCATTGCATTGGATAATGTCCCAATTCTCCACATTTATGACATTGAATGGTATAAGGTACATTAGATTTATCCTAATCTCCATTCATCACATTATACATTTTTTAAAGGAATTGGATACTTTATGCCTTATCATCCCACACTTATATCATCTCCTGGTTCCATTGTGACATTTTACTTAGTGCCTCTTTCCACACTTTTTTCACAAAAGAAATTGGGTCTTCTTTTCCTTATCACCTTTATTAGATGAACATCCTTGAGAATTCATATTACTCTTCCTAGATGAATTTGGGCATTCAACTAGGTACCAATTATTAATTGTTATTTTTGATAGCTGGTTTGGATAATCACAATATGTTCAAATTGATCTCTCATCATCTCTGTCATACTAATAGGGCAATCGTCACATTTCTTATTACATTGTTTGTTAGGACATGTTCTTATATGTCCTGCCATTAACTAATAATAGAATGAATAATTAGGGGGCTTAAATACTTAGCCAATAATAATGGAAAAGAAACATTAATTATAGAAGGATAAACTTGTAGAAAACAAGTATATCCTAACTTGTGATCACCTAGGTTTCAATCTAGGTTATCCATGATCATATATTATTATTTGAATCATTATTTTATGTTATCTTTGTTCCTTTAATAATGGTTCATAAAAATTTTATGAATTTACCAAACCATATCCCTCGGGAGTGTCAAACCAAGAGTGCAGCAAGGCCCGTTGTCGTGCACCATGTTACCCCGGATCAAGCCTAAAACACCTTGTCCGAGTTTTCACTCCTAGTTACATCTGTGTCATAGCCACCTCTACTTGTTCGTATCCATATAGGGATTTATTTTTTTGGAAACCACATGCTCAATACTTCACCAAAATAGCAGGATGTTTTCCCATATTTATTATTTCCCTTAAGAAACCGTGTAAAGTTATCAAATATGATATTCCACAAATAAATAAACCATCATTTGATACCAACTATACCATCTCACCTTTTTATCACATAAACTTCCACAACCTTATTAAAAACTGAGGATCTTTATGGTTTAGTGTCTTGGAATCCATGAACATAATACATGAAAACAAAAAAGAATTATTCTTAAACACTTATAAGGCTTCTTCATTTGTTAATCCTAAGTTTATTACTACTTCAAATAACCTAGGAACATAAATAAATTGAAATGGTGAGAAGAAGGCCTAGTAAGGGAAACAAGGAAAAAATCTTACATGTGAACTTGAGATACATCAACAAACTCCAGAAAAATAACTTTAACGATTGATAAATAGATTATGAGGCATATTCTAATGAAAATAAAATGATTCATAACTTGAAGATGTGGCTACATAATTTAACTTGGACAATCATTTCTGTATCACCAAGGTCCATCCCCAAGGTGTCATTAAAAAAATACCAAGGTTATTCACCAAGGTATCATGAAAATTGTCATCTCTAGAGATTAAGTCTTTACCCAATGCATTGAAGCGCTTTCAGGGCACACCATTAATTTTCATTTATTATCATGTGAGTCACATATATCATCATCAATCATTTCATTAATAACCCATATATCATAAAATAATTTTTTTTCATTTCATAGTCATATCATTTTAAAAATTGTTTTAAATATGTGATCGTTATGTCACTTTAAACACAAGGAAAAGGGAAGCGGATCTCATGTATGTAAATAAAATAATATAAAATAAGAAATTTATATATATATATGTAAATAAACATATAGAATAGAGTGTTTTGAGTATTCAATTAATAAAATAAAAAAATTTAAAAATATAGAGAGGCATTTTGAGACGAACATTTGGCAGCATAACGACTATGTTGAAGGATTTTGGAAAACATTGAAAAGAGAGGAGACATGGGTCACCTTGTCATAAATGATCCATTAAATATTAGAAGGACATAATATAAAGGATATAATAACATGGTGATGAAATTTTTATGGAAATACCATATGAAATGAAAAACATGAACGAAAGACAAAAATAAGATTTCTCTTATGAAAAATTTGGCAGCCTAACAGCGACACTTAAAACATAAAAAAAAATCAATTTTTGAGATTAAATAGGCTCTCTAATAATGTGAACATAATAGGAATGTATGATGAATATAGATATCATAACCCAACATGGAAATAAGGAACTTGAAGGACATGACATGAAAGTATAACTGTTAAAATGGGCAGAGTGAAAGTATACTTTACAAAAATTTGGTAGCCTAACGGTGCCACATAAACATTCATAAAACTAAATTATGAGAGTAATATGGGATATATGATCATATTATCATGAAAAGTGAATTAATAGGAATATAAAAGAACATTCCCCAGCATATGAACATGGGGCTTAAATGAAATGACATATAAAAGAGTACTTGAAAAGAAAGAGAGAGGTAGGATCCCTTACCTTGAAGAGTAACTTCAAAAGCGTAATGGTCAGGACCTTGGGAGGCATGAGGGAACAATGGGAGGAATACTTGGGAGTTTAAGTGACCAGAAATTTATTGGGGAGGATTTGGAAATGAAATGAATGAGGGAATGGCTTGGTATTTATAGGAGAAGTGAGGGGACAAAGCATTAATTGTCCAGGGACACCTCATCGGTGGTATTGGAAAACCATGGACTTGACAATGGTATTTTCCCATGGTATTGGAAACACGGGACACCTCACATATTATATTACAATTAATTTTTCAACCAGAATTATTTAATAATTTTTACATCCTTAATGATGTCATTTAATAATCAAAACTCAAAAACTGTATTTTCAATATTCACTGAAAATTAAGCTTTCATAGAAAAATCCCAAAATTTCTCCTTTACCAAATATGGATGCTCTAATTTAAAAAATGAACTCCATTTTATGAAAGTAATTTTCTAAATTATTTTAATTTAACTTTTAAATAAAAACACTATTCACTGAAAATTCAACTATTTCAGAAAAATCCCAAAAATTCACCTCAACCAAATATCAATGCTCTAATTTAAAAAATGAACTATATTTTAGGAAAATAAATTTCTAAATATTTTTAATATAATTTTTAAGTAGAAAAAAATATTTACTCGAAAAAACTAATACATAATCAATAATTTCTGAAATAGTTATTTGCCTATATTATTGAATCACATTACTTAATCAATGTTCCAAAATTATATTAATAATTTCTTAAGTGAGGTTACTTAATACATTTGATCACATTACTAATCATAAGAATAAAAGTACTATTCATAAATTACTATTCAACAAAAAATAATTTGTTCTTATTAGACTCAATATTTTATACTGAACACAAATGTAGAAGAAAATTTTTTGAAAATCATTACAAAAATTTAATTATTTATTGTTGACATAAATATTTTTAAAATATCATTTTCTAAAATCAATCAGTAATATACATACAATACTTATCCAGACATTTGAAAAATCACAAACATTACCATAAGAAGAAATCAAACTTTTTATTTAAATCAACGGGTTGCAGAAGGAAGTTACGGTCACGTTTCATGGCCCCTTATGACACAAGCATATGACCTAAGAGTAAGGTGTGATAGTGTGATAGAATCTTGGGGTGGCTCAGACAAAATTGCTCGAGTAGTGATTTCTATCATCATGAACTTCTTGCAAAGGTGATTCCGTTCTAGCTTCACACGATGAAGTTTGGCTTGCGTTTGGTCCAGAGCATAGCCCAAAGGTGCTACCTCCTTCTCGAGTTCCGTCAGATGGGATTTGATCGGCCCGAGACTACTAGATGGGACCATCAAATATTTTTTCTATATTAATTAATCATGACCACTTGTATTTATAGACAATAATCACAAAATTTAGTTTCGAACGGTCATATTGACCAACAGTCATATAACAGTCAAAACCCAATAGTCTTATTTTAATTATACTCATTTAATTAAATGAAATAGTTTTGTTGATTATAAAATAAAATAACACACAAATCATTGAATCAAAATTTATTCAAAATTTCGAGTCGTTACATTAGGGAACCTCTTCCAATCATTTTGGATGTAGATCGAAGGATTTTATTTGAGGTTTGAAGGCAATTATCCTCCAGTAAGTCTCTTATCTTGGTGTTTTCTGGATTTCTCTTAGACCTAGTCCCCCCTCACTCTCCATTTTTTAGTTCTACAATCATCACATGTAGATATAGGTTTTATATTGCCTAAAATTACTATATTTTGTCTTGTTCATGTTATTAAAAGATATATAAGGGGTTTTCATGGATGTTTCAGCTGAATTTATCTTACGGTGGGGTGCTGGTGATTTTCCTCTAAACCGTAATGTAAGTGGATTCATACATATATCCATATTGATATAACTAGATGGATATAATTTCATATTAATTGGTTTAAATTGAAATTGGTGGTGACTATAATGTGAGAATCTTTTTTGGAACCCATTTTGGATTTCTTGTGGATTTGGTTGAAAATGAGGTCTTGTTGTGCAATGTTCTTTGTGTTTGATTCTAAAATGGTGAAATAATAATTTTGGGGTTTGATTTTTTTATGGAAAATGAGTTTAGATTATGGTTTTCAATAAAATTATGGGTTATTTGAAATGAAATTTCACATATACATGGCATTATGGTTTTTTCAATAAATGTAATTTTATCGAATAGTTTTAGGATTAATGTGTTTTTTTGTAAATTAATATCCTAGCATGATTGTTGACAAATAATGATTTGTATGATGTGGTACTTATTTATTGTCATGTTATTATGGTTTGGAAATTGAAAATTGTCTTGTTGTTATGTCTTGATGGATGATGTTGTCATGGAGGTTATATTACTGGGTGAAGAATCATTTAGATGGGATGTATCATGTGAGTGAAGGACCACCATCAAAGGGATGTGTGTATGAGTTAGGGCTATAAAATGCGGATGGGATCGGATGTGAAGTTCCATCATCAAGGAAACCACCAAGTTCCAGTGTGTGTGTGTGTGTGGAATCCCATGGTTGGGATATTCATGCAACCATGCCAGTTGAAATTGGATTGAAATTGAAAACGGGGATTTGGGATAATGACGTGTTAGGTTGAATTGGTTGGTTATTTCATGAAGTTGTGGAGTTTCATGAAAATAGGTTGTGGTAATGGTGTGTTTGGATTTTTTAAAATTATTGCAGTTTATGTTGGTTTTATATAATTGTTTTATATGTAATTTTCTAACATTATATATTATAGTGCCATGTGTATGGAATTCATTTAGGGAAAACCAAATATGTATTATTACTCACCCACTAATTTGGAAGAGTTCTATTTTTGTATATTTTGTATTCCAGAACATAGGTAAATGTATGTCACATTCTTCTTATAGTGGTGTGTCATGATTCTTTGTTGGTATTGTGGTTCATGGAGCATAGAGCATGGTGAGGAGCTATGGAATTTTTCATAACATATTTGTGTTTTATTGGTTAGTCTTCCTCTTTGTAATCGAAAAATGTATAAATGTGGTTTGGGTGTTTTGGTCTTTTGGTTTTTTGAGTTTTGAAACATTGTTCACTTACATCAAGTAGTTATTTTGAAATTGGCATGTTTGGTTGGGTGTTTTAATTGAAATGGTAAAATTGGCCACCACCATTCATGAAGCCCTAGACCTTTATTTCCATATTTTGGTGCCTTATGGATGGAAACAATGTCCAATTTGGTCTTCTTCCTCTACAGTAGCAAATGAGTAGGCACAATATGTTACAAATAGTAAGCTTAGTGAATTGTATTACCACGGTAAACTATAAATTGGGTAATTAAGGGTAAAAATATATTGACAAGGATTATATAATTACCCTAAAACATGACATGATTTTATTGGTCAAATAATTTTCGAACCTAATCATTCATGGTTTGAATTTATAACATTTTGGGGCTACTTCAAATAAAATATGACCTTTATAATATTTTATGTATTTAAATGTCAATGATGTCACATTCGTCTATTTAATAACATTAAAAATTTTAATATGGGTTTATCTAGAGGGTATGTTTGAAAATAAATAATATTTTGAAATATAATATTTTTAACATCATAATGGAAATTTATTTATAATTCTTTAGTATTAAATAATTTCCCTAAATTCCTACATAGTGTTAATGTAGAAATTATTCATTTAACAGAAAAATCAAATAAATAATATTATAAAAATAAAATGTAAAATAATTTTAGATATTTAATGGTATAAAAAATTCAATAGATGAAAATGAAATATTATGGATATAATAAAATATATGGTTTGAATTCTACACGTTTTTTTGATATTTATAAAAGTCAAACTTGTGAATAGTAGGAAAATCTATAATATTGATAATTTGTGAAAAAAATATTTTATGAAATTATTTAAAAATGATAAAAATATCTAAAAATAAAAATTTAGTATTATATGGACCAAAATATCATAAATCATACATTTATAGTCCTATTGTCACCATATATGTAAATATTATTACCTTATAATTTTGAAAAAGTTTTTCACATAATTAAAATGAAAATAGGCTAACGAAGAGTTATTAAAAATGATACGGTGTAAAATAAAATAAAAACTTCACTAAAATATAATAGTGGATGATATGAAAACCCTGTCTTATCTTATACTTTAGTCATAGTACATTTTGTAGTATTATGAGGGAAAAAATTTTATTATAATTTAATCATTAGAGAAATTCCAAAAGTGTCTATTACTTGAGTTATAAAAGGGAACCTCCTCCCTCACATCATTAAACCATATTTAAAAAATTATATTGACTATAAGCCACTGGTTTCTCATCTCCATTACCGTAGAAGTATTATAGAGGTTCTGGTATTCTCAAAAGACAAACCCTAGATCCCTTTAAATGTGATAAAAAATAGACATTTCAAAGATGTGGTAATCTATAGCGACCCTTCCATTTCATACATTAATATTACATCATTTTAAAGATAAAAAACATAATATTATTTCACTTATATGATCCAATGGTTTAGTGTCTTGGGAAAACTGAGTACATACATAACAATTACAACATTAAGCATAACCATTTATTTAATTTCTTCTTCTCTAGATTCTTATTTGCATATTTTCTCTTCTTAGTACATATAGCCACCTGAGAATATACATCATAAGGGGTGGCCTATAATCCCAGTAAGAGGATAGAGAATAACAATATAGCATGGGGTACCATAATAATTACATGGTAAAAATATCATCAAACGAGAGGATGCATAAATATAAGACTTGAAATGTGGAAATGCATAAAAATGAAACATCATTTCTTAGTGGTCAACTACCACACATAAATTTGATCCAAACAACAATCTTTTTCACAAATCATTTCAAATTTACTCATGAGATTCGTCACATTAACCAATTCATTTGAGGACTTTATAATTCTGGGCACACTCTTCCCTTTGAAACATTCATATTGCGCTATATAATTCCGGGTGCACCTGTCCCATCATAACAATATCATTATCATACTTTCCACAAAGAACATATATCACAAGTGAACATAAATAACCCATGGAATTTAATGGGTTAAATTTCATATGAACACATTCATAAACTTTGGGTTCCCAAAAGAATGATGAAATAACATACATTTTACAAGAACCATCCACTTTGAGTGCGAAGTAAAAGGTGGGTTCTGAAAAGAAAAGTTCATTTGGAAAAAATTAAGTTTGACATAATTTTTAGTGTTGAAAATTTATATCCCAAAAAAGTAAATAAAATGATGAAAAAATGATCTTTAATGAGTAACCATATCAAAAATGGATTGAAATAGGGAGAACCCGAAGGATGAAAGTTGGGTTCATGAATTTCCCCTTACCGTGTATCTGAATGATTCCTTCTATTTAATGTCATGTATATTGAAATTATATTAATTAATTAGTAATGAAGAACCTTTTATAGATTAATATGGTTCATTATGGTTTCATTAAATGATTTTATGTTCCTTTGGATGTGTTATAGAGTTTATAAAAAGAATTCGGGAATGTTTGTTTTTATGGTTTTCTTGAGTGGTTCACTTGTATTCTTAAATTGATGTTTGGGTAGAACATGAGTAAACATCCCTAACTGATATTAGATGTTATTAATGATATTATATGATATTAAATGATCTTATGATGAATCATATTATATCCATGTGGATGAATCATTAAATAAGAATTAATTATGATTGTTTGGGTTAATTTGGGCGGTTTTTCGATCACAATGAAGTTGATTAGATTGATCACTTAGTAATATGAACAAAAGTTATTTCCAAAACTTTAAATAGGAAATTATACATATAAAAAATTCTAGTTCAACAATAAAATTGGTTTCATGACCAGATCTAGTGCTAGAAATGGAAGAAGAAATCATGTCGTTCTTGAAGGGTGGTTTTTATAGTAGAGGGGAGAGGGGTTTCCTTAATATAAAACTCATTAGTTTATTAATTTCCCCTAAGACAAGGAATATTGAGTCTTCAATGACCACGAATAGTGATTTTATCATGTGATCCTGAACCATTTGGGATTACATCAGTAGAACATCACTCATGACTCTATGATTAGCTTATTCAGTTTATTTTTGTAAATTACGGTATTTCAATATTCATCAGAAATTCAACTATTTCAGAAAATCCCAAGAATTTACCCAACCATTTTTCGATGTGTAGAGTCTAAATAATAAGTCCATTTTTTAAAAATAATGTTCTTGAATATGATAAATTTAATATTTAATTAAAATCATGGTTTATTACAAAAAATAGTCTTTAAACATTCATTTAATTATTCTAAAATATAGGTACATCAAACTTTCACATGAATATTAATTTTATACTATCATAGGCAAGGTTACAATAAATTAAGGTATATCACTATTCATAAGGGTATGTTACTATTCAAAAGGGTAGGTTAATAATCACCAAAAATTATTTTTGTTTTATTAGACTCCAAAAATCATCTGGAACACAATCGTGTATGTCAGATTTTTAAAATTCCAAACATAGAAGTGACAAAATTATGTTTAATGGGCAAACATCACATATTAGTTTATTATGTTGTGTTTAAATGTTATTATAGGAAATAATTATAAGAAGATAATTTCCATTGAAAAATGTTGGGTCATTACATTCTTCCCCCATTAAGAAATTTTGCCCCCCAAAATTTCACTTTACACAAACAGGTGTGGGTGTTTATCCTTCATTGTCTCTTCTGGTTCCCATGTTGCATCCTCAGACTTATGGTTCCTCCACAACACTTTTACAAGATTGGTTTTCTTGTTCTATAGAACCTTATCTCTCCGATCTAGAATCTTTACAGGTTACTCCTCATAGAAGAGATCATCTTCCAGCTGCACCACCTCTGAGTTTAGTACATGTGAGGGGTCTGGTATGTACTTTCTCAATAGTGATACATGAAACAAATCATGAACATGAGACATATTTCGTGGAAGTGCAGGACAATAGTCCGCAGCTCATATGAGGTCAATGATCTCAAAGGGGCCAATATAACTTGGTCTTAGCTTCCCATTCTTCCCAAATCGCATGACTCTCTTCCATGGATATATTCATAAGAAGACATTATCTCCAATGTCAAACTCCATGTCCCTTTGATGGTTGTTAGCATATCTCTTTTTCTAACTCTGAGTAGCTTTGATGTGTTTCTGGATGACTTGATCCTTCTATGTCATCTCTCAAACAATATTGGGTCCGAGTAGCTTTCCTTCTCCAACTTCAACCCAACTGATTGGTGTTATAAATCACCTTCCATATAGAGCATCATATGGAGCCATCTGAATACACGAGTAGAATCTATTGTTTTATGAGAACACAACCAATGGAAGATTCTAGTCCCATCCACCTTTGAATCCTAGAGATCATGCTCTTAGCATATCTTTAAGCGTCTAAATAGTTCTTTTATACTGGCCATCTGTTTGGGGGTGATAGGCCGCGTTGAAATTTAATTCAGTACTCAAAGAATGTTGAAGGATCCTCCAGAATTTAGATGTGAACCACAGATCACGATCAGATTAAATTGAGAGTAGAACACCATGCAGTCTCTCCACTTCCTTCACATATATCATTTCAAGTTGTTCAAGTGAGTGATCTTCCCGAATAGCGATAAAATGGGATGTCTTGGTGAGTCGGTCAACTAGAACTCATATCTCATTATATACCTTCGACGTATTCGGGAGACTCGCGACAAAGTCCATAGTAACATTTTCCCAATTCTATATTGGTATAGGCAATGGCGGCATCATATCTTTGGACTTTTGTAGCTCAGCATTATCTTGCTGACATACCAACCACCATGATATATATTCTGCAATCTTATTCTTCATGTTATCCAACCAGAAGTGTTTTCAGAGATCACAATAAATTTTGGTACTCCCAGGATGGATACAGAATATTGATCTATATGCATTATCCAATAGCTCCTTCTTTATCTCAAGTGATGAAGTCACAAAAATCTGCGTTCCAAACTGAATCTCACCATCGTCGTCGATATGGAACTATGGAAGCTTCCCTTCATTTACATCGTTCACCCTTTTTTTATCCCTACATCATCTCCTTGTGCTTCCTTAAACCTCTCCTGGATGGATGGTGGCACAATAATTTGGGCAAGGTGCGATGTATCCCCTACCCTTATGATTTACAAATCCATTCGTTGTATATCCAAGAATATAGGGTCTTTCTCAATCTGCAACTTGGATAGAGTAGCTGATTCTTTTCAACATAGGGCATCAGCTACCTAGTTTACCTTTTCAGGATGATAGTGAATAGAGAAATCATAATCCTTGATTATCTCTTACCATCTCCTTTGACACATGTTGATATCCTGTTGTATCAATATATACTTTAGGCTCTTGTGGTTGGTGTATATGTCATGTTTCTCACCATAAAGATAGTGTCACAAGATTTTCACAGAAAAAATCACGGCTCCTAGCTCAAGATAATGAGCCAGGTAGTTCTACTCATGGATCTTCTTCTATCGTGAGGCGTGGACTATCACATTATCATTTTTCTTGACTACGCAACCTAAGAATTTCATTGAATCACCGCCGTATATCAAAATTATTTCTACACATTTCAGTAGTGTCAGTACATCTTCCATGATCATCATTCTCTTTATCTCCTTGAAGCTTCCCTCACATTATTCCGTCTAGACATACTTTACCCCTTTCATTGTTATCAAAGTTAGTCTGATTTACCATCATGAGAAGATTCTTACAAAACATCGGTAGTACCCAACTAATCTTATAAAACTGAAGATTTCTAGTACAATAGAGGGCCTGATCCATTTCTTAATCACCTTTGTTTTTTAAGGATCCATAGAGTTTCCCTCACTTTTGATCTCATGTCCCATGAACATGACTTGCTTCATCAAAAATTCACACTTACTGAACTTGGCATACCACTTCTCCTTTATCAATGTCGCAAACACAAGTCTTTAATGTTCTTCATGTTCTCCTTCATCATAGAGGAGATGAGAATATCATCAATAAACACTACCACAAATTTGTTAAGGTAATGACTAAAGACTCTATTCATTAAATCCATGAATATTGCAGGGGAATTATTATGTCCAAATGGAATCACCAAAAACTCATAGTTCACATACCTTGTTCGGAAGGCAGTCTTATGAATGTATTCCTTATTCAGCTTTAACTAATGATATCCAGAATGAAGATCCACCTTTGATAGGTATTGAGCTCCTCTTAGCAAGTCGAACAAGTCATAAATCCTTGGGAGAGGATACTTGTTCTTTATGGTGATCTTGTTGA
Source organism: Viscum album (assembly GCA_963277665.1). NCBI lineage: Eukaryota > Viridiplantae > Streptophyta > Magnoliopsida > Santalales > Viscaceae > Viscum > Viscum album. The sequence continues at coordinate 987,400,269 of OY728165.1, read as the reverse complement.
GTTCCCGATAATCGACTCACACCATCATTGTTCCTTCTTTCTTCTTCACAAAGTGCCATAGTGCACCCCATGGTGATGCAGTAGGGCATATGAACCATTTGTCCATATGCTTTTGCAGCATCTTCTTTAACTCCTCCAGTTCGATTAGTTCCATCCTATAGGTACACTTCGAGATAGGATTAGCTCTGGGTATTAGTTCAATTGAGAACTGAACCTCATGTTCCGGGGGAATTCCGGGTAACTCTTCAAGAAATAGGACACAATATTCCCTCACGATGGAAATTTCCTCAAGGTTGGAACTTTCCTTCACCTCAACCATTTAGGAGAGGTATGCTTCTGCATATGGAATCAACATCCACACCAATGAAGGATTTTTCAAAGGATATTCATGATTGTCCTTTCATTTGTAGAGGAGCATGAGATGGTTCAGAATGTGAAATGATATTTCCTTTTCATGACAGTTGAATTGTGCTCTATATAATTAGAGGAAATCAATTCACATTATAACATCAAATTCTATCAAAGGATGTATTACAATATTTTCTGGAAGAATCTTCCCACATAAGCCAACAAGAGAGGATTCAAACACTTGGGTTGCAATGATTGCACAACTTGGTGTTTTTACAGATATCTCTACATCAAGGTTTCGAGGCTTCAATTCTATACTTCTATTAAACATGCAATATATAAATGAATACGTAGAACTAGAATCAAATAATACTTTTTATATTCTTGAGTGAAAAGGATGTGTACAATGTAAAACATCATTATCATGATCCACCACTATAGTAGTGATGGCATAAGCCTACCCTTGTGCCTTTGGATTTGGTGGCTGCTGACACTGATTACCCTCAAGAACTCAAGGTTTAGTGCACTACATTCCATAATGAATTATCTCCCTACAGATGTAGCATTGAACCATGAGTGGTTCTCTACATTCATTGGCTACATTCTTCTTCCTTTTTGTGCCTTTTTGACACTCTTGAGCATGGTGTCCTTCATTCCCACAGTTGAATCACTTCCCTATCCATTTGAGGTAGTTCCCATGTTGAAACATCCCACATTTTCGGCATGTGGGTCATTGATTTTACTTCCCACTTTTTTCATTAGATCCTCCTATATGAAGCTCCATCTTTCTTTTCTTATCCCCATAGTCATTGGACCATTCTCCAAACTCAATCTCCACTTTGAGGTCACATCGAAAAACATCTTCATTACTCCAAATGTCTTGTATTGCAAGATCCTTTCGAAGGTGATTTTTTAATCCACTAAAGAATCAATAAAAATTTTCTATCATTTTTGATAACTAAACTCAAAGGGTACATTCCAAGCCATGTGAAATTCACATAATAGGTTGTGACAGATTCTCCTTCTTTTTTCTTGAGCGCTATAAAATCTCTCTCCATCTTCGTGTGAAGAGTTCTTGGGAAATAAATTTTATGAAACATTATCTTAATGTCTTCCAATTCTATATGTTCAATTAAATCTCTTATATTGGTGTTTATAATCAAAGCCCACCATTGTTCGGATTCTATATCTAGAAGATAAATAGCTAGAGTCAACTTCTCCATCTTAGAACAGTAAATATCAGAAAAGATCTTCTCCATGGAGTTGGCCCACTATTCAGCAACTGGTGGATCAGAATATCCACTATCCATCGGTGGTCGTTTCCGCATTAAACATTCAATATATAGTTGATCCCATTTTTTTGAAGGATGATGTTACCCATTATTATGGTTATGGGTCATAACCTGAGATAATTGGGTAAGCATCGACCTGGACTTTTGAAATCCACCACCCAAATCATTGGGGATGTCATTTGGGCAATCATTTCATTTGCCCTCACATGAGTTGTTGGCCTGATTTCTCATAGTTCCCATCATTTTCTAAAATAGAAAAGGTTATAACAAAACATATGTAAACAAGTCATGAATACAGAACATATTCATTTGAACAATTTATACTAAAATCAAAACATATATGATCCCTATGTAAATATTATTGTGTGCATAATGGTACACAGTCTCATCCTATAGGTTTTCTCTGGGGATCACTAATCGTAATTCCAAAATTAACTAAAACATTCCTCTAATACCAACTATAGTGACCCTGCCATTTCTCACATTACTAATAAATCATGTTAAATATAAACACCATAATAGTATTACAAATATAGGATCCAGAGGTTTAGTGCCTTGGGAAAACTAGGACCATACATAATAATTACAAAGTCAAGCATAAACATTTATTTAATTTCTTATTTTCTTTATTTTTTGGCACGTGTCCTCTCCTTATTACATGTAGCCACATGAGGATATACATCAAAAGGGGTGAGCTAGAATCCCATTATGAGGAAAGATACGAACAATATAGCATGTGGGGAGCATAATAATAACATGGGAAAAAGATCATGAATATGAGAGGAAGCATAAATATAATACTTGAAATGTCGCAATGTATAAAAATAAAACATCATGTCTTAGTGGTTAACTACCACACATACTTGTGAACTAGGCTGGAATCTTGTTCACAAATAATTTCACATTTACTCATGAGATTAATCACTTTACCCAATGCATTGGAGTGTAGTATAATTCCAGGAGCACCCGTCACATTGAAACATTAATATTGCGCAATATAATTCCGGGCGCACCCATAATATCATAACATTATCATTATCAATATTTCCAAATGGAACTTATATAAAAAGTGAACATAACTAACCCTTGGAATGTAATGGGTTAATCTTCAAAATAACACTTTCATAAACTTTGGGTTCCCAAAAGAAAGAGGGAGATACATAAATGTTACAAGAACTATCCATGTTGAGTGAGAAGTATAAGGTGTGTTATTAAAAGAAGAGTTCTTTTGGAAATAATTAGGTTTGACCGAAACATTAGTGGTGAACATGTATATCCCAGAAAGGGAAAAATGATGAAAAAATGATCTTTAAGGAGTAACCATATAAAAATGGAGTGAAAGAGGGAGATCCATAAGGAAGAAACACGGGTTCAAGAATTTCATCTTACCTTGTAACTGAATGCTTACTTCACTTTAATGTCTTGTATAATGACATTATATTCATTAATTATAAATCCAAAACCTTGTGTACATTAATATGGTTCATTATGGTTTCATTAGGATATTTTATGTGCCTTTGTAAGAGTTATAGAGTTTAAAAACATTATTCGAGAATGCTTGTTTTTATGGTTTCATTGAGTGGTTCACTTGTATTCTTAACGTTGATGTTTCGGTAGAACATGTGTAAACATATAGAACTGATATTACATGTTATTAATGATATTACAGGATATTGAATGATCTTATACTTAATCATATTATATCCATGTGGATGTATCATTAGATAATAATTAAATGATGATTATTTGGGTAAATTTGGGCGGTTTTTCGATCATAACGAACTTGTTTTAATATATCACTTAGTAATATGGAAATAAGTTATTTCCAGAACATTTAATAGGAAATAATACATATAAAAAATTCTGGTTCAACCTTGAAAATGGTTCCATGACCAGATCTGAAGGTAGAAATGGAAAAACAATGCATGTCGTTCTTGATGGTGATAAATTAACACATCACAAACGACGTTCTCTTTAATTAAATAAAAGGAAGAGGGAAAGGGGGTTGGATGACATAATATCTAATTAGAATCATAATATTCCAGTATATGTATAATAATGGTGTTACAATACCATTTGGATGATGATATGTGGGGAGTGATCAAGAAATGAACTTGAACCTGAAAGGAAATTAAAAGAGAAGAGAGAGAGAAATTACCTCTTAAATCCTCTTCTTGAGATTCTCTTTAAAGAAGCTAGGATTGGACTTTTGATGAGACCAGATGCTCTTGAATGTGGGATAGGGCTAGGGAAGATGTCTGGGTTGAGTTTAAGGAAGGCTTGGATCTTGAAAGGTGTGATGAAATGAGGGTGTGAAGGGTGGGTTTTATAGTGGAGGGGAGAGGGGTTTCCTTAATATAAAACTCATTAGTTTATTAATTTCTCCTAAGACAAGGAATAATGAATCTTGAATGACCAATACTTGTAATTTTATCATGTAATCCGAACCATGTTTTCTTAAAACAGCAGAACATCAAATATGACTGTATAATTTTCTTATTTAGCATATTTCTATAAATTACGGTATTTCACTATTAATAAAAAATTCAAGTATTTCAGAAAAACAACAAAAAATTACCCCAACCATTTTATGACATGTAGAATCCAAAAAGATGTCCATTTTTCATAAATAATTTTCTAAATATGATAAATCAAATATTTATTTAAAATTGTGGTTTATTACAAAAAACCAATTTTAAAACATTCATTTACTTATTCAAAAATATAGGTACATCATACTTTTACATGAATATTATTTTTATACGATCATAGGTAAGGTTACTATTAATTATGGTTTATCACTATTCATAAGGGTATTTTACTATTCAAAATGGTAGGTTACTATTCACCAAAAATTATTTTTGTTTTGTTAGACTTCAAAAATAATCTTGAACACAACTGTGTGTGTCAGATTTTCAAAATTCGAAACACAAAAGTGAAAAACAAATGTTTAAAGGTCAATTATCAAATACTAGTTCATTATGCTGTGTTTTAATGTTATTTTATGACATATTTATAAAAAATGAATTTCCTTTGAATAACTTTGGGGTGTTACATAATCACTCTAACCAATTACATTCTTTTTATACTCTTCTTTAACCCCTCCAAATCTATTATGTTTATCACAAAATAATAAATTATATTTTATGAATATTTGTAAATGTGATTGTAATTATTAAAACATAATTACAGACCCATTTTACATCAATTATGAAGTGAATGTATCGCTCGTCCGTATGTGTGGCTTACTGTGTCAACATAGTGATACAATTTATTTTTCATCACCATTTATTATGGAAGTATATTGTGGTGAATTTAATTAATATATATTATATTTATGATTTTATATTGATTTTATAATGATGAATTATTTTTCATTAATTATATTAGTTGGAAAATGGAAATAGAGTTCATGTGTATGTATGACCTACCATCTCCATGAATGGTGTAATACATTTTTCTATCTCTAAATTATATTGTTTTTTTAAAGAAATTTATATAATTATAATATATTAATTTTATTCAATGATTTAAATTATAAAAATTATGACACCATGGTTAAAATAAAATGACCAAGAATATTGAACGAAAACACGCTTTGAAAATGAAGAAGTTAACACCCAGAAGAGTTATTTTACTTACAAACTGTTAATAAACATCTGATAAGATATTATATAAAAATAATGAATTTTAGGATATAATTGGGGGTATGAAATTAATTTATAATAAATATATACTTATTATACAAGAGGTTTTTTTTCATGAAAGATGAATGGAAAGAATTTTGGTAAGGGTTTATTTCATAATATTAATACTATTCATGATTGTATTAGCTGGGGAATATTTCTCTTCCTTTTACATGTTTTCTAACAAAATTGATTTTGATTTTACTATTATTTTATGAATACTTATAGTAATATTAAACAAACATTTTCTTTTTAAAAAATTGTTTTAATGTAATATTTTCATCAATTTCCAAACAAGTTACGTAATGAATTTTCCAACAAAAACAAAGAAGTAATGTTTTTTAACTTATATGGAATGAGATGATTTTCATTACATTCTAATGAATTAATTCATTGAATAGTAATATATAAAATTTTATAGTTATTTTCAAATACATAGTTTTACTTTTTAATTGTTTTCATTTTCATAAAATTGTTTTCAAAATGGAAATCATATTTTCCCAAAGACTTATTTCAAGTGATATTTTAAAAACATTTTCCATATAAGAAAAAATTATTTGATGATAATTATTATTTACTAGGGATATTGTCTTAGGATTCTATCCATATTCATTATAGGTATGGTTTATTATTATGATGGCATGATGTTTATAAATACTATTAATTTTCAATGTGTTATGAAGTGATGAAGTGTTTATGAAATCCATTTATTTTCATGGTTTTAGACATGATATATGATCGAGGATCCTATAGAACTCATATTGATTATTTTTATTATTTTATGGGTGTTTCCTATATCTACCTAGAATTAATTGGGTAAAGATTTATATCTCATTATATAACAATGAGAAAAAAGATTATGGGAATGATCCACTATGTGAAATTGGTGCGTCTTGATCCACTATGAGAAATAGGTGTGTCCGGATCCACTATGTTTATGGTCTTGGTATTTAACCTTTACATATAATATTTTGTCTATATTTATGATGGTTTCATAATTTTATGAACTGAGATTATGGTTTATCATTTATTTATAATGATTTATCACTATTATTGTCCATATTCTATAAAATGATAATGGATTCTCCATGAATCATGTTCATGATCTATGACATGTGGGGTATAAACATTGTAATTTAGGTTTAAGAGTACATAACCTTATTTTTATCCTATGATTTAATATGATAATTTACTTATATCTTCTATTTTTCCCTTACTGATTGTATGAGCTTACCCTTTTTTATGTTTCCTTCCCCAAGTGATGAAGAATGGTTTAGATCAGTTATTCCAAAGATTAGTATTATATGGGAAGATATTATTAGAGATGTTGAAGACATTTCATAAACCATAAATATTGTATATATAATATCCAAAGACACTAAACCTTTATGATTTTGGAATTAATAGTTTTGTATTATATTTAATATTCATATAAATAAATGTAAAATATGTGAATAAATTACTAGAGTCATTATTATACTTATTATAGTAGGTCGTAGAAAATATTAATTGATTAGGGATATATAACATTTTTTAAACCCCTTGGGATAGAAAAAATATAGGATAAAATACTAATGTTTTGATAATGATCATGAATGAAAAAGAGTAATCCTAAAGTGTCATAGTAAAATATGGAATGATTTGGGTATTCTATTAATAAATTATCAAAATTAGGTGTTTATCCACTTTTATTAGTGTTTAAAATGATATGGTTTCTGGTTTTAGTCAATGGATAGAACCTAAAAAAACTTTGATGATTCTAATTGTGACAAAAATTTCAATGATTTGCCTCCCGAGTAAAACAAGTTAATTAAATGTAAAAGCCTTGTGATATGGTAAAAAAGTTAATATTAAATATTATAAGATGATTTATTTAAAAATTTATCACCATATATATTAAATTATGTAGTTTTATCTCCAATTTTCAAAAATAAATTCAATTATAATATTTTAATGTTTAGAAAAAAAACTGTGCCACTCCCCTCATGAATACACAAAATATTCATTTGAATATTTTATACTAATATTATAACATATGGGACCCCTATGTAAATATTCTTCTGTGCATATTGGTACACAGTCTCATCCTATAGGTTTTCTCTGTGGATCACTAATCGTAATTCCAAAATTAACTAAAACATTCCTCTGATACAAACTATAGTGACCCTGCCATTTCTCACATTACTAATACATCATTTTAATGATAAACACCATAATTGTATTACACAAGGAGGATCTAAAGGTTTAGTTTCATGGGAAAACTAGGACCATACATATCAATTACAAAATCAAGCATATACATTTATTTAATTTCATCTTCTCTTGATTTTTTTGGAATCTGTCCTCTCCTTATTACATGTAGCCACATGAGGATATACATCAAAAGTGGTGAGCTAGAATCCCATTAAGAGGATAAATAAGAACAATATAGCATGTGGTGAGCATAATAATAACATGGGAAAAAGATCATGAATATAAGAGGAAGCATAAATATAATACTTGAAATGTGGCAATGCATAAAAATGAAACATCATGTCTTAGTGGTTAACAACCACACATACTTGTGAACTAGGCTAGAATATTTTTCACACATAATTTCACATTAAATCATGATATTAATCACTATACCCAATGCATTGGAGTGCAGTATAATTCCGAGAGCACCCGTTACGTTGAAACATTCATATTGCGCAATATAATTCCCGGCGCACCCATCACATCATAACATTATCATTATCATTATTTCCAAATAGAATATATTTTAAAATTGAACATAACTAAACCATGGAAAGTAATGTGTTAAATTTCATAAGAACAAATTCATAAACATTGGGTTCCCAAAAGAAATAGGGAATTACATAAATGTTACAGGAACCATGCTCGTTGAGTGAGAAGTAAAAGGTTTGTTCTTAATAGAAGAGTTCTTTTGGAAAAAATAATGTCTGACCTAAAAATTAGTGATGAACATGTATATCCCAGAAAGGGAAAAATGATGAAAAAATTATCGTTAAGGAGTAACCATATAAAAATGGTGTGAAATGGGGAGATCCCTAAGGAAGAAACACGGGTTCAAGAATTTCCCCTTACCTTGTAACCAAATGATTACTTCTATTTAATGTCCTATATAATGACATTATATTCATTAATTAGAATTCCAGAACCTTTTGTACAATAATATGGTTCATTATGGATACATTAAGATATTTTATGTGCCTTTTTATGAGTTATAGAGTTTATAAACTTTATTAGAGAATGCTTGTTTTTATGGTTTTCATGAGTGGTTCACTTGTATTCTTAAAGTTGATGTTTGGGTAGAACATGTGTAAACATCCAGAATTGATATTACATTTTATTAATGATATTACATGATATTGAATTATATTATACTTAATCATATTATATCCATGTGGATGTATCATTAGATAATAATTAAATGATGATTATTTGGGTAAATTTGGGTGGTTTTTCGATCATAACGAACTTGTTTTAATATATCACTTAGTAATATGGAAATAAGTTATTTCCAGAACTTTTAATAGGAAATAATACATATAAAAAAGTCTGGTTCAACCTTGAAAATGGTTCCATGACCAGATCTGAAGGTAGAAATGGAAGAAGAAAGCATGTCGTTCTTGATGGTGATAATTTAACACATCACAAATGGCGTTCTCTTTAATAAAATAAAAGGAAGAGGGAAAGGGGGATGGATGATATAATATCAAATTAGAATCATAATATTCTAGTATATGTATAATAATGGTGTTACAATACAATTTCGATGAAGGTAATTGGGGAGTGATCAAGAAATGACCTTGAACTTGAAAGGAAATTAAAAGAGAAGAGGGAGAGAAATTACCTCTTCAATCCTCCTCATGAGATTCTCCTTAAAGAAGCAATGATTAGTCTTTTGATGAGACCAGATGCTCTTGAACGTGGGAGAGAGATAGGGAAGATGTCTGGGGTGAGTTTAGAGAATTATTGAATCTTGAGAGGTGTGATGAAATGAGGGTGTGAAGGGTGGATTTTATAGTGGAGGGGATAGGGGTTTCCTTAAAATAAAATTCATTAGTTTATTAATTTTTCCTAAGACAAGGAATAGTGAGTCATGAATGACCAAGACTAGTAATTATATCATGTGATCCTGAACCATGTCATCTTACATTAGTATAACATAAAACATGACTCTATAATTGTCTTATTTATATTATTTCTGTAAATTACGGTATTTCACTATTCATCAAAAATTCAAGTATTTTAGAAAAATCACATAAAATTACCCCAACCATTTTTGACGTGTAGAATCCAAAAAAGAAGTTATTTTTTCAAAAATAATTTTCTAAATATGCTAAATCTAATATTTAATTAAAATCATGGTTTATTACTAAAAACCAGTTTTAAAACATTCATTTACATATTCAAAAATATATGTACATCATAATTTTACAAGAATATTATTTTTATAATATCATTGGTAAGGTTACTATTAATTAGGGTTTATCACTATTCATAAGGGTATTTTACTATTAAATATTGTAGGATACTATTCACCAAAAATTATTTTTGCTTTATTAGACTACAAATATCATCTTGAACACAACTGTGTGTGTCAGATTTTGAAAATTCCAAACACAGAAGTGATCAACTAATTTTTAAAGGCCAATTATAACATACTAGTTAATTATGTAGTATTTTCATGTTATTAAATGACATAATTATAAAAATTGAATTTCCTTTGAATAAATTTGGGTCATTACATAACCACACTAACCAATTAAATTCTTTTTATACTCATCTTTAACTCCTCCAAATCTATGATGTTTATCACAAAATAACAAATAATGATTTATGAATATGTGTAAATGTAATTTTAATTATTAAAAAATTATTACAAACCCATATTCCATCAATTATGAAGTGAATTTATCGCTCGTGCGTATGTGTGGCTTACTGTATCCACATAGTGATACAATTTATTATTCATCAGCATTTATTATGGATGTGTATTATGATGAATTTAATTAATATATATTATATTTATGATTTTATATTGATTCTATAAAGAAGAATTATTTTTATTTCATTATATTAGTTGGAAAATAGAAATAGAGTTCATGCGTATGTATGACCTACCATCTCCATGAATGGTGTAATACATTTTTCTATCTCTAAATTATATTGATTTTTTAAAAAATGTATATAATTATAATATATTACTTTTATTCAATTATTTAAATTATAAAAATTATGACACCATGATTAAAATAAAATGACCAAGACTATGGAACTAAAAAATTCTTTGAAAACATAGATGTTACCACCAGAAGAGTGATTTTAATAACAATCTATTAATAAACATCTGATAAGATATTATATAAAAATAATAAATTTTAGAATATAATTGGGGGAATGAATTTATTTTATAATAAATATATACTTATTATACAGGAGGGTTTTTTCATTAATGATGAATGGAAAGACTTATGGTAAGGGTTTATTTCATAATATTAATACTATTCATGATTGTATTAGCTGGGGAATATTTCTCTTCCTTTTACATTTTTGCTAATAAAATTGAAATAGATTTTACTATTATTTTATAAATACTTATAGTAATTCTAAGGAAACTTTTACTTTTTAAAGAATTTTTTAAATGTAATATTTTCATCAATTTCAAAAAAAGTTACATAATTCCTTTTCCAACAAAAATAAAGAAGGAATGTTTTTTTAACATATATGGAATGAGAGGATTTACATTACATACTAATGAATTAATGCATTGAATAATAATACATAAAATTTTATAGTATTTTTCAAATAAAATTTTTTACTTTGTAATTGTGTGGATTTTCATAAAAATGTTTTCAAAATGGAAATCATATTTTCCAAAAGACTTATTTCAAGTGATATTTAAAAAACATTATCCTTATAAGAAAAAATTATTCGATGATAATTATTATTTACTAGGGATATTGTCTTAGGATTCAATCCATATTCATTATAGGTATGGTTTATTCTTATGATGGCATGATGTTTATAAATACTGTTACTTTTCAATGTGTTATGAAATAATGAAGTTTTTATGAAATCCATTTATTTTCATTATTTTTGATATGATATATGATCTAGGATCCTATGGAACTCATAATGATTATTTTTATTATTTTATGGGTGTTTCCTATATCTACCTAGAATTAATTGGGTAAAGATTTATATCTCATGACATAATAATGATAAAAAAGATGATTGGAATGATCCACTATGTGAAATAGGTGCGTCTTGATCCGCTATGAGAAATAGGTGTGTTCGGATCCACTATGTTGATGGTCTTGGTATTTAACCATTACATATAATATTTTTTCTATATTAATGATGGTTTCATAGTTTTATGACCTGAGATTATGGTTTATCATTTATTTATAATGATTTCTCACTATTATTGTCCATGTTCTATAAAATGATAACGGATATGCCAGGAATCATGTTTATGATCGATGACATGTGGGGTATAAACATTGTAATTTAGGTTTAAGAGTACATAACCTTATTTTTATCATATGATATAATATGATAATTTTCTTAAAGCTTCTATTTTTTCCCTTACTGATTTTATGAGCTTACCCTTTTTTATGTTTCTTTCCCCAAGTGATGACGAATGGTTTAGATCAGTTATTCCTAAGATTAGTATTACATTAGAAGATATTTATTAGTGATGTTGAAGATATTTCATAAACCATATATATTGTATATATAATCTCCAAAGACACTAAATCTTTATGATTTTGGCATTAATAGTATTCTTTTGTATTTAATATTCATATAAATAAATGTAAAATATGTGAATAAAATACTATAGACATTATTATACATATTATAGTAGGTCGTAGAAAATATTAAAATATTAGTGATATAAAACATTTTTTAAACCCCTTGGGATATGTAAAATATAGGATAAAATACTAATGTTTTGATAATGATCATGAATGAAAAAGAGTAATCCTGAAGTGTCATAGTAAAAGATTTAATGATTTGGATATTCTATAAATAAATTATCATAATTAGGTGTTTATCCACTTTGAATAGTGTTTATAATGATATGGTTTCTGGTTTTAGTCAATGGATAGAACCTAAAAAACTGTGATGATTCTAATTGTGACAAAAATTGCAATGATTTTCCTCCCGAGTAAAACAAGTTAATTAAATGTAAAAACCTTTTGATATGGTAAAAAAGTTAATATTAAATAATATAAGATGAAATATTTAAATATGTATCACCATATATATTAAATTTTATAGTTTTATCTACAATTTTCAAAAATAAATTCATTTAAAATATTTTAATGTTTAGAAAAAAAACAAGTGTGCCACTCCCCTCACATATAATTGGAACATCCTCTCATCCATTCATCATAAAATTTAAAAAATATAATTCATAAATACCTTTGAAAATGTGTCCCCAAAATTTTTAACATTCCTTATATATCATCTTCTCATAAAAAGTCTAAACTAGAAGGCTGAAAGGTGTAAGAAAAATTAGTTTTTGCAATGAAGAGAGAGAACTCCTAAATGAGGTCATTCATTTTATTTTTCCTTTTTCGTTCTCAAAAATATAATAAAAAATATATAAAATAACATAAATATCATCCATATATTAAGTTTTATTTTTATTGTAAAACCCTTTCTCATCGAATTTTTAATCCATTGAGAAATAAAGACATCAATTTCTCATGTGTATGGACTATCATCTCCACGTTATGATGTGTTTCATTTTCCATCTGTGAATTTCAGGGATTGTTGTTATGACTAAATTATTTTTTACATATTATATTGATAACATTATAATTATTATATATATTTGAAATATTACATACCTTTATACCCTCCCATGTTCTAGTAAATGATACCATTGCTCGTTCATACGTGTGGACTACCACCTCATTGTAGAGATACAATTTGTTTTTCATTACCACCACACATGGATTTTCATAAGAATGGAATTAATTAATTAATCTGAAACATATAAAATAAATTTTATTATATAAATGTAAATTTATTTTTTTATTTCCTTAAAAATTTCTATAAAAATAAAAACATCCCTCCTCTATACATGAGGGCTACTAGATCCTTGAAAATTCGTTTTTCAATTTTAAATACTGTATTAATGTATTGTTCTAAAATTGTAGTTAAATCATAATAGTGATAATTATTTTCTGAATAATATTCTTGAATTGATGGAATAATGGCCACTTTTTCCATGGTCAACCTAAAAAATTTGTTTTGGAATTATGGACCAAACAACTTTAAAACATCAGACATGATCTTAACTTATTCTTTAACAAAATAAAACAGGGTAATAAATGAATTAAAAGTAATAATGATAATGTAATTAATATGAATAACTTTATAAATTAATTTTTCTTATTTATGATCTTCAGGAGGAACATTGTGAGTCAGGAGATGAGGAAAATTATTTTTCATTAAAATATTATCAAAATTGTATTTGACTACTTATCCACAATATCCATGTTATTCAAAAATAATTTATGGATGTTTTATTTATTAATAAGTTAATTTATAAATTAAATTTTCAGTACATATGAATATATTTATAAATAATTAGAAGGATTGTTTTCCAATGTTTACTGTATGTATCCTCTTATCTTTATTTATAATGTGTTAAAAGAATACATTTTAACATTTACGACCGGAGAAAAATTTCCAACCGTCATGAACATTACTATAATATACTATCCCACACTATTGTTTTCATATAGGGGGTCACATGACCTCATGAAAACCTCCCTAAGCAAAAGAGGCCACAAACTAGTAGTGAGGCACTAATCCATTAGTGGGAAGACTATATCTCTTTGCATCATGACATTAAAAAAACACACAAAGTATATAAAATTTAATGATAAAATTATAATTAGGGAAATAAAAAATAAAAGGTATACATGTCAAAAAAGAAAAAATGTGATCCCAGAGTGGAAATACACACAGGATTGTAAAGCACACAATAATATCTAAAAAAGTGGGGTCCTCAATAGTTTGTCACATTATGCTATAAACTATGTTCTCTGCTTCACAACCATCAACCATAGGCCCCTTTCCCTATACTAAATACCTAATCCTAAAATATATATTTGAATAAACATTCATTAGTATGGTGTGAGTACATGACTCGGTAGGATATCAACAATGAATTTTTAGCAATTTTTCTCAAGTAAACAAGTGTTACACAAATAAATAACAAAATCACAAGCAACAAAACAATATTAAATCGAAGTCACATGTGATATAAAATACACCATAATACCCAACCATACATTCATTATCAACACTAATTAAGGAACACTATTATAACAAAAATAACCATGAAATATCCATATGGATAGAAATAACACTGCCTAATATCCTATGAGTATCATGAGAGTAATGTTCATTACTTCAACTAGAAATCATGACGCAAACATCATGTGTATGTGCAAATCAACATCCATAAGGAATCAAGTGTGTGGCTTCCATGACATCCACTAGGAATCAACTGATAATGATACTTGTTATCCACTAGGCCTCGAGTAAAATTTTCCATATATCTATCTATGCAGAAATTGGACCACCCAACATTGTTGAGGAATATTTGTATCCCTACTATGTACTACGGACCATCAAAAACAATCATGCTCACTCCCTCTATAAGAGATAATCATGTATTGATGGTTCACATACTAGGGTAACCAAGAACAATACATCCAAAGGAACACATATTAGTATAGAACATAGAAAAAATAACAACATATCATCATTAATAATGGTAGGAACATACAATATATTTGATAATCATGAAACATAAATAAAAATATATAAACACACATGTGGCATCATGTGAACCATCTGTCATGTTATATGAGCACACCCACATGCGATCATAATCAATTAACGAAAATAAAATTCTTATAAAATGATAACAAGTGTAAAAAAGATTCAAATAAGGTAATGAAAATCCTACATATGTTACATATATGATTGATAAAATGGTTTAAATCCATTTCAATTACACCATGGAATCCTAGAACCATTCATGTCTCAACATGAATTTGAATTATCACAATTTTATACATTTAAAACTGTTAAAATTATTCAGTTATATATGAATAAAATACCTCATTTAATTTAAAATAATTAGTAATTAATTTATTCTTGTTGATATTAACACAATGACACATACAACATATCAATATCATCATTATCATATGATATATAGAATAGGGAATATTGAAGATAAAATAAGAAACAATAGAGTGAGGGAGGGGGAGAGAGAGACATCAGGGGGAGAGGAGATGCATGAGGTATGGATAACTACTATTGGATGATAGGTCCACCCCATTCAAATATTTTATAATTTCTTAAAACATTATATTTATATATATATTATTTCAATTCATATTCATTACATCTCTCTCTGCATGCCTTAAACGTATGATCCATAAAAATCTCCCTTAACTTTTCTATGATATTCCCTAAGACCCCTTCTCATCCATCAATAAATCATCACCCCATTTATTTTATTTCCATTATATTCCCTTCATTTTTTCAATATCATTTATTTACATTATTTTTTATCTCTCCTCTCAAGTCCTTGCTCTATCCCACAAATACGTAAAAAATTCCTTTATTTATGTCTACATCTAAAACATCATTAATCTTTCATGAGATTTATTTAAAAATATATCCAAAAATATATGATTATATATATATATATATATTCATCACACACACACACACACATGCATATACATATATACACATGAGAATCTGCACACTGGCATACACATACATTTTCAACCCACAAATATAAAAATTATATATATATATATATATATATATATATACAAACCAACACACACACACACACATATGTATACATATAAAAATAAATAAATAAATATATATATATATATATATATATATATATATTTATACACACACACACACATATATACACACATACATATATATATATAACCTATATATATACTTTTAAATTTATCACGGACACAAATCATTTTACAAATTTAATGATAATAAATATAATAATCATAATAGTAATAAATTTTATAATTTAATATCTCCCATTATTACAACAATAAATATTTCCATAATAGCGTCTATTAAATACTAAAAATGTTAAATAGGTTTTTATTAATCAAATAATTGTAGTTATTTAACACAAGTAATAATATCTCCATTTTTTACTTTAGCCACCAATAAATATTCACAAAAACAATATTTACACTATATAATGGTTATTAATTAAACTTGTATATTATAGTTATATTTTTATCAATATAAATTATAATAAAAAACAATTGTTATTTTTATTTTTAACAAACCTAAAAAATCAAATAATAATTAAATTCACTAGTTAGGAAAAATAAAAATTATTCTATGAAAGTTTCCACAATTATATATTATTCATTTAAATAAATCTAATAAACTAAAAATTAAATGTAATTTTTTTTCATAATCACCACATCAGTAATATTGTCCTAATTGAGAAGTGAATTATATCGTGGAACAACTACTTCCCAAAATAAAAGTTCTTATTTTAAAATTTATACATTTTAAAAATTGTTTTCTAAAAACTATTAACTTTTAGGTATATGAATACTTTAGTAAATAGAACTCATATAGAGCTCATAAATAAATGAGATTAAAAGAAAGGAAGATGAAGAATAGATACTCACTACTGATGTTTCATGTACATATTCCCAATATACGAACATTAATCACAATCACCTATAATCATCCAATAATAAAATGCAACATGATCAAATGAAAGAATACTAGAATTAATGGCCAAGTCACGCATCAAAATTTCAATTGACATTTCATTTTTCGTGACATACCTAATGAGATAAAGATAAATATATTGAATCTGAACCTATGTTCCAAAAACTATTCATGAACCCATCCAAAACCCATAAATAATATATCAACATCATGTTCATTACGCAAGGTGAGTGTAGTCAATGTTGATAGAAAAATTGAAATTCCCCACCTTATGGAAACATAGAGGTCCACTATAAAATGTTTTCTAAACACGGACATAGTTACCCTACCTATGTCCCAACCGTTCAATTTCCTATCCACCCAATCATAAACCAAGGGAATGAGAAAATATGAGTTAGTGAATCCTTGTCCGCTAACAACATTTTGTTTTTTACAAACCCAAATCATCAAGTGTAGAGACCCAAAGATTGACATACATAGACATTACATTAATTTTGTGGAATACTTATTACATAACAAAAACAAACACTGAAGGACTGTAATAGTTTAGTGTCTTTGGAAACACAGAATATAATCTTCTAATCATGGTGAATGATGTTTAACATCTACCATAAAGATATTCCCTTTTTTCATAACTAATAACATTCTTTATATCCTGGGGAAAATAAAACATATAAATGGTGAGCTCAAATACTCATTATGGGTAAGCATGGAGAAAATAAAACAAACCATATACATTTGAACTTCAAAACATGAACATAAAGTATAAACATCAAAATCATGAGTTGTGAAGTAAGTCTTGGAAGTACGTAAGGCATAGATCAAAAAGGAAAAACAATCATGAAAAAATATCATGGGAATAAAACATGTAATTTTGGAAACCATTAAGCATGTGATTTTATTTCCATAGTTTCCAAGGGATTGTACCAAGACCATCTTAGTGGACAAAGTTCCTTTCTGAATCAGGTTCACTCCTAGTTCCAGTCCTGTTACACTAAACCGGATTAACTTACCGTTCTAGCCATGTATATCTAATTAGACAAAAATCATTACCCAATTCATTGGGGGGAGTTATAGGTCCCACCCATCTCATAATGAAATAATTATTACTTATACCACAACATAAACATAAATCATTCATCATAACACAAAGAATAAAAATGGTTTTCATAAACATCATCCCATCATAAAATATTACGTATAAAACAAATTGATATCATTTCATCATAAGAAAAGTGAAACCATTTAAATCATAGAGATATTATACTTGAAACATAATCAAACTAAAAAATGTCTTCTTAAATGGAAAATAGTTTTGAGAAAACACTTGAAATGAATTCTTGAGGAAAATATCAATTTTTTTTAAAATCATTTTCTTATCACAAATTTCCATTAAATTTTAAAAGAAAATGATTTTGTTGAAAATAATCATGAAGTCTTGCATATGAAGATTCATGGAAATGAGGCTTTATAAAACCATAAAAATCCGTTCATACCGTATAAGTTTAAAAAATACATTCTCCTCATAATTTTTTCGGAAAAGTCAAAAAGTTCCTCCTTTGGTAAAAAAAAGTAAGATTCCTTTCATAACAAGTGGTAAAATTTAAAAATGGGTAAAAATGACATTAAAAATACATGAAAACAGTTTTTTTAAATCATTGGCATGGATGATAACAATAACCCCAGTAGATACATATGAATAAACAATATCGGATAAGAACGAAATTTGAATAGTAATCCCTTACCTTAGGTCTTATATGCTTCGTATGTATCTGAACCTCGTGTATAATGATTTAAATAATCTCATTTACTTATTAAAGAATCATATTAATTGTTATGATATCATATATGGTTCAATTATGACTTTATATTACCCGTTGTTTTTTAAATTTCATGTTAAAGCAGTGTTTTGGGTAAAATCATTTTATTTATCATACGTGTTTGGACTTGTTGTTCATGATATTATTATTACATATATCATAATTTAATTACTTCCATAATGTAAATAATGATTTATATATCATATATATTTAGTATATATATACATATACATATATAATAGATAGGTAAATGAATTGAAATACGCCGTTCCTGGAGATGGTAGGCCGTACGTACACATGAACGCTGTTTTGTTTTCCTTATTAACATGAATGGAAGTAAGTAGATGACATATATATGTATACATAAATCAATTAGCTTAATTTTTTAAAATATTTCATCATTATTAATTATATATACATTATAATCATTCTTGAATTGTTTACATGGAAAATGAATCTCATCGCGTCGCGGAGACTGTAATCCGTACACACGCATGGGCAATGATATCGTTCCCATATTTATATAATGAAATTTTAGTGGATGATATAATATCATAGAATATTTATTATTTTATAATAATATTATATAGTTATTCGTTATACCATTATACCCATCCAAGTAAGGTGGTTGTGGAAAAACTGATTACACCATGGTGTGGAGACGGTATTCCGTACGTACACACGCGCGTTGATTTCATTTTCTATAGGATGGATAGAATGTGAAATATGGTTGTTTCATATTTATAATAACATGTCAATATATAATTAATAATTATGTTATTACTTTATAATGAAAAAACTCAATAAGTGGAACTACAAGAAGAAAGAAAGTTGAAAGAATCGGTAATCGACATTTCCTCTTCTTTGAAGCGCCTCTTCTTAACCACCTCTTAGGGCACTAAATATGCTATTTGAAGAATAACAGGACCTCTAGGATGTTTCTAGGGAATTGGGGAAGAGAAATCGGCAGGGTATGGATGATCTTGAAGGCTCAATTTGCTGTGAGAAGGAGAGGGAGGAGGTTCCCTTTAATAAGGGAGGAGAGGGGCACCTTAGGAAATACTTAAAATATTATTTTATAATAAAGTCATATTCGGTTTATAATAGCTCAAAATTGATTTATTTCGAAGCTAAAGTGGGTATGGGTCGAAATAATATCATCCAATAGATTTCATATAAGTTTAGGTTAATATTGTAACCTTATCATTTAGATTTAACTCTAAGTTAAATAATTTAACTTTTTTCGTGTCTTCGTGTTTTCTTACACTATATGGTTAATAAACATACTATAATAAGAAAAAAAAACCCAAAGTTGTTAATTATTAATATATAAAACCTTATATAAGCCACTTGGCCGATCCTTAGATTTTTAGTAATAAAATAACAATCAATAATATGATATTTTTCTTAAAAACTATTTTATGTCAATTTTGACACTATTTGGTTATTGATTTTTGGAAAATTCATAATAGCATGATTAGTTCGAAAAAATTTAATTAAATAAATTATAATATTTCATATTAACCTATAAAATTAGTTTAATTGATGAAAAGTCTCAATTTACATTTATTTCGGTATTTATAATTTCAATTATGTTATTATTTTCTTATTAAGGTAATTATTGCACCATCATTGTGTCATAAATAAATTAAATTTTTTAAAGTCTAAAAATTTTAAATAAAAAACCATTATGTAGGAAATATATTTAGATATATAATGAATATTTATATTCTAATTTATCTTATGTATAACCCTATATTAAATATGTTTTAGTTATTAATCTTTGATTTTAACTCCTTTTAGCTCTTCTTTAAATAAAATAATAATAAGTGTCCTAATCTAATCCATGTGGACCTAAATTGTCATATTTTATTCCTAAACTTTTCTTTGGTCTAATTACACTTATCCATTATAATTAGGACATTTTTAGGGTAATAATAATATCATTTTTACCCTCAATTACCCTATTTACTTTTAACTGTGGTAAATAAAAGTAAAAAAGTTATTATTCCCAAAAAAATTATTTTTTTCTTATTGAACTACATTTTACTCATAGATATTAACCGTGTCTCTAGGATTTTATAAATTCCATTCATAGAAGTGGTAAAATTATGTTTTATGGAAATATTTAAACTCTCCAAGGAGGTGGGTAAAAGACAGTGAAAAGTTCAATAAAATTTTTATATATCTAAAATTGTTATAAAATGACTCAAATGAATTACATTGAACATATATAGGTATTATATATCACATTTGACCTAAAATAAATTTAAATAAAATAAATAATTATTTAAATAAAAATTCAGGTTTTAAATAGTAACCCAGTGTTTTCAGTATTAATCAATAATTGAACGTTTTCAGAAAAATACAAAAAATTCACCCAAGGATAATTTAGATATTCCAAATCCAAGAATGAAGTCCATTTAGAATGATAAAATTTATAAAATTTCAAAAGGTGGGTATTACTATTCATAACATCTTGTTTATATAATATATAATTGTTTAGTGAAACTTGGTATTGCGGACAACACACGAAATCATGGAAGGACGTGATTGCGTGTAATGCAAGCCAAGTCATGGATGCGTGTAGTGAAAGCTCCTTTTGGTGTATCGTAAAACACATGACATCAATGAAATTAAAAAGAATATTTTTCATAAAATCTTGGGGTGTTACATCAAGTATGATACTAAGGATCACATGACCTCATACATATACCTCATATTTAAGAGGATACCGATTTCCAGTGAGGTTTTGAGGCCATTAATGGGGACAATGTACCCTACATATCATGTCTTCGCATATGAAAACATATATAATTACAAACAATGAAATTATTAGAGTATCATGCGAATGAAAAAACTAAAATAGGTGCATCTTATAAAAGTAATAAATAGGCTCCCATGGTTGCAAAATAATATAGAGTGTAAAGTGATGATTAATAGATAAAATAGTAGGGTCATTAAGATTCTGTTTCATTCTACAACCAAATTCATACTACTCTGCTTAGTTTTCCACAATAGGATTATTTCACTTATCTAGAACTCTTTTCATGAAATCTACAAGAACACAAAAATGACCGATTAGGGTGTGAATAATAAAATCGGTTGACAACAACAACACATCCTTCACAGGTGTACTCAAGTATATATGTATTACATAAATATACCATAGAAGAACAAGCAAAAAAATAATATTAAACTTATCGTATATGTGAAAAGTAATACACCATAATCCATGACAATCCCTGCTTCAGATCCGTGGCAGATGGAACATCAGGTTATAAATAATAATCATGATCTTGACACAAGGCTTGAAAAAAATCATCCCAAAATATAATGAGCATCATGAATTTTATGTTCTTGGTATCAACTATTTATGATGCTTCTCAACATCATGTGTAAATGCAACTTATCATCCTATAGGGATCATATGATTCATTTCCTCGTATCCTCTAGTAATCGAGTTATCATGATACTTGGAATCTAATACATTTTCCTCAAAATTTACTTCACATCGAGTGGATCAAACAAAATCCCCATGAAATCATTGCATTCTATCCCCATGTTGTATTATATTATCTCTATCATCGTAAATTTTTTACACCCCCATACATGGGATAAAAATGTCAGGTTGTTCCTCCTTCTTTGGGCACCATGAACAATACCTCAAAAGGCACACATAATCAGGTAGAATATATAATAAATCATATCATATCATCAGGAATGATGGTATCAACATAAAATATATGTGATCATGACCAATCATTAATATGAAGTTATGAATGTGAACACAGAATCATGTAACACATACGGGTCTCAAGGTCCACACAAACACCCACATGATATCATAATTATGTATGTTCCAAAAAATTATTATAAAATTTTAAAAAAAATTAATGAACGACGAAAAGGTGAGGTACATACGACCTCAGGTATAACTATGATTTAGGGAAAGGGTTTATGTTTGATTCATATTACACCATGAAATCGAAATACCAATACCAATTTGATATGGTTTACAATTATCACCATCTATCTTATTTAAAATTTAAGTAGGATTAAATTATATATTAATAAAATACATAAGCACTTTTAAAAATAGACTTAATATTTAATTTATACATATCATGATGGACCCAACGACACTGAGTATGCATCAATATATTCATTTTATGATGATATATCAAGGTGATATGTTTTATTATTAAATTAAAGAAAAACAGTGATAGGTAGACAAACAGACATAATGGAAAAAATATGGAGTGGTGTGAGGGGGAGGAGAGAGGTGTGAGGTATGAGGGATTTTTCTTGTATGGTAGGTTCTACACCTTCCATAGATCCATAATTATTGAAAAAAAATTATATATTTATTTTTAATTCATAATTTATTAATCAATATCTATCCTCAAGCCTTACATTTATAAACCTTACATTACCACTGATTTCTCTATTCCTTTCCCCAAGACCGCTTCTCTTCTCATAATTAATTATGTAACCATTTAATTTATTTCAATTATATTTACCTCATTTATTTTATCTAATTAATTTTAAATTACATAGTTCTATATACTTTTAACTCAACGAACAACCCCAAAAACACTTCATGCATTTTTATTTTTAAATACCTCTCTAAAACATATTTATTCATTCATTAAATTTAATTTAAAATTCACCCAAATATATATTTATTTGCATTATACAAATACTCACACATAGTGGAATAATAATATATAAAAGCAATGTATCAAAATTACATAGATACACTCTAAATAATTGCACCCGAATCGATCAACCATATACAGTAACGGCGTTCTTGATTCCCATAGGATGGTAACTGGCACCCAAGCATAAACAATAAGCAGATAGATAAGTTTTACCCAACAAAAATCCAAAATATATATATATACACTTATTAGTGAGAAATAAGAGAATATAAAAATATATTACAATGTATAAATAAGACATTATAGATTATACAACTGATAAATGAAGGAAATAGTCTTTAAAATGCATGTCTAAGTACAAAAGAGTACACGTAACACCCCGAGTGTTTATGAATTATTATTTATTGAATAAATTAAATTTCATTGATGGATAATGATAAATTATTAACCAAGTTAATATTTAATTATATTAAACACCAAGAAAATATTTTTACACATTCCACACTACGTTTAACTTTCAGTACATGAAACATTATTTTTGGATTGTGTTACATACAATACTGAGTTTTACTAGACTACAATATTTTATTATTATTATTCTTTAATATGATTGTTATCACTGAGATATTGGAATGGTGGGAATAAATAATGGTAAATAATATAATAAAATTAGAATTTTTAACATATTTATTATTTATCTATTTCATAGAAATTAAGATAGAAGCATTTAAAAGAAATATGAATTTTTTCTGAAATACAATTTTTTTATAAAATATGTCTTAATAATTTTTGGAGAACATATTTAAAAATTAAATTATACCACATTTTTAAAATTTATATAATTTTTTTTAAATATTCATATAAAAATTATCACTGGGTGAATTTGTTTTATTTTTCTGAGATGTTTCATTTTTTGATCAATAATGAAAAACACTGAATTGAAAACTCCCTTTGAATTTAAATAATTTATAATGTTAAATAATATTTTATTTTTTTATTGTAATAATAGTTAAATTATAAATCTAAAAATCCATTTTATGTAATTTGAATCAATTTTACATTCAAATCTGATATAAAAACTCCGCATGCTATTCCAAATTTCTACTTAAAAACCCCCTTTCTTGCTACGTTAGTGATATTAATTGTAATTTAATTTTGAAAAAATATATGATTATAATTTGTAAAAATGTATTCAATATTTTGAATAATAATAATTTAAAATGTATAATATTGTAATATAAAATTTTTACCATAGTTATTAGTGAAATCAATTAAAAATTAATTATTGTGATTAAGTTAAAAACAAGATTACTGAGTTGTCAAAATAAGAATACTATTCGTAAAATTTAAAAAAACATATAGAGAACCCAATTGTTGGAAACATTTATCCAGTATAATGTATAAGGTTATCATTTGATCCATTTTTACACTTTTTCCACATGAAAAACATGGGTGTAATTCTCTCTTTAAAAAATTGACATGTTTTCCACTCACCTCCCTTATAAAAGGACACCCCTTTATCCCCTGGTTTCATAAATCTCAAGAAAATTTTATCAAAAAATACCTATCAAAATATATTTATAAATATCCTACCCTCATAATGGATTCCATATTATTGGAATTAATATATCCATGGAAGACCTTTAGTGAAAACCAAATCTGGATACCTAACGAAGAGGTAATGTTTATCAATGAACATTTTATGTTTACTTCTTCCATGAACCAAGTAAATTATTTTTATATATTTATCATATAATAACATAAATATATTAAATTTATTATTTTTTTTATTTTAATGTTACGACATACCACCATACATACTTTCGTCTAATGGGTTTTGAAATAATCGTTCATGCATACGGTAGACTATTACCTTGCAAATCGATGTTATTAATTATTTTATTAGTACATATCAAGAATTATAATAATGATGTAAATACTATTTATATTGGTATTATATGATATTTATTAAGTTATTTTGTTTTATTAATTGCTATATCAAGCATAACTTCATGCATTCAATTTTGCTGGAGTACGATAACTTCGTTCATAAATTCGACAATCTTCAACGTTATGAAGAAATGTGAATATTTCATGAAATACATGAATTATATTATGGATGAGTTTAATAAAAACATGTTCTATATGTTTGTTTAAAATTATTATGAAATTATAATATATCATATAATATTGTTTCATTCATTCAGAATGGAATAGGTAAAAAACGTTTATGTATACATACGACCTACCGTCTCTGTGATCAATGCAATTACATTTCTATTTCTATCTTTTTTAGATTATTATAAAAAAATATATACTGAATATTAAGTATATTTATATTATTTTCATAATTTTTAATATTATTAAATCATTATTAAGAAAATATAATAATTAATATAATGAATCAAACCATTTACAAAAAACCAAATGATCATTACATGAAATGTAACTTTAACAAGGAATCGTTAATTAAAGGGTAATGAAAGGTAATAATAAAATTAAATATATTATATTATATATATAAATATCATTATTTTATATTTTCTTAATAAACTTATTTTAAATATACATGAGGTTTAAATCAATATGAAAAGAGTCAACACTTAAGGTAAGGGATTATTATCACACTTTTCATTTCTGTGAGACAAATATCATATTCAGCACATTTCAATTATATGTTATGTATATACAAAAGATGAATGTATTTAGTGATTATTTTAAATAAAATAAATTTTATTTACATATCCAATTGAGGATATCTCTTTATGATATTTACAATTAAAATGTTACCAAACCGGGAAGTGATTTTTGTCTCAATTTTTTTCTTTGAAACATATATTATGTTATGAACCTATATTATTTCATGATTTTTATATACATCCCATTTCACATATAAAATCATAAATTTATTAATACTAAAGTTATCTTATGTTCTATTTTATGTTTTTTATTTGTTATAATTTATATTATATGTCACCAAAGAGGTAAATATTTTATGTTATAATCTCATCATTCATTAAGATTGTTTAAAATTAAGTCTCTAATGTTTAAATCTCAGGATATACCAATCATGAATTATCATTAATTTTACTCTACTATGGTTATTCACATTATATTCAACTAATGGTACCATTTTCCACTATTTGGTACATTAAATTATTAATAAATTGTAATAGGAAATCATGAATATGTTTATTTATTCATTTATAAAATCTTTTTAATCCAAAACTATATTTTTTATTTTTTTTAAAAAACATTTATAATATAATAAGTTATTTTTAAAATTTTTGTGTTTAAAAATTGTTTTAATTAATAATTAAATATTTATTTATATGTTATTGAGATATTTTGAATTAAAAATGTTTTAAAAATGATTTATGTTTTAATAAGAAGTTTTCAAGGATGAAAGTATATATTCCTGAATAAATGAATTAATTATTTTGAAAATATTAATTTATATTTTTTCAATTTGGGTTTCAATGTAAATATATTTGAAATTGTTTTCTACTTTAAGAAATGATTTAAAATAAATTTTATTCTTCTTAGGAAATGTTCCCAGTGATATTTCAATACAAAACTCCATCAAATTTGAAATACATTGAAATAGCTTATTATTTAAAAGGGAGAGTATATAAGGAATCCATTTTTTTAATTTATATCAATGGTATATATGTAAGATGACCCATATTTTATGTAACCTATTTCACTTCCAGGGGAAATACAATGTTAAAATTCTTACGAAACCTGAATATATTTAAGGGTTATTCTATGATGACGTTATTATGAACCATTTAACTTTTCAATAAGTAATGATATTATTAATTGATATGATCTTATTGAAGACAAATTTATGATTTCTTTATGTGATTTGTAGGACATATATCTCCCTCTAATTCATTTGGAAAGGATAGATAACTCATGAGTATATATGTTACGCGTGAACCAGATTATATGTTCACAATTCTATGTGTGAACCTGATTACATGTTCATAATATTACATTTGAACCAGATTACATGTTCAAAGTGCCATGTTCAATCCTGATTACATGTTCATAATGTTTTACATAAACCTGATTTACATTTTCAAAATGTTATTCGTGAACCTGATTACATGATCATAATATTTTGTGTAGACGTATCTCTCATGTTCATAATGATTATCATGGTCTTGGTATCATGTCCATAAGTTTGTGGGAGGGACTTAATTCATGTCCTTAAATTATTGAGTGATCTTTTTTCTATTTATTCATCATCACAATGTTAAATAATGATTGGTATGACGTAAGTATATTCCATATAAAAATTATATGCTCCCATAATCAATGATATTTTAATTCATAATGATTAATTTCTTAATAACTGCAAAACATTAATACCTGATTCAAGTGTATGAAACATTGATTTGCTTGTATGTTTTTTCCATTTTTATTCTAATGTTCAAAAACACTTATTTTTATGGTATTTGTATGTATCTCCATTGTTTACCTACTAATCATCGTAGATCACCCATTCATTTTTCCTTTCATATGGTTTGGATGAAAGTTTTTATGTAGGCTATCTATTAGAAGAGTACTAAATGGAAAGATCCTCATCGGAAATATTGAATATATTTCAAAATATTGTTGTATTTTTGTCCAAATATCCAAAGACACAAATCTATTACAGTCTTCATTAATGTTTTTTTGTAATGCACTATATATTAATAAAAAAGATGTAACATCCATGTATGAAAATCACAGATTGTTGTTTTTGGTATCAAATGAAAGGATTTTTTATCCATTAGAAAATAATTTGATAAAACATTAGTGATATCCATAGTGATATTTTTAAGAATATTTATAGGGATTTATATATGGAATTCCTACAGATGAGTCAAAGTCTAGAAATATTTCTGGGAATTTTGGTAATGGATTGAAAAAGTAGTTTCCAAGATATGCATGGCATTCTAGATTCCACATGTTGCTCTGTATTTGGATCATATTTACCGTGAGGTAATAACCCCCATAAAACTGTATTGAGCTAGACATGATCGAGAACGGAAGCCTAAGAATTAATGTTTTTTACACAACTAGTTTGACACTACTGAGGGATGCCGTTTTTAAATTCATAAAAAATATAAAAAATATAAAAAATATTTTATAAATAATATTACTATGAATGAAATATGATTAACATAAGGTGACATATATTTAAGAAGGTATCCCAATTATATATCATATAAGTGATTTTTCATGATCCTGTGGTTTCCCTCATTGATAAGTATTATTTATACAATGTTTTTTAGTTTTAGACAATGGCGGGAACAAGAAGAAACAAGGTAAATGTTAAATGTTGTGAATTTTTTTAATGACTAGTCAAATGGGATATTCACTGGTGTGAAGTATTTTGTTTTCATATATAATAAGTTTTTAGGAATCATGACTATAAATTTGTACCTAATCCAACTCTAAGAATCAATAAATAAGATATGTAATGAGATCACTGTGAGTCTAGGTAGTGAAGAACATTGATGAAAGACAGTTATGTTTCCTACATTTTGAGAATATGATAACATAACAGAGACATGGATTTGTTAGAGGAACATGAAGACATTTTATCTTTTATAAAATTGCACAAATAATGTAAAAATAAAAGAAAAATGAAGAGATTGTTTAATTAAGTGGATAAGAATATTGGTCTCCCAATGATATCATCATTGATTTAATTAATGAAATGTAGAAATTTTTGGCATTATGAAAATTTATGTCTTAAGGGGAAAGAGCACGAAGACAATTAGTATGTTGGAATGGGTAATTTTATTATTGCTAATAATGAAGATAGTACGATTTAATTAAGAGAGAAAATTTTTATTAAGTAATATGATGATGAATACTGATTAATAGGTTATGGAAGAAGTAGAATGATCAATTTATTAATATATTTGAATATAAGGATTTTGTTATATGAATCAATAAATATATAGTGATTGTTTGTAGAAGTTTTTAAGGAAGTATATTAAATAATATATTAAATGTATATGGTAGAAAAAAATTGACTTAATGGTATAGTTATATTTTATGGAATACAAATAATTAAAGTAAGGTAACTCTTAATATCTTCCTGATGTTGAGAAAAAGTTGTACTAATTAAATTAAGAGATGTATGATAAGAATAAATAAAATTGTATAGTATTGATGACCTCAAAACTAATAAATATTTTATTGAAAATTAGGTTCCTTATATCATTGATGAAGATTACAACATTTTTGGATTTATGGAATATATACAATAATTTATTTTTCATATGTAAGGAATGAAAAATAAAGCATGTTTTCAATACAGTTTTAGGGTTTTTATGTTATTTTCATGTTATCAAAGAATACAAGATGAAGGTTTTCACATATTTGGTATGTGATAATTAATAGTAAATTTATGATATTGGGGATCAATTTTAAGCTGTTGTTTATAAATTTAGTGACCTTATTTCTAATGATTGGTATTTTCATCTTTTCTAAGTGTCATAGGATAACAAATTATGAAATGGTTTATATTGAACATTGAATGAGGTTTTAATGATTAATGTATTGAAATATGAAGATTTATTTATATTGGATAACCCATTATAGTCATTTTCATGTAAAGATAACTAATGATAGATGGAATAACTTATCATTATATTTGTGGATCGAATGATCTAATAGTGATTTAGAAAAAAAAATTACCATTAATTAATAGAGTAAGAGTGAAAGTGGAAATTGATCAAGGAACAGCCGATTGATGATATTTTTCTAATGAAATTTAATTTAATCATGTAATTATATATTCTGTTGATAATTATTCAACATTTGAAAAAAAAGGATCTTGAAACAAAAATGTAATCCTAGTATCTTCATTTCAGATGAATCCGTTTGTCCTTTATATCATAATTTTTTTCTGATCACTAAATTTCTATAGATCTCCCATTTTCTTATTATCAGTGATTTCTGTCAATGTCAATAATTATTTACGTTTTTCTTCCACATCCAAATATCCACTTCCCACTTATGTTCTCATATATAGAATCATAATTATGAGATACATTGGTTAACCATTATGTTCCAATAATTACCCTTTTATATAAATTTATAATATTAATTTTAATGATGTTGGTTAAATAAATTAATCCTTAATAAATTAATAATTTTATGATATAGATGAATTTTGAGAAATATATTCATTTTATGGGGGGTCGAATGTATCACCCCCAGTTTTTATGAATAATATATTTTCTAATAAATTAAAATTATTTTATTTCATTAATTGAAATCTACATCAAGTTATTATTCATTTATATGAAATCCCATGTTATGTATATGTTATATGCAACATTGAGTTTATCTTGTGGAACACACAACATTTTTTTGACTTATGTTACACATAATATAATGTTTTACATAACTATAATATAATAATAATAATATTATTTAATATGATATTTATCACCAAGGTGTTGGAATTGAGGGAAATAATATGATTAAATAACATAATAAGATACATATTTTTTACTTCTTTACTAGTTATATATTTATTAGAAATAATATTACAAGAATCTAAAAGAAAAAGAAATTTTTTTGAAAACAATATTTTTCTAAAAGATGGTATAATATTATTTGGTTCGCACAATTTGAAATTAAAATTTACCACTTTTAAAAAGAAATTAAAAAATTATTATTTTTAATTTGAGTAAAAAAATTATATTAGCATGAATTATATTGAATTCTCTAAGAAGTTAATTTTTTTTATGAGAAGTGAAAAACTATGAATTGTGAGCGTCATTTAAATTTAATAAATTTATAAGGTTAAATTATATTTTTAAAAGGTTTTCTAGACACAATAGGTAAATTAAACATCTATTTATAAAATTTACTCCATTATAAACATTGTCTATTTAAATTGGATGTAAAATCATGGTATTCTTTGGAACATTTTCATTTTAAAGACCCCCTTTTTTACCATGTCAATTGGATTAATTTTAAATTATGTATCAAATTTTTTTTTGATTAGAATTGAAAAGAATATCCCATATTTTTAAACATAATAATACATAATTTATAATAAGTTCAATTTAATTATTCAACAAAGTGATTAGTGAATAAAATTAAAAATTTATTACATCGATTAAGATATAAAGAAGATTTCATAGAGGATAAAAATTTATTTTTATGATTGAAAATGACCAAAAGTAAGAAAAAAAATATTCTAGACGTATTTCAACCTTATCTATTATAAGGTTCAAATTTTATCCATTTTGAAAATTATAAATATTGAAAATGTAGATGGAAGTATGTATTTTAAAAATATTCTAGTTTTTCCACTCACCTACCTTATAAAATGCCACACCCTCTCCCACTTTGTTATCTCATCTCATTACATTTGGGTCTTAAAATATCTATAAAAATATATTTGATACATTGTAGTCATCATGCTTGAATACTTACCTTGGGAATAAATCCAACCAATGAAGGCATTTGGTGCAATCCAAAAGGATATACTCAAAGAAGAGGTACCATTCATCCATGATCATTTCATTTATTTATTCCTCAAACCCCTTGATTTTTTATACTATTTTATATAATTACAATAATATATTAAATATAATTATGTTTTGTTTTCTTTATGGTATAACCTATATCCACACACACTTCCATTATATGGATTACGAAATCTCTCTTCGTGCATAAGACATATTACCTGCTCGTGATCCAATGTCTTTCATTTTTCCATTACAACCTATAAAAGATATTAATAGTGATGAAAATAACATTTATATATGATATATATGATATTTCTTATTTTTTAATGATTATGTGATTTTTATATCACACACACATTCATTATTTCCATTTTTTGGGAATACGATAATTTCGTTTGATTGTATGTTGTATTATCGCCTCACAAAGCGATGCAATTGATTAACTCTGTACATTGAATGTATTAAGGATGAGTTTAATAAGTATATGAGATATAAATAACATAGAAATTATTTTGTATTTATAATAAATAATATACCTATCTTTCTTTTAATACGACTATAAGATGGAAACATTGTTCACATGTATGTACGATGTACTGTCTTTCTGAATGATCTATTTTATTTCCTACTTACATCATTTAATGATTTTTATAAATACATATTTATTGAATATGTTTTAATATTTATATAATTTATATCATTATAGATATTATGAAATCATGATTAATATACGATATCCAAATATATAATGAATGAAAACATTTATGAAAAAAATATTTATTACACGAAATATATCTTTAACAACGATTTATTAATAAACTAGAAATAAAATGAAACAATAAAATCATATATGTTATTATATATATGAATGTTTTTGAGTAATATATTTATTATAAACATATAATTATTATATATGTTGTTTTAATAAGTACTATGAGAGTGAGGATGTAAGCTAAGGGATTGTCGTCTCACTTTTACTTTCTCTGAGACAAAGGTCATATTCACCAGATGTCTTTATTATTTGAAATATATACTCCTACGAATGTATGTAATGATGATTAGAATTAAAATTATTTGTATTTATATATCAATATGGGTATACCTCTTTCATGAGGGATATAATTCAAAATTTACCAATTCGGTAAGAGTAGTATGTCTTAATTTTCTTTCGTTGAGATGTATGTTATTTTCTACACAAATATTATTTCCCAAGGTATATAAAGATCCAATTTTAATGTAAAAAACATGAATATAATGATCCATACGTTATTTTA
The DNA here is from genome assembly GCA_963277665.1 of Viscum album. NCBI lineage: Eukaryota > Viridiplantae > Streptophyta > Magnoliopsida > Santalales > Viscaceae > Viscum > Viscum album. The sequence goes on along the minus strand of OY728165.1, from coordinate 987,366,903 downwards.
TACTCCATTTTATTTTATTCGTTTGTGGCGATTATTATTTAATGTCACCAAAGTGATAATGTTTTTATGTTACAGTCTCATCATTCATCGAGATTGTTTATGATTAAATATCCAATGTTGAATTCTCATGAAATAACTCTCAATAATTATCATGATTTTTTTTTCCCTTATAGTTATTGAAGGTATCTTCAAATAATGATACCATTTTTTCACTATTTGATACAACTTTATTTATCTATTCAATCAAAAATATGTTTTTTTCAATAGATATGTTTTCTAAAAAAAAGAAAAATATCATTTTAAAAAAGTATTTAAGGTTATTTTCAATGAATATAATCTCTGTTTTTTTCATTAAAATGTGTATAAAATGGTTTTCAATGAATCTTTTTTATTTTTTCAGTGTTATTTTGAATGAATAAGTTTTTCAAAATTTTTTATGATTTAAAATTATTTTTCAAAGAAGAATGTGTATTTTCCTCATGAAATGTTCTAATTTTTTAAATGTATAATTTATATGTTTTAAATATATTTTCTATGAAATTGTGTTTAATTTTTTTTATTTTATATTTGTAAATTCAGATAAATTTTATATTCATTTGGAGATTTTCCATGTGTCGTTCAAAATCCTCCTCCATCAAAGATGTAATAATTTGATATAGTTTATGATTTATTGGATATAATATCCCTGAATACAATTCTTATTCATTCACTAAATTTTTTATGTTAAAAATGACATGTTTTTCATGAAACCCTTTTCTCATCCACAAGTTATACCATGTTAAGTTGCTTACGAAACCCAGTTATTTTCTTGGGTTATGCTATGGATTAACTATTTTGAAACCCATCACCTTTCCACAAGTTATGATATAATAATTTTTTATGATCTTTTGGAACACATATGTATGATTTCATTCTTGGTTGAGTGGGATATATATGTTACTCCAATGAATTGGGTAAAAATGTATTACTCTTGAGTATAAATGTTATGAATCAACCTAATTACATGTTCACAATTTTATGTTTGAACATAATTTGGTTTTCTCAATGTTATGTGTTATCCTTATCACATGTATCTAATATTATGTGTGAACATAAATAAATGTTAATAATGTTATTTAATATAATTATTATATGTTCACTATTTTATGTGCGAACCAAATTACATGGTCAAAATTTTATGTGTGGGCATGTATTTCATGTCCATAATGATATTATTGGTCCTGGATTCAAGTCCTTAATTTTATAAGAGGGACTCATTTCATCTACATAACATATTAAGTGAAATTATTTGTATGTATACATGTTTAAAATTTTATATGATGATGTGTGTTACAGAATTCAGTGTCTATTCCAAAGTTACTTACTCGTGACTCATTAACATAAATTTTATTTTGAATAATTTCTTTTGAAATACCAGTATTATTTCCATGATTCAAGTTGAACATATTTGATATGAATGTTATGGTTTTAAAATTTTATTCACATGTTCTTATACCCTTATTATTTTGTTATGATTATATATTTCTATTGCTTAACTTTTCTGAGACATTTAATCTCAACCTTTCTTTTGTCCTCATTCCCTAGGTAATAAAGAATTATTTTATATAGGGTATTTATATGAATATTACTAAATGAAAAGTTATTTATGGGAAACATTGAATACCTTTCACTATTTTAAAATATTATGTTCCCAGTTTATAATGGAAGAAAACTATTATTGTTATCAAAAACATGTGTTTTTTCATTTATTGAATATTCATATAAAATGATATAACATCCATGTATAAGAATCATAGATATATATAATACAAAACTAAAAAAATTAATCTAAAAAATACATTGATAGCATGAAAAAAGTATCACCATCTAACAATAAGCTACCAAAATCACCACTTAATAAAAACCTCACCTCATCAATACGACACCCTACTATTCCCAACATTGAATGACATGACAATGTCTACACACTAATGAAGGGGAATGCATCGTGCAAGACAATATGCTCAGTAGGGTAAGACATTTTTGTTCCTTAACAAGTATTAATGTAAAAATTTAATCATTCTCATCCTCAATGAAAACAAGGCATGATAACAATATAATATTTTTCATATAAAAACATGGGGAAATTTTAATTACCCCTTTTATCCACATTGGAAAATAAAATAGGTAAATAAACCTAAAATAATTTAATATCCATATGTTAAATAATTTATATTGAAAAAAACCAAATTAGGTGTGACATACCATATCACATCCACTGTTATCAAAACAACACAATCTGAACATTTATAATTGGGAAAAAGAACTGCTAACATCATTCTAAGGATCACACTAGGTCTAGATAACCTATAAAATATTACCTAACACATACACTCATGTATTCATTAATCCAATATACATATGTATCAAGTATATAGAGACAAAGAATACCATAGAAAGTGAACCCCAACTGTTGTAATCAGTCTTATGAACAATAGGATTATAGAGTAGAGGAAATACCAATGAGTATACCCCCAATTGGGGATGAGTAAAATTACTACAACATCTACATAATTACCCATGGACTCACATGTTCTCTATTTTACGAACCATTTAAATCAATTAATTTTAATCACGCCCTACTTTGAAAACAATTTTAGAAAAACATTTCACAGTGCTTAGAAATTCCATTTTCATCTAGTCAAAAATAAGGGAAAATTTATTTTATAAATACCCATATCTACTGACATATGTACAACCAATCAAAAATTTAATTTTAGTTATAATACAATTTCCCAAAACATGACCTTTTTAGTTCACTAATATATGCTAGTGACAAAACCACCTACCTCAAAACACTGATCGCACATGCCCACAACTGAATACACTAATATGGGAGAACACACAATAACAACGTAATACCTAAAACCAATCCAAACATCATTGTATTGATTATATTTAAAAAAGGGGTTATTTTTAAAACCCTGAATTCATTTTAAGAAATTGTTTTCAGGTAAATTAAAATATTTAATGGATTGCATTATATGTTACACCATGTTAATATTTATTTATGAGAAACAAAAATAAATGATTATGATACATACATTAGTATTTTTATTATTCTATTAACAAATTTCTATTTTTTATTTTATACATGAAACATTGATCTTATATTGCATTACATGCAACATCGAACATAGTTTTGTGTATACACAACACTGAGTTTAAATGAAACACAACATATTATTGAAATATTAGTATAGTCATCACCTAGTCATTGGAATGGTGGGTATAAAAAGGATTAAGTAAATTATAAAAATATGGTTTATTTATTTTTAAAAAATTACTAATTTAGTAAACAATTAAAAAAAATATACTATGAACAATTTGAATATAATTAAATTCCATTTTGAAATACAAATATTTTTATGCATAAATGTGTTTTATCACAATAAATTAAAAAAACATTTGATAATTTTTTATGACATATATATTTATATATATTACATTCTGCCAAATATTTAAAAATAATATTATGTTCTTTTCAGACAATACATGAGAATAAATCCAGTTTTACACTTAAAAAAGATGCATTTTCTGTAAAATAATGTTTTACAATCTTTTAATGGCACAATTTTTCTAAATATTGTTTTATAATATTTTCTAAATTATATTCCTAAAAATAAAATTAAATTTTTAAATAATAATTTCAAAATTAACTTATTATCAATTTTATGGATTTTTTGAAATGATTTATTTTTTAATAAGTAATAAAAATAATGAATTTAATTGAAAACAGTATTTTTAACATTATTTATTTATAAAGTTATCTTATATTTAAATTTTTTAAAAAGTAAAATTAGATACATTATAAATACATTAGTTTAATTTAATCCATTGTAGTCTCTTTTAAATTTAAATTAGATATATTAAAATTCCAAACTTTTGAACTTTTCTCTTAAAACAAAATTACATTCTCGACGTGTCTAGTGGATAAATATTAAATTAATTAATTTAAATTATATTAATTAAATTTGAAAATATATATTCAATATTTGGAATCATTTTAATATATAATTTATATTAATTCTATTTTAATTTTTGATCAATATGAATAGTGAAAGTTGTCAAAATTAATCACGGTGAGTAAGAGAAAAATGAGTTTACCAATGGACTATACATTAAAAATAAGCTGTAAATTAACTATATATAAGTAAAAAATAAATTTTATGTCCATATTGTAACCTTAAAACATTATTTATCTAATTTTGAGTTAACTGAATGATTTTTTAGGTTAAAACATGGGTACCCCAAATATTCTTTTAAAAAATGTCATGTGTTTCTTCTCCCTAAGTTATAAATGATCAGCAATCTCCTCATTTATTGACACCTATAATTCCATTTTTACTTGAAAATAACTATAAAAATAGATTTCAAACTTCCTTACCATAATAATAAAACATTACTTTGGGTAGAAATCCAGCCGAGGATGTACTTTGGTGCAAACAAAAAATTTATACATGAAGAAGAGGTAACATTCAACCATGAATGTTTTATATTTTATTTATTCATAAAAAACCATAAATTATGTTTATATCATAATTATATAATAACCTATATATCCTAGATATAATAAATTTCTTTATTTTATTCATATTAACTATAACTTCACACACTTACATCAAATGGGATGTGCAATCATCGTTCGTATGTATAACATACAGCTGCCTCATGAATCGACGTAATTTTTTCTTCCATTATTCCCTTTAATGTTGGGGAATAATGTTTAATTATATCTCTTATATGATATATATTATATTTATGATGTTATAATTATTTTATTATTTTTATATCACACATAACTTCATGTATTTCATTTTGTTTGAATATGTTAAGACCGTTTGTGTGTATGATGGAGTATCACCTCACAAATTGATGAGATTCATTCATTCCTTACAGGTAATATATTAAAGAAGAATTTATTAAAAATATGTGACACATATATATTACATACAATTATCATTGAATGATAAGAACTCCTAATTTAGAATATTTTTATTTGACAAGAAAAAGGAAACAGCTTTCATATGTATGTATGAACTACCATCACCAAGAATGGAGTATTTTATTTCATAATTATATATCATAAAGATTATTATAATTACATATAAAACAAACATATATGATATATATTTCATAATTATAATTATGGGAAAATTAAATAATTATTAATCTCATAGGACAAAAAAAATCATATCAAAACAAATACAAAAATCAATGTCGTTATTACCCGTATTGTAACATTAAAATAGAATTGATAATAAATAGGTAATAAAAGGTCGAAAGAAAATAAAAAATGGTATGATATAAATTAATTTTTTTTAAATATATTTATATTAAATCTCTATTTGTTATATAGGAGTATTGTACAAGAACAATGGTATTGAAGACTTAAGGTAAGGTATTTCCATCCAACTCTTATTTTTTGTGAGACATAAGACATTTACATCACATATTTCTTGTATGTGTTGTGAATACATCCTAATGATTAACTTTACGACTCTTATAGTGATAATAATTTATACTTACATTCCCATTTTGGGATCTCCCTTTTATTGGGTTTATGGTTAAAACATTATCAAAGCGTTTAGTGGATTTCTTGTCTAACATTTATTTCTGTGAGACTTATTCCATATTCACAACTAGTTTTTTGTGTGTGGTGTATATACTGACATATGAAATGTTATTTCATGAAATTAATTTATTTTATGATATTAAATATATCAATTTATGTTATAATTTCATGGATATCATGATTAAAATGTTACTATAGTAGTAAGGTATTTACGTATCGCTTTTTTACTTTTGTAAGACATATTCCATATTCACCCCCTCTTTCTTATAGCTGTTGTATATACATTCCATGAATATAAACATTTTTATAATTATAATTTCAGGTAATTAAACATCCATTTTAGGATCTATCATTCATGGGGTTATGTTTTCAATGTTACCAAAGCAGTAATATAATTTGTTCTTAGTTTGCATTTTTTGAGATGCACATTATGTTATACACATACATTCTTCTATAAGGTGTTTGTAATGCCTATTTGACATGTTATATTTTGAATCTCCATATTTTCATGATATTTTAGGCTTCATGTAATGCTATTATTTCATAGGGAAATTTTATTAAAATTTACCAATGTGGTTAGAATTTATTTATAGAATCACATCTTTTATAGGGATTGATAATGATTATGCATCCATTGATGAAATATTAAAATAAATATCACATGAAAAATAATTAATTTTACTATCCTCTAGTTATTGAATATATATAACGTAATTATACCATTTTTACACTATTATTAATATAAGATAAATAAAAAAATATTTTTAAATATAATATGACCTTATTTATTTTTTCAGATAAAAATCAAATTTATTCAATATTTTTTAAAAAAATATTTTTGAAAATATTTTAAATTTTATTTAAATATATTTTTTAAAGAAAATGATTTTAATTTCTTTTATGTTTTTAAAAGTGTGAATAAATTTTTTTGAATATTACTTTATATTTTCAATATTATATTCAATGAAAATGGGATTCAATAGTTTTTGTGTTTTTAAAAGACTTTCTCAATGAATAAAAGTGATTTTCCTCAGGGATTTTGTATAAATTTTATAAAAATATTACTTTATGTGTTATAACTTTTTTTCAATGAAATGAAATTTAAAAATGTTTTATGTCTTTAATTGTGATTTTCAATGAAAGGTTATCTTCCTTATGAAATTCTCCCAGTGATGTTTTAATATTATTTTCTATAAAAGATGACATCATTTGATATAGAATATTCTTTAATGGGGATATGATACAAGGTTATAATTATTATAATTTCTATTTATTTTATATGTTTATGATGAAAATATATTTATTGAACTTTTTTTCTATTGTTTAAGCTTGTTTATAAAATAGTGACATGAAACCCTTTCAGTTTCCATGGGGTAATCATGTTATTAAGGCTACAATGATTATTTTTTATGATATGAAATCTCATTGTAAGTTATTCGTGTTTTGGTTCATAGACATACCTTATATGATGGGGAGTCTCAAATAGCACCAGGTTTCCATGTTACATCATAACATGTGGTTGGCCAGATAGTGTAGGATATTCTGGTTATCTCTTAACATTGGGTGGATAAGATAGAAATGGGTATTCCTATTAAATATAAACGTTGGAGGGTGGCTAGATTTCACAGGGTAAGCCCATTATAGAATACGTTATGGGTTTTCCTAGATAGTGATCTAATGAGTTAGTTAAATATTTATATATGTTATGATATAGACATGATTGGAATGGGGAGTTAATCTCATACAGTAAGACATGGATAGAATAAGGATTGATCTCAGTATAATAATGTATGTTGTCCATCATGACTATTTTGGGATTTAACACATTCCACTATAAGTAAAGGGATGTAACTGGGGATGTTGGTGTGTCCCACCCAATATTTATAGACCCCATGATGTTCCATGATATGTTTTAGAAAAATAACTGACTTATTGGGAATGATTTTATATAATTATTTTCACACAAAATTCCAAGCCTTATTCCAATGTTATTATTTCAAGTATTTTTCTCTTGATTCCATTATTATTCATTTAATATGAACTAACAAAAATTATTCCATAGTTGATAATTACGATCTTTTATATACAGCGTATGATTTTCAAATGTTATATTTTTGTTCTCGTAAACATATGTGCATGTTATGCTTTTTTATCTCCATTATTTACCATTACTGATCATATGAGATCACCCATGATTATGATTACTTTGCACTGGTTATGACGAAAAATTCTATGTTGGAGTAATAACTAGTTTGATCAATATGGGAAACATTGATTATATTTCTCCATATTAGAATATTGTGTTCAGTGTTTCTAACGGAACTAAACTACTACATTACCCATGAATGTGTTTTTGTATTGTAGTGAATATTCATCTAAAAAATTTAATATCCATGTATATTAATCATGGGTTTCTATATTGAAATATAATAATAGACAAAAAACCTCAAGAACACAGGCACATTGAACTATAACCAATATGTATTGGACCCAATAACAAGATCACACAAAAAATCAAAAGAGAAAATGTAAGAATCATCACTACATGTAAATAGATCGAATATCAAAACAAAAAGGAACACCCAAAATCAATTTAAATAATGAATAAAAAATGATTACTCTCCCAGAAAGATGAAGCCCAATCGAAAAGTAGACAAATCGATGATTGAAGAGAATTAAAATTATCAGAGGCACCTAAAATCACTAGAGTAGATTTATAGGTTGAGAGGAAAAAACAATGTGGACGAATAAAAGAAACATCAAATGTTTAGTGCCGTAAATCCCCATATAATTACATTAACATGTTTTTCAAAACATTTATATGTTGTGTAATCAATGGTGTTTGAATACACTGATAACCCATGCAATTTTATTTAAAAACATAATTGTTAACATTATACGGTGTGTAAACGTTACTTGGAGCGTACTTTCATCATGTTGTGTACTAGGTTCGTAAAATATTACATGAGAACATTACATGTTGTTTACTCCCTATATGGTGAGTAAATTCACTACAAATAGTGAATATAGAATATTAATTTGAAAAATACCAAAGTAACCCATCCATTCTATGAACTATGGAAGTACCCTGAAAATCCATTACAAATTTATACATGGGATCCATGAAATAAAAATAAATTTACATACCAAAAAATTAATTCATTTATCCCTATAAATTTTCACTATCACTAAGTGTCTAATCATGCACAAAAATAATGTCGAAAACTATAATAAACAAGAGAAATAACTGAAATGATGAAACAAGATTTTATAAACTCAATAACCTAAGAATTTCGATTCTCAAGAAGTCACATGGAAGAATTATTTATGGTAAATAAGAGTGTCCAATAATCTATCTTCATCAACACACACTCCCAACTCTTGGGAGAATCTGGATTGTGGTGCCATAAAACATTGACTAATGGAACTAATATCCCACTGATGGATTTTCATTGAGATTCAATTATCTCTACCATCTCTTCAATAATAGAAACATCTAGCTATAACTCAATATATTCCCAACTCAAAACATGGAATAGATTGGGATGGTATTTACCAAGCACTGATATGAGAAAAACAACCTTAATTTACATCAATTGAATCATAAACTCCAATTGAAAAGAGAATATAACATGCTTCTCAGTTACCATAAATAGTCCAGTATATATTTGGTCTATCTTTCAATATTTTCTGAGTTGACAATGACCCAACTGAAGAGAAACATTCTATAATACTTGGAAACATATAAAACAATATAGAGGATGATGTCCTTGATCTTCCTACAATATCTATCTACTGATTGATTTAACCAGACACCAATGTATATACTAAATTCCCACAAACAACTCTATAAACATGCTCAATCCCAATAAAAAATCATTATCCAACATTTCTAGAAACGGGGGTATTCTGAGAGGAAACGATAAAAATCCTTGAAAGGATCCATTATGATCAATGTATGATTACATTTATATAAGATAACATAACCAGTCAAGGATTTCTATCCCATGATCCATTAAAATCCATGACATGAGAATAAGAATTTCCTCCAAATCCCAAACAACACACTTCTCTTTTCCATCTGTCTATGAATGATATGTTATAATCAATCTGACATATGATTCCATAACATAGTGGATATTTTTACAAATCCATGAGGCAATACTAGGATCCCTATCTTAATCAATGGTAGATGATCCCCCATGAACCTTAGAATCTCTTTCATATACAACTTACCCATCTCTTTATGTTTTTTATTTTATTTGATTAGAATTATATGATCCCACTCTATAAATCGATAAATCAACAACTATATATAATTACAACCTTATAGAGTCATGGTAATTCAACAAAAAAATCCATGGATTCCTCTTCCCATTTCCAATCACGCACTAAAAGATGTTGTAGTGAACTAGGAGTTTCAGATTCACTTCCATTATCTATTGGATGGTGTTACAATGTGAAAAAAATATAAAATGTCACACATTATACCTATCCACCAAAAATGTTTCTCATATCATAATATATAATTTTAGTTCTTGGATGAAAATCCCTTGAACAAATTTGATAGTAAAATAAAAATATGATCCTTGCAAATGCTGTGATGAAAAACTGATCCCCAAAACAGAGAATATCATTTAAAAAGAGAAACTAACTATAGAAGGTCTTCCCACCATAAAATTATTGTCAAATTCCACTAAAGTGATAATAGTTATAATAAATCTATATAATATACATAGGGATATATGATGATTACTGAACACTTGTTATAACTATACTTGAAACATCTTCCTTAGAATCCATATAAAACAAATAATAAATTTCCATAAGGTTCCACTCATTCATTGATACAAAATCGTCTTCTAATAGAACTTATCTAATAAGAGTGTCGAAAAAAATCCATTCCAAATAGTGTAGGAAATATGAATGTAAAAATTTTGATGTTATACCACCCACAACCTCTTTCTAAGATTCATGTATTTTTGAAAAAAGAATTAGTTTAAACTATTATTTTCAGAAAGGTTTAGGAACCTTTTCACAAAAAGATATTATCTCCAATAATTATGCACAAGAATAATTGTTTCAAGATACAAATAATTAGTGGGGTAATTATTAACTTGTATTATAATGTGGAGAGATCCTTAATATTCCATATAAAAATCATGAATAAGCAAAAAAACAAAACCTCTGATAGAAGAATCATTGAAAATCAAATACCCCTTATCATGTTCATGTAATATTAGAAAAGCATCCAATGTCAGGAGTCATTTAGTTCAACTAAAATAATAATAACACTTTTCATTCCATGTGAATTCCACCCAGTTCTTAGTATGAGTAGATAATTATGATACCATATTTAAAAAATCCTTATAGAACCATTGATAGTATCCATGAATAAAAAAGAATACAAGAATCTCAAAAACATTTCATGGTTCTTCCCATGAAATAATGTCATTTACCATCTTTGGATGAACTAATAATACGTCAACATAATTCACATTCCCAATGAAGTTCACTTTAAGAATATAAAAACTACATTTTGAAAAAATTTCATACAAACAATGACTTCTCTAGATTTCTAGAATAGAAATCCAATTTGACTCATAATCGTTATAAAATATTTAATAAACCAAAATATCATACATGAATAGTACCAAAAAAGTGTCAAAATTCTGATGGAATTTCTTATTAATTGATGTAATTACAAATGAAAGAGTGATAGGATGACCAAACAACATCACAAGGTATTCATAATGGCCATACCTTCACATAAAATTCATCTAAAATAAATCACACTCTTAAACTGTGAGATAATCCCAACATGGCCGAATATAAATCTTAGAAAACCACCTTTCCCATTTAACTAATCAAAAAGTCATCCACACAATGAAATAGATTCTTATTCATAAGTTTTACCCAATTAAAATTTTGATAACCATTACATAAACATAGTGAAATATAATCCTTCATTGAAAGGAGAACTAGGTTTTCACAATGAGAAAAAATAGGGTTAAGATACCCTTATCTATAGGATCTTCCAAATAAAGATTGATCTATTTCATCTCTATTATATCCATAAGAGAATCGGGTATGAAAATTAGTATTATAATTGGCACTAGGTCAATCATAAACTCTATCATATTCTCTGAAGAAATAATAAAGAAATAATTATTAAAATAATCACGAAAATTAATAATGATAAGAAAATAAATTTCAACAAAATACGAAATGTCATTTGGAAAAACTGCTATAACATGCAAGAAAATCCCAATCTCTGTATGGGAATGTCCTATATGAACAGAACTCAGATCCCACACTCCTAGAAACAACCATGATGTCCCATCAGCTATAATAAATAAGACACGCCAATGATAAAAATGAAACTCATCATGATGGATAACAATCCAATCTATGATGATGATGGTGTCAAACAGATCCAAATTGATTATAAGAAAATGATAGACTAACTCCACAACATCTATTGATAGCACAAAAGGACATCTAAACCCATGCTCTTTCTTCTACAAAATAGGTTTCAATAACTCCAAATAAATGGAAATCTTCACTATTGGATGAATAATTATATCAAAAATATATCTAGATATAAATGAGTGTGATGAATTAATATAAAATAAATTAATCGCTACAAAAAATACAATAAATATGTTACCTTTAAATATTTCTCGACTCGAAACTACCTCCACCAGAAACAAATATATTCATAAAGGTGCTTTAATTTTGGGTCCTATGTATAGATCCCTATTGTATTTTAGGCATACAGAATAACATTCGTAGAAATTGGTTATAATGACACCTGACTATAATGAGGGGTATGCATAGCCTGAAAAAAATTCTATAGATCGCTATAACATCCATAAATGTTTCACATCTTAGCAGGTGAAGGACAAGAAAACACGGGTTTTCTTGCCTATCCACACTGATAAAAATTTTGTAAAGACCCGTAAATTTCAAGGAAATTTTTTTCTTAATTTTCTTTGGAATTTTACAAGAACGCAGTTTCTGACGGCGCCTGATTCCGAGGCCCGGTGTGCCCGGAATCATTTTCCAAAGTTTGGCTCGGGTGCGTTTAGTGAACGGACGAGCGGGTTTTTATAACTTTTGAACTGGTTCCCGGAATCGAATTCTGAGGGCACCGAGGAAATCGCAGCGCCGGTATTCGCTTAGAAACGCCTCTTCCGGAGTTGCGTTTGCTCGGGTGTGGTTTTTAATTTTCTGGCTTAATGTTAAGAAATAAAATAATTTTGCGACAACTTTATTTTATTTCACTTAAGCCACTTGGAAGCCACTTGAAGCCACTTAAAGGTGGCTTGAACTGAGTTGAACTGGATAGGATGCTATCCAGAAATATCCTACCCCCTTGGTAGGATATTTGTGAGGTGGGGCCCGCACGAGCCCCGCCGTTTCTTTCCGCTAAGAAACGCACCCGTGAAAACCCGTCTTAATGAATGTCAACTGACGCATTTTCTAAATTCTTAACAGACCATTTAATTGGGCTGTTTCTTTCGTGAATTAAATAGGCTGTTTCTTTCGTGAATTAAATAGCCTGTTTCTTTCGTTGAATTAATTAAAAGAATTAATTCAATCGTTTCTTAAACCTGTTTTCGTGGGTTGGAATATTAATAAAATAAGACCAACCCAAATCTTTGGAGAAGGTTTGAGAGGATTCGTGTTCTTCTTCTCCCTCGCGAAGAACACGAAGAACGCGAAGAACGCGAAGAACGCCGAACCCGGAAATCGACGACGCTTCCGTCCGTGACGTTCTTCCACGCTCCGATCTCCGATCACCGACCGTTTGAGGTGAGTGATTTCGGATTTCCTCTCAGAAGTTCTTTTCTTTTGGTTTTAAATGAAACACAGATTTAAATATTAATAATTTAAATCTGTTGTTCTTTGTTCGTTAAGCTCGCCGACTCAACGCCGGATTCCGCGACGGCGCGACGCCTCCCCGCGACGACGCGACGATCCCTCTCTTCCGCGATGATACTTTCCGCGAAGAACGCCCGCGCGCGACGATCGACGAGGTAGGGATTTTTATATTATGGGAATTACCCCCTTTTAAATTTATTCCCGTCAATGTTTCTTAAAGAAATTAAAGAACCGTTTTTGTGAACAATTTTTAATCTTATTAAAAATTGTTGTTTCCTGTGTGGAATAATTTTCTCCCGGTTGTTTATCTCTAACACGGAGGGTGCGGGCCAAACGAACACGGCCCAACGACCCTCCGCCGTTCTTCGTTTTGTGCGGATTTGACAGACGATGGCGGAACGTACCGCAGCGGATGTTTGGCGATCCCGCAGTAAAGAACGGATCCCGGGAGGAGCAACGGCGCAGATGGGAAGGAAAACGGGCCACCGTAGCGACGCCGGCGGCCCGCGGCCACGCGGGTCCGGTTCGCCCAGGCAGGACGCGGCTCAGTTGCGTCCGCGGTTCACCAGTGCGGCCCGCACACGGGCCCCAGTTCTCTCTCGACCGCGGGGCTGCGCCCGCGGCTTCCACCCGCGCCGCTCGGCTGAGCCGAGCCGGTTCGGGCCGACCCAGGGGGGTCGGGCCGGGTCGGCCCGGGCCCGTACCCCCCTTCTTCGGACGTCTTCGTTCAAATGGCCGTATCTTGAGCTACAGGCCTCCAAACGACTCGCCATCAGCGGAAACGCGATCCTTGGATCGAGGCGGTCGTTTCGGTATATCGCACTCAAGTTTTCAGATTACTTTGAGTTCAGCCGAGTTGGTTCATACACGAGACCAACCGGGCCCTCAGAGCGGAAACACTCATATCTTGAGCTACGGACGCCCGATTGACGTGCCGTCAGCTTTGTTGAATTTCTCTAAGTGAGACGGATCTTTTGGCATACTCCGCCCGAGGCTTGGATGCAGGTGGAGTGCGGTCAGGTTGGTTTTGCCTTAAAAAACCAACCGGGCCCCTGGGACGAAAATGCCAATATCTCTCAGACCGGGCGTCCGATTGACGCGCCGTCTGCGTCGTTGAGTTCCTGTTGACGATACGGAACTTTTGGATACATCAACTTCGGACATTGTGTCAGTTGATGTATCAGCCTCTCGGCTCGTGGAGCGGACCCTCCCGAATGAGCTTGTTGTGTGCGGGAACCCTAGGCTGGCTGCGACTGCTACTTCGGCAGCGACGACCGTGCAGAGATCCTCAGTGGACTGCGGCGACGACTGAGCAGAGATCCTCCGTGGACTCTGACGACGACCGTGCAGAGATTCTCAGTGGACTGCGGTGACGACTGTGCAGAGATCCTCAGCGGACTGCGACGACTACTGCACTCAGCGATCCTACATGGATCAGTGCAACAGGTCCTGCGTGGGCCCAGTCCTGTGTGGGCCCGATCCTGTGTGGGTCTGATCCTGCGTGGGTCAGCGCTCAGTGGTTCTGTGTGAGCCAGCGCCTACAGGTCCTGCGTGGGCCCGGTCCTGTGTGGGCCCGATCCTGTGTGGGTCTGATCCTGTGTGGGTCATCTCTCAGCGGTTCTGTGTGAGCCAACTCCTACAGGTCCTGCGTGGGCCCGATCCTGTGTGGGTCATTGCAAGGTTAGTACCTATCGATCCTTCGTGGGTCCGACGACTTAGATGGTTCAATTATCATCTCTATCATCATCCGAAGAAGTATACCTGTGTGAGCTGAATCTTGTGTTTCTCTCCTTTGTGGATTGTGTTGGGCTATCCTGTGTGGATTTACTGTTTTCTCTCCTTTGTGGATTGTGTTGAGCTATCCTGTGTGGATTTACTGTTTACTCTCCTTTGTGGATTGTGTTGTTCAATCCTGCGTGGGTATGAGTTTTGCGTTCCTGTGTGGACTGGGTTGTGCTAGGGCTCGGACGTTGGAGCCGATCGGGGAATTGATGACTTAGGTATATGTATGGGCATATACCTAAGCCGTGTCAGATGTTACTTCGTGAATGTATCTCCTCTTCTTGGTTTATCCTTTGTGGATTTCGGGAGACCTTCGGGGGTCTCGGGGTCCCTAATGAGTAGCTTGTACTCACCCCTGCACGGGCTATGCCCGCACTTCGTGGTGTTGGTTGCAGATGACGGACAACGCTAATCGTGGAGGAGGCGTGCGGAGCAGGACAGTACCTGGAGGTGGACCCCTGGGCGGGATGTACTCGGAGCGGTTAGGAGGACCCGAGGAGCAGTGGAGGCTATCTGTACCCACCCTTCAGGTGGGACTTCCAGAGGACGACTCGACGCTGCAGTTTTCCCTTTTCAGTTGCTGGTTTTCCTTTCAGTTGTACTTTACAGTTGGGCTTGTATTTCCGGCCCCTTTTACTTTCAGCACAGCTTGTACAGTTTTCACTTAGTGTTTACTTTTCCGCTTGCTTACTCTGTGGTGCTTGTTTACTTTTCAAAGGCAATGCCTTCCCTTTTCGTTGGGATTTACGCCTTGGTGCTAGTCGCCAGCCCCTGGCCTATGGAAGGCGGGCTTGGGGTAGTCACGGCACGGGGCCCGAGGACGGGTCGTGACAAATTGGTATCAGAGGGGTCGGTTCTACCGCAGACTCTGATCTTTCTCCTATGTGAAGCAATAGTGTTTAGCGTATTGAGTGAGGTTATCAGTCCAGGGAGTCCAGTGTTGGTGCGGCGGCCGACGTATCCATACACCAGGACCATGACTTCTGACTCCCGACTTAATGCACGAAAACATTGATTGCATGTGTGTTTCAAGTTTTCTTTGTGATTACTTGTGTCAGCTCACCAGGTATACTGTTCTGACCGTGGCATACTTGTTTCCTTTTCAGGATGGCACGACGATAGCAGCCAGCTAGTGTTCCTAGAGTAGGGCGCGACGACAGCCCGCCGAGCGATGAGGCCTCAGTACAAGGCCCGTTGACAGCAGAGGCACCGGTGGTACCTTTACCCGCCGAGCCCCCGATGCTTCCAGCACTGGCAGCTGACGACGCACGACGCCTCGGAGCTCTGCACGAGTTCCAGCGCCAGCGACCACCCAGGTTCCATGGGGAGTCGGACCCCCAGGCAGCCGAGGACTGGCTGGAGGCGGTCGTCCGAGTTTTCAGGCTAGTGAGGACACCAGCAGACCTCATGGTGATCCTTGCGGCGAGCCTACTGCATGCTGCAGCCGGACGCTGGTGGAGCCTGATGCTCCAGGTACACGATGAGGCCACCCTCATCTGGACGGACTTCGAGAGCCTCTTCCGCTCAGAGTTCGTCCCGGCCACCCTCCGTGCGGTGCGCATCCAGGAGCTTCTTCAGCTGCGGCATGGCAGCTTGACGGTCGCTCAGTACGCGGCGAGGTTCACCGACCTATCTCGCTACTCGACAGACATGGTACGGGACCCCTTCTTCCGGGCCCGGACCTTCGAGCAGGGATTGAGACACGAGATCAGGGCATCACTGATCTCCCTCAGCATCCCGACCCAGACTGGAGTACTGGAGCGAGCCCTCCTGATCGAGAGCTTCCTGGCTGAGTCCACAGCGAGACCTACCGCAGGGCGGCAGATAGCGGAGTCTTCGGCAGCTGGTAGCCGGCGGATGACTCAGGGTTCCAGGCGGACCAGACTTTCCGACAGAGCCGTTGGCTCGATCCTTACGGCTAGAGACTCCTACGGGAGTAGACTCGACTATTACGCACTGGTGCCTGCAGTGTGAGCATACTCTAGGAGGCGAGAGCTTCGGCTGGGATCTTCTTGTAGCGGCGTCGAGGCCTTACAACGTCATCTTGGGCATGTATTGGTTATCTATGGTCCATGCTCAGATTGACTGCATTAGGCGCAAGGTGCGATGTGTGCGCACCGACGGGAGCAGGTTCACCTTCACCGGAGAGAAGGGAGCCTTAGCAGCACAGGATGGACTCACGCAGAGGAGAGGTCAGCCCATCACTCATCACTTGGCTAGCCTCATCCTGGGAGCAGTTGACGTGCGGAGTCCCAGTTTTCCTGCAGTGGTGGATCAGTACGCGGACGTCTTTCCCGACGACGTTCCAGGACTACCTCCTCGCAGAGAGGTAGAATTTTATATTGACCTGTACCCCGGGACAGCCCCGATATCCACTCAAGCATATCGGATGCCCCTGCTGAGCTTCAAGAGCTGCGGGTACAGTTGGAGGATTTGCAGGGCAAGGGGTTCATCCGACCCAGTGTTTCGCCCTGGGCTTCCCCGATTTTGTTCGCCAAGAAGGCGGACAGGAGCTTGCGACTGTGTGTCGATTATCGTCGCCTGAACCAGGTGACAGTGAGGAACAAGTATCCGCTACCCAGGATTGATGACCTCTTCGACCAGCTCAAGGGAGAACGGTGGTTATCGAAGATAGACCTCAGGTCAGGCTATCATCAGCTTAGAGTTCGAGACGAGGATGTGCAGAAGACGGCCTTCAGGTGTCGGTATGGCCACTATGAGTTCTTGGTTATGCCTTTCGGCGTGACCAATGCTCCAGCAGTGTTCATGTGCCTCATGAACAGGATCTTCCAGCCATACCTCGATCGATTTGTCGTGGTCTTCATCGACGACATTTTGGTGTACTGGACGACGGAGGAGGAGAACACCTACCACCTGCGTGTTGTACTAGACACACTCTGAGAGCACCAGCTTTATGGAAAGCTCTTGAAGTGTCAGTTCTAGTTACGTGAGGTCCACTTCTTGGGGCACGTCATTTCTGAAGCGGGAGTTGCAGTGGATCCTGCGAAGATCGAGGCAGTGCTAGCTTGGGAGCCACCCAAGAGCGTGACAGAGGTGCGGAGTTTCTTGGGCCTAGACGGATACTATTAGAGATTTGTGTCGGACTTCTCCAGAGTTGCAGCCCCACTCTCAGCATTGAAGAAGAAGGGGAAACCCTTCGTGTGGTCAAACAGATGTCAGCAGAGCTTCCAGGAGCGGATGAGGACAGCACAGAGCCGGTAGAAGTCATATGCTGACAGGAGGCGGAGGCCACTAGAGTTCGAGGATGGCGACCACGTCTTCTTGCGGGTCTCACCTCGACGTGGTTTGAGGAGATTTGGCCGAGGCGGCAAGTTGTCTCCACGCTTCATCGGACCCTTCTAGGTCCTCAGCAGGGTTGGCGAGGTGGCTTATCATCTGGCTCTGCCACCTCAGTTGCACCAGGTGCACGACGTTTTCCACGTATCCCAGTTGAGGAGATACTTGCACGACCCGACACACATCATCGACTATGGGGAGCCAGCCGTGGATGGTGGAGTGACTTTTGCGGAGTTTCCAGTGGAGATAGAGGATAGACAAGAGCGGGTCCTACGTGGGCGATCTATCCCTCTTGTGCGCATAAGATGGCAGCACGGGAACCTCCAGGAGAGCACTTAGGAGCGGGAGGCTCAGATGCGTGCTCAGTACCCCCATTTGTTTCCCTAGTTTTTTATGTATCTTTACGGGGACGTAAAGTCCTGGGGTGGGAGTAATGTAATGACTCGTAAATTTCAAGGAAATTTTTTTCTTAATTTTCTTTGGAATTTTAGAAGAACGCAGTTTCTGACGGCGCCTGATTCCGAGACCCGGTGTGCCCGGAATCATTTTCCGAAGTTTGGCTCGGGTACGTTCAGTGAACGGACGAGCGGGTTTTTCTAACATTTGAACTGGTGCCCGGAATCGAATTCTGAGGGCACCGATGAAATCGCAGCGCCGGTATTCGCTTAGAAACGCCTCTTCCGGAGTTGCGTTTTCTCGGGTGTGGTTTTTAATTTTCGGGCTTAATGTTAAGAAATACAATAATTTTGCGACAACTTTATTTTATTTCACTTAAGCCACTTGGAAGCCACATGAAGCCACTTAAAGGCGGCTTGAACTGAGTTGAACTGGATAGGATGCTATCCATAAATATCCTACCCCCTTGGTAGGATATTTGTGAGGTGGGGCCCGCACGAGCCCCGCCGTTTCTTTCCGCTAAGAAACGCACCCGTGAAAACCCGTCTTAATGAAAGTCAACTGACGCGTTTTCTAAATTCTTACCAGAGCATTTAATTGGGCTGTTTCTTTCGTGAATTAAATGGGCTGTTTCTTTCGTGAATTAAATGGCCTGTTTCTTTCGTTGAATTAATTAAACGAATTAATTCAATCGTTTCTTAAACCTGTTTTCGTGAGTTGGCATATTAATAAAATAAGACCAACCCAAATCTTTGGAGAAGGATTGAGAGGATTCTTTTTCTTCTTCTCCCTCGTGATGAACACGAAGAACGCGAAGAACGCGAAGAACACCGAACCCGGAAATCGACGACGCTTCCATCTGTGACGTTCTTCCACGCTCCGATCTTCGATCACCGACCGTTTGAGGCGAGTGATTTCGGATTTCCTCTCAAAAGTTCTTTTCTTTTGGTTTTAAACAAAACACAGATTTAAATATTAATAATTTAAATCTGTTGTTCTTGGTTTGTTGAGCTCGCCGACTCAACGCCGGATTCCGCGACGACGCGACGCCTCCCCGCGACGACGCGACGATCCCTCTCTTCCGCGACGATCCTTTCCGCGAAGAACGCCTGCGCGCGACGATCGACGAGGTAGGGATTTTTATATTATGGGAATTACCCCCTTTTAAATTTATTCCCGTCAAAGTTTCTTAAAGAAATTAAAGGACCGTTTTTGTGAACAATTTTTAATCTTATTAAAAATTTTTGTTTCCTGTGTGGAATAATTTTCTCCCGGTTGTTTATCTCTAACGCGGAGGGTGCGGGCCAAACGAACACGGCCCGACAACCCTCCGCCGTTCTTCGTTTTGTGCGGATTTGACAGAAGACGACGGAACGTGCCGCACCGGATGTTTGGCGATCCCGCAGTAAAGAACGGATCCCGGGAGGAGCAACGGCGCAGACGGGAAGGAAAACGGGCCACTGGAGCGACGCCGGCGGCCCGAGGGGACTGCCGGCGGCGCGGGGTGCCGGCGCGGTGGCGCCGGTAGCCGGTGGCGGCGGCTCCCCGGCGCGCCGCCGGACGAGGCCACCGCGGCTGAAGCCGCAGCGGCGGCGGCCAACGAACCCGCGGCCGCGCGGGTCCGGTTCGCCCAGGCGGGATGCGGGTCAGCCGCGTCCGCGGTTAACCAGCGCGGCCCGCACGCGGGCCGCTGTTCTCTCTCGACCGCGGGGCTGCGCCCGCGGCTTCCACCCACGCCGCTCGGCCGAGCCGAGCCGACCGATGCGGACCGGCCCTGGCTGGGCCGGGCCGGGCCAACCGGGTCGGACCGGGGTCGGGTCGACCCGGGGGGGTCGGGCCGGGTCGGCCCGGGCCCGTACCCCCCTTTTTCGGACGACTTCGTTCAAATGGCCGTATCTTGAGCTACAGGCCTCCAAACGACTCTCTGTCAGCGGAAACACGATCCTTGGATCGAGACGGTCGTTTAGGTATATCGCACTCAAGGTTTCGGAATACTTTGAGTTCGGCCAGGTTGGTTCGTACAGGAGACCAACCGGGCCCTCGGAGCGGAAACGCTCATATCTTGAGCTACGGACGTCCGATTGACGTGTCGTCAGCTTTGTTGAATTTCTCTAAGTGAGAAGGATCTTTTGGCATACTCCTCCCGAGGTTTGGACACAGGTGGAGTGCGGTCGGGTTGGTTTTGCCTTAAAAACCAACCGGGCCCCTGGGACGAAAATGCCAATATCTCTCAGACCGGGCGTCCGATTGACGCGCCGTCTGCGACGTTGAGTTCCTGTTGACGATACGGAACTTTTGGATACATCAACTTCAGACATTGTGTCAGTTGATATATCAGCCTCTCGGCTCGTGGAGCGGACCCTCCGGAACAAGCTTGCTGTGTGCGGGAACCCTAGGCTGGCTGCGACTGCTACTTCGGCAGCGACGACCGTGTAGAGATCCTCAGTGCACTGCGGCGACGACTGAGCAGAGATCCTCCGTGGACTCTAACGACGACCGTGCAGAGATCCTCAGTGGACTGCGGCGACGACTGTGCAGAGATCCTCAGCGGACTGCGATGACTACTGCACTCAGCGATCCTACGTGGATCAGTGCTACAGGTCCTGTGTGGGCCCGGTCCTGTGTGGGCCCGATCCTGTGTGGGTCCGATCCTGCGTGGGTCAGCGCTCAGCGGTTCTGTGTGAGCCAGCGCCTACAGGTCCTGCGTGGGCCCGGTCCTGTGTGGGCCCGATCCTGTGTGGGTCCGATCCTGTGTGGGTCATCTCTCAGCGGTTCTGTGTGAGTCAACTCTTACAGGTCCTGCGTGGGCCCGATCCTGTGTGGGTCATTGCAAGGTTAGTACCTATCGATCCTTCGTGGGTCCGACGACTTAGATGGTTCAATGATCATCTTTATCGTCATCCGAAGAAGTATACCTGTGTGAGCTGAATCTTGTGTTTCTCTCCTTTGTGGATTGTGTTGGGCTATCCTGTGTGGATTTACTATTTTCTCTCCTTTGTGGATTGTGTTGGGCTATCCTGTGTGGATTTACTGTTTACTCTCCTTTGTGGATTGTGTTGTTCTATCCTGCGTGGGTATGCGTTTTGCTTTCCTATGTGGACTGGGTTGTGCTAGGGCTCGGACGTTGGAGCCGATCGGGGAATTGATGACTTAGGTATATGTATGGGCATATACCTAAGCCGTGTCAGATGTTACTTCGTGAATGTATCTCTTATTCGTGGTTTATCCTTTGTGGATTTCGGGAGACCTTCGGGGGTCTCGGGGTCCCTACTGAGTAGCTTGTACTCACCCCTGCACAGGTTATGCCCGCACTTCGTGGTGTTGGTTGCAGACGACGGACATCGCTTATCGTGGAGGAGGCGTGCGGAGCAGGACAGTACCTGGAGGTGGACCACTGGTCGGGACGTACTCGGAGCGGTTAGGTGGACCCGAGGAGCAGTGGAGGCTATTTGTACCCACCCTTCAGGTGGGACTTCTAGAGGACGACTCGACGCTGCAGTTTTCCTTTTTCAGTTGTTGTTTTTCCTTTCAGTTGTACTTTACAGTTGAGATTGTATTTCCGGCCCCTTTTACTTTCAGCACAGCTTGTACATTTTTTACTTAGTGTTTACTTTTCCGTTTGCTTACTCTGTGGTGCTTATTTACTTTTCAAAGGCAATGTCTTCCCTTTTCGTTGGGATTTACGCCTTGGTGCTAGTCGCCAGCCCCTGGCCTATAAAAGGCGGGCTTTGGGTAGTCACGGCACGGGCCCCGAGGATGGGTCGTGACAAATTTCGAGGCACACTACTAGTCACAATATGTGGTATTGAAGACCCCTACATCCTAGAAACACCTCCATAACTTGTATAATGATCATTCCAATGCCTCTTCTTCCCTAGTGTTCCATCAATGCTTCCATGAGGTGGAAGAGAAGAGGAAAAATATTGAACCGTTCCTACCATATGCATATTATACATGATAACTCTATCTAAAATCACTAGATAAGCTGAAAGTATTAAAACAAATACATGTGATTTGATATCCAGTCACAAACCATGTATACACTTATGAGATTTTAGTTGGTCATCCTTTATAACCTCTGGTGAATAAATGAACCATATTAGAAAACTAATTGGTTTATTCCCACACCGAACACTCTTCATGTTGAAAATAGGGGAACTATAAATACCTCAATATCACAAAAGACTATATAAAAAACTACTAGATTAATTATGTAATGAAACCCCTATATTAGGAGACCACATGAGATTCATTATGTACCATAAAATTCAACCACTACATTCAGGACCCTAAAGTATGAACGCCATTGACATGTACTTGATAGTCTATAGTGTATCTAGATAATTAAAGATCTACTAAATATTTCCAAGATAGTCCTCTACCTCATGAGGTTCATTCATATTCTTAAAGGATGGTGGTTTCACATACATGAAATCCTTTGATTGATCAATTTCTATAATATCATTTGGATGTACCTCTAAAACTGTATTCTAAAATTATGGAACTTTCCTATCAACAACATGAACTCCTTGCACAATAGCTTCGATAATGTTCTGGTCAAGGGGAGGATTCCATTTAGGAGGGTCAACTACACCCTATTGATGATCCCATGATACAAATTTGGGAGGCATAATTATGCACACCAAAATAAAATAAATTATCATAGAATAAGAAAATAACATTTCAAACAAGAAAACCCATAATAAGAAAATGAGATTAATGTCAAAACAGAAAATATGAGACCCACATACAAAAATCCCATTTAACTTGAGTATCATCATCACAAGACCTGGGCATACAATCAGCACAACCTACCTCTCATGTTCTGAAAATTCTATGTATAATCTATGAAATATCCCAAAATAATGACTGTTAAATTCATTCCCCAAAACCTAGAGCTTTGATATCTATTTGTGACAAACCAACCAAGATAAACTCTCAATACAGGCGCCCAACCTAGTCTTCCACATAATCAAAGGGGATTATCGATCCCCACGGGCTAATGATTTGAACATGAGAATCAACAACAGGTATAATTATTGATTTACCTTAATTGGTAGTAACAACATGGAATATATACACATAGAGGATAGAAATAATGGATGATAAAAAAATATTCTATATCAGAAAGAATAATCTGAAAACTATACCAGTGAGAATGTTATAAAATAGTCTATAATAGATAAATCCAACTAAAAAGGATAAGATGAATAAAACGACAAATCCAACCGATCCAAGTGATAGGATGGGATAACCCCAAATATCTCACCAAAATCTACCCAAAAGTAAACCAATATAAAACTCCACCACCTAGCCTTTCCTTGTATCAAAATTTATAACAAGGTATATTCACTACCTAAGGGGTGTATAGGGTGTAATCTAATAGGATTAATAGGTTCTAACACAGATTTTACAAAATAAGTATTTGTACAATAATAAAATCATTATCATGTTAAATGAAAATAAGTAATTAAAATAGTTTAATAATTTTTATATTATAAGCATGGAAAAAATAGAATTTCACTTTTTTACAGTTTGAAATCAAGTCGGTAAATCAGTTTAAAATAATTTTATATCCATATATCAATGTGGATATATCAAAAAGAATAAAAAATTAGGTATCAGGTATAATATAAGATCTATTGAAGTACAATAAATAATTACAATACAACAACCTCAAATCGGCCAAAAGAACAAGTAACATCATTCCAAGGATCACACAAGATCATGAGAGCTATGTAACTCATTCCAAACATTTAAAATCACACACACATAAAGCCACTAGACATATAAATCAAATCTAGTGAGCATAGAAATAAACCATAATGTGAACCCCACCAATAGGTCTAACAATATCCTATAACAACTTGCCTAGGGTGTAGAGGATATACCCATGAGCAAACCACTCTACAACGGTCAAGGAATATTACTACACCTACAACCTAAGTACACAATACATCCAATGTTCACTATTTTTTGATCAATTTAAATCAATTCATTTTCATCAAACCCTACCTTGAAAACCATTTTATAAAATCATTTCATGATTTATTGAAAACCCCATTTCATTTACAAGAAACTTGGGGAAAGTATATTTAAAAAAATTCATTTAAACACACACAAATATATTCAATAAATCATGTCATTTCATTTATAATTTTTTTTTACCAAAACTGGAGACATGTAGTTCCCTAATATAGGCCAGAGATATAAACACCAACATCAATACTGAGGTTTAACATTCCTGCAACTGAATCCACCAAAAACAACGAACACACAATGAAATTTGAGGCAATAGAACCAGTCCAAACATCTCATAATTTACTAAATAAACAAAGGGGTTTTTGGAAAATAAGAAACAATACATAACTGAAGAATTAACACCCACTAATCCATAATAATTATGAATTTTCCCATGGAACAATATCACAAAACATATATAAACATTAATAAGAAGATCAACACCATGGGTTATTAGAATTAATAACACAACAAAATCATGCTACCAAAATCAATGAATTTCTTAATAATACATGATTACTCACTTAAATTTATGAAACCAAACTGTAATGATGATCAATTGCTAAATGTTGTGATTGGAAATGAACATAGGCTCCCAAAATTACCATAAGAGAGATCTAGGTAGAGAGGGAAGAATGATGTGGAAGATTAAAATAAGCACATACCATGAAACAACTTATATCTCAATCTCCAAAAAAATACATGGAGTGTAAAACATTTAGATGTCATGTAATCCATAGTGATCAAATATAGTGATAAACTGATCTCAATTTTATTAAAAAACAAAATTTTAACACTCTATGATATTCAAGATTTACACGACATGTACTCACTTCATGATATATAGCAGTTTTACAAAATCATTTTGGTTAAAATTACGAATCTTATACTTCTTACATGACACATAAATTCTGTATAGACAATGAAAAAAATGTTACTTATAAAACATCAAACAAAACCATTTTTCTGATGAACTCGGGATGTACGAGCATAACCATTACAAATTTTTTATTTATAATATATTCATTTGAACAAAAATGCACCAATAATCATTAGTTCAATCTCACTATAAAATGTTATCTATCCTCAAAAGTCCCAAGGCACACCTAATTAATGATGAAAACTAGAAATGAGAGGGAAAATACCAGAAATTGGGTAGCATTATATTAGACACACACATTTGTTAAACCCAAATATGTACACAATATATATAAAAAAACCCAAATATGTATACATATAACCCATATATACACATTTTAAGATATAAAAAAAAAGTATTATTTTCATCATTTAATAATAATGAGTACAATAGCAATAAATTTTATTATTAAGTCTCCACCACTATTACAACAGAAATATATTCAACAAAAAACTTCTATTAAATACCAAAAATATTAAATACATTTTTATTAACCACATAATTGAATTTAATTAATACAAGTAATAATATCACAATTTTACATTGGACACTTATAAATAGTATCCCAACAAACTTTTCAATGTAACCCAATAATTCATTACTCTTATATATTTTCCTTGATTTTTTATGACATAATATAATAATAATAATAATAATAAAATTTTTATTATTTTATACATCCCAAAACAAATTCTGATATTGATTACTTTCATCATTTCAAAAAATCAAAAAAATATGATAAATTAATTTTCAATCATTTATTATACATATCAATAAATATCACAAAATGAAAATTAAAACTACTAATGTAGATCATTACAATTTATTGTTATGAATACTACTCTATAATTTTTCATGGTTTATCTAAATAATATAATATTCCCACTTCCTCTACCAATTTGTTTTTAGTTTTCAAAGAAAAATATCATTTCTTTTACTTTTTATAGGAATCTAAGTGATTGTATATATGGGTTCAAAAAAAAATTATACAAGTTTTTATAATGGAAATGATAAATTTTATGTCTTTTATATAATTTTTTTTCATTGGAAATTTTTCATGATGATGGGTGAGACCGATTTAGCTCTCCAATTAATTTGTTAATGATTGTGTTATATAGGAAGTATATATTGGAATTATCCTTGTGGGTTATTCCATTTGTATGAGTGATTGTAGGATTGATATAATAGTGATATAATGATGATTTTCCAAGGTACATGCAAAAATTTTTAATGCGTTCAATTATTTTTTTCATTGAATTATTTTGTTTCATAAGGCAATCTAAGTGATTATGTTATAATAATGTTTTTAACCCTTTAAATGGTGAGCATTATTTTTTACCATAAGAACATATTCATGGGATGTAATGTTATAAAATATGTACTACTGATTATAATTTTTTCTTTTATGATTTCTTATTATGTTTTTCATGATTACTTTTGGTAAATAATTTTATTTCAAGGGTAAGTAAATGATTATTTTAACTCAATGCTTTATATGGGGTTTTTTAGGAATTTCTAATGAACTACATGTTTCTTTAATTTTCTATCCCATAATATGTTCATTTTTATCATCCCCATATTTGTAATATTTATTACATGACCTATGGTTGAGTAGGAATAACTGAAAGGCCTTTATTTCAAATATGAGGTTTTTCAATAAAATAAAACTTGTTTAAAATGAAATGGGAGTTTATAATTTTGAATCATATTTTTTATGGATTAAATGGACATCGATAGGGTGTATTCACTTTATATTGAAAGGGTTTATATATAATTGGTTTTCTTAATTCTTTAAACTCTAAAGCATACATATAATAGGAATGTTAGAAATTAAATCCGTTCAATTAAACACAGAATTATTGGTTGATTTTTATATGTGTTGTTATAGTTCATATCAATGTAATGTTTAGATAACATTAATGGTTTGGATGTTATTAGGAAATGACATTTAATGTGTATTAATCAATGGATTAGACAATCATATGTTAATTTAATGTTTTCCCAGTTTATTCAACTATTTTTTTCTATTTAATAGTTGTTTTTCTAGTAGGGGAAAAAAGGAAAATTATGTATAATTGAATATGCACAAAAATATTCTTCTGAATCAATAATATTGAATAATTGGAATCAAAACAGAAAAAAATTTAACTTTGTTTACTTAGTTAATGCATGATATAAACTCTGGTACACCTAGTATAGAGTTACCAAATAATACAAAAAGGAACATGGATACATTAGAAAACATCATTAACAAACCTTTTATGATTTGGTTTATGTTCATATCCGAATGTAGCCAATATATGGATAATGGTTTTGAAAAATATATTCAATGTTTTGGGTATTATGAACATTAGAAGGAATCTCCTTCCATTTTTTCATTTTAATGATCAAAATTTGATAAAACAAGTAAATTAAAATTAAATCATTTTCATTTATTATTAATATTAATCAAACATATTTTATATATTTATATTCATTATAAGAATATTAGGTAATTTAAAAGAGTAAAAATATGATTTATTTATTTACCTATTGGGTTTTCATGCAATATATTGTTTAATATTAAAATATAATTTAAAAATGTAATAATTTTAATTTTTTAAAAAATATATAATTTTTTAATTAATCATTTATTGATTATATTAGGGTGTTTATTAGAATATTCTGAGAAGTTATATTTTTCAAAATAATTGTGAAATTCTTTTATTTTTGTTGAAAACTATTTTTTTATGAATTTAGATAGTTTTATTATGTTATATTATTTTTTAAAATAGAACTTTGTTAATTTATATTATTAATAATATATTTTAGGAAATTTTAAATAAATTTTTCTTTTTTTTTGAAATGAAAACATTTTTTACTTAAGAAGACAATTTTTTTTTGGAAAACTTGTTTTTGTCATTATTTGATAGATTACTTTTGAATTAAATTGTACCACATCAGTATATTATATTTGGTAAATTTGATTACATATTTATAATTAGAATAATGTGTATTATGATAAAAGGTCATATTAATTTGTTCTCATAATAAATAGTAATCACTATAAAAATCTGTAAAGGACACTAAGGTTTAAACATGTTACCGGTGGTTAAACTAATGTGACAAGGGTTACAATGACAAAAAAACATCTATATTCCATATTTTGTGGAAATATTATGAAGTTATACCAATTTATATTTTTAAATGTTTTATATTTAATATATTTTTCTTGTTTGAGACATTAATATACATTAATCAAATCAAAAATACAAAATATATCCTCTCCCCCACGTATAAAACAATATGACATATCCTATCCTATACACATTTCAATATACTATTGGTTAATTCAATACCTTTAAAATATTTTCATAGGATATATCCTAACATTATAGAGGTCTCATTTTGTAAACAATTCCAACATTATAAGGCATAATGTATAAATAATACGAGGTTTTTGAAAGAAGATGTTTTGTTTTTAACCAAATGTTGTAGTTTTATTTCTTATTATACCTCTTCAAAAATTAAACTAATAATTATGATATTTTAAGGTCAATATATCCCACATACTGATATATTATTATATTTATTTAATAACTTTTATCATTTTCTTCACTCATCAAATGTGAAATGAAATGATTATTCATGTGTACGGTAAATTATATCTACACGAACTAATATAATTCATCTTCTATCAGAACCTCTTGTGTATGGCTTTAATGAAGGGTTATAAATTTATATTATATTCATTAAATAATAATAACAATTTAAAAATAATATATCTTTTTTTTACCTTTTTATCGATTCAAAAATGTAAACATCATTCATTAATAAGTGTGGATTACCACATCCACTAAATGATGTAAATTTTTTCATCACCACATCATATGGATGTTATAAATATGTGTATTAAGAAATATAATATAATATTTCTGATATAATCATATTTTTTGATTGATTAAATAATTTTTAACTTTTTTCTATCATGTTAACAGAAAAATGTAAATGTTACTCAGGCATGCGTGCAACCCACTTTCTCCATGATTGAGATGTAATTAATTTTTTCGTATTGATCATTTGGGGTACATAAAAATAGTATAATTAAATTATAAAAATAATTATTAATAGAATATTAATATTCCTAGATTGAGGGAATAGTAATATATTTGAATCTATTCAACCTATCAATGTCATTCTGGAAAAATGAGTATAATAACATCAAAACGTCTAACATGGACATAATTGATTATGTACTTGAATAAAAGATGGTAATAAATAAAATATAAGTAATAAAAATCATAAAAAGGGAAATCTATAAATTAAATTATTAACATAACTTTATTATTTCGGAATATAATGAACGAACCTGATGCGTCAGACTTAAGGCAAGAGAAACATTACCTTTACTACATAATTTTAAAATTTTTAAGGATTTAGTTTCTAAATATTTTTATTCCATTCCTATATTATTAAAATTATTATATGTTCGTATTTATAAGATAATAAATGAAGTATAAAAAACATGTTTTTTGATTTTTTACTTGCATTCAATGGTTTTCAAGAAGAATCTTTTTACATATTTTATAACAAACATATTGATTTTCATTACTAATGAAAAACATAATGTTATATTTTAACATATATGACCCAAAAGGATGTTCTCACAACTAAATTATATTTGAGGTTTTGATTCCTTTAAAATATATCATTCTTTCTTCAAAGAAAACCATGGGTTATGTATTTTATATGTATTTTTGTTTTGATGATGGGATATTTAAAAGGAATGATTATTTCAATATCTGAAATTGTTTTGTATATATTTTGAAAATAATTTTTTAATCGGGGTATGGTTTATATCTTAATGTCCGAGAAAAAATAAAAAGGTAAATTTTTTATGATTTTTTTATTGTTAACTAGAATAATGCATTTATTACTTTTATGTCTCTTAATACGATTTTTAGGATCATAAAAGGTTTTTAAATTCTTTTCATAGGTTACAAAATTCATTAAGAACAATGAATAACTCAAGTTTAAAATAATTAATAATTTTCATGAAAAGAATTTTTTTTTTCAATTTAAATGATTAATATCATGGAAAAAATGGGTATGGGGTCGATGATTCTACATTGAAATGTATGGTTTTTAGGTAAATTTTCGGTCCCATGTCTATAAAACCACAAACCTAAATATTCATTGGGAATATAAGAAAGAAAATTCTAGTAAATATACACTATATTATTTAATTTTTTAAGACGATGTACTTATATATGATATTAGATCAATGTTTTAGATTAATTTATATGTTAGGATAATGTTAATAGAATACTCATGAGAGATTATACATTATGTGATATATAATTTTAATACTACCATGTAATTATCGAATCCATGCCTATCCAGAATGGGTATTTATGAAGAAATATGTAGTTTGATGTAGGATAAATTAATTATTAAAATATCCTTGTATATTTCCATCTTGGAATGTTTCGAATATTAAATGATTAGTTTTTTTAGTGATTGATCATTTGATGTAAGCTAGAAATGGTGGTGACATCCATACTTGAAAGAAACAAGTTATAATATAGAGGAACTTGTTCATAATGAAGTATTTTATGAGATAATAACCTATATAATTTTTTGGAAATTTTAATTTAGTGGTATCCAAAGGATGTATCAATTCTCCGGAAAGGATATTCCCTGACATGTGATATTCAAAAGGATAAAATTTAAATCTCAACATCTACAGTTTGATGACAATGATTATTAATTGTGGTCATTAATTAAGATTAATAGTGAGATATATGAGAATGATGATATGAATTGAGATACAAATAATAACATTTTCATATAAATATCCCCCATGGAATTTCAAATCATAATGGAGAAACTTTTCAGAAAATTAATTATAAATAATGAGGACTCACTAGATAATTATGAAGAATGTTTTATAAAATTGTATTGGTACAAACCTAATTTTATTAGGTACACTAGTTATAAAATTAATATATTTTACTCAAGATTGAAAACAACTATATATACTAGTTTAGAATCATACTAATTTATAATTTATTTTTTTATGTCGAGAATGTTGGGATGATGTTTTTTGACATGTATGTGCCTTGTGATGACAAGTCTAAGATGCCGAACATGTGGAAACAAATAATGAAATACTAGGCTAACAAATTTGATTGCGGTCCCCCGAAAATGTTCCTTGTATGGTAATAAAACAATTTAGGAAATATATTATATGGTTTTGAATGTGTTGCCAGTTTAGTAAGTTTTATCATATGTCTCATGACTTCAATTAAAGGGGTCATGATCAATCTAAGAATGAGGTAATAGATATATAGCCTACGATTAGTTATTATAATTGAAATTACATTGGGGAATTATGAAAATGTTCATATGACTTTATTAACTCATGGTGGAAAACATTAAGATAATAAGATAAAAATATATAGAATTCATAAACTGCAATTGGGTTAATGTTTCTTCATCTAGTGAAGTGTTGATGGGTATGTTACATATTTTTTATAATTATACTGATGAAATAATTTACTTTGGATCCTAGAATTCACTCTTTTATGATATTTTTTCATGAAAAATGTGAATATTACATCAATGAAATTGGAAGGAACTTTTTTTATAACTCCGTGTGAAAATATTTAGAAAACAAAAAATTACATGAATATTCCTATTTTTATCAGTGAGATGTTTTTTCCCACAAATAATTTTGAACTACCCTTAACAATGTTTGATAATATTTATAGTATGTATTTCCCTTAAATTTACCATATTAAGATATAATACCCAGCTAATAAATTTATATTAATTGATTTCCAATTTCTGATATCATATCAAGAAGCTGGGAAATTGATTAAATATGGTAGTGAAAGTGACCTATATCATTTTGTTGAAAATAAGAACATAGTTAAAATTAGTTATATTACAAATGTAAATGAATATATGGAATTATTTCTCAATGATTTTTCTTATTCAATTACCTACCAATAGTTTGAATATACGATTGACTTAGTGAATTATGCTAATAAAATTAAAAAAATACCAAAATCAAATTGATCGAGTAGAACTTATTCTTTTGAAAATGTAGTTGAAATAATTTCATTATAAACGTTTCATTCATCATAGAACTTCACCATGGGGAGATCATATTTTAATTTTTAAAAAGAATGACTGTCCAAAGAGACTGTACATTGATTATAGATCCTTTAAAGAAATCATTGTTAAGAACATGTATCCTTTACCTCATATCAATGAATCGATTGAACAGATCAAGAGAGGAATTTTTTAACAATATTGATATATGTTTTGGATACCATCATTTGAAGGTGAATTATGTTGATATTATGAATATGTTATTTTTAACTAGATATGATAATTTAAATATTTTTTACACCCTTAGGGTTTTAAAATGCACAAGCTATATTAAATTATATTATGAACAATGTTTTCCATTAGTATTCATATAAGTCATTGGCTGTGATTTTGGATGAAAATTTTGTATATAATAAAAATAAGTAGGATCATGAAATAAACCTATTTTGTTTGAGAAACATGGAGGAAAATAAGATATATGGTATATATAGTAAAGGTGAATTTTGGTTATAGAATATTTCATTACTCAAGCATATTATTTCAGAAAATTTGATAACTATTGACACTAATAAAACTAATGTGGTTGAAGATTGGTTAAGATAAAAAATTGTCTTATAGAGTCATTGTTTTATTATATTTACAATTTACTATCGATATTTTGTTGAAGATTATTCTTGTTTATTTATACCACTATCTATGTTAATTTACAAAGGAGTGAAATTCATCTGGATGATGGTGTCAAAATTGTTTCTACAAAATAAATATAAGATTGGTGAATGATTCAATTTTGTGACTACCCTCTATATATGGTTAGTTTTTCTACTATATTGTATCATATTTAGAGGAATTCAGATAAATTATTATGAAAAACTACTAGGTAGTTTATTATTATTTATACCAATAAAATTATTTTAAACTAAATTATCATACACATGATTTGAAACTAGATCCTATTATATTTTATTTAAAAATATAGAGATTAAATTTATAAGAATTAAAATATAAAATATGTTCTTAAAATAAATAATTGAATTGTATATCCAATCAGAAATGGATGAACATGAGATAGGTTATGTGGCTAGAAGTGACAATGGAATATGATTGTAGGATTCATTACCATTCATAAAAAGAAAACAAAGTAGTCAATTTTTTCAATTGAAAAAATGAATTTTTAATCATGATATGTTTGGAACATGATACTTTATTAAATTATTTAATGAATTATGGTCTAGAAATTTGTCATGTAAGAACTTGAACTTTTTTAATTTAGGTTATAATTTGTGATCATTTCTAGATATAATTGTGAAAGATAAAAAATAAGATCATGTTCTGAATAAAAAGGTGGAGATCGTATAGAAAGTTCTATTTCCTAAACCTAATCTTGAGGGGGAAAGTGTTTTGAGATTTTGAAAAAGGAGTTTTATGGTAGAAATATCCTAATTTAAAAATTAATTGTTGAGTGTGTCTCACTAAAATACATTTTCTATTCATCTTGATAGTATTAATATATGAATATACTTTTATGAATATTATTAAGGGATCAAAAAAACAATGATATTATAAATTTTACAATGAAATACTTACATATCAATATTTTAAATGCATTTGAAAATTACAGAATGGAATACCTTAAACACTTCCAATAGAAAAATGATAATTTGAAATTATTTCCAGGGATTTCATGGTGGGGATTCCATAGACATATCAGGTTAATAATGCGATTTGGATTATCATTGATCAATTAACCGAATCATCACATTAGTTTCCCTTTGAACATAATATATCTCTAGATAAAAAGTGTAAAAATTATGTTAATGTGATAATTAGATTATATAGACTTCCTCTTTCTATTGTTTCCAATCATGATCCCATATTCACCTCTAAATTTTTGTAATAGTTTTTATAATTTTTTGGGAACTGTATTAAATTTCAATAGAACCTTTCATCCTCAATATTATGGATTTTCAAAGTGAATTATCTAGACTTTGGGGTATATGATTTGAGATTTTTCAATGTATTTTCATATAGATAGGAATTAAAAACATGAATTTTTTGTGTTTTCATATCAAAATTATTTTCATTATAGAATATACTTGAATCCTTTTGTGGAATTATATGGAAAACTCTACTCGACTCCCACTTATTTTGATGAATTCTTGGAAAAATCCATTGAAGATTAGATGTGGTTGAAGAAATGGTTGATAATGTGAATATAATTCTATATTATATGAGTAATTCATGAACATTATAGAAAATTTATGAAAATAATTAGAGGAATGATTTTACATTTAATGTAGGTGATAATGCTTTACATAATGTATCACCAGTAAAAGTGTTAAATTTTATTATAAAAATGGAATGTTAAGTCTACATTTTATTAAAATATAAATAATTGTAGAGATGATTGAATAAGTTACTTAATAAGTGGCCATTCTAACATGTATATCTCAGGTTCATGACATATTTCATGTTTTGTTGTTAATAAAATATGTGTGAGATGCATCTCATATTTTGATGCATGATGTAGTGTAGTTGGAATAAAACATTTCTTATGTGGAGTAACCAATATATATTACTGAACACAAATAGAAGATGTTTTGGAGTAATGTAATTTAAAAGGTTGATTTTTTTTAAAGTCCTTCTGATTGAATAGGCAACATAGTAAATATAAAAGTATATGATAGAAAGAAATCCAAACTTTTAAAATGTTAAATAAAATAGTGAGGATACAATTTTAAAAAGGGGAGAAGAATGTGAAAACCAAGGTAATGTTAAAATAAATCATTTTATGTTATATTAATATATATCATATTTATTTTGTATATTTATAATCATTATAAGTATATTAGGTATTTTTTAGTCAAAAATAGAAAACACATTAAATCTAAAATATTTTGGGTTCTATAAATTATATGAATTTTTTTAAAAATGTAATTTATAAATTTTTGAATTTTAATGTGAGAAACAATATATAATTTTTTAATTGATCATGTCAAAATTACCTTATGGTTAATTTTTTATAATTGTCCCAAAAAAATTATTTTCTGATTGAATAGTGAAAATATTGACTTTTATTATAAAATTTACCATTAATTTAAAGAAATTATAAACATGGATTTTTTTAATAAAATTTAAATTAAAAATTAATTTATTTATATTATGAAGAATACAATAATGTTTATTTGAAACAATTTTATGCTTTAATTTGGTATAAAAATTTTTTACAGTTAAGAATACATTTTTTTCGAAATCCACATTTTGTAACATTTTCCGAGTTTAATTTTAATTTAAATTACGGAACATAATTGAATTGAATTTTACGAAAAAGATTTCATATTTTGACATAGATTAAATGAAATAATTTAATAAGGTGAACATTATTTTTTTCATAGTGAATATTAAAAATAGTTAAAATATGTCACCACAATTATGGTTAAGACAACTTTACGATGGATTTTATCAAAATTTATGAGGAATAAAAGTTTTACCAACAAGTTTGGTGGATCATGTTTTTGGATTCATAAAGTAGTTTGTAATTTTTTTCTTTTTTTTCATGAAATTTCTAGAAATGTAATTCAAATTACATTGTATATTTTTGTGACTGGATGAAGGATGAACAAGGCTAAGAATATCAAATAGATTTCTGATAAAAAATTTACCTTTACATTTTTTTTCTATTTTAAATAGTATTTATGAATGATTTTGTTTTATAAAATCATCATGTATCAATAAATTCTGTTTTGAGGAAATGTATTAGTGTATGTATTTATCCATCACAAATTAGTTGATTCTTTTCTATTTAATTTCTTCTTAGACATCATAATTTTTCTATGACACTTGTCATGAAATACTTATGAAAAAAGTTAGAGAATATGTTATTGAATTTTTAATTCAGGTGATGATATGAGGACCCAAATTTTCTCAATGTCATTATGAAGTGATGATACATGATGAATTCTATGAAGGAATAGAGGCTAGGGATTTTTTAACTCAATCAAGATGAAGTTAGGTGAAGCACTATTGAATGATCCATCACACTATCATATCCAGTAGAATTTCCAATTCGCTGAATGACACCTAAAAAATGATCATTCATTAGTTAAAAATTCTATAAGAAAACTATCTATAGCTAATTCCTGTCTACCAGATGCGGTATGCCATCGATCTGTTAGGGGAAGAGATGTTTTTTATGTATAATTGTATGTGTGGATTGGTTGGACATGTGAATATTAAAACTGGTAGTATATAAGACCAATCAATTAGATAATGATAAAAAAAATAAATGCGACTATTTTTATAATACAGAATAATTATAATGATTTTATATAGGTGGGTATATAACAAAAGAATATCTGGTTTTCGCTTTCCAAGATGGTCAATAGTCATTGAAAAATACCTGACATCGACCAACTGAGTGAAGTAATGACTAATTCATTAGAATTAGGATGAAATTGATAATTCATTAGATGTTGGGCCATATCAAACATATAATCATTTCTTTAAGGAATTGAAGTAAAGGATAATTTTTGTGTAGATATTTTGAGTGTTTTTTAAAGGGATTCATGCTGCTAAAATATTATTGATGGAGTTTTTAATACTAGAAAAGATAGAATTATGATTATGGTTGAACAGTTTCATGTATTTCTATTTGTATAGATCTCTAGAGCGAAAAGTAATTCATATTTCAAATTACTTCTACAGTTTCAAATTGTAAAGAGAAATTTATTGAGAACTATTCATTTCTAATGTGGTTTCTTATCGTCAATAAAATAAGGATAATCATATGTTTTTCATCACAAGGAAGAATCATCATAATGACCATTATTATCAATATAAAAAATAGTTAGGATGCCAGAAGTAGGATGATGTTATGAGAAGATTCTAGATGGTTGGATAAGAATAAAAAATATTTGAGATGTGCTGAAGAAGTCCAAGATTAATTCAAAATTGATGATAAATTAGAAATCTTGAAATTTTTTTGATGGGGAAAAATGAAGTTAGTTATTTTCCATTAATCACCCTACATACCTATAAATATAAGTAAGTAAATTGTACTTTCTGATAGATTATTATTATCAAACCATGATAGAGAGAGATAGAAATAAATTTTATAGACTAAAGAAGAATTTAATGGATTAGGTTTTCTAGAGGATGTTTTCTGGATAAAAGCATAATAATGAATATCTTATTCTGTGGTTACTGGACTGAACAGAGTCATCTAAAGTAGTTTTTCTAGGAATGATAAGAGTGGTTCAGAATTGTTTCTAGAGGATTATTTCATTTTTATTTTTCAGACTTTTGTAACAAACATTAGAGTTTGTATATTCCATAAAACTATATTTTTATATGAAGTCAGAATGTGATGTTGTTACCTACAACTGGGTGTGAAAGTGAAGAAAAATATTTTGAATCTATTCAAATGAAGGATGATTGGGTTGAATAATTAATTTTAATGAACTAACTGGTTAGGTTTTTATTACATGATACACAAACATGTATTATATCATTAATTATAGAAGAAGCACATGCACTGTTTTATTCATCACAATTGTACAGAAGTTTAACGGTATATCCTACTTGTTGTATCAAAACAAAATGATTATTTTCTAGTATATTGTATGGTATTATACTATTTTAAAACCATCCCAAGGAAATATAAAATGTTTCTTAGTAGTGAACCTTGTAAATACATGTGTTCTTGTGAATGTGTAAGTGTTTTTAGAGAATTAAAAATTCATTAATAAATATAGAATTTTTTTTCAATTGAAATGGAAATTAAATGAAAATGTTATCACAAATTCAATCATCCACCTTAATGTGATACATTGATCCTATTTGGTACTTCTCATTTTGTATCAGAGGGAAGGTTCCCTTCATTAACTCATTTCTAATGGTTATTAAAATAATTTTTTAGGGAAAATTTGATTTATGTGAACAATAAGGGTATTATGATATTAATAGATAGAATTGACATATATATATATATATATATACAATGTTTTAAAATCCAATGTCTCTTGGGTGTGGTGTTTTTGGGATGTCAACAAATAGATTTCCCAATTTATGTTGAGAATTATCCTCTTACTCTTGTTGATATTATAATTATTAAGATTTATAAAATAAATAAAAATGATTTTCTCCCATTATTATGGAAATGTGAGTTTCTTAGAGTGAAGGGAACTGAAACTGTCAATGTCTTATTAGATAAGTCAAAGAATATTTATGGAGGAAAAAGTAAAGAAGAGAAAATTTACAGTTATGGTTTCTAAGGTATTAATATATTAAGATTTCTGGGTATGAATTTGTTGGTTAATTATTTACGTGGGTGAATGATATTTGTTAGTTCCATTATATTTTATTGGGTAGGAGTTTGATCACTCAAATGATGCTGAAACAATCTAGAGAATTATTTTGCATATCTTTGATGATAATGTTTAATTTTTTGAAGATATAGATTCTAAAACTATATCATTGGATGATCCTCATAGTACTCAGTCAATTATGAAATGTGAAAAGAGGAATGTTATAAAAAATAAAGAGAATGTGCATTGGGAAATGTATCTCACTGATACAAGGCAAGGAAAGTCTATAACGATTCTAAAAGAAGAACAAGGATATGATGATTATGATATCAAAAACGTGGTATGTGAAAATCTTGACTAGTTTCTAAGTTTTCAAAAAATTTAAATCATTGTATACAAATTTTTAAAGGGAATATTACCATTATATATTTTTTATTTGGGTCTATTGGGCACTATGTCTCCAATTTTCCTTAAAGTGGGAATAAGTAATAATGTGATGAAGAAGAAACAATGTCAAGATGATATTGGAAGTAACATGTTAAACAAAATTTCTAAAAAACAAAGGATAATAAGTTCTAAAAACATAATAGTATAATATTTTTGTTTAAAGTTGAAGATATTGATGTATAAACTAAAAATTTCACTCTCTTTTCTATAGAAAACACATTTGATTAAAATATTTAATTTTTTTGTAATTATTAGTGATAAAAGTAGTTGTTTTGTATGATAATAAAATATGTTAAAACTTTGTCTGATATTTAAATTGAATGAATATATTGGGAATATTATAAGACCTTAAATGGAAATCAATAAGTTGAAGAAGGAAATTACCATTCAAACATTCACGAATATCATCCAGATGAGAATATTATGCTACATGAAGAGGTTTATTTTCAGAATAAATTTATTGAGAAAGAAAATAATTAGAATCAACATTTTTATATCACGATGAAGGAAATATAATAAATTATAGAACCCATTCAAAAAAACATACTAAATTTGACCATAGAGTATCAAGATTCAAGAACTCTGTACACAATCTTTTTTGAATGTGTTGGAAATAGTGAACCAGAGAAGGATCTAAATAACTTACCTTAAAATAATTAAAATAATTTTTTAAATGTTCCTATAATGAGGAAATAATGGAAAATCATGTATATCACAAAAAAATTAACAAAGTTGTGAATTTAGATGTTTTTAAAAAATATGGTTCTAAATCAAAAGATTCCACTACATATGGTTCTTATATGGCTGGAATGAAATAGTAATTGGAGAAGAATATTCTAGGTGATAACCAAATGTTTAGGGCTCAAAAATTTCATATTTTAAAGATAAGAATCTCTCTTATAAATATATAAAAAATTCCAGATAGTATGAAATCTATATAGAAACGTATTATCTATATGGATACTATTGGTATTATGATTGATGTCATCATTCAACAAATTTATGT
This sequence comes from Viscum album, assembly GCA_963277665.1. Taxonomy (NCBI): domain Eukaryota; kingdom Viridiplantae; phylum Streptophyta; class Magnoliopsida; order Santalales; family Viscaceae; genus Viscum; species Viscum album. The sequence goes on along the minus strand of OY728165.1, from coordinate 987,326,134 downwards.
TGGTTTAATCAAAGTCAATACAAATATTCCATGATTAATCGATTGAACATATTTAATGTGACTCATTCCTCTTAAAATAAGAATTATGAGAATGTTGTTTTCAATGTTTAAAATTGATTCCAACATTTCAAACCAATATGTAAATGGTGTGAAAAATATATAAATTTTGAAAAAGGGTGTATTATTTCATTACATGAACAAAAAAATGTTTTTAATATTTCTATAATGCCAAAAGAGAAGAATATTAAATGCTAGGATAAAGGTCTTATTATAGAAATCACTCTCAATGAAAAAAAAACAAGAAATTCCCTAGATCAAGGATATTGGGTGATCCCCACATATGATTGGATATTTAAAATTGATGAATATTTTAAAAGGATTCAGGAAATGATCAAAGATATTTGTAACTGATGAATCCCTTAGAATCAATGGTGTTGGATCCTCTACCATTAGGTAAAAATGTTTAAACCCAAGAAACCTTAGTTTTTTGATTGGTTGAAACACAACAGGTTCTGTGTTTCATGAAATTTTGATGAAATTAATACAGTTTTTAGAGAGACTCAATTTTTATTACAAGTAATTATAATATTTATATGAACATGTTCGGTGATAGGAATTGAGACAATGCACGATTTTGAGGCCTAGTGAGCCCATAAATTATTTTCTATAAATATTAAATATAATTTTATTATGTGAACACCATTTTCCAAAAAAATTGAAATATATCATAAATGAATTCTTTGATCATAAATATCACGTCACCATTGAATATGGTATTTGGAGTTCACCATAGGCCTATCCTAAAGTTGGTCAATATTGGATATTCGAATGAGGTATCAATTGGTGGGTACATTTAATTAAAATGAATAAATAATTAATTTTTTTGGTAATAATAATTGACCAAATTATATCCTCTATAAAATCCATCATATGAAAATTTACCAAGGGTTTTATGTATAACCCTTTTGGTTCTAGAAGAAGTTGGATACCATCCTTTTTTGGGGAAATTTGGACAATCATATGACAGGTGATCGGATCGAGGTGAATCAATATGTGTAGGATGCATAAGATCATCATCATCGCTTGAAGATGTGATCTTCACAAACGCTCGATCCATAACAAATGTAGGACTCATTAATTGTGGTTTCCTCACATTTTGTTTTAATATTTAGTATGATCATTAATTACATGATCATTATTTAAGTGAAACATAGAAAAATCCCATGTATCGAAATAACTTATCCTTTCACTTTATATTTATTATTATTCTATATTCCTAAACATAGTTTATATACTGTGAAATAATTGGATAAGATGGTTGGGCCAAAGTTGTTTATCTCTTTTTTTGTTATCCTCCACCATTCATCATTTCATTCATCATTGGAATATGGGGTAATGATTTGACATTACTGGGTAGGGTTTGAGTGCAATCTAGCCCCCTGATTTGTTGTGGTGAAATAAATAGCATGAAGATCAGTGGATTGGGGATATGAAGATAAACTAGGGGGTTGATGATTTCTTGAATATACTAGATCGGTCATTCAGGTGTGATTTATTGATCATATGCGGTTTAAGATCAGATCTGTGATCCCCTTCTTCCTGATTGGCATGTGGTTAGGATGTGTTTCACGACGCATCCCATGGGGCATGTGCCGTGACTACCCCAAACACCCCATCCATTGGCCATGGGTTGGATACATTCAACAAAAAAGTGTATCCCTGTAATTGGAAGGAATTTCATTTAATTGTATACAAACACAAAAACATATAACACAACAAGAAGAAACCACGATGTAAACTATTGAAGTAAATAGTGTGCTTATAGTAATGGGGCTGGAATACAAGCCCAACTGAAATGTACAAGTACAACTAAAAAGATAAAACAACTCTGGGACCGTCCAAAAAGGATCCTACCTGAAGGACAGGTACATATCATCTCCACATCGCTCCACATAAGCTCCTTTACTTCGTGTACCACCAAGTCCTAGCTCCCTCATTCCTCATTCCCGATATTCGTCCTCTTCACAAGACACAACAATGTGCTGGAAAATCTCGTGCTAGGGTTAGTATAACAATACTCATTAGGGACCCCAAGACCACTGAAGATCTCATAGAATTTCACAAAGGGAAACCAAAGAGCATGATCTAAATCCCAAAGAACAAAACAATAGACACAACTCAAACAGATACTCTACTCAAACTAGGTAATACTAATGTATAGTGGTACAGATGATTTGTCGTGAAGTTAGATCCTCTTATTTTGTCAAGAGGAATTATTGCTAACCATATAGAGTCTGACCCACACATGATTGACATGTACTAACCCTCGCAATGACCAACAGAGGATACAACCCACCCAGAGTCGATAGATACTAACTCCTACAATGACCCACACATGATCAGACCCATATAGGATCAGTATGAGATATCCCACATAGGGTCGCTGAGCACTGACCCACAGAGGATCTGACCAACAAATGATCGGTATGTCGCTGATCCATGATGGTCTACTCTAAGCATGCTCCTCTTCGGGACATGATTTGATGATCCACACATGACACCTATGTGATAATCCAAATAGGATCGATCGGTGCTGATCTACACAGGGTCGCTAGTTGCTGACCCACACATGATCGCTCGGTACTAACCTCCGTATGATCTGCCTCCAACTTCTGCCTCACTAACAGCCACTAGATTTCCACTAAATGCATGCATGTTTTTGGGAGAACCACTCCAAAAGACATCCATCATATGTCAACCTACATAATGTTGCACAAAGAAGTAACCTGATTACCCGTCATGTTATAGGGGACCCAATGAAAAAGATGGCGTGTCAACCGGATGCTTGGTCTATATGTTATTGGCATTTAAGTCCCCAGGTCCTAGTAAGATTTTGTGTTGATCTATCCCGACCAGACATCATCCTTCTCTGAAACTCATGCGGCATATCCAAATAGGACCGAACTATCACAAGGATCCTTATGTCACATACAGCACGCCAATCGGATTCCAGGATTGTTAGTTACATCATTTTACCTAAATCCGTGTGTGATCGCACCACGGTCTGGCTCATCTCGGTCAGACCTGCCTAGATATGCCAAAGGGACCACTTCCCTAAAAGGTTGAAAATTCCAATAATGTTGTGTCGAACAGAAACCCGGTTTGTCTATTACAGGTGCTTACTTATTTGGGGATTTGTTGGGTTTGGGCCCAGTTCAACCTAGCCAGACCGACCTAACACAACAGGTCCCTCGATCTAGATGAACTCGCCCGGGTCTGACCCAATATGGTTTGGCCTAGTTCACTTGGTATGGCCCTATCATGGTCGACCCGATTCAGTTCACGGGCCCGGGCCGCAGGTCCATCCTAGACCGTGTCGTCACTTTCTACTTGAAGGCTGACTGTTTCATCTCACTGGTCCCATGGTTGTGAGGCATTTTCGGCCAGCTGGTGGGGTGATGTGCCACCATGATTGAATGGTCCGCCATTCGGACGACCGGCTTATGCGAGCGTGTTATGGTACGGGTCGTGCCATATCTTCCTACCGCAAAATGCTTGCAGCTTCCGCCGGCTGCGCCTATGGGTGCCGTCGTGCACCATCTTCCATTACCCCCAGACAGTTGTGTGGGTCTCCCCTAGCTACCGCCATCCACCACCGAAAATGAAAGTCGTCGATTTCTTTTGCAGGTGCACATATGTTTTTTGGTGTCCATTCATGGTTCCATTTGTGCCAATGGCTCTCCCCAGCTATCTTCATCTTAGTGTGGCCATTATTTCATGTTAATGTTGTGTTTTAAATTTTTAATAAATTTTCACATCAAGAAGGAAGCAACAGAGGCTTCTGGTATTGTTTTTTTCACTCATGCCCTCCACGTTACATGATAACAAGAGGGAGAGAAATTTAATTTATCAAAGATAGCTTCAAAATAACCCCCTACCTAGAAGAAACATTCACTGATGGTGATCAACAGAACCCCCATCATCGTTGTTGTCGGTTCATGATTCGGTGTCTGTCATCACTACTCTCTGAAACTGGTCTTGCCCTCCAAGTGGTTCGTGTCATGGTACCATTCCAAAACATCATTACATGGTGAAGCCATTCAAAAACCCCTCCCTAAGATCTATATAAATAGGGGATGAGAAGGGTGAGTAAAGAATTTTGAATTAATGAGGTTCATTTAATTAAATAAACTTTCTAATTCTAATGGTGTGGTTACATTAATAATGGGGAGTCAAGCCGTTTAATGGATTGATGTTTCGTTGGTCCCACTTTCACTGCTTGTCCATTGGAGGAAATGAAAAATAATAATAAAATGTCTTTTTTATTTTATTATTCAATTAAATGTACAATAACTAACATCCTCTCTCAATAAACTGCAGTCAATGTGAAGCCTCTCTCAATTGAGTCATGGCGCTTTGGATTCAATGGTTCTCTCATATTTTTGATCCATGAAATGAATCAAAATATTTACAATTCTACCCACACACTTACTGAACGTACCTTAAAAATAGTTAAAAATTTTATTTTGGGCACACCGGGCATTGGGATCAAGTGGTATCAATTTTTTCAGACTTGTAATAATTAAATATAATTATAAAATATATCTGGAAAATTTGGGTCATTAAAATCTCCCCACCTTAGGGCTTTTCACCCCTCGAAGCCACACCCTTGACTAGTGAATCAAATGGGGCCATTGAGTACGAATATAAGCCTCCCGCCCGCATGAAATCTTCTGGAGGTCTAAAAGAAGACAGCGAACACACACTAGAGGTATCGATTGTCGACGAAATAAATACCCATGTCGATCATTGATCTCCACTAGAACCTCTGTAAATGTCACCCCATCATCAATGTCCTGCTCTCCCAGTCAATTTTGTGTGATGGATCATGCATGTATTTCCACAACTGCAACACATGGAAAAAATCAGGTATGTGATGTATCTGTGGGGGAAGATATAGGATATACGGCTCCTTTCCAACTATTCTATGTACTTTAATGGGTCTGATGAACCTCAGAGATATATTGCCACCCCGACCATATCACTGAAAACCTCGGTGATGTGAGACTCGTATGATTACACGATATCCCTCCTCTAACTTCAATGGTGTTCGTCTCATATCAACATAAGACTTAGGTCTGCTATATGCAGTTTTGTTCTACTCCTAGATGATTTTCACCTTCTCAGTGGTAGCTCGTACCAACTTTGGACCCATATGGGCTGACACCCCCTGGTCTGTCCAACATAGAGGTTATCAGTATGGTCAACCATACAAGGCCTCAAACAATGCTATACTGATGGTGGAGTGATAGATATTGTAGTATGAGAACTCCACCAAGGGCATGTGATCCTCCCAAATATGGCCAAAATCATGGATGAAAGCACTATGCATGTCCTGTAGTGTCTGAATGGTCTGCTCCGTCTGACCATCCATCTGTGGATGATGGGCGGTGCTCAAACGCAGCTGGGTACCGAATACCTCCTATAATCCCATCCAAAACTATAACGTAAAACATGTCTCACAGTCAGATACGATCATCGATGGAACCCAATGAAGCCATGAAATCTCATGTTCATAGAGGCGTCCCAAGACATCTACTGATCCCTGCTATCATATGGGTAGAAATTGGGCTGACATGGTGAGTCAGACCATTATCACCCAGATGGATTCATGACCACTGGATGTATGTCGATCCCCAGTCAAAAATTTCATAGATATATTATCCCACATCCACTCTGGTTCCTCATGTGGATTTGTTATTCCTGGTGGAACCTGATGCTTGACCATCACTTGATAAATAGTGAAGAATTAGGAAACAATCTCTGCCAGATATTTCTCCATATCTGGCTACCAGTGTTGACACTGGAGGCTCTGGTACATTTCTGCCACACCAGGATGTACTGCAAGAGGGGACATATGAATCTCCCTCAAAACCTCCTCTTGTAGAGCCAATGGGACAATGTTTCATCCTCGTAATAGGATGAAGTGCTGTCCACCTTCATAAAATCCATCATGTGCCAGTCTTGAGGATATCTGAGCATGTCAAGACTTGTAGTCATTGTCGACAAGTTGTACCTCCTCCACTCGCTGAAGAAGTGGGAATCTGACAATAATAGACATGAGGTAAGTTGCATCATCTCAATCCACAATATATATCTTCAACGCAACTAGCTGCTCTCTCACCCCCACTCAACAACTGTAGACCAGACCCACTACGGAGTGCGTCTGCTACTATGTTCCACATCCATTGGGCATAGACGATCTCAAATTCATAGTCCTGGAGGAACTCTAGCCATCACCATTGTCTCAAGATCAGGTACATTTATGACAAGATATACCTGAGACTCTTGTGATCAACAGAGACTATAGAACCTTCACCCATCATGTAGTGCCCCCACATTTTTAGCCCAAAGTCCATTGCTCCTAACTCTAGGTTGTGCGTAGTGTAGTCTTGCTCGTACTATCTCAACTGACGTGACCCATATGAATTTACAACTCACTCCTTCATCAAAACACAACCTATTCTTATCCATGATGTGTCTTAGTACACTACATACCCAACGCCCTCTTCTAGTATCCTTAAGATGGGGGAACTCGTCAGTATGTGCCATAGCTCTTCAGAACACTGTTGGCATCTCTCTATCTTCATGAATGGTTGTCCCTTATTTATAAATACTAACAAGGGTTCCACAAAATTGGAAATGTAAACAACAAATCTTCGGTAGTACCCAGCCATCCCCAGGAAACTTCACCCTTTCTTCACACTCCTAGGTGGCACCCAAGAAAGCACAACCTCAAAATTCATGTAATCTAATACAACTCTAGCCTCCGAGATAATGTGCACTAGAAAGAGGATGTCTCGTATCCATAACTGAAACATAATTATTTTACCATAAATCTAGTACTCTTAGTGTTTATCACACACTATTTTCAAATGATAGGAATTCTCCTCCTCCATTGTTGAGTAAACTGAGATATTGTCGATTAAAACCACCACAACGAGATCATGGTATATGTGGAAGATCATGTTCATTAGCCCCATAAACACTTTAGGGGCATTGTTATCACCGAATATAATAACCAAGAACTGATTGTGTCCATACTGCCATCAAAAGGCTGCCTTTTTCTCATCTTCATCTCGTACCCTGAGCTAATAATAGCTTGATCTGAGGTCTATATTCAAAATCCAATGATATCCCTTAATCTGATCGAAAAGGTTTTCAATCCTTGGAATTGGATAATTTTTCTTCATGGTCACTTGGTTTAGACACTGATAATCCACAAAGAGGCCAAACTATCATTAGTATACTTGGCCATCAAAATCAGGGCTTCCCATGGAGAGACATTGGGCCATATGAACCCATTCTTATGCTAGTCCTCAAGCTGTAACTATAACTCCTGAAGATCCATGAGAGCAATTTGATATGATGGAGTATATATCAGTTTCATCTTGGGTTACATGTTGAGGTATAAGTCCACCTCTCTACGAGGAGGTAGTCCCTAAAAATCATCAGAGAAGGCTTCAACATACTAGTCCACCACTTTAGAATAGCTCAGGATCTCAACAACATCAACTAATTTGAGGGAAAGGCTATCCAAATGATATGTGATCAGTTGTATCCTCATTTGGTTAAGCCCATCCATTGCTGTAATGGTTCCTTTCTCTCCGGGGAAGGAAAAATGGTCCCATCCTCAAGGACACACCACACTTTGCGCCTAATATAGTCAATCTGAGAATGGAATGTGGATAATTATTCTATACCCAATAATACATCATAAGGCCTCGACATCTGTTCTAGAATATCCAAGCCATTTCTCAAGCCTCCTAGAGTAAGCTCATACTGCAATCACTGGTGTAAAATTATGGAATCTTCTACCGTAGGTGTCTTTAATCATAAGGTCTGAACCAACAGCTCAACCAAAATCTCTGAGCTCTGATGGAGTGTCATTGAAATGAATGAGTGACTGGAGCCTGTGTCTATATGTACTATAGATAAGGTGGAATAGACACATATCATGCCTCTAATCATATCTAGAGAGTCGTGGTCATAGCCCTCCTATTCTTTTAGATGTGCTCGACCCAGTCCTCATGATCCGTGTGGTTTGGGTGTACCACCGGGTGGTGGTGGCAGTAGAACCTCAAATCATCACCCACCAACTTCTACACGAATTTTTTACATTTCCACATCCGCCAACATATTGAAATACTCACTTTAATCTATATCTCTAGCTCAGAGGTCCCTCAACAATCTTCTGATCGTTGGTATGGCGGTTTGGGCAATCACGAGCCATGGGTCCCCGCCTGCCACATTAGAAGCACACCCTTCCTCCCAGTTGACCTCCTCTGCCTCACGAGCCCCACACCTCTATCCCTATATATCGAGGACATCCACTAGAAGGTCCAGTCTTCTTGGACCTCTATGTAATATACCTACTACCGGCCGTAGAGGACTCTGATACGTGTCACCCGGTGGTGGGTCTACTGTCATTGTCTTCACTACAAGGAATCACTCCACCAAGAGTGCTCACACTAGCACTCCAGCATGGTTGGGATGCTGATAGATACTATTGAAGCTCTGATCTCTTGTCAAAGTCCCATATAGAAGGTACTATCCAAAAATAATGTGTCTTGCAAGATGTCAGTTGAGTATCGTGAGAGGACGGTGAAACTTTCCGAATACTAGGCCACGGTCTGGCTCCCCTGCTGTAAGCAAAGTAGCTCTTGTATATGCACAGAGCGTAGAGTTTTTGGGATGAAAAATTCCCTTTAGAGGCCCTCTAAATCTTCACAGATGAGGGTCACCTAGTCATGAGTCTAGAGAATCAGGCTCCACAAACTCCCTATTGCACATTTGAAATGAATGGTTGTTAGGATCACCATAAGGCCAGCTAGTGTCCCAACCAGGTGTAAAACTCTAGACACAACCTCCAGCCAGTCCTCAACCGCATGTTGATTCATCTCTCCTCAGAACCTCGGAGGCATCTACCACTGAATCTTGTGAAACTTTATATGCTAGTGTGCACGATCTGATGGTAGGGTTGGTGTAAATGACTATCCAAGGGGTAGTGGTGCTGCTGGTACACCACCCAAAGGTGCTAACACCATCAGAGGGCCCTCCATCGAGGCATCATCACAGGGTGGGCCATCATCGTGTACCCTCTCAAAAATAATTTCCAGTTGTCCCTGTGGCATCATACTAAAGGAAAATATGAGCACCATGGTCAATATGTAATACCTAGTATGATGACTCAAATAGGTCAAAAGTAAAACACTTAAAAAACACATGCATTCACTGTTTTCATGCACCGAGTTGGGAATCATAATTCAGGATTCTGTTGTAGTATTACATCGACTTCCACAACAATAATGGATTCCCCCTAATGAAAACCATAATAAAAACACTTAGCCATATTTCTCCATTAAAAGATCAGAGTCCTAGTTCATTAATAGAACTAACTCCTATAATACCACTTTGTCATGACCCATCCCCTGGGGCCCATTCCGTGACTACCCCAAGCCCGCCTTCCATAGGACATGGGTTGGAAACTATAACTGAAAAGGTGTATCCCTATAATCAAAAGGAATTTTCTTTAATGATGTACAAACACAGAAACCAAGAACACAACAAGAAGCAACCACAATGTAAATTGCTCCAATAAAAAGTACGATGAACGAAAAGGGACCTGAATACAAGCCCAACTAAAAAGTACATGTAAATCAATAAATAGAAAAAAAACTCAGGTATTTTCCACTAGGGATCCTACCTTAAGGGTCAGTACAGTTCGTATCCACAACACTCCACATATGCCTTTCACATCCCAATACCGCCTTCTCCTGGATTCCATAAGCCTCATCCCCACTACTTGTTGCCTGTACATGAAAAAACAAGTTGTGGGAGAAGGCTGTTCATTGGTGAGTATTATAATACATAGTATAGACCCCGATATCCCTGAAGGTCTCATAGAATTACACAAAGGAAAAAAAATGAATGATCTCAATCACAAACCAAAAAGCTATAAACACAACTCAAAAAAAGTATCAACTCAATCAAGGTATTTGTGATGTATATAAGAAAAAATGATCACTCATGAAGCTAGATAATCTAATTATATCAAGAGGCACAACTATTGAATGAAGGGAGTCTGAAACACACAGTATTGATAATTACTAACCCCCAAAATGACCCACATAAGATCCGACCCACCCGGAGTTGATATGTACTACCCCCAGCAATGTCCCACAGAAGAGTTGAACCACACATGATCGGTATGTGCTGAACCGCACAAGATCGCTGAGCACTGAACCACATAGGATCTGACCCACACCGGATCGGTATGTCACTGATCCATGGTAGGCCTCTCTTAGGATGGTCCTCTTCAGGTCTCAATGTGATGATCCATACATGTTCAATAGGTTCTTATCCACACATAATCACTCGGTGATGATCCACACATGTTCGCTAGGTGGTAACCCCCACTCGATTGCTCGATACTAGCCACTATAAGATTTGTATCCAACATTCCCCTCACTATCTGAAACTCGATTCCTACTTATAGAATGCTTGATTATGGGAGAAACGAAACTCAATCCATTGGTAATATTTCAACCAAAATAGATTCCCACGAATAAGTAAACCGATGACCCATCACACCATAAGAGTCCTAACTCAAAAGATGGTGCATCAATTGATTCAGAGTCTGTACGTTATTTTCATTTTAGTGTCGATATCCTGGTTGGATTTTCAGTCGATCCCACCCTATCAAAATCCAAAATTCTTCGAATATTATTTGTATTATCTCAAAAGGACTTCCTTGTCACTTGGTTCTTTATGCCACAGATGACACATCAATATGACTACTGCTCTGTTAGTTACATCCATTTCCTTAAAATGGGTTGTGATCACACCTAGTACTGACCCAACATGCTCAGGCCCACCGAAATATTCCAAAGGGACTGCTTCCCTAAATTGGTTCCAATGCCACTGATAGCATGTCGGACAGAAACATGGTTTGTCAGTTACATGTGTTTATTTATTTGGGGACTTGTTGGGTCTGGGCCCGTTACGACTCAGTCAGACCTGCCCAACACAACAAGTCCCACAATCGAGCTGAAATTGCATAGTTCCTCCCTTTTATTGTTCGACCATGTTCACTAGGTATGGCCATGTGGGGGTCGGCCCTGTGCGGTTCACGGTCCCATGGTGCGATTGGCCTGATCCACCGGGCTGCGGGTCCATCCCGCTGAGCCGCAGGTCTGGCCTGCTTGGTCGGCCCGCACCGACCTGGTCCACCTAAAGGTGGACCATTGCGTCCTATTGGCCCCATAGTTGTGGGGCCTTTTTATCCCGCTAATGGGATAACAGCCCACTACGATTCAATAGTTGGTCATTCAACCGACCGACTTCTGCCAACGCAGAACGGTGCGAGCCGCACCGCACCTTCCTGCCGCGACCAGTTGGTTGCAGTCGCTTCTGCCAGTGGAACCTTTTCATTCCACCCTTTTCTCATGCGGCCATCTCGGTCTAGCCTCCCTTGGACATGGTGGCGCACCATCATGCACCCCTTCCCCCTCCTGCAGCCAGTTGACACGGGTCTCCTCTGGCCCCCACTAACTTCCTCTTTAATGGCGCACTAGTGGTTTCTTCAGTGGGTCACCATACATGCTCTGCAGTCCATTCATGGGTGTAGTCAGTGCCTATGAATCTCCAATGCTGCCACTGTTATAACATGACCTTCTATTTCATGTTATCATTGAGATGGAAATTGTTCCCCAAAGTTCACATCAAGAACAATGTGGTAGAGCATCCGGGCCTTTTTCGTTTGGCCCATGCCCTCCGCATTACATGTTAACAATTTTAAGATATATATATTTCATCAAATACAACTTAATAAAAATCCCCTTCCTAGAAGAATCATTCTCAAATGACGATCGATGAAACCCCCTTCATCATTGTCATCTATTTGTGATTCAGTGGTGCTCTTCACTGCTCGCTAAAACCGGTCTTGTCCTCCAGGTGGTTGGAATCATGGTACTTTTCCTAAGATTTATCGGTTGGTGAAGTCATGTCAACACCCCTCCCTGAGCTCCATATAAATAGGAGAGGAGAATGGTGAGTAACACAAGTGGAATTAATGAGGTTCACTAAATGATGGAACCTTTCTAATTCCAATGGTGTAGTTACAAGAATAATGGGGAGTCAAGCCATTTAATGTGATGACATGTCGTTGGTACCACCACCACCGTGTGTTCTTTGGAGGAAAGGAAAAAAGAAAAATAATATAACAATGTTATTTTAATATACTATTAAATGTCCAAAAACTATCTTCTTCTTTTTAAATAAAATTATCTAAGTGAATCCTTCCGTGAGAGAATCCCAATGCTTCGGATTCAATGGTACTCTTTGATTTTCGATCCAAGCAACAAGTCAAAAGATAGAAAATTCAACTCACATGTCTACTGAATGTATCTTATAAAACTTTCATAAATTCATTCCAGGAACACCGAGACATGGATTCAAGCGCTATAATTTTTCACAAACTCGTAATATTTCAATGTAATTTAAAAAAATTAGATGGAAAATTTGATTCTTTGCAATGTGAGGTGTGACGAGATCAGTTCCAAGAGAAGGTTGTGCATGGGTTCTCATAGTGGAGGCTGATTGGCATGGATGGAATAGTGTTTAAACTCGGATATCTGATGAGGTGGTTATATTTGATCATATAGAATATCATGAAAATTAATAATAATAATAATAATACTAATATTTATGGGTTTATAAAAATTAAATTAAGATATGTTTTTAAAATGAGATTGAATAGTAATAATAATGGTGGCATAAAAACTATGGTTGAATAATAAAATTAAATGGTCTTAATTTAATTGGAGTTTTATTATTTCATTATTATTCCTAATATTGTTGATATGGGGAATTAATAAATATAAGGAAATTGGTGAAAAACATAAGTTGGGGGTTGAGGATTGGCGTATAGGGAGCGTTTCATGTTATGTGTGTTGTTGTGGGTATCTGAAATAAAAAATAAAACATACATAAACAAATAAAGAGGTTGAAGGATTCTTGAAGAGTCACATGTAGTAAATGTGATCTCTTTTTTAGCATGGACTTTGGGAAAAAAAGTTTTAAAATTAAATAAGTAAAAATAATAATAAAATAATAAATAATAAATAATAACAATAGTAAAAATATTAATAATTATTGTTATGAAAACATTGTTTCTTCAATTAATTCATCATACATAGTGGCATTGAAAAACCATCAATGACAATGTGTCCTTGACCTCAAGATAGTATTTAAATTATTAATGTTTGATATTTAATTTTGGCTCATGGACCATGTTCACTAAGAGACCAATAATAATAATATTATTATGGAGTCTAGTATATGATGTATCTTATCCATATGGGTTTGGATAGAAAAAACCATATATGGAATAACGATCCTAAAATTGAGGTAGATATTATGAGGAAAATATTATATAATTAATTACGAATTATGGCCCAGGTCCATGAAGCATTGTTGAGGCGTTATGGGGGTGAATTTTGACTATTTCACATAGTGTCAAATTTGGGAAAGTGAATAGCCTTTCCGGGACATTTTTTCATGAGTATCACAATGGTGTGATCTATTTGTCCAAATATGGATCTTTTTAGTTGAATATAAATGACATTATATTTTTTCCCTTTATACCAGTGTTGAGCCTCTAGTGTTTTCTAGGCTCTATGTCGAGACATGACATGTAGTACATAGACACACCATGTAGTACTACATGGAATGAAATCTGTGTGGTGGAAAGGACATAACCACAAAATAGAGCGGGCCCACATTTTATGTGGGTCACTTACATGTCATGTACTTCATTATGAGTCTTCAAACCTTATAATATCGTTCATTTGGACATAGATTTTGACCCACAACTGGCCAATCCTCTGTGTTTTTAGTAATAGAACATGATGGTAAAATATTTTGTGGTTTTAAAGATACAACATGAAATGATCCAAGCATGATGCTTTAATAAGGAAATGATATATTATGGAAGTTATCAAGAAAGATAACAAGGACATTTCTAAGAGATTTCCTACAACATGGAAGGTTAGTGGAGTTCTAGATGAACTTATTTAGTCGACCATTTAGTGTAGTTGGGTAGTGGAATCCTCGATGGGTACCAAGTCGACCGTCCAACCAAGCTTCGAAGTTGCATCCTGGATGGATACTTAGTCAACCCCCACCAAAGACTGTAAATGGAATCCTTAATAGATACTATGTCATCTATCTATCCTAGCTGTGAAGTGTAATACATGATGGATTTTGAGTTATCCCTCTATCAAAACTGGGAAGTGGAATCCTTGATGGATACTGATACATCTTGCCAACCTAGCTAGGAACTCGAGTCCTTGATAGAAACTGATATGATCCTATAGAAATGTTGAGTAGTGGAGTCCTCAATGGATATTTATTGAACTCTCTGTCATATTTTGTCAGTGGAGTACTTAACGAATATCGATTCAACCATCTAACATAGTCGAACAATGGCATCCTCAATGGTACCGAGTTGACCCTCTATTAGAGTTGGGTAGTGGCATCCATGATGGATTAGAAACTAGAACCCTACCGATGTACTTGGGAGAGGGTCATGAACATTTAGTTTTTCCCACTCGTCTATGCAGAAAAGTGATTAGATGTGGTTATAAAAAGACTGTTACTTCTAGGATAACTCATGAGATGCTAGACATCATTGATGGACTTTTGGAACTATTTACTACTCTTATTCAGGGGCGGAGCAATGAGATAGATATCCCCTTACTCATTCATTTGAGAAAATTTAGACTAAGAATATATATATATATATATATATATATACATTTTATTTTGTTACACCCCATCCAGGAGAGGTGAGGAGGCACCAGGTATTTTTTTTTCCATGAATAACTTCTAGTGGTTAGATGAGTCTACTATCCCAATATGTATTGTGAATAATCGACATGTACTTCATCTAGTCATAATTTCGAGAACCTTGTGCTTGTATGAGGTTTGTTTCACTTTTGGATTGGGTTGATATATTCTATTTTACTTTATCATGCATCTACTATCTTTCTATTCCTATTGTATCTCTTACTACCCCCTTCATCTTTGTGAAATCCTAGTGGGTATGTTTATAGTCATCCTTATAAGGGCTTTTTTTTGCACATTGCATGTCTTATGAAGATTATAGATAGGTTTTTGTTGACTTAATAAAAATTTATCGATACCTAGTACTTTGGATAGTGTCTGGTGGTCAATTTTTTGGATTCAACATCTTATCTCTCTCAGTTCTTTTTACTATCATGTTTTTTTGTGGTGGGGAATATTTCTGGTTTGATGTGTATATTTTCCATTTACTTTTAAATTTAAAATACTATACCATGATACTATATATTTGTTTTAAATTCATTTTTATTCCCATAGAATTTGTTCCCATTTATGTTTACTTCCTCAGAGCTTCTGCATCGAGATGGTAGTGTTGGTGTAAAAGTACATTGGAAAAGGGCTCCCCATATTAGTTGTTACATCGAAGCTTTTCACCACCAATTGGACTAGGCTGGTGGCCATGTGTTTGTTTAGTACTGAGCCCCATTTTGTGTCTAGTTGTGAGATATTGTATCATTCAATGTTCATTCCTTGGGATGTTATTCAAACTAGTCCCTTTATGATGCTTTGGTTGGGTTTAGGGGAAATCATGTCAATGTGTCTCGAGTGTGGCTCCCAGGAAAGAGAATCCAATGATAATGTGGTAAGACAACATATCCATTCATTAAGACCTTGAATAACATATTTTTTGTCTTGAAATACCAAGACATAGGTTATTGAGTTCAATGGTACATGCATCATATATGATTAAGTCTTTGAATCTCAATCACGAGACAACTCCTCGTTGTTGTTATATATATATATATTAACATTTTACCACGGTATGTATTGATCTCTTTCAAGATGCTATTATAAATATAGCCAACAACGTTATCAACATCCAAATCGTGATGAATATCCTAGGAGAGATAAGACTATAATTAAGGGTCCATCGATATATATATTTTCCACTAAAAGGGTAGGTAGTAACTCCCCCTCCAATCAAGTAGATGTTGGTACCATCATTTCAGGATGATCATGTGCACATGATTAATTCACCCTAGGAGTTACAGAACTAGAGGAAACTAAGGTTCCATAGTGATCCAAATCCTTAGGAAGAATATGATTAGATTGAGTCAGTAATCTGAGTTTTCAGTCTCATGAAGATCCTGACTGGTTACATGGTTTTATTGCAACAATTTCTCTTCATATGGATGTAGTTCGTTCTTGAGGTACAAAAAGATGACACACCTCTTTTGATTTCACATAGAACGTTCTATAAATAGGTATCACCTAGGGTTTTATGTTGAGCCATACTCCCTTGACAGGTGGTTGAGGTCAATCCTGGTCATATGGTTTGGATATCCTACTTAGTTTGGACCGATTTCGATGGTGATCCTAAGGGTGAGACCTCTCCAGAATGACATTGGGAATACGTATAGTAACTGTGATGTATATTCTATAAAATTTCATCAAACATTCAAGGATGTTTGACACTTCCACCACCATGGTGCATCCATGTTAAGTGATTTGAAACCATTTGATTTATTTAGCCTCTTCTATGAGAGGAATGTCTCATGTTATGGTAAATGAGTTCATTTTACTTTGTGTAATCAGTATGTGTAGATGTGATGTGGTGTCAGAGCATTCCCCTATTGAGGAGAGTAGGTTGGAATGGGAAAGGATGAGACCTCAGTAAATAGAGATTCTGGTTTGGAGGCTCATGTGTGGTTAGGGGTATGACCTATGTCACAACTACATCACCTATAGTTGTTAGTACTGAGTGATAATCCACACATCCATGAATATACCCCGTTTTTGAGGCCTAGAAAACCATTAGTTTAATTTTTACCTAACCAATGTGATGGAGGATCTAGAATATGGGAGCATTGATCACATGTTTCAATTGAATGTGTAACTTGACTTTGAAATTTGAGAGAGAGAGTCTCACATGAAATATTTATTTAGCAAAAGTGGGACCCTTAGATATCTTCCTCAACATGGAACAATTATCAACTATTAATTGATTGATGATTGATACTAGTGGGAATGGTAGTGCTTCCTGGATGTGGAAAAATGTTTTCATCCATTTAAGAGGTTTGATAATTGTGCAATGCATGTTGATATCATCCGGATGATGTTACAATAAATTCCAAAGTAGTTTGGTATTACCCGTTTAATGGTGGAAATTATAATCTCTAATATCCCTCCAATGATAATGGGAAATGATGGTGTGTCAGGTAATCTACCAACCATGAGATAATCTTCTTTATAGACATGAACTAGGGATTATCTTATCCCTGCGAAATCATAGCAGACCACCCCGTGGGGTTGTTAGAGATATTGGTGTTTTTGGAGGGTCTACAATGTTAGGGCTTCATATGACTAAGTATATTCAAATAGGATTCCCTGTTTTGTTTTCCTAAGAGATATATAAGATTTTGAGGTTAGGTGTGGGTTGGAGTCACCTGTGCAAGGTGACATCAAGATGAATACTCACCCCTGAGAGTCATTGAGTTCATTGACCAATGTTTTGGGGGGAATTGGATATTATTGATTGACCTCGGAATGGGTTCCCAAAATCTATTTGTTCAAGAGGTGGATATACTAAGAACGGCTTCCTAGAGATGCATATGATTCTTTTAGTTATTAGAGATAACCTTAGGCAAGTATAACACCACATTATATTTCACATGAATTATGACCCAAATCATTAACCATTATTAGATCGACATGTGGTAGTTTTCTACAATGGAACCCTGGTGTCTTCTGCATCATAGTTGCAGCATTCAATACACAAGAGGATAACTCTAGACATTCTCAAGTAGTGTTATTCATATGATAGATCTCATGGAGTCACTTCTAAATTTGATGGTCCAATTCATGTGACATGCCCTTTTTGACATATGATTGATAATGGTACCTAAAAATTTAAAAGTGATTTTAAAATGATGGACGCCCATGCTTTGGTCCTGGAAGTAGATGCTCACAATGATGATTTCCAACTATTGTTGCAATGTTAGGTGATAGAGCAGTTTACTACATTACAATTGACCATTATGGGTGGGGATGGTGCAACATACCCATTGTGGATGGTTGTTACCCATATGTTTCATTAGAGAGATGATGAGGAATAACATGGTGATATAATTTCAGATGGCATGTAGGAATAGATATCCTTAAGATTTCAACTAGAATGATTTTATGAAGTAGGGAATCACATATTAATTTTTAGGGGTAGGTGATGATTCTGATCTTGTTACATGAAGTGCTAATGAGCGAGTTTAAGATGTATCTGTATGTTGTACATCCCAGTACGGGGAAGATGTATGGATGTTCTGTATGACTGCTCTATCACCTTTCCAACCAATAATGTAAAAAATGAAAATAAGATAAATTCATCTAGAAATAGTAATGTAATAAATTTTTAAGGAATTTAAAAGAATATTGGTTAATGTTGTAGTGTTAGACGTTCAGTCCAAAAATGGGGTCTTTGTTATTTACTGTGATTCTTCAATGAATATCCTTGGATGTTGTATAATGAAAAATGATTAGGTAATTGTATATCCATCATTAAAACTGAAACAATGTGAATAAAATTATCCAACACATGATTTGGAGCATGAAATGATAGTTTGTTACTTAAAAAATTTGGTTACATCTTCTATATCGGGATACATTTAAAATATATAGAGATAAATAATGCCCAATTTATATATTCTATTAGAAAAAAAATAATCATGATATAATGATGATATTTAAAATTGATTAAGGATTATGAATACATGGTCCAATATCATCTAGGTAAAGCCTAATGTGAAGATAATGCTTTAATTCGAAAGTAAAATGCATCAATATATATTATATATTTGTAAATTGATCCAATAGTTTACAAATTATTTAATTTTGGAATAAATAAATTTTCACGTAGAAAAAACATATATTTTTACTTAAGAATTACTGTTATCATCATTAATAGATAATACTAAGAACACTAATATGGATGATCATTGTTTTATAAGATAGGTAGAATTGATTATGGATGGAAAATTTCCTAACATTATCATTGAAAGATAATGTATTATCAAGATTAGAAATAGGTTATGGGTTCTAAAAAAATTTTCATTACAAATTAACTATTAATGGAATCTCACTGTTCACTATTTTCAATTCATCATGGTAGTAACACGGTGAAGGGATACCTTCATAAATATTATTGGATGGATGTAATGAAGATACATATTTCAAATTTTGAAAAGAAATGTTTGACATTTCAATTGAAAAACACTAGATTGAAAATATTAAATTGGATTCTTATAAGATTTTGAATTTCTGAATGGATATATAAGAATATATTCATGGATTTTATTCTAGGATAACATAGGAAATCATAACGTAATAATGTGTTTTGGGTTATTATTTATTGATTAAAAAATATATGAATTTATTTCCTATTAAAGATACAATGTCTTTAAGTATTCTTAGTCAACTACATATTAATGTGACAGTTTGGTTACATAGAGTTTCTATCTCTATTATATCGAATAATTATTTTATATTAACATAAAATTCTTGGAAAGGACTTTAGATTTTAATGGGTATTGAAATAAATTTCATTGTTTTTTTATCCTCAATGTAATGGATAGTAAGAGTGAAAAAAGAATTCTTTTAAAGATATGATTTGATAATTCCCATTAAATTATAATGGTAATTTTTACCATAATAATTAAGTAGTGAAATTTTCTTATAGTAATAGTTTTCATTATACTATATTAATAGAACCTTTTGATGAATTTATAGAAAGTTGTTTCAAACACTATAATGTTCATATGATTTATATGAAAATATTTTTTAGGACTATAAATAGTATAACTAACATTTGAGTAGGTAAATATTATTCATCAACAAATGAGAGATGATCAATGAAGATTATAACGTTTGAAGATATTCTGAGGAAATATCATTTATTTGAAGCAGGAGATCAATTTTTTCATAAATTTTCTCCTTAGAAAACTGGTATACATTTTGGATAGAATGGAAAATTAATTCCAAGACATATTGTTAAATATAAATAATAGAAAAATTATGACAATTTTCAGACCAAGTGTATTTAACATTGATTTTATATTTGGTACATGATGTATTTAGTGTTTGATTGTTAAGGAAATATGTCCCTAATACATCTCATGTCTTGACCCCTAATGTAGTTATGTTGTAAGAGAATATTTATTATGAGAAATATCCAATGTAGATTCTAGATCATATAGAATTGGTGTTAGGGATTAAGGTTACACACTTGGTTACTATCATGTGTAAAAAACATGACTATGGAAGTATCATGGGAACCTCAAAGAGTTATGTAGGAAAAATACCCTAATATATTAAAGAAATAAATAAAATTATGGGGATGAAATTTCAAAAATAGAGAATAATAAGAAAATACATTTACAATTTTTAATAAAAAATATTATTAATTATAAATATTAATTTTATGGATCCATATTCTTCTTATTTTTGTACGAAATTAAAAAAAATCCATTCAAAATGGGGATTTTTTATTAAACTATATTTTTTTAATGTATTATATAATTTTATTTAACATTTAAATTTAATAATTATTGAAATTATATTTGATATAATTGAATTAATTTTTTAAATAACCTTATAAATATATTTTTGGTTGAATTTTTCATATTTTTTTAAAAATATTTATTTTTTGGTGAGCAGGGATAAATATAGATTTAAAAAAAAATCAATAATTTATTTTGACATATTTACAAATTCCCATTATATTTTGGATTGAATTTAATGTAAAATTATTACCCTTTGAATAAAATAATCCTATTAATTAAGTAATAATATTTAATTTAATTGATCTTGGTAAAAACACATTTTTAGTATTAACAATGCCTTTTTTTCCTAACAACTGTTTTGAAATTGCATTTTTCAAAATTACGTAAAATGTAATTTCATCCATTTACAATAATTGATTTTAGAAATACATATATCATATTTTGAATCATTATGATCATATTTTCTAATGACTTAAATTCTATTTTTAGTCTTTACAAATAGTGACATTGGTAAAAACATTATCATTGTGGTAAAGTGTAATAATGTTAATTAATGTGAAAAAAATTGTTATAAATATAAAATATATAATATTAATTATTTATGGAATATGAATTTAGGAATTTATTACCATATATTCCAAAATTAATATATTTTGTCCCACATTCATAAGATAATTTTTTTTAATATTTAAATGTATTGAAAAATTACAAGTGTGCAACTACACTCACTAAGAAAAGGGAACCACCTCTCCATTATTCCTCACACATTTATAGGTACCTATTTAGGCCAAAACATAAAAAAAATTCTCCTAAATATTACTAACCATTTTATATAGGTCATGATATTACCGTATTACCAAATCTAGAAATATTATTGAGTAGGCGAAGGAAGGTTTTCTAGAGAAGTGGCATTACTATTTACCATTTGATTTTATTTTATTTTTATTTTTAACTATATATCCTAGTCACATTTATTAAGAATTATAATATAACAAAATAATTATGTTTCATATACTATTTATTTTTTATTTTTTTACAACATATTTTTCATATCCTTTTCCATCTTATGGGGAAAGAAAACCTCTCACGTGCGTACGGACAAACTACCATAACCACCTGGTGAAGTGTTTCATTTTCAATTGGAAAATTTCATGTATAGTTATTAGGATTTATTTAATATATATATATATTATTTTATATTTATATCTGGTTTATTTTTATTAAAATATTACAAATTACTTAGCTTTTTACCCTCTCATCCTTTTGGAAATTATAGTGTTTCTCATGCATACATGTGGATTACCACCTCCACGAAGTGATGCGATTTTCTTTTCATTTACATCTTACATGTATGGTCATAATAATGGAATTAATGAATTTATATGACACTAATAACATAAATATAGTTACTTAAAATGGATCATTTACCGATTTTGAATCATTTACATCATTTATAAAAATGAAAACATCACTCATGTGTTTGTGCGGACTACTACATCAATGAAACTATGTTTTAATTTATCACAACTGAAACAACGGATGAATCAAAAATTTAATTTAATGAATTAATATGATAATTATTTATTGGCTAATAATACAGATATTATGTGGAAAATATCCCTTTGAAGGTAGTTAACCTACCAATGTTGTTTTGGAATTATTGACCGAATTAGCTCAAAAACATCCAATATGAACCTGTATAATTTATTAAAAAAATACATGTTAATAATAGAATAAAATAAATACTTTTAACAGAATAAAAATGAAATTAAAACTAAATCATGTATGAATATTATATAATTTTCTATTTTATTATTTAAGGAATGTATGAGATCAATTAGGACACAAGGAATGCGTTTTTTCATTAAAACACAGATTTAAATGTTTCCAACTCTTTTTCATCCATCACCATGTTATTAAAAATTATTTTATGTATGCATTATATCAATATAAATTTATTTATAAAGTAATTTTATACCAATTTTTTCATTGCTTTAAAATAATTTAATGGAATATTTTCAAATTTTAATTGTACGACATAATATGACTTTCATTATATAGTGTGCGAAAATTATTTTTAATATATATTGATTCAGTAAAATTTATAATCATCATAACCAATATTATTTAAGATTATTACACTATATGTTTTTACTTTTTTCCAAATAAAATCATATTACTTCTTCCTCTATGATTTTTTATTCATTTTAATGAGTTTTCGATCATAGATAATATTCTTTCTAATTTTTATGTGAACCCAAAAGTGCTTTTCAATATGTGTATAAATGGATATATTATATAATTTTTAATTTGAAAATGAAAATTTTCACGCTTTTTAGTATGTCTTGGTTTTTTTTAATTATTCATAATGATGGATGATCCCAATATATATCTATAATGAATTGGGTAATGATTTTTTCCTTTGGGGAATATATTTTGGAATTAAATTTTTTGGATATTCAATTTGTTTGAATATCTATAAGAGTGATAAAAATGTTATCTAAATATGATTTTCCAAGGCATGTAATTTAAGTTTCTATTATAAAAAATTATTTTTTCTGAAATAGTTTAATTTAATTAAGATAGGTAATGATATTATGTTTTAATAATGTTTATTCCCTTTAAATAGTGAAAGGTATGTTTTCTTGAAGAAACCAATTTTTTTGTTTCTCCTATTTTACTAGAAATCCACATGATAATGATTTTTATTTTATGATTTATTATTAAATGTTTTATAAAAACATTGGTAAAAGAATTTTATTTCATGGGAATGTAAATGAATGTTTTAACACAAAATATCTTATGGGTTATCATGAATTTCATATTGAATACTGGGTTTCATTTTTTTCCACTATGGATTTTATTATTAAGATAAGTGAACATGTGTTAAATGAAATAATAGTTCTAATTTAAGAATCCTCATATTGTGGAAAAACTATACCATGAGTGGACATGTACACTCTATATTGTTATGGATATATATATATATATATGATATTTTTGTAATTCACTAAAATTTAAAACCAAATTGATCATTGGAATATAATGACATAAAATCCCTTATATGAAACATAAAATTATGGTTGATTATGATATTGGATATTTTATTAAATGTATTAAATAAGTAATATTATTATTTAAAAATATTAAACTGAACTTAAAAACCTATATTTTACATTTTTGAAAATAATTTATATATTTCTCCAAAATTTGTTTTAATGCATTTTACATTTAAAAATATAGAATTATTTTTTATCAACTTAAAAAATTGAATATAATAAATAAATTGAAATTTATAATTATAAGGGATAAATTATGTAAAAATAACAATTCTATTTTTTAAATAGAAATGAATTACTCTGGTAAATATTAGTTACCACGGTAAAAGTCAAAGTGGTAAAATGTTATAAAGTGTCTAAAAGACCAAAATAATGAAGGTAAACATGCTTCATATTTTTTTGAGAGACTTTCCACCAACACTCATCCTCTCACAATAATTTTCTATTTTAGTGCCACTTTTCATGAATAGTTCACCTCTTATTATAACAAAATCTAATTTTCTAACTTATAAAAGGATACCATCACCATTACCATTATTCTCAATGAAAACCCCACTTAGTTTGAAAAAAATATACCATATTCCATTAATAAAAATTTTATTCAGTTTATAGAGGTTTTGGTATCCTCAAAATACCTTACAAAAAAGAATTATAGAATTTACAGAGGATTTATTCCAATAGTGAGGTAAACATTCACAAATCACTCATTTTAATTTCTATTTCATTAATTATTATTCTTATATGATCAATGTATATTTTAAAATACTAAAATAATAACATTATTAACATTAATATACTAAATTATTACTATATTTTGGGATTAGTCTTTATCTACCTTCCTCCATTCTCCAACGAAAATTCATAACATTGTCTATTCCTACATGCAACGTTATGCCTCATTTAATATTACATTTAAATTTTCATCACTTCCTAATATAGAGCGATGAATTTTATTTTTCATCAGTACACATGTGTATGTAAAGACTATCTTCTCTATAGAGCGATGAATTTTATTTTTCATCAGTACGCAAATTGGATTGGTATAAGAATTTATTTGATGAATTAAAATTATCTGTATGAAATTATTAATTATTTTATGGATTCCACTAATATTTCAATATTTATTAATAAAACAATGGTTTTTCATCATTTAAAAACTAAACAACATCATCACTGATTATGTCTTCATAAATTGTGACTTATAATATCATATAATAAAATCATAAATTAAAAAATCATTATCCAAAATCAATTATAGTACCATGTGTAATCATATAATGTTTAATGTTTTACTAATGGATGAGGATCAATATCGACTTATATGGCCTATATGAAAGGAAAAAAATTATTAACATATGATGATGAAAATAAACTATTACTAACCAATAAATATATAATAAATAATTATAATTGAATAATATATAGGGGTTTAAAAGTGAGTGATGTTAATAAATTGATTATAAAGATATTTATCTTTATTATTCATTATGTTATAGTGATTTTGACTAAGTGAGAATATATTGAAATGTTGTTTCTTATCATAATATCCTATCCGTGAGTTATAATACTTCTTCTTGAACTTTTTTAGTATATGTTGGTTATATTGAAAACATTGACTGTATTATGATACATGCTCTATTTTTTATCATAATTTAAATTTATTTATTATAAAATCTGTTTAAATATATTCATAGTTTCAAAATATGATGTTTGTGAGGGGGTTTTGTCTAAAATTTAGTTCATTGAGACATGTTTTGAATTAAGAACCTATATTTCCTTATATGGTGTATATAGTACCTGGGGTAATTATTTTATCATTATTATATTTTATTAATGGTACATATATTTCTATTTCTTTATTTCATATTCAAAGGGTTCTGATTTAGATGTTACCAAAGTATTAAGTGTTTTTTAAAACTAGTACTTTTCTAGAGTGATAATTATTCCTCTTTAACTATTGGTTTATTTTTTTTATTCTTGGATAATATTATAATTCATTTCATCATTAATTTATATAAAATTAAATTTCCACATCAAATACATATTTTTTGATATAATTCATTCTTCCTAAAATTTTATGATGTTGAGAATAATTCACATAGTATCTAAATATTAACTTTATCACCTATGTCCATGTTCTTTCTCCCATCCAATGTTCTCCATTATTATTTGTAACTGAAAAATTTAGTTTCCCTTGTAATAATTATAAATCTATTTATTTATTTTCAAAGGTAATCATTATTACTATTTAATATATGTGAGAATCAATAAATATATTTTGAAAATATAAAAAATAATTTCTATTTTTACATTAATATTTATCATCTTCCATCCACATTCCCTCTGGAAAATATTTATGACATTTTATAGGATTAATTATTTTTTAATGTATTTTTTAATATAATTTTCATGTTACCATCATGAAAATAGTTTATGAATGCTTCATGTAACTAAATATCTTTATAAAAATGATAAGAAATTATTTCTGAAAACCCATTTCATGTGTTTGATTCAACGTTTCACTTTATCAATAAAATATATAACTCATATAGAGTTATCATTCGTGAATCACCTTATAAATTCTCTTATGAAATACTAAATTATTGGTAATTGAATATTTGATGTCAAATGATCCTATTATTGAAGTTGTTATATGTGATACCACTTGGAAATGTTATGAGGATCATTTATTTCCTTAACTTATTAATAATATGGTAAATGATTTATTTCTTGTGGAACACAAATTGTAACACCCCACGCTTCCACGGTATGTTTCCCTTTGAATAATGCAATAGTGTTCATTGTACGCAACATCGAGATTCTAATACACCACAACCAATCAAACTAGCCGTTATGAACAGTAATACCAACTTTTTAAAATTTTATAAATTTTATCTTTCGAAATGTACTTAATTTTTGGATTCTTAATATCGATATTAGCTTAGGGTGAAATTTTGTTACCTTTCGGATAACGTTCATATTTTGATGAGTAGTGAAAATTACTAAATTTTAATTAAAAACAACTTTTTTAATAGAAATAATTAATAGTGATAATTTATTAATATGAGTGGTTTTAAAGTATATTTAGAATATATTTTTACCATTTAATAGAATGTTGGTCATTGGATGTAATTTCATATTCAAACCAGACATAAACAAGTGCCAATATTTTGATATTTATTATCTCTTAAAAACACGCTATTTATTTTGACCACGAGAATTATTTTTTCAATTATTTAAAGCAACTGATTTGTTTTAAATTTGGTAAAATAGACATCATTTTTAATTCATAATATCAAATACATCTTTGGCCTAATTTTTGGTATTTTTTTGGAAACTTTCATTTTTTGATGAATAGAGAAACCACTAAGTGGTAGTTAAAAAACTGAATTTTTTATAAAACATAATTTTACCGCTTGTGTGAGTGGAATATCGAAAATCCGAGAGACACGGTTAATATCAAAGAGTAATATGTGGTTCAATGAGATGAAAGTAATTTTTCGTGAATAGTAACTTTCTACTTTTATTTACCACGGTTAAAAGTAAATAGGGTAATTAAGGGTAAAAATTATATTAATATTACCATAACACATGTACTAATTCTATTGGACAAGTTTATCTTGAACAAAACAACCTTAGGAGTAAATTATTATCATTTAGGCCCACTTGCATTAGATTAGGAAATTTATTGTTATTTAATTCAAAGAAGAGTTAAAAGAGTTAAAATCAATGTTTATTTACTAAACCATGTTTAATATAGGGTTATTCATAAGATAAATTCGATTGTAAAAATTCATTAGAAAGCTAAAACTATTTCCTACATAATGGTATTTTATTTATAATTTTTAGACATTAAATATTTTAATTTATTTATGAAACAATGGTGATGTAGTAATTGCCTAATTAATTAAATATTAAAATAATTGATATTATAAATATCAAAATAAATGTAATTTGAGACTTTTTATGAATTCCAATAATTTTATAGGTTACTAGGACATATTATTATTTATTAGATAAATTTTTTTGGAATTAATAATGATTTAATGAATTTATCATAAACAAAATACCCAATAGTGTCAAAATTGACATAAAAGTGTTTTTAAAACAAATATTTTATTATTAATTTATATTCAATTCCTAAAAATATAAGGATTAGCCAAGTGACTTATATCATGATAGGTGTATCATTAATGGACCACTTTTTGGTCGCATGGATATATATAGTATGTTTATTAACCATATAATATAAAAATACAAAGAGACATTGTAAAAGTGAAACTAATTAACTAAGAGTTAATAATTAATGATAAGGTTAATATAATGACCCAAACCTATCTAAATTCAATTGTTTGAGTGGTTTTTGACCCATCCCCAACTTAAAATTTAAATAATACATTTTTGAGCCATTATAAAACTAATATGAATTTAATATAAAATAATATTTTTAGCTCTTCCAAAGGTGCCCCTCACCCCTCTTATAAAAGGGAGCTCCCTCTTCACACTAATTCACACATTCAAAGAATTTTGGTTCGGACATACCCTGCACAAATACTCTCTCAACTTCCCTCACTACAATTTAGAGGCCTTACTTAGATCATGAAGCCAACCTAAGGATTCCTTTTGATCAAATCAAAAGGAAGAACCCGAAGAAAAGGTAATGTTTTCACCATCCTCTTTCAAGTTCCTTTCTTCTTCAACTTCTTCTTTCTTTTTTATATCTATTCTAAAATAATAACTCCAGTATATTATATATAATGTGATGTTATTATAAATATGTTAAAACCATATTCAGTATTCTATCCATCCTTTGAATGGCATTTCACCATACGTGCGTACGTACGGCTTACCGTCTCCACGTCATGGTGTAATTGTCATTAAATAAATTATTATTTGGATGGGTACAATAATGATGTGTAATTCATGTAAACAATAAATATAACATGATAATTATTCTGTATATATGATATACCATCCAATTATATATTATTTTAACATCAAAAGAATGATATTGTCGCTCGTGCGTACGTACGGACTACCGTCTCCACGAATGCGATGAGATTCATTCTCCATCGTATCCATTCAAGAATTATTATCATTTGATGATTAAAAATAATGTTTATGGACTTGATATAATTCTGGATATGAATATGATACAACCTAACCATAACAAACATGGCTTACGTAACAAAGAATATAAAGGAAAAACGAGTAAGTTAACACCCGAAATGATGATAATACTTAGATATTATTAACAAATCAATGTTAAAAGATCATATATGATATTATATTAATGTAAATGATTCTTGTATAATTAATTAAAAATTATTTCACCATTATACAGTAGGTTAACCTACTGTCGACCATGGAAAAAGTACAAAGTAAGGGGTTTCTTATCTCACTTTTAATTCCGTGAGAATTCCATTGTTCACCACTAATTTATTACATGTGGTGTATGTACTTTCCATGTTGGTATTCACTGTGTAATATACTTTAATTCATGTATATTTAAATCATCATTTTATGATCCTTATTTCATGGGTGTACGTTTTGTATGTTACCAAATCAATAAGGGAATTTGGAAATTCAATTTCCACTCATTCGGCTTTACGCATACCTCATTTATTATTTTACACCAAGATTATGTGTGGAATCACTATTTATTTGATTAAGTCATAATTTCAAATCCCCTTTTTGTGGACATACTTTTTATACACATAATTACTCCATTGATAAATTCTCAATTCATCGGTATGAATTTGATAAGAGTAATTTTTACTCAATCTCGATTGGTTGAGACAAACATCCAATTCATTGGTGTTGTTTCTACAAGAATATGTGTGAATGTACTTTGATTATTTTACACTGAATATCCAATCATATTTACTGTATTTATATTTGTCACACATAATTATGTTGTTGATTTATCATTAACCTAAGGATACAGGCATTATGATAGATTTCATCTCAATTTACACTCCATTGATACTTCTTTGTTGTTATACACCAAATCACTTTTATGTGGTGTATATAATGTACTTTGACATAGTATATCATGAATCCCTTTATTCTCATGATATTAAAAAGTTTTTATTAACTCAATTATTTTTATTCAGGTGTCTCTCTTTTGGTTAGAAACTCTAACTATAATACCATTTTTAAATGTTTTAAAGACTTATTCTTCTATATCTCGCTCATTAATGTCCATGTTTTAAAAATGGTTTTAAATATTTATTTATACGGACAATAATGTTTAAAAATTAAAACTCCTTTTAAATGTTTCAAAGTGGAATGGGACACTTTGATTCAAAAATCTATTTTTAAATGGCTTCTTGACAAATATTGTTAATTTTAAATGATTTCAAGAAAAAATGGGGATATTTCACTCTAATTGTTTTGATGATTATTTTCATCTATGTCAATATCCTTCCTCATTCTCGATTGAGGTTAATATGATACAATAAAATCTTCCATATTGTATCGAATGAGTTATGATTGACTTTAGATGTGCTATTTTTATACAATTCATGGTTTGTAGACAAAGTATTGACATTTTGTAAGCTAGTATTAAAACGAATGATTATGTTATGTTTTAAACTTTTCATATGAGGAATGCATTGGACTTAGTAAGTGATGGGTGGATCTTCCTATAGCTCCTCGATGCATCGGTAGGTCATGTGAGACAAACTAGTTTCATGGAACGAGGCCTTGACAAAATCTTATTTGTAGTCGCGGTACGAGGCCTTGGATACGTGGTTATGATAGTCTGGCATTATGCATTCCGTAATTATGAAAGTGGTTATTAATATTTTCATGTGATAATTTGACTAGTAGAATATACATGTGAATAAGTAAATGGAATTATTTCATTTTATTCATTCCATATTATGCTAAAGTTCAAGTTTAAAAGGCTTTTGTTTTAGTTGTACATTTCCTAAAATTATAATGCTTATTTATGAATGTTTCTGCTATATTGTTATCCTTACTGAGCATCTGAGCTCACCACTTTCAATTTTTTATTTTTCCCAAGATGTGAAGATTTATTTTATGAATGACCTGCAGGGATAGTATGAGGGGATATAAAGACAATTTGTTGATTTAGTTTTTCACTTATTGATGTAATGTAAACTTTATGAATATATCTAGTGTTTTCAAGGATATTAAACTAATCGGTCATTCGAGACTTGATATTTCTTGTGATCATGCCAATGTTATGTAATAACGCACCGACTCTGGGTATCTACAGTCATGGCGTTATAGTTGGTATCAGAGGAAGTTTCGTACAAACCGTGGAAGCTAGATTTAGATAAACTCTGATTAGAGCACGTTGACCTAAGATGAACATTGAGAATTAGTATAGAAGAACTTCCTAGAATTTTGGTATTGTAGGGAATTTGTGAGTTTTCCGAGAATACATCATTATCTGGATACGAGCAGGAAGAGGCGGCTCTGGCATAGATGTACATAGGGGTAAAACATGAAAACCCTGCTTTGAGCTAGACTCGAACAGGAACTGGTGCACGACAACGGGCCTTGCTGCACTCTTGGTTATGACACTCTCAGGGGATATACTTAGGATAATTTAAATTTTCATTACAAACAAATTTGAAGTATTGTATATATAAGATGAGAGTAAAGGACCTTGGTCAATCCTAATGTGTTTCAAATTGATAATATGGTGACATGTTATTCTCTAAATAATTTTATGACTACTTTTACTCACACAATGCTTTCTAGTTTTAGTCAATGGCTGGATTCCAAAGAAGTCATAGTGACATTGAGAATGATGGACAAGGTGGGAAAAGTGGTGGCAATGAGCAACAAAATGGAATGTTGATTGGGGTAAAAGATATCGTCTTTATTCCAAATCAATTTCCCAAAAATATGATCAACAATATATATATTAACCAATTCCCGGACTCAACAAAGAAGAGAAAGGTGATGTATGATAAGAACTCCAGCAGTGGAGACCATGGAGAAAGGAATCATCAATTTCCATCATGCAAGAAATGTGGAAGGAGACACCCAAGAAAGTGTCTCAATGGGACAAAGAAATGCTTTACGTGCAGGAAGGAAGGACATAAAGTGAAGAATTGCCGAAGAAAAATGAAGAGTACTATGGAAGAAGATAAAAATGTTCCCAAGAATCCATTTACAGTCATTTCCTGTAAATGTTGGGGACCTGGCCATTTCCGGAGTGAATTCCATATTCTATAGGATATTTTCGTGGTCAAATAAAAAGCTATGTGTAAATAAATGGTTGGAGAAATGTTTAAAAAGTATCAGTGCTCCTTGTTGATGGGTTTACTTTAGAATAATTTTCTCTTGTATTTGTAACCCTGCAGTTTTCCATGTGAGAATGATATTTGATGAATATTTATCTTTTTTCTTGTGGATATAGTTATGAATAACCATTTCTTTTATATGATCATTGGGTTTGAGGAAATTATAAGTTATCATAATTTGGGATGAAAATGCAAATTATGAGATAACATTTGTGGTCAAATTATGTTATAGTTTTTTTGATGAATTTATCTCATTTTGGTAATGTTATAAAATATAGATTTTGAAAAAGGACAACACACAGAATGTGTGACAACCCGTTTCATCGGACAATGTTGTGGGAATCGAACCCACAACCAAACTGCGATTAGGATTTATCGCCTACCACTATACTTCGTGAAGTCCCCGGTTAGTGAGACTATTATTTTTAGTTAAATGATTTTATTGATCAATAATAATTTGGATTGGGATATTATGTCTTATCAAATGAATAACCTTAGTATATGAAAATGATTTGGTGATTAAGTGATAAATGTTATTTTGGAAGTTGTTCGCTTTGTTGTGAACACTATATGACCACGCAAAATAGAATAGTATGGGATTTAATTTGAGGAGTAATGGTGGATTTTTTTCTATGTTTTTATTGTGGATTTATAGTGATTTGGGTTTTTTATGGAAATGATTAGGTTATTTACATTTAAGTATGTGACCTTAAGAGTAATTAATGTCATTTGGAGATACAATTTAACGTGGAAGACTACATTCTTATAAGTTTTGGATTTCAATATTAGTTTGGATTATATTGAAGGATTTTAAGGAAAATTGATTATTTAATGATATTTATTTATCTTTGGGGTATTGATGGTTTAATTTTAGAAATTAAGATCGATGTTTTTTTCTCTAATGGAATATCCATTTGGGGGATCATCAGATATTGTACGAACCGTTTTGGTTTTGATTAATCTCTAATGGCAAGGAAAATATATATTTTCTCCTGGTTGGATCATGTATTTCTATAGAAGTTAATTCTAGCTCTTCTATTGTGACCAATTCTTCTTGAATACTCATTGTTCAAAAAAATGAGTTAGTGGTAAAAAATTATTAAAGAATGAAACTCTATTTAAAAATTAAGTATATCTCTTTATGTTCTTAGTCAATATCATAAACGAATTCCTCATCCTTATGTAATGTAACTTAAAACAAAAAATGTTGTCTGTTTACTTTTCCCACTGGGAGACTAATGACCGTTTGTCCCAACACATGTTTGTGATTTTCTTATTGTTAACATTCGCTTGATCATGTTTTCCATCCATCTCCATCAGAACATACCAAATAGTTTATCGTATATATCCATGTTTTTCTATATGGAATCCTAGTATGGGTTATTCTGGGTGAGATTTATACATCTCTTTATTTCTTTTATAGTGATAGTTTTATTGACTCTTTTTTTCGATGTGGGACTTTCCATTATATTCTGAAGCCCATTTTGAAAAAATTGTGAGGACGCAATTTATTGAAGGAGGGGAGAATGTAACACCCCAAGCTTCCATGGTACGTTTTCCTTTGAATAATGTAATGGCCTGCATTGTACGCAACTTCGAGATTCTAACACACCACAACCAATCAAACTACCCGTTATGAATAGTAATACATACTTTTTGATTTTTTATAAATTTTAACTTTCAAAATGGACTTAATTTTTAGATTAGTAATATTGAAATTAGCTTAGGGTGAAATTTTGTTACTTTTCGGATAAATTTCATATTTTGATGAATAGTGAAAATTACTAAATTTTAATTAAAAACAATTTTTTTAATAGAAATAATTAATAGTGATAAATTATTAATTCGATTGGTTTTAGAGTATATTTGGAATATATTTTTACCATTTAATATAATGTTTGTCATTGGATGTAATTTCGCACTTAAACCAAACATAAACAAGTGTCAATCTTTTGATAGTTATTATCTCTTAAAAACAAGCTATTTGTTTTGACGACAGGAATTAATTTTTAAATTAATTAATGCAACATATTTGTTTTGAATTTGGTAAAATAGACCTCATTTTTGAATTCATAATAACGAATATAGCCTAGGCCAAATTTTTGGTATTTTTCTGGAAACTTTCATTTTTTGATGAATAGTGAAACCACTAAGTGGTAGTTAAAAAACTGAATTTTTCATAAAACATAATTTTACCGCTTCTGTGAGTGGAATTTCAAAAATCTGAGAGACATGGTTAATATCAAGGAGTAAAATGTGCTTCAATGAGAAGAAAATAATTTTTGGTGAATAGTAACATTCTACTTTTATTTACCCACGGTTAAAAGTAAATAGGGAATTAAGGGTAAAAATGATATTAATACTACCATAACAGATGTCCTAATTATATTGGACATGTGTATCTCGACCAGAAACAACATTAGGAGTAAAATATAATCATTTAGGTCCACTTGTATTAGATTAGGACATTTATTATTATTTAAATCAAAGAAGAGTTAAAAGAGTTAAAATAAATGCTTATTTACTAAAATATTTTTAATATAGGTTTATACATAAGATAAATTCGATTTTCAATATTAATTAGAAAAATAACAAGATTTACTACATAATGGTATTTTTTTTATAACTTTTTGATATTAAATAATTTATTTTATTTATGACACAATGGTGATGTAGTAATTAATTAATTAATGAAATATTAAAATAATTGATAATTTAAATATCAAAATAATTTTAATTTGAGACTTTTTATGAATTACATTAATTTTCTAGGTTAATATGACATATTAGAATTGATAATATAAATTTTTTTCGAAGTAATAATGCTGTTATAAATTTATCAAACACAAAATACCCAATAGTGTCAAAATTGACATAAAAGAGTTTTTAAAACAAATATTATATTATTAATTTATATTCAATTCTTAAATATCTTAGGATCGGGAAAAATACTTATATCATGATAGGTGTTTCATTAGTGGACAAATTTTGGGTCTCTTGGTTGTATATAGTATTTTTATTAACCATATAATATAAAAATAAAAAGATACATTGTAAAAGTGAAACTAATTAGCTAAGAGTTAATACTTAAAGAGAAGGTTAATATAATGACCCAAACCTGTCTAAATTCTATTGGTTGAGTGGTTTTCAACACATCCCCACCGTAATCTATAAATAATCTACTTTGGATCCATTATAAACGGAATATGAATTTATTATAAAATATAATTTTTCGCTTTTCCAAAGGTGCCCCTCACCACACTTATAAAAGGGAACTTCCTCTTCTCACTAATTTACATATTAAAAGCCTTTTTGTTTGGTCAAACCCTGCCCAAATACTCTCTCAACTTCCCTAAATACAACCTAGAGGCCTTAGTTTGTTCAGAAAGCCAACGTAAGGATTCCTTTTTCCAAATCAAAATGAAGAACCCGAAGAAGAGGTACGGTTTTCACCATCCTCTTTCATGTTCCTTTCTTCTTCAACTTCTTCTTTCTTTTTTATTTCTATTATAAAATAATAAATCCACTATCTTCTATATACTGTGATGTTATTATAAATATGGTACAACCATATTCAGTATTCTATCCATCTTTTGAATGGCATGTCACCATATGTGCGTACGTACGGCTTACCGTCTCCACGTCATGGTGTAATTGTCATTCAATAATTTTTATTTGGATGGGTATAATAATGATGTGTAATTCATCTAAATAATAAATGTAACATGATAATTATTCTATATGTATGATATAACATCCAATTATATATTATTTCAACATCAAAATAAGGATATTGTCGCTCGTGTGTACGTACGGACTACCGTCTCCACGAACACGATGAGATTCATTCTACATTTTATCCATTCAATTATAAATCTCATTTGATTTTTAAAAATAATGTCCAAGTACTTGATATAATTTTTGATATAAATAAGATACAACCTATCCATAACAAACACGGTATACGTAACAATGAATATAATGTAAAATGAGTAAGTTAACACCCGAAATGACACTAATACTAAGATATTATTAACAAATCAATGTTAAAAGATCATATATGATATCATATTAATGTAAAATATTATTCTATAATTCAATAAAAATTATTTCACTATTATACAGGAGGTTAACCTTTTGTCGACCAAGGAAAAAGTACAATGTAAGGGGTTTCTTATCTCACTTTTAATTCCGTGAGAATTCCATTGTTCACCACTAATTTATTACATGTGGTGTGTGTACTGCCAATGTTTGTATTCATTGTGTAATATACTTTAATTCATGTATATTAACATCATCATTGTATGATACTTCTTTCATGGGTGTCTGTTTTGTATTTTACCAAATCAATAAGGGAATTTGGAATTTCAATTTCCACTCATTCGGCTTTATGCATACCTCATTGATTATTTAACTCCAAGATTATGTGTGGAATCACTATTCATTTGATTATGTCATAATTTCCACTCCCCTTTCTGTGGATATAATTTTTATACACATAATCACTCTATTGATAAATTCTCAAGTCATCGGTATAAATTTGATAAGAGTATTTTTTACTCAATCTCGATTTGTTGAGATAAACATCCAATTCATTGGTGTTGTTTCTACAAGAATATGTGTGAATGTACATTGATTATTTTGCACTGAATATCCAATCATATTTAGTGTATTTATATTATTCACACATAATTATGTCGTTGCTTTATCCTTAACCCATGGATACTGGCTTTATGAGTGATTTCATCTCAATTTACATTCCATTGAGACTTCTTTGTTGTTATACACCAAATCACTTTTATGTGGTGTATATAATGTACATTGACATAGTATATCATGAATCCCTTTATTGTCATGATATTAAAATGTTTTGATTACCTCAATTATTTGTATTCAAGTGTCTCTCTTTTGGTTAGAAACTCTAACTAAAAAACAGTTTTAAATGTTTTAAAGACTTATTCATCTAAATCTTGCTCATTAATGTCAATGTTTTAAAAATGGTTTTAAAATTTATTTATATGGACATTAATGTTTTAAAATTAAAACTCCTTTTAAAATTATCAAATTCGTATGGGGCACTTTGATTCAAAAAACTATTTTTAAATGGCTTCTTGACAAATAGTGTGACTTTTAAATGATTTCAAGAAAAATGGTGCTATTTCACTCTAATTCTTTTGATGATTATTTTCATCTATGTCAATATCCTTCATCAATCTCTATTAAGGTTAATATTATACAATACAATCTTCCATATCGTATCGAATGAGTTATGTTTGACCGTGGATGTGATATTTTTATACCATTCATGGTTTGTGGATAAAGTATTGAAATTTCGTGTGATAGTTTTAATACGAATGTTTATGTTATGTTTAAAACATTTCATATGAAGAATGCATTGGACTTAGTAAGTGACAGGTGGAGCCCACTATAGCTCCTCGATGCATCAGTAGGTCTCATGTGACAATCTAGTGTCTTGGCATGAGGCCTTGACAAAATCATATTTGTAGTCTTTGAATGAGGCCATGGCTATGTGGTTATGATAATCTGGCATTAAGCATTCCGTCATTATGAAAGTGGTTATTAATATTTTAAATTGATTATTTGACTAGTAGATTATCCATGTGAATATGTAAATGGCATTATTTCATTTTATCCTTTCCATATTATGCTGAAGTTCAAGTTACAAATGATTTTGTTTTATTTATTCATTGCCATAAATTTTTGTGTTTATTTATGAAACTTTCCGCTATATTGTTATCCTTACGGAGCATCTGAGCTCACCCCTTTCAATGTTTTATTTTTCCCAGGATTTGAAGAATTATTTTATGAATGACCTGCAGGGATAATATGAGGGGATATGAAGACAATATGTTGTTGTGGTTTTTCACTTATTGATGTAATGTAAACATTGTGAATATATCTACTGTTTCCAAGGCTACTAAACAAATCGGTCTTTCGAGACATGATCATTCTTCTGATCATTCCAATGTTATGTAATAATGCACCGTCTCTGGGTATCTAGGGTCGGGGTGTTACACAAATGTATGTATGTTAGTTGGTGGAATCATGTATTCCCCACTAATTATTTTTTTAAAAGATTATATCTCATGTGATAAGAGTACATAGGGGCACTTCAGTTTTGTTATAGGCATGGGCATAGTTCAATGGCTCAAAAAGGTATTGTTTTCACATCCCTATATTTATTCCATAATTCATTTTATCATCTTAAAAACATTTTTATTGATGAGGGAGTAGGTCCTATGTCTCTCATGGCATTAATTTATTATCATAATGTAATGATTCCTTATTATTATGGTTATTATAATATTTCATGTTATTCTATATTTCCATGAAATACCAAATTCTTATGATATATACTTATGTTATTATCCAATGATCGTGTTTAATGTCAAATGTTTCTATACTCTTATTCAAGGGTATATTCCTGTTCATTTGAGATTCTATAACCTTATAACCTAATATTTGGAAAAATATTTGGAATACATGATCTTATTAATACTATCTTTCACCCATGTTTAGGTTTCTCAAATTCATTCAATATAACCCTATCGATGATACACTGATACGTTTTTCCATTAATTGAATTTCAAGATCACTCTATATTAGGTTTTTCAACCCCAGGTCATGAATTTTCGAATAACATACGAGTTTTATTTAAATTAATTGATCATTGTATTTTTATGGAGAAGTGGTTACATGTATTATAAAATAATTTTTTTATGTTACAAATTATTAAATTCCATGAACCCTTGATCCCCATGGTTGGTGGTTTTTTATGACCTAGAACTCTTATTCAAATTACATATTGGAATTACTGTGTTTATTCAGCTTGGATATTTGAACTAATAATACCATAACAATGACCACCAATGTTGTAAAATATCTACTTCTCAAAACATATCATAACCACATCACAAATCCATCTCAATAGGGAATCTTAAAGAAAAATGAACTCAGCATCATACAATCTTTTGACTATGAATATCCAACACCATGTACTATCACCCCATCCATACACCAATCCTACATGATACATATATAAGGGAGAGTGGGTAAGAGGGGGAAACCATTAGTACATCCAAAACAACCTACAATTTAGAGAAATCAATTATAACAAAAAACAATTGTGAATTGGTAAGGGTTCCTAATTATGGTGGGTTTCTATACTAATAACGAGGTAAATACATCATGCACACACAAAAAAACACACACACACTCACATAAATGGGTAGTGACACAAAAGACCAACACAATGGGTTCTAAGTAAAAATCACATTCCCAAACCATGAACATCACTACAGTCCTCCACAATCCCAGAAACCACTGCCAGCCACCATCCATTGTTTCTACTCACCAAACCACTATTTCATCCCACTTCTAAAACAAAAAATTCCCAAAAATAACTCATAGGTTCTCAATATGTATTCCACCCCCACCAATTCAGATTTTAAAATTTACCATCCAATTATATAAATTTATAAATTTATTACCACATTTAATGAAAGAACAATCACAATAAATTCAATAAATCATAAAAGGATGGATTAATTTGGAGGTTTATCAATGTGAAGTCAGAGGCTATCCATTTTCTATAATCAAAATTCATAAATAGGGTCCAAATGGGAATTCAAATTATATATATTTTTCTATTTTTATAAATTTGAAGAATAGGTTCCCCAAAAATTTATTAAAATTTCACTAATTGGTCATTACTAAATCATCATTGAATGGTTTTTTGGAATATTATATAAGTATATCTCTTATCAACACTCTTAATTCTTATAATTATCGTTATGACCCAAATGTGTCGATCAGACAGACCCTAGAAAACACCTTGAATTTTCTACCTACTCAAATCCAGTGGTTGTTTTGAACTATTGTATCGTTAGTGAGAGTGATAATCATATTTGGGAACTAGATTAAAATGAGAGGTTTTCTTCCAGGTATTTTTAATGGAAGGTTATTTAAGGGAGCATAACCAGGTGATCCATGGATTTATTTGGGGGATCGATTATTTCTTCCAGATTTCCCTTTGATTCTTGGATTTTGTTTTCAAATATCCCTTCTAATTATTTTTTCTAGGGTGTTGGAATTATTATTCTCTCAAAATATGTCTTATACAACCAACACTAGTAAGACATTAAAAATCTATTATTGAGGTGTGTCATGACCACCACAATGTGGACTAAAATAACATCAATTTATGAAATGAATATACTATATAAAAATTTAATACATTACCACCTAATGAAATGTTTTGAATTGTCTTTTACACATTATATGAAGAATCTCTTTCTAGTGTCTTGTCCTAAAGTCATTCACACCATATTATCCAATAGGAATAAACTAATTAATGGAATATTTAATTATACCTATAGTCGTGTCATGATGGTGTGATTCATGTTGTGAAGTATGAAAATGATATTCAAAATGGGAATTGTGACAACTCAATTCATTGATTTACCTATTTTAAGTGCACAGACATTATAAGTAATTATCAACCTCCTTTATTTTTTATCCATGTATTAATGGTGTGTTCATGAACGTTATCACAAAAAGTTAGAAAAATATCATAAGGAGTATCAATTTTTATAATAAATATAAATACATAGGTAATAACCACAAATTAAATGTTATGGAGACTTATAACCAAATGTGAACCACCCCATTACCATCATTTTTCTTTAAGTTCAATTCATTTTCTTAATTTAGTGAATCCTTACCAATCCACCAAATAAAACA
This sequence comes from Viscum album, assembly GCA_963277665.1. Lineage (NCBI taxonomy): Eukaryota > Viridiplantae > Streptophyta > Magnoliopsida > Santalales > Viscaceae > Viscum > Viscum album. The sequence goes on along the minus strand of OY728165.1, from coordinate 987,285,331 downwards.
CTGGCTGGTAACATCTACATTTATCATAAATAATGGGAGAGTTATTATACCCCTTACTTTTTTAAATATTCCTCACAAAAAATGAATCTAACTAATAATAAACTACTATTAAACTCAATATAACCACACGAAAACCTAACCACGAATTTCAACATCACATTATACTCAAAACTCAAACCAAAACTGAACACATTCACCATAAAAATATTTCAGAGGTAAATATAATAATATGATACAGATTTATATGGGAAGAAGTACCTTTATCCTAGAGAGTTTGATCCCAATAAACTAATAGGTAAAATCCCTCTAGATATATTGATGGAGAGAAATGATTGGGCCTAGGGTCAGCTATAGTTCATGGAAAGGGAAAACAAATGATACCATTGAAGTCTGGAACCTCTATTATAAAGGAAGAAAATATGGCCTCCACCATAGTGTGGTGAATCCCACTACACCTAAGGGGATGTTATTAAAAGTTGATTAGTATTTCAGGAATTTGAATCCTTTAATTATATGAATTTTAAACATCAAATTAAATGTATTTAACCATCACCATACATATAACATTGACATAGAGGATTATTTTTCATATCTTCGATGGCCACCACAAACATCACCATAGTGAAGGGGACATCCCTTAACCACTTCAAATAAACATCCCTAATACTAGAGCATATTTAAACCATCCTATAATTTCCTTTCTCCCCTTTTTCATAGCCTCTCCTCAACCTTATATGCTAGTACACCTATAATAAGTAATTTATTAATTTCCCATTTCCTATTTATAATCTTCATGGGTTCCATGATCCAAACCATGACCACCATAATAACATGGTGGCCTAGACCCGTAACACCTAAGAGCAACTACAGAACTAATCCCTCTCCTACGGTATGGGGCAACCCACACTTCTCATTTAAGTCCCAACCAATTCAAAATGCCAACCAAATTGGACATCATGGGTATTTTACAAACTATAGTGCACCAAATGCCAATACGACCCCCAATAATTGCCAATCACTAAAATAAAAATACTAAAACATCTGATCCCTAGGTCTCAGAATCAAGGAAATATTTACTATGGCCACCACCACTACATCCTCTATGGAATGGTGATCCTTTAGATGAACAAAACTATACTCTAGAATCTATAACACATCCAAACTACATATAGCCACCCCGAAACCAAAATCACTCAAATAATGAGATGTTAATGTCCAAGTTGGTTTATTTGAAATATATATAAAAGTTATTATACATGTGAATCAAAACCTAAACTAAAATAAAACCAAACCCAAAAAATACTTAAACAAAACTGTAGAAGATACTTATCAAATAGAGGAAATACTATCTATAAGGGACATCAAAATAGAAATGTGAAAACCTTGAATAATTTATATAAAAAATTTCATCCTGAAAACACATTAATAAAAAAAACCCAGGATTTTTAGAGCAAATATACAACTAATGTTCCGATGTACAGTCCTCCAAACCACAACACCTCCATAGAACACTCAAAAAGGGAATGACTCATCCACATAACACCTCCTCATTATAATCCTAGATATCGAATAACTATTCTATTAAACTTTTTTCATCCTCGAAATGAATGTCCCCTAACTGATGATATGATATCAATCATAAATATAACTCTACATATACAAAAAAGGAAACCTCTTATGAACACTATACAACTAAAGAGGAATTGGAAATAATTATTCCATGTTTCCAATGCACTGAGACACCAAGAAATTAATGATAAATAGCGGAAACAGTTTAATCCCCAAATAAATAATTTATATAGATAAGGGGTACACTTTGGAACTCATGATCACCTGCTTCAAACTAGATTGAAATATTAAATCGATTAACATATTACTTTTAACAGTCATACACCACCTTCATTAGATTCCAAAGAAACTTAATCTTCTCAATACTTCTCTATACCACATCCAATATAAGAACATGTTACTCCTTAACCATAGTCTTGATTTTTTTTGATAAGGTTTCCCATACATCAACTCAGAAAGATATATTCCAATGGAAGAGTGCATGATATTATTATAATTGAACTCATATAAGATAATGTGATTCACCCACGATTGACCAAAATATATGATGAAAGATCGTAACATATCAACAAAAATCTGTATGGTAATCTCAGGATACTCATGCCTCCCAAAATGAAAATTATCTAATGGCACAAATGGGAGTCAAAACCATGCTATAATAATCTCTATATTCATTATGTTAACTAATGACCCTGATCATAAATTGTGTTCATCTGTACCCAGTGAATCCAGAATATATCATTCATATACCAACTCACTTTAACCACCAAAAAAACTAATACATAATGGATATAATGTGTTATGATTTCTTTATATAATCTATGATAAGAAAAATATAATTACATCCTCCTTGATCTCAGGGAAAACTGGTTGGGAAATTCATCGTGAAGTTGTAGCATTTACCCTCACGGACATCTAATGGATGCAATAACAAACCAATAATTATTTTACCTACGAGTAGATAAAACATCATGATACAAAATCTTTTGATGATCACTACTTATCAAAACAAAAAAGATAAAACATCCAGGAATGAACATTCATAGACATTTCAGGATACACTGACTTTGATGAACTTTGTAATACATGGAGAACCTCATCGTACAACACTAAAATGATAAAAATAATTCTTTGAAAAATAATCTAATGATGGTCATCCTCCATCAACACCATTGAACCATCACCATGGATAGAAATATCCTGCTAGTCTCTACCAACAAATCTCCCTATTGAGACTCCTCTACCTACTACATTAAACAGGACTGCATTGGCATCCGTAATAGGAAAACCCTATAACCTAAATCCACATAATTGATATGAATCATTGTATTCTCCTCAATTAATCTAAAAAAATACATAGAAATCTAGAAAAAATATCCCCAAAATGACCCACTCAGTGCATCTGAAACAAAATTTCCCAACCCTAAGGTGTATAGGATTGAAAACTCATAGTTTTGAAGAAACTCTATCTACTATCATTGTTATAGATTTATATCCTATTTATAGAATAAAAAAATATATATCTTGTGGAATAGGAAGAAAAAAAGTTACACTCCAATGAGGTTTTCATTCCATAAAATAAGTGAAAACACCACTAATGATAACTAAAGATCATTGTTGGCATAGTTATGCTCAAGTAGTGGTAAATTCTTGGACCCATATGAAATATAAACCCGTTGTTTTATTAAAAAATAACCCATACAAAGATGGTAATATTCACAGAAAACATCAAACATCACTCCCTCCTCTATATGTTTAACGGAATGATCACTGATCAACTTTACCTTTATGTAACTAAATGTCATCTAATGATTATTAGCCTATAAGGAATCTTGGGCCTTCAAAGCCAGGTCTGTCGATAGAGTCATAATCTAAGATATGTTAGATAAAAACATTCTATAATATCCTATATGACCAAGTAAAAAGTTTACCATTATAAATTTCCTTAGTATATCCCATGAAATACAAACCTAAATATTCCACAGTTTAACTACAATTGATTATTGAGAACCCACATGCCTAAGGATTTGAACCCAATGTGTCAAATCCTTACATTATAAATCATTCTATAGTGATTATGGTTTCAAATAACCCAAAAAATAACCCTATTTTTCTCATTAATGCCCTACTATGATGTTCATTACATTGGTATGTATTCAATTTAAGAAAATCTAAAATTGATTTAGGAACTCACTATTCAAAAAGTTCGTGAGTCCACAAAACATTTTGGCTGTGTTCATGACATTGAACGAAATATCGATGAACTCAATGTGCCTATATTGACCCATAAAATTGGTATTTGAGATATCCTCTTCCTTCACCATCATGTGTTGATTTCTAGATTACAATGAAAATAATAAGATTTCATTTAACTCATTTGAAAAATAAACTATCCTCAGAAGAGTATAGAGTACCTTTTCTGCCACCATACTCAATCGCTGGTAGTCTATACACAACCACTTAGTAACAAACTCCATATTTGATATAAATGCTAGATCACCCCATAATGACACAATAGGTTGGATAAAAACCCTAGAAATCCAATAAACCACTAGAATCATTAACTTTTTATGCTTGTGAGGCTCTATTGATTATAGATCCATAAAAATCGAAGAACAATCCACCTACAACTCTATTCCAAACATGATATCACATTAATGGTGTCAGGTAATAACTTTCTCACGAAATGAATTAAAAAATTCATCCATAAATCTAGGAAACTCCACCACATGTACTTCCTCCGAGTCCAACAATAAGAATGCTAATTGAGATAATGACATACTTGAACTTCTTCAATGAATATGGTTATCTCTTTCACAGATGTATAATGCATGTTGGACCCCCTCATCACAAAACACAACTCATATATGAATTTTAAAAAAACTGAACACACATAATAAAAATACTCTAAAATGTGCACAATATCATATGAATTTATATGAATAATAAATAAATCCCATGACATGTGATGTTTGTTAATTATTAGTTCAGTACCTCAACACACATCAAACATGCTCATTTGAATTCCAACTAGAGTAGTCATTACTAGGGTAATAGGAACCCACTTCACCATGAGCCCCAAATCAAAATCTAGGGTGTTATATGTAAAGGTTTGATATACTATAAAATTAAATATGGCCTAGAATTCAGTAAAATATAGATAGAGGGTATATTGGATCATCTAGTGTCCCTCTTGAATTGGAACCTCTATAGAATTAAGCTATCCACATAAATCTCCTCTTCCGTTCTTTTTATGAACACAAACAAGACTTTTCTCATCCTAATATCCCAAAGGATGGGGGATGTAATTGTACTATAATATAGTATATGAATATCCAATTTGTGAAATAATCATTCTTCCAATACTTTAGATGTGACCACAAAGGTAACATCTTCTTCTATGGATGATAAGGAACCTGTATTCCTTTATTTCAATGATCCTTAAAAATGGTTAAAAATTGATAATGTTGATGGCCACAACCTTTTTAGTAAATGTAAACTTCTATAAATCTACAAAAATCATAAAGGTTACTACTACCCCTAGAGATGTGATATGAAGTAAACTACTTGTATGGATGCCCTACTGATGAAAAACTCAATGATCTGGATGTTTTAGACCATCCTTGACCATGTATACTTCATGAATAAACTATTTAGATCCCCTATTAAGATGGGATTGATTTGGAATTAATACTATCAATATCATTATTCTTTTTCTAAACATCCAGATTCATTTCATACATAAATATAGTGAATAAATATTTGATGACAGGGATAAACACCTCCTTGAAACACTGATCTCTAGAATCATCATTAGGAAACAAATAAGTTGTAATGAAAAGGATATATTTTTCGTAAACCATAGATGAATGGATCCCATCACATAATGTTTCAATGGAGGTACAACTCCAAATGAATTTTATTAGATTTGTTAATTTAATTATAGTAACTTTACCACTGAATTGGTCCAACTGATAAGTATTTTATTGAGAAGGTATGAGGGGTATAACATGGACCATCAACAAGTTTTTGGAAACTATTTCAGCATGAATATCTTGATCATTTAACTTTTAAGAAATTATTACTATTTAGATTAAATTTAAAATTAATATAATTGTTAAAATTAATTAATTAGGCATTGATTCTTAGGATAAGGTGTGTGTCATGAGTGGACCACGACCACAAACTCAAGGTTTTAATAGTATAATATATCCCAATAAGTAGATATTCATTAATTACTATTTGAATTAATTTGAAAAATGAGTTATAAATGTTTATAATTACATGTTATGTTATTATAGAAAAATATAGGATTTATGATACGATACTTTCATTGATGATCTTCGTAAATAACCATTAGTTTGTGATTAATTGATATGGTTGTTTCAGGAATTATGTGGACCCTTTTATATACCACTATTGTATTATTATTATTTATATGACATGAACTATATGTTCTTTCCATTATTAGTTATTCACCATTACAAATTATAAAATTAATAAATTTAAATAAATTTTTTCATTCATATTTAATATTTATGAACATAATAATCAAATTGATAAGGGCCATAATGTACCGTTGATAATTCTCTTATTATCTCAACCACTGATTGGTGAAGCCTTGATTATAATTTCATTCCATTTGATACATAATCCAATAGGGTTGAGAAATAAAATGAATGAATTAAAAATAGTGCCCCTTAGTAAATATTCTTTGGAGACAACCAACTAAATAATATTATTGGATGGAATAATTAGATATAGTTATACTTTAGAGACCCTTGAGATACAATTATATCCTATGAATGGATTTGATGAAAATGATATGATTTTTCCTCCCCCCACATAATGTGATTACTTGAGTGGGAATGTTCTAGCTAGATTATTAATAGGTTAGGTGAGAGGAGAATCTTGAGAATACATGTGTATTGAGATGGGATTTGTGATCTCTCTCTAAAGTGGTTGATTTATGGATTTTCATTAGAGTCAAAATATTCCATTATATTATTATGACCATGCTGAAAGATTTGATTCATCTAGAATGATATGTGTTTACTTAAGAGATGAGAATGTGATAAGAGTTCCCATATAGAAATACCATGATATTATGAATTCAAGGGGACCATAGTGGGTTCCCCCAGGACATATTGACCCCTAATAGGGTTTTTGTGATAATCAATATATAATATCATGTGTAAAATATTAGAAACTAAAATGGTAGTTTGAGCGTGGTATGGCCTAGTGACATTGGTGAGTCAATCTCTTGGGAAGTAGACTCGATTATGTGAGATGGGTTTTGGTGGATAATCAATCCATATGATATGTGTTATGATTGTGAGATATATACTACCCTTGAGTTTCTAAAATTAAAGGCCTTATGATATACAAATTTACTGAGTGATTACTAATGATTCAAATAGTTTTCATGATATAATATAACTCAAAGGAGACATCCTTATATTTAAATACTACACCAACATAGAATGAGTTAGGTGCTCCCAATGGATTACCTTATATTAGGAATGATATATACTGATAAGGTGTGAATTATTTCCCTCAGTTAGATTACCAATTGGGGACGTATTAACCCTTGAATGATTAAATGTAATTACCAAGTCTGTTGATATAACCCTATATAGTTTTTAGGATTCTTAGGATGACCATGATTCAAACCCTTATAACGAACTGAAAATTACCTATGATTAACACTTAGGAATAATCTTATGACTAAAATTATAAGGTTTTCATTGGATAAAAACATAATAATTGTCTTATAATTGGAATAATATGGCTTTTTTATGACTGATTACTATGAATCAACTTATTCTTCAATCTATTAGGATCACATTTGATAATTCCAAGAATCTCATTGTACACTATCCATGATATGGAAGAGGGTAATAATACTCATTATCATGATCATGTGACGTGATTAGAGACACTCTTACACAATATAATATAAGTATAGTTGATCTCAGATGTCACTTTGGAACCTAAGGACCAATGATGGTTATTGAATTTAACGTTATTATTTATTTTATTAATTAAACTAAGTATATAAAATGAACATAAAGAGCATTCAATGGTTATATATGGTACCACATTTTTGGTTCCCTATAGAGTTGTACTCACTCCCTGTTCAGCCAACCATTGCACTTGGGTATCGAACCAGACTTCACCATTCATAGGATAAAATTATGTTGATACATGAGATTGGGTCATTTAACTATATGGATAAGAAAATATTAGAGATCAATATTATTTGATTCTCATGGACGGTATTAGATCATAATATAAAAAATTTATCATTTTACTTATTCATTTATATATATGATCGGACTAGGTGGAGATCATTTCCGATATACTAGTATGATTTTGAGCTTACATAAATACTTTTTTCTATATTTCAATTTGATACAGAATGATTCTTAATTAGTTAATTATTAATGACACTATGATCGGTGTTTTATTATATTGGTTATAATTTTGTTATTTTTATAGTGTTTCTACTATAATATTATGGATAATCTCACCACAACAACACCCTAGATGCTCATAGCTAGTCGGCTACCACTAATGTATTGGGAGGAACTCCTTAAGCCCCCATTATCTCTCTTATTTGGTAAGTAATCTTGTGTAATCATTCATTGTATATTAAAAGGTGGTATCTAAGTATTCATTACTTTTTTATTACTATATAGGGTACAAAATATAGGGATTAGTTATTTTTTGGAGCCTTTGATGGATATGAAATTGGTGCATCAAATAATCTATAACTCAAATGGAGTCTAATTTACCTAGGATATGATTTTTCTATTATTGGTTTCCATTTTTTACTGTCATTTTATTTATCCTTGCATGAAATGCTAAGAGATTGGGAATTATGGCATACTTGTTTTCAGTTATTGACTTATTTATGACTTATGTATAGATTAATCATATTTTTTAGGTATGATCTAGATGAAATACATGAATTGTCTATGATTCATATCACTAATGATATGGGTTTAACATTTAAAGGATTCAATATTAACATATAATGTTTTTCTTATATAACTTGTTGGAGGTATTTGAGAAAACTAATATACATGATATTACATTTGATGATGGACCATATATATTCTATAGATGGGTGATCCTTAATGAAATATATGATTTACATATTTTAATAATTTTATAGTGATCCCCAGTAGGTCATTAAAGGAATTTTTTTAACTATTAATGGATAACTTGTGGATGATTCTGGAATTGGTTCTAGATAAATGGAAAATAGTGTTATGTTCATTAATGTGTCAAAAAAAACGAGATGGTTTTTTTCCCATATATTTTATCTGCGGAATTATAATTTTCCAAATTATTTTTATATGGTATAATTAAAACGAATTTTTCAATTGTGAAGTAGTTTAATGTATATATATATCTATTTACATTGATGAGTTCCTGATTCTCAATGGCGTATTCTCATATATGTATTCCTGATTAGAATCTATTATCATGAGTAGTCTTATTATTTGGAATGTGAGGTCTAATATGTTTAATACTCTAGTATGGGTGTTAGGAACAATAGTTTCCATGTGATGTTTGAGATGGAAATATTGAGGTGTTACTCTTTAGTTGCGAAATATATGATATATTACATATGGTGGAGGTGGGAGATCCATTGTGTCCATTGAGCTATTCCTTAGGGTATTTTTCAGCCAATATATATTTCTAACAAGTAAAACCTTTCCCTAATATTATTGAAAACAGTTATGTTTTATGAGAGTAACCTAAGGGAGTTAATTTCCAGAACATATGTTTCACTTATATGTGGGAAGAATTGATAGATAAATTTAGCAATAATATCTTTTCATGTGAGGTGCTATTGGGTATTTTTATAGCTATTTTTAATCCTTAATCATTCGTGAGGAAAAACATTTAAGTTTATTGGGTATCAAGAACTGACATTTAAGGTTAGGATTATAATGATTCCTAGAACTATTAATTTTGGGTACTTTTCTTTATAATGTTGTTGATTGAGATCATAGATGACCATATATAGGGTTGATATATAATGAGATATGACATTATATCTTATTTGATACTCTAGTGTAGTGGGATCAAAACATTAACTTTGTCATCGATGAGAGATTGGGATTTAAAAAAACACTATGTAGATTTAGGATAGTTAAGGATAAAATGAAAGAGGAGAACGATTTGTGGTTTTAGAATTTGATCATAGGTTTGATGATGTAAGATTAAAGAATCTTGATTTTGGTTGTGTGACCAAGGTTTATATGAGATTATATGAATTGGGTTTTGATAATACTAATGTGGTAACAATTTTTTATATGTTGTACCTGTTTAAGTTATGTATTAGTAATCCAACATGTGTGGGGTGATGATTAATGGATTCAATGAATTCTTATGGTAATGGTTTTCTATGGTTTTGATGTGAATGATAGGCAATTCCTTTTAAATGAGGCAGATATTATGATGGAATGGTGTATGAGTTAAAAGTTTAATGAGAATATCTTTCTGGACTGACACAAGCGTGACGAAGAAACTAATTTATGTTTTTCTTGATGACTGGAATAAGGTAATTCATATATTGGGGAATTCACTATAGTCTGTTGGAGGGTATGACCCTTATTAAAGATAAATTTCAATTTATGCTGAGTATAATGTTCCAGGTGAGTCCTGAATGGGTTGTATTGATGATTCATGTAAACTCATAGGTATTATTAGGGTTGTCATGTCTCTTTATTACATGTGTTAATTCATGGAACATGGTTCATGGAAGAATGAATTTTTCTGGGTAGGGTCATGTGATTGATGAGATCAGTTTTTGGATGGTCCATATGATATTTGCCGTGATAGTGAGCATATATACTTGATCCAATATATATCCATGGGGAATAAATAATTTGCGTTTCAAATGAGATATTAAAATGATTTAATATGATGTAATCAACAATGATATGGTTTCAATGTGATCTGGGCATGACTTAGATTGAGGTTTCATTATTTCTCATGAGTGGGTCATGATTATAATTTTAGATGTTTTTGTATTCCTGGATGGAGTGAAACTGGGGTTATGGTAATACATTAATATGGATGATTATATAATCATGGAATTCCTTAGTTAGTTATGGAATCATGAACATGTACTGATGTTGTTCTTCAATGGGATTGGCCAGATGTTTTCGTGAATGGTTGAAAATAGGAGGTTCCAATGGTGTTTTTTAAGTGACTAGGAATGTTGAGATGGAAATCACACAACGCGTGTCATTGGAAAACAATGAATAAATTTTAATAGTCCAATTTTATGTTGGGTTGTACTGTAGCATTGAATTAGTCCATAATGAGAAGATTCATATAGTGGATATAACAATAATATTGTATATGAATTGGTTGATGAAACCATTGTGCCTTAGGATATATAGGTGTCTTGGATCATTCCCTAAATATTAGTCTTGATTATGAGGGAGTGGCTTAGTTTTTATATGATTAACACACCTAGTGTTTGGAGTTATGCCTCAGAATCTCAATTTGGGACTCTAATGTAGAAACTATTGATTGATTGAGAATTATCTATATTTTGATAGATTGATTTTGATGTATAAATGACATTGAGTCTCCCCATATATGTGATGTGTGAGGGTGTGGAGATTTTAATATCCTTATTCCCATTGGAGTTGTGAATTCATAAAAAATTGGGATTTTTGTTAGGGGACTTTTTTTATAATCAGAATCTCAATATGACTAACGAGCATTAGAAAATCATGAAATGATGAGTTTATATGTTTATAGGTACAAAAATGTTGTACAGTTTCATGGGCGGATGGTTGGGTGATGTTTGGGATGACCTGAAACTATTGTTGTTGCAAGAAATCCAACACGAGGATCCCCACGATATGGGTCTCTCCATGGTGGAGGGTGAAATTCCTAATGGTAATGGGCACAGTTCCAAGGAATTCCCCAATGAGAAATGGAAAGAAACAAAATAACATGGTTTACGACCTGGTGGATTATGAAATGAAGATATGGTAGGTCCTTAGATATGGTACTGGGTGTTTTGGATTTCCTGGTGCATATGGATTATCCTTATGTGAAATGGGTTAGGGAAAAAACCATTGTAAGTGAGCATAATTCATTGTAAAATAGCGAGGGAAAGGAGACTACAAATTGTTTTCTTCTATGTCAATATTCATGGTCGGATTTATGGAGGTGAAATACTATATCTTGCAGGTCATTGTGCATTCCATTGTGTGAAACTACCAAATTATTTTAAAAATGGTTATTTATCATTTTAATCCATTACGTTTTACACATCATTCTTCCTTTTTTCTCCTTCATCAAACACAAATGAACTAAGTGGATATATTAAACAAAATTTCTTTCAACCCAAACCTTCAATTTATATATTATTTATTATTACATTTTTATCAATTTTAGGAATTTTCTCTTCTATTATTCAATTTTTTAATTCCCTTTTAGTTTGGAATTGTTATAAATAATTATTGTGTATTTCTATTGGGGTTTGGTGATGAATAAAAGCGATTTAGGGTGTAAATATTTCGTTATGATTTTCAATTTGTTTGGAATGTAGAAAAGACCTTTTAAGAGGATGAACACATTTCACCACACACATTTTTGAGGGATGTACAATAACATATAATTTTTATGGTGTTTTTAATTAAATTAAATTACCCATTAAATTGGTGTTAGTTTTTTTTGTGATTTTCCTCAAGGAGGTAATGGGGGTTTCCCATGTACATATTATGAGTGGTATTATCTCAATTTCGGTGTTCTATAGTTGCTCGGTGACCTTTTAGTATATTAATTATACATGAATTAACTATTATATTAAATATAATTGTTATAATGAATCAATTTGTATTTAGTTCTATTCCTTGACCGGATAATTTTATCTTAGTGAGTATTTAGGATTTAATTCATATTTGATTAAATAAAAAAATAATTTATAAATGATTAAAATTATTATTGTTTTTATATTATGGATCGATATATGACATGGGAGATTCAAATCAATTAGGAGAGCTTGGGCATGAGTCACCATGATAGGATTAAAGGGAATGTATATGTTGCATCTAAGTGGTTCCTTGTGCATATAAATATGGTACAACAATTTATGTCTGTTTCATGTAATATTTTGTCTCTCTAATATAATAAATTGGCAACAATAAATTAAACAATATTTCAAATTTTAATAAATTTATTCATTAGGATTAAATGTTTTTGTATGGACTATAAAATGTTCCAAGGACCCCAATGAACCTCTGATCACTGCCTCATTGCATCAGTTATTGATGGTCAGTGAAATGGATTAAATTTTGGGAAATATGATAAGAATGAAATATGTGTGATGAAAAAAATGAAATAGATGATTTTTTGGGCCCTTAGAATTGGTTCCTTGATGACATTTGATTTTACGAATGTGATGGGATTGACTGATTGGACTTACTTGGCCTTTAGTGATCCACGAGATATTGTTATTTCCTATGGTTAGATGACATGAGAATGGGATGAGTATTCTTTTCACCCTATATTATGAGAACCAAGGTAATAACTCACTAGGTATATTAATTATGGGTTGGGTGTGTGGACAGACCTATGATTACATGGTTATTAATATGGGTTTTTACTTTATCTCTTGAGAGGTGCATGAATGAATTTTTCTGGGGGTAAATGCTTTTATTGAGTTGATTTTTTATTTTTTTATAGATGAGATTCCTCATATTTTTGAGTGATGAACTCAGAGATGAGAAAGTGTTAGAGGATACTATATATGGTGTCCAAGCTATGATCTATCTTAGGGGACTATACTGAATTCCCAAGTGATATATTTACCTCTAATAGAGTTCATGCTATAATTGATAGAGATTTCTAATATTGTTAACTTAGGGTATTAATTGGTAATGTGGTCCTGGTATAACTGTGTGACAGTGACGAATTATGCAATTGAATGTACAACCTCAGTTATATGAGATGGGTTTGGGTAGGTGGAACTAATACTCTATATGTTATATGTTTATGTGGGATATTATTGGTAGGATAAATTTCCAGCATGTATCTTTAATAATATTCAATCCATTAAATGAAATTTATTATTGGTTACCTATGATTTTTCATGTATTTATGATATAATAAAATACATAAGATATAACATGGGATTTAACCATTGTTGTTACATAGAATATCTTGGGAAATCCCATTTCATTTTTCTTAATTCTTATTGATGAGGTGGGTGTTATTCCTATTTATGAGTTTACCAGAATGGGATATATTCCCTACAGATAAATTATATGATTCTACAAAGTGGGATGATATAGTATTATACATATTGGGGTATTCTTAGGATTCCTACAATCCATAACTTTATACATGATATGGATTAGTTATGATTACCTCTTAGTAATTAACTAATTCCTGATATTAATTGGTTTTACTATGATTGACGTATAGGAATCCTTTTATGCATGATATTATATGTATTGAATTTGCTCACTTCATAGGTATATGGATTTTCCAAATACTATTGGGATAATATTTCATACTTATTAGTATCATATGCATGAGCCTTATATAATATGATTCATGGTCTTGATACATGTTAGAATGATTATGTGATACACATAGTGACATTCCAACACTTGAATAAGAAGGTATTATGTAAGGACCTTAACCTTGGTAAAATTTTCCTTTGATATTTGTGGTGTATAGGTGTTCATAGAGTTTTACAAGGCATTATGGAGAGAAAATGGAGAGTTATGAATATTTTTCACCATAAACCCCCATGATGCTCTATAAATGAGGTTGATATGATGAAGTGAGGATAGCTATGATGTAGTAAATTAAAAAATGGATCTTAGAGACAATAATATTTGAGGCATAGCTTTGATAATGTAGAATACTATTGTGTAGGAACATGCATTTCTATTGATTGTCTATGGTATGGAGGTCCTCAATACGACATAGCATAATCGTAGAGTTCTTCTAATTTTAGGGTAGCTATGGCATGAGAGATAGGATATTATTTAACTTCCTTCTAGGAAAACGATTTTTGTGGTGTGGTAGTCTCATCTATGTTATATTTCTTATTCCCTATTATATTATCTAAAACACTAAAGGGTCTTTATTTCACAATAATGGATTTCACCAGGTGGGTTGTGGCATGGTCCCTTATATTGCATTGTAGTCCGCAATGTGTAAGTTATCTCTGTAGAATAGTCTATGAGGATTCACTATGGCATTCTATTTTATAGATTCCCTATAAATAACTATTTCCCATCTAAAAGCACCTTTCTACCACCCTTATATGTCAACCCCAAGGTTACGAAGAGATCTATCTGAAGGACTCTGAATCCTGTTTAATTTGTATTTGATCACCATATTCAGGAGTTTTATATGTGATTATTTGACATGAGTACATTCACTTTTCTGGTGGTTTCAACATGGAACAATATCATTTTCTACAATTAATTATTTATATTTTATTGGATTTTATATCCATAATTCTATTAGTGTTTATTTGATATCTCATGGAAGGATTTTTTTTAAATTTCATATAGGCGTGTTGTTTTCCTTGCATGATAGTTGATCAGAGATCTTCACTATTGTTCCATTCCTGTGTGAAGAATGCTAATTCCTTAAATTAGGGGATTAATTGATTATAATTTTATATATGTGAAATAATAAATTGAGCATTTATTTTCTTCTATTAGAAATAGTGAAGTTAACTATTATTAACAATAAACCAAATAATGAAAAAATGGTTTTTGGTTGTAGTGATCACAAATTGTTGTTTCTACCTTGATAATGATACACCTATTTTTTTTTTGATAGTCTACTATCTATTCCAATAATTTCTTTAGAAGGTGTGATATTATTTTGTTATCATGTGTAATTTGATGAAATTAGTTATAGAATATACAACTATTAATCATTTGGTTGAATACATATCATAAAGAAGAATGTATAATGAATTCTAATAATTTATAATTTGATGGTAATAAAAATGATGACTAATTGTGTTTAATTAATGTTGTTCCTCCATGTTATAATGGAATTTTATAAACAAACCTAAATATTAAATGAATACATTCGATGATAATAAAGAAACAAGTAAATGAGAATTTATTCTTCTCGTAGTTGGTTGTAACATGAATTAATGCTAGGGAGCATGTATAATAATTTAATTAATTACTATATCCAATGCCTTTGTATATCTATTGTTATAGATTTTAATATTTTAGTCAGTTGATTAAATATAAAATAAAACTTGTTGCATGATAAAGATAACTATTTGTTACCATGTGAGACAATTTGATTATGAAGGTTGAATGATATGTGCTTGGGTCTGTGTGATCTTATTTAAATTCAAAGGATAAATGCCTTATTTCAGGGACTAGGTTCCCAATTGGAATTGTTGTTTTTCTCGTTCTTACATGTTTCACTATATATGATCCTTCCAATATTATGTGATGTTAGCCTGGGATGGCTTTTGAGATATGGTCAGGGAGGTCCGGGTTTGTGGTACTAATTGATGCCTACGACAATGGCATATATAGTGATATGCATGTGGGTGTCATGTATGGAACCATATTTGATGTTAATGTTTAAATTTGGGATAACCCATCATTGTGATTAAAGACTTCTTGAATTATTATTTAATATGATTAATGTCATGTGGATGTGGTTTCTTGTTTACCTACATTACTTTTCCCACAACATAAGCCATCTCATTGTTCATAGTAATTCTTATATTTCATGGTAGCTTATGATCCTTCCTAGATTACCTAGATTTATATAATATAAAATTATTAATGAATTTATTAACCCATTAGGATTCTTCTTAGAATAAAAATGATATTTATCTTGAGAAATCTTGCACTCATTAAGGCTTATGCATAGAGGGAAAAAAATTTCACCATGATGGTAAATGAACTGTACTTGGGAATAATGCTAATTCTTGTATAATAAATTAATTATTTTTATGTGTAATATGAAAAGAAAATAAGAATTTTATTGAAATATATTTTAAACAAATTTTTTCTTATAGGATTCATAGATATTTACAATGGTAGTTGGGTGACCAAGAGACAATAGTTATAGTTCATCCTGATACATGATTTATACACATTGTGTTGGTGCGAGAAATACTATATCTAATATTTTTGTGATTTATACCATTCCCCACCCATTCTGGTTGATTGAATGACACTCAGTGGACTCCATGAGGGTGTTTTTCCCAACATCTAGACTAAAGATGGTTGGATGGATAACTTGCCCCGTTGGCCCTTCTCCCATATCATGGTTGTATTTTTTTACAGGTATTCAAAATGTTTAGTTCCCTATAAACTTGTGTAGTGGGATATAGTGACATTAATCTATTTCACACACATGTATAACAAGATGTATTAACCTATGTATTTTTATAGGTTTGACATATATGAGGTGTGATGGATTAGGGTTCATACTTGGTGTATGGGTTGTAATGGATTGAGGTATAACACATGATATTGATAAATGAAATACAAGACATGATGTATCCTATATACTACTCAGTTAAAATATATATATATATTATGGGATGATGAGAAGATATATTACATAATATAAATGTTTTAATAAGTATCCTATATGTCTTACATATAGATTCTTTTAGAGGTATATGGAATAAGACGTACACTAGTAGGGAAGACTAAAAAACTAGTGTGGAATAAATAAAAGAGTAACATTGTTTTATTACAATAATATATGATCCCTTGAATGATATAATTAGTGAGTGATATCCATGGTGAGGATTAGAACCTATTATACCTATTTAGGTGAGTTAATATAACTTTTTTATTCATTGGGATTTGGTATGATTTATTATTTTTTTCATGAAAGGCTCTTAGGTGTCTCATACTGAGAAAACATGTTCTGATAGCCCTATGTATATATAAATGATTTTCCATGATAGTAAGTTACTTTTGAAGATTTGTATGAGTATTAAAAACTCATTGTTTTCCTTTAGTTGTATGGGTACCATTTTTACTACTTAGTTCAACTATAGGGGAATGCAATTTTATTTTATAGTTTTTTAGACTTATGGAATAGCTTTTTTTAATTGGGTTTTATTTTCCTATAAATTAGAATAATTTGATTATTGTACTTATCTGACCTCTCTCTTCATCAATTTATCTTAGAGGGTGATACCAATAATTTTTATGTATGTAAAAACCTCGATGCTTGGTTAGAACCCATGAACTATTTGAAGATAGATTTGTGTGGTCACCATCTACCATCTCTCATTGCTGGCCTGAGAGAGGAACGTTAGAGGGGGGTCATGATAGAGTGGTGTTAATGGTTCAGGTGGACGGATGTATAGAATTTTGGAGTTAGGAATATAGGAATACATAAAGGTTTGGTCAAGATATGTATATATCCTTGTTTATTAAGATAAGTAAAAAGAGATATTTTCTAATACATAGGTATTTATGCCCCCCTTGGAATTGTTATAAATATCTTTACGTTTCCCAATCCTAATATGTGATGTAATACTAGTTACAATGTAGATACCTAGGAAAGGATCATAAAAAAAATTTCTCACATGTTTTTGAAATGGGAAGGACAAGAGATAATAGTGAAACATAAATAAATCCATAAATTATTTAATTAAGAATAATTATTCCATTTTAAAAGTTTAAGTGTGTCTAACTATTTTTTGTCATGCTTTATGGCTCTAATTTTAGGTCCACATCAAGTCCACATTGAATATGTTACACCGTATGATTTAGTAGATAACTATAGATTAAAGGTTGATGAAGAGGACACATGGAGGGGGACACTCTATGTTCTTCAGTTTTAAAATTTGAAGAATTGTGAGGGATCCATTTTATAATTACTGAATGAAGGATTTTAAATGAGGTTGATATTTCTTTCATTTTGATCCATTTTGTGATTAATCACTATGTTCATTTGGTTGTTACAATTTTGAGTGGTGCAACGAGGTAGTTCATGATACTATTCATTGAGAATTGTAAATATTTGGAGGTATCATGGGAGAAGTTTAGGGACATGTTTCTATTAAAGTTTTAACCTTTCATCATGAAGTCAGCCATTCTCATAGATCCCTTTACCTATAGATAATGGAGTTATATCATATGGATGTTTGGGATCCCTTTCAGATACCTCTAAGATAATATTTAGAACATTTTCGATATGCTAAATCCATGGAATGGTATTTTGAGGAGGATTTGAATCAAGATATCCAGCACCAGGTAATCCCGTTTATATAGTCAACATGAATTATGGTGTTATAAATATCATAGTTTATTTAATGGATTAAAAAGTGAAAAAGGTCATCATAATAGGGTTTTTTGTCAAATTCCTTGTAACACCCCAAGCTTCCACGGTACGTTTCTCTTTGAATAATGCAATGGCCTGCATTGTACGCAATTTCGAGATTCTAACACACCACAACCAATCAAACTAGCCCTTATGAACAGTAAAACCTACTTTTCAAAATTTTATCTTTCGAAATGGACTTAATTTTTGGATTCGTAATATCGAAATTAGTATAGTGTGAAATTTTGGTACTTTTCGGATAACATTCATATTATGATGAATAGTTAAAATAACTAAATTTTAATTAAAACCAAATTTTTTAATATAAATAATTAATCGTGATAAATTATTAATTTGAGTGGTTTTAAAGTATATTTAGAATATATTTTTACCATTTAATACAATGTTGGTCATTGGATGTAATTTCACATTTAAACCAGACATAAAAAAGTGTCAATCTTTTGATAGTTATTATCTCTTAAAAACAAGCTATTTGTTTTGACGACGGGAATTAATTATTAAATTAATTAACTCAACTGATTCATTTTGAATTTCATAAAATAGAAATCATTTTTGAATTCATAATATTAAATATAGCTTAGGCCTAATTTTTGGTATTTTTCTGGAAAGTTTCATTTTTTGATGAATAGTGAAACCACTTAGTGGTAGTTAAAAAACTGAATTTTTCATAAAACATAATTTTACCACTTCTATGAGTGAAATTTAAAAAATCCAAGGGACAAGGTTAATATCAAGGAGTAAAATTTGGTTCAATGAGATGAAAATAATTTTTGGTGAATAGTAAATTTCTACTTTTATTTACCACGGTTAAAACTAAATAGGGTAATTAATGGTAAAAATGATATTAATATTAACATAACACATGTCCTAATTCTATTGGACAAGTTTATATCGACCAAAACAACCTTAGGGGTAAAATATTATCATTTAGGTCCACTTGTATTAGATTAGGACATTTATTATTATTTAATTCAAAGAAGAGTTAAAAGAGTTAAAATCAATGTTTATTTACTAAATCATTTTTAATATATGGTTATTCATATGATAAATTAGATTTTAAATATTAATTAGAAATATAAAAATATATACTACATTATTTTATTTTGTTTATAATTTTTAGACATTAAATAATTTAATTTATTTATGACACAATGGTGATGCAGTAATTACCTGGTTAATGAAATATTAAAATAATTTATATTATAAATATCAAAATAAATTTAATTTGAGACTTTTTATGAATTAAACTAATTATGTAGGTTAATATGACATATAAGTATTGATTAAATAAATTGTGGTCGAAGTAATAATGCTTTTATGAATTTATCGAAAACAAAATACCCAATAGTGTCAAAAATGACATAAAAGAGTTTTGAAAATAAATATTATATTATTAATTTATATGCAATTCCTAAAAATCTATGGTTCGGCCAAGAGACTTATATCATGATTTATGTATCATTAATGGACCACTTGTGGGTCTCTATGATGTATATATTAAGTTTATTAACCATATAATATAAAAATACAAAGAGACATTGTAAAAGTGAAACTAATAAACTAAGAGTTAATAATTAAAGATAAGGCTAATATAATGACCCAAACCTGTCTAAATTATATTTTTTGAGTGTTTTTTGACCCATCCCCACCTTAACCTTTAAATAATCAACTTTGGATCCATTACAAACCGAATATGAATTTATTATAAAATAAATTTTTTAGCTTTTCCAAAGGTGCCCCTCACCCCTCTTATAAAAGGGAACTCCCCCTTCTCACTTATTCACACATTAAAAGCCTTTTTGTTCGTCCAAAACCTGCCCAAATTCTCTATAAACATCCCCCACAACAACCTAGTGGCCTTAATTTGATCATAAAGCCAACCTAAGGATCTATTTTGATCAAATCAAAAGGAAGAACCCGAAGAAGAGGTAATGTTTTCACCATACTCTTTCAAGTTCCCTTCTTCTTCAACTTCTTCTTTCTTTGTTATTTATATTCTAAAATAATAACTCCAGTATCTTCTATATACTGTGATGTTATTATAAATATGGTACAACCATATTCAGTATTCTATCCTTCATTTGAATGGCATGTCACCATTCGTGCGTATGTACGACTTACCCTCTCCACGCCATGGTGTAATTGTCATTAAATAAATTATTGTTTGGAATGGTATAATAATGATGTGAAATTAATGTAAATAATAAATATAACATGATAATTATTCTTTATATATTATATACCATCCAATTATATTTTATTTTAACACCAATAGAATGATATTTTCTCTCGTGCGTACGTACGGACTACCGTCTCCACGAACGCTATAAGATTCATTCTCCATCATATCCATTCAAGTATAATTCTCTATTGATGTTTAAAAATAATTTTTAGGGACATGATATAATTCTTGATATGAATAAGATACAACCTATCCATAACAAACACGTCTTACGTAACTAAGAATATAAAGGGAAACGAGTAAGTTAACAACTGAAATGACGATAATACTAAGATATTATTAACAAATCAATGTTAAAAGATCATATATGATATCATATTAATGCAAATGAATCTTGTATAATTAAATAATAATTATTTAACCATTATACAGGAGGTTGACCTACCTTCGAGCAAGGAAAAAGTGCAAATTATGGGGTTTCTTATCTCACTTTTAATTCTGTGAGAATTCCATTGTTCACCACTAATTTATTACATATGGGGTGTCTACTGGCCATGTTTGTATTAATTGTGTAATATACTTTAATTCATGTATATTTAAATCATCATTTTATGATCCTTCTTTCATGGGTGTATGTTTTTTATGTTACCAAATCAATAAGGGAATTTGGAATTTCAATTTCCACTCATTCTACTTTACGCATACTTCATTGATTATTTTACTCCAAGATTATGTGTGGAATCACTATTCATTTTATTATGTCATAATTTTCACTCCCCTTTCTGTGGATATAATTTTTGTAAACATAATCACTCCATTTATAAATTATCAAGTCATCGGTCTGAATTTGATAAGAGTAATTTTTACGCAATCTAGATTTGTAGAGATAAACATCCAATTCATTGGTGTTGTTTCTACAAGAATATGTGTTAATGTATTTTGATTATTTTTCACTGAATATCCAATCATATTTATTGTATTAATATTTTTCACACATAATTATGTTTTTGATTTATCCTTAACCTAAGGATACATGCTTTATGAGAGATTTCATCTCAATTTATATTCCATTGAGACTTCTTTGTTGTTATACACCAAATCACTTTTATGTGGTGTATATAATGTACTTTGACATAGAATATCATGAATCCCATTATTCTCATGATATTACAATGTTTTTATTACCTCAATTATTTGTATTCAAGTGTCTCTCTTTTGGTTAGAAACTCTAACTAAAATACCAGTTTTAAATGTTTTAAAGACTTATTCTTCTAAATATTGCTCATTAATGTCCATGTTTTAAAAATGATTTTTAAGATTTATTTATATGGAAATTAATGATTTTAAATTAAAACTCATTTTAGATGTTTCAAAGTGGTATGGGATACTTTGATTCAAAAATCTATTTTTAAATGGCTTCTTGACAAACAATGTGACTTTTAAATGATTTCAAGAAAGATGGGGATATTTCACTCTAATTGTTTTGATGATTATTTTCATCTATGTCAATATCCTTCATCATTATCGATTGAGGTAAATATGATACAATACAATCTTCCATATTGTATAGAATGAGTTATGTTTGACTGTGGATGTGCTATTTTTATACCATTCATGGTTTGTGGATAAATTATTGACATTTCGTATGCTACTTTTAATACGAATGTTTATGTTATGTTTAAAACTTTTCATATGAGGAATGCATTGGACTTAGAAAGTGACAGGTGGAGCCCACTATAGCTCCTCGATGCATCGGTAGGTCTCATGAGACAAACTAGTTTCTTGGCACGAGGCCTTGACAAAATCTTATTTGTAGTCTTGGCACGAGGCCTTGGCTACGTGGTTATGATAGTCTGAAATTATGAATTCCGTCATTTTGAAAGTGGTTATTAATATTTTAATGATATTACTAGACTAGTAGAATATCCATGTGAATAAGTAAATGGAATTATTTCATTTTATCCTTTCCATATTATGTTGAAGTTTATGTTTTAAAGTGTTTTGTTTTAGTTATACATTGCCTTAATTTTTTTTATTTATGAAATTTTCTGCTATATTGTTATCCTTAATGAGAATCTGAGCTCACCGTTTTCAATGTTTTATTTTTCCCAGGATGTGAAGAATTATTTTATGAATGACCTGCAGGGATAGTATGAGGCGATATGAAGACAATTTGTTGTTGTAGTTTTTCACTTATTGATGTAATGTAAACTTTATGAATATATCTATTGTTTTGAAGGCTACTAAACTAATTGGTCTTTTGAGACTTGATCTTTCTTGTGATCATGCCAATGTTATGTAATAATGCACCGACTCTGGGTATCTAGGGTCAGGGCGTTACAGTTTTTATCAGAGGAAGTTTAGTACAAACCTTGGAAGATAGATTTAGATAAACTCTGATTAGGGCATGTAGACCTAAGATGAACTTTGAGGATTACTATAGAATAACTTCCTAGAATTTGGGTATTGTAGATATTTGGTGAGTATTCTGAGCAATACTTCCCTATCTAGATACGAGCAGGTAGATACAACTCTGGCACAGATGTACCTTGGGGTAAAACCTAAAAACACCGCTTTGAGCTAGACTCAAACGGGAACTGCTGCAGGACAACGGGCCTTGCTACACTCTTGGTTACGACACTCCTGGGGGATATTCTTAGGATAATTTACATTTTCATTACAAACTAATATGAAGTATTATATATATAAGATGAGAGAAAAAGACCTTGTTTAATCCTAATGTGTTTCAAATTGAGAATATGGTGACATGATAATCCCTAAAAGATTTTATGACTACTGTGACTCACATAATTCTTTTTGGTTTTAGTCAATGGATGGAGTCCAAGGAAGTCATAGTGACTTTGAGAATGATGTACAAGGTGGGAACGGTGGTGGTAATGAGAATCAAAATGGAATATAGATAGGTGTAAAGGATATTGTCTTTATGCCAAATCAATTTTCCAAAAATATGATCAACAATATATATATTAACCAATTCCCAGACTCAACAAAGAAGAGAAAGGTGATGATTGATAAGAGCTCCAGCAGTGGAGACCATGGAGAAAGGAATCCTCAATTTCCATCATGCGGGAAATGTGGAAGGAGACACCCAGGAAAGTGTCTCAATGGGACAAAGAAATGTTTTACGTGCAGGAAGGAAGGACATAAAGTGAAGAATTATCGAAGAAAAATGACCAGTACTATGGAAGAAGATAAAAATGGTCCCAAGAATCCATTTACAGTTATTTTCCGTAAATGTAGGGGACCTGGCCATTACCCGAGTGAATTCCCTATTCTATAAGATATTTTCATGGTCAAAGAAGAATCTATTTGGAAATAAATGGTTAGAGAAATGTTTAAAAAGTATTAGTGCTCCTTGTTGATGGGTTTACTTAGGAATAATTTTCACTTGTATTTGTAACCCTACAGTTTTCCATGTGAGAATGATATTTGAGGAACAATTATCTTTTCTCTTGTGGATATAGTTATGAAGAACCATTTGGTTTTATATGATCATTGGGTTTGAGGAAATTATAAGTTATTATAATTTGGGATGAAAATGCTAGGTATGAGATCACATTTGTGGATAAATTATGTTATGGTTATTTTGAGGAATTTATCTCATTTTGATAATGTTATAAAATATATTTCTTGTAAAAGGACAACACGCAGACTGTGTGACAACCCGTCGCGTCAGACAAAGCTGTGAGAATCGAACCCACATCCAATGTGCGATTAGGATTTATCACCTGCCACTGGACTACGTGAAGTCCCCGGTTAGTGTGATTATTATTTTTAGTTAAATTATTTTATTGATCAATAGTAATTTGATTTGGGATCTTATTAATTATCAAATTAATACCCTTAGTATAGGAAAATGATTTGGTGATTAAGTGATAAATGTTATTTTGGAAGTTGTTCGCTATGTTTTGAACACTATATGCCCAAGGAAAAAGAACAATATGAGATTTCATTTGAGGAGTAATGGTGTATTTTTATCTAAGTTTTTATTGTGGATATATAGTGATTTGGGTTGTTTATGGAAATGATTAGGTTAATTATATTTAATTATGTTACCTTAAGGGTAATTACTGTCATTTGGAGATAAAATTTAACGTGGATGACTACATTATTATATGTTTTGGTTTTCAATATTAGTTTGGATTATATTGAAGGATTTTAAGGATAATTGATTATTGAATGGTATTTATTTAACTTTGGGGTATTGATGGTTTAATTTTAGAAAATAAGATCAGGGTTTTTTTCTTTAATGGAATATCCTTTTGGGAGATCATCAGATATTATACTAACCATTTTTCTTTTGATTAATCTCTAAAGACAAGGTAAATCTATAGTTTATCCTGCTTGGATCATGTATTTCTATAGAAGTTTATTTTAGCTCTTCCATTGTGACCAAGTCTTCCTGAAAACTCATTTTTCAAAAAAATGAGTTAGTGGTAAAATTTATTAAAGAATGAAACTCTACATAAAAATTAAGTATATCTCTTTATGTTAATAGTCAATATCATAAATTAATTCATCGTCCTTATGTAATGTAACTTAAAACAAATAATTTTGTCTGTTTACTTTTCCTACTAGGAGACTAATGACCGTTTTTTCCAACACAAGTTTGTGATTTTCTTATTGTTAACTTTCTCCTGATCATGTTTTCCATCCCTCTCCATTAGAACTTAACACATAGTTTATCATACATATCCATGTTTTCTTTCATGGAATCCTAGTATGGGTAATCTTGGGTGACCTTTATACTTATCTTCCTTTCTTTTAAAGTGATTGTTTTATTGACTCTTTTTACGATGTGGGACATTCCATTATATTCTGAAGCCCAATTTTAAAAAATTGCGAGGACGCAATTTATTGAAGGAAGGGAGAATTTAACAACCCAAGCTTCGACAGTACATTTCCCTTTGAATAATGCAATGGCGTGCATTGTATGCAACTTCGAGATTCTAACACACCACAACCAATCAAACTAGCCAATATGAACAGTAATACCTACTTTTTGAAATTTTATAAATTTTCAATTTCTAAATGGTCTTAATTTTTGGATTTGTAATATTGAATTTAGCTTAGGGTGAAATTTTGGTACTTTTCGGATAACTTTCATATTTTGATGAATAGTGAAAATTAATAAATTTTAATTAATAACAACTTTTTTATTAGAAATAATTAATAGTGATAAATTATTAATTTGACTGGTTTTAAAGTATATTTAGAATATTTTTTTACCATTTAATACAATGTTAGTCATTGGATGTAATTTCACATTTAAACCAGATATAAACAAGTGTCAATCGTTGGATAGTTATTATCTCTTAAAATCATGCTATTTGTTTTGATGACTGGAATTAATTTTTAAATTAATTAATGAAACAGATTTGTTTTGAATTTGGTAAAATAGCCATAATTTTTTAATTCATAATATCAAATATAGCTTAGGCCTATTTTTTGGTAATTTTCTGGAAACTATCATTTTTTATAAATATTGAAACCACTAAGTGGTAGTTAAAAAACTAAATTTTCCATAAATCTTAATTTTACCGCTTCTGTGAGTGGAATTTCGAAAATCTGAGAGACACGATTAATATGAAGGAGTAAAATTTGGTTCAACGAGATGAAAATAATTTTTGGTGAATAGTAGCTTTCTACATTTATTTATCATGGTTAAAAGTAAATAGGGTAATTACGGGTAAAAATGATAATAATATTAGATTAACACATGTCCAAATTCTATTTTACAAGTGTATATCGACCAAAAAACAACCTTAGTAGAAACATATTATCATTTAGGTCCACTTGTATTAGATTAGGACATTTATTATTATTTAATTCAAAGAAGAGTTAAAAGAGTTAAAATCAAACATTATTTACTAAAACATTTTTAATATTGGGTTATACATGAGATAAATTTGATTGTAAATATTCATTAGAAATATAAAAAAAATCATACATAATGGTATTTTATTTATAATTTTTAGACATTAAATAATTTAATATATTTATGACACAATGGTGATGAAGTAATTACCTAATTAATGAAATATAAAAATAATTGAAATTATAAATATCAAAATAAATGTAATTTGATACTTTTAATGAATTAAACTAATTTTATAGGTTAATATGACATATTGGGATTGATTATATAAATTGTTTTGGAAGTAATAATGCTGTTATGAATTTATCAAAATCAAAATACCCAATAGTGTCAAAATTGACATAAAAGAGTTTTTAAAAAATATATTATATTATTAATTTATATTCAATTCATAAAAATATAAGGTTCAGCCAAGTGACTTATATCATGATAGGTGTATCATTAATGGACCACTTGTTGGTCACTTGGATCTATATAGAAAGTTTATTAACCATATAATATAAAAATACAAAGAGACATTGTAAAAATGAAACTAATTAACTAAAAGTTAATACTTAAATATAATGTTAATATAATGACCCAAACCTGTCTAAATTCTATTTTTTGAGTGGTTTTCGACCCATCCCCACCTTAACCTTTAAATAATCTACTTTGGAGCCATTAGAAACCGAATATGAATTTATTATAAAATAATATTTTTAACTTTTCCAAAGGTGCCCCTCACCCCTCTTATAAAAGGGAACTCACCCTCCTCACTAATTTACACATTAAAAGCATTTTTGTTAGGCCAAAACCTGCCCAAATACTCTCTCAACTTCCCTTAATACAACCTAGAGGCCTTAGTTTGATCATAAATCCAGCCTAAGGATCTCTTTTGATCAAATAAAAAGGAAGAACCTGAGGAAGAGGTAATGTTTTCACCATCCTCTTTCAAGTTCCTTTTTTCTTCAACTTCTTCTTTCTTTGTTATTTATATTCTAAAATAATAACTCCAGTATCTTCTATATACTGTGATGTTATTATAATTATGGTACAACCATATTCAGTATTCTATCCATCCTTTTAATGGCATGTCACCATATGTGTGTACGTACGGCTAACCGTCTCCACATCGTGGTGTAATTGTCGTTCATAAATTATTATTTCGATGGGTAAAATAATGATGTGTAATTCATGTAAATAATAAAAATAACATGATATATATTCTATATATATGATATACCATCCAATTATATATTATTTTAACATCAAAAGAATGATATTGTCGCTCGTGTGTACGTACGGACTACCGTCTCCACGAACGCGATGAGATTCATTCTCCATCGTATCCATTCCAGTATAATTCTCATTTGGTGATTAAAAATAATGTTTAAGGAATTGATATAATTATGGATATGAATAAGATATAACCTATCCATAACAAACATGACTTACGTAACAAAGAATATAAAGGAAAATGAGTAAGTTAACACCCGAAATGACGATAATACTAAGATATTATTAACAAATCTATATTAAAAGATCATATATGATATCATATTAATGTAAATGATTCTTGTATAAATAAATAAAAATTATTTCACCATTATACAGGAGGTTAAACTACCATTTACCAAGGAAAAAGTACAAAGTAAGGGGTTTCTTATCTCACTTTTAATTCCATGAGAATTCCATTGTTCACCACTAATTTATTACATGTGGTGTGTGTACTGCCCATGTTTGTATTCATTGTGTAATATAATTTAATTCATGTATATTTAAATCATCATTTTATGATCCTTCTTTCATGGTTTTATGTTTTTTATGTAACCAAATCAATAAGGGAATTTGGAATTTCAATTTCCACTCATTCGGCTTTACACATACTTCATTGATTATTTTACTCGAAGATTATGTGTGGAATCACTATTCATTTGATTATGTCACAATTTCCACTCCCCTTTCTGTGGATATACTTTTTATACACATAATTACTCCATTTATATATTCTCAAATGATCGGTATGAATATAATAAGAGTAATTTTTACTCAATCTCGATTTGTTGAGATAAACATCCAATTCATTGGTGTTGTTTTTACCAGAATATGTGTGAATGTACTTTGATTATTTTACACCGAATATCCAATCATATTTAGTGTATTTATATTTTTCACACATAATTATGTCATTGATTTGTCCTTAACCTAAGCATACAGGCTTTATGAGAGATTTCATCTCAATTTACATTCCATTGAGACTTCTTTGTTGTTATACACCAAATCACTTTTATGGGGTGTATATAATGTACATTGACATAGTATATCATGAATTCCTTTATTCTCATGATATTACAATGTTTTTATTACCTCAATTATTTGTATTCAAGTGTCTCTTTTTTGGTTAGAAACTCTAACTAAAATACTATTTTTAAATGTTTTAAAGACTTATTATTCTAAATCTTGCTAACTAATTTCCATGTTATAAAAATAGTTTTAAAGATATATTTATATGGAAATTAATGTTTTAAAATTAAAACTCCTTTTAAAAGATTCAAATTGGTATGGGACACTTTCATTCAAAAATCTATTTTTAAATGGCTTCTTATCAAATAGTGTGACTTTTAAATGATTTCAAGAAAAATGGGGATATTTCACTCTAATTGTTTTGATGATTATTTTCATCTATGTAAATATCCTTCATCATTCTTCATTGAGGTTAATATAATACAATACAATCTTCCATATTGTATCTAATGAGTTATGTTTGACTATGGATGTGTTATTTTTATACGATTCATGGTTTGTGGATAATGTATTGGCATTTTGTATGCTAGTTTTAATACGAATGCTTATGTTATGTTTAAAACGTTTCATATGAGGAATGCATTGGACTTATTAAGTGATTGGTGGAGCCCTCTATAGCTCCTCGATGCATCGGTAGGTCTAATAAGACAAACTACTATCTTGGCACGAGGCCTTCAAAAAATCTTATTTGTAGTCTTCGCACGAGGGCTTGGCTACGTGGTTATGATAGTCTGGAATTATGCATTCCGTCATTATGAAAGTGGTTATTAATATTTTCATGTGATTATTCGACTAGTAGAATATCCATGTGAATAAGTAAATGTAATTATTTCATTTTATCCTTGCCATATTATGCTAAACATCAAGTTTAAAAGGATTTTGTTTTAGTTATACATTGCCTTATATTTTTATGTTTATTTATGAAAGTTTCCTCTATATTGTTATCCTTACTGAGCATCTGAGCTCACCCATTTCAATGTTATATTTTTCCTAGGATGTGAAGAAGTATTTTATGAATGAACTACAGGGATAATATGAGGGGATATGAAGACAATATGTTGTTGTGGTTTTTCACTTATTGATGTAAGGTAAACATTATGAATATATCTAGTGTTTCCAAGGCTAATAAAGTAAGCGGTCTTTCGAGACATGATCTTTCTTGTGATCATTCCAATGTTATGTAATAATGCACCGACTCTGGGTATCTAGGGTTGGAGAGTTACATTCCTAAAAAAGTATATTTATTGTCTATGGTTCCCAGCTGACTAAACAAATATCAATCTAATATCCGGGGTAATGTCCCAAACCATCTCATCTCATTTCTCTATGGGTTCATGCTCTGAAGCCTTTTCAATGGGAACAAACACATTTTTTCATGTATATGAATAATCCATCAAGGATTATAGTTCTGAAAATCCATAGGAAGTCATCATGCAATTTTTTTCGTATCACATTCCATAATTTAGGATATTTTATCATTGGTAGAAACATCATGATTCTACATCATAGAATAAAAAATGTTCTATGGGTGAGGTATAAGAAAACCCTACGATGATCCTTATCCTCAGAGATAAGAGAAGAATCATGGAGGAGATCATCATCAGGTTTAGAGAGTTGTTGGAGCAGGTTTTGTCCATCTCCATGTGCTACCATTGCTATAACAGTGTGATCCTGACATTGTTCATGGTAGCCTCTGTTATTTTTATAGTTGGATTTAGGACATGTTTTTTCCAAGAGATACAAAAACCTTTATATCACCCCCACTATTATATACTTTTGTACATTAGGTAAAGATACATCCACTACCATTTAAATTCTATTATCTATTTAAGGATTATTTTTATCTGTATGAAGAATGTAGAGACTTTGAGCTAGTGGTGTGGAAGAAACCCTCTTAGAAAGACATCATGTGTTTTCATATAAAACCATAAAAAGTCATCCTTTGTAAGGAAACTTTTTATATAGTGATGTATGTCATGGATTAATCTATAATGAAACTTGAGTTATATGATGCTAGTTGTGGGGAAACAATGTCTGATGGGTTGAAAGACTCTCAGATGGATTTGATGCATGTTCCTTCTATTTCATCCTTAATGGATGATCTGATGATGATTTCACTGGAGGTTTAGTCGAAACTATTTTTTAGGGGTTTGGAAGAGTACCATGATGTTTCCCAATTGAGGTTATTGTATTACCCCATGATGGGAGATCATGTTTGGGATTATACTATAATTGGTTACTTCTCTACTCTTTATATCTTTATATATGATGGAGGCTTTAGAGTTGTGAGACTTGAGTGTGTAGATCAATGAGATATTGTATTAAGGTTTTGTTCCACCAAGTGTTTCAACATGGGGTGCACAAATTTTTTTTGTTAAATTAATGATGATGGTAGTTTATGAAATTTTATCATTTATCATAATTTGTATAATTTTATTGTCAAAAATCACTATCCTCTTCAATGGATTAATGAAATATCCAATAAAAATAAAGGGGATAGTTTTTTCTCAATGATTGATCTGCATTATGTATATCATCAAATTTATTATAATGATGCTGAAATTATGAATAATATTTTATAATGTGTTCGTGGGAATAATGAGTTAATTTTGAGGGAATTTGATGTGATGAATTCTTTACATGTTGTCATGGTCTGATGAAAAAGTATTCATGTATTTTTTGGATCAGGTCATGGTGGTATTCATCAAGGAAATATTTTTGTAAATAGAAAATTTGGAAGAGAATATAGAGATTATAGTTGTTATTCATCATCGCCATTTTTTTGAATTTTTTCAATTGTGAGTTATGGTCATGTGAAATAAGTTTCTTGTGGTATGTCATGTCTCAGTTAGGGATAGATATGAATCCTTCAATGATTGAGAAATCCATTTCATGGGTATAACCATAGACTATTGGTGAGGTGGAATGTTCCATTTGTATTATAGAATATAATAGATGGTTTAGAGACAATCTATCATGGGTTGAAACTGCTCTATAATCATTGAACAAAAATTATTAAATGTTGTATACAATGACCAATGCCATTAATCATTTGAGCGCATGATGGAGATGTTTCTCAGTGCTTTATTTCTTTATTTTTCATCTGTGGGATTTTAGTGTGTTGTAATTTTGGGACACTTCACATCATAGTTTGAGTGTTTTTTGAATTATTATATCTTAGTTCTTTGTTATTGGTCATGGTAGTTACATCACCATGAGTATGAAAATGCTACCCATGATCTAATGTTATCATCATTTGTGTTTTCCTTGAATACGGCGAATCATTACGTATTTGGTTTGATTTTTTGGATTTTTACTCATCATAAGAGCTTGAGGAATGTCATCTCATAAGAAGAAAAAATATTTAGGAAATGACGATGGATGGAATTACTTTTGTATTATAACATTGATATTTCATAGAAATTTGGAAATAACAATGTTGTGGATGATGTGTTAAGTAGAAATTCCTACAATGTTCCTATATATGAATCTAAAGACTCCTAGAGAGTAATGATAGAGCTATTAGTGATGAATCATGATATGGTATATTTTGGGGGAATATGTTATATAATACATTTTACTTTGTAGTAATATTTGGTGAAGCTTGTGGAGGAGTCCATGTTGGGGGTTTATGAGGTATAGATATATAGAGCCTAAGTTATTTCTAGTGACTCCCCGGATGGTTAGTCTGAGTGTGAATAGTACCATGTGCTGTTCCATGAAAGGATATTCATATCATTGGTGATGACTGAGATGGTTCGATGTGAGTTACAAGACAACCATTTGTAGTACTTCCCTGTGTGGCAGATATTTTCTGGTATTTGAGCGTCCATTTTTCGTGGTATATGTTATGGAATGTAGATGTAGATTTTGTGTCTTGATATTTGGTCTAATAGAAGTTGAAGGTTGAGACACATGTTCTTGATGGTTTTGTGTAGCCATTAGATGTTTCTCAGATGAAATAAGAGGATATCTCAATGGTTTTTTAATTTATCTACCTTAAGATTATGGTGGATTTGAAGGTATATGGTTGAAAGTGGATGTTTTGAAAAAATCCACACACTTAATAGTGGTTAAAGGGTTAAAATCAAAGGGGGTTTTGTCGAGACAATACTTATAGGAGGTACCGAGAGTCCATAATATCCTAAAAATGATAATATATTATTGTGATCATTATTTTACCTATAGGGTGTTTGGTGGTCTCCAATATTATTTTGGACATCGGTAATTCCTTAACACATCTTTCCATATATATATGAATGGTTAGAAAGATAGATTATATTTATCATATTCTTGAGGATATGTTGTGTTCTTATATATAGGATTTTTAGGTTCTTGGATGAAACACATACCCTTGTTTGTTTTTTCTTATGAAATTTTTTCACTACATCATTGGCATGCATTTTTTTGAAGATTGTTATGTCCTTCCTTTATATTCCTTTGTTTGATGGATTAGGATAGTATAGTAATCAATTCTCACTATAGAAAATGTTTATAGAATTCTATAGATAGTTTAGGTGATTTGTGAAAATATTAAGTTAGTGAATGATCAAAAAAATTTCAACACTTATTATATGGGGAGTCCTTTGAATCTTGAATATGGATATCATGTGTTCTTAAAGGTAAATCATGATTGTTGGAAGAGAAGGTTTGGTCACGTTAGTAAGGATTTTCCCTAGTATGTTGTTCCTTTTGAGGTTTTGTCTTATACTATAGCATATCATATATCACACCCCTCATAGATGAGCTAGATTCGTGATGTCTTCCATCTGTCACAATGATGTAGTCATCTTCATGTTGATCCCCAAATAATTGATTGGGGTGATATTGACATTGATGACGAAGTGATCTTTGAGAAGAAACGAGTGGAGATCATGTACTTATAGGATAAGGTGTTTCGTAGTCATGTTATTCCCTTGGTTCATGTCCTGTGGATGCACAGTGGCACAGGGGAGAGTACCTAAGAATGCGAGTCATATATACACACTTATTACTCAATGATTTATTATGTTTATCTCTTCTATAGTAGCGCTAATTATTTATGGATGATGACCTTTTAGGGTTTGTGAGAAGAATTTCTCTTGATTTTTTATTAGTATCCTTACTCTTGATTGATATGTATGTTACCCGGATAGTGTTTTGGGGATGGTTTTTTTTTCAATTTATGGTTTCCCACACCTCCCCTATTGGTGAGGTGGTAGAGCTCCTAATGTGACCATTTAATCTACATATTTTCCACTTATTTTTACAAAATTTTCCATGATTTAATTTTAAATTTTTAAATTTTTTTATAATATATTTAACATTTGTAAATTTATAATTAAATTTATTGTCTATTCATATTTTATATTTAATTTTTTTAGTCTTTTAAATTATTATTTTCATATTTCATTGTTTTTGGGTTCTTTAGGTTTTTTTTAAATTTTATCTTGTGTGAGTCATTATATTTTTAGGGTTTCCATTGTCTGTATTAATTAATTAATCAATTTATTTCTTATTTAATAAAATATATCGTTAAATTAATTCAAAATATTTTAATTAGGCATTAAAATAATAAATTTTTATTGTTATTCAAATTACGTATTTAATTTCTATTCATTTCATAAATTAAAAATCTTCATTGTCTTAATTTAATTTAATTATTTTGGTTTATCACATTTTTATTATACCCTTATTTATAATATTGTTTAGTTTTATTTATAAATTATGTCACATTTATTAAATTAATTAAATTTGGTTTTTAAATTTTACATTCATCAATTCTTATGATATTTAATATTTTTAAATTTTGGTAACTAATTTTCTATTTTGCATTTTAATTTTATGATAGTGATTTTTTGTCTATGTCCTTCACACGCCATTTTATCATGCCCCCACTAGTAAGTAATGATGACTCAAGGATTCATTGCTACTTCGCCCTCCATTTCATCTGTCTGTTTCTGACACCACAATCTCATATTTACTTTATCTCAGAAACATACCACCATCACCAACCATATATTTTCACGATGGTGTCTCAACACACCATTGATGCTCCATTCCCAATGGTGAGTGGCTCTTCATTTATACCTCTTCAAATGAGTGACCATTCCACAATGGTGATTCCCAATATGTTCTATTGATAGCTCCTGAATCATCACAACAACCCATTCCAACTCATCACACCACACCCCTTCTAATGCACTATCATATTTTCCCTCCACCACAACCTCCAATGCAATGGAATACATTCATCAACCTATAGGAGATCTGAAGCATAAATCAAATGAATCCTTGTTGATTTCCATCAAATTTGTTGATCTAAAGAACCACAATTGTTTCACCACTGAGCAGTACTTTTGCAAGCCGATGAAGATGGGAGGGTTACCATCATAGTCTTATATACTTTCAATCAATGCCACCCTAAAGCTGATTCTAATGAAACTGAGGACCTTCCTCCATGAACCAGTACAACATTGGTACACCACCTTAGGTAGGGCCACAACTGATTAAAGATATATTTATATGGAAATTAATGTTTTAAAATTAAAACTCCTTTTAAAAGTTTCAAATTGGTATGGGACACTTTCATTCAAAAATCTATTTTTAAATGGCTTCTTATCAAATAGTGTGACTTTTAAATGATTTCAAGAAAAATGGGGATATTTCACTCTAATTGTTTTGATGATTATTTTCATCTATGTAAATATCCTTCATCATTCTTCATTGAGGTTAATATAATACAATACAATCTTCCATATTGTATCTAATGAGTTATGTTTGACTATGGATGTGCTATTTTTATACCATTCATGGTTTGTGGATAATGTATTTGCATTTTGTATGCTAGTTTTAATACGAATGTTTATGTTATGTTTAAAACGTTTCATATGAGGAATGCATTGGACTTATTAAGTGATTGGTGGAGCCCTCTATAGCTCCTCGATGCATCGGTAGGTCTAATAAGACAAACTACTATCTTGGCACGAGGCCTTGAAAAAATCTTATTTGTAGTCTTCGCACGAGGGCTTGGCTACATGGTTATGATAGTCTGGAATTATGCATTCCGTCATTATGAAAGTGGTTATTAATATTTTCATGTGATTATTCGACTAGTAGAATATCCATGTGAATAAGTAAATGTAATTATTTCATTTTATCCTTGCCATATTATGCTAAACATCAAGTTTAAAAGGATTTTGTTTTAGTTATACATTGCCTTATATTTTTATGTTTATTTATGAAAGTTTCCTCTATATTGTTATCCTTACTGAGCATCTGAGCTCACCCATTTCAATGTTATATTTTTCCTAGGATGTGAAGAAGTATTTTATGAATGAACTACAGGGATAATATGAGGGGATATGAAGACAATATGTTGTTGTGGTTTTTCACTTATTGATGTAAGGTAAACATTATGAATATATCTAGTGTTTCCAAGGCTAATAAAGTAAGCGGTCTTTCGAGACTTGGTCTTTCTTGTGATCATTCCAATGTTATGTAATAATGCACCGACTCTGGGAATCTAGGTTTGGAGAGTTACATTCCTGAAAAAGTATATTTATTGTCTATGGTTCCCAGCTGACTAAAAAAATATCAATCTAATATCCGAGGTAATGTACCAAACCATCTCATCTCATTTCTCTATGGGTTCATGCTCTGAAGCCTTTTCAATGGGAACAAACACATTTTTTTCATGTATATGAATAATCCATCAATGATTATAGTTCTGAAAATCCATAGGAAGTCATCATGCAATTTTTTTCATATCACATTCCACAATTTAGGATATTTTATCATTGGTAGCAACATCATGATTCTACATCATAGAATAAAAAAAGGTTATATGGGTGAGGTATAAGAAAACCCTACGATGATCCTTATCCTCAGAGATAAGAGAAGAATCATGGAGGAGATCATCATCAGGTTTAGAGAGTTGTTGGAGCAGGTTTTGTCCATCTCCATGTGCTACCATTGCTATAACAGTGTGATCCCGACATTGTTCATGGTAGCCTCTGTTATTTTTATAGTTGGGTTCAGGACATATTTTTTCCAAGAGATACAAAAACCTTCATATCACCCCCACTATTATATACTTTTGTACATTAGGTAAAGATACATCCACTACCATTTAAATTCTATTATCTATTTAAGGATTATTTTTATCTGTATGAAGAATGTAGAGACTTTGAGCTAGTGGTGTGGAAGAAACCCTCTTAGAAAGACATCATGTGTTTTCATATAAAACCATAAAAAGTCATCCTTTGTAAGGAAACTTTTTATCTAGTGATGTATGTCATGGATTAATTTATAATGAAACTTGAGTTATATGATGCTAGTTGAGGGGAAACAATGTCTGATGGGTTGAAAGACTCTCAGATGGATTTGATGCATGTTTCTTCTATTTCATCCTTAATGGATGATCTGATGATGATTTCACTGGAGGTTTAGTCGAAACTATTTTTTAGGGGTTTGTAAGAGTACCATGATGTTTCCCAATTGAGGTTATTGTATTACCCCATGATGGGAGATCATGTTTGGGATTATACTATAATTGGTTACTTCTCTACTCTTTATATCTTTATATATGATGGAGGCTTTAGAGTTGTGAGACTTGAGTGTGTAGATCAATGAGCTATTGTATTAAGGTTTTGTTCCACCAAGTGTTTCAACATGGGGTGCACAATTTTTTTTTGTTAAATTAATGATGATGGTAGTTTATGAAATTTTATCATTTATCATAATTTGTATAATTTTATTGTCAAAAATCACTATCCTCTTCAATGGATTAATGAAATATCCAATAAAAATAAAGGGGATAGTTTTTTCTCAATGATTGATCTGCATTATGTATATCATCAAATTTATTATAATGATGCTGAAATTATGAATAATATTTTATAATGTGTTCGTGGGAATAATGAGTTAATTTTGAGGGAATTTTATGTGATGAATTCTTTACATGTTGTCATGGTTTGATGAAAAAGTATTCATGTATTTTTTGGATCAGGTCATGGTGGTATTCATCAAGGAAATATTTTTGTAAATAGAAAATTAGGAAGAGAATATAGAGATTATAGTTGTTATTCATCATCGCCATTTTTTTGAATTTTTTCAATTGTGAGTTATGGTCATGTGAAATAAGTTTCTTGTGGTATGACATGTCTCAGTTAGGGATAGATATGAATCCTTCAATGATTGAGAAATCCATTTCATGGGTATAACCATAGACTATTGGTGAGGTGGAATGTTCCATTTGTATTATAGAATATAATAGATGGTTTAGAGACAATCTATCATGGGTTGAAACTGCTCTATAATAATTGAACAAAAATTATTAAATGTTGTATACAGTGACCAATGCCATTAATCATTTGAGCGCATGATGGAGATGTTTCTCAGTGCTTCATTTCTTTATTTTTCATCTGTGGGATTTTAGTGTGTTGTAATTTTGGGACACTTCACATCATAGTATGAGTGTTTTTTGAATTATTATATCTTAGTTCTTTGTTATTGGTCATGGTAGTTACATCACCATGAGTATGAAAATGCTACCCATGATCTAATGTTATCATCATTTGTGTTTTCCTTGAATACGACGAATCATTACGTATTTGGTTAGATTTTTTGGATTTTTACTCATCATAAGAGCTTGAGGAATGTCATCTCATAAGAAGAAAAAATATTTAGGAAATGACGATGGATGGAATTACTTTTGTATTATAACATTGATATTTCATAGAAATTTAGAAATAACAATGTTGTAGATGATTTGTTAAGTAGAAATTCCTACAATGTTCCTATATATGAATCTAAAGACTCCTAGAGAGTAATGATAGAGCTATTAGTGATGAATCATGATATGGTATATTTTGGGGGAATATGTTATATAATACATTTTACTTTGTAGTAATATTTGGTGAAGCTTGTGGAGGAGTCCATGTTGGGGGTTTATGAGGTATAGATCTATAGAGCCTAAATTATTTCTAGTGACTCCCCGGATGGTTAGTCTGAGTGTGAATAGTACGAAGTGCTGTTCCATGAAAGGATATTCATATCATTGGTGATGATTGAGATGGTTCGATGTGAGTTACAAGACAACCATTTGTAGTACTTCCCTGTGTGGCAGATATTTTCTGGTATTTGAGCGTCCATTTTTCGCGGTCTATGTTATGGAATGTAGATGTAGATTTTGTGTCTTGATATTTGGTCTAATAGAAGTTGATGGTTGAGACACATGTTCTTGATGGTTTTGTGTAGCCATTAGATGTTTCTCAGATGAAATAAGAGGATATCTCAATGGTTTTTTTAATTTATCTACCTTAAGATTATGGTGGATTTGAAGGTATATGGTTGAAAGTGGATGTTTTGAAAAAATCCACACACTTAATAGTGGTTAAAGGGTTAAAATCAAAGGGGGTTTTGTCGAGACAATACTTATAGGAGGTACTGAGAGTCCATAATATCCTAAAAATGATAATATATTATTGTGATCATTATTTTACCTATAGGGTGTTTGGTGGTCTCCAATATTATTTTGGACATCGGTAATTCCTTAACACATCTTTCCATATATATATGAATGGTTAGAAAGATAGATTATATTTATCATTTTCTTGAGGATATGTTTTGTTCTTATATATAGGATTTTTAGGTTCTTGGATGAAACACATACCCTTGTTTGTTTTTTCTTATGAAATTTTTTCACTACATCATTGGCATGAATTTTTTTGAAGATTGTTATGTCCTTCCTTTATAGTCCTTTGTTTGATGGATTAGGATAGTATAGTAATAAATTCTCACTATAGAAAATGTTTATAGAATTCTATAGATAGTTTAGGTGATTTGTGAAAATATTTAGTTAGTGAATGATCAAAAAAATGTCAACACTTATTATATGGGGAGTCCTTTAAATCTTGAATATGGATATCATGTGTTCTTAAAGGTAAATCATGATTGTTTGAAGAGAAGGTTTGGTCACGTTAGTAAGTATTTTCCCTAGTATGTTGTTCCTTTTGAGGTTTTGTCTTATACTATAGCATATCATATATCACACCCCTCATAGATGATCTAGATTCGTGATGTCTTCCATCGGTCACAATGATGTAGTCATCTTCATGTTGATCCCCAAATAATTGATTTGGGTGATATTGACATTGATGATGAAGTGATCTTTGAGAAGAAACGAGTGGAGATCATGTACTTATAGGATAAGGTGTTTCGTAGTCATGTTATTCCCTTGGTTCATGTCCTGTGGATGCACAGTGGCATAGGGGAGAGTACCTAAGAATGCGAGTCATATATACACACTTATTACTCAATGATTTATTATGTTTATCTCTTCTATAGTAGCGCTAATTATTTATGGATGATGACCTTTTAGGGTTTGTGAGAAGGATTTCTCTTGATTTTTTATTAGTATCCTTACTCTTGATTGATATGTATGTTACCCGGATAGTGTTTTGGGGATGGTTTTTTTTTCAATTTATGGTTTCCCACACCTCCCCTATTGGTGAGGTGGTAGAGCTCCTAATGTGACCATTTAATCTACATATTTTCCACTTATTTTTAAAAAAATTTCCATTATTTAATTTTTAATTTTTTTAATTTTTTCTAATATATTTAACATTTGTAAATTTATAATTAAATTTATTGTCTATTCATATTTTATATTTAATTTTTTTAGTCTTTTAAATTATTATTTTCATATTTCATTGTTTTTGGGTTCTTTAGGTTTTTTTAAATTTTATCTTGTGTGAGTCATTATATTTTTAGGGTTTCCATTGTCTGTATTAATTAATTAATCAATTTATTTCTTATTTAATTAAATATATCGTTAAATTAATTCAAAATATTTTAATTAGGCATTCAAATAATAAATTTTTATTGTTATTCAAATTACGTATTTAATTTCTATTCATTTCATAAATTAAAAATCTTCATTGTCTTAATTTAATTTAATTATTTTGGTTTATCACATTTTTATTATACCCTTATTTATAATATTGTTTAGTTTTTATTTATAAATTATGTCACATTTATTAAATTAATTAAATTTGGTTTTTAAATTTTACATTCATCAATTCTTATGATATTTAATATTTTTAAATTTTGGTAACTAATTTTCTATTTTGCATTTTAATTTTATGATAGTGATTTTTTGTCTATGTCCTTCACTCGCCATTTTATCATGCCCCCACTAGTAAGTAATGATGACTCAAGGATTCATTGATACTTCGCCCTCCATTGCATCTGTCTGTTTCTGACACCACTATCTCATATTTACTTTATCTCAGAAACATACCACCATCACCAAC
Organism: Viscum album; assembly: GCA_963277665.1. Classification (NCBI taxonomy): domain Eukaryota; kingdom Viridiplantae; phylum Streptophyta; class Magnoliopsida; order Santalales; family Viscaceae; genus Viscum; species Viscum album. The sequence continues at coordinate 987,243,744 of OY728165.1, read as the reverse complement.
CATATATTTTCACGATGGTGTCTCAACACACCATTGATGCTCCATTCCCAATAGTGAGTGGCTCTTCATTTATACCTCTTCAAATGAGTGACCATTCCACAATGGTGATTCCCAATATGTTCTATTGATAGCTCCTGAATCATCACAACAACCCATTCCAACTCATCACACCACACCCCTTCTAATGCACTATCATATTTTCCCTCCACCACAACCTCCAATGTAATGGAATACATTCATCAACCTATAGGAGATCTGAAGCATACATCAAATGAATCCTTGTTGATTTCCATCAAATTTGTTGATCTAAAGAACCACAATTGTTTCACCACTGAGCAGTACTTTTGCAAGCCGATGAAGATGGGAGGGTTACCATCATAGTCTTATATACTTTCAATCAACGCCACCCTAAAGCTGATTCTAATGAAACTGAGGACCTTCCTCCATGAACCAGTACAACATTGGTACACCACCTTAGGTAGGGCCACAACTGATTAAAGGATCTACAACTTCCTAGATCCACCCACTACCTGATCAATCACAATAGAAGATACCAATTTTATAATAATTGAAATATAATATCTGTTAAAAGGATATCCATAAGGGGGGGGGGGGTTAGTTCATTTGATCAATTATCCCGCTTCATATTCACTAGTGGTGACTCCTCCTCTCAGCCTCAGCTCCATTGCAATAGTTGAACCTCCTCAATTCCTTTCAACTTGAAAGTGGAAGGCCCTTAAATAAGTTAATTAATTAATATAATAAACATATTAATATTAATGATAATAATAATTGAAATGTAATATCTGTGAATAATAAATTAATGAAATAGATCATATAATCAAATTAATAAGTATAAAATAATAATTAATATAAATTAATTTATCTATCATAATAATAAAATATATATAATAACTTATTAATCTTTTTAAAAAAATTCCACTAAACAATTATCTAACATGAAATAATAAAATTCTAAACAAAAATAAATAAATAAATGTTAAATATTAATTTAACATTATTCTCATAATTAGAATATGTAATTATCTATAAAAATATTAACTAACTATTATCATTATGTGATACATTATTAGTCAATATATTTTTTGGTGTTTAGATAGAAGTAAAAGATGAGTTTCTATCGAGGTTCATACTAACTAATTGGAAAATATTCAATTTTGATGGATTTTCTAAAGTCATGAGGGTTTTAGAAGAATAACACATCTGTTTGGTGATATAGTGAAGGCCATATTATGTCCGTGATTGTAGTTATGACCAACCAGAGAATGACATCCTAATTGTTAATAATAGTAGTATCAAAAACTATTTTGGGGGAATCACACCCACATTTGATTCATGACACTCTTTGACATATAGTGGAATGGAAAAACATATACCCAACATTGGAGACACACCAATACTGACCATTGTGACCTAGACATCGAGTAGAAGTGAGAGCAGACTAGGGGGTTGAGATGCTCTTCAATGTAGAGTTCATTGTTCATATTATTTAATGAATCTGTCTATTTTTTACAAATAATATGTGATATCGACCTTAATATTATATGAATTCAAACATTAAGTTAAAGTAATAATGACTCAGGAATTTCTTTTTTTTTCTCTGTATATAATTTCATCATCTTTCAATTATATTATTCTTGGAATCATAGTTGATTGGAGATAATGTTTATAATTTCAAATTATTTTTTTGTTCACTTCTTGTTCTTTTATTTGAAACACCATGATTATTCGGTATATTTGATTATGGGTGTGATTCATTATTTCAAATTTCTCAATCTACTTTGATTATCACCATGATTGTTTCTATTTTCATTTACATCATTATCATTTCTTATTAATCATTCTTAATGTGATAATCTTAATGAATTATTAACATGTTTGTTTAATCTCTTTTTGAGGGATGTTATAAAACACAATTTCTTAAAAGGTGTTAATTCAATTATATGTTGTGAAACAAGAAGTCGATTATTAAAGAAATAAGTTCAATTCCCCTAACCAAAAACTCTTTATATATTCCTATCTCTTTATCACCAGTTTATTTCATTATTAAAACATAATAAAACATCTCTAAAAACATCACCTATCTTGCCCTCTTGGTTTATGAAAATTTATTTTGTTTTCATTTTTTTAGAAAATAAATAAATCTTAAAAAATTCTTTTGTCTTCCATGTGGATTGAACCTTCAACAATATTTTAGTGCAAGTTTATAATTTTTATTTTGACTGCTCTAAAATCCTCTATACACATCATAATTTGGCACCATTATCACTGAAGGCATGAAATGAGTGCCCCAATGTTATGAAAATAAATATAAATAAATAATAAAAACAAAAAAATGATAAAAAATTTTGATTCTTGAGTAGTTTTCAAAAATATATTTCATTTTGTTGTGTCATTAACATCAAAATCTTGCTAACTATAATTATTTAAGGTATTTAGTTTTCACATATGTTATTGTTGTTGGGTAATTCTATTGTTGACTATAGTGATGAATTTGATATTTTTGTTGTTTATTGGGTTTTTGATTTCATTAGAAAGGCTCATCAAGGGGCTTAGGGTCATCAAAATTAGATTTTCTATATTTTTTTGGAAATTACGTGAAAAATTCATGGAATTGTGTCTATAATGTTCCACAAAAAAATTTCAATATGAATTAAACAATAAATTTCAACAACCTGAACCCATATATTTTTCTAAACAATATATAATGATGTAAAAAATAATAGAATAATTTGATAAATTTTCTGAATATCACAATGTAAGCATGAAATCATTAGAAAATGAAACATGTGATTGACATGAATATATCAAAAATTCCAGAAAAAGAATTATGCACTAAGGAATGTGAATATGGATGATTTGATAATGAAATTTTGAATTTGAGAGTTTTGAAACAAAACAAAAATCATCTTATTTTTTATTTTTTGATTCTGATGAAGAAGAACATGAGGAAATAACCAACACATTTGCTGAAGAAGACAAAAATAATAAATATTTCAATAACATAAATGTATTGAGTAAGAAATGTTTTAGAAAGAACTAAATGATATTGAAGAATAATTCCATATTCTGTACATGGTCTCTAGTTTTGAAAAAATTTACTCTTATAGATACACTGATAATGTAATCAAGTGGGTTGAAGATTAACTTTAGAATGATAACATTAATGTTAAAAACAAATCACTAATTTTTTTTGAATTCTTAATCCTAGAACCTCAATATTTAGTGGGGAATATATTGGAAGGGAGAAATATACAAGAAATCATTGAATCCAAAAATCTATAACCTATGTTGAAAATATCTATTCCTTAATTTTAAATTTAAAACGTAATTATCACTTAAATTATTTTTGAGGAAAATTATAAGGGAATAATCTTTGGAAAGGGATTAACATAAGTGGTTTCATTAACCACTTCACACATTATTCATTTTTTCAATCTTTATATACTGAAATAGAAAATTGTGGTGGGAAATTTTGTTTGAAATTGAATAATCTAGAATCTGAATTTATTAAATCATAAAAAAACAATTCATCTGCTAATATTTAACTACATGACTCCAAGGATTTTTTTAGAATTTAAATTTTCTGAAAGTGGACATCATGTACTGTTTTAAAAATAACATGATAATACATGTAGAATTTATTTTCCAAAATTAGTGATTGAAAATTTATTTTTTTCATATGCGGATCTTTTGGAAATGATTTTTTAGATTTATGAAGAATATATTTTTAATTGAGAAAAAATTTTCCCTTCCCATTTGTTTATATCCTTTCTCAATGTTGTCAAGTAAAAAATACCAAAAAAATATTGAGTGTAGATTATAAGGGTAGTTTCACAAGAGTTCCAATGATTCTAAAACACTTTAATATGTTATTTCTCCCCTTCTTAGGTCATTTAGTCTGAAATTAGCCATAATCACCCTTGAAATGAAACTTGATAGTGTCAAATTCAGTAGAGATATTTTTGACGGAAATTCCACATGCCTAGAAGCATATAGTACCATGATGTCCCTTTATAAAAAATATATTTTTTATCAAATCATAAAATAATATCGATGTGGAAAGTATGACTAACAAGATTGAATTTTATGTTTCTATGATTAAAAGACTATTTGTAGAGCTTCAGGGAGTTCATTATTTTCAACCTGTATATAAATATCTTGAAAATACTAAAAAATTAATTTTCTGATGATTTTTATGTACAAATTTAAGACTCATTTGGGAAGTTAGTTAATGTTATTGGGTTTTTCATAAAGATTGTTTTATGTGTGATGGGAGTAAATTATTCCACTAGTTTTAAAAAAGTATTAAAAATCATTTATTAATTAAAAAATAGAAAGGACACATGTGAGGGTTCCTACATTGGAAACCACCCCATCCTAAAGACATATTTATGTATCTTGAAGAGTTCTTCTCGGAGCAATAAAACTAGTACTGCCTGGAAGGAACCTCCTGATTTTACTACATTAGATAAAGTTCTTTGGTTTGTGTTTTAATTTATTAAATAATTATAACAGAAGACGTTATACATTGTTCTTCATGGGATTCAACCAATGGTTTGTCTGTATTTTAATTTTTATGTTTTTATAATAAACTACATTTTATATATATATATATATATATGTTTTTTGGTATATGTTGGATATGTGTAAATGGGTCTATTAGATATTACTCATAGAATTATTGTATGCTACTATTGGTGTCACTGGGGGAGTATAAATCACTCATGTTCCCATGTCACAGTAAGCTGATGATGAATGATTCATAAATTTGGTGAATTACATGCTTTTTACTACATCATTCAATGTTATTACCCGTATTACTTTAAAAGAATTAAATTTTATGTAGTCACCATTCCAATTATTGTTTTGATTCACCACAATAGTGACTCCCTAGTATGGTGGTGGTGTTGAGTTTATGGTGTTCAGATGCTTTTGCTGTTATATCTAAAAAAATTCATATATATGTTTTTCCACTGTAGGAAATATTTTTCTCTTCATGTACAGTTGTTGTAAAAAATGTCGATGACATTATTCTCTATTAAATCTCATTAAATTGAGAAATTATGTGTGTTTGTGGGGGGGGGGGGGGCAATTTAGTGTGGAAATTTGTTTTTCATTCATTGATCAATAATTTTTTCGGTGTTTAGCATTAATTTTTCCACCATATTGTAAATATAATTGAATCAATTTTTCAATATTCCATACACCCAATTCACTATGTAAATCAATGTCTCACACAATATTTTTTTAACAAAATTTAAATTTTCTATTCATGGAATTTAATGACTGTACATGTGAACCTGCTATAAAATACTATTTTGGAAGACATTCATTATGAGTTTCAATGAGAAACCTATAAATTTCATCAATCTATATTAATGATAATTTTCATTGAGTATTAATTGTAATGTTTCATTCTCCATATTTAAATTCTACATTGGGAAAAAATTTGGAGTTTAAATGTGGGGGAGGGGGTAAACTTATTTTTATCTTTACTATTCATTAATGATGACCATGAAATCCCCATTATTTTATAAAATACATGAAATTTAATTGTCATATTCTTTTTATAATTATTTCACATCCTCATTTATTAAGGCATCACACTGTGATTAAAATATTTCTCACTTAAGGATAATACTATTTTGGAAATTAGGTGTTTTCCTGATTTTAAAACTTTTGAGGATGAATAATTTCTAGGTGAATATTCATAGTGATTTTATGAATATTCAGTTTAGGAACTATGATTGAGAGTGATATGGGTTACTTTTTTGTGGAGTAATGTTCATAACATTAGGAAACATTATGTTAAATCATTTTCCTAGGGGAGAAATTTTAATTTATTAAAAAGTTTAATCACCTTATTTATATCAATTTAAATTGTATTTTTATAAAAAATTTAATCTTGAGTAAAATAGTAATTTAAGAACACATAATGAATCTATGTGACTCTAGGTACAATGTGTGGGAGTAATACATTTATAATTTACTAAATATATGTGTATGTAGATTAGTGAGCCCAAGTTACATGGTTGATTTTTTTTTGAAAAATATTTACCTTCGATTATCAAAAATTAGTTCATTATGGTAGGTAGAATAATGAATTCCAAACGAAGAGGATACAATGGATTTGTATGAAATCTATTAAGATGTATCAATATGATGATTAATATTTTGTAACATAATTGATTCCTTCTGGAATCTAGGTTAATGTAACAATATAATATTCAATTTGATAGGTTATCAATTACACTTATATTTAACCTGATATCAATCTTGGAAATAGAAACTACATTTGAATATAATTATGTTAGTAAGAATTTTCATATGTGATGCAAGTAATCCTCAAAAGTGAATGATTACTTTCTGTACCGATCAACCAAATATTATTTGAGATTGTCAAATACAGCTTCTAAAATACTCATGTCAAAATTTTATTTCAATTTTTCTCCCATATTTATTCTAAACTAATATACATACTTATATTTGAGTTTCATAAAAAAAAATTTTTCTCCTTTTAAATAAATACCAACACTTACTAATTGATTGAGGAAAATAGATTTTTAAAAGTGGTGGAGTTTGATTTGGTAATCAAATCAATATATTTCTATTTATTTTTACAATGTTTTTAATGATTTAATTAATTATTTATATATTTTTACTAATTAATTTCACTTTTTAATATTGTAAATTTTTTATTATTTATTCATGTTTTATAAGTATTTTTTCACTATTATCGTTTTAAATTTTTAATTTAATATTTCATTTTTTTTCAGGTTATTAGATTTGTTTTATTTAATTTTATCTTCTTCATGTCATTATAATTTTGGGTTGCTCCTTTCTTTTTTTATTAAATTAATCAATTTAATTTTCATTTATTAAAGTACATCTTTTTGTTAAATCTTAATATATTAATTATTTATTAATAAAATATATTATCATTATTTATCAAAATAAGTATTTAATTTCATTTATTTTCATATATTAAAATTTTCCAATGTATTAATTTAATTTTATTATATTTGTTTATTATATTTTTATTCTTCCTAGCTTTATAATTGTTTTCAGTTTTAACTTTAAATTTATGTTTCATTTAATAATTTAAGTAAAATATAATTTTCAATTTTAGTTTATTTAATTCATATTCTTTCAAAAAAATTTTAATTTTTGTTAACTAATTTTTCTTTTCAGTTTATAGATTAATATTACAACACCTTTGTAATGTCTAATTCCTTCCCTAACCATTTTATCTTGCCACAACCACCATGTAACAATGACTCAATGAGTAACTGCTACTCCTCCCAATGTTAAATCTACGAGCTACGTACAACGTTATTTTTTCCATGTATCTTCTCAGTATCATACAACCAATGCTAGCCATATAAATTCAAGACAGTATCTTAATACACCATCGCTAATCCCTTCCCAACAGTGAGTGTCTTCTCACCACCACCCCTTACAACGTATCACCATTCCACATTGGTGATTACCACTCTCTCCCAAGGGTAGCACCCAACTAATATATGAAACCAATTAAAATTATTCACACTGCTCCCCTACTAACACGATATCACCATTTTCCTTCATTAAAACAAACCACTGCATTGGATGAAATTCATTAACCTATTGCAGATATGAATCATAAATAAAATGAATCATCACCAATCTCCTCTTGATCAACAGATCTGAAGTGAAACCATTTATTATTCACTAAGGAGTATTATCTCAGGCCACTAGAAATGAGAGGGTTCCCACTATAGTCTTCTAAAACCTAAAATCACACCCACCATGATACTGATACCAATTAAACTGAACAGATTTTTCCCTGAACCTAGAAAACATTATCTCACCACCTCAGGCTACATTGCCAAATATTGGAGGATCCGAAGCTACTTGGATCGACTCACCTTATGAGACATTACCATGGAAGGGTCCTCTTTCCGTGATATCCATTATTGAAGGCCAAGTTGTTACCACCGGAAGGGACTACAATCTTCGAGTTTAAGGGAGATGAGGAGGAGCTTCTATTGCAATATAGGTAATACCGAGAAGAGGAGTCACTGTTAGGGAAGATGGAACCATATTCAAGATCAGATAAAGTAAAAAATCCAACCCTTAAAGAACTCCTATATCAAGAAGAAGAAATAAATTAAAAAAATTTAAAAACACAATACATTATAAAGAAAACAAGTTAATTGATTAAAAATATAATCATAATAATTATAATTATAATATCAATTAAAATATAATGATAATTAATAATTGATTCATAAATTAGATAATATAACTAAATTAATAGATATAAAATAATAATCATAATAAATTGAATCTACTATAATAATAATAATTTATAAATAATTACTTATTAATTTAATAAAAAAAAATTTAAATAAATATAATTATCTTATATAATTTTTAAAATGTATTAACATTATTAAAATAAATATAAATAAATGTTAAATAATAATATTAAATTAATATAATAATTATGAGAAGTATATATATATACGTAAATATTTATTAACTCCTATAATTACGTTAAACTATATTAATGATTCTTTATTTTTAGTGTGCTGATACAAGAAGAAGAATTGTTTCCATCTAGGTTCATCCTAACTAATCAGATGGTATTCAATTACGAGGGAGTAACTAAAGTCTCCAAGGATGTATAAGAAAAAGGCACATTTTCAGTGATAGAGTGTAGGACATGTTATGTTAGTGATTTTAACAATTAACTGATGGAGTGAAACAATTGACATTTTAGTAAGAACAAAAGTAGCAAGAAGTGTGGAATCATATCACTAACATTTTATTCACGTCACTCTTTGAGGTAGTGAGGGAGAGAACGGATGATACCTACCATCCATGACACAACATTTTTGACCAAGGATTTGTGGACATCAATAAAGATTGTGAGAAAACCAGAGGGTTCATGAAGCTCTTTAAAGAGGATATTACCTCATCTTATTCATTGAATCCCTCAGGTTTATGTGCTTCAAATATGTACTATTTAATTTCATTTTATATGAATTCTACCATGATGTCTGAGTAAATTTTCCCTCGAGGGATTATTTTATTCTTCTTTATTATCTAATATTCTATGTATTATATTGACTTCATGGAATCATAATTTATTAGAAATATTGGTTCTGATTTTAATTTATTTTTTTGAACGTATTTCTCTTTTATGGAAAACCCAATAATTCATTAGAGAGTTTGATTGTGTGTGTGTTTCTTTAATTCAAATTTATTAAAATACTAATACTAACAATGAGTTTGATTCTATTGTAATTTACATCATTACCATTTCTTATTAATATTTACAGAAGTGGAGGGATTTAATTTTCAAAAAAAGTTTTTCTAATCTTCTAGTGAGGGAGGTTCTTCAAACCATTATCTTAGAAACTGTAAATTCAATAATAGTTTTGAATGAATAAACTAGTAGATAGAAATACCCAAGGCATTATCACATGATATTTTCCCAACTCTTTAACACCATTTTATATTTACATTAAAACATAAAAAAAACAACCAAAAAAATAAATAAGTACCTATCACTATCGGTTTATGATATTTTCTATGGTTTTCATTAGTTTAGAGAGTAAATAATTCATAAAACATTCAGCTGTATTCCCTGTTTTTGGACCCATCAAAAATCTACTAGTTTAGGTTAATAAATTTAATTTTATGGGCTGTGAAGACCTCTGAACTCATCATCTCCATTGATGGTGTGATTATTGTGAGGTATCTCAAGAGGTGGATGATTGTACAACACCTTTGCTTATTTATCTTCCACTTTGGTATTAAATTCTAAAGTATGAGAATAGTTTTATAGGTACCTGATGTAAGGAATCAAACATTGGTAAACCACTTCACATCTAGTTGGGGGTTATAGGTGTCTAAATAAGGTTACATGGTGTTTGGGATGTAAAATGAGGTGTTAATGTTATTTTTTACCATGGAGACTTCGCTGCAATATAATGGTGGTAGATGTGGCTTACTGTGGTAGGCTATTCCACATGGGGTTAATAATGGGTTTCTAGAGATATTTAATTTTTATGAATTACTACATCCTCGGGGAATATTGTGAAATAGGTGCTTCTTTGGTGTTTGAGTTGATATGGAATAATAGTCTTGGAGTGTTAATTCAATCTTAGTGTAGTTGCGATGAGGGGGTTATGATGTGTTATAGATTCCTTGGAGAATGGGTTATATGACATATAGATTTCAAATACTCCAAATCCCCATCTCCTCTTTTAAATGTCTGATATCATTGAAATATCAATGTTATTGATACATGGGTATAAACATGTATGCTGCAACATGGTCCCATGAGATGTACGATATATCTCTATATGTCAGCAAGTTCTTGAGCATGTTATTGGAGGTTGCGTTGTGATTATATGTTTCATAGGCTTCCAAATAATATTTGAAAATTATCTAATCCTACCTTTATATAACCCATCCTTTTAAACCACAGTCTCTCAGGAGAGTTATTTGAATGAATTTGAATGCCCTTTTGAATAGATATTATCATTGGATTCTCGTGTTCGATCTATAGCGATCTAAGGCGTGTTCTTTCCATTTTAATTTTGTTTCATCATTGATAAAACTCATTTCATCCCATTAAATCTTCCCATGGTATGACAAATGATCTCCAAAATTATAATAGAGTTTCTTTGATGTTTGTTTGGTTGGTTATGTTGCAATTTTCATAGAGGGATGTAGTTTTCCTTATAGGAGTGCTGATCAGAGATCAGTGTTGGTGTTAATTATCATGTAATAAACATTAACACCTTGAGGTTGGGGAATATTTTCTTCTACATCTATTTATTCGAAATCATCAATTAACCATCTTTTAGGTTCTATGGGACTCTGTGGTAATTCACTCTAATATATAATAAACCAGATAATAAAAATAACTTGTTTTTTGTTGTAGCGATCATATGTTGTCCTTTTGTTCTATGATAATTGGTTGCATATTGATTTTATGGATAGTGTTATATACACTCCAATGCATTATTTTTTTGGTTCATTATTCATGGGTTATAATTTGTTATTTTACGAATCTGGTTATGTAAAATAATGTTGGTAAATATTTGGTTGGTAAATATATTAATAATGAATGTTTAATGAATCCTTATATTATTATTTTTTGATTGTAATCAAATTATTTCATTATACATGTTTAACATAGTTTGTTCTTCTATTTCCCAATGTAATTTGATAATGAACCTATATTTTTATATCTTGTTTTAAAATTATAATAATTTTGAATGTTAATGAGAATTCGTTTTTTATATTTTATTGAGGCTATAATTGATGATATAGAACTTGTTTAATATGTTAATATATTGTTATATATGATGACATAGGTTACCCATGTTAGAAAACTAAAATAATTTATTATTTTAATTCAAGGAATAGTAACATTGATTTTTTGATAAAGATAAATTTTTGGGACCAAGTGAACACATTTTCTTATGGAGGTAGTATTCCTTCTGTTTTGGGCTATGGATGTCTGTTTTAATGAAAAGGATAAATGACTTATTTTATGTCCTAGTTTTCCTATAGAAGTTGATTAATATGTCCTCATTTTATGTAACTCACTATGTGATCATTATTATATGATATTATGTGATAAAAGTATTGATGATGAGATTTGGGTGGGGAGGTTTAGGTTTGTGGAAACAATTGACTCATGTGACGATGAGATGCGTGATGATATTCTTGAGGGTGTCGATGATGAAACTAGAGTTGATTGAATTAGTTGGAGTCTGGATAAAAATTAATTGAGATTAAACAAGGGATCATTTATAGTTTAATCATTTTAAATATTGATTGGATGAGTTTCTCATTTACCTACATTTCATTCCCCACTACATGAGGCAGTTAGAGCCGGTGGTTTTGTATATCTTTGATGGTAGATTTGTGTGATTACTAGAGTGCTTGGAAATATTAAATAGTAAAAGTAAAATGAATATCTTAACCCATGTGGATTGTTCTTGGAATGAAATTATTAATAATTGAGAAATCAGGGACTCAACTGCATTATTTATAGAGGGAATGGATTTTCACACCAATGGTTAATGAAATTTAATTTTGATCATTTTTTATTAATGCCTAATGATTTAATCCACGTGAACACTAATATTAAAAGGAAATAATATATTTAATTAAATTATTCTTAAATTATTGTGTGTTTATAGGATACCAATCATTTAGAAGTGTTAGTCGGGTGTCTAAAAGACAATAACTGTAGTGGAACATGAGACTTTGTTTATTCTCATAGTGTGGTTTTTATCTATAATATGTCATGTATTTTATTTATTTCATACACTACCTCACCGATGGTGGTAGGGATATAGAGACCTATATGAAATTTATAGGGCATTTTCAACAAATTATATATCTATGAGGGATTGATGGATAACTATCCCTTCTGGCACCACTCTCTTATCCTTGTAGAATTTTGTCTCTGCATGCATGGTGCTTAGTTCCCCATATATGTGTGTAGAGGAATTTAAGTAATGGTGTTATTTCAAACACATGTATATTCAGATATAATATCATAATGAATATTAAGGTATTTCATTTATGGGTTGTGATGGGTCATGGTATATACTTAGTGTATGTTCTATGATGACTAGAGGTATAATAATCGATGTATGATAAATGACATACATGTTCTGCAGGATTATAGAAACTACCAATTAATATATGGAGAGGTGTATGGTATGATGTGATGATGTGACACATGGGTTTTATGTTTTAAAACATACCCCATTTGTCTTTGTGCTGGCTTTTTTAGGTATGTGGTAGCCGAAGGCATATAACGTTGGGGTAGAGTAGAAAACCAATGGAAATTAGTAGTTATGTACCATTATTTTTTTACTATAATATATATAACACCATGAGATTTTATGAGATGGATTATTTATATTTTCATTGATGTCTTATGTTTAACACTACACCAAGCTTATCTTGCGCTATACAGAACACCATATTAGTTCGTAGTATACACAAAAATATATTTGGCCTGTGTTGCACACAATTTCTATTTCATTTGATAGAATTGATTTCATGCAACACTGAGTATAGAAATTTTTTCAATATAAAAATGAAATATGTTTTTTCATGTAATACACAACACCAAAGGACGTTTTCACTATACACAACAGTGAATTGGCTTGCGTTACATGCAAGATTGACCATCCTCAATAGCTTGCATTGTACATGATATATGGTTCACTAAACAATGATATATTATTAAATTATTATATAAACTAAAAATTATGAATATTATTCACCAAATTTTGAATTTTATATAATATCACAATTAATATTACACTTGATATGAGAAAAAAAATCAATTTTTCAGAAAAAATATGTATTTTTCAAAAAATGCAGTTTTACAACAATTTGATGGCGCACCAATTTTAATTCCAGTTTTAGAAACTTTTACAATTCATAATTTCTTCTTTGGAGTGGGGGCATAAAATTTTACATTGGATACATTTTTTATTTTCTTCTACTAAATTTTATATTTTGATGAATAGTGAAAATAATCTTAATTTTAATTGAAAACAAATTTTTTAATCGAAATATTTAATATGGTTAAAATATATTATTTAATGGTTTTAATTTATAAATTGAATATTTTTTTATAGTTTAAGAAAATGATGTTAATTTTAAGTAATTTTACATTTAATTCACATGTTAAAACATTTCAATATTTTGCAATGTTTTAAAAAACCCATTTTCATCGATAACGATATTAATTATAAAATAATTACTAAAACTTCTGTGTTTAGAATATCGAAAATTGATTTTATATTTTGAATAATAAGGTCCAACTTGTGTAAATATGTAATTTTTTTGGATATTATGAATAGTAACTTCATAAATTATTTTATTTACCATGGTTAAAGTCTATATATAGTAAATAATGGTAAAAAAATAATAAAATATAAATAGTAAACTATCCTAACACATTCCATAATCATATTTTAAGAGATATGTCTTACTATTTGCATACGTGGTTCGATTTCGGGACCCCAAGGATTCACATTCATGTGAAAATGAAATTTTATAATAATTAATCTAAACAAACAATAATTATAACTTAAACATATATCTTTTAATAAATAGATTATAATATGGGGTTATATAACTAGTCTCTATTATTATAAATAGTAATTTGAATGGTAAAATGATTTCCTATATTATGTACTTTTATTGATAATTTTTATAGATAATATAAATAGATTTTTATGAAAAATATATGAGGTTGTGATTATCTCATTAATGAATGATTCAAATAAATGATTTTAAAAATATTAAATAAAAAATAATTTGGTTATTTAGATTTCATCAACGAATTATATGGATTACATTGATTTATTTTATTTGATTTAATTCCTTATTTTCTATGGAATAATGTATTTACGAATTTATTTAAGAAGTCATGTATGAATAATGTCCAAAATTGACACAATTCATAACTTAATAATAATATATTTAATTAAATTATATTAAATTACTAAAAATATAAGACTAGGAATCTCGATTTATTTATAAAAAATTTAATAAAAATTTTATATGGTCACTTTTCCATTTCAATCCATCATATCGATAAATTATCCAAAAAATAATGATAGCGTTTACTATGAAAATTCAAAATAATTCTTTCCTCCTATGGTGTCCATAAGCCAGATGAATCCCCCAATTATTTTAAAGGATTTAGTATTCCCTAATGTTTTCTAGAATTTTTTAAAGAGAAAGAGAGTGAAAATTAGTTACATCTTTCAATATTTTCCATATAATCCATTTAATTTAGAATTCAAACACATACGGAACATGATTTAACTTATACATCCATCTAAGGAGACTATTTGGATTAAAAATGTTCAGATATATTTAGTGGAATATTTAGTAAATGATTCATGATTTGGACCATTTATATCTCTTGGGGTTCTATTGTTATATGTTGGAGATTTTTTTAAAAATTTATTTCAAATTCCACTCTTCCATATAATATTCACATTATAATCAAATTTATAATTACATCTTGGACTGATAGAGGGAATCCAAGCCATGTATTATCGTAAAAGAAAATCTTCCATTTACAACACCATTTCACAGTGACCCTCACTATATAATGGCTAACATCATTATAGACCACAACATGGAACAAAAAATCATTCTATGGTAGTTCCTTTAGTGATTATTTTTAAAACATATGATATAAAAACATGTGATCAAAAGTATGTTCATAAAATTAATGGGTAAAAAACCGATATGTATGTTACAAAATGAACCCATAAAATCATAACCAAAAGAATAAAACCATTGATAAAGAAATGAGTCATATTAATCATTTTTTTATATATCATTACAATGTAAAACATTCATAAATATAGATATACATAAAAAATTTCTATGATGTCTTCCCAAAAAATTATAACATAATAGATAAATGATGAAACATCATGTCCATGGATAATATTTTTAACAATCATAACTACATGATATCCACAAATAACATAGAAATATCAAGTGATATAATTATTTAATGAATTTATTTAAGGGATATATAATTAAAAACCCTTCTATAACATAATGTTAAAACCATATTTTTTTGTTCCACAGAAACCTCGAAATAATCAGAAGTCCATCCTATCAAAATTAATCCATGACAAATAAATTTAGTTAGATAATAATTTTCCAAACATATATAAATAACTAATCTATAAAAATATGTAGTACTATTCTATAAAATCTTGTCATATATTAAAACCGATGAAAAATGAAAATGAAAATGATATATAATGTCATTGAAATAAATTAATATTATTTAGAAGAAGATAAAAAGTTGTGTATAAATAAAATAGACATATACATCACATTTTATAAATTTTTAATATAAATGGAATAGGAATAAATAGTTTAAAAAAAGTATTCTAGAGGATATAATAATTAATTTAATGAACCAAAGGGTCAAAATGCTCCCCCATAGGGAATGTATCCGAGCACAATATTGGAGATGATAGTCACCCCAAAAACCCACCTATAATAGGAAAATTGTTAACAAATACCATTGATACAATAAATCACCTAAATTAAAAGAATTAATCTCATAAATCCCATGAATTAATAATAGAATCCACCAATAAACATTAAAATAAAAATAATCCCAATATAGATCAAAAACCAAATTTCATGAAAATGTCAATATGATGCACTTTTGGTAATAAGTTTTTCTTCTATTAGGGCCCTTCAATGAACATTATTTTGTTTGAGGAGTTCCTTGGAATAAGGGATCAAAATTTAATATACATGGATAATCTGGATTGGTGAATGATTTAAATATAGGGTTAGGGAAAACTATGAGGTATCATTGTGATGTGAACTATTGGTTCAATATGTGTTTTTCTTATTTTGAGAATGATTTTTGAAATTGTAATAGTGTCTATAATAGTCAAGGTCATGTTTGGGGTTGGGTCCAGAGTCGTTCGCATAGTGTCTAAAACGATATATATTTCCGATTAAAAATTCATGGATTGTTTTCAATGTGAATTTTTCTAAAAAATAGTTAACACATAGTTTGTATAACCATACGACCTAACCATGAACCCAGATTCAAAATTCTTAAAATAGGAAATTACCCCAATTCCATCATTAAATTTAACCTCAAATATTCTATTAATTCCCTATTATCTCATACCAACCCCTCCTTGGTACTCTTAGGGGATTATCCCTTGGTGTCATGGTTAATATACAATAACTTTGATAAATATCTCCAAGGTATGTATGATTCTCCTCTCAATTTAACCTAGTTTTTCGAGATCTTATCTCGATATCCCTTCTGTATAATCCTTTAAAACTATAATGGGAAATGATATCCGGATCTCAGGTGTTTATTAGGGAATGATAATATTTCTTATAGATCTAATATTTTTAGGATCACATTTATTCATTTATTATGCCCAATTTAGATTATAGAATAATTATATTCATTAACATGGTAGGTGTCTCTATCTATTGACATTTACATTGGGGATCTATTTTTTATGAAATTTAATGTTTGAAATCCATTAAGTATATCCTTGATCATTGGTGTTATTTGAACGTGTTTTAATAAAGGGGTTTCTTTGAAAAATGGATATCATAAACACAATGTGTTTGAAAAACATCCTCAAAGATGGGTTTGAATTGAAATTGGTGTTTAAATCATAGAAGTGGTATGTATTTTCAATAAAAACTATATTATATAACGTGGTCTTGATTTCATGATCGTAAGGGATGAAATTAAAACAAATAGTAAGACATTGGGGTATGTGGTTAGACCTGGACATATAAAATCTTTTGTGTATGTGGAACTACTAGGGGAACAATTCTGATATTGAAATAATTTAGATTGAATCAATATTATAAGGAATAATTTTTAATAGATAGTGATACACATACATGTTTATGGTTCTATACAACCTTTTGTTTTATATCCATTGGTGTTTAGATTCATAAATAACACAATTACTTATTATATACAATCCCACGTGGGTTATTAATGCACAATTAATTATATATTTCATCATTTTATTACTCATGGATTATGAAATATTATTATTATTATGTGCTATCATTTATATAGAATATGGATTTTTTTAATGGAAACTAAATGGTGATTTAAGTATATTTTTCTAGGAAATTATTTTTAAAAGATGTTTAAAACAAGAACTACTGGATGCATGGTGGAAGTACTTGTGTATATTATATAGGGGTATCCTACTAATCATTAGTGATCACACAATATTTTTTATGTCAGTAATTTGAACTCATATTTATATAGGACATTGTTATTGAGAAGGGTATTTCATGAGATTAATGTTTCTAAAGTCCAATATTGCTATTCGGTGAGTTTGGGTTAGTGGTGATGGAATGTCAGATGGATTCAAACTCTTTGCATTCTAGAGATCCTAGTTGTCAGCCCATTGATATTTCCAGTCTTTAACAGTTTTTCCATGACATCTATTGATTCATGTTTCAGATTGAATAAACGTTTTATATTATATCCTTGACATTGCTTATGAATTAATGTATTTTATGAGTATTATTTATTTTATTATGGGGTGAAATAATTCATTAGGATATAATTTGAAATGCAGGTTGATTCCACTAGAATATAGAAATAGGGAATGCACTTGTGGCCTTATAGAGGGCCATATATGGTGACATGTTATATTAGCCCACAAACACATGTATATGAGATAAAATAAAAAAAATCATAATGAAGGAAATCCAACCTTACCTCCCATCTACAAGTTAGGATTTCCCAGCTCTATCTCAAAATATATAATGTAAACAATATATATATATATATAATATTATATATGTATACTCTAAATGAAAATCATATGTTCCTCTTCTAAAATTCTGAAAGGATCATACAAATTCCATTGTTAATATATTAGAGAACTAACATGTACATATACAAGATCGACTAACACAATCCCAACAAGTATCACTCAAAAAATAGTACATCCGTGAAAAATAATGTAATAGTGGAAGGAAATATCATAATTCCACTATATATCAACATCCCCACTAGTTTTTCACTGTCACACCAAAATAGAAAAATTCTCATGCTTTCATCCCTTTAATATCTAAGACATCACACATATATATTGTGTTACAATTGGTGTAGGATGGACCAAAACCCTGTATTCCTCAAAACACATAGGTTTGGAATTTAACAGTTGAACTATTTTGTTTCAACCATAACATTACCATAAACACATACATACTCCAAGTGGATATCACATTTCTATCACTATAGGGTATCAGGAACATGTTGGACATTAACAACTTACCCTCCTCTTACCATTAATCCCCAATCCATTTTTTTATAATTTTTATGATGCCACATTTGGTTAAGTGGGAACCTTACATTAAAATTACAACCATCATGTTGAGTCATGCATATCTCGACATTTTTTTTAAATTTCAAATTTGAAAATTTGAACTACATCCATCATTACTACCTCAGGCCATGTACCACATTGAAATATGAAACATTACACAAATCAAACCCATCGATGAAACTAGTTCTATAGAAATAACTGATCAATAGAATGGATCATTGTAACCATATATACTCTACAATAGAACACCACATAATATTAGAACCATAAAAATCGTCGATCTAAATATCACCCCAATCAACATGATGATCTAGACCAATGATGATCAAGATACATGGATTAAGACAACACGATAGTTGCCTCTTGGATGTCCATAATAAAATCAAACCACACATACCCATGAAATTAGAAAAACAACATTAATGTTTCACTCTGATTAGATTTGTGGAATATAGGGGACATAGAATACCATATGGAATATAAAGGCTTCATTCAAGAGTTATGGCCATCACCATGTACACCTAATACTATATTTAGAACAACTAAAAAGAATAGGATTCTAGGAAACCATCATCATCATCATGGGAGAATCACTGAAAAAATCCATCCAACTAGTCAATTCAAAATAGATAATCAACAAAAATAAAAATAAAAACACCAGACCTGACAAGCATTTCTAGAGTCAAACTGAATCCATCCACCACCAGTGCACGTCCATCACCTATGAAAACTAGAATTTTATCCTCTATAGAATATTATGTAGCCAGTAAGAAACCAAAACCAAGTTGATCCAAAATCGATAACCACATAACATGACCAAAATAAAAAAATTGATTGTCACCATGAATGGGTTACAAAAAATCCTCCATCGAAAAATAATATGACAAATAAAACCAAATAGAAAATACTTTTATCCCTTCCACCATGACCATCTCGATAAACCCTAAAATTACATCAATTGTAATGAAAAGTGGTGTCTTTTATGTAGGCTATGTAAATAATTTCACAGAAGGATCAATGCTGATTAAAAAATATGGGTTTTGGCTATAAGATAAGTGGAAAAGATTGAATGTCCAATGATGGAAATTTGGAAAAAGAAAAATTTAAACATTATGGAATGGTTGAATGAAAAAAACTAAATCCCATCCAAGAATTAAAATAAAAACCTCACCATTTGGGACAACCAAAAGAGTCATAAATCACTGTTGTTTTATAAATTTATAACATCATGGGTCTTATTTATGATGGTTACATCAAAAAGATAAATAAGAATAGTATTTGGGTCCATAGAAGCAGTAATAAATCCTAGAATATCCAATTAGCATGGGACTGTAGAATAAAGAAGATATAGGAAAATATGAACATGTAATAGATAGAAAATATGGGTAAGAGAGAATGAAAAGGTGAATCACACTAAAGAACAACCACTCATCACAAGTGGTAAAACGAAAGAGTGGTAGAGGTGGTTCTTGAAGGAACCCCAATATAGGGAGAAAATAAGAGGCATAGAGAGTGTGGTGCTGTCCAATTTGATACTTTCCCCCCCAATAATTCAATACCCCCACCATATATCTCAATATCAGGACCACAAATATAGATAACATTCAAGAATCATGAACATGAATGAACTCAACATCATTACCTCCTCTAATTGTGCAAGACCGCCCCCATATATCTCTATACGATTATACATTTCATACTATAATAATAATCCATCACAAAATGTATTCATAGAACAACATGGATACATCATAGCCGATACAATTATTTAAGTGGGAGTGGGGAAGAGGGATTATCCAATCATTCATTCACTTTCTAACCTAGATTTTTGGGATAAAACAAGAAACCCAAAACATTTGAGCATAAGAAAAAATCCAACTTAGGTGGGGTGTATAAGAAAAAAAATAAAAATAAAATATTCATATGAATTTCTTCCACACACATATAAACCAAACAACAGTTTCCTTATCAAAAAAATATAACATCCAATATCCCTTACCATTCTTCCTTAAATATTCAATGACAACTTCTACAACTAATACTATATAAACCAACACATTATTTCCACAAAATATCAATAATAACAACCATAAATTATATTTAAGCACAATATCTAATGATTCCATGATTATCATTTACTATCTATATTTTGTTATTTATTCCATTCATTAATAATATTTAATTAAAAAAACATTCATTTTTTAAAACACACGTTTATTGCACCCACTAATATATCAGTAAAATATTAATAGATTTGGGGAAGTAGAAAATTATTCTTTTTCTATAACATTTTATATTTTAATAGTTGTCCCCCCAAAAAAATTATGCCACTAGATATGTAAAATTAAACACTATAACAACCATAAAATCATCTCATCCATCACTACAAAAGTTAATTACAGTATCCACCTCCCATTTTGAAACAAATATGTATGAAAACATTTAACCTTTTCCCACATCAATTGCATAAAAATTTCCACCACAAAATTCCTTAATTCAAAAATTGAATTTATGATATACATACATCTTCAATATAATTTCTAGGTTTCTATACGACAATTAATTAAAATATTAAAGTGATTTAACTAATTATGAAGGTTAAAATAATATCAATAGAATATTTTGAAGAGATTGAAGAATATAACCTAAATTAACCATCAATGAAACAACAACAACAAAACTATGGTGAAACACATTATGAAATAAATGGTTCTTCCTTTTTTAATTTATAATATTTATTAGTTTAATTGATATAATATCTTCATCCCATATTATCATTAAACTAGTTTATTAGTGTCTTCAAATAAAATACAATTTATTAAAGGTGATTCATGAAACATAAATAAAAAAATTAATAGATAAAAGGAGACTATAATTAATATTCCTAGAATAATCTAGTTTATAAATGAAAACAAAAATTAGAACATAAAAAATAGATATATCAACAACCATTTTACACATGAAATTTCATAGAATCATATACATCTTATTTTTCAAAATATTTTGATTCATTTTATTTATTTTGACCATAATCATATATAATCTAATTCATACTATCTACTGAGTTGAAAGAAAAACAATGATAATTTACAAATTTTCAAAAAATAATATTGATAATTATTGAATACCAGACCTCAACATATGTTATTTAAATTCACATCACCATAACAGGGATAGGAAAAAATGATCACACATATGGAATTCATGGATTATGACCCCAAACGGATTGAAGGGTTCTCACTACACTCAATTAATGAGGATTAATTAACTAAGATCAATAATATATAAAGGATATAAATGTGTGGATGCCTCAATTATAAAATTACACAATCAGAATAATTTGGTGATTCTTTTGGGAATCCTTTCCATAAATATTTTTAAATATTTCTTAATATATTTAACATAGGTTTTTGGTGATTATAATTATTTCAAAAATTTATATCCTATAAAATTAACTCACTAATGTTTAAGAGAGTTGAAATTATTATTCTATAATAGAATACTCATTTTTAACATTTTATGAAAAATATTGGAATTAATAAAAATTAAATATTCTCATGGATTGAATTGAACCTACACTTCTATTGAAAAGAACATTTATATTATATTACCTAATATTATAGAATCAACAATAGAAAATTCACACTCTGATGCGTAATATATTCATTCTGTATGATATTTGAGAATAAAAAAATGCATCAAAATAATGAGAATATTGATGATGTGTAATATATATAGAAGATAAATATTAAATTTTCTGAAAAAGTAGTATCAAATTTGTAAGAGTAAAAAATTTATCTAATATGAGTAATAAATAATTTCATTCACATTTTAATTCTCTATGAATATAAATAAATATGTAATATATTTTATTGAATGATATATTTTTATTTGTAGAAAAACTAATAATAAATATATATAGATAAAACATAATATATTTTTATATAATGAAATTGAATATATAAGATGTCAATGAATTTGAACGTCTACTTTATAAAATTATAAATATATAACAAAATATATTAATCAGGTAATATATTTGGCCTTGTGCGATATATTTTTCATTATAAAAAATTGATTCACGAGAAATTTACTTCATATATAATATATATAGGTTATGTGTAATCTATTATGATTTAAGGGATTTTCAATAAAAAAGTTTCTATCTTTAATAAAATAAAATTTTATGATTTAAAATACATATAATTATTTTTTTATTAGAGTTAAAGGTAATATGTTATAAATTTATTTTAAAACACATGAAATTGTTCTGTTTTAATATTTTGACATGTATCATTTTTTTAAAACACCTCTTAATACAATATAAAGATATTTCAAATATATTATTTAAAATACATATATACTAATCCCTTGCTAAAAATCATAATAAAAACAAAAAATAAAGATCATGGTCCAAAATAGTTGAATTAATTTAGAAGATAATATAAACTCAATAAAAACCATTCCAAAACCCATAAATCCATAATGACCTCTACACACACTTGCAAAAAACCAATGAAATTATAAAACAAAAGGTTTTTTAATATATAGGCTCTTACATCATTTAATTATAAACAAATTCTATTCCTCAAGGATAAAAATAAAGCACATAAAATAGGGAACATTCCCGGGTAAGGGATATTTTTACATTGGTCATCACATTAAATACCACTAAAATAGTTGTTATCCTCAAGAAACAATTTAAAACTAAAAATAAGAATACCCCAATGAATTATTACACAGTGAAGATACCTCTAAAAAACAAAATTTAAACACTATGAAAACTCTATCACTTAAGAGTTGAGTTGTGCCCCCGACTCACCTAAAAAAAGACACTTTTATAATCATACTAACCATTGTAAATTCCTCTAAAACATGAAATTGTGGCTAGGGAATGTTTATATAATAAAAAATATTTAACTACCCACTAAGGTCTATGAGACAGACTAATCCCCAAAACGTTTTCCATAATGATCTTTCACCATAAAATTTTGAGAATAATGTAACTAACCCTCTTCAAAAGACCTAAAAATCAGGGATGAAAAATCAAAAATGGTGTTTAATATTTAATAATGTGTGGATGTAATTATAATATAAACAAATATCAATAAAATTTCAGTTTATATATAATTTTAGCACAAAAGTTTCTATAAGACAAGGTATAAAATCAATTGGATTGTGTTTACAAATTCTAGTAGCATCAACCATTGAATTGTAATTATTTAATTGAGTCCGACCATGTAATTTTAAACAATCAATTGAAAAATTTATAATACGATTTGTGATAGGAATATTATCTTTATTAAACATGAACAATGATTTACTATACCATATAATGGTATTTAGAAAATAATTTATATGAACTCAAGAAAGAAAAAACAATAAGTAATCTGTAGATATCGACTACCCCATATCACACCAACCATCACTACATGGTTAATATAATTCCATGTCATGAATATGTTTCTATAGATAACCACTTCTCTTACACAATACCATATCAGTTCATTAAAAAAACAATAAAATAATCATAATACATTCATTCACAGTGATCTAACATGAATGTGGTAAATAAAAAATAACAATAATCAAACAAGAGGTTTATTGAAATAATATCATCAATATGGAATAAAAATATTTCATAAGTGAAAATAAATCTTATGAATCAATTATTATGGTCAAACCATAATTTACAGAATCATTTCATATATGGATTACATAAAAAAAGTTTATCCACGCTTTTATGATTAAAAAATGTTTATATTACTCACATATGATTAATTTCACCTCTATACATTATAAATTCCTTGTGATAATTCCAAATTTTTACCTTCAAATTTGAAATTTTACTTTCTTCTTAAAACACTTTAAATGAAATAGTTTCAATCCTTGAAAATAAATCAAATGATAAAAAAATTATGTAACATAAGATATTATGAGACCATTCATGTACAAAATTAAATAATTTGATCCAGGCACCCAATTTTACTTTTAATAAAAATATATTTCCCTCTACATAGAATCATCACTTATGACATCCTCAAAACAATTGGACATATTTTCTATAGTATTGATGAATTCTTACAAACTAATAATCCTTCTAATGAATGTATGAATCAAAATGGTCTCTTTATTATTGACACATTCTCCCCATTTTTAATTATATATAAATTTAGAACTATTTGAAAAATTAGTTTTGTAATTTATTAAAACAATTGATTTTCATTTTAATTTATAGCACCATTTCCTCAAATTTCATTATTAGATCCAATGTTTTTTTACTGTCTCGTATCATCTAGAATGGCCTAGTCCTTGATAACCCTAGTTTCTAGCATTGTATCTAACTTAGCCAATCACTCACTACCCGATTATTCTACCTCCTCCCACCATGGATCGAACTCAAGTTCCTTCTTGGAATTCATTTTATGTTTAGGTGTTCATTACTCCTTAATTTATACTCAACCCTCAAATTCAGTAACACCCTTGTGTACAATATCCATGTTCCTTGGTGACATTTTTTACTTCCAGGAACCAATAACCTTACCAAATGATACAATTTTCTTTGGTTTCAGTATATTTTTATAATAATAGAATATATAGGTTTTCAACATTTATAGATTTATAAAACCCCTTTTAAAAGTTATCATTATTCACATTCTTCTCAAAAAACTCAACTTATTTATTGTCCTCGTCACAGTCTAAGGATATTGGGGTGTTTTTTTTCATTTTATTTGTATTATATAAAGAATACTATAAGTCCAAATGTTAGACATTCCACTTTATCATATCAAAATAAATTGGGTCAGGCATGATTCCACTTCTATTTGGTAATATTTTGTTTTCATCCATTAGAATCATGGCCACTTCATATAAAACTAAAAATTGATTTTTGATTTATAATACCATGGAAAACAATTAATGAACAAATATGGACCACCAACCAAGCTACACTTACCTCATAGGGATAAACTTCTTGTAGGGATTGATATTACTAACTCTATTCCAAACAATATCCAGAGGTAAAACATATCTTTCAACCATTATACTCATTAAAATAATTTGTTTTCAATAAATTTAGCAAATTTAAATCATTTCTTATCAAAAAATATCTTCATTATGATCATGTTATAAAAAAATAGTTATCATAGCATTGAATTTATAGTGATATCATAAATAGATACTTAAATAATTTATTTAACACTATATGTTCCTGGACATAAACATTACATATTCTAGTTATTTCAAATAGATTTAACTACTTTGCATTAAAATAAAATTTTTGGTTATTCATTTTGGAAGGTTAGGACATAACTCATACATATAATCCCATAAACATACAAAGTGGGAACCATTAAAATAGTATCCATTTATTGCAAAAGAGAAAATATTAAACACAAAACAACAACATGATTTCATTGAAAAATATTTATAACATTAAACATGAATTCCTACATTCTCTTGAAAATAATTATAACTAATTAAAAACATTTTTAAAACTGGGATTAGCATAAATATCTCAGTATGGGATATAAAAATAAAGAAACAAAACTTTATTCAATGAATACTTATAATCATATGAAATCATTTTTATATACTTATACTTCTCACCCATAAAGAATCTTATAATTTATATGTGAAAAATGATATTTCCATAAATGATAGAGAAAATAAATAGATCATATAATTATCATAGTGAATTATATAATTATGTTTATAACCATCACAACTACCTTATGATTTTTAATCCACAGAGCTACCTTACAATGTAACCGTCATAGCTACCAAATGGTGTAACCATCGAAGTTACACATGGAATAACCATACGGTCGACCTCCAGTTTACACATACCCAATGAATTAGATAATGATATAAGTCCCAACCATCATAACAATAAATTCCTATGAAGTATAAAATAATCATAAAAGATGGATAATTTCATAAAAATATTACATTTTAAATTAGTGAACTATAATTTTAAAAGAGTATTTTTAACGAAATGTTGCTGAAAATATCATGTGATTGATGAAAAAATGAAAAGAATGAATTGAATATGTATATAAAAAGTAGATTCACATAATAAAAAATAATATAAAAAATTAATTAGAAAAATTATAATAGTAACACATAATTAATGAAGTAGAAGGTCAACACAAAAAATGAAACTTGTGTCATGAATTCCCTATCCTTGGGTTTCTATTTCCTGAAACATGTTTAAAAATATTGTATAATTTTTAAAAAACTATTATTAAAATTTTTTAGAAACATATTGATGTTTATAACACCGTAAATGATCATTCTATAACATCATTCAGCCCACTAATTAATAATATTCTATTATTTCTATTGTTTCGGGTGCATTCGTTACATGATTTCCCTGGTAAGTTCGTAAGAGATTTCCATGTAAAATGGAAGCTAAACTCTAGAATAGGAATGAAATTGTATTAATATATTTCAAAAAATAATAAATAATTCCATAAATAATTTGGTCGTATTGAATGAGGATGAATCATTAGATAAATCATTAGTGATACCCGTTTAGATCATTTTGGTGGTTTATTGATAATCAGAAATCATATTCATTATATAATATAATATTACGTATATATGTTATCCCTAGAACATGAATTATGATATATCACACACTTCAAATTTTTATCAACCCTTAAATGGTTTTATAACCTGTTTAGTAGGATGTAATAGAAATTGAAAACACATGGTTGTCGATTTTTGTAAATCGACACATCACGAATGTCATTTTTTTAATAGAATTTAAGGATGAAGAGAGGAATAATGATGATGAATTTTTTATATAAACACAATAACATCTATAATATATACTATTCACGAGCTTTCATGCCTTTTGGATAAGCTATGGGGACAAGAGTACATGAAATAGAGAGGAATTGAAAATAAAGTACATGAAAATGAAAGGGGATACTCACCTCTTGATCTCTTATCCTTGAGATCCTCCTGAAGGCATTTGATTTTGGTGTTTTGGTGAGAACTTCAGGTCTATGATGTGGGAAGTGCCGTTGGAAGGGGAGTTGGTATAATTTATAATGTGTGAAAATATTGAAATGGGTGAGAGGAAGAGGGGGTGAGGGTAGTATTTATAGTGGAGGAGATGAGGGGTTTTTCCTTATTTTAATCATTAGTTGAATATTTTTTTCAAGTTTATGAATAGTCATGATTCACTTGACCCTAAATATTATAGGAAGAATGTGAGTTCAAACCAAGTGTTATTACATTAAACATGATTCAAGGAAAATTCAATTTAATGTATAATTTATATATACGGTATATTAAGGTATTATACTATTCGTCATAAAATTCAAAAAATTCAGAAAAATCATAAAAATTCACCCCAACTATTTTAAAATGTCTATAATTAAAATTGAATTTCATGATTTGAAATCATTTTCGAAATATGATTAATTTTATTTTTAAATGAAATCATATTTTATTCCAAAAAATTACAATTTTATAACTATAATTGATTTTATATCACCTTGGAAAAATAATCAAGATCTCAATATATTATGACCTTAATAAAATAAAATAATAATTTGATTTAATATTCCACAGGTTTATATTACTATTCATAAGTGTATCTTAGTTTTCACCAAAAAATCATGTTGTATCCATCAGACTCCAAATAACATACTGATCTCAACTGTAAATGTAATTTTCTAAAAATTTAAATCATAGAATAATTTTTTTTATTAATTTATCATTTATAATAATATAATTTAAAAAAGTTACATTATATAGAGATTTATTATTTAATGAGTTTCAATTTAGTTTTAAAACAATAGGGTGTTACATTATACCCTCCTTCCAGAAATTACATCCTTACATTTTTTTTATTTACATAATAAACAAATGGGGGTATCTTTCCCTCATAGAATTTTCATATCCCCATATTGCATCCTCAACCATGTGGTTTCACCAAAAATTCATTTTCTAGTGGACTAATGTATTCCACAATACTTGTTTTATTCCATCAACAATCTAAACAAGATTCTATTCATATGAAAGGATCTATTACAACTAAACTGATAGTAGGATCAAAACATGAGATAAATCTGGTACATATTATCTCAATAACATAACATCAAAAACATTGTGTTCCTAATATAAACATGAATTAAAATATACTATATAGGTAACCGGTTTAACATTCTCCATGATTTCAAAAGGTCTAATGAAACATGGACATATCTTTCAATTCTTACCAAAATGTGTAACACATTTCAATTGCAACATTCTATAAAAAAACATGATCACCTACATCAAAATAAATTACATTCCTCCTATTATCTGCATAACTTTTCTCCTAACTCTGAGTGGTAATCATGTATTTCTAGATCATATTCAATTCTTAGCCACTTCCTCTCTTAATTCTAGTCCCATAATTTTGTTTTTCCCAACATCATCCAAAAATGCTAGAGTATGACACTGATTCCCATATAATTATTCAAATGGTTACTTATGTAGATTGGAATGTGAACTATTATTATAAAAAAATTAAACTAAATAAATATGGTTATCATAACATCCCATGTAATCCACTGAAAAAAATCGAAGCATATCCTCCAAATTCTAAATCATTTGTTCTAACTGCCCATCTAATTGAGGATAAAAATCATTACAAAAAATTACTTCTATTCCCAAAAACATCATAAGTCCTTTCAGAAAAGCTAGAAGTAAACATGGTATCATGGTCATATATAATAGAATGAGTAATTCCATGTAACATTCCAATCACATTGAGGAATAGTCGAGAAAGCTGCTGTTAAGACATATTATCTCGAATAGGAAGGAAGTTCTAAGATTTAGTCACTTGGTCAACAATAAACTAGATTGCATTGGTACCTTGAGAAGTTTTTGTTAGACCCACAATGAAGTACAGGGATATATTGTACAATTTCTACTCTGGAACTAGTGAAGTTTGTATCATCCCCTTTGGTATCTACCACTCTACATTAACCAGTTGACGTGAAAACCAGTTCACAGAAAAATATACAATATCTATTTTCATTCCATCCCACCAGTAGTACACCCAAAGGAATTGGTAGATCTTTTTTCATATTGGATGAATATAAATCAAATAACTATGAGCTTCAAATGAAAACTATTTCTTCAGATATGAATCACAAGGCACACACGATCATTTTCCAAATCTCAAAACACAATATTTATCAATGATAAAATCTAGAAACGAAATTTTTTTAACAGATTATACCTTCTTTATGTATCTCCTCATATAACTTTTGTGCTTGATTAACTCATTCTAACAATGATTACATCACTAAAAACTGAATCAAAATAGTGGAATTTCTTGCACCAACAACTTCCATGACAAAATTCATTTAATAATAAATCAAGGGGTCGTGCTCTAATAATATCATTATTAATGATGAACGATGTTTTGACTCATGGATTCCAACAAATTATTTTTTCCCAGATGGTAATTGATCATGAAATAATAATCCATTATCAATTCAAGTTATCTTGTCTACATCATGTTTAGTTCCTTCTGAGTGAATATATACTTCATACTTTTTTGTTTGGTATATATACCACATTTCTCTCCATATAAATGATGTATCCCAATTTTAAAAGAAAAAACCATAACATTGAATTCCAAATCATGTGTGGGATAATTTAACCCTTTTGGTTTTAGATGTATTGAAGCATAATAAATTTCATGATAATCATTCATCAGAACACAACCATGTCCATTAAATTAAGAATAATTGTATATGACACAATCAACATTTTCTGAAGGCAGGGAAAAATAAGAGCATTCACAAATATGTTCTTCATTTCCTGAAAGAAAACATCACATTCTTCTGTCCAAACAAATTTAACATTGTTTATTATTATCTTAGATAGCAGGATAGTAAATGTGCAATGTTTTTTACAAATCATCTGAAAGAGCCTACTTATCCAATAAATATATGAATATCGTTTAATTTTTTTTGTATTATCCATTCATCAACAATTATTTTTAGAAGGATCAACTATTATTACATCCTTATTTACTATATTCTCAAGAATAGAAATATGGTGCATAAAAAATTCACAGATGCGGAATTTTCAATATATTTTATTTTAGTTTAAGTTTGAAAAACAACCCATAGATGTTTTCATGCTCCACTCTACATTTAGATAATAAAATAATTTCATCAATAAAAAAATAAAAAATCATATATAATAACTCATGAAATATTATACTACTATGATCCCTCAATGAAGCTATTGTATTAATTACCACAAACGAGATGACATCAAATTCATGATTACCATATCTAGTACAAAATTCAGTATTTTGGATGTCAGCATAATTTTCCTTTAACTGGCGGTACCCTAACCTTAGTTCAACCTTTGAAAATTACCTTGATCTTACTATTTGATCATATAAATCATCAATATGTAGAAAATGGTACTTTTTTTAATAGTTTTGTTATTCAAGGATCTATATTCAATGGAAAGTATCATCGAATAAGCATTCTTTTTAATGAAAAAACTAGAGCTTCCAATGGTGATGTTCTAGGAAAATTAAATCAATTATAATGAAGCTATTATATTTGAATTTAAATTTCAAGATGTTCTTTTTTGTCCACTAGATATCATGTTTTTTAAATTAGAATCTAAACAAGAACTAAGTAAGTTGTTAATTCAATATCCCATTCTCATACAACACTAGGTAACTCAACATAGATAACATCATTGTATTAATTTACCACTGAAATGTCATTATACTTACCAATTACTTAATTTTCAACAATATGTGAAAGATAACATTCATTTACATCTTCATACAGTTTCATGGATTCCTGAAATTATATCAATATTATGGGTTCATTATTTTATTCAAACTAATACCCTTTCTGCAAAAAATCTTTTTTAGATCTACAATCAATCATAGCATGATAAAAAAAATCCAATCCATACACAAGAATGATATAACACTCTACTAATGAAAAACATGGTCTTCAGGTAATTTATTCCACACAGAAAATAGAAAGATTCTTATAATTATTTTTCCTTTAATATTTGTTTATGGTGTTTAAAAAATTACTTCTGGTATTATTTATTGATGCGAGCTGTCCAATTTACCGGAAATTTTTTCAAAAATAAAAGAATGTGTAGAATCTTTATAAAACAAAATGTTATCCAAATTCAAGTTAACAAACAAGGTACCTGATACAATATCATTGGATAGTCAGATATCTTCTAACGTAGTTGAAAATGATCTTAGTATACCTTTCTAAATATAGTCTGGAATCATTGCATAATTTAGATGTGTCTATGGAAAGACATTTTCATAATGAACCATCATATAACATATAAAATAGTTTATAGTTTTATTTTAATGATTATTCATAGGATCATTTTTTTGATTGATTCTTGTACATATCATTCCATATGGACCACTTATTTTATTTGCTTTTAAGGTGGAAATGGTCATAAAAAACTCCATTTCTACACTCTCTTCAGATTGTAAATGCTTCACATAATATTTGAACTCACTGGACTATAATTCTCTTTGATATCTTATCTTCAATCCCGATAAATATAGTTTATATTTCTATAAAGATACAAAGTATTATTTGGAGCAAACCTCTCCAGTCCTGTGAAGTTCTATTCATACACATCCATTTAATATTCGTCATTGTACTTCAATTCAAGGAATTTTTATCTATCCTACACTGAACAACCATTGTAAAATATTTTTCAAGGAAAGGTCTTTTAAATTCATCCCTCTCTAAGGAATCAATCTCTTCTCTATAACTGATATTATTGACCATTTTCCACAGCTAATCAGCTTAACCTATAGATGAATAAATTGAAGGAAAAACATTTTTATTACCCGAACATCCCATAACATTGAATATCTTTTCATGGTCTTTAATCCATCCAACGACCACTATTTGTTTGAGGATCCATTGATAGTATGAGGGTGTTGCATCAAAAGATGTTCTACTATCATCAAGTTACATTGTTGAATCTCTGGTTGTTCTCTTGCATGGATGCCACCAAAATTTATTTCATGTGTTTCCTGAGCCATTGCTGTCACAAATATCTTTCTTTCAATTCAAACAATTCCTGGTTATGGATTTAGAATGATACTAATGATCCATATTTCTTCTACAAAAAATCATTCTGAAGATCCAAATTATAGATAACGAAAATTGTAATATTTAAATTCAATATCATTTCAATAAAACAAAAGATAATAATCACTAATGGCATTATATTAACATCATCCTTACCATTATTGTAATCTAATTTGTGCTTTGATACCAACTATAAGTTTTCTGCTTTAAACATTACAAATTCGAGTTATTTATTCTAGAATTTATTTGTTTACACTCCCAAATATCATTCTTGTTTGTATTTTTATAATGTTAGGGCATAACTCATAAATATAAAATCACATGTATTAAATGTGGGTAACATTAATGGAGTATCCATTTCATCAAAAATAGAAATTTTTAAACACAAAACAACCACATGATTTCATTGAAAAATATTTATATCATTTAACATGACTTTCTTATTTCTATTACCCATACTTATAACTGGTGAAAATAATTTAAAAACATGGAATGATAATAAAAATCTCAATAAGGGATATAAAATGAAGTAAATTATCCATTATTCCATCAATAAATATAAACATATGAAATTATTTTCACAAACACATACTTCTCTGTACTAAAGAATCATATACTTTGTGAAACATGAGATTTAAATAAATAATTAGAATAATAAATAGAGCATAAGGGTATATTGGGGTATTAATTACTTAATTCTTTAACCCATATAACTACCTTATGATTTTTATCCCTCATGAATACTTAACTGTATAGCCCTCACAACTACCTTTTGGTGTAACAATAACAGTAACACTTTGAGTTACCATACAAATGATTTGAAAAATACACCTAAAAATGAATTCGAGGGAGATATAGTACCAAAAATTAATAATATAAAATATTAAATAATGTTATAATAATCATAAATCGTTTATAATTTCATAAAAAAATATTTTGAAATCTTTAAAGAAGATTACTAAGAGAGGATTTTTAAAAAAGTCCCTTAAAATATCATATAATTGAAGTAAGAATGTATAGAATGAATGGAATATGTGTATAAAATGTAAATTCATATAATAAAATATAATATAAACAAAATTCATTACAAAAATAATCATGTGACACATAATTAATGAAGTTCAAGGTTAACCTAATGAATGGATATTTGTTTAATAATTCCCTTACCTTGGGTTTGAATTAAATTAAACATGACTAAACCACCTGTATAATTGTAAAAACAGTGTTATTAATAATTTATTGAAATATATTTATAGTTATAACAACTTATATTATTATTTTATAACAACATTCCACCAGTTAATTAATAATATTTTTTTCATTTCATTGTTTAAGGTGTGCTCTTTACATAATTTCCAAGGTCGGTTCGTAATGGATTTCCTTATCAAATAGAAGTGAAACTACAGAAGTAAAATGAAATGGAATTAATATATTTCAATGATATTATATTATCCCATAATATATTTTGGTTATATGGTATGAGGAGTAATCATTATATAAACCATTATTGGGATCCATTTATATCATTTTGGGAGTTATTTTATAATAAAAAACTAGTTTCATTATATAACATAATATTATGTGTATATGTTAAATTAAGAGCATAAAAGAGGATATATAAAACAAATAAAAATATATTTTCACCAATAATTTATTTTATTTCTACATTTGAAAAATGTAATGAAAAATGAAAAAATTTCATCCTCGATTTCGGTAACTCGGCACATCACAGACAATATTTCTATTTTTAGAATAAGTGGAAGAGGAGGGGAAGAATGATGATGAATGTTTCCAATTAACATGATAAAATATATATTATCTATGATTATGGAGCTCTCACTCCTCATAGATAAAGGGAGGAGAAGGTATTATATAAAAGGAAAATGAATTAAAAAGAAATCACAAGAAATTGAAATAGGTTTCTTACCTCATGATCTCTTCTCCTTGATATCCCCCTTAATGCCATTGGTTTTGGACTTTTGGTTAGAATAGCAGGTCATGGATGTGGAAAGGGCCTTGGGAAGGGGATTTTTCATAATTTATAATATTTTTCTATACCTATAAAATTTATGAATTTCAGAAAAATGCCAAACATTCACCATAACAATTTTAAAATGTGTAGATTTAAAAAATGAACTCCATCTTTTAAAAATAATTTTTTAAATATGATTAAATTAAATTTTAAATATAATCCTATATTTTTAAAAAATAACAATTTTAAAACAATAACTAGTTTTATATCACCTTGAAAAAATAATCAAGACCTCATTATCTTACAACTGTAATTAAGTAAAATGATAATATGATTAAATATTAATATGGTTAATATTAATATTCATATTATGATACATAAGGTTATGTTACTAGTCACCAAAAAATAATGGTTGTTTTATTAGACACCAATTAATTTTCTGATCAAAATTATTGATGTATGCTTTTCAGAATTGAAATCATTTTATTGGAAAAATTATGTTTAACGACATGTTTATAACTATACCCTTAAAAAAGTTTTATTATGTATAGATTTAGTGTTTCAAACATTTCAATTTATTTTTAAATCCTTAGTGTGTAACAAATACCCTTATAATTGTTTCACATTCCATTAATGGAATACTATGTTTGATTTTATGCACCACAAGAAGTACTAAGATTAAAACTAGTATTGATTTACTATTATAATATTATTATATTACTATTCTATCATTTCCATTTAATTGGTGAGTATAAATAAGAGTAAACACATAATGAAATATATTTTAAAATTTATCCTTACAAAAATTAATAATTAATCATAAAACTAGTATCCAGTGTTTTTCTTTTATGTTAAAAGATATATTTTTCTTAAAAAAGAATTTATGGAAATAATGTATTTTTTCCTCAATAGATTTAGAAAATAATTATTTAATTTTTAAAATTATTAAATTGGTATATTATATATCGATTAAAATGAATACAAATTAATTTAAATTTGTTTATTGATCAAGGAATGTGAATAATGTTATTTTTTTCTTCAAGAGTACATTTTATTTAGAAATTGTATTTATTACATTTCTTTACAGAATATTATAAATAATTTCAACCACTTTTACAAATATCATTTTAAAATATAAAAATAATTTTAAAATTATAATTTTAATAATATGTTTGAGTGAATTTTTGGGATTTTTGTGAAATAATTTATGACATATGTTAATATTTATTCTTATTAGAATATATTCTAAAAATTGATTTTCATTATATTATTTAATTTTAAATTCAAATTAAGTTCAAATAATTATCAATATTGAATCATAAAAAATTTATTTCATATTTATAATTATTATTTTAAAATTTATAAATGTGTTCTATTATAATTTTTTTCATTATATGTAGTAACAGGGGTAAAAATATTTCCACCACTGTAAAATAGAAATAGGTAAATTAAGGATAAAAATAAGTGATCATTTCATAAAATATTAAATTCAATATTATTGGATCAGTGGATTTCACCATATAACATCATATATTATAATTTTAATTTTTTTTGTTCCAATTAACCATGTTTAATACATTTATAATAATTAAATTATTAGAAAAATAATAAGAGTGACACATCCCTCACATATAAAAGGTAACATCCTCTCCTCTCTAACCCACAATACATGATCCATTTATCAGCAAATAAATCATCCCAAATACCTCTGAAAACTCTCCCACCTATAATTGGTTACTGTTTCACCAAAATACAATCATAGAGCGCTTAAGCTGTAATCCCAAGTAGCTTTTCCAAAGTAGATGCATAACTCTTAAATGAGTTCTTTCGGGTTTACTTATAATTATACTTCATAAAAATATATAATAATCATGATAGTATAGTCAAACTAATATCTAAAAATCATTTAATTGTTATTTTTTTATCTCACCCATTTTTGAAATCTTTCTCCTTCCTATGGGAGATGAAAACATTGGTCGTGTGTAAGAGTGGACTACTACCTCCAGAAAGAGATGCATTTCTTTAATCACCATATCTCATGTTTGGTAATAAGGAAAGATTTAATGTATATATAAGATATTTATGACATTATTTTGATTATATTATTATAAATATATATATATCTACCTTTTTAATATTCAAGCATTGGAAAATGAAAATAGTTTCTCATGCGTATGAATGTACTACCATCTTAACAATGTAATATGATTATTATTTTCATAGATGAATTTGATTTCTGCTTACAATGATTAATTTAATGAAAATATATCATATTTATGAATCAGTATTTATTATTTCTTGATATTATATTGTTTCTATTTATACCATCCAACTTATTGAAAAATAACAATGTTATTCATTCACTCATTTGGACAACCACATCCACAAAGCGATGTGATTCATTTTCATTACAATATCACATGGTTGGACACTAATACTAATATAATGAATAATTATTTAATTTATTATATATTTATGATTATATTATTGTAATATATTAAATATTCAATAATTTTCAACATAGTATAAAAAACAAATATTTCTCATGTGTACATATAGACAACCAACTCTATGAAATGATGTGATTGATTTTTCATGATTAGTTTTCTTATATTGTTATGAAATTGTGTTAATTATCTAAAATGATAATTATAAATTTTTTAATAATATCTAAATAATTTAACAACAAACTCTCTAACAACATTCAACCAATAAATGTAATTTTGGAGAATACAAAATGAACGTCCTCAAAACGTGTGACATAAATTAAATGATTTAATAATCAAATATTACATGGTAAAAAAATAAAATAAAAGGAATAATATTAAATTAATTAATATTATAATTGGTTTTAATTCAGTATAAAACTAATATAATTTTATTATTTTTGAGTTACAGAATTTATTTAGAATGATGAGACCTAAGGTATATGATTTGTTCAATTAATTTCCTTTCTTTTAGAGTTGGATCATTCTGAATGAAAGTTTTATTTTTTAGTTTATAAATTACCATATAGATTAATTTTATAAATATTTAAGATATTAATTTGGTTTCTAAATCACTTTCATATTCTCTAATTTAAATTCCATTTGTCTCAAAATCTACAAAAGTTTCTTGGGATCTTTCTTTAAAACACTGTTTAAAATGTTTTAAACTCTTTATATGCTGTGTATATGTTATTGAATTTTTTTTAATAATTTACATTATTATACATAAAATATTATAAAAATAAATTTCTATTGAATGTTTTTCAGTGGTTTTAAAATGGATCACTTTAATTTTTTCTAAACAAGTTATTTTTTACTGTCTTTTAAAATTCATGAAAAGAATCTTTTTTAACATATATATCTTTGAATTATATTCCCAATATAGTGTCCTAAAAATTTTATCAAGATTAATTTATATATTATATGTATTATTTTCATATAAGAACATTTTTATATTGTTATGGGAATTTATTTTTTTAAATGTATTAAAATGAAAATGATATTTACTCTCATTTTTTTGAGATAATTGAATTTTTTTTCTAATCTAATTAAAAGAAAATTATTATGTGTGTTATAATGTAAATGAAATATTTTATCAAAGTCATTAATTTTATGGTTCATGTACATTTGTTATGAAAAATGGGTGGATATGATATTTATATCCAATGCATTGAGTAATGAATCTTTCTCTAGGGGAGATATGTTGGAATTAAACATGTGGATGATTTTATTTAATAGTGATTGTAAGAGTGATTAAAATTGTGATATAAATATGATATACCAAGGTATCCATGTGATTTTATATTATTTCAAAGGGTTTTTATAGAAATTGTTTTATTTAAAAATGTATGAAAATGGGTTTATGATTTAATGTATGTTTTGGGATTATGGAAAGGACAAATGTTTTCTTTCAAGGAAATAGGATTTAATGAATTCTTATGCTTTATCATAGAACTATCATGGTTGTTATATTACAATTATTCATGATAAAAATGTTTTATGTAATTGTTTTGGAGGTAATAATTATTTTGTGACTGAGTAAATTATTATTTTATTTTAAATATTATTTTGGAATGAGAAATTTTTAGGTTTGTTCATTATTATCAATTTTATAAAGTGTTTGAGTTTTTTTATATCACATAATGTGATTATGTTCTCATCCCACATTTGAATTTTTTTATAGTGACTACAGATGACCATGAACAACAATAAGGTTTATGTTTCTGTATGGGGATTTATCTTGAAATTAGTGAATGTGTTTTGAATGAAAAAGGTGTATAAATTTTAGAGTCTTTTTGGGTGGGCAAAATATTCATTGATTGATAGTGAAAAAAATTTATTTTAAGGGTTTGATATGTATGTTTTTTCATCATTCTGTAAAACTCTAAACCTAAATGATCCAAGAATTTTCATAAATTGAAATAATTTTTTTAAAACATGTGATTATGTATTTTCTATGAAATGGGGACTTATACTAAATATTAGGAAAAATATTATAAAAATTTCATGGTTATGATATTATTTTTTAAGATAAAATTATGGGATAATATACTGGTTTGGGATCCTATGTTAGAAATATTTTTAAATATTATGTTTAGTATTTTATGCAAAGGTATGATTATTTTTGGTTAAATTAAACTATTTGAATAGAATATCAATTTTTTAACAATATATTATTATTTATTTTTCACATAAGATGCTTTATTTTGATTTTATTTGATATACTCCTAGAAACCGAATATATTTTTAGTAAATAAGTAGAACTAGAAAGACCCATGTTAAAATTTACGTGAAGGATAACAATTTAGTTGTTTGAAACAAAACCTAATATGATATAATCCTTAGTAAGAACTCATTTGGTTATGGAAAAATATTTATCTCAATATTTGATGAAAAATCACAACCTAGGTGAGTAACTAACAAACAAAATAAGTGATATATAGATTTTCATGAATTTTAATGTGACCTAGAGCATGATTTTAAAAAGATTAATTGTCCCATGTGTTACAAATGATGAATGATGTTCCTAGGAAAATGTATTAAAGGAAAATGAAGATATTTTTTATGTGTTAGCTGAGGATATAGTGTAATAAACATTCAAATCCAAAGCCAGTTCACTCTATAAATAGTAATTGGACTAGTTAGAGACAAGTCCTCATGAATTCATCCCCATTTCAAAGATGATTACAACTAGTAGTTATGGTATAATTATTGTATAATGTTGATACTGTATGCTCTGGATTATTACTAAAAATAGAAAAAGCATAAATAAATGAAAGGTAATGAAATAAAATCACCACAAATATGTAATAAAAAATCAATGAACATGCCAGTGAAAAATCATACAAACATGCATGGGTATTCTATTCAAAAAAATATATTGTAGTCAACATAAAAATATAACACCTAAACTAAGAATAAGTAAATTAAAGTATAACTAGTTAAAAGATCAAACACATTATGGTAGATTGAGTATATGCTCAATCCCCGACTCCCATGTCATATCCTAGTCAATAAACAGTAATGACAAAATAGATCATTTGGAGTCATATCCTATAAACATGAGATCTATCCGATACTAATCTGCCACCCAATTAGGGTGAGAGTGAAACTCAATTGGAATATACTATGGAAAATTAATTCTATTTATTATGTCAATATAAAATGAATAAGTGTGTAGGTATAACAATAAGGTTGTGTAAGGAAATAAATAAATGAAATTCATGCCAGGTTTATATCCCTGATGGATGCTCAACCAACTATACCAGAATATGCCTATTCTAGATAATTATGAATAGAAGATAAAAATGAAGAATGATACAACCCAACACTACAATACCATGCATCAATGTATAACACTAGTCATGGGGGACCTAAAGAGGAACCATGGAGTTCATATATACATAATATACTGTAATGTTCAACATATTTCATGACATTAAGGGTTTAAAAAACAATCAAAAAATTTATATATCAAGCATGATCTAATAACATATGACCTGTGATCCCATCCAATCAATTTCATAAGGGAATTCAATTATTTCCAAATATATAAAATAATCTCATTTAATCACTAATAATATCAGATAAATTATATATATTAATATAGGTATCATTAAAATCATGAAATAACCTCATAAAACATATGACCCCTCTAATGAATTCATTAAAATAAGTACAAGTATCACTCATGATTTATCATAATTATATTAACTTCTGATCCCATCTAAGGAATTCCAAATCAGGAATCCAACTATCACTCAAGGAATATAATAATTTATTTGACATGTTATCATGTATGATGAATTTCAAATCAAGAATACAGGTTTCACTCAGTTCTTAATATAATTAATTAACCACTAAGATCATCCATGTAAATCTATATC
Source organism: Viscum album (assembly GCA_963277665.1). Taxonomy (NCBI): domain Eukaryota; kingdom Viridiplantae; phylum Streptophyta; class Magnoliopsida; order Santalales; family Viscaceae; genus Viscum; species Viscum album. The sequence continues at coordinate 987,202,326 of OY728165.1, read as the reverse complement.
AAGAATCTAATAATAACTCATGTGTTAATATAATTAAAAGACAATATTGTTGGATTTTGTAGTTAAAAAAATCAAAGGGAATTATCAGAGACAATATACATTCATCATGTTTCAATTAATTTTTTTATTTATAATTTCAATCAATTAATAACATCAACCCATCCATTTTCAATAATAGCGGGACACATTATGGTATTCCACCATTAGAAAATTTTCTCAATTCAACTAGTCATTGTTTCAAAATTACTCATCCAAAACACATTAGGAGGGTGTTTGTTTATTTAGGGAACATGATGACAAAAATTAATTTATTGGAGTTTTATATCTCATTCTAAATGATTTTTTATTACAGTGGTATAGGTCATTATTTAATAAGTAAAATTTATTATACAAACATTGTCTCTATTTATTCCCCCAATTTACAATCATTTAATAAATTCCTATTTTATGTGTCGTAATACACATTTATCTGTAATAATAGTTGATAAACCACATTGATAGTTCATTATGTGGTCTCTACCACAAAACATGTAAATAAATTTAATAGGGGTCTAGAACATGTTATAGAAAATATATTTAAACTGTTATAAAATATTATAGCATTGTATGTGAAGTTCGAAAAGAAGAACATTTTTTTTAATAAAATGATAAGTCATTAAGGTAATAGATATATTCCACATACCTTATACATATAAATCATCAATCATCAATTATTTGGAGGTGATTCGAGGTGAAATGAGATAAATCAATGAAATAGAAAAATTCCCTAAAACTGGGTGTACGATCTAACATGGAAATGACATCTAATATGTAAATAAAATCATTAAATGGATGGAGGAAGTTGGTAGTTGTTTCCTGGAAATATTGTATCAAACAAGTTGATCATGGAGACTTTGGAGGCAATGATCTAAGGATCATTAATGGTGGTCTCATTGGGAAATTCACATGGGGTCTGATTTCAAATGATGCCTCTAATTTATTTTTGGTCATAAGATTTAAGGAAAGGTTGATGAATGGGTATAAGTACTATCTTCTATCATCTGTGTGGGAATCAATAAGACATGGCTTAAATAAAATCATGCATGATATGAAGTGGCTAGTGTGTATGAACTCCAACCATAATTGCTGGAATATCTCATGGATCGATAGGCCACTGCATGACATCATGAGAAACCACTCTGAAATAAGGAATATGCCTATTTCTTATTTCAGGACACAATGGAAAAGATTTGGTAGGATACTTTCCCCTCAAATTGGTCTTGAAATTCAAACTTACACATTCATGGATCTTGAATCACTGATGTGGAAACCGATTAGGAACTGTTTTTTTAACACCAACTAATTTTATAGGATGGAATGTGGGAGATCTACTCACATTCTGACCTATCTTAAGGCTTTTCAGTTATCCTTCATTCATCCATCCAGATTCATTCTAAATTTTAGAATCTGAAAAAACAGGCTTCCTACCAAAGATCAACTCAAGCGTCCTGGAATTCAGATTGCTTCAGAATGTTATCAATGTATGTGCATAGAGAAAAATGTACAACACCTATTCATGGAGTTCAGGTATGTGCGGAAGATTTGGTCCTATGCAGGTTCTATGTTTGGGATGGAATTATGCTCACACATGTAGGTTCATGAGATAATTTCAGCGATGTCTAGTGTTGGACAGAGTGAAAAAATTCAGAACCTACTCTAGGTGGCTGGTGATGCAATTCTTGCTGCTTTTTTGCATGCACACAATGTCATCCTGTTTGAGAATAATCATATTTCTGCACCAACCAGAATGCTTGCCTTGCATAGGGGAGTTTATGCAGCATCTAGGGAAAAAACTGGTTGGATGAATAAAAACTTATTTGATTTGAAAATTCTCATAATGTTAGGTATATCAGGTCACCCCCAGAAACCCAAAACTCTCAAATACATTCGATGGATACCTCAGATAGTCTTGCGGCTCAAGGTAAATGTTGATGGGGCTGCTACTGGCGTTCTAGGGCCGTCTAGATGTGGTGAAGTCTTTCACACATATCTTGGTTTTGTGAAGGGTTGTTTTTCCTATTACAATGATACATGGGTGGATTATGAAGCTTTGTTATGGGTTATGGTCTATCTGGTCTGGTATGTTGTTCAATTTAAATGGAGCATTTTATGAATTGAATAAGATTATAAAACTGTGGTGCAAGCCTTGAAAACAAGAATAGGAGATGTGAAACAAAGAATTCTACCTCACTGGATTGCGTGTCTCAACAAGGTCACTGATCTCAATCTGTTAATCTCACATGCCTATAGGGAAGCTAAACAAGTTGTAGATTCTCTAGAAAAGAAATCAATAATGAAGATGAATAAGATGTGGTTCATTATAGCCATAGGATACTGTGCTCCGCTGGTGGAGGCAGACATGTGTGGTGTAATGTACTCTCATTTTTGTAATAGTCCATAGTACAATTGACTTCTCTATCACTTTTTAATAAAAATATTTCAGGCCAGCATTGACAGGATCTAGGACTTTCTGTGTTACAATAGACAAACTAGATACTATATATGGGACATCCATCACATCAATGAGGAGGAGAGGGGATATCAAGCTCCAATTTGGCATTGGCTAATAAGAAAGAAATACAGAAGAGTTAAATGTAATGAATTGAGAGGAACACTAGTCACCCATTTTTAACCGGGTGCATGGCTATATTGACCATTTTTTTTATTATGATATATAACTGTAAAAAGACACAGAGCCTTGGACATCTTGGAACATGGTTATCTAGGACTTCCATTTCCCTTGCAGATATACTTTTCAAAAACCAAAACCCCATCAGATGACTAGGAACTGAAATTGAAAATTCATTTTCTACCCATGCAGTTCACATATATAGTTTTCTATATTTATATTACATGTGTGTGTGGCCTCATGTGAATGAATTGATAAAAAATGTGAAAAAAATACTGGGTTACACCATTGAGGTGTAGAGTAAACACTTACCATTTGCTAATCTGAAACTAACTATGCATCTCCCTCTACCATTTAAAAACAATTTTTTCATATCTGGAATCTACAAAAACCCTCCATGAATCCCAAGAAACCTCATGGGACATACCACCATCCAAAAAAATCATTATGGAGTTCTTACTATTATAGTTTCATTTGAATGATCATTTTAACCAATGATGGGTCCAACAAATTAAAATTTACATTCCTTGAGATTTTTTAACCCATTCCAAAATGAAAGACATTAAAAACTGTCTGTTGTAGAACCTATCATCCTTGAGACTCATTTGGGAAATAGAAAAAACATAACCCAGTCCATTTTATTCATTAATATACTCTAAAGTTTCCTTGTTTCTTATTAAATTTCCCACATAATTATATCCATAGCCTTTAACATATACTACTTATTAGGTTATAATTTTATCTATTGTTCATATCTAAATTTGCAAAAATTGAGGTGGTGGATACACGATCACATATTACCGAAGACATGATCACATCATTTTCTCTCCCTTCAACCATCCTATAGTTCTACCCACAAAAGGTGATTGATTTAAATGAAGAATACTAAGTCACAGTACTTTCATAATCATAATTTTAATTTTTTGAAACATTCCAATAACTTTCAAGTGATGATCCATGTAAATTTATTAATTTTTTCAAAATTATTAAATTTCACCCAACCAACCTCAACCTGGAAACACCAAATTTTCAATGAATAGGTAGAGATGAACATCTCATTGAACATTCCACGTCCAACAATATTGCAGATGTGTTTCCTCCCAGACTACATTCAAGGGATCAAGTGATCTCAAGTAAAACCACACATAAAAAATATTTATGAAAAAAAAGATATAGATGTCTTGATTAATTTTTATTGAAAAATATGATATAGGGTTATTGAATCCCCAACCTTGTAGATTATTTGAAAATTATATACACATATATAGGGATATAAAATGGTGATGTAGTTCTGAATCTACTGAGGAGGTAACCGAAGCTAATTTAGGATGCTCACTATACACAAGGGGCAATGTTCTGATCTTCTAGGATTAAGGAAATAGGAAGGATAAATAATAAGGAATTATTAAATTTCAATAAAAAAATAGAAAAATTGTATAGATACTATTAAAATAAGACATTCTAAAAACCCCAATGAACACTCTTCATAACTTTTAAAATAGTCATGTTGATTATTTCCATGATACTAAAATTTAATTCAAAAAAAATTACCGAAGATATAATTTAAAGGATTTGACCCCAGTAGCCAAGAGATGGGGGATAGATTATTACATTTTTACTAGAAATAGAATATTCACAATAAAAAGGACCAAATAGTTTAACAATCTTGAGAAACTAGATGTATACATGAATCTTATATAACAATTGAAAACATAAAATATAACAAAATATTTCATTTTAGAATACCATTATTCTCCTATATTATCTCTATATATCAATCATTATATATGTATTGGAATATTGGGGGAATATAAATATAATTATAAGGGATATATCTAATGATTAGTCAGATATTTCATATAAAGGAACCTAAATAATGAATGAATAATATGGTAAAAATAAATAAAAATGAATTAAATCCATAATCAGATTAGATAAAAAAATATCCATAGATATCATAAATTATAAAATATTCATATGGAAATAAATAATTAATATAATAATGTAATAAATTAATAATTCTTTAGATCATTAACATACCATCCTGTACACATTCCATTACATCGTACATAAATGGGTAAGTCCTCATCCAATACCCAATCTAGTTTTTCTCATGATACATATTGATGCATCAAGGGGATATGTCATTTCATGCCTGCAAAATACTACATCCAATGAATTCCTTATATGAAAGGGAAACAAAATATTAAACTTAAACATTCATATAGAAACTAACATATGAAATGTTAATTATTTCCACAATCGATTTATATAATATTAACCCATCTAATGTAATATGGCTTATGGTATTGAAATTACACATCTCTAGTAAATATATTTATAAAACATTGATTAAAATATAGTATATTATACCATAATATTATAACCACTATAAATAAAAATATTAATCAAAAGCTACTAACATGTATGAAAATTCATTGAAAATATCACTTGGAAACATTTTATGAAAATACCCTTTTCACCTTTAAATCAAAATGTTTTATAAAACTGGTCACATATAAAAGAAATTTTTTATTTAAAACAACCATGGAAAATTTTAAAGGGGGCATCAAAGAATTATGGATTTATGATTGTTGGAATTCATCCACATTCTATATATGTTAAAATAACATTACTTTTTTATTTTTTTCAGAATGGTTCAGAAGTTCAATATTCAAAAATTTATAATAATATTCCCATAAAAAATTCAAATATCCATTAATTGGTAAAAATGAATATAAAAAAATAATAGGATAATAGAAAAAAAAAATTGGAATTTTATTGAAACATGGATATGGAAGAGAAATATTCCACAGTGGAAACATAAATATAAATAATAATAAAAATTGATGTGATTGTGAAATGATACCTTACCTCGGGTTGGGATTCCTTTATACATGATATTGAATCATGTATTATAAATATATATTTATTATAAATACATTATAGATCCCTAATTATATATATCATACCATTCATGATATATGTATAAGCATTTATATATCTTTTTATAACAATTCATTATTATAAGTCATTGTATTTGGTAATATCGGCTTCATTTATCAATTATCTATTACTTAAATAATTTTGGAATTAACACATTGATAATGGTTACAATAAAATAGTATTTTAAAATTGATATAAATATAATATTTAAACATTAAAATCATAGTAATTTTCATCCATAAAACAAGGTAATAGAAAACGAAATGTTTATCCAATGAAGACGGTGATCCGTTTATACGGATGAGTGATAATTTCACTTCTCATTTGATGTGAAAGAGGGTGGGTAATTGTTGTTTAATATTCATAATAAAATTATTTTATAATATAAAATTATAATCTTTATAATTTTATTGTAACTACCTTTCTTTTAGATGAGGTAGAATAAGGGAAAAATTTAAATTGGTCTGGTAAGACAATTATATATTCATCTAAAGTATTTATTTAGATCCTTTCTTAAATGAAATAAAATTTATATTTTTTGGTGAAAACCAAATAAATGTTCTGTAAACATGTTTAAATGATAAACCCGAAACTATTGGTTGACCTATATGTCTTAATTTGTTGGGAAGAAATGAGGTAGGATGTACCCCTTTATAATTAACATGAGGGACACATTTGGAATATCTAAAAAGATTATATTATAAAAAATTTATCCTCATGATAAATTCCTCAAAATTAGAATTTATTCTATGATATGGTATTATAGTGTTGTAATTAAAATATAGTATTTTCACAAATTTTGCGTATTTTTACCTTATCTTTTTTATTAACCTATTGGTAAATTATTTTGGACATAAACCATGGTAACCAAAATTTTAATCATAATGGGTTAATATCATTACTATAAATGGTAAAATAAATCCAAAAACTAAAAAAATAACGATTTTATAAACATTATGACATTAAAATAGTTAATGATAATTGTTTTACAAATTTTTAGTAATTTAATAAAATATTATTTTAATAAATTGTTATTGATTTCAATTTTGGTACGATTCATTTAATTTGAATTCAAATAGAAAATGAAATGATATAATTCAAATATAATAACCTCAAAACACTTAATATTTGATATATATATCTAAAATATTCATTGAAAAAATTAGATAATTCATATTATATCAATAATTAATTTTATAATATCATATATTTTATTTTTCTACGAAGAGAAATACCATATCTACATTGAACAAGGAACTAAGATAGATATATAACTTCTAAAGAGTAAAAATAAATTTCATATATTTAATATAATATCATTTATCTAAAAATAATCATTTAATTTTGGTCATGTCTATTTGTTTCCCTCTGTGGACGTATACCAGTTATTAAAAAGATAGAATGTGACATTCTGAAACAATCATTGATTGTAATAAAATATAAGTAATCTTAATCTAAAGGTTCCCATTAACCAACTAAAATTATATCCCATGGTTCTGTGGTTAAACTCTTATCCATACATTAATAATTAGGATGCATAATTACGACCTTATCATTTAGTTTATTCATAAATCAGCATAATTTACACTCTATCGACCTGATAAACAATACCACAATTACTATTCATTTCGAGAAAAAATAAATTAAGATTGTTAAATATATTTAGAAATATATATATATATTTAATTAATTTTTTTCAAATTCAATTACTATAATTATAGTAAATTAATTATATAATAAGTGCACGAAACATTACAAAATCCACTGTTTAGAAAATACTGCTATTATAAATAAAAATGTATTTATTAATAACCCATCTATAATAAAAATATTGTATGAATGTCATAAAATTTATTTAATATATAATATATTATTTTATTTAAAATAATTCACAAATAATTAATAATTCAATTTATTATGATATAAGTATATATTTTTAACAAAAATTGTTTTTAGAAAAGAACATATTTTAATTAATATTATTTTATGAAGTTTATTTCTAATAAATTGATAAAAAAATATTTATTTATATAATTCTATAAAACACATATTTTAAAAAGTTTATTCTGTCCCATTTGTAATTACAAATTTAATGTATTGGTTATAAATGCCTGATTATAATAGATTGATGTTTGTTTCAACCTGGGGATTTGTGGACACAAGATGTAAAAGAGACTCAATTTATATAAAAGGACGCATACCTTATAATCATGGGGGGCTTCCTTAATATCTCCTTGAAAATATATTTTCTTGTGTATTTATATAATATAACCCAATAAATTGATTTGTTTATTTTTTCGTCGTAATCTTACAAGGATTACACGTTACAACTTGTATCTTATGCTTTTAGAGGGTTCTTTACTAGTTTGGCCATCCAAATCCTCAATACATGTTATATAGTGTCAAAAATATGAATAAGATTTTCACTAATAATATAAATCAGGTTCCAATTCTATTTTTTGTATGTTAGAAAATTCGTCATCTTTGGCATGTATTTACCTAACAAGGAGAGGTGGAATACATTATGTACATAAGAAAGGCTGAGTGGAATTTAAAAATGATAAGACCCAACTCCATCTAATTCCAATATTGATAAAGGACTGATGTACCTAGGTCTTATTTTCTTCTTTTCGTACAAAATTTTATAACACACTTTGATTGATATACCACTAATAAAACATTATCTCACACTCAATATTCAAAATGTTTCATCTAGTAATAGACATATCTCATTTGAATTCTTTTTGAATATTTATATTGGTTTTAAAAGGCTTTACCTTTTTAGTTGTTTATTTTATATATTAGAGAAATATAAATTTCCTTACAATAACTTCATCCCAACAAATTGGTGTATAACCATTATATCCTTATAATGGTTCATGCAACTCCATTTGAATAATTAAATGGATGATATTTTTATAAGATAATTTTACAAAAGGTATGTAATGATACTAGAAACCCAAAATATTAGGTGAACATAAGATCAACATGTATTTTAATGTTTGGATAGTTCTTTTTAACTGCTCAAAAAATTTAGGGAGATAGGCAGTAGTCAAATGAAAATTTTTATCTAGATCCTTTAGAAGAAATTTCCATAATTTTGATAATAATCATGGATCAAAATGATAAAAAATTGAACGGGGTGAAACATGATGTCTTTCAAATTCAAAAATATTGAGTCATTCAACGTGATCCAATGGTAAATCCTCTCTTATAGCAAGGAAAAATGTTGGTTTGTTATTTAAATTAAAAATAGGCCATTTTACATAATTATTTATTAGATTATTTGGTCATCTGTTGAAAATTTTCACATTAATATTATACCATTTAAATTTTTTAATTGGAATATGTTAAATTATTCTTCTAGGATTTAATATCAAAGTCTTTAGTGATTGAAAAAACAAAACAACATGACACATAAGTTTTAATTTCATAGTTTATATTATCTCACTAAAAAAGTTCCTGAATGTACCTATACATCTTTATGCGATCAATGTGTATAGGAAATTACAGGCAATGAAAATTATCCAATAATCTGGTTTTTAACTCAGGTCTAGAGAGAACATAATTTTTCTTTAAAAATTTCAGAAATCTATCTTTATATATTATTTCATCCAATTTTCAAACATTCTATGCTTTAGTTTTATTTTGAATTATTTCATCATCAAACTGGCAATTTTTTTTTCTTTTATAATAATAATGGGATGGTAGTCATTTAGAAAAAGAGTGATTTTTCACATTACATAATAATCCGCATATCAATTTATACTATATTAATGATGATAGGATCCATGTCAATCCTCATTTTATTCAGAACTCCATAATAATTCCTACTAAATTTTTTTCCACATTATTTTTCTTTTTATGTGGTAATTTATTAAGAAAGCATAATACTTGGTTATCCTAATATATCACTTTTCCTCAGGTTGATTTATTTATATAAGAATACATATTTCAAACTATCATGGTATATTTATATCTCACATATTTTACTATAAATATAGTTTCTACAAATCATTAGAGAAAATATTGTTACTGATAACTCAATATCATGAGTTAGATAGATCGGTACATGAGTTTTTAACAACCTTGATATATAGGGGATAACTCTATCATTATGTATAAGGATAAATCCAAGGCCCCTATATGATTCATCACTATATAACAAAAATAAAATATTTACCAATGAGAGAGTCAATATTGTAGATTTCACCAATCCCATCAACAATTATTCAATATTTTATTGTCAATACTTTTACAAATAAACAAAATACATTTATGATTAATATAAGTTATTGGTTTAAAAATTTATGAAATGTTCTGAAAAAATTCCTAATAGTAACCTACCAAACTAGTGAAACTATGTAAATCAATTAAGATAATTTGTATTTTCCATTCATTGAATAAATTTATCTTCATAGGATCAACTATGCTTCCATCCTTGGAGATAATATAACCATGAAAAGAAATTCTTGAATCCAAAAATCATCCATGCTAAATATATCAAATACCTATTTTCTTATAAGACACTCAAGAAGGATCCACATGTGGTTCTGATGGACCTCATAGTTCACGGAGTATACCAAGATATCGTCAAAAAAAACCTGAAAAAATATCAAGATATTCTTTAAATAATATATTCATTAGATCCATAAAATCATATGTTGAATTAATTAATCCAAATGTAATTAATATTACCACATAATGTCCATATTTCGTGAAATAAAATTTATTATTGATATGTTCCTTGTTTATTCTCAATTTTTGACATTCATAATGAAGTCCAGTATTTAGGAAATATTCAGCCCCATGACGTTGGTTGAATTACTCATCAAGGTGAGACATAGAATCATTGTTATTCATCTTAATAACATTGATTTTATTAAAATAAATTCATATCCCCATAGTTCAACATTTATTGTTAACGAAAGGTACATGGTGTCCCCATGGTAATACACTAGTGAATATAACTCCCTTACGACTAACATTATATAGTTTTTTATTCAAGTACACTAACACCACAATGGAAATTATATTGGGATTCATTGATATAGGACCTTTTTTAGGAACTAAATAAATGGAAAAATGAGCATCCCACTATCTTTGATATCTATGTAATTCCATATGAAATAAATCAATGAATTCTTGTAAAATAGGTATAACATAAATTTGATGATGACATTTTTAATCAGTATATTGTGTGTTCTTTTATTCTCTATTAATCTCATTTAGAATAGGTATTGGTGTTGTATCAAGACTTGACTCATATGATGATATCTTCCCTTTAAATATAAGGAATTCTAAATATTTATAATGGATAAAAAATTTCTTCTCATGGAAATTAATTTTTCCAATATATTTTTAAATATTGTATAGACCAAGGATAATATAAAATTAAATCATAGGTTTACAAATAAAATTATAAAAAGGTGAAAATTTTAGTGTCATAATAGGAACTTCTTGACACATCATTGTTATAATGGGTTTTTGACAAAGAGTTATGACTCACAAACCCCTTATTATGATAAATGGAAAGGGGATATTTTAAAACAAAATGATAAGATATAAAAGAGAATGAAGATATAAAAATAATTATAGTAATTTTTGGATATTATTAAAAGTACCTAACACCAAAATTTTAAGATCTTTTACCTCATCTGTTTAAATCATAAATCCTATTGTTTCACAGTTGCCCATTTCTTGGGAAAGTTTCATTGACACATTAGAAAATAATGTTCATAGTGTCCCTTATTCATATAGCTAATGAATTACAAATTTTTGGATTATTTCATTCCCTTATAATCATGAGAATGGTGGAATTTTAATATAGTCATTTTGAAAATTCCATTCTGAATTGGCATGTTCTATGATGTTTCATTCCAAATTTATTTCATGTTGAAAATTATACATATCACTATTTCCCCATTTCATTATTTAATTTTTTAAGATATTGACTTCCCTCTTATCATCTTGAAACCCTTTTAAGAAAAAAAAAATATATAGTTATTTATATTTATTGATTTGTCATGATACTCTATAATCATACAATGATAATTTTTGGGAGACTATTTACATTAGTATAATTTTTTTTAATCCCGATAAAGAAATAGAAAATATTGTAATGTGGATTAAATAAATAGTTATATAATTCCTTGATAACCTTCTAATATTGGATTCATAGTCACTGCCATCAAATTTTTATATCATAATTAATAATTGTCTCTCTATATTGACATACTATTTGTGAGGAAAATACATTCCAAGAAAATTTCATTAAAATCCTTCCATTCAATGTTTTATATTTCCTCTTCTAAATTTTGTTTTGAATCAATGAACAACTTTGTTCTGCATCTCACAAGAAATGATAAATTTCTACGGAAACCATATTACTTTCAACACAACATAAAGTGATAATTATCTTCTCTAAGGAACTTATCTGTTGATCATTTAGAAATGGATATTCAATACCATTTAATGTTGGAGGTTTCTAATTCATAAATATTTATAATATTGTTTCAAATAGTTATGGATTATAAGGAGTCTCTGTAAAGGAATGGTAATTGCATTTGACCTTATTCAAATATCCAACTATTATTATAATTTTTAAATCTACTAATACACCAATTACTCCACCATCATTATCAATCCTATGAGGGAAATCTCTATATGAATCATGCTCATTCATAATGATTCCATTCCTTTCTAAGATTCATTTTTAGATAATGAAATATAGTATATTAGATTTTGAATCATATTATGTAAATTAAATCTATTTAATCACATTACCTAAATTGAAAATTTATTTACAATTAATTAGATACACAATAAGAGGGTGATATTGGATGATTAGTGAAGGTATGAATATAGTGGAAGCTCAGTATGACATGAATAATAGGGAAGTATAAAAGTGTAAATCAAATAATTTCAAAATAACGTGAGATAACAAATAATCCATGGATATAACAACTAATCAAAAATTAAAATTACTAATTAAAAAATAATACCATATTGAAGTAAATCAATTATTCCATAAATCATTAACATACCATTGATGCCTCTTTCTAAGACATCTTACATACATGTGTTAGGACATATAAAATTTCAAAGCTACTAAGTCTAATGAGACCTACCGATGCATTGTGGGGCAATAACGGTTCATGCTGATCAATTACTATGTTAAATCAATTAATCATCTCAAAGGGGAAAAATATAATGAATATAAACATTAATATTAAAATAAACCTGTGAAATTCATATAATTATCCCAATCTATATTCATAATCAAATCCCATCAAAAGTAATATGGATAATGGTTTTAAAATAACACATATCCAATAAAAATAATAATAAAAATCAAATAAAATATAGAATAGGATAAAATAATCATATAACCTGAGGTATGTATAAAAAATAAGAAATTATGTAGATATTGAATAAAATCAATTAGATGGATCATTAGTAAAATTTTGATAAAAATACAATTTTCACTTTTAAATCATTTGTTTTTAAAAAACTATATACATGTAAAAGATATAAATTTATTGATTAGAATCATGTAAAATTTAAATTTAATATTAAATTAATTAAGGTTTCATGATGGTGGAAAAATACACTCATTTCAAATATGTTAAAAAACATTAGTTTAATATCTTTGTCAGAAATGTTGAAAAGTACATTCTTCGAAAAAAGATAAAAAGTTTCTTTTCAAATCCTTGTGTAAAAAGTAAAACATGGGTAAAAATTAATATTAAAATAAATAGTATAATAGAAAAAATTGGAATATATTTCAATGAAACATAGAAATAGAAGATAAATAATACCCAAAAGATATATAAACATAAATAATCCTTAATAATGATGATATTGGGAAATATTCTCTTCCCTCAGGCTCGAATTACTTTTTATGAGTTCAACCCTAATTTCTAAAAAATATATATTTATTATAAATCTTTAAAATAAACATATTTATATATATCATAGCTATTATTACATACATATAATATTTTATAACTCATTTTTTACAATTATTTGTCAAAAATCAAAGTTACATTTAATAAATTCATCAGTTTCCATGCACTTTTTTTGTTTATTAGTTTTGATATTTATACATTGATCATAGTTAAATAATATAAACAATATTAACAATTATATAAATATAATATATGAAAATTGAAACCATAATAATCATAATCCATTAATTTTGGTAATTAAAAATGATTTGTACCACTATATGTCGATGATTAGTCATACGTATGCATGAGACATACCTTCTATTATAAATTGATAGTAAATAGGGTAAGAAATGTTGGTTTCATAATAATAATAACATTAAAGTATAATTAGTATAGATAAGTTATTATTTTATGATAACATAAAAAAATTGGTAAAAGTTGTAATTAGGAATCAATTAAATGAGGTCGAGTATGAAAATTAAATATTTTTCGAGAGACCATAATTAGATCCTTTCCTAAGGGACATAATATTGGTATCTTATGGATAAAAGAACATCTATAAGCCACATAAATTTTTTGATAAGTGAAATGGATAGTGATTTATCGAGATATATGGCTCAATGTGAGGTGAATAAGATAGGGGTGGTACCTTTTATAATTGAGGTGAGGGACTATTTTGGAAATTCTCAACACAGTAAATTATACTAAATTCATTATCACAAATAATTCTTCCAATTGGATAGTAATTACAATATTATTTTAGATATATATTTAATACCATCAACCCAAAAAATTTAGAAAAATTTTGGTTTTATTCTAAAAACTATCATTTTCATAACCCCTTGGTTAATTATTTTTAACCATAACCGCGATAACCTCTACATTAATCTTAAAGGGTTAACAATATAAAATTAAATTGAAAAAATGGTAATAAATGTTCCAATAATTATTTATTAAATTCTATTTAATTCACATGGCCTATTATAATATTATTATCGATTTAAATAATTAATAAAATATTATTTTGATAAATTATCATTAATGTTAGTTTTGACACTTCATTTACTTTTACTTTGAATACATCAATAAAATTGGGAAACATAATAAAATGCCTTAAAACATATATAATATTTAATATATATCTACAATGTTAATTTAAAAAATTAACTAATTCAAATTATTCTAAATATAAATATTTTTAAAATCATTTATTTTGTTTTTCTCCAAATTAAATAAATAATATTTTAGAATTACACAAGAATTTAATGAAATTTAATAATTTATAAAAAATAAAAATAGATGTATATAATTAAAATAATTTCATTTATCTAAAAATAAATATCAATATATACTCATATATTTGTTTTTTCCTTATGTGGACACAAAAATATTATTGAAAATAGAGAGTGTGACAATTTGTTACTGTCTTTGATTCAAATAATTTAAAATTATTTTTCAAGGAGAAGATTCAACTAAACAAAGAAAATATTGTAATAATGTAATTATGGTCAAATAATATTCATTCAAAAAGAATTAATATGATTAATTATGGGCTTATTAGTTTTCTAACCCAAATTAACCTAACATACCCTTTTCTAAAGTGATTAATTTCACCATTGTTAAAATTCATTTTGAGGAGAAATAAAATTTCCATATTAACTAAATTTTAATTCTTAATTTCAAATATTTAATTAATACTTTCAAATTTAATACCTATAATTATTATAAATTAATATTCAAATAAGTGAAAAAAATAAGAGAGAAATATAATTTTTAAACAATACAGTTTTTATGAATAAAAATACATTTATACTTATCACATGAATATTAATAATAATTGTATATGAATGAAAAAACTTTTTATTGATTATATAATATATAAATTTATTTATAAACATTCAAATATAATTCCTAATTCAAATTATTATATTATAAATATATTATGTCCTAAAAAATAGTTTTCTTGGAAAATAAATGTTTTAATTAATTACATTTGTAATTATGGATTTAATAAAATGATATCCAACAATTTTATTAAATAAATGTATAAAAATTATAATTTTTTTATATTTATTTTTTATCATTTATAATCTCTAATTTAATTTTATGTTTGTGATGGTCCTAGAAAAGTAAAATGTGATTTTTTAACTCAATGTTTCATGAAAAGTAGCTTATCAAATAGAATGAATTTATTCATAAAGATATAAACCAGAAAATATTGGGGTTTAAAAATCACGAAGGGTGAAGGGATTAAATTCCGCTAAAATAATGCTCAATTATTATCATTTTTCAATTATTAATGGAATTATTACTCATATAATACGATACATGGTAAAATAGAACATCCACTTCTTTAGAACAAGAATATGTGTGAGATATTATCTACTATAAAATATTTGGAAATGGAAATGTCAAACTCTATTACCTAATAAACTAATTACAAAATTTGTTTGAGAATCATAAGAAATGAAAAGAATTCCATGGTGTACTAAGGGTTTATAATATACATATAGAAAATATGTAATATATTTCATGGACATACAGTTTAAAACACACCATACGAAAAGCTCCCACATAGATGTGTAATATATAATTTCATTCATAATATGATTTCCTTTTAAAATAATTAAAATGTAAAATATTCTTCCAAAAAATATATTTTACTATGTAAAAAGAATGATACATTTGAAATATTGAGAAAATATAATTTATTTTCCACCAAAAAAATTAATTAGTATGATAATTTTTTAATATGTAAGAAATGTATACCATGTAAAATTATCAATCTATTTGAAAATATAAGGAGTACGTAATATATTTTGCAATGTGTAATATATTTTCATTTATAAAAAAAGGTAGATAATAAATTTATATCATATGTAATATAAATATGTAATATACAAAATATATTTTAGGTAATTAAATTTTATATGTAAGATATTATTTTTCAACATAAATCTATACAAATTTTTTTTATTTCTAATACAAAAAGTATTTTCATAATTGAAGAAAATTTCCATGAAATTTAAATAAATTTATATTACATTGATAAAAACCAATGCATAAGATATATTTAACTCCACTATTGATGAAAATTAAATATATTTCGTGTAAAATATTTTAAATACATAAGTAATATTAAAATAATTAAATTAGATTATAAAAAACAATAATTATAGATCACAAAACAAAATTATAAACTTAATTTTAAAATTCCAGAAATCTCGACACTATCATTTCTAAACCCCCGAAAACTATATGTATATATCCGTGGAACACCATAAAAACTAATAATGGGATAAAAGTATGTATTCAGGAAAATATTGGACCTTATATCATATACCTCACAAAAAAATTATCATATTCATGAATTAAAATAAAATATAATGAAATGGAAACAAACCCTTCTAAAGGATAGGGTAGTCTTGATCACTAAATTAGATACCACTAAATTGATTATAATCTTCATTAGTCCAAAAAAAACTAAACTAAAAACATATGAAATTATAACATCCATGGTATTATATAGTTGAAATATAATAAACACACTACCAATACTCCATTATGAAATATTTATGTTATATCTCCGGCTCTCGTTCAACAAGTCCACATTTATAAATATAATAACTGTTAGAAATTCCTCTCAATATAGAACCTAGTAAAATAGGAAAGATGGAGTGAAAAATTAATTCACAATTGAATGAAAAATCCATTTGTAATCATCCATTTAAAATTAGTATGGTTCTAAGAAAAATAGATTTAACAATTCTTAAAACATAAATCAATAAGAGTAATTCTTACCATTTCAGTAATAAAAAAATTCTTCTATTTTTTAAAAATTCTAATCACATCCCACTGGGGTTAAAATTTTAGGATAATTAATGAAATAACATTAGTGTTTTATAATTAAAATTTTATAGTGATCAACTGATGGTGCACCTCTATTCCCAACTATATTTAACTACCCACTAAAGAATAAAAGAAACTATCTACCGCAAAATATTTTTTCTGATGCTGGTAGATAAAAAACATTAAAAATTGAGTAAATAACCTAAATCAAGAGAAATATAATTAATTGAATATTGAACATATTAATAGTATTAAAAAATTTAATAACAATGAAACATAGCTTCAATCAGATCCTAAAACATTATTGAAGATAGAAAATCAACTCCATCATATAAAATTTAATAATTTTACTATAATATCCCTATGGTTTTCATGAAAACTAACTTAGTTTATATTTAAAGGGTTTTAGAAATAAATTAATGAAATTATAATAGTAAATATTGAAAAAATAATATCTTTAATAAAAAATCAACGCAGTTCTCTACTATATCATGAAATTCTAAAATCAATGTTTAGAAACCCATAAAAATAAATAAAAATAAGTAAGAAATAGAATGATGCTAACCCCATCTAAAATAAACCTCTAATTCGTTGTTAATAATATTCTATGAAAATAAAAATTTTTATCATCAACGACATCATCTACAAAAAACTATATCAATTATTAACAAAAGAATCAATTTAAGTATCCTAATAATATATTTAAAAATGATTTAACATGAAAGTGATAAATCAAGAACAATAATAATCAAACATGATGTTTAATAAAATATATCAAAAATAGTGACTACAAATAATTAAATATTCAAACAAATTATTATCAATATCATTTTAATATAAACCCATTTTTCTGTAAAAAATACACAAAAAATGAATATAGAATATTTATATATAATTGTTGAATGATCGTGACATAACTAAATTAATCCCACGTAATTACTTACAACCTAAAAACATATAATTTCATCATAATGCTCTTAACGCATATCATCGTTTCAACATATTTATCTTCTTTTCTTAATAATTTATCAAAAAATGTCATAATTAATCTCATTTTAAATTTAGATCTTGTTGTAACAACCAAAATTCATCTTTCTCAAAGTTTCATATAAAAAATAAATAGAGATTATATTATACCACGCTCAAATAAAAAATCACTTATAACAATTTTTTATTGGTTATATATAATAATGAGTTTATTACATTAAAATTTTCATCAATTAATATATGTTAAACATCTCTACATTAGTATTGTTTTAATTATATGATCCCATACTCAAATTTAATTAGAAAAAAATGTTGATTTCAAAAATATTATTTAATAAATTGAATTAAATTTTACATTATTTTAATTTATAGTTTTAAACAAGAAAATATATCCTTAAAACCCATAAAAAACATTTTAACAAAATCATATGCTTTTATTTAAAAACAATAAGTTATCCCAGAAATGATTTTCATAAGATAATATTAACAAATATTTAAATATGGGATCAATAAACCCCCAAATGTAAAACACTATCAAATAATATTTAGAACCAATTTTTTAAAACCATTTGAAATTATAATGTTTTAATTAATTAAATTATATGTACTACTAAATATGTACACCATTTTTTTTACCAAATATGAGAAATAATTTACGAACAATACTAGAAGAATTATTTCAAACAATGGAAGAATTTATCAAAGATATCTTCATCGAACCCAAAAAAATCCAAATACATTTGATTTCATTTTTAAATATAATGAAATACTTAATAAATTATCTAAACAATCCTAACATGCATGAGAATGTATCTGTTTTTAAACCATTTTGATATGAAATGTCCAGTATTGTTACCATTAAAAACCATTAGATATTAAATATGTATTGAACCTGATGAATAATGTACCATATTAAATATTATTCCCCAAATTAGTTTTTTATTTAAAAAAGTTAACATTCTCTATCATTTCTATTTAGTTAAAGTCGCACAAATATAACAAACTCTTGGTCTAATTATTATTGATATGTTTAACTTCAATTACAATAAATACATGTTAACACAAAATATGTCATATAATGAGTCCTATTTTTTCTAGGATACTTATTTTATCAATAAATATACAATAATAAAGAATTCACTAAGGAAAACACAGAATTTTTTTTAAAGAATAATATTGTTTTTAACAATAAAATGGGTTCAATTTACAATTATTCTCAGCAGAATGTTTTAACATTATAAGGATTGAAATTGATTAAAAATTTATATTACATTGCAAATTAATATCATAAATGATAAAACATATATTATTATATATGTTGAAATATAAAATAATGTAGACAATAATCAACAAAATATTTAACAAAAACCTACATCTATAATATCTAGATACAAAAAAGAGACAATAAGGGGGATTACCATAATTACCCATTCATATATCAAAATACATAATATGAGTTACACATGTGAAAAAAATAAATAAACATGTGACTTGGAATTCCTTGATAATAATTTAATTTATATTTATTTAAATTTCCCAAAAAAATAACACAATTCCAACACAAGAACATACATGATGATAAATATATCTCTTTTTTGTACCTACACCACAATCATTATTAAATTTCTTGGGTTGTTTACTATGCTTATGGAGTATTAATGATATCGTTTTGTTCCATGAATTCCAATGTCTTAGACAGTATAACTCCGTACATTATATTTTATTCTTGAGTATTACTTCTTAATTACAACGTGTTAGAACAAAGTAGTGTTTTTTTCATTAAAAAAATATTTGAATATGTATAAGAAAGTATATATGTTGATAAAGTAATGCAAATTTAGATAGATAATTATTGTTTTTGAAAAGATTCTAATTATCTCTATATAATTGGAATGGTGATAATTCTCATAATAGTTATTAGAATATTTGATGAATGAATCCAAATAAATTTCACTTGTTTGGAAAGATGCTTTATGGATGAAAAGGTCCATCAGACTCACCTTGGGTTTGGAATGAATTTTTTTTGTCATGAAGAAGAGTATCAAAGTATTCAAGTATCTAATGAATGAATGGTGAAACATTACTGATATTTGAGTTTTCATAAATCAAAATTTTTATAGAAATTTTTTGGACCTAATCCTTATGGGGGAAAGGTTGAGAAAAAGTTATACCAATCGTAATGATATTTATATAGAATAAAATATGTGTAAGAAGTATGGGGATTTACTATACAATCCAATTAATGTTATATGATAATAATAAAATATTAAAAATTATCAAAGTCACGAAGAAGTTATGATACAAGACAACATTTGGGGAAGAAATAAGTTAATGAATGCAAATATTTTCAATCATGGTTCCTGTTTGTAAATATCACAAGACATAGAACTATATGATGGATTTAATGTTTTGTTCAGAATGTGAGAAGATAGAGAGTATGGTTCTAGTCTAAAAAATAATCCTCATTATACAAATCCTTAGAGAAATAAGTTTTCATTTATAGTAATATGTATAGATAATATGTTTCTAATGTTGAATTTGCTGAAACCAGTTTGTCAAATGAATCAATAAACCGATCATCGGAGTATGTCCCCCGAAGATAATTAGACTCAATGATGGTCCCAAAAAAATTCGAGGTAGAATTGTTTTTTTGAAAAATTTGTGAAATAAAATATGTAGAGAATGTAATATATAGATCAAAAACGTAGTCAATCATTTTTCCAAGGATGAATTGTTGGTCTATATTATTTTGGACAAGAAAAGTAACTACTCTGATAGGTTTTCAATTGGTTAAAGTGTGATTAGACTGGATCATATTATGATTGTTAGAGTTGAGAAGATATTGATCCATCAAATGTGGAAGGACACAGATAACATCAATATATATAAGATCCTCAATCAGAGGAAATGAATAGAGGATAACTTCTATAAGTGGTTACAAAACTGTTATCAAATACAGTTGAAGGTGGTTTTGAGGTTTCACTGAGAATGTTCTTAAATATTTAGATGTTTCCACAATATTTTTGGAAACATAAGGTAATTGAATTCAAAAACAGTATAATTATTTTTTGTAAATAATATTTTTAATGTTTTATATTTTAATAGTTTTTGTAGAGAAACATAATGGGATTTTTCATTCAGTTGGTTCCAAAAATCAAAATTGGAAGAAAAGGTCATTCATGTCTTTTAATTGTTCTTGTGAAACGTGAGGAAGAATATGATTTCCTTATTATAATGATGTATGTAGAGTGAATATTATATTTGGACTAGATAACGTAAATTTTTTATAGAGTGAGCTAATGATGTGAGAATATTTTTTGGGTTTTAGAATAAATGAAAAGTGTTGAGAAGCATTGAAGAAATCAATAATTGAGGTAATATTTATGAGGTAATATTATGATTTGAGAAATTGGGTTATGGTAGAATGTTTTTTGTAATCCCACCTAAACCACATTTGGAACACCTATAAAAATAGGAAATTACATTGTACCACTATTGACTCAAGTACTGTTCATGTGTGAAGAAGAGGTAAGGAAGTTGAATGAGTGTTGATAGAGAGTAGTTTCCAAATTAAGCATTCATGAGGATGTTTTCCATTTTAAATAAGAATATGAAATATCATATTCATAGTTTCACAAAAAAAATGGGTCATCAATCTAGGAAATTATACCAAGGATCTCTGGAAAATATTGATGTAGTTCATATTTTTTTAATGATATTCTAGTATAGTTATACTTATCTAACATTGCAATCAAATAGAAGAACCAGATTGGGTATAGAATGAGTATCATTATGAAGTCAGAATAAGTTCTTACCAACATATTAATAGGTATGTGAAGAATTGTTTTTAATTTCATATTTGTGAAAGTTGACAGGGTATAATCATAAAATATTTTGAAGCATTTGGTGAATTTTTCTTAGGTTGTTATGAAAAATTGTATTATATAATTTCATGCTACTTGAAGTACCATACCTATTGTATTTTACATAGTGATACAAAACCATAAGGTTATATCCATATTTTTCTATCCCCAATAAAGGATATTTTTATAGGGGATTGTATGGTAATGGATTTCTTCCAAACCATACTAAGAATGTATCTATAGTTGTTGACTATTGAACCATATAAAATCTTATGTTCATTTGGATGTGTGATTGTCTTGTTTTCAGCAATGTAATAACAATTTAATAGGAACTGAAGGTGTTTCAAAGTAAAGGAGACATAAAAGAAAAATATATCATTGATTTACCCCTCCCCCTCTTTGGGATTCATTGATCGTGACTAGACAATATTAATTTTTAACAGATCCCATAGTTTCCATTGTTTACTATTTGACGATGTTTTTGAAGAATATGTCTTTATGGAAGATATGATTTTTTAGAATAGTAAATGGATTCTAATCCTAAATGATAATAATTATTTTATCTTGTAAGATTGAATCATTTAGTATCTTATTTCCCATGGAGGTGATGTTTTCCAAAGCTTATATAGTTGGTTTTCCACCTAATGATTGGAATGATCCATATACAGCTACTAAGAAGAAGGATCATGAGAATGATGGAAGAGATAAAAATGATTTTCCCTCATGTATATTTTAAAATGAGTTCCATATATTAATGAGAGATGATACTACCAAAGATATCTATGAAAATATAAAAAAATAAAGAAGACCCTCAGTTGAATAAATCCATGCTAAAAATCTACATGATGATGTATGATGATCTTCTTATAGGTGAATTTTAATTGATTGATTAATTATTTAATAGGGTTGATGAAATTGTTTGAACTATTATATGTCTTGGTGAAATGTCATAAGATTCTACTATTGATGTAATGATCGTAAGAATTACTCATAATAACTTGGATGTGGAAGACTCCTCATTTGAATATAGAATCAATGTGAAGATAAATTGTGTTGTTTTTTAAACATTAACATGTATATGTTGAAGAATAAATTTTTTTTTGAAAAATGATTTTTATATAGAGGAATATGAAATTGATGGTTTCTGGAAGTTTTTCTTTGTCGTAATCAGTTAGAAAAAAATAAGTTTCTATGATTGAAATTTTTTGTTGAATGAAGAAGTCCTTTTGTTGGTGAAGATCGTTGAAAAATAATGTTGTTGAAGAGAGAATGGTCAGAATATAGAAATATTCTCAATCTATGTTGAAAGATCATAAGGTTTTTTTTCTAATTAAGAGGTTCTAAAAAATCATGAAAACATTCATCATAAATGATTTTAATGAAATGATGGAGAAATCGGAAGAAATCCGAAGAAATTTTATGAAAATGTTTTAGGAAATAATTAGAACCTGAATTCTGCACATATCAGATCTTGAATTCTGCACTTATTGGAACTTGAATTCTGAGAAAAAATGGATCCTGATTTTTTTGAAAATCGAATCTAAATAATGCACATTCCAGAACCTGGATTCTAAAAAAATAGGAACTTGAACTCTACACAAATTGGAACATTAATTATTCAAAAAATAGAATCTATATTCGGCACAAATTATTACTAAAATTCTACGTATATCAAAACATAAATTCTACACCAATCAAAACCTGAATTTTTATGAAATTATAACATGAATTTTGAGAATATTGGATCATATTTTTGAGATAATTGTAAAAGGTTTCTGGAGAGCATTGTAACCTAATTTTTGAGAAAATCTGAACTAGAATTGTGAACAAGTTATAACATTTTTTTAAAGGATGGGGTTGAAGCCTCAATTTTTATTATTTAAAGTAATGGGCTCTTTTAGACTGGGTAGAGGGTGAAACATTACATAGCCCGAAGGCCCAAGGTCAAGTGTCCTGAATATAAGGCTTGAAAGCCCATTTTTTGGCCCAAAGGACCCCTCAGTGAACAGTACTGCTACAGTACCCGCGCTTCTACAATTCCTTCTACAGTAACCTCCTCCGCTACAGTTCCTGCTATAGTCCCTCCGCCGCTAGAGTGTCGTCACTGCTATAGTTCCACGGCTACTACAGTGCCCTACTACAGTACTGCTAAGCTATAGTGACCTAGAAATTCACCCCTGCCCGGATTTGATCCCGGGTCTTTTGGATTCCAAGAAGGATCTTTTACCACTAGGGTATAAGCTCGTTGGCATGAACAACTTATAACATGATTTATGTGGAAATGGGAACATAAATTCTGGTAAAATTGGAACCTAAAATCTGAGAAAATTAATGCATGTTTTATTAACAAATCAGATGCAATTTTATGATGAATACTAAGGAATTTTTTTAGCATGTTTCATAGAATTACTGAGCCACATTTCGAAGAATGTTTCCCAGGAAAACTAGAAAAAAAATCAGCATGTTTCTGAGGAAAACTGAACCACTTCTCTAAGAATGTTTTTGAAAAAAATTGGACAATGTTTTATAGCTTGTTTTTGATAAAACATAACCACTTTTAAGATCATTTTTCTGAGAAAAACTAAACCACATTTATGATCATGATTTTTTATATATCATAACCAAGAGTCACCATTATCATACTGAATGAAGAGTTTTTGAATTCAAACATAAATTTAAAATTTTCATAAATATCAGAGAAATTTATGGAGGATGGAAGAAGTTAAATTTTATGTTTTATTGCAAGATATATTCTGATATTTAGATATTTGTGAAACCCAAAATGATTTTAAATATTAATATTTTCGATTATTGGGTTATTTATAAGTTTCTTCTCAGATTATTTGTTCTTTTGAAACTATTATATACTTGGAAACATTGGAGCTCTGGAGAATGAAAATAAAAATGTTTCCACTTGATTGAATAATATTTCATTGAGTATTTTATTTGGGAAAAATTGGAATCATCCTTACCTTACTGAGATGATCTGACATATCCAAATCGGAATGAGGATTCAGACTATGTATTTGTTGAGTGGATTCAACAATGTTTTTAATCTATTTATTGGATCAAATTTTCTATAAGAAAATATTTTAAGCTCACGGGAGAGAATATAATCTTTTTTTAGAGGCAGAAGGTTTCTAATGGGAATTGGATCATGTTGTATTCACATCATCAATATGGTAGATTTCTATTGGCCAATTGGAGAAGCTGTGGAAATGATGTTGGTTCTCACATTGAGGATGACCATTTTAAATTTTATGTACCTTAATTTCTTTACAATTCATACATGCATAAATATTTTCTTATGGATGAACAAAAAATTAATCATAATAGTGCACATGGTTTATGTTACTTAATTTTTTTGAAGCGAATAATTAGTGAAAAACTGATTCAACCACCCTTCTCAGTTGTTATTCGATCCTTGGATCTTCAATTTTTATCAAAGGGAGGTTCCCTTTTTTAATCCATATCTTTGATAATATCAATTCTATCAATAGTATAGGAATTACTAAATTATCAGTAATGAATTATTATTGATTAAAAAATAGGATGTGTGCTTATCTCTTGTATTTTTGACTTGATGATATTGATTTTGTAACTATTGTCTCTCCACCTATTGAGAAAGATAAAACTATAAATTTTGTCCATAAAAGTAACAAATAAGATGATTGAATGGCAGAAATTTAACCCTTAGGTTATTATCATGTAATTTTTATCTAAATGTAATGGTTGGAAAAACATCAAAAAGTATGTGGGATAAGGTTGAATTTTTTTTCAAAGGGAATACTAATGTCAAAGAACCAAACCTATAAATCTGGAATAGTATGTATGAATACATCAGAATATGGGATGAAGAAAAAAGTGATGAATAATTCAATAGAGTAAATGAATATTGATCTCAACATGAATGTATTCATTTATGTATTGGAATATTATACAATTGTGAAAAACATATGAGAAAAATTTTCGATAGGTTTGATTATAAAATTTCTTCATTAGATGATAAGGATGATATATCTCTTGATGAACTTCATAACATTCTTGTGTCTTATGAAATGAGGAATCCCCAAATGATTGAAATAAAAATGAAAGATGAAATGGATTTTGATTCTATGTGAAGGATTAAAATCCAAGATATTGAAGATGAAGATCCTTGTGAGTATGAAGATAAAGAGGATGACAAGATTAATGAAAAAATAATGTCTCTAATATCCAAGAGCAACCAAAGAGGAAGAGGAATGTACATAGGAAAAATTACCCTCAAATGTTTTGACTGTTCTGGAATTGGGCACATTACTATGAATTTCATGAGGAAGAAAGTTGGATAATATCGTGATGATTCTAAAGAAAGTCCTCGATGGAAGAATTTAAAAAAATGACAAAGAAACGAAGCCTTCTAAAAAATTAATGAAGATGCATTCAAGAAATCAAATATGCATGATTAGTAAAAAGGTTTAATAAGAATCAACTAACACTGATACTTCAGAAGAAGAATGTTTTGAAAAATTATGAATCATCATTCCAATTTTTAACAAAGTAAATGACTCCCTAGAGAGTGAAGAATGTGGTGAAGAATATTATTGACAGTATCATCTATGAAATTAACATCTTTATAGTCTTGTGAAAAATAATTCTGCCAAGAAATAAAGTAGAGTAATGAAGAAACATTGTGAGTATGTTTTTGGTGGAAGAAAATATTTAATCAAGAAGGATGGTGAATACATTCATGAGATTTTAATTTACAAGCATAGAATTTATGAACTAGTAAAGATGATTGAAGATCATAGCAACAAGCTGGAATCTGAAGAATAAGTGGTCAACAAGTTGCAATGAAAACATCTTGAGTCTGAAAATAACTTGAGGAAGATTAATGGAAACTTCAATAGAGATAGAATAGTATGAGGTGAGACTTCTAAAATTACTGAGAAGGCTCATTATAATAATCCGGAGAAATTATATCATGTCAATAATAATGTTTCATCTAATTCTTCTAACATTTCAGGTTCTGGAAAAATTATTGTTAAAGATTGGGTGGAGAATGAATTTGATAAACCTATCAAATATACACAATTTGGAAAACTCGATGAAAATAAAATATAGTCGCAATCATGAGTATGTTGTAGATGAAAGAAGTTATCAACCTCCACAATGATTATATAGAGAATCAACTTTCTTGAATTGAAAATCGAGATTTGAAGGCTATTGTTAGTGCTGTAGAATCTATGGGCACAAATCTTATAATTGATAGCACAATTTATCACCTCCCAGAATATAGTTTGAGAAAATTTGATGAAATAATGAAATAAGAAGGAGTAAAATTCCTAACTCACAAAAAGTTGAAAAGGTGAATTCTCAATATATCACGAACATTACGACATAGAATCAATTTTAATGTCTGGAAGAATTTTTATGAATAAGTGACCAATCTATTCATCACCCAAAAAGATGCAGGCCACTTTTCCCATAAAATGTTTCTTATGATGAGATATAAAAGGATGCTGAAAATAAGATGGTTGAGGAATGATCTGTTATTGTGGAGACAAATTTGAATGAAAAAAATGTAAATTTTTTTGGATACATGATAGTGGTTGTTCATCACTTAAGAATGAAGATAAAAAAAATTTTTAGCCTGTTGAATGTCACGATGAGGTAGAAGTTATTTTTGGTAACAATGATTCCTTAAAAATAAAAGGAATCAGAATTGTAGATATTGAAGCTAGAAAATTAAAATCAAAGGAACATCTACTTTTTGATGGGTTAAAACATAACTTACTTAGTCTTTGTCAACTCTACAATGATGTAAAAGTATTAATCTTCAGAAAAGAATCTTATATCATAAAATGTTGGAAATATGGATAAATTATTACAAATGAAGAATGATCTAGTTATAATCTCTTCTAAATTGAAGAACTCAATAACTATTGTTACTTGAGTATGGAAGATGAAAAAAATTTTGGATCCAAAGGTATGGGCACCCGGGTTAGGTAAGTATGAACAAAAAATCCAATGATATTGACTTTCATTACATTCTAGAGTTTTAAATAATAGATGAAGATGTTTTCATTACTTTACATAAATGGGAGATGACTAAAAAAAGTCATAAAAGTGTTACTATTCAATCTTGCAGACCACTTGAGATTATTCATTCTGATCATTGTGGGGATATGATAAATCAATCAACAAAAGGGGATTTTTAATTTTTCAATTTTATCGATGATTTCACTCAAAATACAAATGTAAAGTTCATAAAACCTTATATTATAGGCAATTTAAATGTTTAAATTTTTTAGAAAATACACTAAGAAAGAATTGGGAGTTTCTATAAAGATGTTGAGAAAAGGTAATGGTATCGAATTCTCAAACAATGATTTTGAAACTTTTATGAAAAAACATGGTATCAAACATCATTATAGTGCTCCCAATAATCAAAAACAAAATAGATTTGTATAAATAATGAATAAAATCTTGGTTTAAATGGAAATAAGTATGTTAGAAAAATACCATCATTCAAAAATCATTTGTGAGAGAAGTGGTAATACTATTGTACATGTTCCGAATATATTGTTATTGAGACCTGAAACTAAAATGATTCCTTATGAAATCTGGTAATACAAAAAACCTTCCTTGAAATACTTCAATGTTTTTTGATTCCCTTGTTTGTTCAAAATAAAAATTCTGAATATGGAAATGTTTGATGAGAAAGCTGAGGAAACAACATTCAAGGGTTTTTAACCTAGTGAATCAATATATAATTGTTTTAACAAACATTTAAAAAAAATATAGGACTCTTATGATGTGCATGTAATTGAATACCAATGTTCCTTTAGAAATGTTTTTGAGAAAACAAAGGAGGGCCAATTAGAGAATTCTTATAATAGAGATTGTAACTCAGATGAGTCACATGGCAAGGAAAGTGATGGTAGAAAATAAACTGTGAGATTTTAAACCATACAAGAGAATTTAGAATATGAAAACATTCTTGGGAATTGGAATTCTCTTATTTAGGAAACTCAAAAAATGAGATTATGAAATCAAACGTCACATATCTCAAAAAGTGAACCACAAATATTTTTGGAGGCCATTCAACACAATGAATGGGTGGATTCTATGAATGATGATTTGGATTAGATTCAAAATAATGAAACATTGGAAATTATTCCATGTACAGATAATACAAATGCGTTCAGAATGATGTGGGTGTATAGAAATAATTTGAATCAGTGAGGAGATGTTTCAAGAAAAAAATCTATGCTTGTTTGTAATGGATATGCATTGGTGAAAATTGGGGATTTTGATGAAACCTCCACCCCTATTGCAAGGCCAGAAACTATTAAAAAGTTTCTTGAAGTGGATACTCATTGTAAATAAAAATTTTATCATAAGTATGAAAAATAAACTTTCTTAAATAGTTATATGGTTGAACGAGTTTACATTGAACATCCTTGTAGGGTTTTACATTAAAGGATGAAACCAATTTTTTTAAATTGAATAAATCATTATATGCATTGAAACAAGATCTATTCTCTTCATATTAAATGAATATCAATTATATTATAATGGTGAACTTTTCTAAATGAAAATTTTATAGAATATTGTATGTGAAAGATGTTGGCTCTGTAACATTAATTTTAATTGTTTATATTGATGATATAATATTTTGGGATGAAGAAGAATAGGTTTTGAAGAGTTTCATAAGGATAATAAGAATATCATTAGAATGTAAACGTTGGAATAATTAACTTTCATCCATTAATTAGATGTCTAAAAAAGGATAAATATATCTTATTATCTCATTAAATGTATGGAAGGGAATTTTTAATGATGTTTGGGATGGATGAATCCAAATAAGTTTCAACTCCTATTTCAATGAGTTCAGAGTTGAGTAAAGATGAATATTGAATAGGTGTGAATAAAAATTAATTTTGGAAGTTGATTGTAAGTCTTTATTACCATACAAAATCAAGGGTTTTTAGTGTATATGTTACAGCTTTATGTTCCAAGTATCAATGTAATCCTAAATAATCACACATGTTTGTAGAGAATAGTGTTTGGAGATATGTCTAGGTAATAACTTCTCAAGGATTTTTATACAAAAGAAAAAAAATGAGATGTAGGTTCTTGAATATATTGACACTTATTTTGTTGGAGAATTTTGTGATATAAATTCAACCTCAAGAGGAACATTTTTTTGGGTGAATGTTGTGAGAGTTGGAATATTATGAAACAAAGATTAGTAACATTGAGAACAATGAATCAGAATATGTTGTAGTCACTCAGGTTTGTACTCCAATATTACAGATGACAGTTCAGTTGGATGAGTTCAATTTAGATGTTTCTAAACAATTGGTGATAATTTATGATAATCATAGTAAAATTAGAATTTTAATAATCCTATCCAACATTCAAGATGAAAAAAATTTATATAATTTTGCACACTATAAAAATGAATGTTGCTACTGGAGATTATTTGGTGGAATAAATTTCAACAATGTATCATATTGCTGATATCTTTAAAAAAGCAATGTCGAAGGAATAAATATTTTAATTGTGGATACAACTTCATGTTCAGACTCCTCCCATGAATTCATCAAACACATAAAGACACCCCCACCGTGCTTTGGAATATGTTGACAAAGGGGGAGAGAATGTAACAAATTTTACATGGTATGAATTTTACTTATCTTTTTTTAATTTGATTTTTCAGTTATCATATGATGGGGGAGATCAAATGAAATGCGAGAAAGTAAAGGATAAGACAATGAGAAAAATAGTGATGTGGAGTTATCTTTAAATGCCTGCAAAATTTTCTTTAAAACTAGGGATGATATTGCTTAAAAACAATACATTATCCAGTAGTGTGGTTTCGAGAAACGCTCTCTTGAGAAAATATATATTTTGATAAAATAAAAAAACATGAGTTGTTTACAAAACATCAATTGTGAAAAAAAATATGATTTTGAAAATCTGTTAACAATGTTTGTCAAAAAAATCTAAGGGGATAGATTGAAGAACCATTGTGGTGTTCTGGTTCAAAAAAGTATTGAATTTTTTTGACGACAAACCTTTTTTTGTGGAATAATATTTTTTATATAAATGAATATGATGTTTTTGGTTGTAGGATTTTTTTTGGATTAATTAGTTACAATGAAATAAATTAAATGTTTGAAAGATGTTGTCGATTGAAGAAGTCCATTTGTTGCAGAAGTGTTTTGAAAGAAGATATTGTTGAAGATGGGAAAGTTAGAAGTAATAAATTTTCTAAATATTTCTAAACAAATACGATGATTTTATGTTCATGATGTTATAAAATAACATGATATCATTTAGGATAAAATCATTTTTTGAAATGGTTGAGAGGTCTTAAGAAATCAGAAACGCATATCTGAGCATGTTTCTGGAAAAAATTAGAACCTGAATTCTGCTTAAATCTGAACATGAATTCCCCACAAATCATAAACTGAATTTTCAAAAATGGAAACATATATTCCTAGTGAACCAAAAACTGAATTTTGAGAATATAAGAATCATAATTCTACAAAAACAATAACCTTAATTATTAGAATATTATAACATGAATTTTGAGAAAATAACATTCTAAATTCTGTAAAAACCAGAACCTGAATTCTTTAGAAATCAAAACATGAATTAATCAGAAATCAGAACCTAAATTTCCAACAAATCAGAACCTGAATTCATCACAAATCATAACCTGAATTCTGCACAAATCAGAAACAAAAATTCATGGGAAATCATAACCTTAATACTGAGAAAATTATAACATTAATTCTGAGAAAATCAAACCATAAATTCGGTTAAAATCACAAACAATTTTCTATGAAAATCAGAAATTGATTTCTGAGAAAATTGGAACATGAATTATGAGCATTTATCTTCCTCATTTAAATGAAAATTGAATCCTAAATTATAAAATATCAGAACCTGAATACAATGAATAACAGAATCTATTCTCTGAAAAAATCTTATATTGTTTTTTATTGGAAATTGAACCACATATCTATCATGTCTTTAGAAAAACTGAACCACATTTCTGATCATGTATCTAAGGAAAACTAGACCACATTTCTGAGCATGATTTTGAGGAAAACTGAACCACTTCACTGAGAATGATTCTGGTAAAAGCTAAAACACTTTTATGAGAATATTTCCGAGGAATACTATACCACATTTCTAAGCCTGTTTTTTTAGAAAAACTAATCTATATTTCTAAGCACGTTACAGGAAAAATTTGAACCATGATTTAGCATTATCATAATGAATGAATAGTTCATGAAGGAAAACAACGAATTTAATTTTTCATAAATCTATGAGCAATATAAGGATTTTTGATGAAGTAAAATATGATGTCATAATGTGATATATTTTCAGCATTTTTGAGATTTTAACAAGCTGGTTGGTTTCATAAGAATCCCATTTTATATTTTTTAGTTCCATATAAATATTTTCTTTATCATTTTCCATTTATAAAACTAATATACAAGCAAAAGGTAGAGGTATGGAGAATTCAATGTGAAATGTTCTTGCCATATTCACGAAATATTGTTTGAGTGCTTAAGAATGGTAAAACTGGAATCATCATTACCATACTAAAAAGATCTGACGAAGGAATATCAGACATAGGATTCATACTGATCATTTGTGGAGCAGATTCTACAATGTTTTCATTCACTTCTTTTTCCCAATTTTTCCATTAGAAACATTGTAAACAGGTAGGAGTTATAATAATCATTCCCATCATGGGATAGATTGTGTCTAACAAAAGTTGGAACAAGATTCATTCATTTATTCATTATAGTGGGTTTCCAAAGACCCACAATATTGGCTATGGAAAGGACATATGATCCCACATTGAGGTTGATCCTTGTAAATAATACGTTATATATATTATTAACTATGCTTTCATGCTAATGTATTTTCTATAGGATTAAAAAGATATTAATATTAATGGGTTTATGGGGTTATTTTTCTTAAATTTTGTCAAACTCATATAAATTTAACAACTGATTCACACCCATCTCTATTATTATTCGAACCTTAGAACTTCCCTAAGTGAAATTGTTGGTTTATTTTTAAAGAACACTCATTACTTATTAAATTATAATGTTTAATGTTATGAATAGTAAAAAATTATTATAATGAAATTTAATTTAATGCATCCAAGAAATACAATACAAAAAAGATACATATAGAAGAATATGGATATTATAATTCAAAAAATGTGGTGTGTAGAAATATTGATCACATTATATCCTTTTTTTCAATAAAAGATAAAATATCTATAAAAAAGAATAAAATTAAACATCCCTTAATATGTTTTGGATGTTGTTACTTTGGGGAATTTGTTTCCATTTATCCCCAAGATGGTGATAAATAAAAATTTGATAATGAAGAATGAAGGCCATGAAGATCTTGAATGAGATAGGGTGATAAAGAAAAATCCTATTATAATAGTAAATATAATACTTTCTCAAAATAAAAAAGGATATATTTTTTATAAGGATGATGATAGTAGAGAGTTTACAATTGGATAAGAATAAAACATGTTTATCAAAATAGTTAATTAGGATAGTATTTCAAGTACTTAAATATTTGTTTTTGTAGAAGATGATAGTGAAGCTGAATCTGAAACTGATTTCATGAATGTTAGAGAAAATTATAATATTGAAAATGTTAAAAATTAAGAGTTCATAATAAATTGATTTTAATAAGAATTAACTCAACTTTAATTTCATCATAAATAATAATTCAATGAATTTCATATAATTATTTGAATGCTCGAGAAAGATATATAGAAATTAATAATTAAACATTCTGTAACAAATAGTAAATAATGTTTTCTTGAAGATATTGATGACTTCATGAAATCATTTGAGAAATAAAAGAATCAAAATAAACTTCTATAAGTAATGTTGATGAATACCTAAGAATAGTTAGATCTATTCCAATAAAATGATCAAAACCGGAATAGAGGGTTACACATGTCAATAACACTATTTCCAAAGTTAGGGGAGTTCTAGAAAGGTTAAAAGTATTACAGATTATAAATTACCATAATAGGTTGATGAGAAAGATGAAATTTTTTATGAAAGGGAATGTTGGAATTGTTTTATAAGTGAAAAAAACAACAAAGTGGAGATATTACACGATTTTAAAATTTTTTATTCTAAAAAAATTATATTACATGTTGTTCTGAAAATGCTAAAATGTAAAAAGATATATATATGAATATTCATGCAGATAATATAAAATTTAGTGGTTTTAAATGTAACAAATATGATAAGTTTGATGAGAAACATTCCTACAATATTAGAAAATATATATGTTTCAATGAAAAATATTCATTCAATATAAACTTCAATTATTGTGGTGGATTTGGGTACAAAATAAATACATGTTTTGTTTAATCAACAATGTTAAAAATATTAACAAAATTATAGATTGAAAATTTTTAAGTGGAATTCATCCTCTTGGATGATGAATTTTTGGAATATTTCATTGAATATATTTAAATGTAAACATTCTATGTCTATAATGAAAGTGTTCTAAGTTATAGGGATAAAATAAGTTGACATGGATAGAAATTTATAAAAATAAAATAATTAGTTCAATTAAAGGATTAGAAATGGGTTTCTACATTTTTTATAAAATATGATAAAATGATATTAATAAATTGTGGATTGATGTTTCTAAAACATTTACGAAATGTGAGCAAGAAAAAAATACTACTAAAATTTGTTTTATTATTTTTACAAAACAAAAGAAAGTCATGGAAAATTAGTTACAAAATCATTTAAATAATAATGTTCATAAAGTTAATAAGAAGTTAACAACCTCTTTAGAATATTGTATAAATATAAAGAATCTTGTTAAAAAACATGATAATAATGAAGAAGAGAAGAAAACACATCTAATGAATAGTCCAAAAAAAGTTGAAAAGGAATTATTGATTGAGGTCTATCAGTATGATTATTTCATCTAAGGAAGAATTGAGGATCCTATATATTCTTATATTTTATTCATTTACTAACTTTCATGTAATTGAGGGAGTTAAAATATGGTAGTTTAAGTTTTTAAGTCCCTTACAATCCTTGTGAATGAAATTAACGAGCTTACAAAAAGTGTTTTTGGAAAGTTGAATTTATACACAAAAACATTATGATTTGATTGTTGAGATGGGTAAAAGTAACTTTTATCTTGATAAAATGATTTCATGTATTCTCCTGGTATGATAATGATGAAATTTATTACATATATGTTTTGTTATGGACATCATTGATTACCTTAAAATAACACTCTTGTTTTCTATATGGGGTTCACCCACGTAGAAGTAGAGTTGTTTATCTAAAGTCTCTTTGTTCATAAACTGATGTACCAATTATTTTCTCTTGAACAAGCATTTTATGATATTGATATCACGAAAATTTATCATGATTGGACCTTTAATTTTTTGTACTAAATAAGGGAGAGAGATAAGAAATATAGGGATAAAAAATGAAATGGGGAGTTGATAATGAAGTTAAGAAAACAATAAGTGGTAATATTTTTCAGTGGATGTCGAAAAAAAAATCCATGGGGTGATTTTTAGGACCATGTAATGTATTGGATTTATTTTTTTCAGATGAATAATCTATTCATTACGTTTATGAAATTGTGTTTGTTGATAAGGGTGTGGAAATTCTGATAGAATAAGGTTTTGTGTGAAATGTTTTTAATCATATATAAATGATCAGAAAGGTGATTAGAATCATAGTCATAATCATAATTCCACATTTGAAAATATGAAAAAATAGCATCAGTTTTGGAAGAGGGTTTTTTGGACAAAATGTTTCATTGGACTCAACATGGGTCAATAATGACATTTCGATTATCATGATGAAGAGTGTCACAGTTAACATGAATCTAATGAAAACCTATCAAATCCATTTTTTAATCATGAATTTATCATATATCATATGCTATATAGAAAAATTTTTATGAAATACTTATGAAGGAATAGGGGAGAACAAGTTATTCCAATCGTATTGATTTATGGTTGGAATGAATGATATTATGGAAGGATGAGACACTAAAATCCTTCTTAATGAATATTAGATGTTGTTATATTGATAATAAATGTTTGAAATGTCACGAGGAAGTAACCATATGAGACAATGTTTAAAGAAGAATGAAATTTTGAATGTAAATAATTTGTGTTCCCAGTTCATTGCTCTATAGTTTCCCAAATATAAAATTTATTGAAGACAATTATGTTTTTTTCCAAACACAAGGAGATTAATTTGATTGTTTTTATGAATATTAACAATCCCAAAGAATAAAATCTTCTAGAGAACAAATTTGGAGTATTCAATTATCATAAAATGAAATAGGTGTATGATAATGCTATTTTTGATATTGGTTCATGAGAAGGTGTGTTTTAATGATCATCTGAGTATGTCTAGACACAAATCCTGAGACTCTGTGATGGATGAAAAAAAATTGGTGGCTTATTTGTTATTTTGGAAAGAGTGAAAATGAAAAGAAGAGAAAATTTTCAGATATTGAAAAATAATGTATTAAACCATTTTAATTAAA
Organism: Viscum album; assembly: GCA_963277665.1. Lineage (NCBI taxonomy): Eukaryota > Viridiplantae > Streptophyta > Magnoliopsida > Santalales > Viscaceae > Viscum > Viscum album. Next base: position 987,165,469 of record OY728165.1, on the reverse strand, counting down.
TTGAATTGTTGATTGTTTTTTTGTGGGTCATGAAATAGAATAAATTTTATTAGTTTTCACTTGGGTCAAAGTTCAATAGAGTATCTCTGAAACTGATTATCGTAGATAATCTGAGATCAACCCACCTAACACAGTGTGACATCGATAACATCATTGGATAAGAGATCATTAGTTTGAGAAAATGGAGAAAAGAGAAATTCATAATATGGTTACGAAAGAGTTATAAACGATGGTTGAAGTTAGTGTTTAAGTGTCAATAAGGATGTTGTGGAATGTAATGAATTGTCACTATGATTATGGAAAATAATGTCAAATGAAGTCTAAAAAATGGGAAATAATGTTTTGGAAATAATCCTATCAATTTTTTATATTCTTATAGTTGGTACAATGAAATAGAAAGGGAATTATGTTTTTAGTTGGTTTTGAGAATCATAATTACAATACATTTCCATTTCATATCTTTTATTTTCTGTGGATAAATGTAATAAAGAATCTAATATCAACATCATAAAGAGGTAATCATAGTGAAAATTAGTATCAGACTAAGAAATGTTAGAAAGCCTGAAAAGAGCTGAAGATATGATAGAATTAGAGAAGGTTCAACATGAAAAGAGATGAGTTAAAAAGTAGTAGCAGATTAAAATATAGAGCTAAAATTTATGGTTAATTTGATGATTCAAAAAATTTGGTAAATAAGGAATGTTTTTTAGAATCCCACATAAAACACATACGGGAAACCTATAAATACAGCCAAGTATTTGTACATTTACTAGTGTATGTGCATTTTATTGGTGAAGAGGAGAGAAGGCAGAGCAATAAAATCTTTTAGAAAATAATTTCAAGATTATTAATTCCTGAAGAAAGTTTCCAGATAGAAGAAGAATATCAATCAAAATGTTTGTATTAATAGTTAATTTGAATGAAATGGTTTATCGGACTGAGAAATCAGATCGGGGATTCTGTACTGATAGAGAATCAGTTCTGATTTTTTCTTTTGTATTCTAGAATATTTTTTCATATAAGACTGGGAAATCGAGTCACTGAATTGGATTGGGAATTGGATGGAGTATCATTACGAAGTCTAGATAATTTCACACCTACTACTGGGTAGGGATGTGGAGAGTTTTTTAAAATATTTTTTTAAAAGTTAACGAGAAAGTACATTAAAATGTTTTGCAGTATTTGGTGAAAGTTTATAAACATGATGATAAAATTTTATTACATCATTTTGAACTACTTGAATCATATTCCCTACTGTATTGAATATAGTGCTACATACGTGTAAGGTAATATACAAGTTTTTTTACCCACAAAAATGTATTTTACTATAGTGGATTGTGTTGTATTTGAGTATTTATGAACTATACCAATTATTTTTATACTCTGGTTTTTAGTGAACATTATAATGTCTTGTGTTCTTATGGATGTGTGATAGTTTTATTTTTATTAAAATGGAAATTCGTTAACAAGGAGGCAATGGTTAAAACAACATAATGAAAAGATAATGTAAAAGGATATCACTGATTCAATCCCCCTATCAATGATACATTGTTCTTGATTAGGAAATGTCATATTTTTCCTAGAAATATAACATGTGATTAACTGTATACTCTATCCAACATATCATCCATATCTCTAACACCATAAATTCATGAACCGTCCAGACTTGGAATCCTTTAAGGGGATTCAGTGAGAATGAGAATACCCCATGGAGTCTGATTTCATTATATTCTAGATATTTAGTAAAAAAATTATAAACCTAAAATATGTATAAATAACACGAATATATCATGGGAATATAAAAATTAAATGACAAAAAAATTATATTATAAAAAAATCTCTGTTAACAACCAAATTTATCCTACTGATATTTTATAAGCCATTATTTTGTGTTTCTGAGCTATTGGAGGTTAATGGAGGGAGTATGGATGTGTTAATATATATCTGGACTGTTTTTGAATTAGAATAGTTCCTTTTTATAAATAAATATACACCCTATTACAAAGAGTTTGGTGAGAGAATATTTTATGCCACTATTGACCATGAGGTTTTCACAACATAGTTTAGTGGACTAGGCCATTGAGCCTAAATATGTGGTTATAATATCTCTCATCTTGTGGAATAATATGGAATATTTTGTATGTTGTTCCATGAAATATAATAGGATAATAGCTATGTATTCAAATTTTTGGGAAACTACATCATGGACCATTATGTTGCGGTGTATCCATATCTCAGGGTTATTGGATAAGAGTTTGACTACGGTTTCACAGGTGGACTTATGTAGGAATCAGGACATAGATTTTAGTATATGGTTCTTATAAAGACCCTTTTGGTATATCCTCCCCCATTCCACCTAAATATATTGTAAATCCTAGTTTTTACATTATGATAAGTGGTAGGGTTCTATAGTCAAAGTAGAATTTAGTCTGTATAAATTATGTTGTACCTTTGACATCTTAATATTTAATCCCTTTTCTTGTAAACCCTATGTGTCCCCAGGACCCCTTTTAGATGATATAGATCATTAATACTAGTCTTCTGACCATGATATCATGCTATTGATTCATCAGTGACTTGACTTTTGGTCCTTATTAAATGTTGGTACTCATGTCCCCTATTATCTCTTTCCTTGTTATGGTGTCTTATTTCTTTCATATTTCATGGGAATTATTTTGGTTATTGATGGACGATTCATTTTTCAATTAAATTCATAGTTATCATATATTATTTTGGAAGGTTTGACTAAGATATGTTTTTTCTTTTTCCTTTTTTTGTTGGAGAGAATTGAATGTCTAATATGAAGTTAAGGGATTCAAGGAAATTATTTCTCTATCTACATGTGTGGGTTTAACAATGATTTAGGTTATTCTAGTAATTTTTTAATTGAAATTAATGATGATAAGAAATAGAAATAATAATGAATCAGAAGGGCCTTGTAATTTCATTAATTGAATCTCGGTTAACGATTCCTCTTGATACTTTCCAGATAGTATATTATCAATTTACTAGGATTATTGTTCATCAATATAAGGATTGATGTGCTAGAAATTGACTAAATATATATATATAGTAAATATGAGATGAATAAGTAATAAATATTATTATATAAATTATTTATGTTTTAAAGTCTGTTAGACACTAATTTATTTAAAGAAACATAATAAAATTATATTCTTAATTATTGGAAACTAATTTTTTTTATTATTTATGGAAAATACTCATTACGAATTTATTAATTAAATATTTTAATGAAATTGATTTCATTAGAAATTAATGTGTTGGGGATACAATCATCCCACTATACTTCAATGTCATGTTTTAAAATCCCACATATATGATCTTATGGCCATGGATTCTCCATGATTTATTGTGCTAAATATATTCATTGATAACATTTCAATATAACTTAATATTGGAGGTTTTTTATGGGTTTTTCATGAACCATGAATTTTTTGGATATATGGTTATGGAATAACAGATGTGTTGGTCACAGTGGATACTCAAGAGGGGGGTGAATTGTGTTCCAATTAAAATTTCTGTTAAAATATTGTCTATTTCAAATCCAACAATTTATAAAACAAAGTTAAACTGTAGTGAATTTATATAGATTGTAAATGTTCACTTAGCTTCTCAAAGATTGATTAGGTCTCAGTTAATATAACCACAAGGTCAAACTAACTTTTGAAGCTAACCTATTTATTTACAATAAGTTTAAACACTTGCTAATTTAGCTATCAAAGTAGCCTCAAAATTTTTTTTAATTTAAATGTAATAGCACCAGAATAAATAAGATATATGTAGTATAATTTAAACCTAAATTAAAGATGTATAGTAGATATAACAAGAGGTTCAGTCTCAAGCTGAGACTTAGTCCTCTCAAATTTATATAAATTTGATCCACACCTTGGATCGAGGTTTAAAACGGTTTACAAAACCGTCCAGGACACACAGGGACCTCTACCACTGTTCTACATGGGAAACAAAGCAAAGACCAGGCCACACAAGGACCTCTTCCACAGTCGATGTGGGTAAAAAAGAGTTAAGAGATTTGGAGTGAGGATTTTGATATCCTCCAGTTCAGTTCAGGAAACAGTGTGTGTATAAGAATACAGAGTACAACACACTGCTTGAAAGATAATAAATAAATCACTTAGAGAAGATAGATGAGAGATTATAAAGCTCTAGTGATTATCAACGTAGCTCCAGACTCATTGGATTTAACAAGAATTATTCTGAGTCCTTCTCCGGTTTTTCTGCTGAAAAAAGAGTGTCTTAATTCAGCTTGTCTTCTACAGGAGTGAGAAAGGTCTCTTTATTCGTCGTGTGTTCTTTAGCAGTATTTGATTACACTCATGAGAGTTCTCTGAAGGTCTTGCAATCACTTTATTGTTCATGATTCTTCTCTGATGTATCTATGATCTTCTCTTTGTATCTTCACGCTTTTCTTGCCTTTTCACTTGCACCTTGCCTCACGCTCTTTTGTGTACTTCATCTCAGTCTTTCTTATATTCCACGAGTTCTGGAAATAGGAATGATTTACTTTTCATAGGTACGAGATACGGTTTCCGGACATGCCAACAACTAAAATTAAACAACATTTAATGCATTAAAAACAACAAATATGACTGTTAGCATTATTTCAATACTATTGACAAAAGGTTAAGAAACTGTGTCACAGTGATTAAGTAAACGATGTCCTCTTCACGGTATGAGGTTCACAATATGAGCTTCACGATATGAGCTTCATAGTGTGAGCTTCACGGTATGAGCTTCACGGTGTCTGGGTCATAGTCAGTCCTTCACGGTGTCTGGGTCACGGTGAGTCCTTCACAGTGTCTGGGTCACGGTGAGTGCTTCACGGTGTCTGGTTCACGATGAGTGCTTCACAGTGTCTCCATACTTAGACAAATATCAATTTGGACTTATACAGTAATATGCGGAACATGGATTAAGTTTAACCACTTGAGAGTAAAAGAACTTGAATCATAAATATAAAGGATTGATAATATATGTGAGTTTTATGATCATGCATGAGACTTGTAAATAATAAATAGAGTAATTAACATCATAAGATTTGTTATCATTAAAACATGATGTGTAGTTAGTATTGAGATTGAAAAGCATTTGAAAGATGTGCAATGATGATTGTGATTAATTAACAGTAATAGAATTTGTGATCATTAAAACATGATTAGCACATGAGGAGTCCAAAAATCTCCCCCTTTTTGATGATCACAAATCAGATATAGGCATAATATAAATGAAATGTAACATAAAAGAAACTAGCATATTAGAATAGAAAAATGCATTATAGAACTGACACTAGTAGTTTTTCTCTCTGTTATACTTGGAGTTTTCTCCCCCTTTTTGGATTATCAAGAAGTATAGAAAATGAAATGAATCACTGCATTTGGCATTAAACAAAGGGTCCAGGATACAATAAAACATGAAGCAACAAAATCCATCCCATCAAAAAGAAAAACAGTCATCGGACTCTTCAGGGATCCAATTTTTCTTTTCCTTTATCAGCAGCAAGAGCTGGTGCTGATGTAGAAGAAGGCATATATGTGGTAGACAACGAGTGTAAGGGTAAAACTTCAAATATAGATGGAACCAAAGTGGGAGTAGTAGAAGATCTAGGCTGTGGTTGGTCAAGAAGGATTGGCCCGATCTGAGAAAGTGCTTGGCTGACTGTCATGGCAATTGAGGCAAAGGCAGGTAGACCAGTTCTAAAGGGTGCAGCAGCTGGAGAAACTATAGCATTTCTCTTCACATGAAGATACGACTTAAAAAGATTGATGAAATCTGTAATGATTTCACCACCATATTGCATAGAATTTTCAAAATCATCCTTAATCTCTAGAAATCAATCCAACAATCTGGTGAACTTTGTACATTTCCAAACTTGAGCCTTAAAAGCTTGAGTCACCGGAGGGATTCTCAAATTTTCCACAAGATATCTAAAATGATCTGACATATCACTTTTAGAGAATATCCGGTAGAGATACAAATCAATTTTCTTGGTGATCTCTTGTTGAGCATCATTGGATATATTAGAATGAATTCAAACCAAGTCCAATTCTCTATCACTATTCTGAATCACTACTGACAAAGAGGATAGATACAAGCTACTCAAGTAAATTTGAAGTTCTTCCATTTCTATGGATCTCAGCATAGAATCATCCAATGAAGGTGTGGAGGACTGACCAGAAGCAGGTGAAGCCTTGACAGTTTCGGTTAGAACTTTGAGCTGTTTCAGAACTTTTTGCAGTCATCCAGTGTATTAATCTGTAAGCTCATTCCGATTTTCCACAAGATCTCTCATGCGTTCCAGCATCTTGGTGTGACTTTTTCCAATCTTATCATCTAAATAAAGTAGGTATGGATGAACTTGATACACAATCTCTCTATCAAGGAGAGAATCAGAAGACTCAGGAGAAACAGCAACAGGTGCAGGGGCAGAAACAAGAGCAAGCTCTGATCTCAAAGATAACATACTCTGCAAACTTGCTACCATACATTCAAGATTTGCAACATCAGCACTCAGCAGCTTATTCTCAACTCCGACTTCTTGAATTTCACCGATCATAATCGGTTGAATATGAAAGATAATATTTTCCAATAGAATTGATGAATCTTCTTGACTTTACTCAGTAACTGGGCGAGGTTGAGTGGAGACAATTTTATCAACTCCAGCCAACAAAGTCTCTCCAAAAACATTCAGATCATCTTTGGTCACAAAGGAGTGATGCTCAGGTAAGGGTACAGGGAAGGGTAGAGGTTCAGATTCTGTTTGAGGTTCAGAGTCACTTTCAGACACATATTTTGATTCGGATTGAGTTGGGGCTCTGGTTGTGGTTCTGGATGAGCTAAGGACTTCAGTTGAAATAGAGAAGAAAGATCCATTCCAGTTTCAGTCACATGCTGTGACTCATTAACATCATAAAATCTTGGGAACTCATACTGAGAGTACAAAGAAAAAGTGATAGAAGGTTGAAAATCATCAGAAGATCTAGCTTCCACAATATCATGGTTTTCAGGTTCCTCACCCTCAACTTGTGAATCCCTTCCAGATTATTGAGGTTCGGGAACTTGGACAATATCCAAAGGGTCATACCTAAACTCTTCAGGAAACTCTTTCCTTTCCAGCTGAAAGGAAATTTCCATCCATTCTTCACCAGAGGTAATAATCTCAGGAACTGACTGTTCCCCTTGGTGAGCTTCCAGACTTGCTTCTTACTCAATAGAAAGATCCTCTTCAACAGGATGTGCCTCTAAGGTTTCATGTTGTTCTAAAATTGAAAAAACCAATTTCTTTGCATCATTAGGATGAGAATCTGGATTTACATCTACAGTAAAAGTAGGAGCTTCCTCTTCTCTCAAACTAACACCAACTCCCTCCTCGTGAGGTGTTTCAACATGGATAACATTCCTTTATTTTTCAACAGGAGTTGTTTCCATTTGAGGTCCTCTAGCTTCTTCTCTAGTAGACACTTCAGCTGTTACTTCATCATCATCTTCTTCTTCTTCTGAAAACTCAGCCACTTCATCTAGTTCCAAAACAATGATCAGATTCATTTTTAGGCCTTCTTGGATAGTCAACAGGATTAAACTATTTATACAGTTGATCATTATCCTCAACCCACTGCTTCTTACAGGGGTTCCAGCTAATCTTCATCCTTCTGATGATAGGCATGGATATGAAGTAATCAAGGTCTTCTAATTTTTCTTCATTAGGTCCAACCATCCCTTTTGCAACTAACATAGGTGAAATCATCCTTGAACAAAACAGGGAGGTGGATTTGGATGTGACTTTGATTAGTTCACAAATATGATTGATAACATACTTGCAAAGATTGATTTTATGGCCATTATTCAACAGATGGATTAGGAACACATCCTGATACTTCATCAGAGCAAAATCCTCATTTCTTGGACTAACCGAATTCAGAACAAACTTGAACAGGTGTCTTGATTCCCCATCTAGTTCAGCTGCTATGGCCCTTCTCTTGGTTCCATTTCTTGTCAGGTATTCCAAAGCATTCTCTAGGTCAAAGATGTCGGTTGTTGGAGGAGGGTCCCTCTGGTAATCTTCACAAACCCCTTCATGGGGAATTCTTAGGCATGAAGCCCACAACCTTGAAGAGAAAGAGCACTTATGACCATCGATCCAGGTGGTCACAATAAATCATTCTCCAAACTCGAAAGAGAACATCACATAATGATAGAATAGAGATACAAGCCTTGGGTAAATCAGTTTATTCTGTCCAGTGAACCATTCAAGCCATCCTTGTTCTCTTAAAACTTTCAAAACTAAAGATCTGCTAGACATCAACCACTCTGTGCAAACCCCTTTTTCAGGTACAACTGTACAACTTACCAGGTGTGGGTTTAGCGGTCCTTCGGGAGCGATCCTTGGTATCCTCTTTTGATTCTTAGAGGGACTCTTCTAAGATGAGGGTGATGATGGATGCTTCATCCTTGGAATTCACTAAAGTTTCGGGCGAGAGGGAATAGAAGGTTTAGGAGAGAGTTCGGGTAAGGAATCGAATGAAACCCTTAAGTTTTATCATTTGGGATTGTCAAATATCATAAAAACAAAAACGTGGTAAATCAAATAGCGGTGTAATAAAAATTACAACGATACGGGTTAAAAATAAAAATATAAATAACTATTCATGGTGAGACCGTGAGTAGGTATTATGGTAATATGAAAACTAGTCATCACATTGAGACAGTTTATAGTCGTCACACTGAGACAGTGATCAATTTATATAGTCATGGTGGGACAATGAGTTGTCATTCTGTGAGCATAAAATTGTAACTTAGAAAAAGTGAGTATGAAACCATACGGTAAAGTACAATAATGTATTCATCATTAAGATCATCAAGATATTCATTAATGATTAATCATACCAAGATCATGTATGATGTAGTCTAATATTTCATAATTTAATGGTTTGGTGAATATATCAGCAAGTTGATATTCAGTACCAATGAATTCCAAATTGATATCAGAGTTTTGATAATGATCCCTCATAAAGTGATGTCTTAAATCAATATTTTTTGTTCTAGAATGAGAAACAGGATTCATAGAAATGTTGATAGCACTTGGGTTGTCACAATTTATTGAGACATGACTGAATTGATATCCATAGTCTAGTAATGTGGTTTTCATCCACAAAATTTGTGCACAACAACTGCCAGAAACTATGTATTCGGCTTCGGGAGTAGATAATGCAACCAAATTTTGTTTCTTACTACACCATGATACTAGTGACTTGCCTAAAAGGTGACATGTTTTAGAGGTTCTTTTTCTATCTAGCTTGCATCCAGCAAAATCAGCATCAGAATAACTCACTAATTCAAATGATTGTCCTTTGGGATAGAATAGTCCTAAATTGGGAGTATGCATGAGGTATTTGAAAATTCTCTTTACAAAATTTAAATGTGACTCTTTAGGGTTTTCTTGAAAATGAGCACACATACACACACTAAACATAATATCAGGACGACTAGAAGTTAGGTAGAGAAGACTTCCAATCATTCCTCTATAAGTGGATTGATCAATAGATTTACCATTTTCATCACGATCCATCTTACAGGTGGTACTCATGGTAGTGTCACTACATTTTGTGCTATCCAATCCAAAATGTTTTAAAAGATCTCTATTATACTTACATTGAGTTAAAATAACTACATCATCATTTCGAAAGATTTTAAATCCATGAAAGAATTTAAGTTCACCCATTAAACTCATTTCAAATTCATTTTTCATCATTTTAGAAAAATAAGTTCATAATGTAGTCTTTGAACGTCCAAAAATAATATCATCTACATAAATTTTTACAACTAATACATCTTTAGAAATTCATTTTATAAACAGAGTAGGATCAGCTATTCCTTTTTGTAAAAACATTGGAAATTAGAAATGGAATATATCTATAATACCAAGCTCTTGGAGCTTACTTTAAACCATATTAAGCTTTTGATAATTTGAAAATATGATTTGAAAAATGAGGGTTTCAAAAACCAGGTGGTTGTTCAACAAAAACATCTGCAGCAATATACCCCTTCAAGAATGCACTTTTTACATCCATTTGATATAGTTTGAAATTTAGATGTCCAGTATCCGCATGTAAAATCATAATGTCTTTTAATCTGGCTAATGGAGCAAAAGTCTCCTCATAGTCAATACCTTCTTCTTGACTATAGCCCTGTGCAACTATCCTAGCTTTATTTCAAACTATGTTTCCGTATTCATCTACTTTATTTCTAAACACCCATTTAGTGCCTATTGTGAATGTGTCCTTAGGTCTTTCAACAAGATTCCAAACTTTATTTCATTCAAACTAATTGATTTCTTCTTTCATAGAAATTACCCAAAATTCATCATTAATAGCATCATTAATGTTTTTAGGTTCAAACTATGACAAGAAGGCTTGATGTTCAACCTGATTTCTATGAGAATCTCTTGTCTGTGTCCCTCTATCAATATTTCTTACAATAGCTTCTAAAGGATGGTTCTTTAGAATTATAGTTGATCTATTAAAGGTATGACTAGAAACATCAGGTTCATCAACAGGTTGGGAATCAACAGAAGCAGGTTCTGGAAAACTTCCAGAACTGGTTGTCTTTATAGCAGGTTTATTTGATTTGTCATTAAGGTCTAGAACAGATAAATCTTCTTCATGATTTTCAAGAGAAATTTTAGGCTCATGTGGATCACTTTCATCAAACTTGATGTGAACAGATTCTTCCACACACATGGTTCTTTTATTGAAAACCCTATAGAATTTACTAGAAATAGAATAACATAGGAATATTCCTTCATCACTCTTGGATGCAAACATGTCAAGATTATCTTTGGTAGTAAGAATAAAGACTTTGAAGCCAAAGACTCTGAAATAGTTAACCTTAGGTTTTCTATGGTTCCACAACTCATAAGGGGTCTTCTTAAGAATAGGTCTGATCAAGACTCTATTGATAATATAACAATCTGTATTCACAGCTTCAGCCCAAATGAAAATAGGCAGTTCATATTCATTAAGCATAGTTTTAGCAATTTATTGCAGGGTTCTATTCCTCCTTTCTACTACACCATTTTGCTGAGGTGTCCAAGGGGCAGAAATGGTATGACTATAGCCATTGTGTGAGCAATAGGATTCAGATTCATGATTCTCAAACTCACGGCCACGATCACTTCATAGAGTTTTAATCTTATGTCCAATATGTTTTTCTATAGATTTGGAGTATTTAACAAAGTAAGATCAAGCTTCACTTTTTTGAGCTATGAAGTATACCCATGTATATCTAGAAAAGTCATCTACTAAGACATAGACATAGTGCTTCCCATTTAAGTTAGAAGCTCTAGAATGTCTATAAAAATTCATGTGAACAAACTCAAGAGGTTGAGAAGATTAAACTTCTTTCTTTAATTTAAATGAAACATTATGTTGCATTACCTTCTGATAGGTATTACAAACTTTTTCATTTGGAAACTCAAGTTTGGGTAGGTCTCTCACTAAGTTATTCCTAGTATGTTTTCTAAATGAGTGTATATTGTAGTGTCATAATCTTATGTTCCAAAGACAAGACACATTATGAAAAGCATTTAAACAGGTGATATTTTGCAGGGCTAAAGAATTTAAATCAACAGCATAAACATTTTCATTTCACAGGGCAGAAAATACTAAAGCATTTTTGGAATTAAAAACATTGCAATAATCATTTTCAAATTTAACATTAAAATCGTCATCACATAACTGAGAAATTCTTAACAGATTATATTTAACCCCATCAACAAATGAATCATTAGAAATTAAAACTGACTCAGTGTTAACAATTTGTCCTAGGGTGATGATTTTCCCTTTAGAATTATCACCAAAGGTGAAAAAGCCTCCATCAACCTTCCTTAAACTTTTTAAGCATGAGTAATCCCCAGACATATGTCTTGAACATCCACTATACAAATACCATGTATTCTTGTGAGAACACTTTAAGAAGGTTCCCTACAAAATAGATTTAGACAGGAAATGATTTTGGTACCCAGATCTTCTTGGGTGCAGATAGGTTAGCTAAAAAAACTTTAGGTACCCAAATTTGTCTTATGGGTCTCATTAAATTTGTAGAATCAACAGATTTTGAAGGATAAAATTTATTAGATCCGTAACTATGAATATAAATATTGGAAGCATATAAATGTCCAGAACTTGAACTAGCAATATTCTGTCCAGATTTAGGAATAAATATATGCTTAATAATCTGTCTCTGTCTAGGTTTGTAGCCTATTCCAGTAGTGTATTTTGGTGCAACATTCTTTCCAAGCATTTTAGATAGTGTGTCCTTTCCATTTGTGAACTTCTCTATATCCTTCCTAAGATTCTCATTTGACAATTTCAGTTTAGTGTTTTTTTAAGAAACTGAGCATTCTATTACATTACTATGTCAAGATCAAATTTATGTTTAACAATTAAAGCATACTATTTCTTTAAAACTTTGTATTTGTCTTTCAGTTCATTACATGTTTCTTCCAACATATCACATTATTAAAACAGTTCAGATTTTGACATGTTTTCAGAATCGGAATCATATCCAGAGTAATATGAATTTAAAACGAGAGTATCTAAGGTTACCTCGGATGTGTTTGTCATTAAACACATGTTTTCCTTATTTCTGGTTTCAGTCTCAGAAGCATCAGATTCGTTGGAGCTATCCTCAGAAGAACTCCAAGTAGCCTTCAGAGCCTTTTTGTACTTACTATCCTTGTAATCATATTTATTCTTGATTTTGAGCTTTCAGAAGTCTTCTTTAATATGTCCTTTTCTTTTTCACTCATAACAGACAACTTCATCACTTTAATCTGAGCCATTTCAGCATCACTATCAGAATCTGAATTTTCACTAGTTGAACTATCAGTAGGTATTTGAGCTTTATCTTTGTCCTTACTCTTTGAAGCAGTAGTCTTGAAAGCCATTGATTTTCTCATAGGTTCCCCATCTTCCTCTTTATTTACCTTGAGTTATTCCTCATACATCATAAGCTTACCAATGAGTTCTTTGAAAGGTAGAGAAACAATGTCACATGACTCTCGGATTGAAACAGATGTGCCTCTCCATTGGTCTGGTAAACATCTCAAGATTCTCATAATTTTTTCCTTAGCTGGAACAACCTTTCAAAGGGAATTCATTGTATTGACTATCTCATTAAACCCGAGATACATATCAGAAATAGGTTCATCTTTCTTCATTTTAAAATTATTATATTTAATTGTATAAGTATTTAATCTCATTATCTTTAACAATGGTTATTCCTTCATGAGAAACACCCAAAGTATCCCAAATTTCAAAAGTAGTTTTGCAAGAAGAAATTCTGTTAAACTCTTCATCTCATAAAGCACAGTACAAGGCATTCATAGCATTACAATTATTATTGTATGCAGTCTATGTAGGTTCATCCCAAGTGGATCTAACAGTAGTGGGATGTTTAAATTCTGATTCTATGGCTGTCTAGATATCAATTCCCATGCTTTCAAAATGAATTTTCCTTTTCAGTTTCCACTGAGCATAGTTCGTACCATTTAAGAAAGGTGGCATGTTAGTAGCAGCACCCTCTATTCTTTTATCCATAAAGAGATTTTAGAAAGATAATTTAAAGAGATAAAAATTTATAAATAACAGAAATTTTAATAACTTTAAAATACAACTAGAATCAGAGTTGAAAAAACAGGGAATTTCAAATATCGTTTAATCAAAAACAAAATCCTATAATACCGAATGTTGGTCAGATTGGATACTCAAGAGGGGGGTGAATTGAGTTCCAATTAAAATTTATGTTAAAATATTGTCTATTTAAAATCCCCAAATTTATAAAACAAGTTAAACTATAGTGAATTAATACAGATTGTAAATGTTCACTTATCTTCTCAAAGATTGATTAGGTCTCAGTTAATTTAAGCACAAGTTCGAACTAACTTTTGAAGCTAACCTACTGATTTATAATAAGTGTAAACACTTTCTAATTTAACTATCAAAGTAGCTTCAAAATAGTTTTGTATTTCAAAGTAATAGCAGTGGAATAAATAAGATATACGTAGTATACTTTAAACCTAAATTAAAGATGCACATAAGATATACCAAGAGGTTTAGTCTCAAGCTGAGACTTAGTCCTCTCAAATTTATATAAATTTTATACACACCTTGGATCGGGGTTAAAAACGGTTTACAAAACCATCCAGGCCACATAGGGACCTCTACAACTATTCTATGTGGGAAACAAAGAAAAGACAAGGCCACACAAGGACCTCTTCCACAGTTGACGTGGGTAAACAAGAGTTAAGATATTTGGAGTGAGGATTTTGATATCCTCCGGTTCAGTGCAGGAAATAGTGTGTGTATAATACTTACAAAGTACACCACACTGCTCGAAAGTTAATAAATACATCACTTAAAGAAGATAGATGAGAGTTTAGAAAGCTCTAGTGATTATCAATGCTGCTCCGGACTCGTTGGATTTAGCAGGAATGCTTATGAGTCCTTCTCTAGTTTTTCTGTTGAAAAACAGAGTGTTGTAATTCATCTTGTCTTTTATAGGAGTGAGAAAGGTCTCTTGATTTGTCGTGTGTTCTTTATAATTATTTGATTGCACTCATGAGATTTCTCTGAAGGTCTTTCAATCTCCTTCTTGTTCAGGATTTTTCTCTGATGTATGTATGTTCTTCTTGTTGTTTCGTCACGCTTTTCTTGATTTTTCACTTGCACATTGTCTCACGCTCTTTTGTGTACTGCATCTCAGTCCTTCTTATATTCCACTAGTTCTGGCAGTAGGAATGATTTTCATTTCATGGGTACAAGATACTGTTTCCTTACATGCCAAAAACTAACATTAAACAACATAAAATGCATTAAAAACAACAAATATGACCGTTAGAATTATTTAAATAGTATTGACAAAATGATAAGAATCGGTGTCACAGTGATTAAGGAAACGACATCTTCTTCACGGTATGAGCATCACGGTATGAGCTTCATGGTATGAGTTTCATGGTGTGAGCTTCACGGTATGAGCATCCCGATGTCTAGGTCACGGTGAGTCCTTCATAGTGTTTGGGTCATGGTGAGTCCTTCATGGTGTCTCCATACTTAGAAAAATATCAATTTGGACATAGACAGTATTATGCAGAACATGGATTAAGTTTAACCACTAGAGAGGAAAATAACATGAATCATAAATATAAAGGCTTGATAATATATGTGAGATTTGTGATCATGCATGAGACTTGTAAATAATAAATAGAGTAATTAACATCATAATATTTGTTATCATTAAAACATGATGTGTAGTTATTATTGATATTGAAGAGCATTAACAAGATGTGAAATCAATATTGATATTATTTAACAGTAGTAGGATTTTTGATCATTAAAAACATGATTAGCACATCAGGAGTCCAAATATATGTCCTTTATTGTGGAAAATTTTTATAGAACATGTTAATATTTAGGATTTCCTTTTTCTATATTTTTGAACTGGGACTAAATTTTTTTGATTTAATAGGTTGAGGGTTATACATTAATTTTTTTCACTATATTTTTATTGGAGGTTTTTTTCATGTTATTTAGATGTTTTGATTCCCAACTACCTACTATATCTATCCAAATAAAATAAGATCCATACTTTCTTATGTCACCTCAAGTTGTTTTAGATAATATGAAAATATTTTTGGAGTTATATGTAAATAATGAATGTGTTCTTGGTATTGTGTATTGATGATGGAAATTGAATATTTTAAGTAAAACCTTGATTATATTGAAATGATTTCATGAATAACATGTGATTGAAAATAAGAAAATACATTCAGAACCAAGAGATTATGGAATTTTGATGATATGAACATGATTAAACTAGAATTTATAATGGGGTAAATGGAGGAAGAGTATTTTTTTTTAAAATTAATAAATTAAATGGATGATTTAAGACCATAATTCCTATATAATTATATGGGATATAGTGTTCTAGACATTAATTATGGTGGTTGAGTGTCATGTGAGATTAAAACTATAGTTCGAGTAAAATTTGTGATAGTTTCCACAAGTTTGGGTTTTCAATTTATATTCTCATTATGATTTTTTTTCAAACACACCCCACCTGAGTTTGGTTGGGTAGTGGATTCCCAATTGTTTTGGGTTCCATGGTATTTTTCTATAATCTATTTTGTTAAGGTAATGAATGGATGACTTATCCATCTTATACACTCTCCCATTCAGACATAGTATACTATAGTGATAAATTTGAGCTATAATGACTTAAGGTATAGGGTATGTTATGAAATATGATTTGATGGATCTCAGTATAACTATATATTTATGTGTGGGTTGTAAAGGATTAATTTTATAGTGTATACATGTATCCCCATTTATAGTAACTATATTTACTATGAATATACCTATATAGCCTATATTGTGTAGAGGTATAATAAATGATACATAGGGTGAAGTGTCTTCTAGGATTACCATTGGTTTTTGGTGTTGAAGTTATATGTGTACATAGGGTGTATGATTAGGTGATAATGTAGATATAATGTGGTTACCCATGTGAATCGTTTGAATAATGGAGGGGTATGAGTACACTATGTCTGGAATTGAGGAATGAGAGTGACAAATCACTTAATAAGTGGGTGTGGTGTATGTTTCACCTAAATATACTTTATTTATTATGATATCATCTTCTATGTGTTACTTAGTGAGTGATCCTTATTGAGTTTAATATATATCATCAATTATTTAGGTAATAATTTGTTTTTTGTTTATTCAGTGTGATTTTGTATGCTTCATTGATATTTGAATAGGTAGTTTGGAGGAGGATCCTACTAAGTATTCCTATATACTCACCCCATGTCTATATAAACTATTTTTCGGACAACATGATGTAGTTGGTGACCAATATTTGAATTAAAAAACATGGGGTTGTTTGAGTGTTCTTGGCTTTTGTCTCCATGTCATAGGACTTATTTTGGGTTTTTTATTTTAATATTCCTAGAAATATTTAAATTCATTTATTGAGATCTATTTTATATTAGTGATTTTAGAGATTCTTGGTGGATCGTATCCTATTTTAATTCTATATTTTTTATATTCTAGGTAATGACTCTAACTTTAATACATTATATACCCATGGTGATAGTTTCTAACTAAATCCTATTGGTTTCAGGGTTTGGGGGCCATCTTTGTCATCAATGCTAGTCTAGGAGGTGAATTATATTGGGGGGGTCATGAATGAGTGGTTTCAATTATAATGGTTGTGAGATAATAAGAATCTTGGGAATATGAATAAGCGGGGATTACTGGGTTTCAAGGTAAATAAATTTTAGAAAGACATTAATAAAGGGATAATAAGTTTGGTAATGAGAACTTAGACCCCCGTGATCTGACATAAGGACCCTAAGTTTAAAAATCATAATAATAAAATTCATTCTCATTACAGGGATGCAGAGCATTATTTGAAGAATAAAAATAATGGTTGTGGTTTTTCCACATTCTAGATTTATGAGTCCCTAATAGTTTATTAATTTTCTGGTATGGCTCTTGGTTGATGTTATCACTAGGATTATAATAAATCTGTTCAGTATGATATTAAAAATATTAATTCCAGATTTTAAGTAAATGTGAACAATTATTTGAGGTATAAAACAAAATATTTTCATTCTTGGTCCGAAAAAAGTACAAGGGATCTATTTTCCATCGATAGAAAAATGATTTTTTCGGGGGGGAGTGATTTATTTCAGTTCGATCAACATCTGGTTGGTGCATTATGTTCCAATGGATACAAGTACACTGCATGGGGAATCCTGGTAGTTGTTTTTCTTTTTTCCATATGGATTAGAAGGAGTTGACTATTCCATAGGATAATATTCATTAGTATTTTCTGGATGAGTATCAATCATCAATCGTAAAGGCAGCTTGTTGAAAATATATTCTTACTCATTATCAGAGGAGTTCCGTTATGTTGGTGTTTAATGTGAGGTATAAAAATGGTATCTATTATCATTTTGAGCTTATAAATATTGAGAAGAAAATATATTGGAATTTATACGTGGATTTTCATTCATATATCTATCAGAATGTCACAACGTTCATGTTATCGAGACATCATAAGGTGTTGCAGAAGGTAGAGGTTATTGAGAGGGTGAAGGCTAGGGCCATATTTTCATGGGAGAATTGAATTATAGACTCTATATAGCATATATGATACTTCCATGTTCATAGAAGATTCAAAAAGTATGTTTTAGATCCTGAACTTCTTCACACATCTTCAGAAGGGTTGAGAGTTCTAAGACCCCTTCTAGAAAATATGGCATATTTTTACTTTAATAATTTCATTTTTATCAAAATCTATAGTTATTTATGTTTATAAATAGTTACCTTTGAGGTGGATAACCTCTTTGTGATCAACCATTATAGTATTATCATATGATGCAGTATAAAACACATATTACTCTAGTTTTATATCACTAGAGAGGGAATGAAACATGGAGTGGATGACCTGATGAATCCCTTTTCAAAAATAAAAAAAGTATTCCAAAAAAATAGAGGTGGTCACTATTAAGACTAGATAGTATTTAATGTAGGACATGGTCTGATGCATTATTTATAGCTCCTATCATAAACTGAGTTTAACATTGTGAGAGTTACTCTATGTTTGTAATCTATATGGTTTTATTATTAATTTAATCATGCTGAAACAAATTAATTTACAAAAATCTCCCTTAACTACGCTATTGGAATAGATTTCGAGAGATTACATATTTCCTTTTCATTTTCTATGCATGTTGTAGGTCGATCTAGTTTATATGATATTAACTGATATAGTGACATGATTCTAAAAAAAATAATGTTCTTTATACGATTTTTAGGCATGTATATATAGCCATATGACATTATCGTTAATATAGAGTAGCTATAGTTTGTGAAGGTTTTTGTACATTTTCTCAATAAGTGGGTTATGTTCTATTATTATAGAAAATAATGTTAAACTATGATTTTTGGAATTGAATACCCTCAGATGGGCCATAAGAATGTCGAATTCCTATCTTCGATGATGACATAACTAATATTGATTTTAGTGCAGTGTTAAAAAATGTTTTTCCCAAGGTTGTTGAAGAGTATCCTACTACCTTTTATGAAGTGGTTATGGAACTACCCCTTAATGATATATTTCAATTTTTCATATATATCCAACATGGTGTCACCCAGATCTTGATGTCACCTTCCATTTTTCAAGGGATCTGAATTTATTTTTATGATATTCTACAAAGAGGGTTTATTCATCAATGTTAATCACATTGGGGTTCCCTAGTTCAATTTGAAAAGAATTATTATGGTAGTATATACATGTGTGTTGATTATTTCCAATTGATTTAGGCGAAAGTGAAAAAAATATATCTTCATCCAAATATTGATGATTTGTTTGAACAGTTAAAGGGAGCACATATGTTATCAAATATCAATTTTTTGTCGTGATATCATCATATGCTCGTTTAGGATTGTAATAATGTGAATAGTGGTTTTAGTTTTAATTATGGGAATTTAGATTTGATTATAATTTCTTTAAGTTTCAAAAATTACCTATACATGTTCATGGGAATGATTAATTATGTGTTCCGCGAATTTATGGATTACATCATGGTAATTTTATTTGATGGAATCCTTAGGTTTTTATTGTTTGAGGGAGAATACACATTTTATCATTAAATTAATTTTCGAATTATTTAGTATTATTATAGGTTTAATAAGATTCTTAAGTGTATGTTTTTATATGGTGAGGTTCATTTTGAAGGACATGTTTTGTTTTAGTGTAGAGTATCTCTAGGCCCTTTAAATATTGAGTTTGTTGTTTCATGGGTTTCCCCAAGAATATTATTGAGGTAAAGAGTTTCCATGGTGTTTTAGGCTATTATAGGTGGTACATACCCAAATTTTCTCAAATTATGACTCCTCTAATAGCCTTAATTATAAATTATTAGTCTTTTTTCTGATTGAAAAGTTTTTGGATATTTGTTTAAGGAGAATCAATTCAAAGAAAATATCATTAATTTTCTATAGGAAAGTGATGTGTTTAAGTATTATTGTTATGATTAACATCTTGTTTTGGGATACACGATAATATAAAAGATGGTGGTAAAATCTTATGGGTCTTGTAAGTAATGAGCTCATAAATGTACCACAATTCATAATGATATAGAGTTGTCTATGGTTGTTTTTAATCTAAAATTGTAGTGGAATTATGATATTGGTGAGTTATTTATAATCTTAAATGATCAATTGAGTTTTGGTTATTTTTTCTCTCAACATGATTTTAATTTAAGACAATGATGTTATATGTAATTATTGATGGACTATGACTTTGAATATCTTTTTATACCATATAATGTGAATCTTATAAGTGATGTGTTGAGTAGTAAGTTACATAGTGGAATTTCACAAGATTCAAGTGACTCTTAGTTGATGATGAAGGATTTATCTAAATTACAAATTGGTATGAGATCAATTATATAGTGGATGATGAATTTATATGACTATAGTGTAATAATATTTAGTATAGTAGGTGGAGGAATACTATATGGGTTATTTTGAGCTACAATTTTGGAATTATCTAGTTATTTTTTATAACATCCTTGAGGGATAGACTCAGGATGATCGATATCATGCATGTTTTTATGGTAGGATCTTTATGGTTCTCCATGTGTAACTAAATTCACCATTAATAGTATATATGGATGTGTAGAAGATCTTTCATTCCTTTAGAGGATATTTTTGGTGTTCCTGGATAAGGAGATCAGTTATAGAGTTCATTTAATGATATTATTCAATTAGTTTATGAAGTCTATGAATCAAGTTCTATGTTGTTTTCATAAGATGCATTATGTTACCAAGTTGAAGTGTGATGTCATCTATAAAGACATCCACGTCGTATTTCCTCGTGATTAGGGAGGATGTGTTTCCATGTTTGTGATTATAGACTCATTCATGAAGTCAACTCACATCATAGTGCTTCTGCAGTCGTGCCTAGTGGTTGTTCAATTGGGATAGTATCTGGAGGAGGCAGTAAGGCATTATGTTGTCTTAAAATGATCATATGTGATCATGGTTTCTATTTCACATATCATGTGTGGAATGAAATAAAATATTATTTTAGTTCCCAACTATTACTTATGACCACTTTTTATCTATGTATAGATAGTTATATATATTACACTATTCATACCATAGAGGAATCTTTTCACTCATGTATAATAGATTTTTTAGGTTCATGGTTGAGGGACCCACCCTTGGTGGAGTTCACCTAAAACAATAATTATCACCCCACCATTATTAATACCTCATTTGAATCATTTATGGATAAAATTTTATATATCCATTTGTTGGATTGTGTTTAGAGAGTAAGATATTATTAAAATATAATTGGTGAATAGTATAATAAATAAGGTACATGTGATTTCTGAGTGGGTTATGGTAGCTCAATATCATAGAAAGTACTATTTTGATTATATGATTATGCCACAAGAGTCTTAATTCTAATATCATATGTTTTTTATGGTGACATTATATCATCGGAGGAAAAGGTTTGGTAACAAGATTATGTTTTCCCCAAGATTCAACATATATTTTTAAGGGCCAGTGCATGATGATATTGTTTCACATTAGTTAGTAATTCACCCACTGATGATATAGATTCATGATGTATTTATTGTTACATTGATTAATTTGTGTAAATATTCTCATATCATTCACATGGGTGATTGTGATGTTTGGATGTTGTGACCATTATATAGTGGCTTGTTGATATTCTGTAACAGTAGATTATGGAGTAATGTGGGAATTCTTCTCAATTAGTTCATGTCATGTGGTGAAATGCTGACATGGAGAAGGGTATTTGAGAATTGGATTCAAAAATTCATTTATATCATCTCAATATTTTAATTTTATGTTTTTTAGATTATTCATATCTTGATTTTTGTTTTAAGAGATAAATTTTTATATTTCATGTTAATATGAATTATTTCTCTAACACATTGGTTGTGTGATTGTTGGCGACAAATCCGTGATTGGTAACTCTATGTATGGTTCTTTAGTAACATTCTATTTTCATCACAAGTTTTCATTTAATTCATGTAGATGAGAAATGTTAGTTATAGAACATTTATAAAATATAGTCATATAAGATTCCTTAAAAGAGTTTATTTTTAGTGTATCTATGGTTCACTAGCATATAGTCTGTAGATGAGATATATTTGTTAATTCATTATCTATAAATGGATAAAGTATTGTTCTATGGATTTTCCATGGATTCCAATACTGAGGTTCTTATATCTTCCTTCATGAGGACAACTGTAACAATGGTAATATAATAGACCATTTAGTATTAGATGTTAAGATCATATATCTACCAATTTAGAGGTAGATGTGGAGTAGTTATTTGGATTATATCAGAACCCTATCCAGGGGTAGTTGAATTGGATCATTATTGATTGTTTAATTTCCGAGATACAAATAAGTTGTTCATAAGATACCTAGTGGAGGTTTCACGAGGGACCATCATCACATTGCCTCTGATCTCACACAATTTTAAATTTAGGAAACCTAGTTTTTTTCATATAAAAATGATGGTTTTTTATGGGTATATTGTAATCCAACATTTTCAAATTATTAAATTACATCAAATTACTATTAATTACAACCTTATCTTTTAAAATATTGATTACCTGAGTATCCCTTCATGTTCCTTTTGAGCCTCATTGCTAGGATATATCCCCATGTTCTTTAGATTAATTTTTAGGTGATCCATGATCAGTTTCTCCTTCATCAATGGTTTTTCCCTATCATGATCCTTCATTCTAAGTTATGAGGGCTTAATTTCTTCAATAGTTTTTGGTTCTATATTGTTTATTGATGGATGATTTCTTATGAGATTATATCATCAATAGATGTGGGTTATTCATGGAGGAGTTGATTTAGAAATCCTTGCTAGTCTTCCACTCTTTCTTGGGGAGTGTTGAAAGGCCTCTATTAATGAAAGTGATTCAAAAACGTTATGTTTATATGTGATTGTATTGGATTTACATGAATTAGATTATATGGGTGGTGGTGTACATAATGTTAATTCTTATAATTGCAAGAAATAATAATCAATTGGATGGGTTGTGGGACAACATGTTGTCATTCAATATTAGTTATTCCCATTTATGATTTAATATTTTATGGCATATATTTTCTAGGATTTTTTTTTCATCAAATGATTGATGTTCCTGAAATTTGATAAAAAAATAAACTCTATAAATATGATGTGAATAATGAATTTGCATTATGATATGAGTTCTTCTTTTACTTAAAATATTTTAAATATGATTGTTTTTCACATAAAATGGAATTAATTTATTCTTATATATTGATAGAAACTGTATTTTTGGGTAAATGTTATTAAAATCGTCCCTTTAGAAATTAGTTAATTCAAGTTGGAAACGAAATAGATTATTTAAAAATAGGAATGTATTTAAGTATGATAAGAGATTGATTAATTAATATATCTTTTCTTCTATGATCATGTGCTTTATTTTATGACATTTCTTTCCCCTAAAATTTTCTATCATAAAAATTTATTTTCCTTCCATTTAATTTTCCATATGATCATATATTTGTTTCATTGATTTGTTCTAAAATTGATATGTTTGTGACATATGGTGGGTGATTAGAACATAGACATGATTGTGGAATCATATTTATGGCACATTTTGAGAGTGGTCATTAAAATTTCTATTTTTTGGTGATACTGATTAGTTATTGGAATAAGGTGAGATCTTATCTTTACTATTTTTCTTATTATTTCTAATTAGTGGGTTTTTTACTAGGTATTTATTTATTTTGAATTCCCAACTACCATTTATATTTGTACCAATGAATTATTGGTGAACCATTATTATTGTAGCTCATGTTGATTCATATAATAATTAGAAATTTTGGAATGGTAATTTAAGAATTAATGTGTTCATGTGATAGAGTATTTCTAATAGAAATGGTTTAATTTAAGGAAATTCTATTTTGGGTTTTGTTGAATGCTCAAATATCATGGGATAGTTGTCAAATAAAAAAATTTAACCAATATAAAATTGGTTTTTTTAATATAAAAATTATTAGTCCCAAATTGATAACAGGTTACACGAATGACATGTAACATCGAAATTACTAATTATAATGTTTTAGATAGAACATGTGGTTTATATGCTTCCATAGGATCAATAATTCATGAATGTATATGCGGTTTCTTGGTGTCATGTGGGATTGAAACTAGAGTTTGGATCTATGTTAGGTATTTACCCATAGATTATTTTAGTATTTCATATACTCATTATGTTTTGTTATTTCATTCTCCCCAACCAAGTTAGGTGGGAAATTGATACACAATGGTTTTGAGATTCTACTGTTTATACTATTTTATATGGTGGTTGGATAATGGATGGATAATTTATTACTCTTCCACGTTATCCCTTAAAATGTATTATTATATGTAGGTATATTCAAGATGTGATATCCTGAGCTATAATTTAGATTCTTTCATTGGTTATGATGGCTCTTGGTTTTACCATACATTTATTTTAGTATTATATTGTATTGAGGTTTTATTGAATACTTTTATCCAATTTTTATAAACATTGGTTACTATGAGTATTCCTATATGGGATATAGTGAATTGAGGTATAAATAACGATACATAGGCTATAGTGCCTTCCATAATTACAATTATTTATTGATGTGGCTGAGATATTTGTGCCAATGATATAGGATGGGAAAATTATAAGTGTATGATGTGATTTCCTTGGTGGGAAGGATTTATTATAGAGGTATGAGATATCTTGAAGTTTCATGTTTTTTGAATTATAGATTTACACATGTGGGGAAGCTGATATTCAATAGATTTCACCTAAATAGGAATTCGGTATTGTATGCATCACTTAGTGACAGATCCATATTCTGAATTTTATATTTCTTTATGTTATGTACCATGATAGATAATTAATATTTACATTGAAGAAATATATTTGTACAGACCTTGAAATTTCAAGGAATTTTTTTTCTTAATTTCATTGGAATTTTACGAGTCTGTGGATTCTGACGGAACCTGATTCTGAGACCCGGTGTGCTCGCAATAAATTTTTGAAGTTTAGCTTGGTTACGTTCAGTGAACGAACGAGAGGGTTTTTCTAACTTTTGAACCGGTGCTCGGAATTGAAATCTGAGTGCACTGATGAAACTGGAACGCCGGTATTTGCTTCAGTGGAATTTTACCATAGGTGCCTTTGTTCGGGAAAAGAAGTTAAATTTTGGGGTATAAGGAAGAAATGAATAAAAATGTGAACAATTTTATTTTTGATATTCAAGGAAGTTAAAATCTACCATGGGATGTTTTCGGTGGGGTCCACAATCACCCAACTTCCCATGTGTGAATATGTGGGAGGTGGGGCCCACACCCACCTAACCTCCCATGGGAGAGTTTAGTGTGGTGGGGCCCACATGAGACCATAACCCCTTGAACATATTATAACCCCCTTAATCTCACCTGCACATAATGTGCCAACTCCCTATAATTATCATTAACACCACTTGTGTTTAATTGTATAACTCCTCAGCTTCTTCTCTCACCTTCCTAACTCCCTCTTAATTTTTGCGAAACTCCTTCTCTCCCTCTCTCCCTCTTAATTTCATGCCAACTCACGTTAAATTAATTGACTAAACCTATTCAATTAATTTATCTAAAGAGTTTGAATTTTATGTTTGAAATGCTTTGTATGTTGTAATAAAATAAGAGTAAGTCTTATATTATTTGGGGTTGGGATTATTGGGTGGGAGAGCCTTTGTGAGAAGAAAAAGAAGAAGAAGGAAGAGAATAAGATTCCTCCTCATCGAAGAATTATGCTTCCTTATCAAAGAATGACACCCTTCCTCGACGAAGAATGAGACACCGACCATGGAGAACGATGCCAACAACAACATTCTTCTTCTTCTTCTGACGTCGACGGAATCGATACTGTTCTACAGTGTCGTTCAACTTCTGCGACTCGACTACGTGTGACGTCAATTTCAAAGTAGGGGTTTAATCTTCATTCAAGTTTTATTTAATGAACTTCATTGATAATTTTCGGTCGCTCGCTATCATTATAAAGGGAGGAGGTCAGCCCGCACAAACACAGCCGACCCTCCTCCCCCTTTGTTGTCATACTCATTGTGGCTCGAATGAAGGTGAAATGGTTCTGTTGCACCATGCAGTAATAAGAAGGAACGCGGCGAAGAAGCGCAGGCCCGTCGCGCCGGTCGGTTGAGGCCGAACGAAGCCGCGGCCGGAGTCGGGGCCGCAGAGGCGATTCGAAGACTCCGCAAATTGTTTATTTGACATGCGGAACGATGGGCGATGACGGAACGAGCCACAGAGGTGATTTGAAGACTTCGCAGTGAAGAGATGGTCTTGGGAGGACCACTGGAGAAGACCGCAGGAAAAACGGAGCACCGAAGCACATCCGGTGGTCCGCCGAAGACCCTGCCAGCGCACCACGCCGGCACGACGGCGGTGTTCCGGCGCTCCACCAGGAGGGACCGACGCGACTGAAGATGCGACGGCAGGGGACCGGTCCTGCCACCGCGCTGGACCTGGGAGATCAGGGGTCTTATCCCCTGGCTGTCAAAGGAAGAGGCCCCTAGGTGGGGGCCACGATTCAATTAAGGGGGTAGCCCCCCACCCCTTTCGCAACAGAACGACCAAGCTGGCCGCACGGGACGCGCTCGTGCCGGGTCAACCGGCCGCCCAGGCTGGGCCGTGCCGTGCAGGTGGGGCCGGGCCGCATAGGCTGGGCCAGACCACGCCAGCCGGGCCGTGCCGAGCCCAAATGGGCCGGACCCGGACCCGGGTTAGGTCGCACCGGTTCGGGCCGACCCAGGGTGTCTCGGGCCGGGTCAGTCCGGGCCCAAATCCCCCTAAAATCGGGCAGGTTCGTTCTTCTGCCCATAACATGGGCTACAGACCTCTGATCGACGCACCATTATTTTCAATTTGATCCTTTGATCAAGATGGACGTTTTGGTATATTACACTCAATGTTTTGGAGAACTTTGGGTATTGCCGGGTTGGTTCAAACCCGAAACCAACCGGGCCCTCGGAACGAAAACTCTTATAACTTGTGCTCCAGACGTTCGATTGACGTGTCGTTGACATTGTTGGATTCCTCTTGATGACATGGAACTTTTGACATACTTATCATGAGGTTTAGATGCAGTTGGATAGTGGCTGGGTTGGATTGATCCCAAAATCCAACCGAGCCCCTAGGATGAAAAGGAAAAATAACTCACAGACCGGGCGTCCGATTGATGCGACGTCTATTGCGTTGAGACCCCTAGGACGCGGCAGTACTTTGAGATACATCTCCATGGGACTTTGTGATACTTTCAGTGTCGACCTGTAGCTCGCGGTGCGGACCCTCCCAGAGTCGAGCGTACGGAGTACAGAGACTGTGTAGCTGGGTGAGCCCTGATGACTGCTTGTCCGATTCGATTCGGAGTGACTTCCATAGACCAGTGGGGAGCTCTACTTTGTGAGGTGGTAGACTCATGGCGGAGGAGCACTACTTTGTGAGGTGGCAGACCCATGGTACTCGACAGGCGAAGTACCTCAGTAGGCTATGAGGGGGAGCCCTACTGTGTGAGGTGGAAGACCAATGGCGGAGGAGCACTACATTGAGAGGTGTTAATCCCATGGTACTCAACCGGAGGAGTACCTCAGTAGTCATAGGTCTGTGAACAGTAACTCAGAGTCTCGACATGATCACTGTACTCGTCAGAGACGGATCTCTTCAGCAGTAACGGTTTCGATAATGAAAATCCTGGTTTGAGCTGATTCTATGACCTTGGTGTTTACCTCATGATTGATATGGGTCACTTGATAACATAGGTATATGTATGGGCATATACCTAGGTAGTGGTTATCCATTGATTTTATAACCTTTGTGTTTCCTCATGATTGAGATGGGTTACTTGATAACTTAGGTATAAGTATGGGCTTATACCTAAGTAAGGATTATCTATTGAGATCCTTCTTTGTGGTTATGCTTGTTGGATTTATTGAGACATTGAGGGTCTCAGGGTCCCTACTGAGTATCGTATACTCACGCCTGCATGGGATATGCCTGGAACTCGTTGTGTTGGTTGTAGACGACGGGTAGTGCTGACAGAGGCCTTGTGTTCGAGGACTAGATGGTACCCGGTGGAGGACTTCAAGATGAGACGATACTTAGATGAGGTTGACGGGCGAGAGTGTTGTGGAGGCTATCTGTTACTACCCTTCAGGTAGGATACGTGGTGGACGATCCAGGAGCTCCGCTATATATACATACCCTTCAGGTTGGATCCGAGGTGGACGACCCAGGAGCTGCTTCTATTCTTCCAGCTGTTTGTCTTTTCTGTTGTACTTCCTTTCTTTTGTAGTTTTACATTTCATTTGGGTTTTTATTCTAGCCCTTTTTATGTTTCTACACTTTCTTTTGTACATAGTGTATTACTTCATCTTGTACAATGTGTTGTTTTTATACTTTTATAAACTCAATGCCTTCCCAATTATCAGGATTTACACCTTTGGTGCTAGTCACCATCCCATGGCCTATGGAAGGCAGGCATGGGGTAGGCACGACACGGGCCCCGAGGACAGGTCGTGGCAAATTGGTATAAGAGGAGTCAGTTATACCGCAGAAATTATAACTCTGATATTTTCTTTCTGTGAAGCAATAGTGTTAAGGGTACCGAGAGTGTTTTTCAGTTCAGGGGGTCCAGTGTTGGTGCGGGCAGCCGATATATCCATACACTAGGACCCTGACAACTGATTTCCGACATTGTGCATGAAAACACTGATTGCGTGTGTGTTTCCATAGTTTTTCCCTTAAAACAGCTCAAACCAAGTCATCTCACCAGGTAAAAATCCTTTGACTGTGTCACGTTTGTTTCATTCAAGATGCCTCACCGCAGACGACTAGCTAGAGCCCCGAGAGTTGTACGTACTGACAGCACGCCGAGCGACGTGGCCTCAGTACAGGGCCCTTTACCAGTTGAGGCAGTAGCAGAGGCACCAGCGGTACTACCACATGTTGGGCCACTGATTCCACCAGCCCCAACAACAGAGGGTGCATGTCACTTGTGCGCACTGCATGAGTTCCAGCGCCAGAGGTCTCCTGCGTTCAAGGGAGAGATGGACCCACAGGCGGCTGAGAATTTGATGGAGCTTGTGGTGAGAGTCTTCAAGCTAGTGGGGACGCCATCAGACTTCATGGTGATCCTTGATACCAGCCTTCTTCAGGCAGTAGCAGGCGGATGGTGGAGCCTCATGCTCCAGATGCATGACGAGGCGACACATCTATGGGCAGACTTCGAAACCCTATTCCGAGCATAGTTTGTTCCAGCCACCCTTCGAGCAGTGCATATACAGGATCTACAACATCTTCAGTAGGGTCTCATGATGGTGGTGAAGTACTCAGCGAGGTTCACAGACCCATCACGCTACTCACAGATATGGTACGAGACCTATTCTTCAGGGCCCGAACCGTCAAGCAGGGGCTCAAGAGAGAGATTAGAGCTTCTGTTGTTTCTCTAAGCATCCAGACGAATACAGGGGTGTTGGAGTTATCCCTCTTAGTGGAGAGTTTCCTTGATGAGCAGTCTCCAGCAGTAGGAAACACCACTAGCCGGCATGCGGCAGACTCTTCTGTAGCGGGTAGTAGACAGATGATGTAAGGGTCCAAGAGGGCCATACCTACAGGTGGTCAGCCACATGACTCAGGGTCGGTAGTGCAAGGCACCTAGGGGAGTGACAGAGCCAGACCTACCATGCTGTGTTACATGTGCGGTGGACTGGGTCACCTGGATCATGAATGTATGACCCACTGCTTGGATGAACAGTAGATAAATGAAGGTCCTCCCAGGAAGAGGCATAGGTTTGATCGAGGCAGACCGCAAGGAGCAGAAGGCCGAGGGAGGGGAGATCGCCGTGCAGTTGGAGGTGGACGACACTTCCAGGTGTTGCCACCACTAGAACCAGGAGGTCCACCCCGACCGTAGGGAACAGGTGGACAGGGGAGAGATCAGCTACAAGAAGCAGAAAAATTTGACCATGGAGCTCCGGAAGCTGGCGTAAAAGAGAGGGACTACATCCAGTCGTGGGACCTTTGATCATGGTGCTTCTTGTTTCCTTTTTGTCATTGTTGTGTTTCATTGTACTTCGAGCTGCTATAATAAATGAAACTTGACCTTGTGACATTTTCAATATTATTTTGTGTGTACTGAGAGGTCCAGGATAAAACTATTGACTTGGCCCTCACTTTCGTGATTCATACTGGAGGAGACCCAGTTACCTCACGCTGATGCCGACAGTGTGACTCGACCCTTAGAGGCGAGACTGATGGTTGGATCTCTTGGTAGTAACATCGAGGCCTTACGACGTCGTCCATGGAATGAATACATCATTCATTTCCGTATTGACTGTATTAGGCAAAGAACGTGGTTCATCCAGGGGATGAGACCGAATTTCTCTTATCGGAAAAGAAGAAATCTTATAAGATCTTGTGGGACAAGAGATGGTCTAGGCTATGATAGAGAAGGTGCATATCATCGATGAGCGGATGAAGACTGTGCAATGCAGACAGAATTCCTATGTTGATAGGAGATAGGACCACTGGAATTTGAGGATGGAAACCACCTTTTCTTATGGGTGTCACCTCGACGAGGAATATGGATATGTGGCCGAGGCGGAAAGTAATCTCCATGGTTCACTGGAACTTTTTAGTTCCTCAGTAGGGTAGTTGAAGTGGCTTACCGTTTGACCCATCCACCTCAGTTGCACCAGGTGCATGATGACTTCCACGTATCTCAACTGAGGAGATACGTGCTTGACCAGATGCATATCATCGACCAAGGGGAGATGGACTTTGGTGATGGGGTGACTTTTTGCGGGGTTCCATTAGAGGGTTAGTATTGATAGGAGCGTATCATATGAGGACGGCCGATTCCTCTTTTGCGCTTTCAATGGTAGCATGGGAACCTCCAGGAGAGCACATGATAGTGGAAGGCTCAGATACGTGATCCGTACCACTTTTGTATCCCTAGTTTGAGTTAAAGATTTATGGGGACGTAAATCCCTGAGGTGGGAGTAATGTAAAGACCTAGAAATTTCAATGAATTTTTTTTCATAATTTCTTTGTAATTTTTCGAGTATGTGGCTTCTGACGACACATGATTCTGAGGCCCAGTGTGCCCAAAATCAATTTCCTATGTTTAGCTCAGGTACGCTCAGTGAACGAATGAACTGGTTTTTATAACTATTGAACCAGTTCTCAGAATCGAAATCCGAGGGCACCGATGAAATCACAAACCCGGTATTTTCGTAAGTGGAATTTTACCGTAGGTGTGTTTGTTTGGGGAAACAAGTTAAATTTTGGGGTTTAAGGTAGAAATAAATAAAATTGTGAACAATTTTATTTTTGATATTCAAGGAAGATAAAATCTACCATGGGAAGATGTTGGTGGGGTCCACAATCACCCAACATCCCATTTGTGAATATGTGGGAGGGGGGGCCACACCCACCTAAACTCCCATGGGAGAGTTTAGTGTGGTGGGGACCACATGAGACCATATTCCCTTTAACTTATTATAACCCCCTTAAACTCCCTTTCACTTAATGTGTCAACTCCCCTTAATTCTCATTAACACCCCTTGTGTTTAATTGTATAACTCCTCACATTCTTCTCTCACTGTCCTAAGTCCCTCTTAATTTTTGGGAAACTCCTTCTCTCCCTCTCTCCCTCTTTATTTCATGACAACTCACGTTATATTAATTGAATAAACCTATTCAATTAATTTAACTAAAGAGTTTGAATTTTAATTTTGAAATGCATGGCATGTTGTAATAAAATAAGAGTAAGTCTTATTGTATTTGGGGTTGGGATTGTTGGGTGTGAGAGACTTTGTGAGAAGAAGAAGAAGAAGAAGGAAGAGAAGAGGATTCCTCCTCATCGAAGAACAACGCTTCCTTATCAAAGAACGACACCTTTCCTCGACGAAGAACGAGATGCCGACCGTGGAGACTGAATCCAACAACAACGTTCTTCTTCTTCTTCTAACGTCGTCAAAATTGATACCGTTCTACCATGACGTTCAACTTCCATGACTAGACAATGGGCGACATCAATTTCGAAGTATGGGTTTAATCTTTATGCAGGTTTTATTTAACGAACTTCGTTGATAATTGTTGGCTGCTTGCTATCATTATAACGGGATGAGGTCGGACCGCACAAACACGGCCGAACCTCCTCCCCTTTGATGTCATACTCGTTGTGGCTCGGACGAAGGTGACGTGGTGTCATCGCACCGCGCGGAAACAAAAAAGAGTGAGGCGAATAAGTGAGGCGCCGTCGCGCTACGCCTTTGAGGCCAAACGAAACCGCGGCTGTGGTCGGGGCCAAAGAGGCGATTCAAAGACACTACAGATTATTTATTTGATGTTCGGATCAACAAGAGATGACAGAATAGGCCGTAGAGGTGATTTGAAGACTTCGCAGTGAAGAGAAGGTCCTGGGAGGACCGCTGGTGAAGACCGCAGGCAAAACGGACCACCGGCGCGCGTCTGGTGGTCCACAGAAGACCATGCCGGTGCACCAAGCCGACACGACAGCACCGGAAGCCAGAGGCTGCGGGTGGCACCGGCCGGTCGCCCAGAGGCAGCGGCGTTCCAGCACGCCGCCAGGAGGGACCACCGCAGCTGAAGCCGCGAAGGCAGGTAACCGGTCCCGCGGCCATGCGGGACAGGGGGGATACTAGGGGTCGTAACCCCTGGCTGTCAAAGGAAGAAGCCCCCACGTGTGAGGCGCAATTCAATTAAGGGGGCAGCCCCCCCCCCTTTCACAACGGCACAACCAAGCTGGCCGTGCGGGGCGCGCTCGCGCCGAGCCAACCGCTCGCGCAGGCCGGGCCACGCCAGCTGGTCCGGGTCACGCCCAAATGGGACGAACTCGTACCCGGGATGGGTTGACTCGATTCGGGCCGACCCAGGTGGTCTTGGGGTGGGTTGGTCCGGGCCCAAGACCCCCTAAAACCAGACTTGATCATTCTTTTTCCTATAACATGGGCTACAGACCTCTGATCGACGCACCGTCAGTTGTGATATGATCCTTGGATTGAGACGGTCATTTTAGTATATTACACTCAAGGTTTTTGTGAACGTTGCATACGTCCGGGTTGGTTCGAACCTGAAACCAACCGGGCCCTCGGAGTGGAAACACTTATAACTTGAGCTTCGGATGTCCGATTGACGTGCCGTAAACTTTGATGGATAAATTTTGATGAGACAGATAATTTGGAATACTTCTCATGAGATTTGGACGCAGTTGGATAGTGGACGGGTTGGATTGATCCTGAAATCCAACCAGGCCCCTGGGACGAAACAGTTAAATAACTCACAGACCGGGTGTGCGATTGACGCGTCATCTGTTGCATTGAGACACCTATGACGAGGCAGTACTTTGAGATACTTCATCAGTGAAATTTGTGATACATGGAGTGTCGACCTGTAGCTCGTAAAGCGGACCCTCCTGGAGACGAGCGTACAGAGTACGAAGACCGTGTAGCTTGCTGAGACCTGATGTCTGCTTGTCTGATTTGATTCGGAGTGACTTGCATAACCCAGTGGGGAGCACTACTTTGTGAGGTGGCAGACCCATGTCAGAGGAGCACTACTTTGTGAGGTGGCAGACCTGCGGTACTCGACATGTGGAGTACCTCTGTAGGCTATGAGGGGGAGCACTACTGTGTGAGGTGGCAGACTCATGGCAGAAGAGAACTACTTTGTGAGGTGGAAGACCCGCGATACTCGATAGGAGGAGTACCTCATCAGTCTTATATTAGTGAGAAGTACCTCGGAGTCATGACATGATCACTGTACTTGTCAGAGATGGAGCTCTTTCACAGTTACAGTTTCGATAATGAAAATCCCGGTTTCAGATGAGTTTATGACCTTTTTGTTTACGTCATGATTGAGATGGGTAACTTGATAACATAGGTATATGTAAGGGAATATTCCTAGGTATTGGTTATCCGTTGATTGTATAACCTTTGTGTTTCCTTGTGATTGAGATGGGTTACTTGATATCATAGATATAAGTATGGTCTTATACCTAAGTAAGGGTTATCTATTGAGATTCTTCATTGTGGTTATACTTATAAGATTTAGTGAGACCTTGAGGGTCTCGGGGTTCCTACTGAGTATTGTAAACTCATCCCTACACGGGATATGCCCGAACCTCGTTGTGTTGGTTACAGATGACGGGCATCGCTGACGGAGGATGAGTGTTCGAGGACTGGACGATACATGGTGGTGGACTTCACAACGAGACGATACTCAGAGGAGGTTGATGGGTGAGATCATTGTGGATGCTATCTATACCTACCCTTTAGGTAGGATCTGTGGTGGATGACCCAGGAGCTGTGCAATCTGTACCTACCCTTCTGGTTGGATCCGAGGTGGACGACCCAGGAGTTGCTTATATTCTTCCATCTGTTTGTCTATTCTGGTGTACTTCATTTCAGTTGTAGCTGCACTTTTCAGTTGAGTTTGTATTCTGGCCCTTTTACTTTTCAGGACATTCTTTTGTACTTAGTATATTACTTCCTCTTGTACTCTGTGGTGTTTTGTTTACTTTTATAAAGGCAATTACTTCCCAGTTATCGGGATTTACGCCTTTGGTGCTAGTCGCCAGCCCTTGGCCTATGGAAGACGGGCTTGGGGTAGTCACGGCATGAGCCCTGAGGACGGGTCAAGAAAATATTGGTATTATATTTAATTAAAGCAATAATAATTTGGACATAAATTATCAGTCGGCTAGAAGTAAATAAAAAACCATTTGTAGGAAAGACAATATAATTTTCAAAAAAAAATTGTGTGCACAAGGAATTTATATCTAAGGTTATTAAATTAATAAATATTAATAAATAATATTAATATAATATGTAGATAATTTTCTCAAATAAATAATTATCATTCATCAATTTTGGCTTATAGATTTATATTTAAATTAAATTCAGCTTATGATTAAAATCCATTTTTCTCAAAAAAAGGTTTTGTCACATTCTACACATTTATATTGAAATAATTTTTTCCAATTTTTAGGATTTAATATTAAAAAATAGTTTTTATATTTCTAGTCATTATTTATAATTTTTATTATTTGATAAATTTCATCTTTTTCATAATGAATAGAATCCATGTTAAAAATTAATCACATCAATAAGGATTAAAGGGGTGAACATGGGCCTGTACTAAGTTATAAGGTTTTGAATATCGAAAAAATAATATTAAATTTTATAATTTTATTTAAATTCTGTATTAAACAACATTTCTTCTATGGTATTAAAATTTTGTTACACATTAGTTGAGTATTATATATATTGTGTAATAAATTCTCATGTATGTACAAGAATGTACCCCTCACCATTCCTAAAAGGGAATATCATATTTTCAGTTTTTCCCACACTGAGTACTCAAGTATAGAAATTTCCAATAAAAATATCGTAAAAACTACCTACCCCCTATCTAGAGGTCATTGTCTATACAAAATACTAATTTAATAAGGATTAATGTTTAATGAAAAGGACGATTCCTGAAGATGTAAAAAAAATTACCAATATATTTCAGGTTTCATAAATCCTTAACATAATATCTATCATATATAACCATTTGGAGATGATGAAATTGGTATATTTAATATAATAAATTTTGATATTTTATTTTTAATTCTATAATCTATCTCCTTTACATATAGTTAAATAAGAAACATTCCCTCATTCGTATATATGGACATTCATTTCCATGAATTGATGAATTTTATTTATCATCACTACATGGAATGGGTATTTATATATATGTATTTAATGAATTTATGTTATATTTGAAATTTAATATTTTTTCTATAAAGATAAATTATCATTTACCTATTTTTATTTCATCCATTAAAAAATGGAAACATCACTCACGCGTATGTGAAAAATATCATCGTAATGATTTTTTGTAATTAATTTCTCTTCATGGACTTAAATATATTATTTTAAAGGAGTATATAATGAATTAATACTACATTTATTACATTATTAATATTTTTTATGAATATATGTAGGATTTATTGACCACTGATAGGTGGTGGGTAAGTGAATCAGTGGTTTACTTTTAAAAAAAATATTTATTTAGAATTTATCCTCTCAAACTTTTTATGGTTCAAGACCTATTAATTGTGTCCCAAAATCTCAATTATTATGTGAAAACAATAATATTTTTCACAACACAATATATTTAAATGGATTTTCATATACCCCTTCTCTGTTCCATGTGGGTTATACCCCCGACATTGATTTTCAACTATAATGTCATTATAAATTATAGAGGTTAATAAAAAGTCACATTATGTCACTATTGATTCCACAAAGGTGGATCTTTATAATTATTTATAAAATTTTACAAGAATTCACACTGGACTGCTCCAAAATGAACCCCAAAGACTTATTCTCTTGAAAAGTAATAGAGACTTCCTACTCCCATCTCCAACTGAGATGCTTCCACTATTTTTCATGGAATAACCCATTGTAGGTTGATATATTGATCATCCTCCATGATCTTATCTGATCGAACATGATCATGTACTTCCTTAAAAAAATTTGAAATATATTTCCTCAGACTGCATCAAAATTAATAATGATTTAATTCTATTTTTCAAATTCACGCGTACATGTAATCAACTTCTTCAATAATTTCTCATTGTTGGATAAGTTTCTCTCTAAGATATAAGAATCCATCATGATATTTAAATTATCTTTCAATTCTGTACATAATTTATCCTCATCTTAATTATCATATTTGTATTCAAACAATATATCACATGTTCTATTAATTAATTACATGACATAAATTCTCCAAATAAATCCTCTTTTAAACGTGCTTAAAAATAGAAAAAAATATTTTTCATTCTTCAAATATTAATATATGATGGTTATAAGTTATTATACTAATAAAATAAAATAAAACATCAAATATGAGTAATATTACATTCATTTAAAAACCCATGGAACATGGATATTTCATTAAAATGAATAAATTGCAAATATGAGGGGTATTATATTTATGTAAAGAGGTCACCAAAATCACCCTAGGGATTCAAGTTCATAAATCATCATGTGGATGATCCTCTAATGATAATCTTCCTCATGCATGCATCTCTACTACATATCATTGTATCTAAATTATTTGTGGGTTTAGTTAATTACAATTTTCATGGAATCAAGATCACCAGATCCTCACCAAATCTTCATTCATGAATTCATACCAAATCAGGAAACTCAAACACTTTATGAATTAGTCTAGACTCCACCAAGATCCATATTCACATAAAAGTACCCATGTCTTCTAATCATCACTAAAAATATCATGTTCATCTGTGATTCTACACTTTATGTATTCAAATTACCATATAATTGGGCTTGTAAATATGATATTTTTTTATTAGAATTCCAATTCCATATCCTAAAAGAATTCAGGTTCTATGTTCCTTCCGGTGGGATAATAAATACCCACAAACTCTCTTTCACTAAACATCTTCATTGTATTTCCACGAATGTTATGAAAAGATACATGCTTGACCATTTTGGTAATAACTATGTAAAAATATCATTATTTAATTTTAACTGCAAGTTGTCTTCACCAGGAGATCCTCAGGTTCTAAATACATTTATTTATGAATGGAATTTCATGAATTATGATTCCAATAAATGCTTCAAACATGACATGATATTAGAAGACAATATTTTTTGTATCAACCAAATATGTTGCCTCAAATTGAAATTTATGGATTAATAAATGTTTTATAATCCATATAGATAGAAAATATAAAATTTTTTGTTATGAATATGAAGGAGCTACTTGATTGGAAGGGTCATATTAACAACATTGTTCAAACTATGCTCTTTCCATAATTTTAATAATATATGAACAGTATGTTGAATATCTATCTCACACATAGAATATACCCATAATATAAATCTTATCTATTCGTTATAGATTTAATCTACCCCAAAAGAAGTGAGTACTGGGGTATACTCCTAAACCCTACCCGCATCGACCTATGCTTGCTCCCTCCTCCTTCATGCCACCCCATAAAGTAGCACCACCTATGATACCTTTCAAAATCATATGATAATTCTCTCCCTTAATCCTTATAAATTAGCCTACCATATATTGGGATTATACATGGACCACCTAAATATACCTCACATATGCTTTCCTGGGATAGTTCTCTTAAGTATGAGAGATTGTGGTCTAATAATCTCCCTTGGTCAAGCTATCCTAGACCGAATTATAGGTTGGCCCCATTTATTAGGCTTATTCATATTATTATATGAAACATTATAAATATCTATTATCTGATAAATAATTCTTCAAATTAAATTTATTGAAAATCAATTCATATTTTTCAAGAATATTTATGAAAAACTAAATATGTATATTTCACATGGACATATTAATTCCAGTACAAGGAATTCCCAATATATTACATCAAATTAAATTTCTCGTCATCATTCAATAATATATAGTTCATGTTAATATTCAATTAATAATTCATCTTGATGGAAACCAATGATAATAAATTAAATAAGCCTTTGGAAGTTAAGATAACAACAACTATCATTAAATTTAATCATGGAGAATTTTATGAGCATGACATCCAATTCCATTTCATGAATCTGTAACAATTCTCCATGTATCGCCACTTCATAAATATATTGATTTACTAACAAAAAATGAATCAGAGGATAAAATATCTCCCCATTTTTATTTTTTTATATCAACACATATAATTAAATTCAATATGTTGTCCAACACTTATCTCCTTTATTGATAAATAAATGAAATGTATAAATGTGTACTTTTCATCTCATAATTTACTAAAAAAACATTATATTTTCCCTTGTATGCAACTTTACTGATCAATTATAAGAGAGGAATGATCTCACATAATTCTCTTAGCAATGAAACATTAGTTAGTTCAATCGATGCCTATCTGGGGAACTCATCTGTATAAAACAAGATAGATACTACATAGGCTTTCTAAGTAAACAAGAAATTTTCATTCATGTAAAATAATTATAAAAAATTCTAATTTTTTAAAGGGATTGGAAATAGTCAGATTTATCATAATATTGATAAATCAATAGAAACTCCAATAAATGCATCTGAATGTTTAGATAAAATGAAATTACTTCCTCTTTATGTAATCTCCACATCATTCAAGTAGTCACCATTAATTGATAATATAATACCATTATGAATATGGATGAGTTTGTGATATTTATTACTAAAAATTAATGTATGCTGCTCAACAAGGGATACACATTGTTATGCTTAGTGAAATTAACGAAATCCATGATGGGAAACACTTCTCCTTCATTTCCATGCATTTTATCTTATAACAAATAATATCATTTTTGAATAAAGAGTGTCCTTTATAGACTTTAGGGGTAACAATTTTTCTGAGAATAATATCATAAACTAGACCATTCTTATTACCAAATCATATTCAAATTATCATTGTTCCTTTGGGTGTTTTCTATAAATCTTCTTTTTTTGTTCGCATACCAAGGATTACTTGTCATCATTCACTTCTTGTGAATTTCTTTCAACATTATTCCACATAAATTAAGATCAATTTTTTTTTTATAAATTGGTATGTTATTCCATCATTAAAATTCCTTGTCCCAAAATTTCCAACAACAGAAAAAATAGACTACTATACTTCCTATCTTATTTTTCGGTTTCATCTATTTAGATCTCAATGATTTTGAACCTTGTTACTTTTGAGTTGAACAAATACTATTAAGGAAACATCACGTGGAATAGATTTCTTGAGGCTTTTTCACGTCCTCCCATGATGTAGTGTACTTAACAATTTTTTTCATCATCCATACATTCCTTGTTTTCGGATTAAATAATATTCCAATACTATAAACATAATAAGTACATAAAAATAATTCTGGGTTTTTTGATACGTTTTTCATGGAGAATTATTCATTTAGATTATATTATGATATCATACTCTATATAAAAACATGATTATCAGGAAACTGTTTAATGGAAACATATCATATTTTTCTAATTTGGGAAGACTTTTCATTTGGTATTTTTTAATTCTTTAATCTTACTTAATGTCAAAACACATAATATTTGGAGGGTTCTCCTCACCATAAAATTGTATTATATTATCTTCCCAATTGACCTTCAGCTACTTCATTTTTTCTTCATGAATTTTTCTTTATTCGTGATTTCTCTTCAAAAATACTTAACATTTTATATTTATCTTATAGTTGATCATTTTTTACAACCATGGAAACATGCGGAAATTTTTCAAATGTAATTAATGCTTCAAAAAAGTCAATCTCCAATAAAACCTGCTCACAAAATATTTTTTACAAATTTTCAGCAGATTCAATATATAATTCATTGTAAAAATAATTTTTTATCCTTTTATTTTTCTAGTTATATGAGAGAGTTCGAAATTGATCCTTCTTAAAAAATTCAACTATTATAACAACTTTTTCTTCTTCAAGTTGTATCTCTTCAGCTTGGTGTCCTGTGAAAAATATATCTATAAAAGTTAATGCTTCATTGTGAAATTTATTAGATGATAATTAAACATAAAATTAATATTTCTATATCATACATTATGACCACAACATTGTCATAAATTATAAGAATCGTAATCAAGATAATTATTTCTGCATGTACCTCTTTGATTAACTGTTAGTGATGTATCTGATTTTAATATATGAATACTCTTAATCATCCATTCCTTATTCATCTATATATTCATATGAGTATATAAATAAATATACACCTTATAAAGATAAATAATTTCACAAAAAATACACTACATAAATACTGATATGGATCTTTAGAGATAACTAATCCTCTAATACCATTTGAGAAGCCATATGTCGAATTGAACACTATGGGTTGGTGAATCAGTGGTTTATTTTCATAAATTCATTATATCTAATTCTATATCATGAACTTTTTAAGGTCATATATCATCATAGTGATATCTCCTTATCTCATTTATATGAAAAATGAAAATAGATATAACAACACAAGGTATTTTCAAGGTTAAACTTAAATACCTACACATTTCCATGTTGGTTATACCCCCAATATAAATTTCAGTGTATATTATTAATATGAATTAAAATGGTAAATATAGTGT
This sequence comes from Viscum album, assembly GCA_963277665.1. NCBI lineage: Eukaryota > Viridiplantae > Streptophyta > Magnoliopsida > Santalales > Viscaceae > Viscum > Viscum album. Next base: position 987,124,098 of record OY728165.1, on the reverse strand, counting down.
CACACAATATCTCTATTTAATTCACACAGGGGTTATTTTTAATGCATCTCATAGTGTTACCAGAATCATTACTCACTTACTCCAGAATCTACATCAGTATCTTTTTCTTTTGAATTGCACAAGAGACATCCTCATGGCAGATCCAATATAGAGGCTTCTTTCTTTCTTAATGGAATGATCTCCAATAATTTGATCTTTGTACGTTACTCACCATGTTTTAAGAGTCTATCATTCTCATTTACCTCTTTATGAAAATCATAAATATTTTCCTCGAGACTCATTTTAGATCATGAATGATATGAATTGTAATTTCAAATCGTTATGTAAATATAATAATCATCTTCAATAATAACACTACTTTGGATCACATTATTTCATGGATACAAAAATGTATCGGGATCATAAAATGATATTTAAAATTTATACACAAATTCTCATCACCCACAAGAAAACATTTATTCAGAAACAATACAATACATTGGGCTTTATTAAATTATATTATTTAAATTTTCTATTTAAATCATCATGTCATTGTGTTTATAAATTAACACATTTATTTTCCCTCATTAAAAATACATTTATTTTCATATGTATTATATTTCTAAAATTGAATACAATACTAAATGTGGGCATTATATCAATCAATTTAATACCCATAGAATATATTTGTTTATTTCAAATTAATACCCCAAAATTATTTTTGGGTATTCTATATCTGCATGGAGGTCATCAACTACTCCTAAGGGATTTAGGTGAACTTAACTTCTAGGGGTTGAACCTCCAAATTTCACTATCCACATTCATGCATCTATTATATTTAATGATTTATCTAAAATAACCATGTATTTTGGTATTTACATCTCTTGTGGTATCATCATCACTTATGTCTCACCATATCTTCATTAATATATTCATATCACAACAGGAAACTCAAACACCCGATGAATGAGTATTAACATCCCTACATTACATAATATTTTCAAAATATTCAAGAATTATTATCATCAAATAAACTCTCAAGTAACTCATTTATTTTCTATATGGAATATTAAAATTCCAAAACATTGAGGCATCATCATATGATATTTTCCAGATAGAATACTTGTTCAATAATTCATGTCAAAAGAATGCAAAGTATTTGAGGTATATGTTTCATCCCATTGGATAATAAATACCCATATATTATCATTATCATGATATCTTTATAATATTTTATTGTTGGAATTTGAGGATGTATGAAATGACATTTTTGTCATACATGTGCAATAATATCATAATTAAATGAATCTAGGAAGAATTCTTTATAAACTAACCATCATGGCTTGGGATATATCCATTTCAACATAGAATTTAATGGATTTTATTTTTAATAAATTAATCAAATATCCATGAAATGGGTAGGTCATCGTGGTAGTATAAACTATGTATGTGGTATTTTAGGGAATATTTTAGCATCAAATATGGTGGATAAACTATGAAAGGAAACAACCTTGAATGTGGGTGGAGGAATTCAATGACACTGCTCAATCCGATAATCAAATTAGTCCTATCTTGTGGCCTATGTTTTTTCTATCATTTTAATCACAAGGAATCATTTTTTGAACCCTAAAAATCACAAATATAATCTCCCCATGGTTTGATGCTTCTTTATTACCCACAACATTTATTTACTCCAGCAGAAGTGACTATAGGGATTCAGCCACAAACCCGGCTGTCATCTACCTGTGTTGGATCTCTCTACTATAATGCCAACCTGTATAGTTGAACCTTCTATGTTTCCATGTATTCCATCTGACCATTATTTAATGTGGTCATCATACATGGTCCAGAACCATGTTGTGCTTACACAAAACCAACCTCAATGTTCAAGAAACTAGCTTGCCCGAGCAGGTTCATTTGGGTGTGGTATACAATAGTCCTATAAGTTCCGTTGTTTGAGTTGGCCTAGGTAGGATTATAGGTTGGAACATTTTTATGAGGATTCATTATATAATTATAATAAATAATCCAATTATCCCAGAAATTATATGGTATTCATAAGTTAAAATGAATAGAATCCCACTTTATCTTAATCAAAAATCATCATGAAATATCACTATATTTTACAAGGCCATGATAATTCCCCACTATGATGTTTCCATAATTTTTCATGACATTATTCTTCAAATCCTAATGAAATAAGACACATTTATTGGTCATCATATAATTAAAATTTTTATTGTAGTAAAAACATTAAATCAATGTTATAAGTCTTTGGAACATACGATAACAGTAATAATATTTAGTGTTAATCATGGATGAAATCAAATTCTATTTCATGAACCAATAAAACTTATACAAGAACCAAAAATTTATAAACCTATTAAATTATTTGAAACAAATGAAACATAGTGTCAACTATTTCTATGATGAAACCATGACCAAGGTGCAACGATTGAAATCATCAATCCAAGTCATGCATGGAAGACAAAATAATTTATTTTCAAGATTCTATATGGTAAGTTTCCATCATAGGATATTTTTTGTTAATTCTATACTAAACCCCATATATTTTATTCACATTTTCTATTTCTAGGTATTTAAATAAAAATTAATATTTTCATCATTTTGGTACTCAAAAAACCAAAATATAATTTTTAATCTTGGAAATATTTATTTCTTCCATTAGGTTTAGAATATTTTTCATCAGGTGTATATTTTTGAAAATCGTATGTGGGAGATATTGCATATTTACAAAATTCATGAAAAATTTCCTATTCAAGAAGTATTTAATTTATATATAAATAATTATATTGTAATTTTTTCAAAATAAAATTCCACAACTCACATTTTTTATTTTGTAAATGTGTGAAAGGGGTGTTTTTATAGGAAACCAAATGATATATTCCTAATATAATGTCCATTATTTATTACCATGATATAATTTCATATTTCCATGGGTTTTACATGTAAATATTATTCCAATGTTTCTAGTAATTCTTATTTTTTAATGGTAAAAAATATTAAATGATATTTCATCTTGTTTATTAAATCATATTTTTAGTATTTTTAAAAATTTATTTTTATCTTTAAAAATATCTTTTAAGGATCACCCTAATTCATTAGGGATACTATCTTGTGATACAATCCACTTTCCTTTTTTGATGATATACGATTATAATTATTTTTGGAATTTATTATGAAACCCACTTCATTTCAATAGTATAAATATGTTCTGAATGAATGATCAATGATTTCAGGATCATTTGGAATATGTATAATTATTTATTATTATATTATGGGTGGTTATCATAATACCATGAGTGTATATGATGATTAGACCAATCCCATGATGCTATATGGGTGGCTAGTCAAGTCCTACAATGTGATGAGTGACATACATGGTTTCCTTGAAAAATAATTTCTATGGTTGTGTTTATGTAAAATTTTTGTGTAAAATTAGTATGCCAATGATATTATCTCATGGGTGAAGATTACTTGGTGTTCCAACCTCTTATAACTCAGGTAGTATATTCTTATGATGAATTATTATGTAAATACTTATTTATGAATTAAGAATTTGGGTTTGAAGTTTCTAAATGTTGAATTAGTTCTCATTCAAATTAGATTATATTACGTTCACTTATGAACATTAATAGTTATCTCTAATCTTTTCCCAAACAGATCATAAATTATCATCCTTTAATATGTTTTTATCTCCCTAGGAGATGAATAAATGATTTGTGTAGATTATATCTAAGAAGTGTACTACGTTAGAAATACTTTCTTGGAGATTCCTATGATCATTAATGAAATAATTAGATTATGTATCCAGTCTCTATGGAATGTATAGATATATGGTTTCATGTCACATATTTTAATGAGATGTGTGGATTGTTCATATAAAATGACATAATATTTATATAAGTGATGCTCAGGTATCCTTATTTGGTATTAGAGTTGGGTTTAGTTATTTTTAGATATTAGGATATGAGGAATTATGAGATAAAAACTAAGGCAACCTATGATGTATTTAATGTGATATAGGATGAACATATAGTTTCAAAATATGATAAGTAGGATTAATAATTCACTAAATATTAAGAGTAATTTACTTTATCCAATTGTTTATTACACTAATTAATGATTCATTATGCTCAAAATATGATTTTTGGTTTTATGTAATTGGTGGAACTAGGAGAAATAATGTGAATAATAAATGTGAGGATCAATGCAATGACCACCAACAGGAAAAATAATATAAAATGGAAGCTATTATGTGAAATGTTGAAGTTATTATTACCCATATATATCATTCAATTAATGATAAGATGAATCATATTGCACTTCCTATTGTCCAAAGGAAGAAATAACTGACCATTGATTCATTTATTAAAGAATTTGTAACTTCCATTAGTGGATCCTACTATCCATTTACTTCTGTGAAATGGATTACTGATATTAAATTTATGTTAAACGTTCTCCATTTTTAGTACAATGAGATGGTTTTTTGCCTATATATAAATTATAAGGACATGTTGATCAATGGAGGATTCTTATCAACAATATTTGTATTGAGTGGGATATTGAACCCACAACGTGGGAACAATTTATGATGGTATTTTTCAATAGGTATTATTATCAAATTCATCATTCAAAATAAGATAGGTAATTTATTGATATAAATCAGGGAATGATGAATATATTAGTTCTTATTAGAAAAATATCACTAGACATTCGTGATATTATTTTAGTTTTGTCATTGAATATGAAATAAAAATTTGATGATTCATTACTCATTTACGAAATATTATACGAAAAAAATTTGTTACAAGAGACTTTGATATATCAAAATGAATTTTTTTTGTGATATCAAATTCAAAATAGAGACTATTGAATCCCTTTATTCTCAGGATTTTCTAGATAAGAAGTGAATGATTTATTTTTGATGAAATTCCATGATTAAAACACATAGAGGAAATAAAATTAATCACCATTCATGAAAAAATGTAGAAATTGGCCTAGGGGAATCTTTATTCAAAGGATAAGAAAATTAAATTAGTGTAACAGATATCTTCTTTAAGAAATTGAATTCCAATGTGATTTGCAGAGGAAAACCAATTAAATGAATGGAGATAAATATCAAAAAATACAATGCCACTCAAACACTGATGTTTTAATTATACGAAGTATGTGATTTTTTCTAAAAAATTAATCAAACAAATGGTTAATGATTTAAATCAGAATTAGTAATCTCATATGAAATTGGGAAATGGGAAATATTATGTCGTCAAAATCATTGAAATTTGTTATGAAAGTGAATGAGTGAAAGGTACAGTTATAAATCACCATAAAAAATTATTTATTTCAGTATGATTTTCCCCTCTCTTTTATATCTAAAGAATCGTCTATGGGTATTATATAACCACATCAAGAGTTAAATATTGATTTGATTGAAAAAAAATTCTTAATTGTATGTTGATTTCATATCATGTCTATAAATCATCTCTGATAGATATTGGTTGAAATATTCTTCCTACAAATCTTTTTATTCTTCTAATAATATAATTTTATATGATTTTTTTTCAATGATTATATTTATCTATATAGATTTCATATCATTTACTAGTGAAATTAATTTATATTTTATATTTTGCATCAACCTATAATTTTCTACCTGAGTGACGATAAATTTCATGTTATAATATAAAATAATTCATTTATATGTGTATTGATACTAATTCATGAGGATTAATTATAGAATGTGTTTATAGATAAAATTAAAGTTCATTATATTCATATTTATAAGTAATGAACTAATATATTTTTTAAATATTTTTATGCATTCTCCTAAATCATGATGTTTTGAGTTCAATAGAAATCTTATTTGGTGTGACTCCAATACAAAATACACTTTATATAATATCTATGATGGAGCTGTGAAGGTTATTAGGAAAATACAAGATAATATAGATATGGGATTAAAATTACCATGTATGAATCACTAATGTTTTTCACTAATAATGTTTTTAAATAAAGTAGGCTCAATGCATCTATACATTTTTTATCGAAAATAAAATGAGATTATTATCAAGAAGAAGTAATGTATAACACATATTATTGATTTCATTGGTCAACTTTTTGAAGTTGAAAACATTTAAACAATTGAATTTCAATGTAGATATTATATATTATGTTTCAAAAGAGATGATAAACATAGGTAAACCTCATGTATAAGTTATGGACTCAATGAAATTAATGTGATTCCATTTGGACTTACTAATCCCCCTTTTTTATTAATTCATCTAATTAATAGAGTCTTTATGGACTACATTGATCAATTTGGTATAGTATTTATAGATTATGTAGTTATATATTTAAATATCAAGGTAGAGTATGATTTTCTTATCCCAATTATACTAAGGACCATAGGGAATTATAAATTATATGTCATGATTACAAAAATTGATTTTATACACCTAATATATAATTATTAGGGTATTAAATAGAAATAGAGGGTATTTTTGTACATCCTTTTTAGAAGTTGTTTATTGAGAAATGGCATAGACCAACCCTTATGTCTGAGATCCATATTTCTCATAGACTAATAAGATATTAGCAATGCTTTGTTAAATAATTCTCATAGTTATCTAATGTACTGTCCATGTCAAATCAAAGAGAAGTTATTTTCAATTATAATGGTAAATGATATATAAATTTAAAGGATCTTAATAGAATTTTTATCAGTGTTCTTATATTTAATGGTTAATGAAATAAATTAATTGGAAGTGTTCTCATGCATACTGAAAAAGTTGTTTTTCATGAAATACACCAGTAGAAAGATGGTGAGAAAAATACCAATATTAGGATTTTTATTTATCAACAGTAATGTTTTTCTTTGATTATAAATATCCATTATCTATATGGTAAAATTAATTTTATATATTTATTAGAAAAAATAGAAGTATAACTTTACACAATAAAATTGTAAAACACACCGTAGGTTTTTGTTAGCAGTTAAATAATGTTTATGGTTTCCAAATAAGTTACCACATTATGAAGCTAAAAAATGTGGTTGATTATATTAGTTGGTAGATCCATGATAGATTTCCATGTTGAGGACTAAAAGATATCCAATAGTTTTGTTTTTATTGAATAAGGATGTTGAAATAACTGAGAAAGGGGGAATATCCTATCTTTCTTAGTAGAATGTTCAGCTATACATTAATGTGAATGTAAAATAGGCATAAATGAAAGACATGGATCTATAAAATAATTTAATAATAGTTTCCCACTTTAGATGTAAACAAGATGGAATGATAAGGTTATAGAACTCAGTATGTTCCTAGTCAATAATGTAATTATAAATGGAGATAATGTATGATTACCATTTCTTACCATTCTATATTTACATTAGAATAAAAGAGACTTATTGAGATGTAAATAGTCATTTCTACTAGGATATTATTGAATGAGATGTTGTGCAGTATGAACTTGTTTCTTAATTATCATAAAAGTTAAGGATGATTCAAATAAATTTAAGGAGATGATTTAACCACTAGTCATACCGATATTGAAATTAGAAAATGTTCCCATAGAATTCATCATTGGTATCCTTGATACATATAATGGTTAAAATCTAGATGGGTTATTGCTAGTTAACTTATTAAAGTAGAACATTTTAATACTATTTTAGAAAATTTATATATCTATCATTTACCATGATATACATTAATGAAGTGGAATGGTTTTTTGTTGTTACACACTCAATAATATCTAATGGAGAAATGAGGTTCACATTGAGGTTTTGGGTACGTCTTCAATATGAATTGAATACATAGTTGAACATTATCATTTCATGTCATCCTTAGATTGATTCCATGTCTAAGAGTACCATTCAAACCCTTGATGATATGATAAGTTATTACTCAATTTATTTCAACGGTCATTTGGATCAACTAATTTACTTAATTCATTATTTTTATAACAATGTGTTTTATTTGATAATTAATATGGATACATATAAATCCCTATATTGTTTGATGTATAGAACTCCAACAAACAAGGATATATATTGAGGATGAAAGTTATTGGATTCGGATCTAGGAGAGTAAATTATAGAGATGGTGTGGTATATTAAGAAATTCATTAATGGATCTTAGATTTTATTATATAATTACAATGAAATTAAATGATGATATATTGAGGTTGATGTTGGTTAAAAATAATCTATTGAATAAATTCTTTTAATAATGATCTATTATTTGGAATGATTGGATACATGGTCCCTAAATGAAAACCCCTTTTGATAAACTGATTATATTGAGATGGTATCCAATCACATGAAACATCCACCAAACCTCTCACATGCTAACAATCGTTTCCAAATATCTTTTTTAGAAAGTATAGAACTGATCATTCACATGTACTAAACATATAGGTTCTACAATTATAACATGATTCATCATATAAGGAATTACTATTTGATATTCTAGATTGAGGATATAATATTTTGGGGAGGAAGGCCAATAATCTGGTCAATGTTTTATTGTAAGGCCATAAATATAAGGAAGCTACATGAGAAATTGGGTATGTAATCAGATAGAAGTATCCTCATTTTTTGAGTTATTTAATTTTTTGAGGAAAATTATTTTAAGTCAGTTAGAATGTGACACACTGATATTTTTTAATATATTTCCTTCAAAATAAATTTGATGTGCTCAATGGCTTGTGACACACAAAACACAAATATAATATGAAAATCAATGTTTTATCAGAATATTACTGTTAAATATTACTATTATGTCTTATCCATTGGACTAGGGAGTAAAAATTGGGATGAGTAAATGTTAAAATATATTCATAATTTTTTCCCATAATGAATTCATTAATGCCATTGAAATAAGTAACAATTTTATATATTAAAAATATAATATATCACTTTCAATTTAGAGATAAATTTTCATAAGTATTATATTTCAAAATAAATAATGTACCTTGATCCCTAATAATATATAATGTTGTTGAAATATTATTGAATTGATAATAAAATATTAATATTCCATCAAATAATTTTATATTTGTTATAAATATAGACAAAATAATTTTATGGTGGGAAATGTTTTTTTAAGAAAACATTTTCTATGTGAAGTATATATTTCTATTACTATAAATTAAATTAATCACTACAGATGAATTATTTTAATGAATTCTTTTAGGTAATTTATTTGAAATAAAGAACTTAAATTTATGTAATGGTGATTACAAGACATCGAAATAACGGAAATTATTTTTGTGATTGAACAATGTATCCTTCCTAAAAATAATGGATTACTGATATTGAAAATATGTTAACCATTATCCATTTTTAGTAAAATGAGATGGTTTTTTGGCAATATATAAATTACAAGGTGATGTTGATCAATAGAGGATTATTATCAAGAACATTTGTATTGAGGGGGATATTGAACCCATAATGTGGGAACAGTTTAAGATGGTATTTTTCAATATGTATTTTTATCAAATTCAACATTCAAAATATGATTGCTAATTTATTGAAGTAAATCATGGAATGATGAATATATTAGTACTTATTAAGAGAATATCACTAGAAATTCATGATATTCTTTTACTTTTATCATTGAACATGAAATAAAAATTGAATGATTCTTTACTCATTTACGAAATAGTATACGAAAATAATTTGTTACAAGAGACTTTGATATATCAAAATGAATTTTTTTGTGATATCAAATTAAAAATAGAGACTATTGAATACCTTTATTCTCAAAATTTGTAAACATAAGAAGTGAATGATTTATTTTTGATGAAATTCCCTGATTAAAACCCATAGAGTAATTATAATCAATCACCATTCATGAAAAAAAATGTAGAAATTGGAATAGGGGAATCATTATTCAAGGGATAAGTAAATTAAACTAGTGTAAAATATAAGTTCATTAAGAACTTGAATTCCAATGTGTTTTATAGAGGAAAAACAATTAAATTAATGGAGATAAATATCAAAAATACTATCCCACTCAAACACTACTGTTTTAATTATACAAAGTATGTGATTTTTTCAAAAAAATTAATCAAAACAGTCGTTAATGATTTCAATCAGAATTAGTAATCTCATATGAAAATGGGAAATGGGAAATATTTTGTAGTCAAAATCTTTGAAATTTGTTATGAAAATGAATGAGTGAATGGTACAGTTATAAATCACCAAAAAAATTATTTATTTGAGTATGATTTTCCCCTCTCTTTTATATCTAGATAATATTCTATGGTATTATATCACCACATCAAGAGTTAAATATAGATTTTTTCTGAAACAAAAATTCTAAATTGTATGTTGATTTCATATCATGTCTATAAATCATATTTGATAGATATTTCATGAAATATTCTTCCTAAAAATCTTCTTATTCTTCTAATAATATAATTTTATGTGATTTTTTTCAATTATTATATCTATCTATATAGATTTCATATCATTTACTAGTGAAATTAATTCATATTTTATATTTTGAATAAACCTATAACGTTCTACTTGAGTGACGATAAATTTCAAGTTATAATATAAAATAATTCATTTATATGTGTATTGCTACTAATTCATGAGGATTAATTATAGAATATAGTTATAGAGAAAATGAAAGTTTATTATATTCATATTTATATGTAATCTGCTAATATATTTTGTAAATATTTTAATTCATTCTCCTAAATCATTATTTTTTGAGTTCAATATAAATCATATGTGGTGCTACTCCAATATCAAATATAATTTATATAATATCCAGGATTGAGTTGTGAATGTTATTAAGAAAACAAAAGATAATATAGATATGGGATTAAAATTACCATGTATGAATCACTATTATTTTTCGCTAATAATCATTTTAAATAAAGTAAGCTCAATGTGTCCATACATTTTTTATCCAAAATAAAATGAGATTATTATCGAGAAGCAGTAATGTATAACACATATTATTGATATCATTTATCAACTTTTTGATGTTCAAAACATTTAAATAATTGAATTTAAATGTAGATATTATATATTATATTTCAAAAGAGAGGATTAACATAGGGAAACCTTACGTATGAGTTATGGACTCAATAAAATTAATGTGATTCCATTTGGACTTACTAATCACCCTTTTTTATTAATTCATCTAATTAATAGAGTCTTTATAGGTTACCTTGATCAATTTGGGATAATATTTATAGATAATATTGTTATATATTTAAATATCAAGGAAGAGTATGATTTTTTTATCCCAATTATACTGAGGACCATAGGGAATGATAAATTATATGTCATGATTAGAAAAATTTATTTTTTACACCTAATGTATCATTATTAGGTTATTAAATAAAAATAGAGGGTATTTTTGTACATCCTTCTAAGATGCTTTTTATTGAGAAATGGCCTAGACCAACCCTTATGTATGAGATCCATATTTCTCATGGACTAATAAAATATTAGAAATGATTTGTTAGAAAATTCTAATAGTTATCTAATGCATTGTCCATGTCAAATAAAATAGGATTTATTTTCAATTATATAGGTAAATTTTATATAAATTTAAAGGATCTTAATAGAATTTTTTTCAGTGTTCCTATATTTAATGGTTAATGAAATAAATTAATATTATGTGTTCTCATGCATACTGATATAGTTGTTGTTCATGAAATACACCAATAGAATGATCGTGATAAAAATACTGATATTAGGATTTTTATTTATCTATAGTAATGTTTTTCTTTGATTATATAAATCCATTATCTATATGGTAAAATTAATTGTATATATTTATTAGAAAAAATAGAAGTATATATTTACACAATAAGACTGTAATACACACCGTAGGTTTATAGTAGCAGTTAAATAATGTCTATGGTTTCCAAATAAGTTACCACATTATGAAGCTAAAAATGTGGTTGATTATTTTAGTTGGTAGAGCCATGATATATTTCCATGTTGAGGATTGAAAGATATCCAATAGTTTTGTTTTTATTGAATAACGATGTTGAAATAATTGAGAAAGGGTGAATATCCCATCTTTCTTAGTAGAATGATCAGCCATACGTTAATGTGAAGGTTAAATAGGAATAAATGAAATACATGGATCTATAAAAGAATTTAAGAATAGTTTTCCACTTTAGATGTAAACAAGATGGAATGATAATGTTATAGAACTCAGCATGTGCCTAGTCAAAAATATAATTATAAATGGAGATAATGGATGATGCACATTTCTTACCATTATATATTCATATTAGAATCAAAGAGACTTATTGAGATGTAAATAGTCATTTCTACTAGGATATTATTGAATGAGATGTTGTGCAGTATGTAACTTGTTGCATAATTTTCATAAAAGTTAAGGATGATTCAAATAAAATTAAGGGGATGATTTAACCAGTGCCCATACCTTTATTTAAATTAGAAATTTTCCCCATATACATCATCATTGGTATCCTTGATACATCTTATGGTATAAATCTAGTTGGGTTATTGATAGTTAACTTATTAAAGTAGAACATTTTAATACTATTTTAGAAAATTTATATATCGATCACCTTATCATGATATACATTAATGAAGTGGAATGGTTTTTTATTATTACACACTCAATTATATTTAATGGAGAAATGAGGTTTACATTGAGGTTTTGGGTACGTCTTCAATACGAATTGAATACATAGTTGAACTTTATAATTTCATTTCATCCATAGATGGATTCCCAGTCTAAGAGTACTATTTGAATCCTTGATGATATGATGAGTTATTAATCAATGTATTTCAAGGTTCATTGGGATAACTAATTTACTTAATTCATTATTTTTATAAAAATGTGTTCAGTTGATAATTAATATGGATACTTATAAATCCCTATATTGTTCTATCTATAGAACTCCAACAAACAAGAATAAATTTTGAGGATGAAAGTTATTGGATTAGGATCTAGGAGAGTAAATTATAGAGACGGTTTGTTCTATTAAGAAATTCATTAATGGAACTTAGATTTTATTATATAATTATGATGAAATTAAATGATGATATATTGAGGTTGATGTTGGTGAAAAATCATATAAATAAATTCTTTTAATAATTTTCTATTATTTGGAATGATAGGATACATGGTCCCTAAATGAAAACACCCTTTGATAAATTGATTATATATAGACGGTATCAAATCACTTGGAACATCCACCAAACCTCTCACATGCTTACAATCATTTCCAAATATCTTTTATAGAAAGTATATAACTGATCTTTCACATGTACTAAAATTAGAGGTTCTACAATTATAACATGACTCATCATATAAGGAATTACTATTTGATATTCTAGATTGAGGATATAATATTTTGGGGAGGAAGGCCACTAATGTGGTCAATGTTTTATTGTAAGTCCATAAATATAAGGAAGCTACATGAGAAATTGGGTATGTAATCAGATAGAAGTATCCTCATTTTTTTGAGTTATTGAATTTTTTGAGGAAAATTATATTATGTTAGTTAGAATGTGACACCCTGATATTTTTTAATATATTTCTTGAAAAATAAATTTGATGTGTTCAATAGCTTGTGACACACAAAACACAAATATAATATGAAAAACAATGTTCTATCAGAATATTACTATTAAATGTTACTATTATGTCTTATCAATTGGACTATAGAGTAAAAATAGGGATGATAAAATTTTAAAATATATTCATAATATTTTTCCACAATGAATTCATTAATGCCATTGAAATAAGTAACAATATTATATATTAAAAATATAATATATCACTTTCTGTTTAGAGATATATTTTCCTAAGTATTATATTTCAATATAAATAATATACCATGATCCCTAATAATATATAATTCTGATGAAATATTATTGAATTGAAAATAAAATATTAATATGCCATCGAATAATTTTATATTGGTTATAAATAGATAGAAAATAATTTTATGGTGGGTAATGTTTTTTTAAGAAGTCGTTTTCTATGTGATGTATATATTTTTATTACTATAAATTAAATTAATCACTATTGATGAATTATTTTAATGAATTCTTGTAGATCATTTATTTTAAAAAAATAATATAAATTTATGTAATGGTGATTACAAGACCTCGAAATAACCGAAATTAATTTTGTGATTGAACAATGTATGTGTCCTAAAAATACTTTTTATCATGTTTTGTGTGATGGAATAAAAAATAACTGCTAAAATGTTTACGGATTGAATCTAATTTTTTCAAATCATTTGAAAAATATTATCCATTTTTAATGATCAATTTCATTTTTTGATATAATATATGGTCGTAATGGTAGAAATTAATCACTTAAGTAAGAGTTATAACTGATATTAATAGGGTTAAACAAAGATATAATGTTTATAATTTAACCAAAAATTATTTTTAATTTTATTTATTTAATGGTTTTTACTATAACTATATTATCATCTTTGTAATGAAAACTTATATCCTCTTGAATTTGGTATGATATATATTAAATAACAATTTTTCAAATATTTACAAGAATACAAACCTCCTAACATATAAATGGAAATTTCATATACTCACTTCTCTACATATATTAAATACTCTAGTTTCACCAATACATAGTCATATACATTGTCAAATTTAATCCCCATGACCATATTAATTTCATATTTATGAAATACCACTTCAAGAAGGATTAAGTGTTAATCTAAAGGAAGATACTCGAAGAAGAGGTAATTGTCTTTTGTAATATATTTCAGGTTTATTTTTTTTAACATCAACCATCTCTTCTAAAAAACATAAAAAATTAAATAAGTATCCTTAAAATTTTAGTTTAATGTGATGGATATTTTTAGTATACATTTCATCTAATGGATTATGAAAACATCACACATGCATACATACAATATACCATCACTATGAAAAAAGATATTTTATTTTACATTACCACCTCTCATAAACGGATATATAAATATAGATTTAACGAATATATAATTTATTTATAACATAATAATGATTTTATACATAAAAATTATTAATTACATATATTTTATCCATACATTGAAAAATGGAGACAACCCACATTCATACATTCTCCCTACCACCACCATAAAGCGAAACAATTTACTTTTTATGCCCATCTTATATGAATATCCATAAAAGTATATAATACTAAATATGATATTAATTAATTTATTATTATTATTTTTATGATGAAACTATGAGAACGTTTTGAGGGAAACAACCCATTTAACTAAAACACTAATTGAAGAAAAATAAAATTTTAACCCAAACATTGATTTTATGAAGAATTATCTACAAATGGATAATTAAAAATTATAATGTAATAATATATTGTAAAATAATTACTAATATGATAATAGAATATATTTATAATAAATATAAATTCATAATATATGTTTTCTTAGAATATATGTAGAATGTTTAAACTTTATGAAAAGGTTTATATTATAATTTCATTTCTTTACAATATTATCTATGTTGAAATTACATTACAGAAAATTATTTTTCATTTTCCTTAAAAAAATTATTATCATATACATTGTTAATTTCTGGTTTTCTAATGTATTATTACCATCATACCACTCTTTTGTCCTCAAAAATACTAAAATAGTGTTTTTATGCACCATTGACTTTTGTTCTTCATTTATTTCGTGAATCGTTTTTCATCATGTCCATGTTTTTCAATATTTTATATTAATGTTTTAATATATATCAAATTTTATTTAAAAAATAATATGTTTACTAACATTTTTTCATATTATATAAAATCAATCCTTTAAAATAATTAATATATGATTCATATTGGCCTTTTTCTTCATAATATTTGAAAAGAATGGTTTTTTTTTCAAAATATGTGACGAAAATATTTTATAACAATCATGAACATTGTTTTTTAACATGATTGAATGTCTCTATTGTTGTTCAAATTAAATCCAAATAATATTGTTATGGAGATTTTTAATTTTAAATATTTACCAAAATGAATCAATGTTTCTCCATGTTTTTAAATGCACATTTTTAATATTTAAATAAATTTTCTATTAAATTATATAAACATAATTGAAGGATTTTTATAATTTACTTGGTATTTGATCTTTTGGTATGATCCGAGTTCATTATATGGATGGTGTATGATGAACATGTATTATGGATGTTTTGATGAAACTTGTTTCCTTCGAATGATTTAATTTAGGTTTGAAGGATTGATGGATGATTCCATGATCCTATGGAATATATATGAAGGTTTTTTATTATTCAACTTACATGTTTATTAAAATACCTCTGACACATATTTTAATTTATTATTCCATATTAGATCAAAAGGATCATTAGTGGCTAGCCCAAACCCAAGAGGGTACTCTAGTGGTTCACCCAAGCCCAAGAAGGTACAGAGGTGTTTACCCTATGTCTATTATTTAATGAATGTATTAGTGGGCATACATGGAATATTTTTTATATACTTATGTTTATGGAACATTTTGACATAATGTTCTTATATTAATGATATTATCTCATATCACAATATTATAATATGTTTTGTACTCCTATGATTCATGTAGTAAGTTGTGTTGATACATTATTCTATTTCTCATGAGTTGAGATTTATGCCTTTGGGAATGCCCATTACATACAGTTGTTTTATTCTTGTACCCTTATGATGATATTATGTTAACATATGACCATCAATTTATATCTTTCATGATTAACCTTACTGAGAATGTTGCTTTGATTTTCATATTTTTCTATTTACAATGGTTATGATGAATATTTTAAGTAGGTTA
This sequence comes from Viscum album, assembly GCA_963277665.1. NCBI lineage: Eukaryota > Viridiplantae > Streptophyta > Magnoliopsida > Santalales > Viscaceae > Viscum > Viscum album. The sequence goes on along the minus strand of OY728165.1, from coordinate 987,107,295 downwards.
TGTCTGAATGGTGTGATGTGAGAATATATTTCCATAATATGTTTAATATTTTTCATTAAATAATAATATTATATATCTAGTATCTCAAGACACTTATAATTTATAGTTTTGGGGTGTAAATTGATATGATATATATTTAATATTCATGTAAAATGATATAATATTTATGTAACTAAATCTTTTGTAGTCTTAAACAATATTATCTAAATCCACCCCTAACGTATCTGTGACAAAAAACTATATACATAAATACATAAAAACAAGAACACAGAAACACCCATCGAACCACACAAACCCTTATATAAATATAAATATAAATATATATACATATCATGTTACAACTATCATGGGATGGTCCATGACCCAACATCCCCAAACTCATGTAGGGTCCACCATTATCATTTGAACATGTGTATAAGATTAACCATCACTATTATGTCCTTGATATTCCAACATCATATAAAATTCCCCTCACTATATGGTATCAAAAACATGAATCACATCAACCTTTTTCAATCCTTATTCTATGCATGACCCAACCATATATCTCCATATCATAACCACATATCCAGAAAGATATAGGGTCTCATGAACATGAAATGAATCAACCTCATTTCCACCACATACTACATAAATTCCCAACCATATGTCATCATCCATTAGTAAATTTCATAATACACCATTACAAAAAAAAAACTCATATACAAACACTTATATTGACCCATCAAAACCGACACTATTTTAGAAGGGAGAGTGGAGATGTGTTAGTTGTAAGATATGAAATCCATCAACAACCTGGATGATTATGGGAACACTATGAACCCAAAAAAATTGAGTGCTAGAAAAGATCCAACCCATTTATAATGTTTATGAAATCAAAATAAAATATAATATCTACATTAATATCAACCACACACACACAATCCCAACTAAATTTTCCTTATGAAAAAAATACTACCACGATATATTACCATCGCTACACCTTACTAAATACCACCAATCAACTACTACTATTACAACAACATCAACCAGACCATTATTTCAAACAAGATATCAATAATAAAAACCATAAATTTCCATTAACCAAAAAATTTATCAATTTTTAAATTACCTATTACTGGTCATTCTATGCTCATTAATTTATTAATTTCCCATATTTAACGAATCACAATTAATTATTCATCATCATTTTTTCTATCCACAATATGATAATTCTATTTTAAATAATGTTAGAATTATAAAATATATTATTCATTATACTTCCCATTTTAATATGTATACATTGTTACCTAATTACGTACCATTTTGGAACTCCACTAAAACAATAAAACAACCATTAAACCATATTATCTATCATCACATGATAGAATTCTAAAAACCAACATATATCCCCTAACTGACAACCAAAAATCTGTTTCACTTATTTCCTCATTAATAATCGAAGACCATATAGTAATCCCTTCCTTAATATCCAAAACCATTTATAAATATTCACCATATTTTCTAGTTTCCTACAAAATAAGTTCACTACTGTGATTATTTTATTAAACAATTATAAAGGCGAAAATATTATTAACAAGTAATTTAAATGATATTATTAAATCAAGCCAAGATTAAATATTCATGTAATAAAAACAAATAATAAACACATCAATAAACTACATAATGAAATCAACATCTTATTTTTTTTATTGGAGATTAGTTATGGATAGAATGTATATCATTTTTGAAACATATATTTTAAACAAACTAGTTTATTAAATTAATGAAATAATTACACTTTTATGAAAGTATATTCCAACAACATAAATTATACGAAACACTAAATATAACAAGAGAAATTGGATTTTCATAGTTTTAAAAAGTTTATAAATAATAAAACATTGAACATAGGCAAAAACCATATTAGTGTCCATTCAACACATATAATAAAATAAAATCGTATAAAGCATATGTGAGACTTTCATTGAATTCATTTTATGAATAAAAATTATTATATTAATTATTCCCATTCATACTATCTACATAAAATAAATCATAAGCATAATAATCCTATAATTTAATTATTATATGATTTAGAGTTCTATAATACCATACATTATCTATTGAATATAAATAATATATATTGGTACAGAGATGAGAAAATATGATCCTAGACCCCTAAATGATGAAATAAATACCCAAATAGATCATAATGTTCCCTATACACTCAAGGAATTCTACTATGATACTCCATTATTATTAAAATTAGAATTAAATAATTAGGGATTCCAAAATTATTAAATAATATATGCATAATAACATGGTGATTATATTGGGAATCTATTCCAATAAACATGACCATATTTGTTAATTCATTTTAAAACATGTTTTTTAAGATTTACACACCGAAATAATTTAGATTACATAATATTATAGTATAAATCATACAGGCAGAAGGAATTATCATTCAATATAGAGTCCTCAATTTTAATATTTTATTATCAATAATTTATTTAATAATAATATAATATGACCTAATCTGAAATGTGACATACAATTTAGTTGAAATTGGATATGATTAAGATATTATCAGTCATTAAAAAAAATCAAAGTCATAGTCGCCTGGGAATACATAATATATTTATTTTGTAATATTGTTGACAATCACTAGAAATAAGGAAATGGCACGGGATTATTGATGATTCAAAATATGTATAGATAATATGTAATATATTTTATGGAATAAAATCAAATTTTAAAATTTAAATGATATTTTAAAAATTTTTAATATAAATTCACATTTATAAGATAATTACCTATGAAATAATATCACAATGTAAGAAATTTTAATGTGTAATCTATGTTATTTTGAAAAAAAATACTAGTATATACGAACTATATTGAATATGTATTATATTATCAGTTAAAAAAATCAAATTCATAACATAATATTTTAATGGTTATGCAAATTATAATTTTTTATATAATCAATAAATATGAAATATAAAGATTATGTAATATATTTTTGTTTGAATAACATAGATTCATTAGTGATAAATTGGCACGTAATAAATTTAAATCAATCAAAATTTACATAAGTGATACATAATATATTTTCAATGGGTGAATTTTTGTATTTATTGATATTATACATTAACTGAAATAAATATATATTATTTATATTGTTCATATGTAATATATTAGGATTTATTTGGATCTTATTTTTATGAAGACAATTAATATATTTAATTATATTTTAATTGTGAAATTTAATATTATAATTTATATTCTACAGTTAAAATTTATACTAAAAACCAAAATTGTAGACAATGAACAAAAAAGAATAAATACATTTAAATAACAGATAAACTCAATAATTTAATTCTATAACTCCTATTAAAAAATATAAAATTGTAATGTAATGTGTTTAGGAAAATTAATTCCCATAAATTATATACATCTCAAAAATTAACCCACTTTTACATTAAATATATGACATATAAAAAGGGTGATGACCTTTATAATGATTATGGTAACATTGTTAGTTTCAATAAATACATCAAAAATGACTCTTTCCCTCAATAACCCATCATACAACAAAAATAAGAAAATATTAAATCATAACAACCATGGGATGGTACCTCAAAAATTGACATAGTACCAAAAATCCCATAGGAAAGGAAATTACAATGAATCCTACTTACACTCAATAAAGAAAACCTATAAAAATATAATATATTCAATAAATACCACTCAAATTGGAACATATTCATATTTGAAATCTAGACATAGTGATACAGAAATGTTTAAATGATTACCCACTTAAAATAAGTTGTTCTAAATAATTATGGTTATTGAAAACCAATCCCTTAATCACTTTTCCAAGCATTTAAACTTTAGTGTATTGTTTACTAATCCATTAAGAAGGAAATTATTTTATGATTATAAAAATAAAATCAGAACCCTCAATTATGATAAAATTCTATGTTTTATTTTGAAATGAATTTTGAGTTTTATAAATAATGTAGTGGAGTGAGCATCCAATTGCATATCCAAATTTTCCTTCATACATGACATCCCACTAATGACCATGAGACACATCATTCCTCAGAACAATCATCCAAAAAAGTTTGCGTAATAAAATATAATGGAGTAACTATCATACATTAGGAATCCGAAAATGAAAGCATGTAAATATCAAAACTCTATCAATAAAAATTTCCCAAATACAAATAACGAAATATCAATAATAGAATGACAGTTTCAAGAAAATAAGGGCCAAATAGTGTCATCTACCATTTATAAATTCAAGTAAAAACATACATTGATTACAATGTTTATTAGTTTAGTAGCATTCATTCTTATTGTAATAGAAATTTAATCCAATTATAATTGGAAATATGATCAACCTTGTTTTTCCATTTCAAACAAAATTATATACAAATTACAATATAAATTATTAATAAACTTTTAAAAAAATGGTAGAACAATATTTTATTAACATTTCTCTTGAAACGTGTAAACCAATAACCATAATAATTAAACAGTTTTTATAAAAAACACTAATATATAATACCTATATCTATCATGTCAAAACAATTAATATAAATCACTTATTAATATAAAATCGTACATTGGGGAGATATTTTATAGAAGGACAACAAAGAATATTGATATCAAAAGTCTGTATTATTATTACATGATAATAATAATCCGATCATGTTACTTTACCCATAAAAATTTATAAATGTATAATCATGATTTCAATTCAGCACTTTATTTCATATGTTTACCTCTATTTCTTTATACAAAATCAAATTGGCATAATAAATTATGAGTCAATCATAAATTTTATTTTAACAAGTAAAAACAATTATACTCAATAATTAATAAATAGAAACATATTAAGAACAAATTTTATCATGTTCTCATAACAAATCAGTTAGAAAATATCAATTTTTTGACATGTTTTCTTCAACAACCAGTTCATGAATTACTATATTTCATTGAGTCGTCAGGTTAAAATTATCTTATCTCAACATATTTTAATTAAATAATCTCATACTAGAATTTAAATTTAATAATATTTTTATTTTATCGATTACAATTTTACTCATCGAATGAAGTTTCAATGTAATGGAGTTACAGTTTTGGATAGGAAATTCACGAATCACCATAAACATTTCTCAAATTAGTAAGGTGTTTTTCTTTAAAAACAACTGATTTTTGTTACAAAAACATCAATTGAAATATTTTAATATTTATTTCTTTATGGGTTTAATAAAAACCCTTTTGTAAAATAATATCTCATCATTTTGAAAGAAAACATTATAAAATTAATAAAATTTATAACAAAAGTTTTTTTCATTAATGAAAGAATATATATTACCAGAAAAATAAATCATTCCTCTCTGAATTTCAAGATAATATTTTTGAATATTACTACACATGTTATTTAAAAAATGGAAAAAATTTCTCAAAAATATAATTCTAAATCCAGGAATATTTCTAGAAATATTCATTTTCACATTTAAATACACTCATCCACTCTATGAATCAACCAATTTAATATATCATTCATTTAAAGGTATAAAAATACAAACATTTAAATTTTAAAATATTAGTATTCTTCCCACTAAATATTATAAGTGATTTATGATATACTAATGAAGATGAAAAACAAACAATATAAACCATGATTCCTGTATTATATCTTATATTACATGAATAAAAAATATTACATGCTATATTATATATATTTATTTAAATGAATGTAGTTATGAAATTCTATTTTCTAAATCGATATCAACATGTTGAACATCAAAACTAGGAAATCATAGTTAACACATAACACATATTTGAAAATAGTAATTTTTATTCAAGTAATTAATATCGTTAACATGTGAAGAATCATAAATAATGCAACATGGAAATTACTAAAATTTCAAGAAAATAGAATATATTTCTATTAACATTATGATGGACTCCATTTACCATTTTTAGCATGTGAATTACATTATCTAATAAGTTTACAAATTATCAATTTTTCCACATTTCATTAAACTACAAAAGAACATATGACCAGGGAAATATAATCATATGAATATCAATATATATATATCAATATATAAATGAATCATCTCACTATAGAAGGGAAAGCAATATCATTATCATATCAAGAAAACAATAGCAATAACATTGATTATTCCACTAATTTACCCACCATATCTCTAAATGCCAATTAGAATTCAGTAATGTGATATCACTCTATAATTCCAAATTGTGGATCTCATTTAGGTTAGTCATTTTTAAAATCACATTTATTTTCCCCAGATCACCTTAAAGGAAAAAAATTTACATTCATCATAATTCTTACACCTCTCCTACCCACAACCACATATTCAAAATTATATTTCTCAGTGTGTATAGTAAACATATGTTCATGATGAGTGATCATATAATACATCCCATCTATGAAATCAATAGATTTCATATCGATGAAAAAAAAACACCATGTAATCTCAAACATTGATAATGAGAATGAATAATAAGGTCATCGATAAAACATCCCTCTGTTAATTTTGAAGGGAATAATAATATCCAACACATAATATATTTTATGTATAGTATGGGTTAAAAAATATAAAACATGTGTAAATATGAATGAATGAGATGCACCCGTATCAAATAAGTTGGTCACTATAGATAAATCTATAGTTATGGTAACTGTCATAGTCATGGGTCCTATATCAAATTCATTTGGATACACTTGTAGTTAGTAAAGAATCATTTTTATAGATACTTGTGGCAGAATCCCATTTCTACTTAATGAATATTATTTCACCATAATACTTTTAGCTAATGATGATCCTGTTTCACTATGTGTGGATAGAATATAAATTGTAATTTATAAATGTTACTGAAGAGTCTATAAGAAATATAGATATTAGGTTACAAGTGAAAACCAATATCAAATTCCCATCCTTTACAGTCTTGAATAAAGTCAAAGGTCATTAACCATGAATTCAATGGGGTTTGGAAAAACAATATTATCGATATATATTATGAGAATCATCAAAAAACACCTTTCTTTTTATGGAACTCCTTATCTATAATTGGGAGAAAATATAACAGTATTTAATCATTTCATACTAGTCAAGTTAAGCTCAGTCATCAATCAACTATCAAGTATATCAGCATAATATTTATTTTATTCATAAAATAATATATAAAATAATATCTCAAATACCATCTCAAATCATTATTCCTTGAAATTATCACTAGTCACAAAACTAGGTGAAAAATATACTAGATTAATATCGTGGTTTAATACAATGTAATATTCTTTTCACTTTTTTGGATACTGTGAAATTTCATTGAATTTTCTAAAACCATGGACTCTATAAATAATTGATTAGTAAAAAGGATATTGAATTCATTCCACTCTAATCCTTTATGCTTTTTTGAGGTCACCATCAAATCCCAGTATCTCCTTATAGGCTACTCAATCAGGAATGAAGAACCACTTATTTTAATTGAATCATGCATTTCTATGAAGTCAAAATGATGCTCAGTTCATTTCAATATATCCTTTTCCTCTTTAGTATCATTATATCAATTTAAATAATGTATATTATAATGATTAAGCTCATTCACATAATATATTGATTCATACATCTGAGGTTCCATGACTGAAGCCTAAATGGGAAAGAGTGTGGCTACATATCCTAGATTTTTGTAAACACCCACCAATATATCAATGATATTATGGAAAACTAGGGGTTCACCTTCCAAGGTTCATTGATAACACCATCATTAGGTTGATCCAAACATGTTCTTAGTGGAATTATTCTACCCTCCATCAATGGAATGCATTGGAATTGTTTACCAATACACATATATTTATAACTAAATTGTTAGTCAATATTATATGATTCCGTAGAATAATATAATCAAATAGGTGAATAAAAATAAATAAATGAAAATACTCATCAATGATACATTTCCCCATAATAAATGGTGACATAATACATGTTTGTGAAATGTTATGGACATTCACTTACTCATAAATACCTTCCATGTACCATCAATCATACCTATTGACTACCAGGACTACCGATACAACATAATAAATTCAAGGAAAGATGCTTAACATTATTCTTTGACACAACATGGTCAGAAAATAGCTGGGTCACCCCGATACCCTGAAACCTAATCCAACTCAGGCTTGGCTTTAATGGAATTCCAAATCCACATGCGTCAGTGAATAACACCTAAAATCATAAAATAGTAATGAGGGAAAAATATTTACATTGAATGGTAGAATAAAATAAGATACAATTAATTAAATCAACACTCAAGTAGAATGTACCAGAAGTCCAATAGGTAAAGTAGTACCCAATATGTCAGAAAAACTACTTAAAGGTAACCACAATTTCATTCTTACAAAATCTTTAAATCCCAGTTTAAAAGGTGGACCTCAGATCCACCGTTAACCATCATCACTCCATGGTCCAAAATAAAAAGAACTTCCACCACCTCCAAGTGTCTCTTTTCCGTTGCTTAGAATATTCACAATAAAATCTAATAATTCCAGAAGACAAAGGTATGTAGTTAGATATAATGACTAGTTGGGTATCAAAATGTAAACTATAATACATTATATATCAATAATTCAATAATTCATTCAATTTAAATAAAATAGACTATGCAATCCATATAATATTTTTATTTAAAATAAAAAAATACTTCTCTTCGATGGATGGAAAATATATTAAACATGAATAATATAAAACATTTATGATATATCATTTATATAAATCATTGGAATGAGTAAAATAGTAATATAAACATAGGAATATATAATCAAAACATAAAAAATAAGTACCATGGTCATCATCCTTTTTGTAGCTTATTTTTTGGATATTGGATCCTCAAACTTATTAAATAAGCAATCACAACAAAATATGTGTGCACATGTCTCTTAGCCTCATGCTAAATAGGTCCCATCATTATATCATCTGGGCTAATCATGATAAAATCAGTTTTTTTTCAGTTTTAATGATTATTCCACAAATAGAAGATCAATATCCTAGTGTTTTTTTCCCAAATAACCTGCTAAATACACATGATAACATTTTCTTAGTAAATCAACATATAATAGGAAAATATTATCATTTTAAACATTTACAAATCAATTTAAAAATTATTATTTTTAGTATTCCCACTGTATTTCCAAACCCTAACACGGTTTTATTATTATTTTCAATCCATTCCAATAAAAAAAACATATTTTCATCATTTCAATTGAATCAATTATTCTCTAAAATGTCTCATATCATTACATATATTCCATCATTTTCAAAATTTAAAAAAGAATTCATATTCCATTACTATTGGGTTTTTTCTTCAAAATAAATCAAATTTCAAATTCAAATTTATATTCACATCGAATTAGGGTTTTTTAATCAATTTAAATATATTCAAACCAATAATGAATTTCGTGGATTCAATTGCACAAATAATGTCAAATGTTACAAAATACCTATAAATATTGAAATCAATTGATCAACACCCATGACAAGAAATTTATCGATGAATGAAGGTTATGATGATCTATGAATATAATATGGAGTAAATATATATTAGTATAGCGATGCAATATAATAAAATAGTATTCATATCCATAAATAACATTATAATATAATACTATCGATGGAGAGAAGAAGAAATATTGGAAGAGAACACCCAAAAAGGGATCCACTTGATCAAGAGGGATAAGATCTTACATCAGCACATTGATTCAAGAATGTAGGAGGTCAGAGGAGACACAATTTCTTCTTGAGATCCCCCGCGAAATTGACAATTATATTAGGGGGGAAATTAAGGATTAGAAAACATGAACAGGGGGTTCCATATTTTAAAATTATTTTTCATAAAATTATAATCTCATTGATATGGTTAGCTAGAGGGGGGAACATTGTTAGGGGAAACCATGTTCTAGCCAAGAGATCCTACTATTTAGGGTGAATAGTTTCCCCTATGTGAGTGAATTGTTTGAGAAGCCACACCTCATACTAGTATTACAAGATATCAAAGTGATGCATGGTTTTTATTGGGGTCACACAGTTTAGGAAAACCCATATTCCAAACATGAACTACCAAATTTAATCAAACAATTTGCAATATCTCATAGAACAACCCCAATACAAGACATATATTAAGGGAGGTCAAAAAAGGATCAATGAATAACTATAATAGGGAAATAATTTTTGACAATTATTCAATATAAATATTTTAATGTTAGTGTTTTACCTAATAATATCAAATGATCAAACACTATCACATGTTATCTAATATCTTTAGAAGTAATGATTAGTAGAAAGGTATGAAAACTATTTTTATAATCATCATTATCGTATATTTTGAGAATAAACTAAAAATTCATGAGCAGTTTTTCAGGGAATTTAAAGTTGACTCTAAATGATGTGATAGATTTTTTCTTCATTGAGGATATTTTAATTATATAATGTGGATTATTTTTGGGTTATTTACTACATATTTATATATTAAATGGGTATATGTAGGTTGAAAATCATAATTGATGATAAATTTCCAAAGGAAAGAGATGAGACTATAAATAGAGTCTAAATCCTTCCTGATGGAGTTATCCAAAAAATGAAATTCCATGAAGGAGTCCAGATAAAAAAAGGAATATCAAATCAATAAATATAACACAAAAAATAAAAAAATTGATTATGTTTTTCATATGAGTGTAGATATCACTATTGAGTAAAATATTTCACGATTAGGGGTATCTGACCATTCCAATCAATAAAGGTTTTCTCAAATATTTTGGTTTCTATAAATTTTGTTGAGGTATATCTTTCTAATGATAAAGCCATATATATTTTTTGAAATGGTTATTATGGAGTCAAGATAAAAGTGGGTGTATTATCATTTTATAGAATGTATGATATATCGCTGGACAATGAATTTTTTTATATCTATCCGGAAACACGATGAGGTATCTTTTAGAGGTACGTTAATTGGTGGTGGTAATGTAATTACAAATTGATCTATGGTCAGATGTTATGTAGTAAAAAATTAACCTTATATATTACGATAAAATATTGGAGAGACATGATATAAACAAAAAATTCTATCTGGGATTCAAAACAGTTTAATTAAAGGATGATACATACAAGTAACAATCAGCTGATTGATCAAGAAAAATGATAATTTCTTTAATATGTGATGGTATTTTAAATTGAAATTTTTAAAAAATTTATATTTGAAAATTATAAGAAGGTATATTTTTTTAAAAGGAGGAAGATCACTAAATTTTGAGTAGCTGGAACTAGTGAACAATGATGTTTGGGGTCCCACACTATTATATACCCTTTTGGGCTTCCATATTATATGAAATTTATGGATGAATCAATAAAAATGAATGTATTTACTTTAAAAAAATATAACATGATGTATTTTCTATATATAGTGAGTTTATAACATTGGTGGAGAATGTGTAAGGATCAAATTAGAAATACATGTGGTTAGATAATAGAAGGAAGTATGACTGTAAATAGTTTAGAACATTTAATCGTAATAGTAGAAAATAGTGAGGGTAGAAAATTCCGGGTTCCCAATAGTATAATGGAATGATTGAAATGATTAATAGGACATTGAATGAATAATAACGAAGTATAAGTATTCAAAAGTTGTTACCCAAGAGCTTTTATGTTGATTTAGTGAATATCACAACATATCTCTTTCATAAGAGTCCATTTATACTAATGTGATAATTTCAACCAAAGGATAATTGTTTTTGTAAAAGGGGTTTAAAAATATATTACTGATTTTTTAGATTTATCAATAAAAAGATTCTAGTGAAAGGGAAAAAATTATATAATTTTATCATGTTTTTTATTGGATATAATAACGAGTATTTTGGATACAACTTCAAGATGATGAGAACAAGAAGATAACAAAAAAAATATCATAATTATTAACTGTGACATGTATAGGGCCCATCATGTAGTTGATGAAGATTATAAATATTATGAATCTTGGATTTAAGGGAATGTGTATCATGATGGTTTACTTGTTCACGTGACATTAAAATTAGTAGATCCTACTACTTGGGTGATGTTGATGATATAAAAATGGATAATAAGACCCCTATGTCTATATTTAGTCTCCCTTAAAGTTTTGATCATTAATTATGGAGAAGAATCCAAATTATTTGAACTATAAGAGATTTTGGAAGAGTTGAGTAGGTTAGAGTTGTCTACAAAAGCCGAAATTTATTCAGTGTAGGACAATAATAATTCGGCATTGGCTAATTTTCTACAAGGAAAGAAATAATTTTAAATATAATGGGTATACATAGGTACCAAATAAAATGAATATACGAATAGGTACTAGGAATGGCTTGTAGTGAAATGGTTTCAATAGATGGGAGGTGTAGATTTCATATAAAAAATCTCAAATGTAGTAACTCTTACCACCGTCCAGTTTGTTCTTAGTATTGTCATAGAAAATGATTTACATCTTGGGAATATTGATTTGAAGTATATATTTTATGGAGATTTACAGTATTAAATGTTTATGGGTAGACAGTATGGTTATTAGGCATTATTAGACATATATATTTTATCTTTTTGGATAAATATTCATTACATTAAAACAAATAAACAACCATTGATCATAAAGGTATAGTGTTTTTCGGTACTAAAAACCAAATATTATTATTTTATGAAATATCTTCAGAATCACCCACATTGTTCATTTGACATTGTACTCCTCTTAAGATTACTGTATGAATGTCATTATTTATAACCAATGTAAGGAAACATAATAATTTTTTATCGGAGATGATTAAAAATTGTAGACATAAGATATATCAATCTATTATCATATGAGATAATTAGATAATAATAAGGGTATTGGATCATGAAAATATATTATGAAGTATATATATATACTATCAAAGAATAAATACATGATTCAATGATAAAATGATGTCATTTTAAAAAAAATAGGGCCTATAAGTGTGATAAATCATCATAAATCAATTAGGAATATTAAATTAATTTCATAAGGGAGATAAATCACTATAAACACTGAATCCATTTCATATTTAATGGTTAAATATTAAACCCATTAATACAATGGATTATGTATCATCACCTATTTCCCAGTGTGGATCCAGACACACTACATTCTAATAGTGTATCATGATGCACCATTCTCACATTTTTGAATGGGTTCACTCCCAATACCATCATAGTAGTAACAGTTCTCTCAAAGGGACATAATAGTGTAAAAAAGACCTTAATTTTCCTAGTTTACTCCCTATTCCAGTCCTCTTGATCTCATGAGGTACAAATCATGAGCCAATTCATTTGAATGGGATATATGTTCCATCCATATAATAATAAAAATCATAAATATTTGTGTTGAATTTTCAAAAAACATTAATCATATCATAACTAATGAAATGAATTTTTCTCATAAAAAATTCATCATATCATAACCTATAGAATAATTGAATAATTTTTAATCATTTTTTTGTAGCATAACCCATGGATGAAAAGGTGGATTTCATAGGAATATTATCGTGATATAACCCATAGAAGATAAAATGGTTTCCCAAACATTTATTTAACATAAAATTAAAAAATTAATAGAATTAATAATAATAATGGTTTCCTCATATCTGTATTAAATAAAAAACCAACATAATGGATATCATCTTAGATTGAAAATGATTTAAAAAATCTACTTGGGACATTTTATTAGGAAATTTGCATTTCATTTATTTTTTAACGAAGAAATCATTAACTTTTAAAAAAAAATATATTTATATGAATAGATCCTCAAAAACATATAATGTAATATTTAAAATATAGTGAGAATGTGAGGAAAAAAATCATTTATATTGTCTTCATGTTAAAATAATGACACTTTTAACAGTTTTGGTAGAATATAAAAGGGAATTGTTTAGAAAATGAAAGGTTGATTACTTTGAATCCTTTTTAAAAAATAAAACCATTGTTAAAATTTATTTATAAAATCATTTTATTCTGGTCAAAAGTAGTTGGTTATTTTTTCTGAGACCAATGTTTTTGATGAAATTGTTTTTTGGGAAAATTTGGAAAATAAAATTATATTTTCTCAAAATATTTATCAATAATTGGAAGTACAAAAAATAGTTGGAATTATAATATTACATGTAAATATATTAAAAAATGTAGGATTTTAATATTCATGGTTATTCTTTAGAGGTATATCATAAGATTTCATCATTGGATACATCATCATAAACAATCCTGATAAATGATAAGGTTGTAACATAAAACCTTTTCAATATTGGAGAATATTTGAAACATAATATTTGGGAATGTGGAATAATGAAATGGATAAAAATAACCATAATTTTAAGTAGTTTGATGGTAAATGAAATTCATGGGTGGTATATACACCACATCAAGTGAATACATATTTAATATGTTTTCAGTCTCATAGAAAATAAAGGAGAGACAGAAATCACCTTCAATATGTCTTGACATCCATAATAAAAGTTCGAACATCCTATTTAATAAACATATGTTTATTTAAAATATAATATATAACCATTACCATATGTATCATAACATAATTTATTCTCTTATGATTTTTTATTACAACATTACTAAATATACCATGATAAATTATTATTTCAAGCAATAACTAATGTGTTTTTCATGTGTGTTTTAATTTCTAATTGTTGGTCCTCTTATATTGATCATGGATCCAAAACATAAAGAAATTTAACCACGATATAAATATAATAATTCTTATATATAAATATAGTAATCTATAGAATATAAAGAGAGAAAAATGAAATATAACATTCATGGAGATGGTAGGACATATGTATGCAAATACATTGTTTCCATTTTCTCAATCGATTGAATGAATGAATATTAAATAATATAATATAGTTACAGGATAATTTTTATTCCATATATATATAATAAATTTATTAAACCCTTCAGAATTAATTTTCATGTAAATTGGAAGAAAATTACATTAATTTACAAAACGATAATCCACCATACACACAAACAACGATATTATATTTCCATGAAGTCGAATGATAGATGTAAAATATGATATAATGTTTCAAGAAGGATACTAATATCCTGAATATATTATATATTTTAAATCCCATCATTAAATTAATTAACTAGAAGAGGTGATGGAAAATGAATAGCATCAGTTCGTGAGGTGGTAGTTTGTTGTACACATAAATGATTATTTAAGAACCCATATAATGGAATTGAAGATTGATATGTGTTATTAAATTAAAATTGAAAAATACCTTTTAATATTAGATACGTGTTCTAGTTTATTGAAATTTTTATGAAATAATTGATGGTGTGAAATGAAGAATGAATTAAAAAGGAGCATTGTGAGGAAAATTACCTTTAGTTAGAAGAAACTCCTATGGATCTCTCATTATAGACCTTATTGTATTAATTTTTGAAAGAAAAAAACTCAATAACATGTATAATAATATTGGATTTGGATTTTTTTATTGTTTTATTAAAAATATTTCTTGTTAGGTGGGAATTAGAGGAGGGTGGTGGTGGCATGTTTTAAGGGGGGGGGGGGGGTGGAATGAACACACTTAGATTGTAGTTAGTAATTTCCCAAAATGATACAAAAATAAAAAGGTCATTCCCAAGGTAGAATCCCCAAAATTACCATATATTTGAACTCAATAATATATATATTGAAATATTTATATAAATATGATTTTAATTTATTTTATAGAAATTTTATTTTTATCTTTATAGTTTAACACACATGAAAACATATTTTTCCTTCACCATGGATATTTAATTTTACTATTTTCACTATTCATTTCGGTAAAAAATATAGTAAAACATATTATATAATATAAATTAATATAAATAAAAATTTTCATTCTATTTATCCAAATTATATTCAACAAAGTGGAAAATGTTATGTTTAAATTAATTCCATATACAAAAAGAGAATTCAATTTTTCAAAGTGAAAAACACAAAAAGTTTACAATGATTTAAATCCAAATGTAAAATTAAATTTATTCCAATAACATAAATTGTTTTTAGAGACACATAATTGAACTAATTTAACATCAAAAACAAATTAAAATTTATTTTTACTTCATAAATAGTTTTTTAAAAATAAATATCTCAATTAAAATTCACTAAATTTCAAAATTTATAAAAAAATTATACTTTAAAAATATTATCAAATAATTCATCCTATAATAATTTTTCCATGATTATTTAAAATATTATTCATTTATTATCAAATTATTTATATAATAGTGTTTAAATTTAGTTTTATTTGGGTTCACAAAAATAAATATGAAATACTTTTATTGAGAAAATAGTATTCTCAAAACATATAAATACTTTATCCGAAAATAATCTATTTTTTATAAACATGTTTAATTTTTATTATACCATAATAATAATAATTTAAAATTTAGTTATTATTCCTAATATCAGTAATTTTAAAGGCAATGTTATAAAAACTGTGTTCTAATAAAACTATTAATATACCATGGTTTGGATAAAACTCAATACCTTGTGTACTATAAGTAAACCTAGAGTTATATGTAAAAATAATTAAATCGATGTTTCATATATTGATTGATATAAAATGATTTTAATTTATTCAAAAAATTAGTACATATAATCTCAAGAAGTTACATTCTATCCCCTTGTAATGATTGTTTCTCTCAAACATCATCATTATGTTATAATCAATTGAATATACTTACGCCTCATCCTTTCCATAGGATACCATGTAGAATCCTCAAACTGGTGGTCTCACCACAAAACATTTACTAGGCGAGTGTACTTTTTTTATAGAAATTTTATTATTTGATACAAAATGTCAATAAATGTTTCTTCATATGTAAACCATGATCCAGTAACATGAACAATGAGTTAGGACTTGTGATGGATATAATGCATACTTCATCAAGAGAGATACATGGAATAACTATTTAACTTTAGAAAGGTTCAATGTAAGTGACAACCGAGAGGACAACTTCCTAAAATGATCATTTACTCCAAAGGGACTGATACACCATGGTTTTAATTTTCCATTTTATCCTGATTAACATAATATAACTCCATGAAACAATTCATAGAAACAACCTACCACAAAATTGAAATTCTAGATCATGATAAATATTATCAGTATATCTGTTATTCTGACTCTGAGATACCTTGATGTTTTTCTAAATGTATTTAACCTTCTCCGCTATTTCTTTATCTATCTCATGAATATATAACTTTATTTCTCTATTATCATTTATTCAAAGCATAGATATAAATATCATTCAATATAGGGATTTATCTGGAGAAATTTGAATGCTTGGGTGAATGATATTATGGTAGGAATACTCAACTAGATTTAATGTTATGATATGAAACACTTTAAATGTACAAAAACATATCTCTACATATCCTATAGGGATTTTATTTTTCACTTAGACTGACCATCTAAATAAGGAAATCCACTAAAACCAATGATATCAATGAAGTGTATTGACATACTAAGGAAATCCACTAAAACCAATATATAATTATTTCGTTTAGAGTATTTATGGTGTCCAATTGAAAAATCAATTGGGTTGTTTTCCCATATGTCTTATGGAATGGGTAATTAATATACAACCCCATTATAAATATTTCTCTTAGACATATCTTTATAACATAGCAATCAATGATATACAAACTCTACAATATATCTCTTCATTCCACCATAATATTTGCGCTCTTTCTAATATTTATTCATTTTCATACTTCCATGTTGAGTAGAGAAATCTATGAGGTTTTTCCATCAGCTCCTTCAAATATGTTTTAGATGGAACACATACACGTTTAATGACCCTTATCATTTTCTCATTATCATGGTTAATCTAATTCCAATTTCTAACCTTCTTTTCTTTCAATACATTTTCTTTTCATTCCTCATTAATATTCATTTAAATGGTTGATTGGACATCAAATTGAGTGAGATAACATTTCTCCACTTCATTACAGATTACCGAACATATCCTTTTAAAATATATAACTATTAAATGTTTTGTCATCATGGATATGGTAGAATGATCCTTTCAACTCAATGCATCAAAAACCTTGTTTTCATTCCCAAAGTGGTGATGTACTGAATAATATTAATCATTATGTAGCTCTAACTATCTTTTATGGCACAAATTCAACTAATTCTCTGTGAATATTTAAATAAACTTTGTCTATCGATATAGATACATAAAATTTTCAATATAAATATAATTCCTCCATACGATTAATGCTTAAAATATAGCAGTTAACACCAATTCATTAGTTTGGTTATTTTTCCTATAATTCATAAATTTTTATAAGACAAAAGCTACAACCATGTCTATATACATAATAAATCATCCAAATCCATTATTGAAAACACTAGTATATATTGCAGAAACTTATTTTCTTTAAGGCAATGTATGCATATGTGTATGGACAAAAATATCTTTAATTAACTGAATATTTTATCACATTCGACTATCATGTGGAACTTGGATGCCTTTTTAATTGACTTGAGGAATTATTTAAAAATTCATGTCAAATTCTATACAAACCATCACTAATATTTAGTAACACCATGAAACCTACAGATCTCAATCAACATGGTTGTTCATTTCCAAAATTCAATAGCCTTCATATTTGATGGATATACTGATATACCATCTATTGATATTATATTATCCGAAAATGGAACCTTTTTCAAGATACAATTTACACTATTTAAATTTCTCGTACATATTCTCCTTATGATATTTAGTAAAATTTTCCGGTGATCTTATGCTCTTTATTTCTCCTTAAATAACACCATCTGAAAAGACTACCACAAACTGATCAAGGTAACATCTAAATTATCTATTAATTAAATCAATGAATTTAGAGAGAAAATTATTAAGGTATAATGACACAACAATATATTCATACTTCCATGAATTTTTTGTGATTTTGACTTTGGAATATTTATTATGATACTTTCATAGGGGTGCCCAAAGTAGTTGTAGAAGTGCTAATTGTTACCCCACATTACAACTTTCCAAAGGTGGGTGGAATTCATCAATTCATAAAATATGTTTTCTCCTTTATCACAATGGGATGATGGGATGTATGTCTCTCTATCAATGGATTTCTCCTCAGAATTCAATGCCTAGTCCGGGTATCCCTAATAGATTTGAGTTGATGTACACAGATCCCATTTCCATTTCCACATCATTGTGGATTCCAGTTAATTACATTGCATATGTCTATATATTTAAATGGGTCTCAATTGGGTAGAAACATTTGGTCAAAGTAGATGGACACATCAATAATGTTTGGGAATCATTGGATGCGTAGACATTTGAAAAAATGTATTTGTTCTCATAACAGGGCATCTTATGGGTGTACAACCTGATTCATCCCATGTCGGCCGAGGGTTGTCATATTCTCAAGGAATGTATTTGCGGTTTTCCTCATCCTAACAATCTTAACATGTCATATTATGGTATTTTAACATCCTGGGGAGATAGTTAACCGAAATGCGTAGTTTCCGAGGATTTCCTCAGACATCACAAGTTCAACATGGGGTAGGCCATGAGTTTATCATCTTATCGAGATAGTTACACTGAATGTTTAGTTTTTTTGTCCTTTTCCACATACATCTATGTTCAAAATGTGGAAGGCACATGTTTAATAAATTACAGTGTTATAATGAGAGTAATAATAATTCCAGAAGGAGGTGAATCATATTGGTACATACCTATGAGTGAGTTCTTATAAGGTTTAACACATGGATGGATCATAATAAAAAATAAGAGGGGACAAAGGGTGGTGTATCCCATAAAAGGAAGATAGAACACTATTATAGATAATATGGACACCATTATGTGTGGATTGGGCAGATTGAACCCCTGAAAGTGGGACACATGATTGATGGATCAGAATGACCAATTAGAGCCGACCCTAGGTGTTGTGTCCCAAAAAGGGAATATGTCACACCTTGAAGGCTGGTCAGAGATCCACTAATGGTGGATCATGGAGATTTCACCTATGAAATGGGGATACTAGATAGATGTATCCGTATACCCATGGTGGAATAATCTGGGGAGGTGTGTCCCCAAAAGGGAAAATATCACACCATGAAGGCTGATATGAACAACACTACTGGAATATCAGGGTGGTGTGCCCCATTGAGGTGGATTGAATGGTTTTCCATGTGCTATGATTGATCCTCAAGGAGAATTCCAACATACCATTTTTGGAATACAGGGTTCAAAACCAAATAGTTAAAATGTGTGAGGATTGAAATTGGGTTGTACATGAAGGACAACAACCCATAGATTTATTGGCCCCCCTCCACATGGTTAGTGGCTCATTTGAAGAGGGAAACTCTTGGTTGGATGGATATGGATTGTGTGGTGATTATGCATGGTAGGATTCCCAAGTGATGTAAAAGGTGGAAATAAAATGTATGGAATGATCTCACTGGGATTTGTTAGCCTTGGTATAGAGCAGGATGCATTATGGAGGTTTGAGCCAAGACTGTGGATGGTGAATGAGGTGGAACCAATGTGAAGATGATGATCGTGTATGTATTGAACCTCATGATAGATTCTAACATATACCTGTGAAAGGGAATCAACATCTATGTAGTTTTGTGGAGCAATGAGACATCTATGGATGCTTTCCATGAGAATGGAGAACATGGATGGTGTCCTATAGGGAATAGAACCTTCTGAATAGGGAATGATCTTATCGAGACACAAATACGTAAATGAGATAAAACAATGGGAAATGGATGATGGGCTTGAACCTCATGGAGGCCTCATACATATTCCCATGGCAGGAAAACATAGTCGATAGAGTTCATAATGGGGAATTTAGTCAGGGAGTACACAAAGGACAATGACCTAGAGACATGTTAGGGATTATGCGCAGTTAGTGGCCCATCATAAGAGGGACACAATGGTTGGAGTTGAATGGATTGAGTATGGGGATTGCACATGGTCAGCTATATATAACTATTCTAACACCACTAAAGAGTGGACCACAGATGATGGTCCCAATAAGGGTGAATCCGAAATATACAAGTGTTTGGAGTTGAATATTAGGGAGGATTCCTATGAACCTTGTCTAGGAGACATGGAACAAAATACACATAGTTCATACTGATATATTTTAACATCATGTGGGTTGGAAGGAACATATCATTTTATGTCATGTGGGATGAGGGTAAACTGGCATAAAGTGGTTTTGACTGAATGATGCTTGTTTTGAACCTCATGGATGCTTCTACATAAATTTCTAGAAAGGGTAAAGGATAAAAGTCCACATAGTTAAGATATAAAGGGGTTTTAAGTTTACGTATTGTTATCAACCCAAAGAGGATTTCATGTTCACTTATTACAATAATCCCATGTGAGATATTCTTGGTGTGTCAAACATGAGTCAACAATAAACATTATGATCACTTCATGAAAGGTGCATACACAGGGAAAAAAGTAGGGCTTACACATGGTTAGAATCCTAAAGTAGAAACATGGGATTACAAATGGATGCTGCATGGGCGTCTCTATGGAGCGGAAATAGTTTATGAGGCATTTGCATGGATTTTTCACGAGTGATGGTAAGGATTGGAAATGAGGAAAGGGTATTATTCAAGGATACTACTTTGGTTATGGTAAGGAGTGACAATGGTGAAAGGGGATTATGCATGGAAACTACCTAGGTGATGGTAAAGAGCGGAAATGATGAATTGGTTTTATGCATGGATGATACCCAGGTGCTGCTAAGGAGAGGTAATAGAAGATGGGGCTTACACATGGACACTACCCAGGTGCCGCAAATGAGCAGAAATGATGAATGGGGATTATACATGGAATTTTCTCGAGTACCTCTAATGAGAGACCACAGTGGATGAGGCTAACGCTTTGAAGCATCCCGGGTGCCGCTAATAAGCGTCAACAGTGGATGGTTCTTATGCATGTAAGATGCATGGGTGTCTTCCTTATGTCTAGACATGAGGAAAACCAAAATCACAGGTGGGTTGACTTATATAATTAGGGGTTACACGTATACACTAGTTCACAAGTAGGTTAATGTTATGGGAATTAGAATATATCCAAACATATGGAGATAAAATGTTTGAGTCGCACTACCTACATTCAAAACATAATGAAGGAAACTTGAAGATAGGATATAACTACTGACCATATTTGAAACAATGAATTTTTATCATGTTATCCAGAGAGGAAATAAAAGAAAGAAAGTTCATCTATTTACAATTTTCAAAACACTCTTCCAAACACGTAATATCTTATAAATTCTTCTGTTTTATTGGCATAGAACGGAATGCGAATAGAAGTGACATGGGACTAGGACGATAGCGGGTCCCTTTAGACATGAATGAATGATGATCAAATTGAAGGACACACAAAGAATAAGGTGGAGTGATAGAATTCTTGAACTAATTCCAATTCTCATGAACATACACCAATATAATTCAGGAATTATGCATCTTATGCTTGTCATATAAGGCATCACTTTTTTGGAACAAGAGGTACACTATTATTCAATGATAGGGCATGAAATAGTTTAAAGTCATGTATTGAGGACTATTGGACTCTTTTTTATTGGAACATAAGGCATCTCCTATACAGAGCATGATGTATAATAAATTTCACGTATAGGGAGTACTATAGTGTATATACATGTAGAGAGGCTTGTTATAATCTTATGATTGGTACATAAGGAATCCCTTTTTCTGGGAAAGCGGCATCCTAAGTTTTTGTATAGGGTGGACTATAGATTATAGTAATTTATAGAGGATTTTTAAGAATTAGATTCCTTCAAATGGATGTTGTGGGACTTATGCAAGAGTGTCCCTTTCTAGTTCAACCAGGCATAGGAGTCATGTGATTGGGTTTGGAAGTGTTTCCTGATGAATGTCATGACTCAATTAACTCAGTGAATTGAATATGAAAATCTCAACTCATGACACGAGACAGGGACGAAGAGGATTATGTCGACTCATGGTATTTCATGGGGTGTGTATTACTCTCTCGAATCATGGTATTCTATTGGTGTATGTTGCGTGCTCATACAGACTCAATGGAAAACTTCAATGTACATGCCTGAAAAGTTCATGTTGCAACTCTCCATATTATATGGTCATAAGTGGTGGTAGCGGAGGGTTGGTACCACATGCTTGCACAGACCCCGAGTAGGGGTGTGGGGGTACAGCCCTCATGGTATGGTCTTGAGGGCGAGAAGGAAGGATCTTTGTGATGTATATGGATTCACAAAGTAGTATCATAGAGATCAAGGTCTCCCAGAGCATAGGACTTCACAAATTTCAGTGTCTCATGGAACATTACCTAATTCATAAGGGGAGTACTTCGTGTAGGATGAATTATTTTTTAAGTCTCAAGTGCTTAATCTTGCCTTCTTCCTCCACGAAAGGTGTAGGTATTCTTGAAGGGAATCTCTATTTGGGGTGGTGGTTCTCATGAACATAAGTAATAAGATATCACAACGCATGAGTGTCCACAAAAGAGGGTGTACACAGAGCACATGAGATCCAAGAATCGAGACCACAATGGTAAAACCCGTGAATATATCCCATTCAAATGAAAATTTGAAAGGATTATTTATAGGAATAGGGGTCTCACGATGATCAGAAGTGTGCCCTGAATAAAATGGTGCTTCACAATTCGAGGTAGATCTTTCAGGATTGACAAGATTCTCAGACTCAATGAGGCAAAAGTCACGACCAGCATGGTTCCCACATATGCTCCAGTCATGTTCCTCAGACTTGAAAAGGAATCCATCACAACACTCAATGATCATGTAGGGAGCTCAGTGAATGGGCTCCATGAACATGTTTTCCTGCGCAACATCGTATTTCCCTAACTCAAAAAATGTATCTCATTTCGGGCTCTATGAACAGTCAAATTGAATATTGTAAAATATGATATGCTATTGGATCATTTATGGAAGCATTTGGAATATATTATGCACATGTTTTCTAGTTACAACAAATCTACCCTATCTTCACTCCCAATTGATGATATTTGTAATGTATTTAAATCATGGAAATGTTTTGAGATCCAAGTAGTAGGTCAATGAAATCATCAATATGGGTAAGAGGTTCATTTTTATAAATAATGATCTTATTAAACTTCCAATAATCAATGTAGATTCATATTTATCAACATATATTATTTATGAAAATGAACGAGTGAACCCCAAGGTGATACTCCTATCCAAATGAGTCCATTGTCAACGTTTTCCTGGTTTTTCTTATTCAATTAATGAAACTAATTGATGCCATTATATTGTGAGTCTATGTAATTTGAGATGATCTTGAGATAAGTTCTATTGGTAACTCGACTTCTCATTTTTTGAAGGATATGAAACTCTTCCTTAAATATATCATCAAATTATTACACAATAGGAATATCAATAATGTTATGTTTCTCCACAACCAACTGAGAGAAACAACCCATCTGAATGGGAAGTTACTCCCACAAGATGAATTTGATCTCTATTTGATGTTCATCATTATAATCAAATTTATACTCTATCATAGGATAGTTTGGATTATCAATTTTGAATTCCCTTCCTTGAAAATTTATATGGGATTTATGTAGAAAAATTCAATCATTTTCTAAAATAAATTTAAATTTAAATAGAGTAAGAATGAAAATATTTTTAGGAAGCACATTCCCTCGATATCCAACTAGAGATAATTAATATTCTTGAAATGTGATAATCAAATCATTATGGGTTTTAACTAACAATTAAAAATGTAAATGTTTTGGTTAATTCTTGATACCCTTAGTAAATTCATTAAATACAGATGAATGGTTAGATCCATAGTATAATAAGATAATGTTAGTTATAACTTGGATGATAATTCTACCCTTATCTAAATAATTATCGTATACTATATATCAAACATCGACTTCATGATATTTCCCTTTTTCACATAGATTAAGATGTTTCTGACATTGATCATCATCATTAACCTTCAGTTTTGGGATATTGTTAGCATAAAGCTCAAAATCCTGGTATTTGAAATAGTATAGTGTGGGTGGTGCATTATATGCTACATTCTCTCCATTCAAATCATTCATTAAAATATTTCCATCATTTTAGAAATAAATTTACCAATGAGCTCCCATATTGTTAAATAATTTTTTAGTCCCCTGAAGGCAATTTCCAACAATTTTCATCCCCCAAATTGAGTATAAAGGAAATATCATTTTCTTCACTAGATGGTATTTAGATTTTACATTGACTCCCACTTTTTACATTATTATAAAATCCATGATATTGATATATAATGAAACCCTCAATCTACACCATGACATCACGTCAAGAAATATCATTAGAGTTACCAAAGTATCTTATGGATAAAACTTATTGGAGATATAGTTTTAATAACTAGAAGAATCATTTAACCGTACGTTTAGAATGGATTAAAACACCCAAAAAATACCTTGATATCCTTTTAAAATTGGCCTCATAGGTACCAATATATTTATTAACCTTTTTATGTATCTAAAGGAATTAAATATCAATATTTATACAATGAATAAAAGGAATGTAATTATTGATTAATATGCCATAGATTTTCCAAATACATGGAGTAAATTTCACCTTCATTACTTTTATTGTAGACTGTTGTCATCCATTGATCCACTTCACCTTAAAAATGGTAGAAAAACAAAATTAATATCTCAAGTTATTAACACTAAAGAATGTAAAATAACTTTTTATTGGTGTTGATCCATTGTTCAAAAACTAGTGGATTAGAAGGCTCCAAAAATGATGGTGGATGTTGCCTCATTAGGGAAGAAATGGATTGCTATTACCTCTTTTGTTAATTATGATTTCTAGGATGATTCATAACTTTAAATACTTGTGTTATCATAGAAATGATAATTTCTATTGTATAAACCATAACATGTGGATTCTTGTGTGGAAAATCATTGAATTTTCCATCACAATAAACATTAGCATGATTTATTTGGGATGAGTAGATTGAATAAAACAAAAAAACATAATACATGAAATAATATTAATTTTGGGGAATGATATAATCCTCAAAAATAACTTAATGGATGTTTAAATCATGAAACCTCATTTTTATTATCTGAAACCATAATATTATAATTGTAAATTCATATTCATGATCCCTTTAAATAATTCAATTTTTTTAGTTATGTGCTTGTAAAATTTCAAGAAATATCCATATGGAGTGTCAAATAGGTTGTGCAACAAGTCTTGATGTCCTAAACCCAGTAAAAATTGTGTCTAGCTCAATATAACCATTTTAGAGTTATTAATCGTAGGCACCATTATAACCAAGGCAATTCTACCATTAGTATGTGGACATGAATGCAATTTCATGGAAACCAATCACTCTCTCATTTACCAAAATTTCTTAATATTATCATATACAATAACTCATCCTAAGGGTAATCCTTATACATGTCCATGGAATGTTTTCTCATCCAATTTTATGGAGAATAACTAAACCTATCCTCGTATACCAACTATAAGGGCCTAGGATTCCTTTATATATTTGTTTCATCTTTTTTGATAAATATTTATTACATTACACAAACTCATTCATAAGGATCATGACATGTTTTATTTATATGGGTAATATGATAAAAATATTATTTTATGAATATCTTCAATATAACCCATAATGTTATTCAAAGGGGATAATGACATTAATATAGAAGATAATTTATTACACTATAATATTTATCATAATATATTTAATAATAATAAACATAATGTTTTAGTCAGGACAAATACATATTTAGTTGAAGTACAATATATTCAAAGGCATAATATAGGATGGTGAATTTACATTGAAATATAATTATGGAACCAATAATACCTATGTTATGTTAACAAAGCATATTGGGATTGAAACTTTTTGGAACTATTATGTCCCTCTTGGTATCAATTAATGAATTAAGACTCAGAGGTAGAATATAGATGCAAAAAGTTGGTGCATGGATTGGAAAACCATTTTTTATTAATTTTCTGTTTGAAATATAATATTTGATTGGAAAATAGATGGTCTAACATGAATAGAATTTTTAAAATTAATAATTTTATAGAAATGTTCCAATTAGATAGTGATAAAGATAACGGGATGATAATAATTATGTTATATATAGTTAAAAAATTTAATTAGTTCAATTTTCTAGATAAAGATCAATGTGGGAGAATTTGGAATGGTGGTGCCCTTTCCAGTTGTTAAATTTGGTCCGACTACTTGAATCTCGTACTATACAATAGTCAAAAATGATATTAATGTGGATTTTTTCCTGGTTATTGTTATAGAGATGAATAGTGACATAAAAAGGGTAATTTATCATTAAAGGAAATCTACCAATATAACTATAGATTAGTGGAATTATTATTAATATTTATCATAATAAAAACATGGGTTTCTGAAGAAAAATGTCGTTATATGGTGAATTTTTTGCAAGATATTAATGATACTAAGTCATAACCATATAATTTTCTCATTGAAATAAAACAATTAATATACTTATCCATGGATGTAGGTAATATTAATAAACCATGTAATTATTATTCTCTTGTTCAATATTTTTTTTTCATTTCCTCCATTTCAGTCTTCTCATTGAATTGTGCATCGTTGGTGTTACCATACTTTTCATAATTTTATAATCCAAATAAATAAAAATAGTATATTTTTTTATGAAAAACTTTACTATATATAATTGAATAATAGTGTTGAAATACTTGGTATCATAAATGTTAATAAAAAATTATTTTTAGTCGTGGAGAATCATAATGAATACAATTTATCATCAAATAACCCCATTACCATTAATCATGACTCACATGAACATTAACTAACTCTATATATAATTAAAGTGTAGTTTATAATATTAATTTTTAGAAAAATATTTATATTTTTCAATATTTACACTATCTGATTATACCCATTTATTAACAAAATATTTATTATTTATAGTTTATTTATAGAATTTTTTTAGTAGTAATGAATGTTTTGTACTTATATTGGAATGGTAGTTTCAATCATCATATATTGTTAATAACATTATCATATATTGTGAAGTATGGTTGAAAATATCATTATTTAATTTTTATTCATTATTTCAAAGGTCAACTTTATGGATTTTATACATATGGTTGATATGGATGAATTTTTAAATGTGCATGTTTAGAAAATATATTCAATAAAAATATCATATTTTATAGTGAACATTCAATTATGTTTGAACACATTATAACCATAATATTATCAAAAATTACTCTATAATATCATTTATTAATGGTATTATTATTTTTATACATATACGTATAGAAAACAAAGAAGATGGTTTAACATATTTTATATAGGTTGTTGAATAGATCCAATATATAACATGCTATATGAATTTAAGAGTATTAATATAATGTTATATTAAAAAATATATAATGGTTCCAGAATAATTATGATTTAATTATTAAAATATTAATTTTTCGGATAATACTTATGATGATTCAAGGTGATAAATAAAAATATTGTAGGAGTTTCTTGTTACATAATTTGAATAAATAATATATTCTCATAAAAAGAGTATCTATAATAAATGATTTATGTCTCCTTGAAATAAGAATTAAACACCACAAGATTTTAGGATATAGTTTCCTTTTAATTTATTTGATGTCTTGTGTTGTAAGATACACAAATATTACCTTGGTCTTTACATAACAGCATATAATCGTGCAGTATATGCAACACTATTCTTGGCTTTTGTTCCACATAATTTCACATTTTTTATAGAATTCATTTCATGAAACACTATGAATTGATATTGTTCAATGTAAAAATGAAATATGATTGTATTATAATATATGAAAATCTAAATAACGATTTAACTACATGCAACACTGACTTCGCTAGCATTACATGCGAGAGAGAATTTCTTCGATAGCTTGAGTTGTACGTGATACCGAGTTTCACTAAACAATGATATGTAATTAAAATATTATTATTTAATTGGATATAATCTAGAAATTATGAATTTTATTAATAAATTTTTTTTGTTATATAACATTAGTATTGAGATTACACATTTTCAAGAATATGTTATGAGAACAGAATTTTTTCTAAGATAAAAGTAGTATTTTTAATAAAATAAAGTTTTACCGCCATGTGATGTAGAGCCCATATTAAATCTATTTTTTGAATCTTTTACATATATAATATTAAAAAATAAACTTCTTATTTGGAATGGGACATGAAAATTTTATTTTTTGGATGTTTTTGTATTTTTCTGAAAAAATTCAAATTTTATTGAATAGTAAAAGATACAGGATTTTAATTCTAAACCGTCATTTCATATAATTTATATATTTAGTTAGATTAAAATTATAATTAGTTTTAAAGTGTAATTTGATTATATTTTTCCATTTAATCAAATTTTGTCCACTGGAAGTAATTTTAATTTTAAATTGGACATAAAAAACATGTCAATCTTTTTCGTAGTTATTACTTCTGAAAGAACCCTATTTTTGATTTTGACTAAGAGATTTAATTTTAAATTAATTACTGAAACTTCTGTGTTTTGAATTTGTAAAAATTTATTCCATTAATAGAATTAGATGTTAATTTTTTTTAATAGTTACTTTTTTATTTTTGGACATTCTGAATAGTAACATCAGTAATTATTTTTATTTTCAATTGTTAAAAGGTAAATGTAGTAAATAAGGGCAAAATAGTAATTTAATAGTTTAAAACTACTCTAACACGTGTCCTAATCCTATTATATGAGATATGTTTGACCATAGGTATCCTTGGGACGATTTTGGGACACAATGGATTCACATTGACGTGAAAATGACATTTTATAAGATTTAATTTAAAGTAAATATAATAAATAACATAAAGATATTTCTTTTTCTCAATCGATTTTAATATAGGGTAATATAATTGTTCTATATATCTATAAATATTCTATAGAAATCTAAATATATTATGTAAATCATGGTATTTTATTTATCATTATTATTCCTCATAAAAATATTTTTAGTTATTAAATAATTATGATGTAGTTATTACATCATTAATGAATCGTTCAAATAAATGAAATTATGAATTTTAAAATGATTTATATTTGAGAAATTTTGATGCCCAACACGAATTTTATGGATGACATTGACATATTATGTATGATGTAATTACTTCATTTTAAGGAATCATGTTGTAATTATTTTTTTTAAAAAGTCAAGTATGAATAGTGTCCAAAATAAACATAATTCATGACTTAAAACATAAAAGAGTTTATTAAATGATAATGAATTCCTAAAAATATATGATTAGTCCAAAAGATTAATATAATTCCAAATATATCCTAAATTAATTTTTTTGGGTCATTTGACATGTTATTGTAATTAAATTAACCCATAATGTGTAAATAAAATGTTATCACAGTAAGATTTAAAAGTGTAAAATAATTCATAAACCAAATAATGGGGATAAAAAATATATATAACATGTAAAAAATTATTTAATGATTGATATTAGTACCAAAATCATATTATATTCTAATTAAATAAGTTTTGGACCTTTTTTAATTATATTTTAATTTATAATAAATTATTATACTGAGTGTTTCCTAATGTTTTGTTTCCTCTCATATAAAAATAAACCTCCTGCCTCTCATATTCACTCCATATTGATCCCAAAATCTCAATAAAACCCAATCCATTTATATTATTAAATTCCCTAGTTACATTATAGTGGTTAATTTCTTCTCAAGAGACCAACTATATTTCCCTAATTGGAAATTCAAAGGATGCACGTCGAGGAAGAGGTAATCTCTTTTAACGATTTTTTCCAATTTCATTTTTTCTTCTATCACTTCATTAGTTGTTTCATTATAATGAAACAACATAATTATCACTCATATAATTTTATGTTATTAAAAATATGAATCAACCTTATTTAGACTTCTATTCATCCTACGAAAAATGAACTTACCGCGCGTGGGTATGTACGACATACCGTCTCCTCATCGTGGTAGAATCTCTTTTTCACCACCACCTTACATGGATAAGTATAATGGTGAAATAATAAATATGTATGATTATTATAAAATAATACTAATTATGATATATAATATAACAACAAATTCAATACCATTCAACAATTATGGGAGCAATGTCGTCGGTCGTGTATAAGTACAAATTGCTGTCTCCATGATGCGACAAGACTAATTCTCCATGTTAACGATTCAATAATTTTTATAATGTATTTATAATAAATAATCATGAAATATATGAAATAATAATAATAATTGATTTATGTATATAAACTTTTCATTTACTTATATCCATTAAATACAATAAGAAAACAAATAGAGAGTAAATGCGTATATACGACCCACCATCACCATGAATGGTGTATTATATTTCATTTATCTATCTATTATACGTATATTTATTTAGTAAATATATATGATATATAAAATAGGATTTATATTTTTAAAGTAATTATATCATGATATATGTAATAATATCATGAATAACAGGTCCAAACACGTATGATAAATAAAACGATTATTACCTGAAATGTTACTTTAACATGGAAATAACAAATGAACGGTTAATATAAAGTCATAATTAAAAAATATAAGATATCATACATATTATTATGTTTAGGTTAAATGATAAAAATATTTTTAATCCCAATATACATGAGTTTTAGACAGATACAAATTGTATTATCCATAAGGTATTGGATAATTTTGCAATATCATATTTTTTATTCGTGATTGTTTACACATAAGTATTTACATGGTTTATATTTATCATCCACCGACTTGTTTTTTAAATTTTTTCATAAAATATTTACTATTTTTCAATGTATTTTTAAATTCATTATTAACTATTTTTCACTTTTAGTACATGGGATGAAAGGAATCATTCATTATTTTACCATACATGGTACTTTTTGAATTTTCTGGAAAAAGTATGAGGAGAATGTTGTTAACTTATATACAAAATGAAGTGATTTTTACACTTTCATAGTGAATTTTTTTCATATGTATTCCATTACATTATTTCATTATTATTTTCAATTGAATTATTATATTTTAAAATTTAATGACATTTTGAGAAAACAAAATGTTTTTTATGAAGAAAGGATGTTATCCTAAAAATTATGTTCAAGTGTTTTTTAAAATTCATTTTAAATATAATGTAAAATAGGGTTATATTTATATAATTAATATTACATTTATTTTATTTTATTTATGATGGATTTATTTTTATGGAGTTCATTTATCTTATATATACTATGTTACGATGACTTGGTGGTTAAGAATCACATTTTATTTCATGGGATATGCTGTGATGAAGGATTCTTGTTTTTGTGGAATATATAAGAATGAATTCATTGTAAGATGGGTAGTATGTATATCTCCATAAAATTAATTATGTTAGGATTTATATCTCATGATACAGAAACGACTTGAATGAAACACAAATCAGGTTCAGTAATATATGGTTGTAATGTCAAGTAAACTTGGTTTAGTTTTGGAATTTCCCCACAACGATGGTCTTGGAAACAATGCCTTGGACACTATGGAAATAATATTTTGTGATTAATTGTTTTTTATAATTAAATGTTTAATATAAATTCTATTATATCTTGGTTAATTTTCTATTATGATCTATTCCTTTACTATTACTATGATTTGATTCCAGAGTCAATACTTTGAGGTTTAATCATTATGTTCATGTTTTTACTTAAAATTTATTATTTTTTGTTTTATGTTTTCTACGATTACACTGATTAATAATTTGAGCTCACACTTTTTATTTTTTATTTTCCCCAGGATACAAAGAATAGATTTAAGTAGGAAAAAACAGGGAAGATCTTTATACAAGATATTGAAGACCATTCAATATGTATGAATATTATGTTCTGTGTTTCCAAAGACACTAAACTAATATGGTATTTGTCAATATATGTTATTTAATATATTAGGTATTCTACAAAATAATTGTAATGTACATGTATATCAAGATTGTGTCATTATTGTCCATATCAGAGTGAAGGTGTAGTGAACCATTGGAAACTAGAATGGGATAACTTTAGTATTATACCTAGAGATATTTATATTGTATGTCCTGGGATGTCATTAAGGATAATTATAACGATAGGTTATAGTCCTATATTTTGATAATGATCTAGACAAACCTATTATTGGACCCATGATGTTAGATTTTCAAAGTACACCCCTTAATTATGTTATTTACCTTGTATGGTTTTTTTCACACACACAATTAATTTTGGGTTTTAGTAAATTGCTTGAACCCAAATGAACCATGTTCAAGTTGGATGCAATATGAAATCCATTTATTATCCACTTGAGAAAAAAAATGTTATGGGATCTCGAATAATGTATC
Source organism: Viscum album (assembly GCA_963277665.1). NCBI lineage: Eukaryota > Viridiplantae > Streptophyta > Magnoliopsida > Santalales > Viscaceae > Viscum > Viscum album. The sequence continues at coordinate 987,073,743 of OY728165.1, read as the reverse complement.
ATTCATTTAGGACCCCAAATCTTACTAGGCTCCCAAATAACAAAAGGTGGGAACAATGTTCTATTGAATCTTTCTTAAAATAAATCAAACTTATTTTATTCTAATGACTGATCCACTAGTCGTAGATAAATGGATTTGTACTAATGAAAAATATTTTTTATTTTCCATTTTTATAACGTGAAAAGGTTAATTTAAACATTTATTTCGAGGATAGTAATGTGAATATGTAGTGGAACAATATCATGAATACGAGGCATCAAGATAAAATTGAGTCAATGGATTTGGATGAGTTCAAGATTTTATTTTTTATTATGTACCATCACTCGTATTCTTCTTACAAAAGGGATATTTCAATTTCACATCTATATCATAGTTATAATAAGAAAATAATGATGGAATTCAAAGGAAAATATCAAAATTATTGAGAAAATATGATTAGATTTGGTTTATGATCAATGTTTGGAAGAAGAAATGGATGAAATTTTCTTAAGTGGTCTAATAAAGGTTTTAATTGTGGGAAATAAGGTCATCATGAATTTTACTGAATTATAATAGGAATAAACAAAAATAATCAAGGAGTAAAACTCACAAAAATCAAGGCTTAAAGTGAACGTAAATCGGGAATTATGGTAAAAAATTACCAAATACAAGGGTTATGAATTATTATCAATAACAAAAACCTTTAAGGCCAAGAGAAAAGGAAAATAAAATATATTCACTATTGGGGATATTAATTATGCCAATAATGTGGTAGACTGATTATGTGTTTATGTGATGGGATTCCAAAATAGTGTTCTTGAATCTCTTTTATAGTATTATTGAATATTGGAAAAACAAGGTATTGGTCGACTTTGGTTTTCCATAAGTATATCGTACTTGTAACAATGAAAAGTGATTGAAATATTTTTGGAAATCACATGATATGAGCATAATGAATGGATAAGGGTAAAATGTGATGTTTTATAATATTAATGAATGTAATACTAATACAAGTTAAAATTGATATCATTGTTTGAATATATATATATTTTTTTGGTGTTAGTACATGGAAATATTTAATTTTGATAGAATTCTTGTTTCCACTATGTCTCTACAATAATTCATGTAATGTTTCAAGAGAGTACATGATTCAGGTATTCACCTGTTTGAGATGTGACAACAAAGAACTAAATTATGAGATATGGGAGATAAATGTTTTGACGATTTAGTTCTCCCCCTTAAAAAATATTATATTTTTTGGTTTTTGATGGATTTTAATGTTATCTAATTATGGATAGTTTATGTGTTTTTTCATTTTAAATATGTCAGATTAATGTATTATCCCATTATAGGTTGACTTATGCATATTTGATAACCTATTATAACATTTTTATAGAGATTGCTAGAATGGCCTATTATTCTATCCCATGAACTACTAATACTTCATGAATTAAAAAATCAACATCATTTCACTAAATAGGATGACATGGATGTTGTTTTCGGAATAATCAATGGGGAGATTGTACCAATATAAAGAACGTATTAATTATCATGTTAAATTATTCAACCTTAGGAAAAGAATATTTAAAACCAAAAAAATGTTATCCTAGTACCTTTTTATCTGATGAATTAGATAGTCTCTTAAATCATTGTAGTTTTAGGAATTTCTGTTAGTTAACATTCCTCAAACCTTATTCTCTATCACTATCTATCAGAACATAATTTTTAGATTTCTCATCAATATAAATGTTTTCATTTCCCACCTATGTTTTCCTATGTGTAATCCAAGTGATGGTTTAATTTGGGTAACCGTTATTTTTAAAACATTCATTTAAAAATTATGAATTAGTATTCTTTTTTACAATGTGGTTTTCTATGAAAGAAACTTTCATGTGGTAAACTCTTTATAACAAGGATTAATTTCAAGGGTGAAATTAATTTTAAGGGGGGTGGAATGTAACACCCTTATATTTTATGAGATATATTCTTTTAAATTTTATTGATATCTTGTGTTGTATGCTACACCAAGACTATCTTATGATATACTAAACCCTGTATTATATTGTAGTATATGAAACACTATTTACGGCATGTATTACAAACAATTTCATATTCCTTTGATAGAATTCACTTCCCGCAACACTGAGTATAATTTTCTTTAATTAATAAATGATATAAGTTTGGATTTTTATCTACAAAACACCAATGGAATCCTTCACTATATGAAACAATTACATGGATTTTGTTACACACATGTGTAACTTTCCTCGATAGCTTGCGTTGTACATGATACAATGTTTCACAAGAAAACAATATATTTTTATAGTATTATTATTTAATGCTACATAATATAGCTATTATGAATATTATTAAACACATTTTTTATTTTATATAACATTATAAATAATCATAAATATTTTACAAAACCTGATATAGGCACAACTCATTTATTTTGATAAAAGATGTATTTTTCAAAAAATAATATTATATAGACATTTAATGGATAACCAATTTAAATTCTATTTTTTGATACATTTTAAGTAAAATTTTACAAAATAAAATTATTATTTGGAATAGGGACAAAAATATTTACTTTTTATGAGTTTTGTTTTCTGATAAAAATTTATTTTTAATGAATAGTAAAAAATACTGCATTTTAATTAGAATCAAATTTTATATCTAATTTATTTATACAGATATTTGCACTTTTTATTTATTTTTAATGTATAATATGATTTTATTTTTATTATTTAATCCAATTTTTATCAATGGATTTAATTTCACATTTCATTTTGACATAAACACATGTCATTTTTTGGTAGTAAATACTTCATAAAAAACTAGCCTTTTGGGTTCGACAATGAGAATTAAAATTAAATCAATTACTGCAACTTCTTTGTTTTGAATATGAAAAAATGGATTTCATATTCATAATCAGATTGTCAAATTGTGTAAATAGTTACATTTTATTTTTGGATATTATGTATTGTAACTTCATTAATTATTATTATTTACCTATGTTATGAGGTAAATCATGTAAATAAGGGTAACAAATTAATGATTTAAAAGTATAAAAATATCCCAAAACGTGTTATAATAGTATTTTATGAGATATTTCTGACCTTGGTAATCATTGGGTTGATTTTGGGATCCATTGATTAACATAGATGTGAAAATATCATTTTATAAAAATTAATTTAATTTATAGATAATTATTACATAAACATATATCATTTACTAAATTGATTTTTATGTATGTTTTTATCACTTATCTCTATGTATATAAATATTCATTTGTAATCCCAAAATACATTATACGTAATGGTATTTTATTTATAATTTTGATACATTAGAATTATATATTTATTTCTGACACAATTATTATGCAGTGATTACCTCATTAGGAATGATTTAAATAAATGTATTTATTAATATTAAAATAAATTTCATTTGACCATTTTATTGTCATACAGAAATTTTATGGATTAAATTGGCATGTTATTGATTATTTAATTCATTTTTCTCTATAAAAACATGTTTTTATGAATATTTTATAGAAGTCGACTATAAATAGTGTCCAAAATTGATCTAATTCAAAACATAAACATGTTTTTGAATTCATCAAAATTTATATATGATAATCTTAATGTGATCTTCAATCCACTTATCATTTCATCAATCAAAAATATTTTATATACTCTTGAAAAAATATGTAGGAAATCCTTTCCTATAGGATTACATTTTCATTGGCAATAAATTTTTTATTTGTAATAATGTTATCATCAGTATCACATTTATTATGTGAAATACATTTCTTATTGGTTATTCAATATTTACTATTAATACATTATTTACTAGTAATAAATTTTTTTAGAAAGATGTTTCATATAGTTAATACATATTTCAATGGAATTAAATATTATATTAGGTTTATTTATTTTAGCTACTTTCCATATATTAATCTATAATAATTGTTTTTCCTTAATAAAATTAATTTTAATATGGGATTCTTTTATTCTTTTCCTTAATAAAATTAAATATTTAATTCTAAAAAAATAAAAAATATATGTCAGGGCCACATATATTATCATAAATCACTTTAAACCACTTGTACATATAATTCTAGTTTTTGGAATTTAGAATCTCAAAATTATTATAGAAGGAATAAAAAATAATTTATTTTACGTAAACTTAATTTTATTTCTTATTATTCTATTTCAAAACCAAAATTTGTTTAATACATCATATCTCTACAATGGTTTATCAGAAGAATATTTATACACCATATATTATTATTGAGGAACCACATTAATAAAAAATAAAATCATTGAATTATTCTTGAACCAAATATCAAAATAAGGATTCTGATAGAATATTAAAATCGTACCTAATTTTAAAAAATAAATTAAACATGTGATATTATAAAGGGTAATGTGATGGTCAACGAATAATAATATATAATTATTTCATCTATTATATCAAGAATATTGATAATATCATAAATAATTATGGTGGAATAAATGTTCAACCTGAAATCATCTTATAATAAGATATTATTAGACAAGTTATCATGATTGTATTGGAAATTTTTTAGAAAAACCTAATTACATCAACAAATCAAAAATATATTTTCTTGATTACCAAGAGCTGAATAAGTAAAAAAAATCTAAAAACATATGATTAGTCAATTCTTAAGAGAAATAAATTTTCCTACATACATTCATATTTTCATTTCATTCCTCTATTTTTTCATTCATTTCTTATTTTTTCACAAACCGACTAGGGATACCATCATAAACTGGAGCCCGGCCAGGTTCACAAAATACCCTAATGATGATCTAGATTTTCATGGGATAAATAACTACACATGGTCATGAAACAATAAAAATTGGGAATGATTTCACACAAAATGGTGTGGAAAACCTCAAATATCTATATGTAGTGTAGATAAATAGGATAAGTGGAAATTGGAAAATATATATTCTATAACTCGAATAAGATACTGGAAATGATACTACTCAAGCAGTTAGAACAACCAAAAGTAATATCCCAATTGAAAAAGATTTCAAATGTAGGAATTGATAAATCTAGGTTATATCATGGAAAAAATCCCACCACATCACCACCGTATACCCAAAATCAATTTATAGAAACCTCACCACCCCACTATCATACCTTAACATTCCCTGCATAAAGAGACATAACTAGTCATACACACCATTGAAGGTGTGTGAACAGAGTGTGATAACAGGCTCAATAGGATCCCATTATTGTGTTCCCAGAAATCCAATTATATGGAAAAATAAACATTCTCAAATTTAAATAAAAATGTCATTAAAATAAGTACATCACTTTTTATATGAAAATAATGGTAATAAATTTTTTGTTTTCGACAGATCATAACAATCATGGTATCAAAACCTTAAATAATATCATATATAACAAAATATCCAATAAAATCCATAAAATGAAAACCAATGAGTATTTACATAACTCCATGTCTCAATATAGATCATATTACCTATATCTTGGCTGAGGGTTAACCATGATCTTGATTCCCCTATTTCCTCTTAAAATGATGCACAAAGAACCACCCCTTGACAACAAAATCTTGTCGTGAGGGTTTGGACCTCACGAATAGAGTGAGGTATACCAAAGAATACTGAAATGTCATGTATGTTTGAGAAATGGAGGATACCTCTGTTTTCCCATCGGAACAACCCAATATTCGTACTTCAATCTCAAACCAATCAGTATTGAAAGGTGAAATGTTTCACTTCAATAAATTAAATAAATTCACTTAGAGAAGAAGAATATAATGATTAAATATAAGTTAAATAATTCAAATAGAAACTACACCAAACATTTAGAATATAATATTCATTAACTCCGGCTTCATATGTGTAGATCCCTTGCAATGATCACCCACTGTTTAGCTCAACATCAGGAGGAGGATAATGCTTTGGTGGAAATATACCTTCATTATTAATACCCCTATGATTATAGGGCCCTAAAGAACATCATGTATGAGGATTATAATCATATAGGACTCCAAAATGGTAGAGATTCACTTCGGGTTCGAACTCCCAAATGAGGAGCTCAAGCTTCCATTTTATAGGCATAGTGGAATGGGATTTCGGGCACATAGATTGTGTAAAATCAACTTGTCCCATTGTTTTACAAAACATGAAATTGAAATATTGTTTTTGAAAAAAAATAAAAACTTTTTGAACCTCCTCTTTAATATCTCCACTGAATTTTTGTCACCATTTCGATAACTATATATCATGATATTGATAAAATACAGAACACCACGCTTGACATTGTGCAGATTTGATTATTTAGAAAAATAAGTTCGGATGGGCATGGTGAATTCTGAATTCGGATTTGGTTCCTTCATATGAAATGTAGACCATTAAATTTTGGACCATGCCACTGAATATCGGCCCATTTCGATGCACAGTTTAGTATAAATATGCGGTTGAGTCTAATGGTGTGCATGGATCCTAGGTAGTTTGGCCCAGTTTTCTTGAACATCATTATGAGCCCTCTAAATCACCTCCACCTTCAGTGAGATTATCAAAACAAGTATCATTTCCCTTTTTAACCCTCTAAAATAAAATATAATTGAATCCAACATGGAGTTCAATGTGTTATTATTTTTATAATTTTCAATAAAAAACTAGTTAATCATAGTGGTATAAGGGTGAAAATGAAACAGTCAATCGTAGTGCAATCACACCACCACACCTAAACATTTTCACTTCGGGGAAATGATTAATATTCAAAAATTATGAATTTAGATATTTACTAAATCATAAATACTTTACATTCAATGAAAATTTAATTGCTGATAGAAATGTGGTGAAAGGAAAAAAACACACCAATGAGTTATTCTAAATGATCATCGAATGTGACATCTCAAAAATTGTATACAAACAAAATTCAATGAGATTCATGATACCAATAAATGAAAATAATTTTAATGTTAATCATGTCACTATATATCCATTTCTATGTGTTACAACTATTTTGAACTATTCATTCCACTTTCTATCGAGGAAATATATGTTATTTTAATAATTTTTTTCTTACAATATAATTTCTACTGAACTTTTCCCACAACCTTTTCAAATCAAATTAAAAAAAACATACATAAACATTCCCAGAAGTCAGACCATAAGCTCTTGTCCTATATATCCCCATAGGTTGTACATTTCATCACTCCCCTCATTTATTATTATTTTTCTCACATGTTTCACTTGGATGAAATCTCAAAATCTTCTCCGAACCATATTTGGATCTCCTCACAACACTATATGTAATAGTTATAACAAGATCAAAAGTTGGGGAAGATTCATTTTTTACCTGTCCAATATAAAACACCATTTTATAGTTTTTTTAGGGCGTCGAATAGTCAGATAACAATTACACACACATAAATCATTCTTCTATTGTAATGAAATAGATCATATATGAAACGAACGTTTGTAAAATTGATTTTGTAATGTAGATAAAAATCATCCAAACATATATTTAACTTCGATCAAGTAAGAAATTTTCACATTTCATGGATGGGAGAAAAAAATTCTAGAAAGATAATGTGACCCACTTTTCCATAAAAATATTAACAAAAATGGAAACATTATTCTCAAAGATTCAAATTGAAAAAAAATTATATCATCGACAAAGAACTAAATTTCAATAGAAAGTCACACCATATTATTGATTTCCTTTCTGAAATGCACATTGCGTCATATTTTTTTGAATAATAAAACCATATTAAATATAAAAATTCGACATGAATTTTCAATAACATTCATGATAAAATTAGAATCATATTATATGATAATTTGGGAATAAAAAGTATTATTATGGCTCGAAAGTGATGGGGATGGAAGTTGGAAAGTAACATAACAATTCATGATGCTAAAATTGGAAAAATAAGAAAAATGATGAAAATTCATATCTAACCCAAGAATATACCCACCCCCACACCAAATGTGTGCAGTGTTATCACTATAAGAAAATAGAATTTGTAAAAGAGGTAAAATCCTTGTGAGCTTCATTCATAGATTTATTCTTGAACATGGATTTCTAGCATAAAGGACTCCAAAATGGATTCATGGAAGTGCTTTAGCCGCTGCCCATTGACAGTGTAGCATTGCTTGGTTTCTTCATTTTGAACCAGGAAAACACCAAATATAAAGACATTAGTAATCGTGAATGGTCCAAACCATCCAAAGAGAAGCTTACCTGGATGCAACATTACCCTTGAAAAATGAACCTTGAATTGTAGAGGAGGACCATCTTCCCAGAAGTCAATCCATGTGATCCCAACCTAGATATCCACATATATTGTACTTTTCATCACCCCAGTAATTTTTTTAGAAGTTACAATTGGATCAAATATCACACTCTTCTCCCAAACCATGTTCGATATTCTCAAGATAGTAAATGTAATAGTTAAAAAATGATCAAAAGTCATTGAAGGGTGGTTTTTGACCTATCCAATATACAACACCTTTTTTTGTTTTTTTAGGGTGTACAATAGTCAGATAACAAGTAGACATGCATATGTCAATCTGGTATACTAATGAAATACATATGATAAGAAAATAACATATGTTGAATTGATTTTAGAAAGTAGATAAAAACAAACCTAACTTATTTTTACCTTCCATTAAGTAATAAATTATCACATTTCATGGTTGGGTGAAAAAATGTGAGGAAAGATTATGTGACACAATTTTACCATAAATAATTTAGAAAAAGGGAATGATTCTTCTCAAATGATTCAAAATTATAAAACCATTTATATCTAGGACAAAGAACTAAATTTCAAAATAAATCCACACTATTGTATTGGGTTTTTATGCTGAAATGAACATTAGATCATTTTTATAATTCTAAAACATCATGAAATTTAGAAATTCCACTTGAATTTTCAATAACATCCATTATAAAACGTGAATTGTTTTCCATGATATTGTGGGAATAAAAAAAGTAATATTTCAGAATAAAAGTGAGGGTAGAGAAGGGGGAATGTAGAAATACAATTCAACAAGGTAAAAGGATAAAAAGAGGAAAGCTGATGAAAATTCATAAGTATCCTAGGAATATAGTAATCCCACCACCCCAAAAGTGTGCAATGTCCTCACTGTATTAAAATAGATTGTTGAATGGAAGGATAACACCATGTGAGTTTCATTCATAGATTGATTCTTGATCATGGAGTCACTCCATCGACGACTGCAGAATGTGTTCATGGGAGTTCTTTAGATATTTCCCATTGATAGAGATGATTATATTGGTTTCTTCCTTTTGAAACTAGAAAACACAAAATGTTAACAAGTTAGAAACTGTGTCTGGTCCAAACCAGTTGGAAAGAAGCATACCTGAATGAATCTTCAGCCATGCATTGTATAAGAGGACCTTATAACCAATACAAAACTGATGATGAAGGATGAGACAGTCATGGGTAGCCTTTTTACACACTTTATAAATCTTGAAGTTCTCACACGCATCTATTATCATTTCATATAGATCGTGGTTTTGTAACATCCTTTGAGTGTCTGCACCAGAAATATTAGAATTGAATTGTTTGATGGCCAAGTATGCACGGTGCTCATTCTCAATAGGCAGGTGACAGTTCATTCCAAACACATTCCTATTGGGTGAAATTCCGATAGGATATTTTAAATAAATACTGTAGGTCCATAATGAATCATTAAGACGAATTCTCTAATATTTTAAATTGGGTTGTATTTTTTCTAGAATATGATTTAACTCTTTATTTAACACCTCAGCTTGACCATTTTTCGATGGGTGATATGCAGTAGAAACTCAATGACCAACCCCATACTGGCAAAAAAGTGATTGCATTGTTCAGTTGTAGAAATGAGAACCCTGGTCACTAATAATGAACCTAGGTAAGCCAAACATAAAAATGATTTGGGATCTCAAAAATTGTACCACTTCCATTGAATAATCATTCCTCGTAACTGGTGACTCTATCCATATTAACATGTAATAAACTGGAAAAAGAATGTACATGTTTCCAATGGAATTAAGAAATTGTCCCATATTGTCAATGCCCCAAACATTAAAAAATATACTAAAATTTCAAATGGTAGTTGTGGAATTTTATTTCGTTTAGAAACATTCCCTATTCTTTGAAAATGATGACAATATTCGAAAAATTATTCTGCATCGTGAAAAAGTGTTAAAAAAAGAGACCATAATCAAGGATGTTGCTAGTAGTCTTTTGGGGACCAAATTGGCACCCACAAGAATGAGTGTGGAAGAATATAAGAATAGAATGAAAATCCCTATCGGGAACACAATGACTAAGGACTGGATCAGTACTTTTTTTCCAGAGCTCGGGTCATCCAAAATGTACCCATGTGACTCATGTTTTAGAAGATTGGATTGGTTTTTGTTGAAAGTAGATTGAAAGCAAGATTATACTAAAAAAATTTACAAGTACGGCCTTCTAAGGAATAACATCTTGAAGTCAGTACAATTTCACATAAAGAAACATGTCATTAGTGGGAATATAGTTGGATGATTCAATGTCCAATGATGGGAGGATCCTAATGATATGGTCAGGTACTGTATTCTATTCTCCCTTTTATCTATAATTTGTTGATTGAATTCTTGATAGAGGATAATCCAGCGAATGACACACGGTTTAGCTTCCAGTGTCTTAGGGATATACTGAAGGGATTCATGGTCAGAGGATACAATGAAATTGGACCACAAATGATATGACTTGAATTTGTACATGTGAAACACAATGACAGAGAAATATTTTACAATTATAGTTTTGTATTCTTGGGAAAGGTCCAATATACATTAGGCATAGGCAATGACATTTGGAGCTCGATCGACCATTTGTGACAACACTTACCCTAATACAAAGCTAGAGGCATCACACATGACCTAAAATGATAAATCCAATTAAGGTGGTTGGATTACCCGGGGGATGTAAGATTTCATTTTAAATTATTTAATGCATCTTCTCATTCATTATAAAAAATCAAATGATTTTATTTTTGGAGTAACTAGGAGAGGGGGGTGCAATTTTTCTAATGTCAAGAAAGAAACTATGGTAAAATCTGGCGATTACCTAAGAAATTCCACACATTCCATAATTGTTTTGGAAATGTTAGTGAAAAAATGAAATAATATTCTGATTTATATACATGTATACCATCCCCAAAAATTACAGGCCCCAAAACTATTCCTTGTCACACCATCAAATGTAATTTTTCAAAATCTAATATAAGATTCCCTAAAATACAAGGACATATGGATAAAGCAAGACTACAAACTCATTAAGCAAAATATGAGCCATAAATAGTGAAATCTTCAATGATTACTTCCATGAACATCTCTAGGTAATCAAAAAGAAATACTCAACAGATATCTTTGGAATGTACCTGGAGCATTGAACAGATCAAGTGGCATCCATCAATAGGTAAATGTTCTAAAGGGGAAAGTAAAGGTAGTCTTTTCCTGGTTGTCGGGGCCAATATGGATATATATGTATCCAGAATACCCATCAAGAAAAGGGTAATGTGACTTCCCCTCTAGCATCTCTATCATTTGGTCAATGAATGGAAATGGGAAATAGTCCTTCCTAGTGTGTTGGTTAAGTCGTTGATAGTCTATGAAGACACTCCAACTATTCTGCACCCGAGTTGGATAAAATTCATTATTTTCATTTTTGATTACTCTATGTATTATTTTTTTAGGAACTACATGGAGGGTATAACACATTGGATGTAAGATATCGGTTAAATGATTCCAGAAGCCAATAATTTCGTTACCTCATTTTTCACAACTTATAAGAGTTCAGGGCTTAGATAATGTGGTTCCTGTCACACTGGTTTTACCTCATAATTTAATAAAATATGATGTGTGAAAATTGATTGTCTAATACTATGAATGTATGCAAGTTTCCATCCCAATTATTTTTTAATCTACCTTAAATGTTCAAGCCTTCACAATTAATTCTCAAGGAGGGAGTGAACTGGAAATGATGATGTGAAACATGATCCCATTCTCAAGATATTAATATTTTAAATCTTTAGGAAATTGTTTTACATAAAATTCAGGTGTACTTTGTATTGATTGTAGTGTGTGTGAATGTGAGAGATCACTGATGTCATCTAACTACTCAATGGTATCATCCTCAGATGAGGAATGTCCTTTTACAAGCAGAAAAGTATCATCGATGGTCATTGGATCCTTACTGTAAAAAAATTTACAATTAATAAACATGTATAAAAATATTATAGACCACCTCAATAATCAATGCATAATTAATAACCAAGAAATTCAATCAAGGAAGAAAACTCAGAAAGGGGATCAGGATAATGAAAATAAGTGTTTTCAGTGGAAGGGGGTACATCAAATTAATTTATAGAGAGAGAGGAATGCTCTTCTGTGGGTAGATTTATGGCATCAAGAATGTTGATATGGCTTATGTCACCACCAAATTCTGTAGATAAATTTTCATTTTAGTCATTAATTATGGGTTTGGCAGTTTTCAAGAAAGGCCTCCCAAACATAATCAGGTAATGTCCAATCATCCTATCATCTTCCATTTTATTAACATCAAAATTAGTAGGAAAAATTATATTTTTCATCCTCACAAGAATGTCCTCTAACACACTAGAGGGTGTGCAGTACTACGGTTGGCTAATTGAACAGCAATTACAGTTCAGTTTAGTTCCACAACATGCAATATAGAGAAATTGAGTGAGGCATCACATTTATTGATGCTCCCAAATAAATCATAGCATTAGAAAAAGAATACTCCACTATGGTCCATGAAATCAATAATGTTCTAGGATTATTGAACTTGGTGGGAAGTGATGGATCTATTCACGATGATGTGTTCCTCCCCAATATCACCTATTTATCTCCACGAAGTCTCCTTTGGTGTGTACACGTGACCTTCAGAAACATGATGTATCATGAATTTTCATCACGACATCAATCAAAGGAATATTAACCTGCACTTTTTTTATCTATTCCAATATATTATTATCTATTTGAGTTTCTGTTTGTTTTCATGGTTGGTTTGGACTTTAGGGAAATGGATGAGGAATGTTTGGGATACGAGAGTCATCAACATACACACTCTTTACCTTTGAAGGGATTTTCTAAAGATGATGATTTTCTTCTCTTGGACCATTTTAAGTAGCTTGGATGGTGGTTTCCTCAGGAGTTGATAACACTATGGTAGGAATAATTTGGATTTTATGAAGAATTCCACACCTATGGGTTATGTTACTAACATTTTATTTAACCCTAGGGTTTACTACTGGTTTAGAGGGTAGTTTATACGAACTATGACATTGAATTTACTCAACCGTGTTAACTAGTTGTCCTAATTGGGATTGGATGTCTTGAATGGAATCTTGGGTGGTTTATTGGAATTGGATATTATTGGAATCCATTTGTTTCATCGTATCATTAAAGTTAGGAATGGGATTGTTATGTGGCTATTTTACTGGCCATTTGGGTGATTGATGATTTCGGGGTGGTGGTGGTTGATGACTATTCTAGCCTTGTTAGTTACAAGGTTGATGAGGTTGTATTGAATGCACCCTTTCATATATCATTGATTTTATTTTCACCTTGAGTTGGATGGATAGAATGGTTTTTGCCTATGTGTTGGTTAAAAGGGTGTCCTGCGAAAATTGCCTCACAACTCTCATAATTGAATCTTAGTTGGGGGCATTCGTATGAATGAAGGGTTTCATAAGAAAAGGTTCCACAATGGATGTGGGGAGGAGATTGAGATTTCCCTTGGGAGGGAGCAAGTTGTCATTGTAGGGTACTTACCTTTTCATACATTATGGCCACATTCTTCAAAAATTCATTACATCGATCATCATGGACACCTCGAAAGTGTATGATAGACTATTTACTGAATTGATGAGTGTTTAGTGCCATGTTATCAATCAAATGTCATGATTATAATGAGGTTTTATCTTTTAGTCCACCACATGCAGGAAAATCAATCATTTTACGATCAATTGGAATTAAACCTTCTTAAAAATAATTAATTAAGAGTTGATCACTTATTTGGGGGTGTGGACAATTTGAACATAATAAATTAAATAATTACCAATATTCATGAAGTGTTTCCCCTTGATATTTTCTTATACAAAATTTTTATTTCCTTATTGATGTAGTTTTAGAGGATGGGAAATATTTTTCAATAAAAAGATTTTTCATGTCCTCCCAGCCTCAAATTGGTGAATTAACATTGTAAAGCCAGTCTATTGCAGTGTCTTCTATTGAAAATGTGAATGCTCTGAGATTTACTTGTTTTCCATCCACATTAGTAGGTTTTAATGTAGAACAAACATTATGAAATTCTTTTAATTTTTTATGAGGATGTTCTCCAGAAAGTCCATGAAATCATGGAATTAAGTAAATTTGACCGAATTTTAGATCGAAATTATGTGCCTCTCCTAGTATTTGAATATATGTTTGGTTGGATTTCAAAATCAATAATGGTTATTTCATTTAGTGTTCATTTTTTCATCCATTTTATACTCCTTAATTTCCTGTCCAAATTTGGTTCGAGATGAATATGGGCTTAGAAAATTCTCAAGTTGTGGCGTGTCCTCGTTTAAAGAGTAGTCTTGTGTGTCTCGAGGACGCTGATGTAAGATATTCTCTGGTTTGGGTTCAAAAGGTGGTAAATATAACATATTAGAATGCATCAAGCTAAAAAATACACAAGAAATAAATCCGAACACAAATATATAGTTATAGTTATATGATAAACCAAATAAATATTAACGAAATTCACAAAAACATTTATAAAAAACGCACTAAAAACAAAAGTGCACCCCCAAAAAGGCACCCAAATTTGATTGTGTTTTCATGACATGTAAAAATGATAGTTATTTAAATAATATTTTGTAGTCTAGGGTATACCATAAGTCGTCTAACAAGGATCATTGTTAGGATTTGAGTGTGCATTTTCAATAAGAGGGAAAGAAGATGGGGTGATTTTGTAATCAATTTAAATCAAGTAACATACTGTAAAGAGTTGTAAAGTTGAAAGACATAGTATATTTTAAAATATATGAGATAAATAAGTTATAAATTCTATGTTACTACATAACTTGAATAGTTCCCCATTCTTAATTGATTATTAGGTTTTAGTGTAATCATTTAGTTGAGGGTTTACTATGATCTTGGTTCCCCACTTTCCTCTTAAAATGATGCACAAAGAACCACCAATTGAAACAATAATATTGTTGTCAAGGTTTGGTCCACAAAAATAGAGTGAGGTTCAAAAATGAATACTGAAATCTCATGTATTTGTGAGATAAAGAGTATTATTGGGTTTTCCAATTGGAACAACCCACGATTCCCACTTGAATCTTAACCAAATCAGTATTGAAAAGAGAAATGTTTCACTTAATAAAACCAAAACAATGAATTAAGAGATAGAGCATATAATTATTAAACCAACGTGAAATAATTAAAAACAATTACACAATAATATTGGAATATAATGTTTTTTTACTCCCTCATCAATTATAGAGAACACTCGCAATGATCACCCACAGTTTATCTCGACATTGGGAGGAGGAGGAAGCTCGGGTAGAAATCCATCTACAATATTAATCCCCCTATGAGGATATAGTCCTCTAGAACTTCAAGGATTAAGAGGATACTCCACTATGTCTCCAAAATGGCATAGCTTCATTTCTAGTTCTATTTCCCAAATGAGGATCCTGAGTTTCCATTTTATACGAATAGTGGAAGGTTGTTTTGGGCACATAGATTGGGTAAAACAACTTGGCTCATAATTTTTGACCACATGTCAGTTGAATATCACATTAAAAAAATCAGAAACATGTTTTCCCACCTCTTGATGTCTCGACCAAATTTTTGGAACCATTTCGACAACTATAGCTCAAGATTTTGATAAAATTAAAAAATATCACATTTGACTTCATGAAGATTTTATTTGTTAGATAGATCAGTTTGGATTAGCATCGTATAAGTATAATGTGGTTTCTATTCCGTAATATTAAATGTATCCCATTATATTGTGGACCATCCCACAAAATTCCAGCCCATTTGAATGCTCAGTTTAGTTGAAATATATGGTTGAGTCAACTGGTGTGCTTGGATCCTACGAAGTTTGGAACATATTTTTGGTCATCATCATGGACCCTCCAAATCTCATACACATTCCATGAGATTCTAAAAAATGATTCATTTCAATTTTTAACATCAATAAATAAAAAATAATTGAATCTAAAATTATGTTCAATTTTTTATTATTTTTATAATTTTCAATACAAATCTACTTTAACACAGTGGTGTAAGGGTGAAAATTGAATAGTGAATCGTAGTGTGAGCCCAGTAAAATTTGAAAGCATTGTCGTGAAATTTCATCTTGATAGTTATTTAAGAATGATATTGTAGTATATGGTAAAATCATGGACATCTCTCAAGGAGCTCTGATATTTTTTTAGTTGGTATTTTTTATGAGAAGAAAGAATCAGGGTTGATTTGGTAAAACATTTTAAGAATTTAACTTAACGTAAAGAGTTTTAAAGTAGATCGACAAAGTGGATTTTGAAGAAAAATGAGATAAATAATTTATAATTGTTATGTTTTGACAGAACTTTAATATTTCCTCATACTTAAAGGATTATTAGGTTTTAGTGTAATCCATTGGTTGAAGGTCAAGCAATATCATGGTTCCCCTCTTTCCTCTTAAAATTATGCACAATGAACCACCCATTGACACAACAATCATGTTGTCATTGTTTGGACCTACTGCACAGATTGAGGTCTTCCATAGCATAATAAAAGTTCATTTATGTTTGATAGAAAAAGGATGCTTGTGTATTCTAATCGGACCATCCCATGATTCCCCGTTGAATCTCAACCCAATCAGTATTGAAATGGGAAATGTTTCACTTAACTAAACCAAGTCAATGCATTCAGAAAAGAATCATATAAAGATTAAACATAAGTGAATTAATTAACACACAATTTATACAAAACCAGTAGAATAAAATGTTCCATAGCTCCCTCTTCATGTGTGTATCTCCCTCGCAATGATCACCCATCATTTAGCTTTACATCGGTAGGAGGAGGAAGCAAGTGTGGAACTCCATATTCATTATTTTCCCCCTATGAAGATAGGGGCCTCCAGATCATCATGGATGAGGAAGAGGATCCATCAGGACTCCAAAATGGCATAACATCACCTCTATTTCGAACATCCAAATGAAGAGACTGGGCATCCATTTTATAGGAAAAGTTGAAGGTGGTTTTGGGCACATAGATTGTGTAAAATAACTTTTCCAATGGTTTTCGACCAATTGACAGTCGAATATCATTTTGTAAAAAACTAGAATCACATTTCCCCACCACTTTATTGTCTCCAATGAACATTTGGAACCAATTTCACAACTAAAACTCATGATATTGATAAAATACCGAGCTCCACATTTGACTTTGTGCTGATTTGATTCTTTGGACAGATCAATTCGGATGGGCATCATAGATGCCAAATGAGGCTTCAGTTCTTTCATATTAATTGTATCCAATTCAATTTTGGATCATCCCACATAATTTTGGCCTATTTTCATGCATGGTTAAGAATAAATATGGTGTTGAGTACACTAGTGTGCATGGATCCTGCACAGTTTGGCTCATTTTTCATGGACATCATAATGCCCCTCCAAATCAACTTCACCATAAATGAGATTATAAAAAATTTATAAGTTCCCTTTTAATAGTAATGAAAAAAAATTGAAACAATAATGAAGTGATTTTTTTTATAATTTTCAATATAAAACTAGTATAGCATAGTGGGGTAAGGGTGAAAATGAAACAGTGAATCGAAGTGCAATCACATCACCACAACTAAGCATTTTCCCTCCTAGGAAAAGATACATTTTATGGAATTATGAAACAAGACATTTCTAAATTCATATATATTTAACATTCAATTAAAATTTAATTCATGATAGAAATGTGATCAATGAAAAACACACAAAAAGGAGTTATTCTCAATGATCAGTGAAAAAGACGTCTCAAAAAATGTATCCAAATTAAAATATAAGATATGCATGACACCATTTAAATAAAATAATTAAAAAATATATAATTTTACTAAATCTCCATGTCTATGTGTGAAAACCATTTCATTCTCTTCTTTTCACTTTCAATAGATTAAATATAAGTTATTTTAATAATTCTCTACTTACAATATTTTTTACACCGAACTTTATCCACATCCTTTGAAATCAAATTTCAAAACCCAAACACATAAGCATTACCATAATTCAATCCATAAGAATCCAACCTAGATATCCTCATATGATGTACATTTCTTCATTCCACTAATTTTGTAATGTTCTCTTGGAAAAAATCTCACACTCTTCACCCAACCCTTGTTTGATCTCTTATTGACAGAAATTGCAGTAGTTATAACAAGATCAAAAGTCTGGGAAGTGTGGTTTTTTAACTATCAAATATACAAAACATTTTTTTTGTGTTTTTATAGGGTGTACAATAGTCAAATAATAGGTACACAAACATAATTCAATTTCGTATCGTTAAGAAATTGATCGGATAACGAAACAACGTATGGAAAAATGATTTTCTCAATATAAAAAAATCTACATACCTCTTATTTACCGTCTGTTATGTATGAAATTTTCACATTTCATGGTTGCGTGAAAAAATGTGTGGATCGATTAAGTATTTTTATTTTTTAATAAACAATTAACAAAAAGGAATCATTCTTCTTAAATATTTCTTAATGATAAAACCATTTATTTCATCAAAGAAGAACTAAATTTCAAAAGAATGCCACACTGTATTGCTTTTTTTCTAGAATGCACATTGCATCAGATTTTTTTAAACGCTAAAACAACATCAAATAAAGAAATTCCATAAGAATTTTCAATATCTCTTATGATTAAACGTGCATCATTTTACAAGATAATGTGGGCATAAGAAAAGTAATATTCATGCAAAAAAAGTGAGGTGGAGGGAAGGGGGAATGTAAAAATACAATTCTACAAACTAAAAAGAGAAGAAAAATAAAGATAATGAAAGTTTCTAACTAAACCAAGAATATAACCATCCCCCACACCAAAATTGGGCACTGTCCTCACAGTAAGAAAATAGAATGTGGAAAGTAAAAAATAAAACCTGGTGAGTTTCATTCATAGATTGCTTCTTGAACATGGAGTTCATCCCTCGGGGACTCCGAAATAGATTCATGGAAGTGCTTCAGCCCCTACCCATTGACGGTGAAGGTTTTCTTGTTTTCTTCATTTTTATCATGGACAAAACCAAATGAAAAGACATTAGTAACAGTGTGTGGGCCAACCCAGTGGGATCAAAGCTTACCAAGATGTAACTTTAGCATTGAATTATAGAGGACAACATTCATACCAATGCAGAACTGGTGATAAAGGATGAGATAGTCATGCGCAGCCTTGGTATGCTAATTATAAATCATGGAGTTCATATATGAATCTATTATCATTTCTTCTTGCTCTTGAATTTGTAACTTCTTTTGATCACCTGCACTAGAAAGATTATAATACCATTGTTTGATGGCCTAGTAAGCCCGATACTCAATATCAACTGGTAAGTGAAATTTCATTCTAAACAAAACCCATAGGTTGACAATACAATGGGAGTTTTAAAAGAAGTATTATAGGATGATAATGAATCATCAAGTTGGAGACTCCAATGTTTTCTATTGGTTTGAACCATTTTTTTCAGAATCTTTTTTAACTCACTATTTGACTCCTTGGATTGACCATTGGTATGTGGTTGATATGTAGTAGAAAATCTATGACTGACTCCATACCGATGCGAATGTTATTGCATTATTCGGTTGCGGAAATCAGAAACCTGGTAACTAATGATGAACCTATTTAAGCCAATCCTAAACAATATGTGGGATCTAAAAAAATTCTACAATGGTTTTATATTCATCATTCCATTAATCTCATTCTTGTAATTTTTTTGACACGTAATCATCTTCCAGAAGAATGTACATGTTTCCAATAGAATTTGGTAATTATCTCATTATGTCAATGGCCCAAACATTAAAACATTCATGAAAGAGAAAAGGTTTTTGTGGAATTTCATTTCTTTTAGAAAAATTCCATATTCACTGACAATGAGGACACAATTTTCAAAATTCATTGTCATTCGGAAAAAGTATTGGTCAAAAGAGACGAGAAACAAGTAACTTGTGAGTAGTCCATTGGGGACCAAAGTTCCCCCTATAAGCCAGACTGTGGTAGTATCCAATGAATGACTGAAACTCACTATGGGGAACCCAATGCCTAAGGATCTGATCACTACATGTGCACCAGTGGTAGGGGTTATCCCAAATATACCAATGAGACTCATGTTTTAGATGATCATTGGGGTTTTTATTGAAAATAGTACAAATGAAATATTCTACCAAATAATTTTCAGTTACGACTTACCATTGTATAACATCATTAACTCAGTACAATTTCTCATCCGGAAACATCTCATTAATTGTAATATAGGTCGACGATTCAATGTACGAGGATGGGAGGATCCTACTAATATAGTCAGCCACCACATTATTTGATCCTTTTTTATCCCAAATTTACTAATTGAATTGCTGATGGAGGAGCATCTAGTTAATGAGACATGTTTTGGATTCATTTTTCTTAAGGAGATACTTAAGGGATGCATGGTTGGAGAATACAATTACTTTAGGCCCCAAAATATATGACCTATATTTTTTCAAGGAAAACACAATTGAAATGATTTTTTTTTCAGTGGTGCTGAATTTTTTGGGCAAGGTCTAATGTACGTGATGCATTGGCAATGACATGTGGATCTTGATTGACTATTTGTGATTGGACTTACCCAACTTCATAGTTAGAGTAATCACACATGAGCTCTTGTGGTAAATAACACCAAGGAGGTTGGATTACCGGGGCTGACATGAGTCTCCATTTTAACTTATTAAAATATTCTTCACATTAATTATAAAAAACATATTAATTTTCTTTTTGGAGAAACAGGGAGAGGTGGGGTGCAATTTTACTGAATTCTTGAATGAAATGATAGTAAAATCTATCATGACCTTCGAATAACCACACATCCCAAACATTTTTGGGAAACGGTAGGGAATAAATGAAATCCAATTTTTATTTATCGTCTTGGATACCATCTCCAGAAATGAAAATACTAATAACTATATCATGTCACACCATGAAATGACATTTCTCTTAATTTAACACATGATTCATTTCAATACAGCCACATAGGACTGAATCAAGACTACTCAAACAATCATCAAAAGAGGATCCATAATCAGATAAATATTCCATGAATACCTCTATTCAATTTACTAGGTAATCAGAAAAATAATAATCAGACATTGCTGGAAAGTACCTTGATCGTTGAACATACCAAATATAATCCATCTATAGGCCAATGTGCTAAAAGGTCGTGTAAATTTCATCGTTTCCGGGTCCTCGGAGGAAATATGGATATGAATGTATCTTGAATACCAATCAAGAAAACAATAATTGAACTTCCCAGCTATCCTCAAAAGAACATAGTTAATGAATGGAAATGGTAAATGGTCATTACTTGTGTGTTAGTTTAGACAGTGATTGTCTATGCCGACTACCCAACTATTCCACACACGAGTTAGAAACATTTCATTGTTATCAATTTTGATTACTGTAAGGACAATTTTTTTAGTAACTACATTAATGGTAATAACCCATTGGATTTTAGAGATGTGTAAAATGATTCCATTAGCAAATAATTTAGTTTCCACATTTTTTACAACTTCTATGAGGTTTGGGTTCAGTTGACATTGGGCATACCTCACTGGTTTAGACTCATTATTTAATAAAATATTATGTGTGAAAATTGATTGGATAATACATAAAATGTTCACAAGTTTCCATCCCAATCTATGATTATACTCCAACAAAAGTCCATGCAGTCCCAATTAATACTAATGAGGGAGTGAACTAGAAATGTTGATGGGAAACATGTTTCCATTCTCAAGATATGAATATTTATAATAATGATGATGTTGTATTAGTTCCAACTATAGTGAATTTTGGATTCATGTGAGTGTGGGTAAAGGTGAGAGATCATTTATATCATTTAACTACTCAATGGTATCATCATCAGATGAGGAATTAGAGTTGACAAGATTAGTAGTATCATCGATGGTCGTTGGATCATCAGTGTTCAGAAAATAATCAATTAATAAATATGAATTCCATTTTTCTAGACCACTACAACAATCAATGCATGATTCATTACGATGAAATTCATTCCAGGATGAAAACTCCGAAAGGGGATTGGGGGAATGAAAATATTTTTTTTCTATTGAAGGGAGTACATCAATTGAATTTATAGAGAGGGAGGAATGTTCATGTGAGGGGTGCTTCATGGAATCATGGATATTGAAAAGTAATATGGCACCACTAAATTTCATAGATAATATACCAATATGGAAATTAAATATGGTTTTGGTGGTTTTCAAGAAGTGTCACCCCAATATAATTGGGGCATGTCCATTCATCATATCACCTTCCATTTTAAGCACATAAAACCAGCAAGAAAAATTAAAATTTTCAAGCTTAAAATAACATCCTATAACACACTAGAGGGGTGTGCAGTACCCCGATTGGCAAGGTGGACAAAAACTATAGTGGGATTTAGTTCTCTGACCTACAATGAAGAGCAAATGGAGAGATGGATATCATTTATAGAAGCACCTAAATCAAGCATAACATTAGAAAAGGAATACTCCCATATGGTTCATGGAATAGAGAATGTCACAGGATCGTTGCACTTGATGGGATGTGATGGATATATTTATTCATGTATTCTCCTTCCCAATATCACCTTTTCAAATCCATGAAGTTTCCTTTTGGGTGTACACATCTCCCACAGAAACTTGGTGTATCTTGGAATTTGATTCACGACATCAATCAAGGGAATGTTATCCTGCACTATTTAAAAGTTTTTAATATTTCCCTATGATGTTTAGTTTCATTTTGTTTTCTTGATTTTGTGGACATTTGGAGAAATCGAAGAGGAATGGATGTGATAGGATACTCATCTAATGTCTCAATATTTCCTTTTGTAGGGCTTCTCTCAGGAGAAGGATTTTCTTGTCTTGTACTATTTTTTGTAGTTAGGATGGTTTTTTCCTCAGGATTGGTCGAAACTATTAGAGGGGTCTTTTGGATTTTATGATGAGTTCCACTCATAAGGGTGGTGGAACTAACATTTCCGTTATACCAAGTGTTAAATACATGTTGAGAATGTTGTTTAACCGGCCTGTGAATCTAAATTCCCCCCCACCGAGTTATCTAGTTGGTGTAATTGGGTTTTGAGGTTTCTTATGGATGCTTGGGTCGTTTTCTGGAATTAGAGATTATTAGTATCCATTTTTTCATCATATCTTCTAGGCTAGGCATGGGTTTTTGAGGGGGAGGATCGAAAGGCCTTTCCTGTAGTTGGGTATTTCTGGGTGGTGGTGGTGGATGACTACTATAACCCTATTGGTTCCATTATTTTTGAGGTTGGAATGATTACTCCCATTTCCTATATGCTTGGGTTTCTTTCCACCCATGGTTGGATGGATAGTATGGTACTTTCATAATGTTTTGGTTTTTGGGGAGGCCTTGAAAGATTGCCTCACTACTCTCAGATGATTCCCTTAATTGAGGACATGGGCCGGAGTAGTGGGCATCAGAAGAACATATATCTCAATGGATGGGAGGAGGATATTGGGATTTCCCTTGAGAAAAAGATTGTTTTGAGGAAGGTACATACCCCTTCGAACATTGTTCTTATGTTCTTCATGAATTCGGTAGATTCCAACACATTGATACCTTGAATGGCCACATTAGACATTGTAGAAAATCCAAGAGGGTTTGCTTCCATGTTATCATTTAATATTCTTGCAGTAATTGGGGTCTTATCTACCAGCGCACCTCTTGCAATAGCATCATCCATTTTTCAATCAATTGGAATTAAACATCATAAAAAATTATATTAAAATTTGATCACTTATTTGATGGTGTGGGAAACATTAACATAACCTTATAAATATTTCCCAATATTCATGATGTGTTTCTCATTGATATTTTCTTATACCACATATTTCATTCCTTATTGTTTCAGTTCGAGAGGTTGTGATATATATTTTTAAGTGAAATGAGTTTCACGTCCTCTCAGCCTCTAATTAGTGAATTAACATAGTAAATCGGGACGTCTAAAGTTTCTTGTAATGAAAATTGGAATTCTTTTTTTGTTACATGTTATTCATTCACATTATAAGGTTTTAATGTAGAAAAAACAGTTGAAATTCCATTATGTGTTTAAGTGGATCATCTGCAAAAATTCCATGAAATATTGGAAATAAGTAAATTAGACCATATTTTCAATAAAAAATGGGTGCCTCGACTTGTATTTGATTATATGTGGGATGTATATGAACATAAGGTGAGGTTAGTTATTTTAGTGCATTTTTTTCAGACATTATATACTCATTAATTTCATGGTCTACATTTCATCAAGATGAAGAGGGGTTTAAAAAAGTCTCAAATTCTAGTGTGTCCTCCATCAAAGAGTTGCCATGTACATCTTGAGGTCCCTAACGTAAGATCCTCTCTAGTTCATGTTCAGAAGGTGGTAATTCTCCTTGATTGGAACACATCAAGCACAAAACCTACATAATATAAAAATCATAACACAATCATATAGGTAAAGGTATGTGATAAAACAAATAAATATTCACAAAATTTACAAAAATCTTATTAAAAACACGAACTAAAAACCAAAGCGCTCCCCAGAAACGAAGCCAAATTTTGACTGTGTTGTTATAAAAGGTCAAATTTATTGTTATTTAATGATTATTTTGTAGTATAGGGTTTAAAATAGGTCATATCTAAAGGAGAGTTAATAGGGTTTGAGTGTGTATTTTTTAATAAGAATATTAAAAGATAGGGTGATTTTGTAAAAAAATTAAAAAGTAACATAACGTAAAAAGTTGTAAAATTGAATGAAATAATGGATTTTCAAAAATATAAGATAAAAAAGTGATCATTTATTGGTTAATACATCACATTAATAGTTCCTCATTATTAATGTATTGTTATGTTTCAGTGCAATCCTTTGGTTTAGGGTTAACTAAGATATTGGTTCCCCTCTATCCTCTTAAAATGATGCACAAAGAACCACCTATTGACACATAAATCATGTTGTAAAGGATTGGACCTCAAGCATATATTGTGATTTTACAAAGAATAATTAAATCTCATTTATGTGTAATATAAAGAGGATTCTAGTATTTTCCATTCAGACAAATCCACAATTCCTAATTGAATCTCAACCCAATCGGTATCGAAACGAGAAATTTTTCATTTCATTAAGCCAAAAAAATGAATTCATATAAGAATAATATAAATATTAATCATAAGTGAAATAATTCACACACAAATTACAAAAATCCAGTACAATATAAGGTTCCAGAACTCCCTCTTCATTTGTGTAGCTCCATCGCAATGATCAGCCACCATTTTTCTCGACATCTGAAGGAGGATGAAGTTCGGGTGGAACTGTTTCATCGTTATTGGAACCACATTAAAGATAGCGGTCCCCAAAACATCAAGTATAAGTAGGAGACTCCGTTATGACTCCAAAATGGTATAGAATCACTTTTGGTTTGAACTCTCAAAATAGGATCCCAAGCATCCATTTTATAGGAAATGTGGAAGGTGGTTTTTGGAACATGGATTGGGTAAAATGACTTGGCCCGTGGTTTTAGAGAACATTACAATCAAATATAAGTGTGTAATGAACTAGAATCATGTTTCACCAACTATTTAATGTCTCCACAGAATTTTTGGATCCATTTGAACTACTATAGATCATAATATTGATAAAATATAGAACACTGCATTTCACTTTTTGCAGATTTGATTCATTGGACAGATCAGTTTGGATGGGAACTGTAGAAGAATAATATGGCTTTGGTTCTTTCATAAGAAATGTATCTTATTAAATTTTGGACTATCCCACATAATTTTGGCCCATTTGGATGAATGATTTAGTAGAAATATGTATTTGAGTCCACTGGTGTGCATTGATCTTCCGCACATTGGCCAATTTTTCTTGGGCATCATCACGTGCCCTCCAAGACACCTCCATATTCAATGAGATTATGAAAAAAGTATCATTTTCCATTTTAACAGTACTATATACAACTTAATTGAAATAGATCGGATAAAAAATGGTACTTTGGTCCTATCCTATATAAAACACCTTTTTTTGTTTTTAGGGCCTACAATAGTAAGATAATAGCTACAAATGCATTGGTCAGTTTGGTACAATAATGAATTTCATTAGATAAGTAAAGAACATATGAAAAATTCATTTTGGAAAGTAGAGAAATCCCAACAAGAATTATATTTACCTTTTGTTAAGTATGAAAAATCACATTTAATGGTTGGGTGAAAAAATGTTTGGAGAGACTAAGTAATACAATTTTACCTTAAACTATTAAAAAAAGGGAACCATTCTTCTCAAAGGTTTCCAAATGATACAACCGTTTATATCATCGGAAAATAAGTAAATTTCAATATAATGTCACACTATAGTATTGATTTTTTTTTGAACTAAACAATCCATTAAATTTTTTTGAATGCCAAAACAATGTGAAATATGGAATTTCCACATGCATTTTCAATATCTTCCAAGATTAAACCGGAATCATATCAATGATAATGTGGTAAAAAAGTAATATTTCGGCATGCAATTCATGGGGAGGGATAGGGGAAAGTATCTATAGAATTCAACAAGATGAAAAGATAAAACGAAAAATGGTGATGAAAATTTTTAACTAATAGAAGAATATACCTGTACCCCCACACAAAAAGTGTTTTTTGAGCTCACTATAAGAAAATAAAATGTTGAATGTGAGGATAAAACCAAGTGAATTTCATTCATATATTTCTTCTTGAACATGGAGTTCCACAATCAGGGACTCTTAAATGGGTTCATGGAAGTTCTTCAGTTGTTGCCGATTGACAGTGATATTTTTCGTTGTTTATTCATTTTGATCCAGGAAAACACCAAAGGGAAACACGTTAGTAATAGTTTATGGCCCAAACCAGGGGAGAATTAAGCTTACCTGGATGAAACTTCAGCCTTTCATTGTATATAAGGACCTTCTTACAAATACGGAACTGACGATGAAGGATTGGACGGTTGTGGTCAGCATTGATACGCTCTTTATAAATCATGAAGTTCTTATATTCATCTCTTCTTATTTATTATAACTCATGAATTTGTACCTTCCTATGAGAACATGCACTAGAAAGATTAGAATTACCTTGTTTGATGGCCCAGTTCGACCTGTGCTCAATCTCAACAGGCAGGTGACAACTCATTCCAATCCTAAGCCAATAGTGTGACATAACAATAGGAGTTTTAAAAGCAGTACGGTAGGACAATAATGAATCGTCAATTCAAAGACTCCATTCATTTCTATTGAGTAGAACCATTTTTCAAGAATTTTTGTTACATCACTATTTGATACCTCAGCTTGACCATTGGTCTGTTGGTGATATTGTAAAGATCCAATCTTTTTGAATTGTATATTAATATACTCTTAACGACTTAAAAGAGATGTTATTGGTTAATGCAGAAAGAAGAGTGGATGGCTTCATCCAGTAGAATCAAACCATATGAAGCCCCCTTATCAGAGCTTGGGAAGGTGATGGCATATTCGGTCTTCGCTTTGGACCAAGCCCGAGCCGAACTCCAGTGTGTCAAGCTTGAACGGAACCGCCTACGAGAGTAGTCCTAGTTAGTGGAGATTACTACTAGGGAAATGTTATCAAATCCTCCCTCAGATTATCTCACCTTAGCACACCTTACACATAGGTCATATTCTGGTGTTGTAATGGGCTATGTAACGAGACCGTAACTACTTTGTGTAATCGTTTGAGATAAATAAAATTGTGAATTCTCTCTATGGTGATGTTTGTTAATTTTCAAATGTCCGGATAAAAATAGGATGTATCTTATGGATGAATTTTTTAAAAAATGGATATTTTAAAATATTTATGTAAACCTTAAATAATTATTGATGTGTAAGAATTTTCAAAAAAATTCTTCTGCAAATGTGTTCAGAAAAAAATTTAGAGTCTAGTAAGATCAACATAATTTTGGGTCAATAGAATTTAATGAATTCTGATTTTATGCTTACGATTAGTAATGTGACCAATTTGATTAGTAATCACACTTAAAGAAAGTATTAATATATTTTAGGCACCTTTATTAAGTAATGTTATTCAATAAAATGGTTAAATAATGGTTTCATAAATTATTAGTCATGTATTTGTTTTTTTGGGAGAACAGTGTTTTTAATTAAAAATTAAATTAAAAATATTCAGAAAATTATTTTTATAAAATGGACCTTATTTTTTAACTCAGAGCATCGATATTATGTTAATGTAATTTTTTTGGGATTTTTCTGAGAAAGTTGAATTTTCGATGAATAGTTAAAATACGGTTTTTAAGTTACGGGTGTTTAATGACATCCTAACTACATCATGATGATGTGATGAGATATTTTAAGGGATGTCCGACTAAAGGGTATGAATTATTGTATGATGGGTCCCATGTGTCTAAAACCATGGGAAAATACCATGGGAAAGCCCATGGTTTTTCCTAAACTACCAATTTGGTGTCCCTTGGGCATTAATGCCTGGTCCGCTCATATTCCCTAAAACTATCCACACATACTTCCATTATTTTTCATTACCAACTCTCCCTCAACGAAGCTCTGGTCTACTTACCTCCCAAAGAGTTCTTCCAAGGTTCCCCCGTGCCCTTAAGGTCCAATCCTTTGAGTGTTAAGAGTTACTTTTTATGGTAAGGGATCCATCCTCTCTCTTTCTTTTTCAAATAATATCTTTTAAGTCATTTCATGTATGATCCATGTTCTTATGTTGGAGGATGTTCTTTTATATTCCTCAAACATCCATTTTCATGTTCATATGATAATATATCCCCTATTACACTCATAATTTCGTTTGATGAATGTTTAAGTGGCGTCGTTAGGCTGCCGAAATTTTGGTAACGGGTTCTTTCGTCATTCTAGTTTTCAAGATCTATTTTTATGTCAAGTCTATACATTTCCTTTTTTTATGTTGGGGTATTATCTCTATATCTATCATAATGATATTTTATTTTTATATGATGAGAGACCCTATTTGATCACATAAAATCAGTATTTTGATGTTTTAAGTATCGCCGTTAGGCCGCCGAATTTTCATAAGAGAAATCTCATTTTTGTCTCCTTCCATGTTATTCATTTTATATGGTATGTCCTTAAAATTTCATTACCTTGTTCTTATATCCATTATATTCTGTCTCTCTAATGTTTTATTGGTCATTAATGAGTGGGGGACCCATGTCCCCTCACTTTTCAATATTTTCTAAAACCGCATAACATAGTTGTTATGCTGCAGAATTTTTTTCTCAAAAAGATTCTCTCTTTTTTCAAAATATTTTATTTTATTAAGTGGATACTCAAAGATAAAACTTATATATATGTATTCAAATATATAACAAATCACTATTTTAAATTCTGGGATTTACATACCTAAAACCAGCTTTCCTATTACTGTGGGTTTAAAGGGACATAAAGATCATGTCTTTAAAGTAGTTTTTAAAACGTTATGATTATGAAATGACACCCATTTATATTATGATATATGGGTTATTTATGAAATTTCTGATGATGATATATGTGGATCAAATGATTAAAAAGGAAAATTTAGGGGTGCGCCCTGACAGCGCTCCAATGCGTTGGGTAAAAATGTAATCTCTAGGGAAGACAATTTTTAACGATATCTTGGTGAATAACCTTGTAATTTTTAATGACACCTTGGGGATGGACCTTGTTGAAACGAAGATTATTTTCTAAGATAAATGTTGTAACCACATCTTCATGTTATAAAATACATTATTTTTATTATGATATGCCTCATTATTTTTTTCTCATGTCTTAAAGTTCTTTTTCATGACTTTATTGATGTATCTCAAGTTCACATGTTAAATGTTTCCCTTGTTTCCCTTACTCAACCTTCTTCTCGCCCTTTATTTTGATGTATGTCCCTAGGTTATGAGTTGTAGTAATGAACATAGGATAAACAAAAGGTGATGCCTTTCAAGTGTTTAAGAAGAATGTTTTATGTTTGCATGTATTAAGTTCCTTGTTTCCAAGACACTAAACTTTAAAGATCCTCGGTTTTGTATTTTGTAATGAAAGATAATGTGATAAGAAGGAGGTCTGCATTAGTTGGTATCAAAATAACGTTAGTTATTTATGGAAATTAGGATATGAAATTTTAGTATGAACACTATAGAAAAGATTAAATATTAGGAGAAATTCCTCGTATTTTGGTGAGTATTGAGTATGTGGTTTATCAAACAAGTACATCCATGTCTGGATACGAGTTGGTAGAAGCGGCTCTCGCACAGATGTACATAGGGGTAAAACCCAAAAACACCAATTTGAGCTAGACTCGAACGAGAACTGGAGCATGATAACGGACCTTGTTGTACTCTTTTTTACGACACTCCCGGGGGATATGATTGGTTAATTTCAAGGTTTTATGAATCATTATGAAAGAATAATAGAGAAATATAGTTGTTCAAGCATGAAGTTTTAAGACGTATAATCATTTATAGTTAGATGATTTGAAAATGAAACAAGTTTCTCACTCTGATTTTATTCTTTTAGAAAATGGCGACAATAGGAGGAACCGTTCAAATGGTGACCGCAATGGACCATGCACTGATGGCCCCCTAATGGAAGCCGGAATGGAAAAATTCATGCAAATGATGAACCAAATGACTGATGTTTTGAGTAATAACATTAATCAAGAAGAGAGGATGGTCTCACCACAAATGGAACAACATTCTGTTGAGTCCTTCATGCGTCAACAACCACCAACATTCAGTGGATCTACTGACCCACTAGTTTCAGAACAATGGATAAGCTCCATTGAAAAGATAATTTTTGTACTTTATTATTTGGAACAAGAAAAAGTCACCGTTGCTGTTTACTGCCTAGAGGCAGAAGCTAATAAGTGGTAGTCACTGATCAAAAACACGAAGACAAGAGGAGATATGGAAGCTATGCAGTGGGAAGAGTTTAGGGGAATATTCTTCAATAAGAATTTCCCTCATTCGATGAGAACGAGAATGGAGAATGAATTTCTCAAGCTGAAGAAGAAGGAGAATGAATCTGTTGTAATCTACGAGATGAACTTCACAAGGCCTTCCTGTTATAACTCATGATTATTCATGGACCCTAAAGGTAAGGTTGATAGATTCTTTGTTGTACTACGACATCATCTGCGGATAAATCTAGCCAACAGGGACTATGATATCTATGAAGATATAGTTCGAAGTGCTATGAAAGTCAAACTGGAGTTTGGTGAGACACAGTGGTCTCACAAATCTAATGAGAATAAGAGAGCTCTATAACAAACCCTGGGAAGATGCTTTGATTAGGAAGGAGGTGGAAAGAAAATTCAACTTTCCACATGCAATTAATATGGGAAGATGCATTCAGGGAACTGCTTGATCAGAAGTGGCAAGTGCTACAAGTGTGGAAGAGAAGGCCATATTGCTCGGAATTGTCATAGTGATGTGAATCATCAACTTCCCAACACTAAAGACCGAGGAAATATGGTTCTATCCCTATTCGAAGTCAAATTCTTCATGTGTGGACAACTTGGGAACTTTCTTATTCACTTTCCAAATATGAGGGTAGTAGAAGGGAATCACCATCTACCTCAGCAAAGGCCAAGGGATCAAGGTCGTACTATTGCAATCACAACAACTGAAGTTGATGTTCCGAATGACGTGGTAGTTGTTACTATTTTTGTCCTCTCAAAACTAGAAAGTACATTGTTTTATTCTGGTTCTACGCATTCCTCTATTTCTTCCATGTTTGCAATGAATATAGAATCAATCCCCAAACTTCTAGAGGTAGAGTTGTTTGGAAATACTCTAAGTGGGATTATCCATGTATCGACAGTGTTTAGAGACTCTAGTGTTTACTTTAGTGAGCACAATCTTATCACAAATCTATAGTCATTCCCATGATGGAATTCGACGTTGTACTAGGGATGAACTGGATCTCAATGTTTAATGCTAAGATCAAATGTAGAAGTAATGAAATCTCAGTAGTCTTGAATGAATGACCTTCAATTATCTTCCAAGGAGAGATCTCTCGACCTGATCCCGGGCTAGAGGCACCTTATATATACTTATTTATGGAATTAATCGATGAGGATGAAGAAGGAAAAGTGAGTATATAAATAGAAGACGTTTCGATTGTTCAGGAATACATGGACATATTTCCTGCAGAGTTACATGTACCTACCCCCGAAAGAGAGGTAGAGTTATCCATTGAACTCGTACCTAGATCTCAACTGATATCAATGTCCCCTTATAGAATGGAAAATGTGGAGCTACGGGAGTTAAAGAAACAACTCCAAGACTTGTTGGATAAGGGGTTTATCAGAACGAGTGTGTCTCTTTGGGGAGCACCAGTTCTGTTTGTGAAGAAGAAGGATAGATCAATGAGGCAATACATTGATTATAGAGAACTTAATGAGATCATAGTGAAGAACAAATACCCTCTTCCAAGAATTGATAATTTATTGGACCAACTTCGTGGGGATCAATTCTTCTCCAAGATTGATCTTCGATCTAGTTATCATCAACTGAGGGTGAAGAAGGAAGATATTCCAAAGATAGCCTTCTGATCAAGATATGGGCATTATGAGTTTACTGTTATTCCATTCTGTTGAATAATGCTCCTTCTATATTAATGGATTTGATGAATAGAATCTTTAAGGACTACCTTGATAACTTTGTGATAGTTTTTATTTAAGATATTTTGATATATTCAAAAATTCGTGAAGAGAATGAAGATAATATAAGGGTCATTTTTCAAACTCTATGGAAGGAGAGGCTCTTTGGAAAGTTCAACAAGTGTGAGTTTTGGTTACAACAATTGGCTTTCTTGGGGCCCATCGTAACCAATGAAGGAATCTCGGTTGACCTTGAAAAGACAATGGTTGTAGAAAAGTGGCCTCAAACCACAATAGTAACTAAGATTCATAGTTTCCCTGGTTTAGAAGGATATTATAGGAGGTTTGTTGAAAACTTTTCATGGATTTCTAATCCACTAACCATGTTGACTCGAAAAAGGGTTATGTTCATCAGGAAAAAGGAATGCGAAGAATGTTTCCAAGTGCTAAAGAAAAGATTGGTTACTACACCTGTGTTAACATTACCCTCTAATGGAGAATGATTCTTTATTTTTATTAATGCATCTGTGAAAGGTCTTGGGTGAGTCCTCATGAAAAATCTAAAGGTTATTGCTTATGCATCTCGTCAGCTAAAGCAACATGAACAGAATTATCCTATGCATGATCTAGAGCTGGCGGTAGTTATTTTCTCTCTAAATATATGGAGGAACTGTCTTTAGGGGGAGAAATGTGATATATACACCAGCTACCATCGTTTAATGTATATTTTCACGCAGAAAGAATTGAACATGAGACAAAAGAGATGGTTGGAGATTATTAAAGACTATGATTGTTCAATTAATTATCACCCTGGAAGAGAAAACAAAGTCACGAATGCGTTAAGCAGGAATGACCCTGTTTTTCTAGAAACAATGAGTATCCTAGGAGATCCTTTGATTAAGGATATAGTAAAACTGGACATGGGAACTTTATGGGAAGGGACATCATCAACCCTATCCCAAATTATTTCTCAACCTTCATTACTAGAGATGATCAAGAAGGTTCAAAATGATGATCATTTTTTGTAGGAGAAGTTTGAGGCTATGAAGGATGGGAAGTGTTGTGATTTCATTTTTATCAAGAAGGTGTAGTGAAATTTTCTACAAGACTAAGTGTTCCATATCTTCTGGGGATAAAAAATAACTGACGGATGAGGCTTATAGATCGACTTTCTCTATACATCCTGGAAGCACTAAAATGTATAGAGACCTTCGTGATCATTATTGGTGGGATAATATGTAGAGGGAGATTGCTGATTACACTACAAGGTGCCTGCTGTGTCAACAAGTAAAGTCAGAAGGAAAACTTCCTAAGGGGTTATTATATCCACTACCCAAACCAACATGGAAGTGGGATAATATCTCTATGGACTTTGTCACCAGCCTCCCGAGAACATCCAAAGGGAACAATGCTATATGGGTTATACTGGACCATCCCACCAAGACTGCCCATTTTATCTCTATTGGGGAAGATTTCTCTCGGGTTCATCTTGCCATGATATACATAAAGGAAGTGGTAAGGCTGCATGGGGTACCAAAATCCATCGTATCTGATCGTGATCCAAGATTCACATCAAATTTCTGGGGAATTTTTCAACATGCTCTGAATAGTGGATTCAATTTTAGTATAGTCTATCATCCTCAAATTGATGGCCAATCTGAAAGGACTATTCAGAAACTTGAGGGCATTCTGAGATTATGTTCAATGGAATTTAAAGGTGGATGGGATCAACACCTCACATTAGTTGAGTTCTCCTATAAAAACAGCTTCCATTCAAGTATTCAAATGGAATCCTATGAGGCTCTGTATGGAAAGCGATTAGAAATTGTTACTTGTTGGGATGAAGCTGGTGAGTGAAATCTTCTTGGGCCTGATCTTGTTCAAGTGATGATAGAAAAGATTCATGCCATCAAACAACACAAAAAGGCTGTTCAAAGTCGGAAGGAGAGCTATGATGACAACTGTGGAAGGAACTTGGAGTTTGGTGTAGGGACAAAGTCTTCCTTAGAATTTCTCCATGGAAGAGAGTCATGTGGATTGGGAAGAAAGTGAAGCTCATCCCTAGGTACATTGGCCCCAATGAAATCCTTTATCACATAAGATCAGTGGCCTATCGTCTAGCCCTTCCACCAAACCTAACTCAAGTTCACGATGTCATCCATGTATCTCCCGTGAGGAAGTACATACCCGACCCTTCGAATGTACTGAACCCAGAGGTGGTGCAACTAGAACATGACCTCTCTTACGAGGAGAGTCCAGTGTAGATCTTAGACAGTAGAGACAAGGTTCTACGCAACAATACTACTCACCTTGTGAAAGTGTTGTGGAGGAATCATAAGTATGAAGAAGCAATGTGGGAGCGCATGGAAACAATAAAGCAAAAGTACCCTCACCTTTTCGACATGGCCTTTGGTTAAAAATTTTGAGGACAAAATTTCATAAGTGGGGAAGAATGTAATGACCCAATATGTTTGAATAGTATATTAATCTACTCATAATGACTTAATAGAGATGTTATAGGTTAATACAGAAATATGATTCGATGGATTCATCTGGCAGACTCAAACCATATGAAGCCCACTTATCAGACCTTGGGAAGGAGATGGCATATTTAGGCTTCGCTTTGGTCCAAGCCTATGGCGAACTCTAGCGTGTCAAGCTTGAATGAAACCGCCTACGGGAGAAGTTCATGTTACTGGAGATTACTACTAGGGAAATGTTATCTGATCCTCCTTCATATTCTATAATCTTAGCAAACCTTACACTTAGGTCATATACTGTTGTTGTAAGGGGTTATGTAACGATACCGTAGCTACATTGTGTAATCGTTTGATATAAATGAAATTGTGATTTCTCCCTATGGTAAAGTTTGTGAATTTCTATATGATCGGATAAAAATAGGATGTATCTTGTGGATGAATTAAAAAAAAGGGATATTTTAAAATATTAATGTAAACCATAAATAATTAATGATGTGTAAGGATTTTCAAAAAATGGTCTTATGAAAATGTGTTCATTAAGAAATTTAGAGTCTAATAAGATCAACATAATTTTTGGTGAATAGTAATTTATGAATAGTGATTTTACACTTAGGATTAGTAATGTGAACAAATGGATTAGTAATCTAAAATAAAGAAAGTTTTAATATATTTTAGGCACCCTGATTATGTAATGTGATTCAATAAAATGGTTAAATAACAGTTTCATAAATTATTAGTCAAGTATTGGTTTTTTCAGGTGAATAATGTATTTTAATTAAAAATTAGATTACAAATATTTAGAAAATTATTTTTATATGAACTCAGAGCATTGATAATATGTTAAGGTAATTTTTGGGGATTTTTCTGGTAAAGTTGAATTTTCAATGAATAGTGAAAATACAGTTTTTAAGTTACGAGTGTTTAATGGCATCATAACTGCATCATCATGATGTGATGATATATTTTAAGGGATGACCGACTAAAAGGGTTGAATTATTGTATGAGGGGTCCCATGTGGATAAAACCATGGGAAAATACAATGGGAAAGCCCATGGTTTTTTCAAAACCACCAATGAGGTGTCCCTTGGACATTAATGTCTTGTCCCCCCACTTTCCTTATAAATACCCACACTTTCCTATTTTAGTTTTCACTCCCAACTCTCCCCCAACGAACCTCTGGTCTCATTACCTCCCAGAGAGTCCTCCCAAGGTTCCCCCAAGCCCTCAAAGTCACAAACATTGACTTTTATGAGTTACATTTTAAGGTAAGGGATCCAACATCTCTCTTTCTTTTCAAATAATCTCTTTTAAGTCATTTCGTTTCTATTCCATGTTCATATGTTGAAGGATGTTCTTTTATATTCCTCTTACTTAAATTTTCATGATCATATGATGAGAGGTCGCCTCTTACTCTCATAATTCCATTTTATTATGGTTTAAGTGGCGTCGTTAGGCTGCTGAAATTTCTGTAATGGGTTCTTTCACCCTTCTTGTTTTCAATATCTATTTTCATATGAAGTCTTTCATGTTCCTTTCTATTATGTTGGGGTATTATCTATATATATATCATACTTATCTTTTATGTTCATATGATGAGAGACCCTATTTGATCTCGTCAATTCAGTATTTTGATGTTTTAAATAACACCATTAGGCTACTGAATTTTCATAATCAAAATCTTATTTTTGTCCCCCTTCCATGTTTTTCATTTCATATGGTATATCTTTCAAATTTCATTACCATTTTCTTATATCCTTTATATTCTATCCCTCTACTGATTTATGGATCATTTATGA
Source organism: Viscum album (assembly GCA_963277665.1). NCBI lineage: Eukaryota > Viridiplantae > Streptophyta > Magnoliopsida > Santalales > Viscaceae > Viscum > Viscum album. The sequence goes on along the minus strand of OY728165.1, from coordinate 987,036,525 downwards.
GTGGGAGACCCATGTCCCCTCTCTTTTCAATTTTTCTAAAACTGCATAACATAGCCGTTATGTTGCAGAATTTTCATCTCAAAATGTTTCTCTCGTCTTCTCAAATTATATTATTTTATTATGTGGATACTCGATTCTCTTTCATATATATGGGTATTCAAATATATATCAAATTCCCTATTTTAAATTCTGGGATTTACATACATGAAACCTGGTTTCCTTTTTCAGTGGGATTAAAGTGACATAAAGATCATGTCTTTAATGTAGTTTTCAAAACGTTATTATTATGAAATGAAACCCATATATATTATGCTCTATGGGTTATTTATGAAATTTTTTATGATGATATATGTGCCTCACATGATAAAAAATGAAAATTTAAGGGTGCGCCCTGACATTGCTCCAATGAATTGGGTAAATATGTAATCTCTAGAGATGATAATTTTTGAAGATATCTTGGTGAATAACCTTAGTAATTTATAATGACACCTTGGGGATAGAACTTGGTGAAACGGAAATGATTTACTAAGTTAAATATATGAGCCACATCTTCAAGTTATTGAATACGTTATTTTTATTATTATATGCCTCATGATTTCATTCCCATGTCTTAAATTTCGTTTTTCATGACTTTATTGATATATCTCAAGTTTACATGTTAAATGATTCCCTTGTTTCCCTTACTAGGCCTTCTACTCACCCTTTCTTTTGATGTATGTCCCCAGGTTATGCGATGCAGTAATGAACCTAGGATGAACATATAGAGAAGCCTTTCATGTTTTTTAGAAGAATGTTTTATTTTTTCACGCATTAAGTTCCTGGTTTTCACGACACTAAGCCTTAAATATCCTCGGTTTTTTATTTTTTAATGATATATAATGTGATAAAAAGGTGGGATGCCATAGATATGCATTAGATACACTATGATGAACCCCATACTTACAGAAAAGTGATTTCATAGTTTGGTTATAGAAATGATATCCCTAGTCACTGATGATGAACCTAGGTAAGCCAAACCTACATATGATTTGAGTTCTCAAAATTCTACATTTCCATAAAATCATCATTATTTATAGATAATACCTCTACCCAATTTGAAATGTAATAAAGTGCTAGAAGAATGTATAATATTCAAAAGATGTTTGCAAATGGTCCCATAAAACTCAATTCCCGAAACATAAAATTATCATGAATGAGAAACAGTTTTTGTGGAATTACATTTCATCAAGGGGGATTTTCTATTCATTGGATATGAAGAAACGTTTTGAGAAATAATTGGGCATCTAGATAAATTGTTGGCCAAAAGAGAGAAGAATAAAAGACCTTGCAGTTAGTCCATTGGGGACCAATGTGGCCCGCACGACCAAGAGTATGGTTGAATCTAAGGACATACTGAATCTAGTTATCGAGAACACAACGCTTAAGGACCTGATCACTACATGTGCGTGAGAGGTAGGGTTCAGCCATAATGTACAAATGGGACTCATGTTTTAGATGACTCACTTTGTTTTTATTAAATCTGTAGGAATGATCGATGCTACCAAATAATTTAAAATTTTCATTCCAAGGAATAACATCTTGAACTCAGTACAATTTATAATCAAGAAACAAGTAATTATTGAGGATATAGGGGTATGAGTCAATGTCCGATGATGGGAGGATTCTGTAGATATGGGAAGCCACCACATTCGATGTTCCTTTTTTATCTTTATTTTCTAGATTGAGTTCCTGAAGTAGAAGAATCAAATGAATGAGACATGGTGGGACTTCTAGTTTATTAAGGAGATACCAGACGGGTGCATGGTTGGAGAATACAATGTCATTAGACCCTAAATGATACAACCTGAATTTTTTCAAGGAAAAAACAATGTCAAGTAATTAGTTTTCAGTTGTGGTGTTGTTTTCTTGGGAAAGGATCAATGTACATGAGGCATAGGCCATTACATGATGAGCTCAATCAACCCTTTGTGACAGGAATTCCCCAACTGCATAGTTAGAGTTTTCAAAGATGAGCTGAAATGGTAAATCCCACCGAGGTTGTTGGATTACAGGGGGTGACGTGAGCGTCCATTTTAAATTATTAAAAGCTTCATCACATTCATTTTCAATGAAAACCTTTTCTTTTAAGAGTAACCTGGAGAGTGTGAGTGAAATTTTACTAATGTCACAAATGAAATGGTGATATAATCTAGCATGACCTCCGAAAGTCCGCACATACTATACATTTTTGGGGAATCGTAGAGAAGAAATGACATCCAATTTTGATTTATCTACATGGATACCATACCCATAAATGATATGCCCCAAAACTATACCTTGTCACACTAGGAAATGACATTTATCATAATTTAATTCTACATTATATTCAATATAGTGATGTAGGACTGATGCAAGAATAATCAAACATTCATCAAAAGAATATCCATAAATAGTAAAATCATCCATTAATACTTCCATGAAATTCTCTAGGTAATCTAAAAAATACTAACTATACATCACTGGAATGTACCTAGAGTATTGAAATACCAAATTTCATCCTTATGTATGAAAATGTTCATATGGTCCAAGTGAAGGATGAGTTTCTCTGGTCCTCCGGGGAAATATGGATTTGAATGTATCATGAACACCCATAAAGAAAACATTAATTGGAATTCCCTGCTATCCTCTCAATCATTTGGACAATGATTGAAAATTTTAAATGGTCCTTCCTATTGAGTTAGTTTATTCGGAAATAAAATATTCATACACACCATCTATTCTGCACAAAAGTTAGAACAAATTCATTATTTTCATTTTTGATTACTGTAAGGCCCATTTTTTTAGGAACTAATTTAACTGGGCTAACCCAGTGACTTTCTGGGATGTGGTAAATGATTCCAGCAACCAATAATTGTGTTATCTCATTTTTTCACAAATTCTAGGACATATGGGTTCAGGTGATGCTGTGCTGGCCTCACTGGTTTAGCCTCATTACTTAATAAAATATGAGGTGTTCAGATTAATGAGCTATTATAAGAAATATCTTCAAGTGCCCATCCCAATCCATGTTTGTACTCTGTCTAAAGTTCTAGAAGTCTTAATTCAAGCTCAAGAGGGAGTCAACTGGTAATGACGATGGGAAACTTGTTTCCATTTTCATGATATGAATATTTTAAATCTTGTGGCAATTGTTTTAGTTCCAAATCAGGTGGATTTTGGATTGAATGGAGTTTTTGAGAAAGTGAAAGGTCACTGATCTCATCTAACTACTCAATGGTGTCATAATTAGATGAGGAATGATCTTTTAGAATCTTAACTATATCATCGATGGTCATTATATCCTTAGTGTTCAAGAATTTATCAATTAACAAAAATGGTAGACATTTTTCTAGACTAGTACAATAATCAATTCATGATTCATTACAAATAAATTCAATCAATGATGAAAAATCATAAATTGTATTAGGGGTTTGAAAAGAAGTGTTTTCATTGGAAGGGAGTACAAAAATTGAATTTACACTGGGAGAGAGGAATGTTATTTTGAGGGATGCTTCATGGCATCAAGGATGTTGAAATGCACTATGTCACCAAAAAATTCCATAGATAATGTACCATTATGGAAATTACTTATGTTTTTTTTGATGCTTTCAATAAGGGCCACCAAATTATATTCCGTTCCTGTCCATTCATCCAATCATCTTCTATTTTAAACACATAAAATCAGCAATAAAAATTTAATTTTTTTCCTCAAGAGAACATCCTCTATCACCCCATAGTGGTGAATGGTATTCCGGTTGGACAGTTGAACAACAATTCAAGTGGGATGTAGTTCCCCAACCCACAATGAATTGTAAATGGAGTTAGGCATCAAATTTATAGATGCACATAAATCAATTATAACATAAGAAAAATCATACTCCCCTATGGTGCATGGAATCAATAATGTCCCGGGATCATTTCACTTGGTGGGAAGTGTTGGATATATTAATGCTGATATGTTCCTCCACATGAAAATAGTTTAATCTACATGAAGTATCCTTCAGTTTGTACACATCTCCTTCAAAAACAAGGAATATCTTTGAATTTTATTCATTACATCAATCAAAGGAATGTTAAGCTGTACATTTTTATAAGTTTTTGATATTTCCATAGCATGTTCAGTTTCCATTTGTTATCATGGTTGGGAGGACCTTTGGGGAAATGGAATAATAAGGGTTGGGATATGAGACTCATTGACATACATAGAAATTCTTTTGGAAGGTCTTCCCTCAGGATAAGTATTTTCTTCTCTTGGAACTATTTTTAATGTTGGGATGGTGGTTTCCTTAGGATTGGATGACTCTATGGGAGGGGTCATTTGGCAATTGCAATGAGTTCCACTAATATGTGTGATGGAACTAGCATTTACATTATCCCTAGGGTTAACAAATGGTTAATAGGGTACATTACCTTAAAGATGACATTAAATTTCCCCCACCATGTTAAAAAGTTATCCTAATTGGGTTTTGAGGTCTTGTATGGTAGCTTGGGTGGTTTTATGGAATTGGAGATTGGTGGCATCCATTTGTATCATTTAATATTCTAGAATAGGCTCGAGTCTTGGATGGGGTAGTGGGAATGGCCTTTGGGGAAATTGATGATTTCTGGGTGGTGGTGGTGGATGACTACTCTGACCTTTTTGGTTCCATAGTTGATGAGGCTGGTTTCAAAAACCCCTTTCCTAGAATATTGGGTTTATTTCCACCAATATTTGGATGGCTAGTATGGTTATTTCCTAAATGATTAGTAATAAGGGAGTCCTAGGAAGATTTTCTCATAACTCATAGAATTTTCTCTCAATTGGGGGCATTGTTTAGAATAATCGGTGTTAAAAGAGCAGATTCCACAATTTATGGGAGTATGAGATACATATTTTCCTTGAGAGACAGTTTGTTATCGTAGAAGGGAACTTAACACTTCAAACTTTGTGTCCACCATCTTCTCAAATTCAGTACTTTTCACCTCATGGACACCTAGAACGGGTATGCTATAACTTGTACCAAATTGTGGACTATTTTGTGAAATGTTATCAGTCAGGGTTCGTGAAGAAGATAGGGTTTTACCTACTATTTCACCACCTACAACTGCATTAATCATGTAAAAATAAATTTGAATTAAACCCTTATAAAAATAATGATTTAATAGTATATCACATATTTGGTGGTGTGGAGAACTTGAACATAATCTTTAAAATCATTCCCAATATTCATGATGTGATTACCATGAGATCAATTTATATAACATGTTTCATTCCATATTGTTGCAGTTCTGAAGGCTATGAATTATTTTTCAAGGAAAAGACATTTCATGACCTCCTAGCAACTAATTGGTGAATTATCATAGTAAATCAAGTCTTTTTCAGTGTCTTCTAATGGAAATGTTAATGCACTGAGCATTAATTATTCTTCATCAACATTTGTATATATTATAGTAGAACACACAATAGGAAATTATATTGAGAATTTATGAAAAACTTCCCCATAATTCCCTTGAAATATTCGCAATAATTTAATTTGACCGGATTTCAGTTCAAATTTTAGTGCCTCGCATTTTTTTAATATATTTGCATTGGATAACAAAATTAGACAAGGTTAGTTATTTTGGTGTTAGATTGTTTTCAGCCATTTTATACTTGTTAATTTAATTTTTAAATTTGGTTACATAAAATAGGGGTTTTGAAAAGATTCACGTTGTGGTGTTTCCATCTTAAAATAGTTGTCTTATGCATCTCGTGGGTACTGATGTAAGATCCTCCCTGGATTGGGTTCGAATGGTTGTAAATTTCCCTAATTAGAACACATTACGAACAAAACATACACCATAAAAAATAAGTACAGAATGATATAGTTAAAGGTATAAGATGAAACAAATAAATATTCACAAAATTTATAAAAATATTATTAAAATCACACAATAAAAACCAACATGCTCCCTGGAAACGACACCAAAAACTGAACATGTTCTCGTGAAACATCAAAGTGATAGTTATTTAAAGAATATTTTGTAGTCTTGGGATGTCACTAGATCATCTATCAAGGTGCATTGATTGGTTATGAGTGTGTATATTTAATAAGAAGAACAAAAGATGGGGTGTTTTTGTAAACAATTTTAAGGATGTATCTTAACATAAAGAGTGGTAAAGTTCAATGAAAAAAAGAATTTTAAAAAATATGATTTAAATAATTGATCATTTAAAAGTCAATAAAACAATTTTAGAGTTCCTTGTTATTAATTTATTGTTATATTTCAGTGTAATCCTTTGTTTGATGGTTAACCAATATCTTTGTTCCTCACTTTCCTCTTAAAATGAATCACAAAGAACCACCCCTTGAAAAAACAATCATGTTGTCAATGTTTGGACCTCAAGAATAGAGTGAGTTCTACCAATTAATATTGAAATCTCTTGTATATGTGACACAAAGAGATGATTGTGTTTTCCAATCGAACATCCCATGATTCCCACTTGAATTTCTTCCCAAACAGTATAGAAATGAGAAAAGTTTCACTTAATTAGACAAAATCTATGCATTATGAGAAGAAGAATATAATGATTAAATATAATTGAATTAATTCAGAAAAAAATTACACAAAACTAGTAGAATATATGGTTCCAGAACACCCACATCGAGTGAGTGACTCCCTTGCAAAGATAACCGATTGTTTAGCTCGACATCAGAAGGAGGAAGAAGATCGGGTGGAACTGATTCTTTATTATTGATCCCTCTAAGAGAATAGGGCCCTCCAGAAATTCATGGATAAGTATTATAATCATCCATGACACCAAAATTGTAGAGCTTCACTTCTAGTTTTATCTCTCAAATAATTATCCTATGCTTCAATTTTACAGGAAAAGTGGAAGGTTGTTTTGGGCGAATAGATTGTGTAAAACAACATCAACCGTGGGTTTTTACCACTTGACAGTTGAATATAGCTCTGTATAAAACTAGAAAAATTATTACCAACCTATTTACTACCTACAAATAAATATTGGCAACATTTGGACAACTACAACTCAGGATATTGGTAAAATACAGAACACTTAAATTGTCTTTTTGCAAATTTGATTCTTTGGACAGATCAGTTCATATGGGAATCGGAGAAGCCGAATGATGCTTTAGTTCCTTCATATGAAATTTAGACCAATAAATATTGAAACAGAACACAAAATTTTGGCCCTTTGGGATTCAAAGTTTAGTATAAATAAGTGGTTGAGTACACTAGTGTGCATGGATAATGCACAGTTTGGCCCATTTTTCATGCATAACATAGTGGGTCCTCCAAATCACCTCCACATTCAAAGAGAATATCAAAAAAAAAAGTATCATGTCCTTATTTAAAAGTAATAAATACAAAATTATTTTATAAAAAATGAAGTTATATTTGTTATATTTTTTAATTTTCAATACAAAACTAGTTTACCACAGTGGTGTATGGGTGAAAATGAAACAGTGAATCGTAGTGCGGTCACTCACATGTTTAAAAATTTCCAAATAATTTAATCAAAATCATGCATCGAAATACATTTCACATTAAATTAAAATGACTTAAAAATAGAATATATTTTTACCATCATATGAGAAACCCACCATTTACGCAAAACTATTTTCTACACACTAAAATTAAAAATAGATATCAATTTATATATAATTTTTTTAAAAAAAAGAGAAATCATGGTTCATCTAACATAGCATAGAGAAAGAAAAAGCTAAATCCAACTCGCCTTTCACACCAAATGATTCATAAACTATAATAACCATAAGGGGTGTAAATACAACAATGTAGGCCCAAATATTACTTCAAATAACATGATCATTGCACCATATCAAACAATTGATCGATCAATGAAAGTAAATCACGCAATAGATATAGAAATGATGATGTAGAATTTGACCAATAGATTAATGTATCAATAGATTCTATCAAAAAACACTTTCGTGACCAATGAAAAATGTAAAAGTAGAATGATCACATAACCAAAGAGAAAAAACACAACAACCATGAAGTACAAGAGATAAAAAATGTGATCCATAGTGGTTGGAGATACCGAAAATCACATGAGAGATACAACAGGGTTCCATTAAAGAAAATGAAGATGACTTTAGTGATTTTTTAGGAACATAAATGTTGAAAACATATAGATCATGATCAATTAATGATGTGTATCCTAGATTCATTATGTGAAATGAAAAAAATCCATACACATCTAAAAAGGTATCACCTTAGGTAAAAATGATCGACCTTTTCACGATGTGAAGTTGTTTCAATTTTTTTTAATTTTCGCATGCTAAAATATACTCATAAAAGCTTCCCAATATTTAATTCATGTCGTGTAACCAGAATTTTATTTCAAAATGTATAGAAGCCTATGCACTGTCTCAGATCTATGGAAAACCCCCAAACCAACTCCAACGCCCTCAGAACCAAAATGCACCATCTTAAACATTAAATAAGGATTATATTTTAAAAAATATTTTATAATATTCCAAATATAATAATATCCCCTAGAAATAATTTTAATGAAGGATACTCTGAATGTTGTTCTGTTTTCTACTCCCCCACCGTTGAATCACAGTCCTAAGTCGCATGAGAATTTGACATATGTCACTATAAACCACTATCAAATAGAATTATCATATACTGAAATAATTTCCCTCGAGAGTCAATAATCCACACTGGATGATCTACAACTTCATCAAATGGTTATAAATCAATTTATTATTAACTCAAAACATTAGAGTGATCAAGATAGTACTTCCTGAGCAATGATATGTTGAAAACATCATGAATACTAGTCAACAATGTTGATAATGCATGTTTATATGAAACACACCCATAATTATCAATGACATAAATGGGTCCAAAATATTTTGGATCTATATTAAACTATGTTTGGATTCAAATATGACCCAAATATGGAGAAACATTCAATAATACACACTTAAAATTTAAAAAACTCTAATGGGTGATGTCGAAGATCTACATATGAACTATATAAACTCTGATCTATAAATTGATGCTAACATATACCTTGAATCCTCATTTAAGTCTTCTAAATTTTAGAAAATCTCAAAAGAGATGCCTCACTCAAATCTTCCCACCAAAGAGGTGACCTTCACAATGACAATACAATGGCATGAATGGATACATTCTAGCTTACATCTGATAACGTCTTTTATAGGAAAACTCAACTAGTCCTATATGGATAACTCGTGATCTACCAAAGTCGAAGATGTATGTGCATTAAATATCCTCCAAGATCTAAATAAAAAAATTTATATAACCATTTTTATATGGATGGTAAGAATTAGTCAACCAAACTTGAGTCCTAATCAGCTCTTAGTGACACATCCAAAATCGGGAGGTGATCCAAGGATCCATAAATGAATCAATGGTGGGAAGAACCCCATGTAACCTCATTTATTATCAACCATTCAACTTATGTAGATTTAAAAATTTAGTGGTTTCCAAAATAATAATTAAATAAACTTATTTTGTCAACCAGTCAATAAATAAAGATATAAAATTCTTCCCATGGGGAGTCCATAGTAATATAAAAAACTTCGACTTATATATTGTTCCATTGGAAAACCAGCACAAGAAGATTCTAGAGAAAACTAGATGGTTTTAAATGAATGACAATTTTTTTTGATGGTAAATGTTATAAAGGGAAACATAATCTCCAATATTGTGCATCATTCCCAGACCCCATAATTTCAATATCATGACCGCATAAATCATTATAGTTCCAAAATAAATAGACCTTGAAGAAATATAATAGGAAAAAAACATATATCCCCACAGATTCTAGGATGATAAAATTATCCCAAATGAGGAGGATATTATATTAAGAAATAGAGATATACCATACAAGGTTTCCCCACAATAAATGTTTTCTTTAATTATTCTAAACTCATCATCTTAATATTGAAAATTCTTAATAGACTCAATGAGAGATGATCATAACTAGACAGAAGTCAAAACCATTGCATAAACAAACTCCTAAGAGGATAGATGAAACAAATTTGATATTACTATAAGGATCCAATGTTCCTTCGATTCAAAAATATATTACAATGGGAATTTAATACTATGAGTGTCTACAAAGACATTCTGCTTCCCCATGGTGTAGGTGATGTCAATGTCAAATGTATAAATTTATTAGACTAACCATATTTGTATTATATTCAAGTGTTTCAAATAAAATATATATATTTTACATTCTTATGGACATAAAATAATATAATCTAATTCCTAATGAGATAGATCAACAAAAATTTGTGTTCTTGTATAAATATAACAAACTTGAAATCTTCATTGGGTAATTTTTCTCATTCACCCAAAAATGATGACATCCTAATCACCCTGTATAAACAAAAAACCAAGAGCAATATTAATAAAATTAATGTATACAACATACCCTTTACTAGTATTAGGTATTATCAGAGTAGTATCTTATATAATATTTCTTTTTAGTTCATTGATGGAAGAATAACATTTTTGATCGGTTGTTAACATCGCTCGTTTTATGATATGATTAGTCAATGATGACTCAAACATCGTGAAATACATTAAAAACTGTCGATTTTATTTATCAAGATAAAGGATTCTTTAAATATGAAAAAATTTCAATGGCTCCAACCATTACAAGAAAACCGTATCCTTCTCTAGAAAAACAAATATTCCATGTATATAAATCATGTTCCCTATGAGTTTAAATTATTGTGTCTAAAAATTTTCCATTTTAAATCCTTCCATACAAATGGATAATGCATGGGTTTTCAAAATCAAATTCATATTGTACTTCTTCTCACACTCTGTTCTAAAATAAAAAATATATCAACCATGAACACAACCAAAAAATATATGGAAAAGAACATATTTCTGGTTAATAAAATCAATGGAAATTATAGAATATTTGTTCATAATAAAATGCATCACATGATATTGATAGTATAAGTACATACAATTGAAATGTGTTTTCAGAATATCAAAAGCCCAAACCATGAGATGATGATAACCTAGCCTAAGATCGATCCCCAAAAACAAATTTTCCCCATTTAACTAATCAATAAAATCATCCACACAAGGTAAAGGATAATTTTTCTCAACCATTACCTAGATCAATATCCTATAGATTACATATTATTCAAGTGATCCTACATCCTTCTTGGAAAATAAAATTAGGTCTTCCAATTATGAAACATTGGGGATAAAAAACATGTCTATAAACGAACATCGAATATAATATCGAGTTCTCCGAGATCCACTAGTTTATTTCGTTATGAGTGTATTGATATTATATTTTTGTTTGATAGTAGATCAATCATGAACTATACTTCCATCTCTAGTGGATGACAAGATTAGAATACTATAACGCAATGCGGAAGTGTGTATAACTAATGGGAAGATAACCAAAAAAGAAAAAAATCAATAACAACTATGATAGAAGATATAAAACATCTAAGATCATGGTGTAAAGTATCTTCATTAATATTCTATAGATCACACACTCCATGAAAAAATAAAGAGATTTTATTAGATTCGAGGAAGAAAACATTTTATTGATAAAAATTTACGTCAGTGTGATGAGTGATAAGAAAACACATCTCATTGATGTTGTCAATACGATGTAGGCCCTGAATTAAGAAATCATAGAATAAAACTGTACAACTATCGATAATGAATAAGAGGTGTGATGAAATCCATTCTATTTTCTCCTGATAGTATCCATCTATAACTCAATAAAAAATGACATGAGCTTCATTGTATGTTTTAATACATCAACAAAATGAGTAAAAACAATGAAGTGAGAGGCATAGATATCAAATAATGTTGTTTTCATAGAAGATGAAATTAATTGGATATCTCTCACTATTTATAGGCCTATATAAACCACCATGGAAAAAACATATACCGTAAGATGGTGCCTCACTGGTGTGTCTTATGGTTAGAGCCCTAATGACTATGAAGGATTTGACCATTATAAAGATTCATTTAGATCTATTGATACTGAAATATAATGTAGCATAGAGACACCATAATAGAAATTTAGTAAGTGGTTATCGTGACGACAACAACTCACATCATCATGAGAAGAGAAAAATAATGTTAAGTGTACCTAACCTTACTAAGATAATATCACGGAAGGGAAAAATAATGTTTGTAAATGATGTTACAGAGGAGTCCAGCTACAGAGAACCACAACCACCACCACTATGGTGATCATGCTACATTCTCTTCATTTATTAATTCCAAGGAAGCTTATACTAGGTGGAAGATTGGGAGAACAATAGTCAATCAAGAATTATGTATCAAATCCTACAATCATAAAATTTCTTACTATGTCTATATAGTATGAAAATTTCAACATGAAAAACTATGATATGAAATTCAATCAAAAAATCTATTGGTTCTTTTTATCTTTCAGTTAGTCATTATTCAATACCTCTAGAGAAAAAAGCTAGTATTATGAATTGATTGGTGTACACCGACACTGATCATTCTACATATTGTAATGAGAGGAACTCTAGAGTCTTTTCTATCAACTAAGGCATTTTATAGAAAAACTGAGATAAGAGTCTATTGAAAACATTCTAGTCCAATACCATGTTTCAAACCAACTATACCATGGAATCCCACCATCACCTGCTATAGTCCTTATCTTTGAAAGCTGCACACTCCACCTTGACATTATCAAGTTTATCCAAGAACTCAAATATATAATAAATTTTTTCTATCCATCCCTACAACTATCAAGGATTCTTTTTACCCTTAATGGATGATGGATTATCACCAAGTAACTCCAATGATTGATCTATTTCTTACCTATCATTTTTCTATACGTAAAAATATATGTTTGGTCTTGTGCGGAATTTTGATCCAAAGGCATTTTCCATTGAGGAGGATCCACTACACCCTCTTGTTGAAGCCATGATCTATGTGTCGAAGGCATATAAGTACAAAATAATAATATAATAAATGATAATATGACTTTGAAATCTCACATAAGACTATTAAATAAATAAATAGAGGTCAATACCATGAAATTCATAAAGGAGATAAAAATCACAACATTCTATGGTAACTTGAGACTTATCCTAGAATGAGTTGGCACGAAACTAATCAAAAACTACATCTAAAGTTTCCACAATACCAAATCATATATTCTAACATTCCATGAATTATAATAACCATGATATGATACAAAATTTTCATGAACACAGCTAGGATACCCTAACCAACTATAACCGTAACTATTCCGCATCATACCCATAGGGTGTTTTTGTTCACCATGGGTAACATACTAGAACCAAGGAAACAAACAAAAACTAGATGGAATGAATTCATACAACTTTAAGTAAATGACATGGAATATATATTGATAGTATTGAGTAAATAGAGGATAAAATAGGAATATATATATATATATATATATATATATTTCATAACTAAAATATGAAAATGAAAATGATAACACTCAAGAAGACTGAACAACCCAATATAAAATTCCAACAAAATAAAAACAAAAATAATAACAACTCCATGATATAGCTTCAGAAAACTCCCACCATACAACCACCCTCTACTCAAAGATGGTTTATAGTGACATTTCCTCCCCCCGGGTATACCTTCCATTTCTCTAAATAAAAATAAAAAACTAGGTCTACAAACCATTTAATGGGTGTGTGGGGTCTGAGTTAACTAGATTAGTTGGATCCCTCCTAGGTGTTCCATAACAAGTATTACAATAACAATATGAACATGATAAAATTTAGAGATAATAAGGCATGATATTTAGTTATGTAGTATTTATATGAAAATAATTGTAAAACACTCCTTGTTTTCCATAGTCATAAATAATCAATGCAATGTATTTTCACTGTATATCATAAGTATCAAAATAGGTAATCTAAAGCAAACTTTACAAAACAATCACTGGTTTATCACAAAAAGGATCATTACATGTTTGTCTTTCTTGGACACTCATACCAAATCATATAAAATCATGCACATCAAGCCCAATATCATATAAATCACATCTAGAGAGACGATTAACACCCAAGAAAGTGAACCTCCTAAATGTTTCTATCAAGAACGTGAGAAACATTTCATTGGGAGTATGGAAACAACCCCAGAGTGAACCCATAAAGTTTATCAAAAAATGAAGTCTATTATTAAAACATCCACCTATGCACCAAGTTTATCTCACATAATGCATTTTTGAAATAATTTCATTGAATCCATTCATAGATTATATTCATAAATTCATTTCAAAATGGTTTGAAAATACACTTTTCATTTTACCAAAACTAAAATAAAACCACATTTTTACACATACTAATTTTTATACACACAAATAAATAAATGAATACTTTTTATTTATAATATAATTTGTAAAATCATATCAGTAATTATTCATCCAACATTGGCTATAGATGGATCCAGCTACGTTAAATGTTTGTCACACACCAAAAGTGACAGGATCGAAATCCATTAAATGGAACACAAAGATTACAATAGATTCCCTAGTATAAATTACCACAAATTAAAACATATTTTACATGAAAAAATCAATAAATAATATAAAATAACATAAACCCCATTGTACATATATGTTTTACCACAACAAATAAAGGGAAATCCCATAAAAGAAGGTTGCATAGTGGATCTAGAAAGGATCAATATAAAAATCACCATAATATCAATGGATCCACAAAAACAATTTAATGATACTAGAACACCAAATAAAAATGAATAATTAGAATGAAATCATTCCTAGAGAGATACAATGGAAACAATATGAAGATCATGTGCCAAACGATGCTATCTGAATGGAGTGAAAGTACCCAAAATTCCCAAGTAGAGAACCTTTAGATTCCAGAAGGAGGAGTAAAACAAATGAAATTATTTTTTGGAATTTCATGCATGAAATTCTACTGGATTAGATAAATTCCTAATTATAATTCAATATATATGATTCGGAATCCCTTAAATCCATACATGGTAAAAATTGAATGACCTAGTGTTAAAAAAACTATAGTGAAATTTTCATGATTTTAAAATGTTTTATTACATTTAAACCTTCCACAATCTATTATAGAAACACAAAATAGTACAAAAAACTGAATCACATCATGTAACCAGTTCATGATGGTAATGTGTTCAAAAAGAAGGGCACAATATTAGTTCTTCAATGAGTCACCAAACCCACTCCAATTCCAATGAAACCCAAAAGCATTGTAATAAAAAAAATAGGTATGAATTTTTATGAGGATGTAAAATATATTATTTTTTCATTTCAGAAATAAAGAATTACTTAAGAAAAATTCATCTTCTTGATTTTTTGAATTCTATTTTTTATTTTATTACATTATTAAAAAAAATTAAAGATGATTTCTCAGTAATATTCTCTATTTTAGAATGATTAATTTTATTCTAAATGTTATAAACTAAAAGGTGAATAAATTCCTTATGATAATGTCAACATGAATTTTTTCTATGTAAAATCGTTATATTATTTCCAATATTTCTTGTGATTTATATTATGGAAGAGGTTAATAGGGTGTTTATTAAAGAAATGACTCGATTTATTTATTTTAGAAGATAAAAAATAAATTCTAATGAATTTAATTTAACGTAAATTTATATTTTATCTTCTATGGTTATGAACAAATGAAATCCAAATACATATTCTAATAAGAATATTCAATGGTATTACAATGATTATATTAATGAAATAAATCTAAAATTAAATATTTTGGTAAAAATAAAATAAAAACATATAAATAATATTATATCCTTCATATTTATAATCAATATATAGATACATCATAAAAACATGGTATGTAAAGTAACAAATTGATTATATTGAATGATAACATGTAAAATATTAACAATGATATTATAGATAACTCCATGGTTTATGGAATATGTTCATTGAATTTTATTGAAACTTTTCAATTAAATAGTTCTATATGACCAAGAATTATATATATATTATTAATAAAATTTAATTGAAATTTCATTACAGATGTTTTCTTGTGATTCCATAAAAACTCTATTCCCATACAGTACTTCTAATCAGTATAATACTTTTCATTTTCAATGTTTAATATATGAAATAAAATTATAATATTTTATTTTCAATCTGTTAGTATTTATTTTGTAATGTGTTTTACATATCTTTCAAATAATGTGATTATGGTGCATTGAATTTTAATTGTTTTCCAATCATCTTAATATGAGATAATGGGGTTAGTAAGACATGTCCCACATACTTCATGTGTGTGAAGAGATATACTACAACTAGATATGTTGATGGATATTATGTAGTGGAAAAAATAATTGTTTCTGATAAGTTTAAAATTGGAGATACTATATTATTTGTTCATATTCATGTATACTGTTGATATAGTCTAATGACCAATCTTATTCTTTTTTAAATGGTTTTCCTAAATATCTCATAACTAAGGGTATTAATTTTACATTATTATACTCTATAAGTTGTTTTAAATTTCATTGAATTTAATTTTTTATTTAATTTTTATTTAATATATCAATTTAAACACTATTCTTTCCTGAAATATAACTATATTTATTTATAGATTACCAATGTACATATATTTTCATTTTAAATTGTTTGAACTTATTTAATTATATTCTTATAATCCTTAGATAACTTTTTACACATTGGAAATTATATTTAACAAATCCCATATTTATTATATATGTTTTTTTAAATATCATTATTGAGTTTATTGGAACTTCATAAAACCATTCAACATAAATTTTTCTTCATGAAAATTTTTAGTTAATCATAAAAATTTATAATTCATCACACAATTATATATTAACCTCATTATATCATTGGGTCAATATTAGAATATTTAATTTCATTATTTTGAGATAACATAAAATGTTGATCAACGAAATGTGGTATTATTGTATTCAGTGTTTTTGGGAGTCCTATTATGAAATTCATTATTATCTTATCTGATTTCCATATGATTTTTAATAATGATTCAATCATTCCAATATTTTTTTATATCGTCCTTATATCTCATATAGACCAACCATCAGGATGTATACTCTATAATCTCCCTCTTCATGTTCTCACACCATAAGGGGTCATGAAGAACCCTACACATCCATATGATTCTTATGTGAATAACGAATGATGATCTATGCACATCACTGAGAAACTCCTATAGATATTCTATTGATAGAAACAAAATATATTTTCAAATTATAACATCCATTGGTTTTTCATGGAAAATCTCTAAAACATTTTGGAATTTATATTATAGACCCATATCATTCTTCCATATCATTATGATCATCCTATTTATATCTTGATGAATACCCTTTGGGGAAAGGGAGAAAATTATCAATTCCCTTATAATTTATATGTATTTCCATTAAATGAAAATGAATATTAGATCTATTAAAACATAAATCATTGATATGTTGTCCTGAACGAAACTACATATAGAATCAACTAATTTGTGTGAATTGCCATGGTGATAATGAATTGATCTATCATAACACTTGATCATCTCTAAACACCTTATTTATCACACATTCAACCACAGTTTGTGAATATCTACTATAGTGGTTATTCCCATGTGGCTGTGTGTTGGATTTATTAAGTAGTGTTAATATTTTTACTATCATTTAAAAATGATAACCACAAATGTTGTTTTAAGGAAACAATAAATATAAAATTTTGGTTTTTTATTGTGATGCATATTTTTTTATTTACATGGATTGATAGTTAATTATGGTTTTATATTTACGATTAAAAATAATAAATTGATGATTATAAAATATGGAGTTTAATGGAAGTGATTAATTTTAATGTTGTAAATTTTGTTTGTGATATTGAATGAAAAATGTTATATAATGATAATATATGAATATATGATGATAAAGATTTATTTTGATGAATTATTTTTACAATGAGGTTGTGTGATGTGATGAAGAAATTATATAGAAAATTCATGAAATATAATATGATAGACAATTATTGAAATTATAATATAATGATATCAATATGTGGTAAGGTTTATTTCATAAATATATTATATTAATGATAATTTGATACACTTTTATTAATATATAATTTTAGTTTGAGTAATTGAATCTATTTTTTCATAATCTTCCATATCTTGGATGATAAGTATTAATGGATTATTAGGAGGTGTATGAATGTGATTTGGTGAATGAAACATTTATCAATGATTAGAATACACCATGTTGATTCTAATAGAGACAATTTTATTAGGAAAATGACATATTAAATATATTGTATCTATTTCATGATTTTATTATCATGTAATTTCAATCATTTTAAATGATGAAGAGGTTCATGGTGAAGTAGAGAAGCAATTTTATTTGTGAAAGCTATATAAATGTATTTAATAAAAGGATAATATGGGAAATATCACAATAAGAGAAACAATATAAAGGTGATGAAATTTCCTTCATACTGATATTATATGGTCTACCTAAGGCACAATACTGAAATCTAGATGTTATTTAAAGTTAAATCTAAATTATGAAGCTACAAAATGGAAATGCCTACATTTTGTGAGATACATAGATGAAATTCATGATCTATGTAACGTTAAGTGAGATTCAATCCCATTTAAAATAAATCATACTACACCATGGATAGTCTGAAAATATAAAACACTTTTAATCCATTCCACAATGCATATATTTTTGAGATGGGACATCATTAATTCATTATAAGAATAAATCTTCAAGTGTTTCAATGATGGTAGTGGATTTGTATAAAGTGAGTATAGATTTTATAAGATTAATGTGAAAATGGATATTTAATATTGTGATGGTAATTTCAAAGATAATATTACCAGGTTGTAAACCTCTCTATGACATTGTATGACGTCACAATCCATTTTTAATGGAATTTTCACTGAATCTTGAATTTATGAATAGTTTGTATTATTTTTCATTTTAATAATTGTTTATTAGTTTGGGTTGTAGTTTAAATGAACAAAATAAAAATTAATAATTATTATTCATTTGAATATAAAACAAGGGATGGATTTAATGTGTAATAATTTTGGATTTTTATAAGTATTTTAATTTCAAATTTTAAATTCAATAATTAATAAGTTATACAATGTTTCTATATACGGAGTGAATATATAAGAGAATACATGGATATTATAGGGGAATTGAATAGAATATTGGAACTATGTGTTCAATTATAAAAAGTATAAAATAATATGAACTTTCATGGGAGATCAAAATTAATAATAGATAGTGTTTTTATTATTTTTTTACATTTAAGATAATTTTTGTAGTGAAATAATTCTTTGTGAATGTTTCTAAGTATATATTTTATAAAGATGAAGTTTTTCATGAATATATACAATTTCTTAAAGTATTTTCAGATATATATATATATGTTTCAATAAATAAATATAATAAAAATGTTTTGAAGAATATTTCTATTTTTGGGATATTATCTTGAGATTTATTTACAGTAGTTTGAATTCCAATTAATGCTAAATGATATAAATCTAAATAAAAAGAGTTATATATATCTAGATGTGGAATTGATTTTTTAATTGGAATTCAATATAGTTTAAAGAGTTTTGGTTTTTATATATATTACAAAGTAAAAACAAGATGTGATCATCATGACATAATCATGAGAAGTGATCTAAAAGTATATAAAATGATACATTCATAAAATTAGTGTATAGTGGAGAGGTTAAGTAAATAATCCTTGGGAATTATAGTTATACCACTAAACAATTAAACCTATTGGAATAAAATATTTAAAGAGATATAGTTACAAGGACCCATGGTATTGAGGAAAATACATAAAGGTTGCATCTAAAAAAATTTATTTGTTGTCGATTTTGAAGCACTAGATTAATGGAGAGTGTATTATTATAATCTAATTATATTTTAATTGAAACAAGAAAAATATATATGTAACATTAAATTACATTTCTATATATGTAGTTGTGTTTTTGTTTTGTTAAATATGTACTAAAACAATGGTTTAATTGTTATCCTTCTCATTAGGGAATAGGGGCCTTAGCAGTAATATATAATGGGACATGATTTAAAATGGTTTAATTCTACACACAACTTAATTCATTAAGCTATAAGGGTGTCCTAGGTCACATAATGTGGTATATAATCCTATAGTATATATGATTATTTAGATATTATAATATGTTTTACACTGATCATAATCGTTATAAAAACATGGAATAAAAAATGATTGTTTCTGTAGTTAATGGCAATCATTTGTTGATATGGATAATTGAATTTATGACATACTTTTAAACATATTCGTGTATTTATTATCATATATTGATTTAATGGATTATATTGAAACCTAAAAAATTAATTATATATGATAATGATCAAAGAAATATAGATATTGATGAATGGAATAAGAAATTGTTGAAGTGTTCTCTCAAATATAATAAATACAACAAGCCATTTCATTTCATGCTTTCTATGGATATGTTCTTGAAGTTTTAATTTTTTTTGTGAATATTAGTTTTTAGATGAAATATAAAATTATGATTCTAGAAATGTACATGAATTTTTTTCCTGAAATTAGTGTTCCTTAAATTAAATATGAATTATATAAAATAATAACTCGGAAAAAGAAGAATATCCTAATGAATGTTGAAAATAAATTGAGTATCACAAAGGTGTTGAAAAAAATGAATATTTTATTATTTTTAAAAGTAATTAAATATAATATGTTATTAGTAAAACTAAATATGTAGGTTTTAAATTATCAGGATTCTTGATTGTTGAGAATATATAAATTTAAACCACGTCATGTGGAATCTATTTAAATAGTTTGTCATATAAACATTATGTAATTAAAGGGTTGAAAATTTCTAAAGGAAGAAATTAAATTAAATGATATATTTATCAAGATATATAGTTTAATTAAATAAAAAATTGAAACAATTGATGAAAGTTTTATGTGGCAGAGTTAATCGGGGGAAAAGAAAATCATGTCATTCAATTAATATAAAAATTATAATAGAAACGTGACTTAAAAAACAATGATTTAATATAATGGAAAAATTACTAAATTGTTAAATTAGTTGACATATTGAAGAAGAAGAATTTTTAAATGATAATATTAGGAGATATATTTATTATTTGAAAATTAAACAAAATATAATTTATTCTATGATAAATAATATATTCTTGGAAAATATTAACATAAATAATTATTTAGTGGAGAAAAAAATGAATATATAATTTTTTAAGAAAAAATCAGAGATAAATGTTTTGAGGAAGATTAATTTCTCTTGGATCATGGGACACAAAATTAAACCACATGGTGGGATATTAATGATTTTTATTGGGAAAATACATGTTAATTCACCTTACTCATCAATGTGTGTTGAAAGGTATGGATATTATTTTTAAATGCTATATATTTGTTATCCTTGGTTACATGGAAAGTTAATCTAGAAATAAAGGTTATAGAAGTGCATGGATTTGAACCCCTTCTCATTTGTATTTAATGAGACATTAATGGATGAATTATAAATGTATTTCAATAAAATATATATTTATGGAATTGAATGGTAATTGTGTGGAAATGAAAAATTTATTAATCACATGTTATTGTTGACTTATTCATAGCAGTCATCATGGAACGAAAAGAAGAATATGGAAGATAGATGAAAGACTATGATGATATAAAAGCATATCTCACTGGAGGATGGATTCATGTTTGTAAAAGTAAAATATTTAGGAATAAAACATAGAGAGTTTCATGAATCAATGATTGGTTATTTATATCATTCATCATGGAAATATAAAAAGATGTAAATGAAATAAAAGAATACTGATGAAGACGATACTATCAAGAAAATAATGTAATATATGTAAAAGTATTCATATGAGTCTATTAATGTTTAAATTTTCTTTTCATTGGAATAACAAAGGATAAAAAAAGTTCGGGGTCAATTTGAGCCAAAATGACCCAAAACTTTCATTAAGGGTCTTTTCCAACATGAAAATGAACATTTCAAATGAGTGGTGCTTGTGAAAATCTCATGATGACATGAAACCTCATCAATTCACTATGATCTAATTGTATCCTCTTCATAGAGATCTTTAGAGTGTTAGAGGACTTCATGACTACCTGAATGGAAGATGAGAATATCAATGAACTCTGCATTTGGACCTATAGAGTCACACCCATTGATGAATCGAACAAATCATTGTGAATTTAATGTCCTGACCCCCGAATCATGTAGTTGGAGCCTAACATTTCATCATTTCCAGGATTTTGTGGAATCAAATCCCCAGAAACTAGACAGCTTACTAGTTTGGGAAACAAGAATACAGTAATGAAACTCATTTTACATTGGGAGAAGAAAACATAATACATAACAAAAAAATACTAATGAACCTTGAAACCCATCCCAATAATTCATCTTAAGTCCTTGGGGTGAGGAAAAAAACATGGTTGAGCATAGATTCTCATTAAGGATATTTGTACAACAGATGTAATCATTCATCAATAATCAAAATTAATATGGAATGGTAAATAGTTGTGCACAATTTCAATTTAATCAACCAGATAAGTCATATTCTATACGACAAGGTAAAAAACTAAAAATATATTCCATTTGATAAAGAAATGGTACCAAAATGAGTCCATATATTTTGACATAGTCAATGCACTCTTGAATATAATAACATTAACGATAGAAATTAATAATTATTAGACGTGATGTACCTGGCACACAAACTACTATCCTATAAAGATCTATCCTTAAGATACTTTATGTCTATGGGTAGAAACACATATAGTTATCTTGGGAATTAATATAAAAGGGTTTTTCTCCAACTGATTTCATCACATGAGGTTGCTGATTCGTCATGTGGTTTGCATTAATTGGTCCCAAACTAGTTTTTTTAAATCTAAACCATTTCTTATATATCGAATAATCAATTAAATTCAAAAAAATGTTCCATATGAAATATCTGTATTGAGTAAGAGATACAGATTTATCAACGCATCCCCAGTTAATAAAACAATTGAATGTAAACACCATATGTAGAAATAGTATATGGTTTATGCAATAAACATACCCATTATAAATAATATGGACATATATGATAAATTTAATGTTTAAGGATCATGTGAAAGTTAATATTTAATTGGTACTATAAAATGGAATCAATGTATTAATGTCAGTACTATCCTTGGTAAATTAAATCATTAATCATCAAGAAGAAGAATAATAATGAGATTAATACAATTTAACTCATGTGGAGTAAATATAAATGGTTTTTGTCATTGATGAATATAAATACCACAAAAATATATTCCAAAATTTCATGAAAAAAATATCAATTTCATTTTGGATTTTTTTTGAAAAGTAATTACATTCAAAAAATAACATTTTAAATTTTTTTTATTTAAAATATTAAATGAAATTTATGATGGTTAATTCCACATATTACATGTAATGTAGAAGGAAAATTCCTTTTAACAAGTAACATGGTTAGAAAAGTGACTTGTTCAGTAATTGGCAAGAATATTCATTTAATAACATTATTAAAAGACAGAAGGGTTATTATTTATTCAATAAATCATTTTAAAATGTTTTAAATCCTTATTTTATTTTTTTTAGAAAACATGTTTTTGGGGGAAAATAGATCCCTGACGGAAGAGAGTAATGTTTATTGGTTTTATTAAAAATAGTTTCAAAAATATTTTATTTACCAAAGAGTTGAAAATGTAATTATTACTCAAAAAGATAATGAATAACTAGATTAGAATAAGTTTAGTAGTTTTATTAGTAATTTCTCAAATACAATATTTCAATAGATTTTCATTAATAAACAATCTCGATTAAAATAAGTTTATTTAATAAACCGTTAAAATAATCATAACGTCAAATTAAGAGGTAATCAATGATTTTATTATGTCTATAAAAATTTAATTTTAATAAAAAAGTTGAGATAATATTAAATATATGCAATTAATCTATAAGAAAAATCATATAATATTGTATAAAATGAGGATGTAAAATAAGCCAATGAATATAAATTGAGTTATGATCTTTCCTAACCACTTGGTAACTTTATGATATAAAAATTATATAAAATAATCAAAATTTAAACCAAAATACCATTAATATGGATGTATTGATGATATTAAATTTAAAAATGGAGGTATATACACCATATAAAAGAATCTTGGTGAATAACATTTCAATATGCCTCAATGAAATGAAAATGATAAGAAATATCATACCCTACACATCCTTTTGATTGAACACTAATTAACCAACTATATAATGGTTGTAAGAATGTTATTAACCTAAGAAATAAAATTAATAATATTTATAATACCATATATTACCATTATATAATATCCTATTAACCGTTTGTTTATAACCATTCAATATTTTCACCATTTCACTGGTTAATTGACCTGTTTTCGAGTATATTTGACTTGTTATTTTTTGGTCCTCTTAAATAGATCACGATTTCATCATCTCATGAATTGAAAACAATATCTAAATATTATATATATTTATTATATGTGTATCAATAGTAATCCATAATGTTTTATGATAGAAAACAAAAAATGCCATTCATGGATATGGTAGGCCATATGTAAGAAACAAAACTGTTTTAGTTTTATTTTCATATTAAAAGAATGTAAAGTAAACTACATATATATATATATATATATTATAATTAAATAACAATATTTATGTCACATTTTTATCATAATTTATTTAAAACCACCCTTAATAAATTCATTGTATTGAGTGAACGAATTTCATCGCTTTGAGTTGGTGGTAGTCCACACGTCCACAAACGAAGTTTTCATATTCCCACAAAATGTAATGGATGAAGTTATATATTGTATAAAAAATATATAAATATAGAAATAAATAATAAATACAATATATATCATATATATAATCAGTATGTAAATCTTTATCCCCAACATTTAAATGTGGCAATGGAAGAACGAATTTCATCAGTACGCAAGGCGGTAGACCGCCACAAAATGAATGATGATTATGTAATCCATATGATGGTTGTTATTTTGAGTGTAGCTATTAACACATACATAAAAACATCTATTTATATTTATAAAAATAAGGTTATTATATAATTATTATATAGATATAATTTAATGACTATATAATGAAACGAATGAAAAGTTCCTATTGAAGAATGCTACCAAAAATTTGGGTTTCACATGTTGGTTTATGATAAATAGCTTCCTTTGATTTGTTTATACCGAAATTTTGGATTCTAAGATGATTTGAGGGTTATTGGGAATTATTGGGTTCATATTTGGTTGATTAAAATATATTTATGTGTGTGAGTAAGTGAGGGGGAGTGAGTTCCCTTGTATAGTGGAGGTGCAGTGACATTCCTGCGTATATAAAAAGTTAAACACTATTGGTATGTATCCCAAACATAATGTGCCTCAAATAATAATTGAAATTTTATAAAATCTAGTAAATGGTCTAAATATTTCCATAAAACTTGTTTTGAACACGTGTCTAGGTCATTTTTTCATGTATGTTTACTAGATAAAAGTTGATAATTATAATATTTAATCCAAATTTCCAATTTAAAATAACATAATTGGAAGAAAATATTTTAAAATTTATTCTACATAGTATATGAGATTTACGTTATTAATGTAAAAATGTTTAAAAGATTAAATGTTTTTATATCTATTATAATTGTGAAATTGATTAATGTGAACTAAAAAGTAATAATAAATTCTAAATTTATCTAATTAAACAGTATATGAAATAAAAATATAGTTTAATCATTTTAATAAATTCAATGAAAAATTATTTTTTAATTAAAATTTAGTTTGTTTCAATATTCATTAAAAAATGAAAAAATTGGATAAATTAAAAAAAACACCATTATTTATTTTTGATTTCCCCCATTCAAAAATTATTATATTTTAAAAAAATATTTTTTATAAATGTTTATAAATTTTAATATAAAATAGATTATCCATTAAAACACTACAAAATTGCCTTTAGAAGAATATTGATTTTTTATGCCAAAAATTGGACATGTTCTTTTCATATTCCTACCAAATATATTGAAAAAAAATTTCAAAAAATATTATTTCATATATAATATATATATGTCATTAATATCATTAATAAATTTTAATTACATAAATTTATTATGATAAAATTCTTTTGGAGCATAAAAATAATATTTTTATAAAACAATTCAATATATATTCATTTGATTTCAATATTCATTTATAATTAATCTGTAACCAGTGAATTCATATATATATGTATATATATATATATTCATGAGTTTGTTAATCCTATTCATAATGAAAATTTTTTCTTCCATGAGATAATTTTTACTATATAGAAAAACAATTAATCGTATTTAGAAACATTCGGTCTCACATGTAATGCATGCCAATGAAGAAACACATTGCGTTCAACATAAGTAAAAATATAATTTTCATTCCTAGAAATATATATATAATTATAATATATTTAAAATATTAATTATACTATAAGGTCTTGGGTTATTATATCCCCTTAAATTCATGGTGGTTTGTTTCTTACAAGGTGTCAAATATAATGTCCTCATTTTATCATTTCAGGGCAGTATATTCTCCCCACCATAAAAAAATTGTGTCCTCATAGTTGAAAATTTATCAAAGTATTCAAGGGTTTTAAATTTGAGAATAAAATTTCTTGTCAAATCCAAATTGTAAAAGGGATAAAAAAATATATTATTAATAAAATAGAAAGGGGAGTTCAATTAATTTTCATAATAATCACATAATTATGTTTTCGGGTAGGAGTACATTGGTGTGACATGAAATCATATAAATTGAAGAAAAAATAACACTTAAATATTAGGTGTGCTATAGTGATCATGTTTAGATGAAATTTGGTGACCAAAAATACTTAAACCATAGTTATGAAAAGGGTCATTGGTATCATCAAAAAATTGAATATAGGAATTATTTTTTCTTTCAAAACCACTGTACTATAGTTGGGAAATTATTTCACACTATAATAATATAAGTAAATATTTCATTAAAAATAATTATACATTAGTTGTGGCTTGAAATATTTATACTTAATTACATAGAATATGTTTAATCATCTAGTGATGTCATACATTTATATCCAAAACCATGTCCAAATATCAACATAAACCATTACATTAATCGTTAACCATCTGAAACTTCAAATTTATTATGATCTAAAACATTAGAGGGGATGTAACTGAATTTAAAAAAATGATGTTATTATAAATTCCCTAAATAACATAAATTATTCCTTAATAATCACATATAGAACATTCAAACACCTTCATCATGTATTATTTTGAAACATGGTAATAACATAAATTACCATAAAACCTTATTGAAAACACATATGAATTATTATTCATTAAATATAACATAATTTTGTTTGATATGTTTCATAAATGGATATTTTTTTAAATGTTATCACTGATAGAATAAATGAAAGTATCGAAAAATCATTAATTATTTCCAAGGTCATCAGTAATACCTGATTAACATTATCATCATTAATCATATTTTTTCCAGAAAAATTATTTAAACCTCATGAACATATTGAAGGTTTTATCTCCCTCAACCAAATGATTTCATCAAATCAAAAAATGTCACCTAATCATTTTTCTTATTGATAAAAGTCATTCAACACATGATTTAAAATCCTTATTGAAAAATTAATTCAGTTCAAATACATATATATATATATATATAATTCACTATTCAAATAATGATTTCATAATTGGTGAAAAAATATAAAAAATAATTTGTTTATACATTTATAGGAACATTAATCATTCCACATAGGTTGTATCAATAATACATGATTGATATTGGTCCCTTAGCTTCTTCTGAGATATATCCTCTGGGCCCATTGGGGATTCATTTGTGTAGTGCCCCATTTCCCTATTCATGAAACACTGAATAATTTTACTTTTATTATTCACCATTAATTATTTAACCTAATGACCCTTATCTTCACACATATATAAAAATATTAATCCCTTCAATCATTTAGCAAAGTTACTCTTTCCAAAGTTATAATATGTGAGAAAATCCTTCTTCCCCATATTCTCATTATACGTCTTCTAATCTATTTTCCTCTTATTATATTTTTTCTGGTAAAAGTTATTAGAGTTGTATAATTATATCTCTATATTTATAGAACATAATACTATTTTAAAATATGAAGAAAACTTATGTTAGACCATATTTTTTTTAATAATTATCATCATTCCATCCAAAAGTGATCAATTCTACACTCTTTTTTTCATATTTAACCTATATCATGCAACTTCATAATTTGTTACACTTTATTCCTCTATATTCTTTAGACCAAGGATCTTTCTCTCCATCCTGATTTTTCTATATTGAGGGATGTATTTTTTGAATAACATATACTTTAAAGTTATCCATTCCATGTGTTCTATTTGTTCTCCATTGCATGTTTTCCAAATTAATGACCACCATTTATCAGCATAATTGGTGATACAATACACTACAAGTGTAACAATTTATTTTTCTCCACACCAAATTGAATAAATATTGTTCCTAACTACTTAATCCATTTATCTTCTTCCATTATATCTATAGTCACAATAATTTATTGGGGCCACTATATCATAAATCGATCGAATAAAGGATATTCTCGTTGTGGAAAAGGATTACCCATATGATAATGATTATATCTGATAACATGATTATGAATCCCTAATATATCCACATCTTTTATAGTTCATATGCCAGTTATATTTTAATTCTTTTCAGGAAACACTATAAATTAGAAACATGTACTGATTCCCTTAAACATTATATGTTCCATTTCAAAATAGCTACACATAATAGATTAAATGATATTATTATGAAACATATTTTTTAATAACACAACTATTGAAAAAATATACAAATATGAAAGATTTATGCATATGTAATCTCATAATACTAAATAGGTAATTTTGGATATTTGTTTATTATTATCCACGAACTCTATCTTTGGATACTATTCTGTAATCAATAATCTCCTAAATCTAGTTTTCCTGGTTTTTAAAAAATATAATTGGATAACAACTATATTGACTAGACCCTATAATCTTAGATTGGGTGCCCTACTTTATTACATTATCATGATTACTACAGATCAAATATTGAAGAGCTGATCTATTTAGAAATTTCACAAACTATATTAGATTCATGATACCCATTTTAAATTGGGAATTAAAATAAAATACAAAACAAACTGAAATTCTAATTATCATTGAAACTCAATATAAGAATTCATCTTCATACCAATGAAGAAAAGAATGAGAATATGTGGGATATCAGAATCATAGTAAAGGTAAGGATACAATGGAATTAAACATGAATCAATAAGAATAATAAATATGTGAAGGTAAATAATTAAACACACATTCCATTTAAATATAGGGATAATGAATATTTAATATATAAAGGTAAATATCCGAACACACATGGAATTTAATCAGTAAAATAAGAAAAAATATGTTATTGTATATTTTTGAGAGTGAAAATCCCCTAAATAACAATAACTAAAGTGAAGTAAATGCTTATTTATCAGATGGTGTTTATTTTGAACATGAATGACTAAATTTTCATGATATATTCTAAATATAGTTTATGTCTATGGGTAGAAACCTGACCTCCTATGCATGGAATCCAAATAAAAGGGGTTATTTCCAATTTATTTCATCATAGGAGACATTTTATGCAATAAAGGGATTATAATAAATGACCCCAATCCAAGTATTACGTATATAAATATTTCCTCAATATATCAAATAATTGAATTTATTGAATAAAAATTTTCAATATCAAATTTCTGTATTGAGTAAAAGATAGAGATTAATCAATATTTTACTATTTAATAATTTGATATTCAAATTATAAATTTTATATTGAAATAGAATACAATTTAATGAATAATCAAATTCATGATTAATTATTTTGATAATTAGTGGAAATTTGTTGAATAATGATCATATGAAATTGAATACATTAGGGGATGAAAAACAATCAAGGTATAGAATGTCAATACTATACTTGATCATGGAAAACAAAAACCATATATATTGATAATAAGGATTGTATTAAGAAAACATATCTCTTGTGGAGTAAGGATAAAGGGTTTTCTCATTGATGAATATAAATAGCAGAAAAATGTCTTAAAACTTTTTTCAGTGAAATAACATTTAAATTTCAAAAAAATAATAATTTTTAAGTCTCATTTAAAATTTATTTAAATATTATTTTAAATTTTAAATTTATTCTTCATGGAAATGAATGTATTTAATTTTAAACATGTCACACATGGTAAAAATATCACTCATTTTTTCCATTAAAAAGGCTTGAAAAATGTAAGTTTGTTATGTATAAAATTTACGACTGAAAAATTTTGTTAAAGAAGAAAAGGGTAAGAATTCCTTCAATAAAGCATTTTTATGTATTTTAAAACATAATATGAAATCATTTTTAGAAAACACGTGAATTTAAGAAAACATATTTCCAATTTAAGAAATAAATGATGTTCGGTATTCTTTAAAACATTTTGTAAAACATTTTTCAGACAAAAGTTTTAAAAAAAGGTATTGTTACATGAAAAATATCATGTGTAACCATTTGATAATTAAATTAATGCGATTAATAATATTTTATAAAATAATTTCTATTAATGGAAATTCAGTAATAAATATTTTTTATTAAAATGATATTACAGAATAAAACCATAAAAAGATCATATTGTTATACTGATAATTAATAAATGAATTATTTATCTCTATCAAATATAAATCCAAATAAAATAAGTTCAAATATGTAAATATAAATATTAAAATTAATTTTACACATTATAATTTAATATTAACCACAATGAAGAAATAATATGACCCATTTAAATTGAAATGAGTTTTTAATTGTTTTATAATTTTGTATAATTATATCCAAATAACTATGTATGAAATATTTAAAAATTAAACTCAAAATAACATTAATAATTATTTATTCATGAAATTAAATTTCAAAAAGGTATTATATTCAACATGTAAAAGATAATAGGTGTATAACATTACATAATGTCTCAATGAAATGAAATTGAGTCAAAATCCATTTCCTTACAATTCATTTTTGGTTAATGATATTTACCAAACTATATAATGATTTTAATAATGTTTATAACTCACAATAGAACCATAAAAATATTTATAATACCATATATATTCATTTAGTAATTTATTATTATACTTTTGTTTATAATTATTCAATATTATCACTATTTAAGGCGATAATTGCCTAGTTTTTCGAGTATGTTCAGAATTTATATTTATTGTTCCTGTTACATAGACCATTATTTAATCATCTAAATAATTTATAACATGATTAAAATTTTATTAATTTTCTTTTTATATAAATTTAATGAATTCCAAACAGTTTGGATATAGATAATGAAATAGACTCTTCATGGAGATGGTATGCCATACGAATGCATAAACATTATTTCCATTTACTTATCATAATAAAAGACTGAACATAAAATGATTTATATATATTTATTATAAATAAAATACCATTTTTAATATATTTCACATATTTTTATTAAATCCATCCTTAATACATTCCTTGTATAGTGTGAACGAATCACATCACTTTGATTACACTGTAGTCCACACATCCACAAATGATGTTATCATATACCCACAAAATGGAAAGATTGAATGAATGTGTTAGATAAGAATTAAAGATGAAAAATTAAATCATAAATATCATATATTTCATATATAAACATTAAATCAACCATTATCCCTATCCTTGAAAGGTGGTAATGGAAAAATGAATGACATCAGTTCACGAGGTAATAGTCTAACATTCAAAGGATTGAGGATTATATATCCTATTTGATGGAAGTGTGTTTGAGTTTTTGTAATAAATATGTAATAAAAAAATATAATTAAATTTACTATTCAGAGGCTATTATATAGTATTTTTAAATAAATAATTTAAAGTGTATAAAAATAAATAAAACAAATGTTCTCGTTAAAGAACATTACATATTTTGTGGGTAAATTCTTATTTTTTTATTCAAGAATACATCCTCAGTTTTCATCTTTCCAAACGGTAGGATTCAATGATTAGGGGATGAATTATTTAGAGATATTATTTTAGGATTTGGAAGATCCAAAGGGATTTATATGTGTGAATAATTTATATAGTGGATGAGTCCACTTTTAGAGTGAAGTAGGACATACATTTTTGTAAATATAAAAAATTAGACACTATTGAGAGGTATCCCATACACAATGTGTCAAAAATAATGAAACTAATTTTATATAATTGTTATTATGATTGAAATATGTCCTTAAATTGGGTTTTGGTGTTGTGTCAATGTTCTTTTGGCAATTAGGATTAAATAATAGTACCTTATTATTTTATATTTTCTCTAAATCAGAATAAATTATTTTAATTTGTTTCAATGATATTCTTGGTAAAAAATATGTTCAGCTCAATAGACATTATAAATCATGATTATATAAACTATTTAATCCATTTTTACAAATTAAAATCACATAAGTGGGAGATATAAATTTAAAATTAGTCCCATAGACATGATGAGAATGTGGATTTTTTATTTAATAATGTTTCAATGGTAAAGATTTTTTTACATCCACTATCAATTTTATGTTGATTACAAAGACCTCATTTTCATTACTTTATTTAAAATTTATCAAATTAAGCACCATAAACAATAAATTATACAGTATTAACTTATAAATAAACGATAAAAAAAGCTATTTTCAATCAAAATTCTGTATTTTCACCATTAATCTAAAAAAGAAATATTTTAGAAAAATACAAAAAAAATCACCCTAAAATACTTTCAAAATTATTCTACTAGAATTAATTTTTATTTTTAAAAATAAGGTATATATTATTTTCTATCATTTTTATTTAAAACATCTTCTCCATTAAAAGGTTGAAATGATAACTTTAGAAAAAGATTTTTTTTATAAATAACAGTTGACTTGTTTTATCAATTAGAAATAAATTATATTGTAAAAACATTAAAAATATTTTAGTGAATACATAATATATATATTCAATTAATATATTCCACTAATAGTAATTTATTTAATTTATTAATTTAAAATTCGTTTAGATCAGAACAATAGTTTATTATAATGAAACTCCCTTAATATTAATTTGATATCTATATAAATTTCTAAATAATTGGATAGAAATTAATTAAACTACATAATTTCATAATTTAGTTAACCTTATTTATAAAAAATATTATTATCTTGGAGATAATTTTCATTTTAAAAAATAATAATAGTATTATGTAAGATTCGAGCTGGTGTGTAACACAATCCAACGAGGAAACATGTTTCAAAAAATGATAGGTAAAATAAATGTTGTGTCAATTGAAATATATAGAATAGATTGAATATTTGTAAAATATGGAATATTATATATTGTACTGGGATATTATATTACATTCAGAACATGGTGTTTCATATCATACACGGTATCAAATACAGTTTCTTTATTTTATAATTTTGTGGTGTGATATAGACGATGTACATTATTCATGAAGACCTCATTCTTATAAATATCCCCCTCATCCAAAATTTCTTGGTAAAACTGATGAACTTTGGACTTTTTAATTTCACTCCCCATTTTGAACTACCTGAGCTCCATTGATTAAAGAGAAAATGGACCAATGATGTTTTCCAATCCT
Organism: Viscum album; assembly: GCA_963277665.1. Lineage (NCBI taxonomy): Eukaryota > Viridiplantae > Streptophyta > Magnoliopsida > Santalales > Viscaceae > Viscum > Viscum album. The sequence continues at coordinate 987,002,668 of OY728165.1, read as the reverse complement.
TTTAAAAAAACCTCCATTTTATTTTGAAGAGTCTCCATGCAATTTGGAGAAAAATTATGTGATATACATATCCATTTGTGGAAGAATAATTCCCTATGAGGCACATGAGTTTTCATGAAGCACTCGGCCTTTAAATCAAAATATCACTCCACGTAAGTACTACACTATTTCGTGAAGAAACCCTTTTTTCAAAGCCTTTGACCTCTACATAAAACCTAGGATTTGTGAGAAACCTATCCATATGGCCCCATAACTCACAAAACCATTATATCATGTTTCTACATGGTTCCTAAATTCTATTGACAATCTTTTACAGTGGTCAAGTTAACTTACCCCCACACTAATGCAAGAATAGTTTGACTATAACTCGAGGCACCATGTGACCAATGACACCCTAAAAATGTGTCCCCCCACTATACCCCAATTGTGGATAAAGCCTCCTACCATCCTATTTATTCTAATAATCTGTACTCTATCCATTATTTCTACTATGAATTAGGACTCTCATATGGACCTCATTATTGACCACACATCCTTGATAGTGCCAATGCTATGAAAACCCCAATGGTGCACGAGTGGTGGTAATGTATGAAATAATGGCGAAGAGTGATTCCCCCCAAGATCCAATTTACATGAAATATAATTTCACAGTTCCATGTCCTAGTCGTACGACATAAAACCTCAGGAAAACACCCTCAAAAAATGACATAAATCCATTTCCTTACCCTATGTGATGAATACCAGATGCCCTGTGTATGTTTGAAATTGAATAACCCCACACATTCGGCCTTGTATGACAAACACAATATTCTCCATGTACAATCATCCTTAGATACCACCCTCTCCCACTATGGGTCATATAGTATCACTCCCATACATCATTCATGTGTATGCCCCACACTCCTTCCCCACAACGGAGAGGTCATCCACCCTTGGGAAGCTCCCATGCATAAACCCCATACAATTCCCTAAATTGTGATCATTTTTCTATGTTCTACTTCTATGGTTATACCCACACTATCCCTCATTGATACACCATTTGCAAAATTTCCATCCTTACTCCTTGATATTAAACTGCAAGAATCGGTACTCTTACAAAACATTAAAGTGTGGCATAAAAATATGTGGATTTTGATACTTTTCTTATAAACATGGTATGATGGACAAATCCAATATATTCAATCCCAACATTGAAAAAATCGTGTGTGACATCATCCCTTATAGGGGAGTACCTTTAGGATCCACCACATAGGGTATTTGATCCATATTGGTAAACATAGGTGTGACATCATCCATCATAGGGAAGAACTATATAAATATTCATCATAGGGAGTACAATGAATATTTATAAACTCAGGTGTGAAAAATGTCATCCTAGGGATGCACCTTCATGATCTTCATCAAATGGTATTCAATCATAATTTTTATACTCATGTGTGACATCTTTCTTCATATGGGTGCACCATTCGTATCATCATTCATTAGGTGTTATAGTGAATTTGGTAAACTATATTGGTGTGACATCATCCCTCATTGTGATTCACCTTCATGATATTCCTCATAGGGTGTTATATCCAAACTAGTTAACCCAGGTGTTCTCCCTAGGGATAAACCTCCATGATCCACATCCACATGTTGTCTTAACAGTGCCCACAATATGATAATCCTTTTCCCCAATCCACCTCTATAGGACATTACGATCCGTCCCCATAAGATACAAAACATATAACCTGATCCAAAAATACCTACCTTGTGAAATACACATGTAATGCCTTTGGTAATAATTCATTGATGGAATATCCATTGGGCATTAATTACCACCTAAGAAACATAATATTCCTTTGGTTTTTTCCCAATATCTCTCATATGATATTCCCTCCCAAAAGATGATTCCCACTTGATAAATGTGCCCAATTTTGAAATATTCCCAAAGATTCCAAAAAATGAATAAACTCTACATAGAATGTTTCATCCGTTCAACAGAATAATCAATTTAATATGCTAGTTTCCATAAAGAGATGGCACTGAGAATGTGTTCAATAAACATGAATTAATATATAAGGGATACCTAATCCTGGAAATAATATCCATAGAGGAGTCCATGGAAGGAATAACCAACATCCCATCATATTGATTCAATAATGGAGAATAAATATTTGATGAATGTGATTAAATCCAACATATTTTTGATAATCATAAAGTGGGGAAACAAAAACACGCAATGCGAATGAAATTGTAAAAGGAGTATGAAACTAAAATGATGAACCTGACATGATTCTATTCTCCTCAAAAAGGGGACTAGTATCATTTTGTAATTATTATTTTTCCAATTCATCATATTCTAATCATCTACTACCTTATAAGATGAATAAAAGTTGTGGGCCTAGCATGGTACATATCTGTGTATTGGGGATGTTAGAATTATGCATCCAACGTCTACAATATTATCAGTTTACATACAAATCAATCTTTTTAAGATGGGATAATGTTGATGAATTGAGAATCAATTTACTTGTACATGTAATTACCTAAATATATTCATACCTTATTGGAATTAATAATTTGGAAATTAAAAACCCAACACCCGTAAGAACCACTGTATTGAATGCATTGATGCAGAAATCCCACATAACTTTACATCCACCATATCTTCTTCTATTAGGAACCTGTTACCCATATCCTCCCATAAAATCATCCATATAAGGGAAATCTAAACCATTGTATTTTAGTAAATGTAGGAAGGGTCCATTCCATCTAGGGATCTTCCCTTCCAAGAACTAGAGGCATCAATACCTTGCTGACACTATTACTCTCGAAATGTCATGAAGTGGGGAACCACCCCCTATTTAGAAGATGAACCACTTCAAGAGTGTCTCCCTGAAGTGTTCTAATAAATAAATACCCCACACCATGGAGTTAATGAATGATCAAGTTATGCTAAACACAATTAATAGCCAATTGATACCCATTAGGGTTCTCATATGACAGTGACAAATACAAAAGTGACTATTCCCTCAGGGAAATGAATATGTGGAAATTACCACTACATTGATAGAAGTGACAGGAATCACCCAACACTATCAACAGGAGAATCCTCAAAACATATCCCAACAATTGACATATTCTATTGCTCCTACGGTCCCTACCATCACTACTGAATCCCGTCAGAACCTTTCGATTAGGAGAAATATGATCATAGGTCACCTAATTGGGATCAGTACACCAACAACCTCATATGTATAATGGTATGAGTCTTTTATTCTGGGGTATGAATGGTAGCCATTACAGGCCTAGTTTTGATGATAAGACTCATTGTGAATTTCCTCCACGCACTATTACCAACAAATGACAAGGACCTCCCCTATCTTTTAACAAAACACATGGAGCCCTCCCTATTATTCTCTCTGAAAAAGAGATAAACGTTTACATAACTCAAAGGTCCTCCCCATTTCATCAACAACCCAAGAAGTGGTCCTCCTAACTTTTCAAATAAAAATTATGTACATTCTCTGAATACCCCTACATCTAATCATGTATGTCATCCCCATGTCCTTTCCAACTACATTGGAGGTCCTCACAACTACTTTACATCATAGAATGAAGGTCTAATACAAATTAACATTTACTATAACTGACTAAATCCCCATTTTAAATACATAACATGTCTTAATGAACAATATTTGGGAATAAAGGAGAACACTAACAACTAGAGTTGAAATCTAGGTAAGTTCCATGCCATTGTGGATATCCATGATCACCCATATTTCAATGGGAAGATGAATCGATAAAATATTTTCCACCCTAATAACTAGAGATTGGGGAATGATCATAATAGCTTAATATATCTATCTTGGATGATGAGATAAACATGATCCCAAGAACCCTCAATAGGTACTTGCATGTTAAGGATGTTTTGGCCCCATACCAGGGATTATAGTGAAGCTACTTCCATCACAACTAGTCTCCCTCCTATAAACCACTACAAAAGAAGTGGTAGAGGTTCTATGGTCAGGGCTATCACCAATAGATGTTGATAAATATTCTATACTATAGATGAATTCCACTACTGTTTCTCATGAGTTATTGGTGAATACCTCATTCTATAAGGATGTAATGATTCAGTTGGCACTATCTATGCATGAAATCCCTTAAACCAGAGACTAAATGATCCTAACAATACGTTCCCTCATAGAAATACAATAACATAAATGGTTAACATTGATTATAGCACCCATACCTTAGCCGGTTCTAATAATATCTTCTATCGACCAATAACAGGAGCCTTCATCCAGAAAAAAGGGCTTGTGGGAGGTTCTCAACATTTCCCAACTATCAGTGGTGTTTTAGCTACCTATAATACCAAATATCCACAATATAGATTCCCTTAACAAGGGAAAGTCCTTGTATTTCTGTGAAATAATTTGTGTCACATTTCATTACCACCATGATTGAAAATTTTCTTATCAATCTATTTAGGAACAACAAAAATCCATCGATCAATAGTGTTGAAGGATCGAGATAAGCACACAACCAGTGGATCAACAACCAAAATAGGACAACTAATGTTCAACCATCAAACATATACTCATCCAGAGCTATAAAATTTTCCACTAGATAATGGAATTGGCATCCATGCATGTATATATTAGTGACTGGGGAAGGTACACTACTCTCTACATCAGTAGTATCATGTGACAACCTGAACTACCCATCGATTATGAGGGTTCCCATTAGTTTACCATTATATAGAATGTTATCATCCACAACCAAACATAATATCAATAGAATAGGGACATCATGGTAGATAATTATAAATAAAATCCTCTTCAAGGGGTGTTAGAGTGGAAGGAAGACCCTCTGGCATGTTATTGCACTTATTAGCAAATACATGATCTTTTCCTTGGGGATCCCACCTATGAGAAATTGTTTCCTAGTCACCAACATCAGGACAAGGCTGACGAGAACGTTGAGTCCTATGATACATTTTAGGATACACAAAAAGCATTGGAAGGGCCCAATCTGACTGCCTGGCCCTAGTATCTCATAGAGACAAAAGGGTCATCAATGATCTTATTGCTTATCTGTTCTAGACTTCACTAAGAGAACCCATCATTCATCTAGTTTGAAATCAATGAAAAATTATCCTTATCCAAATAACTGAGGTCACGATCTATTACCCATGAACCTATGAAGGGTATTTTCATGATTATATGGTATGTGGCTGAGGTACGGGTCTTCAAACCCTCCTAAACAATGTAATAACCCTCCTTTGGATCCAGAGCATGATTCTCTACAATCCAATGAACATGACCACCATGTTGATGAGACTATCAATACATTGGTGTCTACGGGACCCCCTTTATTATATTGACCTATTCTAATATGACCTATGATCCTCTCTTACCACTAACCTCATGGCCTAGGAGACGCGATGATGGAAATGCCACCATATAGAAACCCCTAATCGATATTGGTGACAACATCCAAGAACCACCAATGCATAGGAATCCGAAATTTTCCCCATTAAATAGAATGTTTGGTGTGCTATAGATGTTTTTCCAAGTCATATCAAGGTGTTGGACCATGATAGGAACCTGAGAATAGTACGATTTTTCTAATCATTTCTATTTTTTTCATAACTAGAAGGGCCTATGTTTATCAACATCAACAAGCAACACATTGGGTTCAATAGTAGATGTTACTTCCTTAATCATGATTTCCTTTTCTAGTTCAACCCCACCATGATCATTAAATAATTCCTAGGCTATTTATGGTTACAAAAATTCTTCATGAATGAGTCATAGATTTTCATTTTGGTGGAAAGACCTCACATACTCCCTTGACATGCCCATGACTGAAGGGAACCTACTAATGATGTCAGTGGATAATTTCCAAACTGATATCACCCCTACCCTTAGTAGAGATATTTTTCCTGATGGATATTGGGAATTTTTAATAAGGCATAGAATTTGGAGGATTATTTGAAGCATGCTAGAATGTTTCGGCCATTGTTCCTTCCAACATATGGAAGATTATCAGTCAATGTTTAGAATATATCGTCCAAGCACACAGAGTCCCCCTACCATGTATATTTTCTTTCTTTTCCAAGAAAAACCATGATGAGATCATACCTATCAACAACAGAATCACCCAATGCAGAACCATTACAAACTACCTCAACATGAAAAACCGCCTAGATGAGTGAATGTGGATACAACCCCTCATCAGGTACCATCCCCTCATCAAGGATAGGCTCCTATATAACACTTACATTAAAGTAAAAACCTAACTGATTCCTTATATGTTGAATTTTTCCTATAATAATTCATCCAAAACCTATAGAAATGAATTATGATGCTACCATAATGCATAAGTCCCTAGGAGGTCTGAGTAATTGACCTGCCAACAATTTTTCATACTAATAGATCCATGGACATACCATCAATGTGTGTTATGTTTTCAATGTTTAGATATGAGACTAGTTTCATCTTGGTTAGATCAAGTTGGGTGACATACCAATATAGGTGACATGTATATGCACCGACCCAACAAAAATAGTAAAGGATCAGGTGAATGGAAGCTGACTTTAAGCCTTGGAACCCAAAAACATGATTACTGGATGTATAATAGGGTAGTCTCCTATACTAAAGGTTTTATCCACGATCTCATAGGAATGATAAAATGTTGTGTGTTATATTTTCCATGTATATTTTTTTAATATAATATGTATTATTTTCGAGACTAGTGGATAATACCGTGTGCGATTCTGAGGTCCGGTTCACCAAAAATAAATGGTTGAACTATATTAAATATATTAAATAGCGCATAATTTTAGTTTTCCTAAAAAATAAGAACAAAATATAAATTGGTTCCCAGATTAGAAATCTGGGGTAACTGTTGTGTCCAAAATGTGGCTTTTACACTAGAAATAACATAACATTATTTTGCATGAGACACTTGGGGAAAAATTATCACGTGCATGGAAATGTATAAAATTATTATATAAAATTATTTTGTTTCATTATATTACTCAAAATACATTTATTATTTAAAAATATTATTATGAGGGAGTTCCAAGGTTATCTCCATCACCTTGGGGACATAGGATGACCCTTGGAGGGAACTTTAGATAATTCCCTCTTGTGATCTATGAAATAATTTTTGATAGAAGATCGAGAGACCTAATATTGAATAGATAATGACAATGGAAATGAAGAAATCCCTTTCCTTATTACTGATCAGTCCAATTCAATGTATTCCATGTGTTATTATTTTTTACACCCAATTTTTTATTTCTATAAAAAATGTGGACTGATCAATGATCTGATCGATCAACGATTTGACCATCTTGTGGGATGCATATGACTTTGAGGATTTTTGGGAGATTTATCATTGGGAATGATATATTTATATTTTCATTCTAATAGTTATGGATCGAGATTTATATAAAAATAAATCGAGTTTCATTCCAAAAATAAGTTCTTGTACTTTTCTCACCCCATTCATCGCTTGTCACAAGTGTTCTTTGTTTGGCCCACGGCTCAAAAAATATAATTTTGTTGATAGTTTCAATCATGTTTCTAGTAGAAACAATCCAAAATCATACATATGGGGTTATTAAGACACAATGAAGCTGGGATGGAAGACAGAGAGTGATTCAAACAACAGTTGGTTCAAAATGTCATGTTCTTCAACATTTTTCAGCGACGAAGAAAAAATGAAATATTGATCTATTTTTCTAAGGGATGAAAAACCGAAATCTATTTTTGATTTGTAGTTAGGCTCAAGAGAGGTGAAACTAGACTAATTATGTGATTATAATCATTATCTAATGTTATGGGGGAACATGAATTAGAAGGGTATGGAAGAAGGGATTTTATAAAAATATGATATACACGATGTTTGGTCCTGGACTACATGTTGTGTTGTCCCCTTTGGATGCGATGAATGTACTTGGGGGAGTACACATACATGGCCTAGAGTAAACCGGTTTCATACATGGTATGTACTCCACTACTTGACATGGTCTCGACCATGTACATGACCACATATACATTGTCTGACAAATTTTACTTTCATACGAAGGGAGGACACAGACGAGACCTGGGATATAGGGGCATGACGTGTAACCGCTCTACCGGTCATGTTAACTTTTATACAATATTTACGTAGCTTTAGGCATGTTCAATTTACACGGGAATGACCCGAGGTTAAGGGGCATGATGTGTGACCCCTACTACCTTCCATGTTCTCCATTATACATGGATATGATAATTTATCGTTCATATCAATGAAATGTTTAATTATGGTTCGTTCCCCCTATCCACTCCCTGATGGTCAGTATGGAATCACTTTCTACTCATAGGGCATTGATTTCTTTCATATAAAATATTGTATAGGGTCATTGGAATACCTCTATGAGGTCTAGAGTGAGATCCCTTATTCATCATCATTCTATATGTAGATTTATTAGTATTAGCTTGACCAACACTACATGTGTTCCAATCCCCAAATTAGATGGTTAACCCCAATTGAGTTTTGTGGTATCACCCCAGAGCCTTGTTAGTCATCCTCACCTATGTATCATATTATATTCGGAATATCAACATCTTCTTTCTCATGATTAGAACTAAAGATCAATACCTCTTATAATGAATTCATCATTTCTATTAAACTCAATAGTATGCTCTCCCGGATGGGTTCTTCTTGGGTCCTTTATTTAATTATCATCGACATGCTATACAACGGTTGTGACATACAATTATAATATGAGTATATGTTGAGTATATCTAGATATACTTGTTATAGATATTGTAGACATATACCTATGTAGAGATGACTATATTTTCTTTGTTGAATTCCAATTAGTTTCACTATATCATAATGAGTATTATTATACTCACCCCTGCATAGGATTTTCCCACACATATCATGTTTTTTGCAGATAATTGAATTTCTTATAGAGTCGTAGAAAGCCTAGGAAATGATGGTGGTTAGTGATTTCAGATAGACCAAGGTGAGTTCCTGCGGTTTTCAGACCACAATCCCTTTGTACCTATTGGACTAGGGTTATGGAATCTTTGTAGTGCGATTTTTTGTCACCCTATTTTATTTATTTGACATCCTATCATAATATAGTTATGTGATATAGATGTTTTCATTAATTTTTGACCAATTTTAACATTTTGGAAATTTATATTCTTGGATAAGTACACGTGTTTTACTAGTTGATAGGCTATGTCCTCTCATGTTAGTGATATGCCTACTCATCATTAGTCTCTAGACCCTAGACTATTGATGTTAATCTTCTGGTGTTGCATAACGAGCCCCAAAATGATGGGTAGGGACAGAGGGGAATCATAGGTGGTTGTTTAATCTTTAGGACCAAGATTCTAAGCGATATGAATGGGGATATAGGTTTATGTGGTTCATGATTGGCTTTTAGGGAAGAGTCTCCAGTGTTGGTGTGGCGGATGATGTATCCTTACACGATGGCATTGGTCACCTGATTTTCAACTTGGTACATGGGAAAACAAGTATTTGGGAAAATTATGGTAAAAGAATCATATATGAATGGGTGGTGATTCCATGTCCTTCATGAGTCTACTCTCTATATATAATCATTGAAAGTGGTACATATTTTATACTTTTAGGATTCCTCTAGGATGTATAACAGCGAGGATTTAGTATGATGATCATGAGGATGATCCCTACAGTGATGATGTGTGGATTCATGGATAAATTATTACTAATATTCCACCAGGTGTATCACTAGACATATGACCTATAGGGAAGCACATGGTACCCACAATATCATCATATGAGAAGCATAGTCTAAGCGTGTTTCAGGAGTTTCACCCAATAGTGCCTTGAATTAGGTTAGAATAGGGTTTCAGAATATTTTCTGTGGGAATTTTTTTGGCACTGTTTACATTAATATACTTCCTAACGTACTCCGGTTATGGGACATAGATGGAATCAAGAATGGTTGATCTCTTTTTAAATTTCAAAATTTTATTATATTGGAGATTTGTGCAAGTGTATTGGTACATATGCTAAGGCATCATGTGTGAATTATAATCTTACTCATTTCTTGTCACCAACCCCTAGCCTATAGGAATATTTCATGAATAGTTTCATGATTGGCCCCACTAGGAAATGGTGGTCTATGCCACCACCACCCATAGATGGTGCATGCCTGGCTTAGGGAGATGGATGATAGGGAATGAGAAATCTACAGGTGATTAAACCCTAAAACCTAGAGTCTCCATGAATTAAATGATGTACAATAATTGTATTTTAAACATTCGATGTAACACTGATAGACATAGGTTTTAGTCAATACTTTCTCTCTACATGTCATGTTTGAGAATAAATGATTCTAGTTGAACCAATGAAATGACCCATTTATTAAGAGATTCCTATTATATAAGTCTTGATGATCATGAAATTGATCCAATAGCATGACTCGACAATTTGAGTTGAGAGTTTCTATTTTGATATCTTGTCAGCAGTGTTGAGGAAACACAACATAATTCCCAATATGGATTTTCTATCTATAGTGCATGACCAGGTTTACTATTTTAGTTTAAGGGTGTATTGTGTCCATAGTGACAGAAAAATATTTTCCTTTATAAATGAAAATGAAACCCAAGCAGCACATGATAAAATCATGTATATGAGGTTTCCACCTATTACCCATCAGTTGGCTAGCCAGACCCATGGTGTAGTGGATATTATGATATTCTATTTTCTTGCAGTGGTGGCAGAGTAGGTTGACATATTCTCTATATATGTTCTATGTTTACCTCGCCATAGATACGTAGTGTTCTGCAATTATCTACACTCTGGGATGACACTGATATTGACACCAGTATATCAGATAGTTCCTACACTACCTCACAAAATGAGATTGTAGTTAGATGGATTTCAAAGGAAGGGCATTTATAGATCCTTCAATTCAAAATAGGTATCCATAGTTTTATTTTCTATGAAGTAATAGTGGATATTGAGTTTTTGGGTGTACTACTATCCCTCTATCCAGGACACCATTAAAAAAATATCCACAACTAAAATCAAATGATCTCTTTAAGAATTTAATAGGGTCTCAATGATTCTCAAAGGATGGCCATAGGTTAGGATATAACCAGTTCTGAGTACGAGATGAGTACTTAACAATGATGAAATTCAGATGTCTCTATATTCCCTATGTGTACTTATTGATTCCCTATTTGTGATGTAATCCCTATTAGTGTTCAAAGAACTCATCTACTAGATTTTTTATACTTATTTATACTAGCATGTAGTAGTAGTTCAACAATGATATCCTAATGAACATAGGTTCATTAGAGGAGAACACCACACACTTTAGGTTGGTTATGGAAGTACTCCAAGAGCACCATTATCACAGAAATCTATCAAAGAGTTAGTTCTGGATATATGAGGACCGTATTCTCGAAAATGATTTCCCTATTATTGGAGTGGTAGTGGACCATACCATGTATAAGGCAATGTTTTATTGGTAAACACATAATATAATGATATAGGAGAATATATTACTTGGGTCAGAAGTCTATTACCATAGATTCATACATTATTTCCCCAGGTTACCAAAAACCTTGAAAACATTGACTCCATAGGGGATGCCAATCATGTTGATGGGAAGGTGGCAATAGGATTTCCAAAAGTTGAGGTAGAGATTGATGGTCACTTCAGTCTTGATATTCCCAGAGGAGGGTGTCAATTACATATTGTTCATTGATGCATTCAGAAACAAGAGTTGTTATGTTTTGATGTAGTGGAAAGAAGTGAATTCCTATTGTTCATGAAAATTGAGGCCAGATAAATCGAACTAAGAAACCCATAATCTTGTTTAGCTATAGTAGTATTTAATTTGAAGATGTGGAGACACTATCTGATGGGCGGGTAGTTTATCATATACTTAAATCACAAGATTCGCATTTATATCTTCTCTTAGAAAGATTTAAACATGATATATAAGTGATGAACATAGTTACTATAGGATTATGACTTGAAAAATGTATATACTAACGGGAAGGGGAACGTGGTATCATAATCACAAATCCATATATCTTATTAAAAGTTGTTGAATACAATATATGAGTAGTTTAACTCATTGAATTTATAATTTTTGGATGAATATCTAGTATCATACCTCTAGTTGATGGTTGTTACCCTTTCTCTCTTTCAGAGATACAGGAAGGCACAACATGGCGGTACAAACTAAATAACGTGACATGCTAAAATATCGATAAGGAATGTTCTCGATGGATTTTATAATGGTTTGGAGAGATTCATTATTTTCAAAGGATATACTATTTTACTAGTGATGTAGTAGGAGGAGTTTCTGAGAGAGTCTCATAAATCTATTTTAGATGTATATCTAGTTGTGTAATAGTTGTACCAGGACCATCAATGTATGTTTTGGTGGCTAGGAATGAAGTCAAGAGATGCTGAGTTTGTTTATTGAGGTAAGACATTTCAATATAGTGAAAGATTATCACCATGTTCTTGAGGTTTTAGATGACCCACTTGTGGTTCCAGAATATATGTGGGATGTGATATCTATGATCCTCATGAGAGCTTAATTGTGTATTCCTTGGGGAAACAAAATCATCTGGTTTTTCATGGAATGACTCAACATGTTGGCCAATTTCTCACCTATCTGTGAAAAATATCAATACAGAGTATGGGACACCTATATGTAAATGATATAGCTTGAATCCATAGAGTTATATCATTTATTATTTCTTACCATGATACTTGACTTTCATCCTGGTCGGGGAAGGAATTTAATGAGGTGTTTGGGACCCAGTTACTCTTGAACACAATGTCTCTCCGCAAATTTTATTTCAAAATTGAGTGGACCATTTAGGTTCTAGATGACGCGGTTTAGGTTGTCATGTTATTTTATTTTGATGGGAGGATCACCTACCTCTAGTGGAGTTCTTTTACAATAAAATAAATACCATTTCACCATAAGTATGGAACCATTCAAGGCATTGTACAGATGACCCTGTAGGTGAAATTTTTGTTGGAATTCCCTAGGAGAGTCAACACTAATGGACATAGAGTAGGTGAAAGTAGCTATTTATAAAGAGAATATCATCTAGTTGAAGATGACGACTACACAGATCCATCATAAGTATTATTTCAATAGGTGAAAAAGGACATTGGAGTTTGAGGAAGTAGACAATGTGTTCTTATGGGTATAACCTCAATGTAGATTGTGGATACTGGGATGGGTGGAAAGCTATCTCTGAGGATTATTGGACATTTCTAGACACTACGTAGAGTTGGTGAGATGGTGTACCACCTAGATCTACCAACACAGTTAGAATGGGTACACGATGTCTTCCATGTGTCATAGTATTGGAGGTATGTGCATGACTGATCACACATTATCACATTTGGTGAGCTAGAAATCGAGGAAGGAGTGAATTTTTATGAGTAACTGGTAGATATTGAGGATCAGTAGTATTTGAATTATCATTGGAGATCGATTGTTTTATTGTGTGTCTAATAACAACATGTGAATCTCCAAGAGAGCTCATGGTAGAGGGAGTATCAAATTTCTGCTCAGTAACCACATATTGTTTACTAACCCTTTTTTGGTTTTTTGAGGATATATAGCCCCATGGTGGGGAGAATTTATCATCTGGGAATTTCTATGTATCACTTTGTTGAAATTATAATGACTATTTTCAAGGCAAGGTTCTGAGAGGGAATGTGATTCTATTGATAAGGGTTATCATAATAAATGATTGAAATATATTAAATATATTAAATATTAAAACTGTGATGTTTTCATGAAAATGATGAATATCTTATTAATGACTACTCGGATTTGAAATCAATGGGCATTGTTGAGTTGAAAATACGGGGATTACCGTAGGTATGAAATAGTAGTACTCAATGTGGGGAATTTTTTTTGGAAAATTCATCCCTAGCATGGAAATGAATAAAATTATTAAATCCTATTATTTTATTTCATTTTTTGGTGCAATGACAAAATATTATTTAGAATTACTTTTATTATGGAATACTAGGGTTACCTGCATAACCGTAGAGACACCTATGGACCCTTGGAGAGTGATTTATAGAATTCTCTCGAGTGAGCAGAGATGAAATTGAAGATCAATGATGGAGAGACATAGAATCATATGGATATTAAAAAATATAATGGTGACACATTTTGTTAGTGATCAAACTGAATTAATGAAGAGTGTTCATTATAAAATTTTTAATTCCCTATTCATGATTTCTATAATGAATGCAGACAAATAAATGAACAAATTAATCCTTGGTTACATCATATGGCAATATGGATATCATTCTAAGGATTCCTGGGAGAATTACTTTTTTACTAATTTATTTCGATTTTAGTTCTACTAATGATGGATTGATATCATAATGAACAACGATCAAGGTTCGTTCCTTATATTTGTTCTTGTTCTTGCCTCCCCAATTCATCGTTCGCCGTTGCTGTTCTTCTAATGGACTGGGCCTGAGAAATTCCAATCAAATGATCGTTCCACACACATTTATTGGAACAATGATTAAAATAATTTATCTAGCATTTGAACGTAATGAAGGTGGTGAAGTGGTAGAGACAGAGTGATTAAGATGACGTGGGATTCTTGATGTCATGCTCTTCGGGGTTCTTCAGCATGGAACGAAGTCCGACTTATAAATATATATATATATATATAAATATATATATATATATATATATATATCCAATATTCAAATAGATTAGAATTATATATCTAATTATTATGAAATTCTGAGGCTTGGGTGAGATGATCCAAGACTACCAATGTGATTGGACAAAAGATCATAGGCAACAACAGAATGGGTGTGAGAAGGAGGAAAATAATTCTTTCTAAAAAACCCAATAAACATGACATATAGTCTATGACTACATCACATGTAGTCTACTATTGATGACTCAAAGTTTACTTTGGGAAGTAACAAGACATGTGGTGTTGTACACAGGTTTCCTACACAATGTACACTCCCCAACAGACATGACCATGAACATTTACATGGGCTACCCCCGGTATTGGTACACAAGTATTTATACTTGGTCTGAGGTCATGTACTATCACATGGATATAGTACACATGTGGGACATAGGATAAATGGAGATTTTATGCAACCCCGCTACATAAAAATAACTCTTCTATACTACATTTACATGTCTATGGATATGGTACTTTTACACGGCGGTACCTAGGGTCTAGAGGCACATCTTTAAAACCTTAATACATGTTGTGAACTCATGTATAAATGTTTTGGATATCTTTTCCTTTGTATTGTGAACTTGTGGTATTAGGCTAAGTTCCCCTTATCATTTCCATGAAGGTCAGTATGGAATTACATCCTACACCTAGGACTTTGATCCGTTCAAAAATACTTCTTAGATAGATACATTGGAATCCCTTCGTGAGGACAAATGTGAGATCCTATATTTATCTCCATACCCTAGGCATAGTTCTTTTTATCTATGTGACCAAGTATATGTTGGAACTAATAATATACATAGAGAATTAATCTAGATTTATTTTTTTTGGCATCACCCTATTTCATTGGTAGTGATCGTCATCTGGTTATCATATTCTCTTCAGATTATCCATCATGTTGTTTCTCCTGGCAAGATCTGATGACCAATAGCTCTTGGATGACCATCATTAGTGATATCAAACTCAAGATTTTGTTCTCCTGGAGGAGTTATTCATTGATCCTTTGAGCTGTAATCCTAGGGATTGTGTGTCATGGTTGTGACTTACCATTATATTGTGTGTATTTTTTGTACATTGGGATATTATTGTTATATGTGTTGTATAAATATACATATGTAGAGATGAATGTATTTTTTTAGTAAATTCATTTTTGTTTCAAGGTGTCATACAATGTTTTCTATAGTCACCCAGGCCCATGATTTTCTCTCACCTGTTATGTATTGATAAAATGATCGAATATTTGAGAAACCCCCAGATGGACCAGGAACAAATTGTTCTTAGTCATACGGAAAAAATGATGGTGTGATTCTATGTCATTGAGAAAACATTATTTTTTTAATTATGGAATATTGTTTTAGATACATTGTGGTGGGATTTTATTTTTCCATGTTTACATTCCAATACTACTTATCATACTCTAGTTACATGATTTAGATGTATGGATCCATGGTAGATAAATTTATACATTTTATCATTTTATATGCTTCGAGATGTCTGTGTCTGGGTACATGTACTTTGGAAATGGCCTCCCATGTTAGTAATATGCATAATCAGTTCTAGTTTCTATCCCATTTCCTATTAAACACATGATTGGGGAGCCGTGGCACATGACCCGCTAGGATGTGTCATGACATAGAAGCTTTTATTATTTCACACCTCCCCCGTATGCTGAATTTTAATCCACATATCAATCTTATAAATATTGGAAGAAAATACTATGATAATGTAATGGAAATATAAGTCCCCTGGCAGTTCTACATCCTCATATCACCCTCTGTCATTTCATTCCACTTCAGTTGGGAAACATGCCATGGGTTAGACCATTACATGATGACTCCACTGATGATGAATGAGAGTATTACTTCATGAAGCTCATCAAATTATTATACTTCTATATAATTACATAATACATGGACTTCCAATTGATGCCCTCGAATGCCTTCGTATTATCTCACCACAGAAACTGATAAGGAATTTTGAGTCATCATAATGCCCATTCTTATTCAATAAACAAAAAAATTGATGCAATGGATACTAGTTTGAAGGTTTAATAGAAATTTTAGAGGGCATTATCCTCCCAACATACTTTATATGGTACACCTCCGTAGCTAATGATATTTTATGACTGAATAGATTAGCAGTGACCTTACCCTGATCATCCACGTATAACCAAAGACGTGACTCAACCATATAATATTCAGATATCCGGGGTTCAGAGAAGATCTCCCAATCAACAACATCATATTTATAGTACTTGCCAATACATAGTGGTACTACCATAAACATCCACGATACCCTCTACCAAGGAGAAATACTGTATGGAAAAAATATTTTCATTGCAATGGAAGTATGATGTGTTGAGTCACCTATTTAAAATACCATAGAAGATCTCAACCTGCAGTCCACATTTTGAAATAAATGAATGATTCCCTCACAATATCTCTAAAAAATGACCGTCTAGTTTGAAATAGAGGTTGATACAGTAGAGGCCTACTATGAAGAGGATTTTTTGAAAGTGGGTTTCCATGATATCATATTATTCTCCAGAGAAGAGGAGTGTTCCCTCATGTAGTTGAACATAGGACCTATGTACATTTCAGCAGAGTTTAGTGGCATAGAGACGTTCATCTATGTAGTGGAAATAGGTTCTGGGATAACCCACATCCCAATAGTAATTAGCCACAAGTTGGGCCTAAACATATAATATTCGACACCCTACGACATGATAATTTAGTGTTATAAAGATAAATTGAAGATAACTTGTGGTAGGATTCGGGTGAAGAACCCATTAGATTTCTTGATATCAATGAATGACTTCATAGTAGTCTCTCGTGATACTACATACAATGTGTAGCTGGGTTCTCTATGGATTCATTTTCAAGTAGTGTTCCCCTACATAAATCAATTGTGCCAAAAATACTCCATCAATGGTCGATTATTACTTATATAGGGAAGTGTGTGTCCTTCAAACTCTTGTAAAGACATGTTCATGGACGAACAATACTACAATAGTGTGGTGATGTAGGTTCAGACCCATAGAGTTGAGTGAATCAATTCTCCCAATGATCTAACCACCACTACAGTAAATCCACAGGTAGACATGGACAATACCTTTATTCACCTAACTCATTGGTTATTGGAAACAACCCCAGAAGTAGTATGTTTCTTTTTTACCAACATGTTTAAGGGTTTTTTCATCCCAAAAAAGGAGAAATGTCTATAGATTACATCATAATCTTGTAGAGGGAAAGCCTAGGTGATACCAGAATCCCTAACACATGTAAATTACCATGATTTTTCACCCTGTGTCCAATGTTTCATTAAATTATCATATGTTTCATTGGGAAAAGTTGATTAAATGGATTATGACTCACCACCATTGATTTGTTATCAATAATTGTCCCCACATTCGAATACCAAATTGTATTGGATTGAACATATCTACCCCCACAATTTCAATATTGTTGAAACCACTCAATGAGGATTATATGTCCTCCCAATTAAATACTAGTGCATTTACTAAGTCATATATTTTGGATATATTGTATCCTCTTAATGATTCAATGTCATGAACATGGTCGGGTGACCATCTGACCCGGTGCCCGAACTGGTCCGCAACAAAGCCTGAAGGGTGTTGCCAATCCCCACAGGATGGCACAAGTGAATGAATATAAAAACTAACACAAGGAAACAATTTTCCCTAAATAGTAAACACAAAATAACTAACAAGATAAATAAAGTAAAACAGAAAATATAAAAACAAACATAACCTTAAACAAAAATAAAATTTAAATGCTTTCAACGTGAACCAACATCAAAAAGTAAAAACAATAAAAGAAACTAAAACTCTATCATAAACCTCCATGAAACAAGAGAGGTGTGACATACACAAGCTAGAACACCAAACCATTCTAAAAATACCATCAAAGAAACAAACCACAAATGATGAACACAATACCACAACATGTAATACATAAGGACAAGGTCTAGATACACCCAAAGGTGTATGTAAGGTGTGATCCAAGCTCCTAGCAGGATTTCACCCAGTACAATGGTTCCATGTATAAACATTAATGAAAAATACATTTGCGTGCTTTATAAATGAAACTACATCAATGCCTGAATGTACACAAAGAAACATTTTTTTTAAAGAAAATAATTTTTATATAAAACAACTAATGTTAATAAAAAACACCATTGCCTTTATGAAACCCGAACATTCATGAAAACCAAAATGTTACACCGCATATTGTAAAGTAGTATTGGAGAACAAAATATGGGAGATGACCTATAGGTACTAGTAAAATAATGGGACCCTAGAACATCATTTCTCGGTGAACAGTAGAACAGGAATCACAGAAATATACATTCCCATGCACAACCCCATAGTAGGGAAACACATCCATAACCTAGTGGTATTCAATCATCATAAAATGTTTATTTAGTGTTGTATTCCTTAATCTAGATAAGTGAAATCAGACCAGAGCTTCTTCTGTATCACTAGCACACTATATCTAGACTACCGACCTAGTGGACGACCTTCCCTTTTTTGAGTTCATGATGTTCGAATTCCATATTTCATGTCAAACTTAGATGAACAGTATAAATAGTGTGTTACCTATACCCAACACCACACATGCACACACACAAAATCCATTTGAAATAGTCATCACACACAGAAAAAAAGTACACAACTCAATTAAATCAATTTTTTTCAACCGTAATAAATATTTATTAAAACATATTAAATATTGTAACAAGTTCATTAAAAAAGAGACATTTCATGACATAACACACAAAACTATCCCAGCCCTCCTTCATGACCAAACACACCAAATACGACATCAATTAAGAAAACAACATTACTCACTTCAATTAATAACCCAACAACACAATCAAAAGACAAATTTCAATATTGAACAAAACAATAAAAATTTTATTAAGAACCCTCAGAATATGACACATGGCTTTAGACACCGAAGACCCATCGAAACCCACTTTTTGGAGAAAATGCATACAATTGATATACCAAAATAGAAACCAATTTCTTTTCACATTTTTTTAAAAAATGATAAAATTTATGAAACACTAGTAGAGAGTTCAACGTGTGTTTTCCCAACAACAACAAACCCAACCCACAGAACTCCTTCATTTATGACCAAGCACCTGAAATTCTATACTAAAAACACAATTAACACCACATTCAAAATGAAAAACTAACATTATATATTATTAAACAGTAATTATTGACTAAAAAACATTCCAATCCTAGAACACACCCACATCACATGAAGATAATTCCAAAAAAATATAGCACATGGAAAGCATAACAAAAACTAAATCCACACCCAAAATATTTAATCAACTAAAATTATAAATAAACTAATCAAGAAAATTAATTCATTAAATAATGTTTAAATGTGGAACCACCTACCTTAGGTGAAGAAACCACAAAATTATTGGTGGGAAACTCCAATTTCTCGATAAACACACTACAACAAAACAAAACAGACCCTAAAAATGATTTCAAAAAAAACTGTGAAAATCGAACCCCAAACACAATGGACTAAAACCAAAAAACATTGGGATGAGGAAGGAAGATTACCTAAGTGTTCGGAACTTTTATTAATGGGAGCGGGAGGATGATTCGAGGGTTTAAGAGGTTGTTGAGCACCATGGGGAGGTGATGGAGGTGCACCACCTAGGAAAAAATCGTAAAAGGACATCAGATATTTGACTGAACAAGGGTATGTGAAAACGATTGTTTCGACTAAACCAATGAAGGCAGGCATGGGGGTTCTTCCTGGAAGAGGATGGGGTAGACCATTGGTGCGATTACCAGCCACGGAATATAGGGATGGTCCAGTGAGAGCATTTAAGGGGAACCGATTCTCTTGAGGGTTCGTAGGTGGGGGTCATAGCTGGATGCGAGGATTCAAGGAGGGAGGGGGACGCTGCTCAAGTTTGTCAACTGGGAGGAGGGAAATACTCTAGATGAATGTGGAGGATCCATGACCATAGGAGCAGCGGTCCGAGGTGCTATGGGAGGCGGGGATGCCAGTAGATAAAGGTTGTCAGACATGGGATCCGGAGGGGAGTAGGGGCAGAGCACCATGATCGGGAGAAGGTGAAAATAGGTGCGATAGACCATAGGTTAAAGAGAGTGCAGTGCGACATGAAGAGTTTCATAGGGGGTAGCACAACCTTAAGTTAAATGAGTGATGAAAAAAACAATGTAATAAAATAAATAACATAACTAAGTCATATAATAATTCAATCAAGTCTATAAAAATACATAATATTATCTTTAAAAATTGTACTCACAAAATTAATAAAAATTTAGTAAATTTTATATCCCTAACACTTTTAATAGTAGTTTTAATATTACTTTCAAACTGCATTCTTATTATTATCATTGGAACAGTTTCTAAATGTTTATTAGACATATAAATTTTATTTTATTTATTTTTCATAATTCATTTTTATTTCATCATAACATTATATTTTAACTCATTTTTAAAGACGCGTAGACCGCGTGGTCTCAGAACCATGCCCTGCTCGTGTGTCTGGTGATGAAAAATGCAAAACAATCATAATAATTGTAATTATTATTATAAACTCCATTATAATGATGGAGGAGAATAATAATAAAAATAGTAAAACTCAATTGATGTTACTAATATAAAATAAAAAATTATATCTATTATGATAATATTTATAACATCCCTGAATAACATTGTTATTATTATTATCTTTAATAAATATATTATTTTATTTGATTTTTATTTCATCACAATTTCAATATTATTTTATTTATTTTTAATCAACAGAATTTAATTAGTTGAATCAGTTGAGGTCAAACAGTCAACCAGGCCAGGCCGTGCGTCCTCGACAGCGGGGCACTGGAAGAGCCCAGGGAGTAACATTCATTTCTAAATAAGAGATCAGAAATTTTAAGTCAGTACTCAACCCGAACAATCCAATTCCCAATTAAAATAATAAAATAAATAATAGAAAAATGACAGGTGTGAAAATTCTCCCCACCATAATGATTTCCATCCCCAGAAAGACACAACTAATGTTGTGACCCAAAGTATGAAACTAAACCCCCTTAATGTTCAAGAGGTTCCCTATGAAAACAAGTAGAAAAGGAAAAACATCATGCTAAGAGAAGGTGGCTAAAATGAAAAACTAAATATATTCATTAAAAAGAATTTCTAATATGTGTCGACATCCCCAAGGAGCATGAACAACTCCAGTTGACTACTCAATGCAGGGAACATATCCAAAAGTCCATCAAGGGGATGCCCGAAGGGGATCCGCACCATTTTGAAGCTACCAACACTAAAGGAGTGACTGGAAAACCGATACGGTGAGCTCTGTGATTACTCCCCACCATTATAGAAAGGCTAATGTCGATTTATTATAGGTACATTTGTGTGAGACCCACCAGGGGTATTCCTACCTTTATAAGTGGTAGAAGATACAAAAAATTAAAAATATTCCCGACAATGATCAATCAAACAACCACAAGGGGCGGGGAGAGAGGGGCCCATCTATCGGGGAATCAAAACCACTATCACGGAATGAAAGACAACTCTATATCCTTGGATGAACACTATTTAACTTTTCAATTGATTTACCCAAAAAAACCCATAAGGATCACTTAATGAAAATACATTCAATGTGATGCCACCCTCAGTAATTTAAGGTATCAAGAAGGCCACACCTCATCATAGCCACTAGAAATCCCTCGCACCCAAAATGGGCGTTCGGAACAGAAACACATTAAATAATTTAAACCTCCTTCATCTTAGATACCGATGATAGAAATAATGTTGGTCCCCATACACTCTTGGGGTTCTTGACCACACACTATCATCACTCCAAGGTCTATGTTTGGAGACCTGATGTTTAATGAATATCTTGCATCGCAGTAAGGTTTTTATGACTCTCAGATGGATCTTATTCTCTCATCGTGCCTCAAGTAACCATACTGCATTCAAGGAAACAATAGCAGACACAAAAAAGCACAACATCCATCTACTCCCTCATTGCACATCCACCAAATTAGGGGTGTAGATGATGCAGATGAATCACCACTTAACCTTATCCAAGAAACAAAAGACGTAAAGACACAAAAACACTCCCTTTTGAAAAGAAAAATTTTTAGAACTCCCTATCTGGAGGACACCGTCTAATTAAATTAGGGATTCTCAGAGGGTTTTATGAAATCCATATTTTCTATTAAAGGGAACTCACAATTAAAGACATCACCAAACATGACCCTTGATGTTGAAGAAAGAACTATGGGGATTTCAAACCATTGGTCATCAACAAAAACAATGAACTGCCTTCACCCTTTCTTGCTAGAATTTCATTCACTATTTCCAGGGGGACCTTCAGACACAATGATGTCCAAATTTATACACTAAGACTCAAAAAACACATATGGACCAAAACTCCTTTCAACTCCACTCGTATCTGTCATTCCACTGTGAGAGGATCTACTTTGGTGTAAATAAGAGAAGTCTATTCAATTCTAAAATTCAAGAAGAGAGTCCTCTGATCAACATGAGGGAAAGATAGCAATGAATTTCTTGTGGTCACACATCAATAACATTTTAACGCATTATGGGGGGGGGGTTGTGAAATATTCAAGAAAGAAAAACATATACCCATCCAAACTGGTCCAATGGAAAAGACATACCTCAATCGAACAGAAAATATGCAGGGGTGGCCACTGATAGGGCTTCCTGAAGCAGTTTTCAAAAGAATTATCTTAACACATGTTTGCACAACTACTAATAAAATTCAAACCGAAGATATAAATCAATCAAAAAAGATTCTTGGATTGAAACCCCTCACATCCAACACTTCCCAAAAAACAAAGACAAATAACACAACCAATGGCTATTAAAACACCAATTTTTTTCATAACCGAACATTTTGAAAATTAACAAAGTTGGTGGGTTGCACAAACAAAAATGGTGTCCCATGGGACTCACACATGCATGTTCCCTTACCACATCATCACCCCCATCATGTCTATCCATGAAATCATCATTTCATTCCATTAACCATTTCTCTTTGGCTATACACTCATGCATGTGGATTCCCATGAGAACACTAACAATCAAAATCGGATCCTTCCATTTTTTTTCAAATCCAATCATTCAACCCACACTTTTCAAACCTTACACATTATTTTTTTAAAGTGTATAATTTTAAAAAAAATCAAGATTGGATCATTTTTAATTAAAAATAGATTTTCATGAATCCGAAACAATGAAACTTGGAACAATGCAAGTGGGAACTAGCGTCGTTGGGTGAGTGGGAAATATGGTTGGCGGTCATACGTTGCTCATGACACCAACCCCGAGTGTATTCTAGGATAGCTTCCTCGGCACCGCATGGATTTCTGAACCCTAAGAGCTCAATGGGACCCCATACCCTACTCCATTTTAATTTCCCTTAAACAATATTAACCTCATGGACCAATGATTTAGAAAAACCTCAACTTACATTGGTAACTTGTGTCCCTCCACGAGGTGTGTTTGATAGACAGCTTACTTGTAGCGATGAAGTCGATCCTAAAAAATCATAAGTATATTCTACTGTGAATATATCATAAAAGAACAAGACCCAAGAGAGAAAACCTGCTCTGATATCATTCTGTCATGAACCAGGCTGGGTCGCCATCCGACCCGGTGCTCTACCCGGTCCGCGGTATGGACCAATGGGCGTTCCCAATCCCCACAGGTGGGCACAAGTGCCTGGGTATCAAAACTAACACATAGGAATGCCATATATTAAATACTAAACATAAAATAAATGAGAAAATAAATGAACTAAAAATGAAAATAGAGAACCAAATAGGACCTTAAACTATGATATAGTTTAAAGGATTACAACTGAAACCAAAATCCGAAATGTAAAGGCAAGAACGGAAACTAAAACTCTAACTCAAACCTCCAAGAAACAAGAGAGGTGTGACATCCACAAGATACAAAAACCAACCTTCCTAAAAAGACCATCAATGACATGAACCACAATCATTGAGCATGAAACCACAACTGGGAACACACAAGGAACAAGGTTTAAATACACCAAATGTTGTATGTAAGGTGTGAGCCAAGAACCCAATAGGAAGTCACACAATAAAAAAGTTCCATGTATAAACATTAAATTACAAATACATTTCTAGGATTAATAAAAGAAAGTACACAAAATCATGAATGTCTTCAAAGTAACAGTTTCTATAAAAAAATCAATTTTTGATGAAAACAGCTTCACTAAATAAAAAAATAACATTGCCTTTAATAAACCCAAACCTTTCAGAAAACCCAAATGTTACTATATGCCGATGTTGAGTGTAAGGTATTCCAGGAGCACAAAAAGTGGGAGAAACCCTATAGGTACTAGCATATGAATGGGACCCTAGAACATCATGTCTCAGTGAACAGTAGAATAGGAATCACAACAATATACATTCTCGTGCATGCGCCACTTTTTGGAAAAACACATCAATACCCTATTGGTCTACAATCATCATCCAAAGTTTATTTTTTTTGTAATCATCAATCTAGATAAGTGAAACTGGGCCAGAACCGCTTCTGTTTCACTAGCACACTAGATCTTGTCCATCCTCCTAGTACCCAAGCTTTACCTTTTTCTACTCAAGATGATCCAATTTCACATTTCATGTCAAACTCAGATGAAGAAAACAAATAGGTTGTTACCTAAACCAAACTCCTCACCTAAACACACACATAATCCATTTCAAATAGTCCACATACACACAAAAAACATTAAAAAACATAAATTAAAACGATTTTCTCTCGGTTAATAATTATTTATTAAAAAATATTAAATTTTGTAACAACATCTTTAAAAATATACATAGAATGTCCTAACTCACAAAACCAACCCAACCCTCCTTCATGACCAAACACACCCAACACCACATCAAGAACAAAACTACACCACTCACATCAATTAATAATCCAACCACATGGTTAACAGTCCATTCTCCTGATTTAACAAAACACTAGAAAATTTATTAAGAAACTTTAGAATATGACACCAGGATTTAAAACCCAAAGTCCCACTCATACACTATTTTGTGAAAAAAAAGGAATATGAAGGCTACAAAAATACCTAGACAACATTCTTTTCACATTTTCACAAAACAAACACAAAATTTATAAAACACTAGTAGATAGTTCAACATGGGTTTTTGGAGTAACAAACTACCCAATTGACACAATACCTTCACTTATGACCATTAACATGAAGTACCATGTTGAAATCACGATTAACACCACTTGCACAGTGAAAAACTAACTAAATTTTTTATTAAACACTAACGATTGACTAAAAAGAAGCCTCCAACCAAATAACCCACCCACACCACATGAACATACATCCAAAAAAATATAAAACATGGAACACTTAAAGAAAAACAAATCCACACCCAAAATAAATAATCAATGAAAATTAAAAATTAAATAAGTAAGAAAATTAATTCACTAAATAATGTTTAAATGGGTAACCACCTACCTTAGGTGAATAATCCTCCGAATATTTCGTGGTCAACTCTAATTTCCCTCCAAACGCACCAAAATAAAACAAAGAAGACCCTAAAACATTAATTTGGAAAAAACCCATCAAAATAGAACCCAAAACACAATGGACACTAACCAAAAAACCAATAGAGGTGGAGGGAAGGTTACCTGAGTGTTTCACACTTGCTACGAAGGGGGAAAGTGGACACTGTGAGGGGTTAAGAGGCTGTATGATCACGATAGAGAGGTTATATTGGTACGCCATGCCCGAAAAAACAAAGGGAGAAGGTTGCCGGATGTTCAGACGAACAAGTGATGGTGCTTGTAGGGGTTTCAACCGAACCAAGGGAGGCACATGCAGGAGTTTCTACTGGATGAGTGCTGGGAAAAACTTCGGTGCATGATTCCATCTAATGAAAAGGGAAATGGTCTGGGGAGAGTGGTGAAAGGGAATCAATTTTCTGTTGGGTTTGAGGGAAGGGGTCACACCTGGATTTGAGGCAACAAGGAGGGAAGGGGTCATGAATCTAGTTGGTCATCCGGGAGGAGGGTTGTACTCTGACTACATGGGGAAAAGACATGACAAATGGGGAAGCGGCCCGATGCACTATGGGAGGCATTGAGTCCTGCAGATGGTTGTTTCCGGACATGGGAGCCGGTGTTTTGTAGGGGGAGTGTGCCATGATCATGAGAGGGGGGGGGGGGGAAGAAGCGTGATGGACAGGAGGTTAAGGGGAGTGCAGCTCGATGAGAATAGGGTCTAGGGGCGTAGCACAACAATATCTGAAAGGTAAGAAAAAAAATTAAGATATTAAATAAATTAACTATTGAAAATAATAATAATAAAATCTAATAACAATACATAATATTTACTATAATAATTATTATTACAAAAATTTAAAAAAATAGTAAATTTCATATCCTTAACACTATTAATAATACTATTATTATTATTCTTAAACAAAATTCTTATTATTATCATTTATAGAATTTCTTAATGATTATTAAACTTCTCATTTTCATTTTATTTCTATATCTTTATTCATTATTCATTATTTTTTCATCAACCCATTATGATTTAACTCATTTTGAAAGCCGAGTAGGCCACGTGGTCTCAGAGCCATGCCCTGCCCATTTGTCCGGTGACGCAGAACGAAAATAATAATAATAATTATAGTAATTATTATTATTATTATTATTATTATTATTATAAAGTAAAATCCGAAAAATGATGAGAATAAAAAAAAACCTCAATTGAAGATACTAAAATAAAATAAAAAGTTATATTTATTATTTTAATAATAATAATGTCCCTGAACTACATTGTAATTATTTTAATAATATTTAAAATACTCTTGTTTTATTTTTTTCATCACACTTTTAATCAATATTTATTTACTATTAAACCATTTTATTTAATCAATTCAACCTGGAAAGGTCGAATAGTGACCCAGGCAAGGCCACGCGACTTCGACCGTGGGGCGCTGGACGTAGCCAAGGGCGACGCATTCATTTCCTAATAAGAGATCAGAAATTCTATATCATTCCTCGACCTGAACTACATGATTCCGAAAAATATAATAAAATAGTTAATATAAATATGAGAAGTGTGTCATTATACTATCTCATATGATGGATAGTATTTTAAATAGTCCCCTCATAAATTTGAAGATGGTGTCTCCAGTATAGTAAATGAGTTGATTCAGGTATAACATTGTATATAGGAAGATCTGAGGTCTGTACTATTAAATGCAGCCCTGTCTCTAGAGGTGAAGAAGAAGTATTTGAATTTCCATATGATGTACCAAATTTTATTTTATTGGACCCATGATGAGATAATAAAAATTGCCACATCAGTTATTATCCACTATATTGGTCTCCCATGGGGGTAACATGACATCAAGTAGCCTCCCTGAATGATGTAACCCTCTCCTGGTGATGTGGTTGAGGTTGATGTTGAAATTATTATCAAATTAAAATTATCTTGGGAGATATGGTAACCAATATAGATATAAAACAACATAAAAATAATAAATAGTAACAATGACACAATGTTTTCATCAACTTCCATGTCCAAAACCACCATTTCTTAAAGAAATATTTCCACTTTTAAAAACATTGTTGTTGATTGATGCAACATCTAATTTCAAGGAACTCTCCTTCATTGATGGATAAGTTGGGAACAACTAGAATTTTATGGCTCTTAAGGATCAGGGGTACACCAAATTTAATGAATCATAGGGACCTTCTGTTATTAAGTGATACAAATCAGACTGAAGAATGGGGGAGACATGTATCAGCGGTCTATGCACCACATCATTAAACTGAATCTTAGGGAATTGGTGGAATTATATGTGGATGAATTAAAGGAAAATTCACACCATCATCAAGACAATATCTATGATCTTGAGAAGGTATTATACATCCTATCCTATAGATTTTTAATGATTAAACCCTTAAAGTTCACATTTAGTATCACCTTTGGTAAATTTATTAGATTTATCTTATGATATAAAGGCATCAAGATCGACCTAGAGAACACCATGTCCATCAGCCAAAATCCACCCTACTAAAACCATCCGGATTTGTATTGTCTCTAAGGCCACATATCATACATATGATTATTTATAAAAAATATGACCAAAAAGAGTAATGCCTTTTAAAGCCTCATGGTGAATGTAACAATATAACATTGAGATGACTAATTATTGAATCCATTGGAGGATATAAACCAATAAATCATACAACCTTTGGTTCTAATTTTGATCATATCTTGATATCCTATGGTGCTCTAAGTGATTCCCCATGAATGGTCCCATGGATCCCTTCTCACACATAAGAATAACAACAATAGTGAAAACAATTTATACTACCTCTTTTATATGATCCGCAAAACGATGACTGGATACTCCCTTATAGATAAGGGATTCCTCGCAATTGTTTTTTCGGTTAAGAAGTAACAACATTACCTCAAACACCATGAGATACAACTACTGTCCCATGTGGACCCATTGAAGTATATATATAATCTCCTCAAGTTTATGGTAGAATTGGTAAACTAGGAAGTGTTACAGTAGTAGTTCAACATCATTTTTTTCCCACAAAAATCTATCAAGGAATATAATTTTTTAGAAATTATAGACTCTCATCCATCCCCTACAGAATTACACATTGATGTCAATTTTCCAGATGAAGATATCCTATTAGTAGATTAATCTATACACTTCGGTAGACAAAATTTTATGGTGCCTCTAGGTGCTGACTGATAGAAGGGTAAAAAATAGAAAGATCAATATTGTGGTCCTATGAATAATCTTCATCACCGCAACAGGAGTTTTTCTTCCATAATGATTCCTACTATCAAAAGGATGATCCAATAATGTGGAAGATTATAATGCCCTCATCTCTAATCTCTATCTCGATCTAATGATTAATACCTTTTTATTCATTTAAATGGAGACTATAATTATCCATGAAATAGATTAATGGTGACAATATCATCATAAATGTTGAACTCATTCCCCCACTAGAGTGAACTGGCTAGATGATTGCAAGATTTCCATCCATGTTTGAGGGTAATCATATCCCTTGATCAGAAAATGGTCCAGACTATGCCTTATATATTATAGATGTGAATATTTTATAACCAACCTAGGATGACATGATCATTTATTGGGTGCATATGTGGGTCATCTCCCCCATCTTTTTAGATCATGTTGAACAAAAATATTTTTATTAGCTGGCTACTGGTGCTTCTGCATCAGGACCCTTAGGTTCCCCCGTGGTAGAATAAAATCATTATTAGACAACTCCCATTATTGATTTTCTCTAAAATAACATTCTACCATTATATCAGACTGGGTATGATGGGATCCATCTCCATGTAGCACATTTCTCCCTCCATAGTGGACATAATAAATATAAGACACACTCTATGTGTTTTCCTGAATGAATTACCATCCATTTTATTTGAAGAGGTGAGATTCCACAGGTTGTGAAAAATTCCATGCTAGGCCTT
This sequence comes from Viscum album, assembly GCA_963277665.1. Lineage (NCBI taxonomy): Eukaryota > Viridiplantae > Streptophyta > Magnoliopsida > Santalales > Viscaceae > Viscum > Viscum album. Next base: position 986,972,318 of record OY728165.1, on the reverse strand, counting down.
GTAGCACCCATCTGGTGGGATTGAACTATCCCACCAAATCCATAGGCTGGGATATTTTACCCCACTATGGTGCATGATTACATCAGTTATGTCAAGAGGATAAATTCTTATCAAATTTATTCAAAATTTCATCATTGACCTCTAGAGATCATAGACAACACCTTGTATTCATGGCCCGTTTCAGAATAGGTACTTGCTGTTGTAGGTCTATACCCACTAGTGATATCTCACCAGTGGATGATCATTCTTACTATGACATATTTCTTCTCCATGTGGACAAAGCGATTCAAACAAATAAATTCAGGTCCTGATATGTTATCATGTTCATGTGCTCCAAAATAATCTTGCTATTTGGAGTTCTCACACTATTCCCAAAAAAAGGATCCCAAAATTATTTTCATCTATGTTGACAATATTTAAAACCAAGTATAAAATTCATTTCAACCATACTACCCATTAAAATTCATAAAAAATGGATAGAATGAGCCATTTAACAAGACACATCTAAAATTCGAGATTATGGACCAAAATAGGAAGAGTTGGCTGAAAATGCTCACCCAAACAAAATGGGCTTGCTAGAAAACGATTCAGAATTCCACCAAGGTACCCCATACACTTTTGTGTTAGAAGGGAAAAAATACTTTCCATCATGGTTTTTTTTTCTCTATATAGATTTCTATGACCATCATATCCCATAAAATTGGAAGAATATATTCTAGCCAAACTGGAATCCCTTAAAGTGAATAGCTTTTAAGCCATGAACATTCGACATAGGCATTAGAACAAGGTAGTTGTAGTATTTAAAAATGGATCTACTACGATATTTTCTCAATGATGATATGGTGATTGCCCTTAGAAATCCTATGATACCCGATATGAATCCAGAAAAGTTGGAGCCCATATATAAAGGGTCGTACATCATTTAAAATTCATATTACAATGGAGAGTTATACATCATCACCATGGATGGACAACATATCACACCTTATACTAATTATAAATTTCAATATAAGTACTGTATTCAATGTGTTTCCTATGTGCAAACTACATGTCCTTAAACTAGGAACCCATGTCTTAGTACCATATCTTTAAACTATGTTTGATGCTTCTTGGGATTTTTTTTTGAATTTGGGAATTGTGTCTATCAATTCAAATCGGGTTATCACTATGATGCACTACACAAATCCCTTTAAGAAACCACTATCCATAGTACAAACTCTATGAACATAATCATAATCACCTAGGTCATTAATCGATGTCCTTAAAGTATGATACCAAGTCTAAGAATCATGGCTTTAAACTATTTAGATGTATTTATGTGGATGTGTTTCATGTAAATGGGCCTCTATGCCTCTCAATTCATATAAAATTGTCTCATAGTTGCACCATAGAATTCCATATGAGAATCCGCTATCCTTTTTCAAATTATATGATGTTAAAATAAGATCAAATTGTCCAAACTATATACCCTTAAACATGGATAACAAGTCTAATCATCATAACATTAAATACTGTGTTAGTCTACTCCGGAGTGTGTTGCATTGAGTTGGGTCACCTTGTCCCTCAATACACATCAGGTTGTAACTCTTCCACACCACACATATATGTTTGATAATACCATTTCTATATTCCAAACTATATGACCTTGAAGTAAATTTTTTTGGTATTATATTTAATAAAATTAACTAATATCCTCTATATGGTCCATGCAACATTACTTTAAACAATTTTTTATAGGTCCAAGTAGTATGAACTAAATATATTTGTACCCCCATAGTATGGGTTATGTAACATTAAATTAAAGATCATATTATTTAGAACACATGATGTTAAACTGTAGTCTTACCCCATTTTAATTCACGATTCCTTGTACATGAAGAATGTGATTTTCAATAAACCTTACCCCATTCCCCAGAAATGGGATACCTGATGACAAGTATGGGATTCATCAATTGCTTATCTAGACATGATTCCCCCAAATTAGTGTCATTATTCAACCATAACTAGTTCTATATCAATTTTTTTTTATTCCCATAAACATGGGATATATAGAGAGGCCTAGACATTCTGTCACTTGGTCTAGATATATTATTATAACCAGTTGGAACATCAACCCATTTCACATCCAAGAAATTCTATCTTAAATGGCATGATGTTTGTCTCAAGATGTTAACAGAGTATGTGATCCTCCAGGGATCCTTTCACACATGGGAATTTCCTCTACCATTCCACATGTACACACTATATTGAAACATATCCCCAGTCTAAGCTTCTTGAAATTAATATACATTCCACTTTTCACCCAGTCCTAGTAATTTTACCGTAAACACTGTTTCATTTTCTTCATAGTAGTTTTATGGTACATGAACCCCCTTCAGCTCCACCCATTTCATGTTTTTACGATCGTTTTTCCACACATGTTCACTCAAAATGAACAACTACAAAGAGTAGTATTCATGAAATTAAATAGATTTCACAAAGTCCAGGAAATATGACTCTAATCTGTTTTACATGGTCCAAGACCTAAGACCCTAAATTGTATGCATTCACCCCTAATTATCATGGTATAATTCAATGATGTATTCTTAGTAAATGAATGCCCCTACAATAAATAACTATTTTTTTCTTGATTATTATTATTATGTGATATATAGTGACCCTATAATTTCTATATTCAAACCATGGTATGGATTCATTGCTAGACTCTCCATCATTTTATTTGGGACACCTAACTCTCAAAAACAATCATAGGGCTCATTTTTATGTAGAATGAACATTAATATACATTGAACCATAAATAGAACAAGATTCCATCATAACCCAAAATGAATAAAGAATGAATTGTAATCTAGTGTGCACAAGCCTAGCCAAAAATTCCCAATACAGAATATTAAACTGCAATTTTACACCATATAAATTTTTTATGATTCATAATTAGATATGGTTTTACCTAAAATCAAATTAGGACAATCCATATAATGAATATGGGATGAAATAACACAAAAATACTAATAAATTAGTGTTACACTGCAACCATACCCTGGATAAGTATGAGATGCCTCTTATACACAATTGGAAAAATTGGATATCTTTATTTGAAAGGGTAGCACATTTTTAGCCTTAGTAATCTCCAATATGGTGTCTATAAATACATGTTGATTGATTCCAATCCTTAAGTGATATGTAGTGATAATAAGATATTTTTAATTTCATCTTTGGACCATCCGCTTTAACCAATCATTGCATGGTATTTCCCCTACTCAAAAATTCATGATGTCGACCCAGGGTTCGAAATTCAAGGTTCATGTGACATAGTAACCTTTAATCCTAATTTTAAATCAGGTTATCACTCTACCATGTCATTTGGACCATCTCTGGAAATATATTACTCCTAGTTAATTATACGATACCTAAAACCAACAATCATTCAATAGTATATTCTGTTTCACTATGAACTAGTAGAATCCCTACTATTAGTTTTATGAAATTAAAATTACATGACCTTAAATCTTCAACACATGATATTAAACACTAGCCATACCATATAAAACAAATGAAATTTTCCTCATACAATAAGTATTGGATGAAAATTTACCCCATATAAAGCCAAGATTCCTCTTATGATGGGTATGAGATGAATCAAATGTTACTCCATATAAAATGTTGCTGCCTCCAGATGTGAGATTATTTGATATGATATCTAGAGAGGGTCACCCAACTGGATTTGGGGTCCTACCGTTCAATGTCTCTGAATTATTTTTATCTTGATTCCCATCCTCATGGGATATATATTGAGGCTTAAATATTCAATCGTGGGTCTTTCCCAACCATAAACTCATTTTAGTTAAATTCCAAACTCCTTAATTTTTCTCATTTACATCTCCATGATTTGGATAACTTTCATCCTCTCAATCTAAAATGAATCCATTAAAATAATGTTTTCTAGCCACGTAGGCCAACCTAACATCCCGATCCCTCACCTTGATGGATCATGAGCATAAAATTGTAGATCAACGGTTTTGATCTTAGTCGGTGGTCAATATAAAAAATGTTCACCACATCACCAGCATGTGTAAAAATCTATTTTTAAAATATGGTGAGTTTTTCCCCATTTTTTGGTTATTCCCCTATTTTACAATTTAGGTCTTGGATTTCGTGGTCTCTCATGTGGGGTTTTTCAGAAACATACACTCATTATTGTCTTCTTTTCTGTGAGAAACCCAAAATGCATACATTTTTTCCTCATTGAGCATGGCTCAATCCTGATTAGGAGTATAGAGGTTGGCCATCACTATGAATGGTTGAGGGACACGAGAACCACATTGTCAAAAATCCATATCCTAAAACTAAAAGAACAAGTCAAAACATCATGACTCTAAACTATGTCAGAATCATCTTGATAATGTTTTGTGTGGGGGATGGCCTCCATGGCCCCACAATTCATGTTTGGTTATCAGTATTCCATGACAACGATTTCCTTCAAGGGTACCCTCTCATTGTCTATTCTATACGAATTTAAACTAAGAGTCATTGTCTTAGTATCATAACCATTATATTTGAGCAACATGACCATGTTTTTTGTATAAACATCAACCTGGATATTCCATAATTATCGTTAGGTTAATACTCCATCTCCCCATATAAAACAATTTAGGATTAAAATGGTTCCAAACTCTATGAACTCAAAATAATATCTGAACCCAAGGGAAAACATCATGACATTAATCAATTTTCACTTTTTCCATTGGAATGTGTTGAGTAGAGTTGAGAAAACTTTTTTCCTCAATTCAAATAAGTATTTTCTGGCTACCATGATACATGTAGCACTTTTTTGGATCAATGTACTGTCTAAACACTACAAACTTAATCTATGAGTCATTTTTAAAGCATCATGAACATTAAATTTATTTCAGTTGTCTCATGAATTTGTGTACAACATCATGTGGCATCTTAAGACCATCAATTTACATCATGTAACATTACTTCAATGTCTCACACATTACTTAGATAACAACCACCACTTGGTCTATGAATCACCACATTAATCTATGTAAAATCTACCTCATATTCTGTTTCTTGAGGTAGGGTATCCCATTATTAAACCCTCCAAATTTTTCAACACCAATAGTTTTGCGGGTATAATTCAGATTTTCTCCCTACGTCCTTTTTACTTGAAGACAAAATATAACTCCACCACTTAAAATAGATAGGGTATTCCTTCTTAAATTTAAATTAGAAATAAAATTTTGGAATATTAGTGTATAATGTCCAAAAATACCACATAATGATCACATGATGTTAAACTATGTGGTACATAATCGTCACAGAATGTCATTAATATACGTTTTCAACATTATTACCCTATGATGTAAAAATACATGAATTATTTAAATTTCATGATATAAAACTATGTGGTATCATAATACATTTATTGATAACCCCTTTAATCTAGTATCAGTATCCTACAACATCGTTCATGACAATTTACTTTCAATTGATATCCACAATGACAATCTCCCAAGAAGATTAGATGGACAGTTAGTCTGACCTATACTCCTACCAATGTTCATTATTTCATGATGGTGTAATTTGAGTAGTTTTTGAATATATTAAAAAATTCTAGTACATAATTCTTACGATTTGTGTCCCCTATGTTTTTACCATTATCTTCCTCCATATCTGAACACCTTGATGGAAATTTTTTGCATCCACACTAGCTCACATACCATCTCAACCTAATGTTATAGAATACATTGGATTTCATACTAAGATAGGTCCCTTATTTCATTAATGGTTACTGAAGACCCAAATTTGTTTTTCCCCATGCATTAATAATTTATGACGATTCATTTTTTGGAACCTGTTCATTAATTAACCTATATCGTCACTCCACTCCCCTTATATTCTAGATTTTTTAATCTTGATTGATTCTTTTCATTCCCCATTGTTCTGGTAGATTTAAGTGCCCTTGGAGTTACCCCATTCTTGCACAATAAGGAATTTGAAAAGATATTTGGATATCTATAGAGACTCATTATCCATCCACAACTTCCCTTGTTCTATACACTCTCAGTGGTCATCCAAATGACGGAAATCCCGAGATCCCAATGACTTCATAACACTATCATATATCTGAGAAATAACATGTTCAGCCCTTTTTCTCACATTGAGCATGAATAATGTGAGAAATATGAATTGTCATTGGTTATTATTGCCACATAATTGGAGTGGAATGATATGGAATAATAATCATGTTCAATAATGAAGATGCCTAAAACAAACAAACCAAATTTTTTAGAGGATCATCCATATATTAGATTCTATCCATTAAATACTCCCTTAAAGATTAACAACATTGATCAGATATTTTAACTAATCCGTCACATGTTGAGTGTCTTTTCAGGTCCTCTACAACTCCAACATTTATTCTTTCCCTTATCCGTCTTTCGGGAGAACTTCATTGACCATGATACTTTGGGGAATCAACTTAGACTAACATTCGACCTCTAAGGATTTCACTTATTCCCCATTGGACCTAACTGATGTTAATTGCCCCTTCATATTTCTTACTATAACAAACCGATTAGTGGAAATGAAAACATTGTTTTTTTTTCTAGCCCTTCATTATGGTGGATCTATCGTCTTCCTATCTCATGTTCCTTGGTGCCTTTGTCATTGTGTTTCTTGCATGAATTTTCAAGCACATTCAATTTTTCCTATGCATTATTAAGGAGGAATTTAAGATGTAATTCATGATGCATAATAGTGACCACCCTAATATTCCCCCGGACAATGAGCTAGTGACAGATATATCCAAACCATTATTGAAGATATGTTATCTGATTGTGGGAGATGAAGTTAAAGACATACCTCGATGAAATATGATGGAATGTATGATTATCATTGGTGAATGAGCTTGAATCATCAAAATATTTGGCGATTATTGATTTCATGAGATAAATATATTCATTACATCATTGAACAAATCACCATGTCTTATATATTTGGGTTTGATGGAATGTATAGTTATTCCTAAAAATAGATCTGTGTATGACCCTGTGCCAACAATATAAGCCTTCTCTTCCCCATAAAGAACCCCTTATGTGGAAAAAACCATCCCATATTCCATTGATGCCCTTATAGTTGGCGTGACTTCAGCATTCTCTCCAATATCTACCCTCATTTTCTATATAGGGACATGCATGTACAAATACACCTCTCTAGTCTTCCCAATATACACCATAATTTCAACATCCTCTATTGTGGGATCAGCGCTAGAAGCCACCTCAGTTGGCAGCCCTATGTTTGGTTTGAACACCAATGTTCTGTATGAAAACCCTTCCATAAGCCCCACCTCTACCCCCTCCCTTGATGGAACAGTCTTAGAGGTCCCATCAAATAGAACCTCTATTATTGGCCTGAACACCATGACTTCTAGGTCAATTTCCACTAAGAGAATAAAACCCACAATCACCAAATCAGCCTAAGGTGTTTCGGGATCAGATGAAGATGTTGGTGGATGATCCACAAGTGAATAATTAACATCCATCTAAAAGTGTGTCATCCATACATTGAAATGAAAAGTTGGAACAAAAAAAAGGAGTAATGGGAAATCTGTATTATATTAATTGTAAAAACAAGTAAGGACCTCCTAGAGGTTCAAGGGTAATTACCCCAAAAATGGTTTTATAGAAAGTTGATTCCTCTGTTACGTGAATCATTTTAACAATTTCTTGTCCACCTGTGACCAAAACAATAGGGAGAGACCCCACATTATCTCCTTTAAGTGTTGTTGTTCCTTGAACTTTTACTTGTGGCTCATCACAAACACCCCATTATTCTGTTATCTCTAATTCATGTAAATATGTAGAAATTATTTTCGAAATTAGTTTAATGGTTTGGTGATATCCTAATAAAACATAATAAGTGTATTTACCTATTTGTAGATATAATTTCTATCTCTGGATGTGTCCCAATATGATTAACTCTCCCAATAATCTTCTAATTCCTCTTCTTCAACAACAACAACAGTTGAGAATCCCTTAGGAGTGATTCGTGTAAGAACCCAAATCTTCTTTTCAGTTATGTTTTTCTTTTTCTGGTCATTTTGGAGAAAAAGAGGAATTTTTAGAAATTTTCTATGTACACTCTGTGTACTTAATGAGTACACACCATGTACTCAGTTACCGCTGGTAGTCGGGTGCTGGCCGTGTAGTGGATTTCCACATGGCCATGTGGGTTGACTTAGAGGCCGCTTAATGCAGAGTACTGAAAAGGTAAGTACATGCCATGTACTTATAAAGTGTACGCTATGTATTTTCTTTTTTTTTCATTAAATGATCTGGGGTCGCGTCTGATAGATATTACATCCGTCTGATAATTCTCATTAATCTGCGAGAAATGCATACAACCACACTTCTTCTATGAGCACTTGAGCCTCTCTCCAATATCTGATTTGACCACCATTGACTGCGTTGGCCTCACCAAGATATTACATTCCTTCTTCGTGAGCTTCATATATGGATTTCTCTTCTTTTCCACGTTATCCATAGTTGAACATTTTAGGCATTTTTGTAGATCTATGGTGTTCATGGCAGATTTAAGGATTGAGGTTCACATATATAGATCTCACAACACCATGGTGGTTGGTTTGTGCCTTTCAGTGAAATTCTATGAGTTAACTGTGCAATTGATACAAATACCCTTGAATGGGGTATTTTGCATTTACCATTTTATCCCTGATAATTTCCTACTATGCTTGTATGGTTGAGTAGAGGTTATTGGATTAAGATTAGGGTGAATTACCTAGCTTTGGATTTGTTTTTTCATGCATGTTCTATTTATGGCTATTTGGTCTTCTTAGCCTGTTAGGCACAGATGTTTGGGGGGGTATCATTCTGGGATTTAGTTTCACAACCTATTTTGGTCATGCTTTTGGATGCAAAACGATTATATTTCTGCAGGTATAGATAAGGTAATGCACCCTTCTACTTCCTGTACTTGACTTCTTGTGGAGATGGAGAGCATGGGACCATGCATTGGATTGTGATGCTGAGGAGTTTATCTGTTTGCTTTTGTACATTTCTTTAGTAATTTATTTCAATATTGTAACTTTTTTGGCCACTTTTCAAGACATATGTATCATGCATGATTTTATATATCTATTATCTAGTTTACATTTCTTCTAGTCTTCTATTGCTTATTATTGTATGTATTTTTACTCCTTCATCTATTACTATTTGTTTATTTCTACTGTGTTACTCTGCCAATGAGGGTATAGTTTCGTGACTATCACACCCAAGGCCCTCGCTGCTATTCAGATGCCTCTAGTGTTTAGGGATGTGCTCTTAAGTCCATTTGAACAATAGGGTACGGGGAACCTCTGGGTGTCTTTCAGAACCGCGACGTAACAAAGTGGTATCCAAAGTATTATTTTCTTCTTGACTTACAGTTTGGATCATGTAGACAAGTGTTAGACGAAATAGGTAATTAGTAATAAGATGTGCTCGACGGTAGAAAACCAGTGAACGAGGAAAAGATATTTTACCTTGATTATTGAAATTTTGGTTCTAGTTCTGCAATTTTACAGATTATTTATTTTTATCATTGGGTGTCTCACATTGGTTGTGTTGTTATCATTGATGTTATTGAGGTTCTATTTCTGTTTCATCCTGATGAGATGAGGGTATTCCAACTCATGCATCATATAGTCACTTACTAGAAATCAAATGTCACGATTTCTTTCCATGCCATTTTGTGTGAATTATAAATTTCTTGCTATTGTTATAGTTGTTATTCTATATATGCATGATGTTGCGATAGATGACATGATAGAATATCTGTTGTTTGATAAGGTATTTATATGTGTTAGTTTTTTTATGAATGCCAAAATATGGTCTTTGAGGTGTTATGGGTCCTCATAGATTGTAATTTTTTGGATCAGTAATCAGTATGCTTGATTATAATATGTATAATAGGCCATGCATTGATTCGGGGGGAGAATGGGCCCTCACAGATGATAATTTGGCCCTTTAATGTTCATTTTTATATTTTTTGGGCTCCCGAGTAGATTTTGGGGCTAATTGTCTTGAAACCCCTAGAATACACTGCGTGTAATTATTAATAGACGTTGTGGGTTCTTCTGTTTGGGAATAAACTTTTTTTCTTAAGTACATGTTGTGTACTTCTGTACAAGCCGTGTAGTCTCTAACCATGCTTTAGACTATGTGAGTCAAGACACATGGTTGGGAAACATTTAGTATGACACGTCGTGTACCATAAGTACACATAGTGTTGAATAACCATGTAACTGGGAAGGTGACTAACAACACGGGTTAGTTGAACATTTTTGTGTGCATGCCTTGTTAGTATGGAACATGCCGTGTAGTATGAAACCAAGTATCTGACCTTTTAGTGAACAACACAGGTCATAGAAATACATCAAATACATTCTATTTCCACCTGGAACATGTAGTGTTGAGTAAGCCGTGTAGTCGGTCGTGTTGCTAACAACATGGGTCGTTGATGCTTATGTGGTACACATCATGTTTTGCTGGAACACGCCAAGTATTCTTGTTCTAGCCGAACTGTGTGACTTATCCATGTAGAAGACCTAAAAATTGGGAATAGAATTCTAGTACATGGTGTGTGTTAGGATAACACGCTGTGTGTTTGGGGTGTAACACGACTAGTCGTGGAGGGAGTACATGACCAAGTGAATTATTTAAGTGAACAAACCGTGTAGTTCTTGTACACGCCGTGTAGTCATGTTTTATTAAACATGAATGTTACATTTCTCATATTCAATTCTTTTACTTATATGGTTTCAATCCCTATTAATATTGATCTATGGTTTGCATTTGGCCTTGTAGATTCATTCCACTGAGATGTACACCGGTTTTGCGCCAGTTACAGGGTGGTGATCAGATACTGGATATGGATGATCAGGGAATTCTTGCAGATCCTCCAGTAGTGCCAGTCATTGAACCAGTAGTTATACCTGAAACAGGTGCTAATGCACAGTTCAAGGATGGCTTTATGAGGATGAACCAGACCTTCCAGGGAGCACCACGTCTCCTGCCCCGTCGATGGCAGAATTAAATCGGGTCATTCAGCAATCGTATCCTACCACATTATTAAGTGATGTGGTACCCCAGGCTATAGAGTCAAGGTAAGAAACCCTAATGGAGATCTTCGAGCATTGGGAGAAGCCTCCAGAGAGGAGGACAAAGCTCGATACCTACATGAATCGGGAATCCAGCTAGAGGTGGTTGGATGTGATTTCCCAGGAGGGGAGCCAGCAAAATATGGATTTGGAAGAGTTTCAGGGCACCTTTTATGATTATGTCTATCTAGAGACCTTGAGGGATGATCGAGTCCAATAGATCATGAGCCTGGAAGAGGTTACTCTTTCTATTCTGGTGTATTCTTCTCGCATTACCATTATACAACATATTACACCCTTTCTTATGGGATATGAGTTGTTCCTTGCACGGATGTATGAGTATGGTCTAAGACAGGATATCTGACCTCATGTGAATATCATCAAGTTGACTTCAATACCCTCTATAGTCAACCAAGCGATGATCATAGAGTGTAATTTGAGGGATTCTGGAGCTGTGGGGAAGGGTTGTTCAACCTCTGGGGATAGTGCTTCTCCAGCTGATAGTAGGAAGCACCACAGAGAGACTGCATGAGGTGATCAGAGTAGGTGGGATGCATCTTTTGGTAGCTAGGTGGTGTCCTTCCAGTGTGTGAGGAGTTGGAATATGTGGCGACATTGCCCGAGAGACCTAGTAGAGTGTTGATATTGTGGAAAGATGGGTTATCTTCCCTGTTTCTATCAGGTTTACTCACCAGTAGTTAGTGATAGGGGTTCATCTATGACTCCTCATACAAGATAAGCTTTACCAGCTTCTCACCATTCTAGGAACTAGAGTTTTCCTGGCTGTTCCAGTCAAGGTGGAGGTTGCGACCGTGGTGGTCAGTCACTAGGCTACTAGTGACACCAGAGTGGATCGGCTCAGAGTGGATTGGACAGGTCACAGGGTCATGTAGTAGGCCATACATTTTCAGTGGAGAAGACCCAGTAGAATCTCGATCCCAAGACCTATATTGTTCAAGGTACCATTCCACTCTCCTCGGTTTTATCTTATGCTATTTTCAACACAGGGACATCCCATAGCTTTATATCTATTGCTGTTGTGGAGATCCACATGCTCTGTATCTTATCTTCGGCTGATATCTTGACGCTAGACACTCTGTTGGGGACTAGAAAAGCTACTGTACATCAGTACTATGAGTGACCATTAAAGGTTGGTGGGCGTCACTTTTTAGGGGACCTCTATGTCATAGAGATGGCGGGCAATGATGTCATTCTCATAATGGACTTGCTGGTTCCCTTCCAGGTAGTAGTTGATTTCTATATCTATAGGGTGAGTTTCAAATCACTAAGGGGTGGATTTCTTCTTCATAAGCGAGAAAGGGATGTCCAGGCGAGCAATGAAGGTCTACATAATCATGTGTTAGGAGGAGTTATAGCCTATATTTCTAGTCTATACCTGGATGACAAGGGTATATTACAGATAGACTATCCTACAGTGGTGTATTGTTTCACAGATGTCTTTCTAGAGGACTTTTCAGGTTTTCCTCTGATGTGGGAGGTGGACTTTTCCAATGATATTCTGCCAATAGTGGAACTTGTGTACATTCCTACACATAGTATGGCTACACCTGAGATTCTAGAGCTCATGAAGTAGTTGGAGGAGTTGCATGAAAAGGGTTTTATCAGAACCAATACTTCTCCATGGGGTTCGCCAGTTCTGTTTGCGAAGAAGGCAGTTGGTACACTCAGAAATTGTGTGGATTATCAGAAGATGAAAAATTTGACAGTCAAGAACCAATATCCCTTCCTGAGGATTGATGATCTCATTGATCATATTCTAGGATCCTATGTGTTCTCAACGATTGATTGATATCTGGTTACCATAAGTTGTGTGTTAGACAATCTGATATACCTCTTATAGCATTCTGAAGTAGGCATGGTCTATACAAGTATACGTTTATGCCATTCGGTCCCACGAACACGCTTGTAGTTTTCATGGAACAAATGAATCGAGTGTTCGATTCATAATTTGATTATTTCGTGGTTGTCTTTGTGGACCTTTTCATGGTGTACTATCACACTCAACACGAGCATGCCACACATATTTAGATCATTCTGTGTACACTGAGAGAGCATCATTTATATTGTAAATTCTAAAAATTCCACTTTTCGATGGACATGATTCACTTCATGGGTCATGAAATCTATGAGACAAGAGTATTAGTAGACCCAGATAATGCGAGACTAGTAGTTTCATGTATATAGCCGATGAACTTCTTTTATGTACGGAGTTTTCTATGCCTTGATGGATACTACAAATGTTTTATACGGGACTTTTTAGGCTGAGAAACACCTCTAACAGGCCTTAATATGAAGGGTGAAAAGTTCTTGTTGTTATAATCTTGTGATTCCTTCTATCAGGAGATGAAATGGAGGTTTAATTCAGCACTGATACTAGTATTTCAAGATATAGGAAATAGCTATACTATTTACTATTATGCTTCAAGTATTGGTTTATAAGCTGTGAATATGTAGGGTGAAGGAGTCATTGCATACGCGTCTCGGCAATTGAGGCCACATGAGAGGAACTACCCGATGCACGATCTCGAGTTGGTAGCAGTTGTTCATGCCTTACGTTGTTGGAGACATTACCTTCTGGGAAAGCATTTTTTGGTTTTCACTGAACTAAAAAGTCTTAATTATATTTTCACTTAGCGTGATATGAATTTGAGGCAGTGATGGTGGGTTTAGTAAATTCAATCCATCAACTTCGAGCATGCCTATACGCTTGGGAAGGGAAACGCAGTGGCAGATGCATTGTCTAGAAGGACTATGATAATGGTAGTTCAAGAGCCCAATAGTGAGTGGAATCTTATTTATATGTTCTTTGAGATGCATTTAGAGGTTCACGACATATAGGGTAAAATGTTTCCATCTTTTTTAGTTGTTACCTTAACTCTTCTTGATCATGTACAAATAAAAAAGTCATCATATTATGAAGGCCTAGTCCTATGAGAGTGTGTGCTAGGAGTGGACCATATTCCTAGTTGTACCATAGGTGAAGATGAGATCTTGGGTTTCCAAGGGCGTGTATGGGTGTCATCAGACACATGAGGAGCTGATGCAGGATTTTAATTCCTCATTTTGGGAAGTTCATCCAGGCATCACCAAGATGTATAATGATCTAGACCACCGTTATTGGTGGCCAGGTACGAAGAGAGATGTTTCTAGCCTTCTCATGTGGTGTTCCACCTGTTAGCAAGTTAAGGCAATGCATCAGCGACCTCTAGGGCTTTAAAGCAGTTACCCTTTCTCGAGTGGAAGTGTAATGATGTCATGATGGACTTTGTGATAGGATTTTTAGGTTTCCTCGAGGGAATGTTGTTGTTTGGGTTGTCATTGAAAGGAACATGAAGGATGACAGCTTCATTCCGATAAAGGATACCTTCATTGTAGATGAGCTGTGAAGGTTGTACATTCGGGATTTTTTACATATATATGGGGTTCCACACTCTATTGTTTCATATAGGGATGCAAATTTTTCTTCTCCAGTATGGAATGGGCATCTGAAGGCTTTGGGTATACAGGTACTTTTGACTACAACATACCATCCCCAGACATATGGAAACTATGAGCATATGATTCAGGTGCCTGAGGGCATGCTCCGAGCATGTATTCTGGATTTTTGATGCTCTTTGGATAAGAATACACCTCTTGTGGATTTTTCCTACAACAATAGTTTTTATGAAACTATTTAGAAGAAACCTCATGAGGCATTGTACGGTAGGACATTCCGATCAACCATGTGATGGATGGATACATGGGAGGAAACTATGATGAGACCCTATCATGTACAGGAGACCACAGAGTAGACAAATTTGATTCAGAAGAGGATGGCTACTGCACAGTCTAGTCAGAAGTCTTGTGATGATCAACAGAGATGACCTTTGGAATTCGAGGTTGGGGATTAGGTTTTTCTACGTGTCACAATGATGTTGGAGAACATAAGGATCGGGATACAAGGTAATCTTTCACTGAGGTACGTCGGACTGTTTGTGGTGTTGGAGAGAGATTGTTCAGTTCCCTATCAGTTGAAGTTACCTTAGTGGTACTAGGATATACAATATGTATTCCACATTCCATAGCTTCAACGTTACTTTTCAGACCCATCACATATTTTCCAACCCACATAGGTTGAGTTGGAAGTGGACGCATATTTTGAGGGGCATCCTATCTGGATTGATGATCATAGAACAAAGGTTCTCCATGGCCTGTCTTTTTCTCTAGTATGAGTGTTATGGCCCCACATGTGATTATAGGATGAGACTTGGGAGATGAAGGTCGATGTACGATCGTAGTGGCCATATCTGTTTGTGGTTTCTTCATCTACGCCGCCTTACTATAGAAATTTGGGGATGAATTTCTTTGAGGGGGGCATTTGTATGAACCCGAATCTTATTTTCAGGTATGTTTTTCCTTTTCTGGTCATTCTTGAGAAAAAAATGATTTTATGGAAATTTACTAGGTACACGTCATGTACTTTATCAGTAAACGTCGTGTACTCAGTTATCGCAGGTAGTCGTGTGTTGGTCATGTAGCGTACTTGCACACTACAGTCTTGGGTGACTTGGAGGCTGCATATAGTGGAGTACAGAAAAGGAAAATACACACCTTGTACATATAAATTACATACCATGTATTTTTTTCTCATTAAATGCATTGGGGTTGCATCTAACAGAAAAAAAATTATTCTTCTATGTCTCGTTCGTCTGAGAGAACCCTTATGGATGTGCTTCTTCTCTGAGCACCCAAGCCTCCATCCGATCTCTGATACGACCTCCGTTGATTACGTTTTTATTTCTTCGGTATACTATTACTTCTTCTTGATCTTTGTTTCCTGATTTCAATTCATTTCCATGCTATTCTTAGTTGAACATTTTAAGCATTTTTTGTAGATCTATGGTGTTCTTGGGCGATTCATGGTTGAGTTTCAAATATAGTGATCTCCCAACACCGAGGTAGGTGGTTTGTGGCTTTACGAGAATGTCTTTGAATTAAATGTGAAATTGTTCCCAATAACCATTAAAGACATATTGCGCATTTACCATTTTAGCCCTGATATTTGCATATTATCCCTGTATTATTGAGTAGTGGTTATTGGTTTGACATTAGAATTAATTTCATTGCTTTGGATGTGTTTTCCCATGCATGTTCTATTTATGGCCAATTGTTATGCTTAGCCTGTTAGGCTGCCTTATTGGTTTCCCATGCCTAGTTTGTATAGGATGGAGTGATTGTATTTCTTACATGGTTTTATGCTATATGTTGTTATCCAAGTATTTCTTGAGGTTCAAATTGGTTGTATTTCATTTCTATGCATGTTTGACTTACAATGGGTCATGAGAACCTGGTGTTGTAGACTATATGAAGGATTCCCCAATTGAAATTCCATAGAGTGTCAGAAGTTACAGTGGACTATAAGGGGAATTGACCGTGTGTGAATTATTAGAGAGTCTATAATTGCATTAGGCTATAAGTGGGATTGACCGAGTGAGATTCCTCGGAGGGTCTTTATCACATATGACTATACGGGGAATTGACTGAGAGTGCTTCCTTAGAGATTCTTTGTTATATACTAATAACCAAACCACATGGGATTGGATGTGTGTACTTCCTAGAGGTTTATTGTTTTGTTAGATTCCTACATGAATTGTATAGGTCTAACCAAAGGTGTTAGCCTATGTGTACTGCCCAGAGGGTTAACTGCTTTGTTTATTTTTGTACTTGCTATGTGATATTGATTACTTGAACTGTGGGAATGGTTGTTGTTGAGTTATTCCTTCTTTATTATCATAATTTACTTCTTTATTCCCATATATATTCAATGACTGTTAGGAACATATATTTTGGTGGTTGCCTACTGGGTTTTAGTCTCACACCCTATTTGGGTCAGGCTTTTGGGCCTAAATAGATTATATTCTGGATGGTATATATATGGGAAAGTGTCAGTCTACTTTAAGTACTTGACTTGTGGTGGGGCTGGATAGCATGGGACCAGGATTACACATCAGATGTTGAGGATTTTATCTATTTTCTATTATACATTGGTTTAGTACTGTATTTTAGCATTGTGACTTGTTTGGCTGCTTTCCTAGACATATGTATCATGCATCTTTATATATATATGTTCTCTAGTTGTCATTTCTTCTAGTCTTATATTGTTTATTGTTGTATGTATGTTTACTGCTTCCGCGATTTCTATATTATTATTATTATTGTGTTACGTTTACAATTAGGGCATTGTTTCCCCACTATCACACCCAATGCACTCACTACTAGTCGACAACCTCTGGCGTTTGGGGAAATGTGCTTGAGGCCATGTGGCCAACCGGGTACGGGGTGCCTCATGGAGGATTCCGGAATCGGGAAGTTACAATTGGATTGGATGATAAGCCCCATAGCATCTTTACCCAATCAGTCAGGGGACACACGATACCATGAGAGTAGAACACATACTCAACTTCCACTAGGTATTAAATCTTCTCAGCATGAGGGATGAATATTCCTTCCCTATAATTCACTATCCTAGTGAGGTATACCCCATCGGTGATGAGATACTACTTCCAAGGCGTTGTAATATGGTTGTGGAGTTACCATCTCCCACTAGAATTAGGATATAAATCCTCAATAGGAAATTCATTGTGACCTACCTACTTTCTGAATCTTTAGACATGCTCCTTCTATATCACCTCTTAAGACACTTCTTCATATTTTCCCCACATTCTGAAGAGTATTGATCTTTATACTACTACTCATACCCCTCTAGCTTCCCCCTGGGTCAACCCAAGTATTGTTGTACCTACAAATATAGATCATGCATATAAATTGAAAATACCTCCATTGCTAACCGAAAACAACATTCAACATCAGACCCACAACTGTGGGGTGTCTCTTTCATTAACTGTTGTGGTCTTTTTTCGTTGCATTTATCCAATATATGTTATCTACCATCATCAATTATCTATACTAAACTATGATTATTCCTAGCCTATGTGTCAGACTCTCCTTCTTACAAGAAACACTCCATTTTCATTCCCACCAACTATTCCTCCATTCCTTGGACAACACCATCGTCTACCGCCGGAGGGATCTCCCCCTCTCCCTCTGAAATAGGGTATCACGGCTACCGACATTCTTCAATATTCCAGATACCTTCCTAATTATTACACTATTCATTAACACCTCTATTGACATCATCTGGTATTCTTGGTCTCACACTCTACCATCTTGAAATTCAATTTATGGTTTCGAGCTACCGGGCTGCTTCATCAAATATCTACAAAACAATATTCTGTTTTCAGTCACAACTCCCATTACAACATTTTGTTCCCGGTGACATGTCTACTATTACATCCATATTAGGGTTTTTCCTACCGGGGGATTTGACAAAGGTCTACCTATCATTACTAATCCTCTTTCATTGGACGTCAGTATTGCATTGTTCTAATGACCCGACAATTCCCCTTGGCTTGAGAGCTCAATGAGTCATTACTATTCCTTAAGAGACATCCCCAAGGCGCCAAAGGCTAGCAATAAATGCCGAAGGGTTTCAAAACACATGGGGGACGATTTACCCTTTAACTGAAAAGAAACACAAACAGAGCAAACCAGATAACCATCTCCAAACAACCACTGTATGATGCATGATTTAAAGCCAAAACAACTCAACCATTAATTTGTATCAAAAAACAACCAAAACTACTATAGTGAAAACCCGCACTAAACATCAGAGTAAACAGCGAATGGAAAACTCAAAGACTATAAGACAACAACCCAACTCCATTCTCCAAAAGCTCCAAGCCCCATCATCACAAACCACCCCATGTATCACTATATAGTGCTCTAAACATGTGAAACTTTACCTTTCCCAACGTCTCGGTATATGACATCGGCAAAAGCACTATTGTGCCAAAGTAGGGGGTGAGTAATGAAACTCAGTAGGTTTTCCCTAATGACTTCCCAGCCCATGCCTCTAGGATAAAACATTTTAGCACATTTATAAAAAATAATTTATATAAAACATTTCCAAAACAGTTCACAATATGGGAAATTCCATGTCATAGCCATTTTTTCAACAAAAACATTTTCCAACAAAGACATTTTCCAACAAAGCAACCAAGAAATGTTTCCAATCAAATCCACATTTCCATTTTGACACATTCGTTCCATTCCATAAATCCACACAACCAACTATTCTTGCAACATGGACCTCCCTATACTCGCAAGCGGTGAATTATCCTTCCACTAAGTCGTCATATAGTGAACTACCTTAACGGGGGTACTTCACGACCGTATATGTCCCAAACAAATTATGGGGGGACTTCTCTCCCTTATCCATCCCAACCTTTTGATGGGGGGACTTCTTGCCCTTATCCATAACAATTTATATGAACACACACCACCACCCATGAAAATCCATGCCCAACACCAAGTATGTTCAAAACCTTTCAATAATGCATCACAATTTTTTTTGAAAACCATTTCATTCAAGAAGAAAAACCATAGCCAATTTAAAATCACCATTTTAAATCTACATCAATAACCATTTCCCAAAAACACACAATTTTCATCACCTATTACTAAAAAGGGTTTTCAACCATTCTTTCACAACAGATAAACAAACCATTTCAATCAAGGAAAACAAATTGTAACTAAGCCTTCATGTTGTAAGAAAGGGGAATCGAGAGTGAAGCCACCTGGCTCAAAAAAATAGGACAAACCAACCAAGAACCAGGAGAAACACCATGAAACCTCCTTATATTCCTTCCCCTATCACCAAAAAGACCAAAATCCGACTTTAAATTCATCCAATACCATAGATCAATTCATCTTGGGCGTAGATCTAAGGATACAACAAAAGGGAAGGAGGCGATCTAAGAAAACAAGACGTGAACAAGACTTACCATGATCAACCGACCTCTTAACGTCAAGGCAACCCTCCGGATCGCTTCCAAAACGCCTGGTAAGTGTTCTCCCAACATCCTGAGAGATAAATCCCAAGATAGGGCCATCTAGGAGAAAAATGAGTTGG
Organism: Viscum album; assembly: GCA_963277665.1. NCBI lineage: Eukaryota > Viridiplantae > Streptophyta > Magnoliopsida > Santalales > Viscaceae > Viscum > Viscum album. The sequence goes on along the minus strand of OY728165.1, from coordinate 986,952,123 downwards.
TTAAATGATAAAACTGATTTGATCCTAATAAATAGGATCTAAGTTGACGTCATGCATGGTTAGTCCGCATGGTTAGTTAAACCGTGCGCTTACCATTCAGTAGTCACTGCCCGAGAGGGGCTCTCTGCATGGCCTCCTCACATGGTTTTCCCAAACTGTGCAGACACCATGCAATCTCCTCTTTCAAAAAAGACCACCACCTACACGGCTTCCATATGGTTTGGAAAACCATGCTCAACCCGTGCATCCCCACGTTTTTCCCTTTTATGCATTAAAAGTCTCCCAAACATTCCTCAAACATCTCAAATAATCTTCATGCACTTAAAAATAATAAAACAAGGGTTACATACTAGAAACCAGGGGTACTACATTCTCCCCACCATTGGTGTAGAGACCCGAAGCTTATCGTACATGGACATTACATTACTTTTGCGGAATACTTAGTACATAACAAAAAAACACACACAAGGATCGTAATAGTTTAGTGTCTTTGGAAGCTCAGAACGTAATCTTCTAATCGTGGTGAAAGATATTCAATATCTCCCATAAAGATCTTTCTTTTTTTTTACCTAAAAACCTTTCTTTATATCCTGGGGAAAAGAAAACATAAAAGGGTGAGCTCAAATGCTCAGTAAGGGTAAACAAAAGAAATATCCATCACATCATATACATAAGAACATAGCTTTTGGAAATCATAACCTGCAAAAGAGCTCATAATATCATAACATGGGATAAATCATAGAGGTGAAAATGAGATCCCCATAATCATAACATGAAACTTGAAACTTTGTGTCATGCACACATAATCATAGAAAATCATTTCTTATTATTCATGACTAATTTCCAAGACTATCTTAGTGGAAAAAGTCCCTTTCTGAATCGAGTAACCCTCGTTTCAGTCCTGTTTCACTGAACCGGTTTAACCTACCATTTCAGCCATGTCTATCTCATGAGATATAAAATCTTTACCCAATGAATTGGAGGGAGATATAGGTCCCACCCATCTTATAATGAATCATTTCTTATGTGTGCCACATAATCATACATCATCGCATAACACATGTAACAAAAATGGGATTCTTGAAACATCATGACATCATAAATCAATTCAAATAAGATAAAGGAATTCATAAAAAATATTTCCATCACAACATAATCAAACCAATGTAATAATAGGGATAAAAACAGAACCCTTTTATTATCTTAGATGGAAAATAATTTTGATAAAATACTTGAACTTCATTCTTGAGGAAAATATCCTTTCTGCTTCAAAAATACTTTTCCTTTCTTAACATGTCGTACAATTATAAAATAAAAGAAGTTGATTTAAAATAAACTTAAAAACATGTAAAGGAAACTTCTTGGAAATAATGTTTTAGAAATCCATTCATGCCGTATAAGTTAAAAAAAACATTCTTCTCGTACTTTTGTCGGAAAAGTCAAAAAATCACCTCGTACGAAAAAAGCGACAAAAGATTCCTTTCATATTCTTTACTAAAAACTCACCGAAGGGTAAAAATGGATTTAAACAATTGTAGGTGGATGGAAATAATATTACATATTGATGAAACATGGATGTGGATGATAAAATACACCCTAGTAAATACTTACGAATAAACAATCTCGGATAAAAATGAGATTGTGATATTTCCCTTACCTTAGGTCCGATTTGCTTTGTTCGTGTCCGAAGCTCCTGTATAATGGTTTAAATAATGTTATTGACTTATTCCAGAATCATACATATTTATATGATATCATATATGGTCATATTATTAGCTTCTTGTTAGTAATATTTCATTGTTACTTGTTACTCGGGTCTTTATAACTTTTTGTTCTTATGCGTGTTTTGTCGAATAAATTCTTATTCTTATCTTTAGGTTATAGATAATTCATTTACAGAATGGTATTAGTGTAGTATATACCATATTCATTCATTCAATTCATTTATATAATCATTATGAAATGAAGATCATGTAGAACGAGTCGCATTACATCGTGGAGATGGTATTCCGTACGTACGCACGAGTGATGATATCTTTCCTATGATCGTGGAATTGTATTGGAGTATATATATATATATATTATTTCAGTATCAATATTACTTCATAATAATCATATATAGTTACTCATTACACAATTTATACCCATCCTTGTAAGGTGATGGTGGAAAAATAGATTACACCACGGCGTGGAGACGGTATTCCGTACGTACGCACGCGCGGTGAATTCTTTTTCCGTAGGATGGATATATGGTGAAATAGGGTTGTTTCATATTTATAATAACATATCAGTATGTAAGTAATACTGATGTTATTACTTTATCATGAAACAACTAAAGAAGAAGAAGTTGAAGAAGAAAGAAATTGAAAAGATCGGTAATGGATATTACCTCTTCTTTGGAACGCCTCTTTGAATCCTCCACTTAAGGAACTAAGATTGGTCTTTGGAGAAGACCAGGACATCTAGGATTATTCTATAGAAGTGGAGAGGAGAAAATGGCAGGGGTTGGCCGAGCTTGAGTGCTCAAATGGGTGTGAGGAGGAGGGGGAGGAGGTGTCCTTTTATAAGGGAGGAGAGGGGCACCTTAGGAATATCTCAAAATATTATTTTATATTAAAGTCAAAATCGGTTTATAATGCTTCCAAAGGGTCTTATTTCGAAGCTAAAGTGGGGATGGATCGAAATCCTATCAACCAATAGGATTTAGACAAGTCTAGGTTATTATTTTAACCTTATCAATTAGATTTAACTCTAAGTTAAATAATTTAACTTTTACCGTGTCTTTTGTTTTCTTACACTATATGGTTAATAAACTTACTATAACATGCCAAAAGAACCCCAAATTGTATATTATTAATACATATATCCTTATCTAAGTCATTTGGCCTAACCTTAGATTTTTAGGAATAAAATAACAATTAATAATATAATATTTGATTTAAAAACTATTTTGTGTCAATTTTGACACTATATGATACATGATTTTTGTGAAAGTCATAACAGAATTATATGTTCTAACCAAGTTTATTAAATCAACACTAATTTATCATAGTAACCTAGAAAATTAGTTTAATTCATAAAAAGTCTCAAATTATATTTATTTTAGTGTTTATAACATCAATTATGTCAATATTTCATTAACAAGATAATTACTGCATCATCTTTGTGTCATACATAAATTAAATTATTTGATGTCTAAAAATTACAAATAAAATACCATCATGTAGTAAATCTTTTTAGCTTTCTAATTAATATTTACAATCGAATTTATCTTATATATAACCCCATATTAAAAATGATTTACTTATTAAACATTGATTTTAACTACTTTAACCCTTCTTTAAATAAATAAATAATAAATGTCCTAATCTAATCCAAGTGGGCCTAAATGGTCATATTTTATTCCTAAGTTTGTTTTTAGTCGAATTAAACTTGTCCAATAGAATAAGGACATGTGTTAAGGGTAATATTAATATCATATTTACCCTTAGTTACCCTATTTACTATTAACCGCGGTAAAAAAAAGTAAAAAGTTACTATTCACCAAAAATTATATTCATCTCATTGAACCACATTTTACTTACTGAAATCAACCGTGTCTCTCGGATTTTTGAAATTCCATTCACAGAAGCGGTAAAATTAAGTTTTATGAAAAATTCAGTTTTTTAACTACCACTTAGTAGTTTCACTATTCATCAAAAATTGATGTTTTTCAGAACAATGCCAAAATTTCATCCTAAGCTATATTTCATAATCCGAATTCAAAAATGAAGTCTATTTTACCAAATTCATAACACAAAAGTTGCATTAATTAATTTTATAATTAAATCCCACTGTTAATACAAATAGCGTGTTTTTAAGAAACAATATCTATCAAAAGATTGACACTTGATTATGTCTGGTTTAAATGTGAAATTACAACCAATGACCAACATTGTATTAAATTGTAAAAATATATTCTAAATATACTTTAAAACCACTCCAATTAATAATTTATCACTATTAATAATTTCGATTAAAAAAGTTGTTTTTAATTAAAATTTAGTAATTTTCACTATTCATCAGAATATGAAAGTTATCCGAAATGTACCAAAATTTCACCTTAGGCTAAATTCGATACTCCGAATCCAAAAATGAAATCCATTTTGAAAAATAAAATTTACAAAATTTCAAAAAGTGGTTATTACTATTCATAACGGCTAATTTTAATAACATTTTAATAGCATATCGTTGTTTAGTGAAACTCGTTATTGCGTACTACACACGCTATCGAGGAAGGTCGTGATTGCGTGTAATGCAAGGCAAGTCAAGGATGCGTGTTGTGCAAGCTCCTTTTGGTGTAGCGTACAACACAAGACATTAGTGAAATAAAAAGAATATTTTTCATAAAATCTCGGGCTGTTACATTCTACCCCCCTTAAAATGAATTTCGCCCTCGAAATTCGTCGGGGTTATAAATGGTTTACTATTCTAAAGTTTCTTTAATATAATCCCACATCATAAAAAGGAATACCAAAACTTTCCTTTAAAAACTAAAGTATTAAATGTAACTAATCACTGGGTTTCCACATAGGTGAAAATATGGATATGGAAGAAAAATCTAACCATCATGTTCTGATGGAGGGTGGTAGAGAACATGGCTATGGAAAAGCCAGTAATCACAAATCCATAAATTTGTGACGATCTAAGGTACCATCTGATTAATCAGATATAAGAGCACTAGGACAACATTTTGGGTTTTCAAGATCATTTCCCTAAAGTTGATGAATTAAAAGAAATACTTACATGATTTTGTTACAATCTCACTGTTGTTCGTGAATTGAACAATTTCCACTTCATATCATAAAGAAATGAAGTTGAATTTGGTATTCGTGAAGCATTAGCAGATCATGTGATAGAAGGATGGGTCATTCCATCTATTTCAAACAAAGGGTTAGAAAAAGTTATAAGTCAATCTTATAGTGAGATTAATCGTATATGGTTCCAAAAATGAACTTATACTTCATATATCATACCGCTTAATAAAATAAAACTAGTTTCTACTAAACGGGGACTTCCTGTAGGCCAGTGGTAGGCGATAAAGGCCAGTCGCACTTCGGTTGTCGGTTCGATTCCCACAGCCTTGTCCGAAGCGATGGGCTGTCACCCGTCCTGCAGGTTGTCCTTTTTCTAAAACTACGTTACTATAACATCCCATCAATAATATCTAAAATCTTCTATCCTTAAACAATACTAACTTATTTCCAACATAATCCAGTATAATCTTTAGGCTTATACATAATACTGCAGTCCACTCTCATAATATAGTGACAACGATTACCAGAGATTTAATACTGTCGTTGATCCCCACATATCATATGATATGTCTTGTTGGTCACATTCCAAACATTCAAAGTCCTTAATCGTGTATTCTCTTGAATACCTTAGTGAAAACATGAGTGCAGTTAAAAGTTAACACTTTCCACATACCAAAATCCTCAAAATTCTATATACTCAAACCATGATATCACTTAGTCCTTATATCAATCATGAGCTCATGAATACTAATAAACATTTCATTTTCTCGTCTTCATTATGCGCATATCATCTTATTTCCAAAAAATATCTCAATCACTTTGAATACCACATCAATAAATATTGCAATACTCAATGATACAATATTATTTTGGAATCCCATTACATAAACACTTAATCATTCCACCACATCATTGTCATATTCAACATTGCCAATAGTGATCGCATGTGATTTCCCTTTGTCCTTTGCCTTCAGTGGTTGCTCATGTTGATCATCACTAACCCTTGGATTAGGTCAACTATTAGCATAATTCCCCATTTCCTTGCACTTGAAGCATTGAAGTGTTGGCGGTGCGTTCTCTGCAGTGTTTGCTTTATTCACATCATTAGAAACCATTTTTCCATTACTTCGACACTCAGCTGCTCGATGACCTTCTTTTCCACACTTAAAACATTTTCTAGTCCCTTTAAGACAATCTCCACCATACTTCTTTCCACACTTTGTGCATAAGGAAACATTCATCTTCTTTTCACCATTATTCTGAGATTTCTCCTTGAACTTCATCTTTCGTTTCTTGTCAAAACCATGAGATGGATATGTAACACCAACTTCCATTTCTACCTTGATAGCACAACGCACAATTTCTTCATAGCTACTGAAGTCTCTTATAGCTAATGCCCTTCGAAGACTTGGTTTTAAGCCACTGAAAAATCGATCAACTTTACATTCAGGTTGGATGATAATACTAGAAGCGTACCTTGCAAGTCTTGTAAAATTTTCTTCATAGGTACCAACAGATTCATCATCCCTTTGCTTCAGTTCAAGAAACTCTTTCCCCATCTTTGTTCGAAGAATACGAGGGAAGTACTTATTGAAAAACAAGTTCTTGAACTCGTCCCATTCCATGGACTCAATTTCATCTCTTGGCCTCGTATTCTTGATAAGATTCCACCATTGATCAGCTTCACCTTCCAAACGATATACTGCTAATATGACTTTATCATGTTCATAACATTGAAGAACTGAAAATATCTTTTCAGTAGTACTGATCAATTGTTCAGCCACAAGTGGATCAGAAGACCCACTGAAAGAAGGTGGGCGTTGCCTCATGAAGGACTCAATAGAATATTGTTCCCTTCTCTGCTCATTTGGAAGTCCAGAATGATTCATAGCTTGTGTAAGTATAGCAATAAGATTTTTCACTCCATCTCCCATAACATTTGATTGTTCAGGAGGACAATCATTGCATTGTCCATTGCATTGATCAACACGGTTCCTTCGGGTTCCAGCCATCGTCTAAAACCCAAAAAGAATAGTGTGAGAGGCAAAAATCATGCTAAGGAAAACAACATAGTAAAGGGGGATTACCCTTAATATCTAACATCTTAGGTTAAATTCTAAGATTGTTACCGTAGTTCTAGGACCATATCCTATACATATACTTACCCTTAGGGACATCCCTAGACATACCTTAGAAATATCTCTAGGGATCTCACTAATGTTTTCGCATCCTAGTTTCCAAAGGTTGACTAAACCTTTCCTCTGATACCAACTGTAGAGACCCGTATCTTGACGTACATTGACATTACATTACTTTTGCGGAATACTTAGTACATAACAAAAACACACACACAAGGATCGTAATAGTTTAGTGTCTTTGGAAACTCAGAACGTAATCTTCTAATCGTGGTGAAAGATCTTCAATATCTCCCATAAAGATCTTCCTTTTCTTTTACCTAAAAACCTTTCTTTATATCCTGGGGAAAAGAAAACATAAACGGGTGAGCTAAAATGCTCAGTAAGGGTAAACAAAAGAAATATCAATCACATCATATACATAAGAACATAGCTTTTGTAAATCTTAACCTGCAAAAGGGCTCATAATATCATAACATGGGATAAATCATAGAAGTGAAAATGAGATCCCCATAATCATAACATGAAACTTGAAACTTTGTGGAATGCACACATAATCATATAAAATCATTTCTTGTTAGTCATGACTCATTGCGAAGACTATCTTAGTGGACAAAGTCCCTTTCTGAATCGAGTAACCCTCGTTTCAGTCCTGTTTCACTGAACCGGTATAACCTACCATTTCAGCCATGTCTATCTCATGAGATATAAAATCTTTACCCAATGCATTGGAGGGAGATATAGGTCCCACCCATCTTATAGTGAATCCTTTATTATGTGTGCCACATAATCATACATCATCACATAACACATGTAACAAAAATGGGATTCTTGAAACATCATGACATCATAAATCAATTCATATAAGATAAAGGAATTCATAAAAAATATTTCCATCACAACATAATAAAACCAATGTAATAATAGGGATAAAAACAGAACCCTTTTATTATCTTAGATGGAAAATAATTTTGATAAAATACTTGAACTTCATTCTTGAGGAAAATATCCTTTCTGCTTCAAAAATACTTTTCCTTTCTTAACATGTCGTACAATTATAAAATAAAAGAAGTTGATTTAAAATAAACTTAAAAACATGTAAATGAAACTTCTTGGAAATAATGTTTTAGAAATCCATTCATGCCGTATAAGTTAAAAAAAACATTCTTCTCGTACTTTTGTCGGAAAAGTCAAAAAATCACCTCGTACGAAAAAAGCGACAAAAGATTCCTTTCATATTCTTTACTAAAAACTCACCGAAGGGTAAAAATGGATTTAAAAAATTGTAGGTGGATGGAAATAATATTACATATTGATGAAACATGGATGTGGATGATAAAATACACCCCAGTAAATACTTACGAATAAACAATCTCGGATAAAAATGAGATTGTGATATTTCCCTTACCTTAGGTCCAATTTGCTTTGTTCGTGTCCGAAGCTCCTGTATAATGGTTTAAATAATGTTATTGACTTATTCCAGAATCATACATATTGATATGATATCATATATGGTCATATTATTAGCTTCTTGTTAGTAATATTTCATTGTTACTTGTTACTCGGGTCTTTATAACTTTTTGTTCTTATGCGTGTTTTGTCGAATAAATTCTTATTATTATCTTTAGGTTATAGATAATTCATTTACAGAATGGTATTAGTGTAGTATATACCATATTCATTCATTCAATTCATTTATATAATCATTATGAAATGAAGATCATGTAGAACGAGTCACATCACATCGTGGAGACGGTATTCCGTACGTACGCACGAGTGATGATATCGTTCCTATGATCGTGGAATTGTATTGGAGTATATATATATATTATTTCAGTATCAATATTACTTCATAATAATAATATATAGTTACTCATTACACCATTTATACCCATCCTTGTAAGGTGATGGTGGAAAAATAGATTACACCACGGCGTGGAGACGGTATTCCGTACGTACGCACGCGCGGTGATTTCTTTTTCCGTAGGATGGATATATGGTGAAATAGGGTTGTTTCATATTTATAATAACATATCAGTATGTAATTAATACTGATGTTATTACTTTATCATGAAACAACTAAAGAAGAAGAAGTTGAAGAAGAAAGAAATTGAAAAGATCGGTAATGGATATTACCTCTTCTTTGGAACGCCTCTTTGAATCCTCCACTTAAGGGACTAAGATTGGTCTTTGGAGAAGACCAGGACCTCTAGGATTATTCTAGGGAAGTGGAGAGTAGAAAATGGCAGGGTTTGGCCGAGCATGAGTGCTCAAATTGGTGTGAGGAGGAGGGGGAGGATGTGTCCTTTTATAAGGGAGGAGAGGGGCACCTTAGGAATATCTCAAAATATTATTTTATATTAAAGTCAAAATCGGTTTATAATGGTTCCAAAGGGTCTTATTTCGAAGCTAAAGTGGGGATGGATCGAAATCCTATCAACCAATAGGATTTAGACAAGTTTAGGTTATTAGTTTAACCTTATAAATTAGATTTAACTCTAAGTTAAATAATTTAACTTTTACCGTGTCTTTTGTTTTCTTACACTATATGGTTAATAAACTTACTATAACATGCCAAAAGAACCCCAAATTGTATATTATTAATCCATATATCCTTATCTAAGTCATTTGGCCTAACCTTAGATTTTTAGGAATAAAATAACAATTAATAATATAATATTTGATTTAAAAACTATTTTGTGTCAATTTTGACACTATATGATACATGATTTTTATGAAAGTCATAACAGAATTATATGTTCGAAACAAGTTGATTAAATAAACACTAATATATCATAGTAACCTAGAAAATTAGTTTAATTCATAAAAAGTCTCAAATTATATTTATTTTGGTGTTTATAACATCAATTATGTCAATATTTCATTAACAAGATAATTACTGCATCATCTTTGTGTCATAAATAAATTAAATTATTTGATGTATAAAAATTAGAGATAAAATACCATCATGTAGTAAATCTTTTTATCTTTCTAATGAATATTTACAATAGAATTTATCTTATATATAACCCCATTTTAAAAATGATTTACTTATTAAACATTGATTTTAACTACTTTAACCCTTCTTTAAATAAATTAATAATAAATGTCCTAATCTAATCCATGTGGGCCTAAATGGTCATATTTTATTCCTAAGTTTGTTTTTGGTCGAATTAAACTTGTCCAATAGAATTAGGACATGTGTTAGGGTAATATTAATATCATATTTACCCTTAGTTACCCTATTTACTATTAACCGCGGTAAAAAAAAGTAAAAAGTTACTATTCATCAAAAATTATTTTCATCTCATTGAACCACATTTTACTTACTGAAATCAACCGTGTCTCTCGGATTTTTGAAATTCCATTCACAGAAGCGGTAAAATTAAGTTTTATGAAAAATTCAGTTTTTTAACTACCACTTAGTAGTTTCACTATTCATAAAAAATTGATGTTTTTCAGAACAATGCCAAAATTTCATCCTAAGATATATTTCATATTCCGAATTCAAAAATGAAGTCCATTTTACCAAATTCATAACACAAAATTTGCATTAATTTATTTTATAATTAAATCCCACTGTTAAAACAAATAGCGTGTTTTTAAGAAACAATATCTATCAAAAGATTGACACTTGATTATGTCTGGTTTAAATGTGAAATTACAACCAATGACCAACATTGTATTAAATTGTAAAAATATATTCTAAATATACTTTAAAACCACTCAAATTAATAATTTATCACTATTAATAATTTCGATTAAAAAAGTTGTTTTTAATTAAAATTTAGTAATTTTCACTATTCATCAGAATATGAAAGTTATCCGAAATGTACCAAAATTTCACCTTAGGCTAAATTCGATACTCCGAATCCAAAAATGAAATCCATTTTGAAAAATAAAATTTACAAAATTTCAAAAAGTGGTTATTACTATTCATAACGGCTAGTTTTAATAACATTTTAATAGCATATCGCTGTTTAGTGAAACTCGTTATTGCGTACTACACACGCTATCGAGGAAGGTCACGATTGCGTGTAATGCAAGGCAAGTCAAGGATGCATGTTGTGAAAGCTCCTTTTAATGTAGCGTACAACACAAGACATTAGTGAAATAAAAAGAATATTTTTCATAAAATCTCGGGCTGTTACAATTGGCCTTTCTGTCCTCAGAAAGTAGAAAACCATCGCTTGTCTGAAAGAGTTCTGGCCACTGCACTTTCATTTCTTTCTTGTGTTCCCATGTCTCTCTTTGGATCTGACCATGCTGCCATAATACCCGTACGAGACCAATGATTTTTCCATGAATGTCTTTCTCTTGACTATCCACTATCCATACTGGGATATGTATCATCGAAGCAACCGACTCTATGTCAACGTGATCCCATCTGATCACATGGTCAGGATCGGGTTGATACTTCTTTAATTGGGATACATGGAACACATTATGCACTGTAGTTAACCGTGGTGGTAATTCCAACTGATACGCCACCTCGACAACCCATCACAGTATCTCAAAAGGGCTATATATTGAGGTGATAATTTTCCCTGCTTCCCAAAATGACTTTGTCCAAGCCTTGGAGAGATTCTCAAAAAGACAAGATCACTCACCGCAAACAACAACAGTTTCGGTGATGATCCGCATAAGATTTCTGATGTCTTTGAGCCGAATCTATCCTCTTTCAAATCAACTGGATCTTCTCCGTTGTTTCATGGACAAGGCTTGTCCCAACTAGTGACGTCTCACCCGTTTCAACCCAAAAATGTGGAGAACGACAAGGACACCCATACAAAGCTTCAAACAGAGCCATGCGTATCGAGGCATGATAACTGTTATTGTTTGAGAAATCTACTATGGGTATATACTCCTTCCATGTTCCACCAAAACCCATTACACATTCCCAAAACATGTCTTCAAATTTTTTTATCATTTGCTCGGATTTCCCATCCATCTGAGGACGATACGCCGTGCTCATCGTCAACCGAGTCCCAAGGGCTTGTTGTAAGGATTTCTAGAAATGATATGTGAACCTCAGATCTCTATCTGAGATGATAGACACTGGTACCAGGACTTTTTACTACTTCCCAGATATTGATTTTTGAACGCTCTTCCACCATATGAGTTTAAAAAATCGGGGTGAAATGGGAAAACTTTGTTAGATGATCCACTATCACACAAATGACATCATGTTTCCTGACCATTCTTGGAAGACCTTTAACAAAATCCATTTCTTTCTGCTCCAATTTCCACAGTGGTATATGTAAATACTATAACATACTACCTAGTCTCTGATGCTATGTTTTAACCTGCTGACAAGTTAAGCATCACGATATGAACTCAGCCACCTTCATGTTCATGTCGCTCCACCAAAACTATGCCTTTAGCTCCTTATACATATTTTGTGTACCCGGATGAACAACCCATCTTGAATGGTGGTAAGCATTAAGGACATGTTATTGAGCAACTAAAAGTACAACCATCCAATCTAGAAACCGAAAAACTGAACTACCATCTAGCTTTCATCCATCAATGGTCTCCACACCATTGAGTTTTGATCTCAGGGAAACACAGTCTACATCGGATGCATGTTCTTCCTTTACAATCTCCACCAAATCAAGAACAACTATAGATGAAAAAAAACTACAATATCACATCGTTCTTTACATTCCACATGCATGTTGGCTAAGACCGACATCAACTTCAATTCATCTGAAGATTCCTTTTCCAACTAAGCATACGACTTCCTGCAAAATGCATCGGCCACCGAATCTCCCTTACCCGGTTTATACATCATGTCAAAGTTGAAAATTTGAAGTTACTATGTCCATATCCTTTTCCTCATATTCCAATCTCGTTGTGAGAAAATATGTTCCAGGATTTTGTGATCTGTAAACACTGTGAACATCTCACCAAAAAGATAATGTCTCCATATTTTCAAAGCATGGATGACCGCAACCAACTCCAAAACATGTGTTTGGTAATTTTTATCATGCACCCTCAACATCCTTGAGCCATAAGAAACCACAAGATCTCCTTGAATGATAACACAACCCAAACATGTTCCCAAAGCATCACAAATACACCACATGCCCTTATCCTAATTCCAGAAAAATCAAGGTAGGTGCTGATGTAAGGAGAACATTCAACTCTTGAAATGATCTCTGACATTCTTCAATCCATTGAAATTCACTGTTCTTCTTTGTCAATGCTGTCATAGGCAAATATAGTTGTGAGAAGTCACGAAAAAAGCATCACTAATAACCAGCTAGGCCAAGAAAACATCATATTTCAAAGACATTATTCGGCGGTTGCTAAGAATAAACATCTTCTATCTTTTCTGGATCCACTAGAACACCTTTCTCAGATACAACATGGCCCAAAAAGCATACCTCTTTTATCCAAAAAGAGCACTTTGATAATATGTCATACAACTGATGGTCTCTCGTGATTTCCAACACTATCACCAAGAGTTTCTCATGCTCATCCCTTGTTCTTGAATACACCAATATGTCATCCCCAAACACCACAACAAAAGAATTCAGATATAGTTGAAATATCTGATTCATCAATGTCATAAAGATTGATAGTGCATTAGTAAGACCAAATAGCATGACTACATATTCCTAGTGGCCATATCTGCAATTGAAGGCTATTTTCAGAATATCCTCCTTCCGAACTCACAATTGGTGATATCCTGACCGTAAGTCAATTTTGGCGAACCACTGAGCTCCCATGAATTGATCAAACAGGTCACCAATGAATGGAAGTGGATATCTATTTTTTATCGTAACTTGCTTATGTTTACGATAATCCACACATAGCCTCGAAGTTCCATCTGCTTTCGTTACAAACAAAACTGGTGTTGCCCACCGAGACACGCTTGGCCGAATGAAACCCTTTCTTTCTAGATCTTATAACTAAAATTTCAATTCCTTTAACTCCATTGGTTCTATCCTATAAGACAGTAGGGAAATAGTGCTGGTCCCTAGAAAGAGATCAATCGTAAAATCCATATCCCTTAGATGTGGTAACCCTGAGAAGTTCCTGGGAAAGACATCTGGATGTTGATCCACCATAGCTGGAAAACTATTTTCCTAATTCTCTTCCATTGATGCCAAAGTCAACGATGCCAATTTATGAAAGATAATTTCCACCATTGGTTCCGACAAGATATTTTCACCCTTCTTTACTATCCTTTCTCCTCTAAAGAGATGGTCGATGTCGTCCTTAGTGGGGAAACTAACAGTTGTCCTATAACAGTCGATGTGAGCCTTAAACCTTAGCAACCAATCCATACCCAGGATTACATCACATAAATCAATATCTGACATGGAGAAGTCCCATTCCAGCTCAGTTCCATCCACAGTTATAGCACATACTCGACACACTAAGGCATGAAATTGTCATTCACCAAGAGGAGTTTTCTGTTTCAAAACTGATGGCATCATTTCCAGTTTTAAACATACCACGTCAGCATCACAAGAATTAATGAAATTATGTGATGAAACAGTATCATGCAACCCCATCATAAGAGTAGAATTAAAACGGATTGTAACTCTTACTATAGATGGTACATCCTGATCATCAACAATCATCTTCTCAGCTCTATAAATTTTTTCGTCGCTGCACTGTTCTCATTGTTGCCTTGATAAGATTGTCCTGGTTGAGGAGTCATGGTATTTTGAGAATCAACATGGCTTGCTCTGTTATGATGATGAGACTAACTCTGTTGTCCTCGTCCTGTCGAAGAATACAATGCTTGCGATGCCTGGGAAGTGTCACGTGCACCCGACCTTCGATTATTTCTACAACAGCGTTGTAGATGCCCCATCTGCTTGCAATTATGACATTGTCTAGGTTGCACCATACACTCATGATTTATGTGATCTATTGAGCCACATTGGAAACACCAGGCTTTCATCATGGGTTGTGGATTAAGATTCACTGATCCAGCCATCGGGTTCTGATTCACACTCCAACCTTGGATGTAGGTGTCCCTATTCCGCTTGTTCCCAGCATTGGAGTTCCCACCCGTTCCCATGGGTATCATCATAATTCCTCCTCCCATAACTCTTGAGATGTCTCTTTCAGCTATAGTTTCTCTGTTTACCATCTAAGTATAATCTGTAATACAGAGAACAACTACCTTCGAGCGAACCTCCTGTCACAACCATGATTCAATGATGTGTGCCTTCAGTGATGCACTTGCAACAACTTTCGGTGCGAAGCGCTCTTAATTCATGAATTTAGTCGCATATTCCATGATAGAGAGATTCTCCTGCTTCAGGCTGAAAAAGTTTGTCATCCTCTGGATCTTTAAAGTGTGAGGATAGAATTTTTTATTGAACAACTCTTCAAATTCATCCCAGCCTAGGCCTTGATCCACCTTAGCCTACACCACATGCTCCAACCACTGTCATGCAAGAACCCCCAGCATGTACGTCTCCAACATTACATTCATTTTTTCTGGTCTGCCGATGAAATATAAGATATAATTAATCCTACTCAGCCACACCTCCGCCCTTTTTGGTTCAGTATCACCCTGAAAAATCGGTGGATTCTACTTCTGGAACTGGATGGAATGGTCTACATGCCTTGACTTATCCCTCTGATTCCATGTGTCCACAGCATGGAATGCTTGAATGATACTCTGTACCAGATCATGGTTCACATGTGGCTTAGGTGCAACCACATTCTCTGCATCTTCTTCGGGTTGGTTTCTATGATGCCTAACGGGAGCCATTTTCTATACAAACAACGCATGTCGTTAGTCTCACTTTCTAGCAACTGACGGCATAGAATTTCAACTTCTATCACATCAACTATCACATCATTGTTTTCCATCCATCATGCTTTTACACATTTTCAACCATTTTTGAAAAAATCCCACATACGTTTTGAAAATCAACCTGTTTTTAAAATATACCAAATATCCACATTTCAAAATCATTCATTTGAAAATCAATTTCTACATTTTGCAAAAATTTGCACCTTTCCCAAAATCATAAACCATTATTCGCAGTGAGATATGCCATCCTAGTGGGACGTCATACCTCTAATTCATTTCATGCTCATCTCATTGGATAGACCCATGATAATGAGATTTCCAACATTCTAGAAGTGTATCCAAAACAATTATGTACCGAACACCCAGTTAAATTGAAGTTCAACATAAACGGGTTAGCTACGTCCTTTTATGCTATACATTTCATGTTCTGACAATCCTACACATATCTAAGATGAACAACCAAGGAATAGGAAAGAATTAATTTCAACTGCATGACCAAGAACATAGATGAACACTTATTAGGGAAGGACCAAACAAGCTGATACCAATTGAAATGACACGCCAATTCACATAGTATTGAGAGCTCAATGAGTCATTAATAGGCCTTAAGCGACATCCCCAAGGCACCCAAGGCTGGAAAAAAATGCTGAAGGGTTTTAAAATACATGGGGGATGATATACCCTTTAATTGAAAACAACCGCAAATAGAGAAAACCAGATAACCATCTCCAAACAACCACTATATGATGCATGGTTTAATTCCAAAACAACTCAACCATTAATTTTTATCAAAAACCAAACAAAAGTACCACAGTGAAAACCAACAATAAACATCAGAGTAAACTGTGGAAAGGAAACTCAAATAATATAATACAACAACCCAACTCCATAATCCACAAGCTCCAAGATCCAACATCATGAACCATGCCAAGTATCACGGATCAGCACTCTAAATATGTGACACTTCACCTTTTCCAATGTCCCGGTATATGACATCTACAAAACCACCAACGTGCCAAAGCAGGGGGTGAGTAATGAAACTCCGTAGGTTTTCCCCGATGACATCCCAAACCATGCCTCTAGGATAAAACATGTAAGGATATTTATATAAACCAATTTATATAAAACAATTCCAAAACAATTCACAATGTTGAAAATTCAATGTCAATGCCAATTTTCCAAAAAAACCATTTTCCAACAAATCCATTTTCCAACCAGGAAACCATGAAATGTTTCCAATAAAATCCACATTTCCATTTTCACACATCTGTTCCCTTCCACAAATCCACACAACCAACCATTCATGCAACCGGGACCTCCCTATACTCGAGAGAGGTGAATAATCATTCCACTATGACATCACTTAGTGAACTAACTTGACGGGGGTACTTCACGACCTTTTCCATCCCAACCTAATAATTTGGGGACTTCTCACCCTTATCCATTCCAACATTTTGATTGGGGGACTTCTCTCTCTTATTTATCCCAATGCATATGAACACACACCACCACCCATGGAAATCCATGCCCAACACCAAGTGCGTTAAAAAAAGTCAATAAAGCATCACCCTTTTTATTGAAAACCATTTCCTTCAAGAAGAAAAACTATAGAAAATTTAAAATCACAATTTTAAATTTACTTTAACAACCACTTCCCAAAAACACACAATTTCCATCACTCGTTACTAAAAAGGGGTTTCAACCATTCATTCACAACAGATAAACAAACCATTTCAATCATGGAAAAAAATTGAAACTAAGACTTAAAGTTATATGAAAGAGGAATCGAGAGTGAAGCCATCTACTACAACAAAATAGGAGAATCCAAACAAGAACCGGGTAAAAACACCACGAAACATCCTTAGATTCCATCCCATATCACCAAAAAGACCAAAACCCGAATTAAAATTCATCCACTACCTTAGATCTACAGATCTCATACAAATATATAAGGATCCCACAAGAGGGAAGGAGAATATATAAGAAAACAATACAAGAACAAGACTTACCGCGATCAACCAGCTTCTAAATGCCAAGGCAACCCACCAGATCGCTTCCAAAATGATAGGTAAGTGATCAGCCACCATCCTAAGAGAGAAATCCCGAGTTAGGGCCGTCTGGGAGAAAAAACTAGTGTGTTAAATGATAAAATAGATTAGATCATAATAAATTGGATCTATGTTTTCTTCGTCCATGGTTAGTCCGCACGGTTAGTTAAACCATGCCCTAACCATGCGGTAGTCACTACCAGAGAGGGGCTCTTCGCACAGCCTCTTCGTACAGTTCTCCCAAACCGTGTGGACACCATGCAGTCTCCTCTGTCCAACATACCACCACCTGCACAGCATCCACACATCTTGGAAAACCATGCATAGCCTGTGCATCCCCACATTTTGCCTTTTATGCTTTAAAAGTATCCAAAACATTCCCCAAACATCTCCCACAAACTTCATTCACTTAAAAAGCATAAAACAATGGTTATTTATCAGAAACCGGGGGTACTACAATTTTCCAGGTTTGGTTTCTCTTTACGCAAGGTCCCATCGATGAATATAGGCTCATATTCCTCTGTTCTACCATATGATGGTCAGATGAAATATTCTAGTATTTTATTTCGCCTCAATTCAGTATAATTTTGTACATCAGTATGCTACTAAAATCCATGTATGCATACAATAACTATACATTAGTT
Organism: Viscum album; assembly: GCA_963277665.1. Lineage (NCBI taxonomy): Eukaryota > Viridiplantae > Streptophyta > Magnoliopsida > Santalales > Viscaceae > Viscum > Viscum album. Next base: position 986,933,712 of record OY728165.1, on the reverse strand, counting down.
ATCTATGGGTACCTATTACTGCTTTACTATGGAGATTCCTCCATTATTCCTTATCACAGTCCCTCTCATGCATCTGTCTAATTTATTTATGTTACTTTGATTTCTCTATTTCATTGATGTTTCTATAACTTTTGTATAAGATTCGATCAGTGAAATAACTATGCATTGCTTATCTATGAGTACATTTTCTTGCATTATGTGACATTCAAATTTAATATTGGAAATTATATTTTCTCTGTAATCTTTATATGTTTCTTCGATTTTGGTATAAGTGTGGTTCATTGTTTTAACAGTATATGTGTCAATCACTATAATTCATACATGCATTCTCCATCAATTGTCTTATCATTATATTATAAATTGAATCTACGTACCAATAATAATATTCTGGTTGCCTTATAAGAATTGACAATTCAACATAAATACAACAATACAAAGATGTAGACACTGTTCGCATAGAGGGTTGCAAGGTTGCAAAGGAGACTTCGTATGAGAGAACGAAAAATTGGTACAACAGTATTGTATTTCCTTGAAAACATTCCATAAACATACATAATGAATTAAATGTTCCAAAGTTCATAGGAAAATCACCCATAATGGGCCATAAACTATCTTCTACAACAACATTTGATTCATTTCAACTGAATACCCACTTGATTAGAGGAGCACACATACCACTTTCTCATATACATACCAATGGTAAGCATATTTTCATATTACAAGCATTTTCAGATACATTCAATTAATTTATTGTAAATAATGTAATCTAATATACTCATGTTGCATTTTAATTGATAGTGGTTCTACATTAGGGTTCCTCTATGCTAATTAGTGTTAGAACAAGCATTAGAAAAGGTTTTAGTAATAAAATTAACTATAAGTATCTAAGAGTTTCAATCTTAAATTATACCTAATCATTACAACTGTGTTCATGTTCTGTCTACTCACCAATGGAGGGTCATGCATATCATTTTCACCTTTATCTTCAAATGGTGAGTTATATTACACTATCCAAGAATAGTGATTACATATATTTATTTTATTATGTTATAACATTGTATAGTTTTTCAAATATTAAATTTCAATGAGTTTCCGTCATGGTTGTGGATCTTCAACAACAAGATCTGCGCCCGGTAGTAAGAAAAAATGTATATTAGCAACTAATCAAGAAAATAATGACCCCTCTGGTATGTACTCCGTCATCGTATAGTTCCGAAAACAACCCCCATTTGAACTCATTTGTATTTAACATTTAAACTAAATTTTCATTACGTTTGATACATGCAACGACTGAGGGAAATATACCCACTTACCCTTCATGTAACTCATTATCAGAGTAATCAAAAATCATGCCTTCAAATTATTTTGATTTATCACATAGTGTAATTTTTTGAATACTATTTTAAAATAGATACTGTTTTACTTCTTCAACGACTTGTAATGAAGCTTATTTTCCCAGCAATGGTGTGATGTATATTCTAATATTGTTGTATTCTTATTTGGTATCCACAGATATGTATCTCGATTATTTCAGTATTTCAATGTTATTTGACTGCATAATTTACACTAGAAAATATGTGTCCTCTACATTGACTCATGTCATTTCAAAAAGAGATGTAACAACAGGTGAAATCAACGCTCGAATTACTCATCGAATAGACAATTCAGGTGTGACCTACTACATGATCATTTGTTACTTTACAGGTTTTTTGTATTCAATTCCATAAAATCTAAATGAAAATACTGCTGTAGAAATAATGCAACTACTTCACCTTGCGGAAAATGCATGTCAATGTATTCTTTTGAACTTTTGCTAGAATGATGTTCAAGTCATCATGGCTTTATGCAATTTATAATGGAATGTTTATTAACACCATTCATTTAACCATTAATCACCTGTAGAATATTTGAATAGTGGAGATCCCCCTAATGTTTTCCAATACTATGGTTCTATCTTTTGGGATGATGAGTGAAATATAAAATGCATCACCAATGAAAACCCACGATTTGGTATATGTTGTGCGCTTGGTAAAGTCTCTTTGAAATTACTTCCTTCCTGTCCTCCATACCTTTAAACATTATTCTTCAATAAAAACAATATGGAGGCTAGAGCATTCCATGAATATATGAATACTTACAATTATATGTTTGCATTCACATCAATGGTCGGTAAGGTTGACAGATCATTCAATAATGGAAGAGGTCCAATTATATTCAGATTAAATGGACAATACTACCATCACAGAGGTAGTCTGTATCCTCTTGAGGGACAACCACCTAGGATTTCCCAGCTATATGGTTATGATGCTGCGAACGAGTCCCAAAACCTGTTTCTAAATGTTAGGTAATATTTAACTTTTAGGTTTACACATTTACGGGACAATCATATTTTCACTTCATTCTTTGTTTAATTCTCTTTGAAGATATGACAGAGAAAATTCAAACACAGAGGTCAATTATAATATTGTTGTCAACATACAAAACATGCTTCATGAAACAAATGTTTAGCTCATAATTTCAGAAGCGAAAATGATGTTCTTGATCATCAAGAACATGAAAACATTAATACGAGCCTTCTTAAGAGAAGACAAATAGATTCAACGGCATACAAATTGCCTACTAATTCTGAGATTGTGATGCTTATTTTCGGTGACATTGAAGATCTCTAATATGAAAGAGATTTCAAAATTCGAAGAAGAAGTGGTGATTTTCTACGGATTAATGAGCATCATCCCATGTACCTTCCATTTAAATATCCACTTATTTTCACAAATTGTCAAGATGGATATATTGACCACATTTTGAATTGATCTACATCTATGAGTACTTGTAGAAAGGTTCAGAAAGTAACAATGCATGAATATATATCATATCACTTGTAGTGTCATTTGAGAGATATGTCAATATTACAACATTCAAGAAGACTGTTGCAATAACTTATTGTTGATGCTTATATAATGATAGAGTCTCAGAGACCATTCTTCATTCTCTTCAATCAAAAATTTTTTATGGTTGAGTTGTATAATGGGTTTCAAGATGCTTTTATTTGAGATGACATTGATGGGTATGCATGCGGGAAGAGAATCATTTTACCATCTACATTTACTGGTGGTCCCAACTATATAATTAAAAATTACCAAGATGAAATGTCAATATGCAATTGGGAAAGATATCCAGATTTGTTTTTAATGTTGACATGCAATCCCCTTTGGACTGAAATCACTAGATTTGTATCACATTACAATCCCCACCCTTTAGACTGCCGACACATTGTATCTAGAATTTTCAATATTAAGGTTTACCAGTTAATGAAATATTTACGAGACAGATGCTTCTTTGGAAAGTCACATGCAGGTACTTACTATAATATAAATTATTTTATGAGACATACTTTATATTATTTAATGAATCTTTTTCTGAATTATGGCATTTATATCATTACATTCCGTGAAGTTGTTCATATCGTGGAATTACAGAAATGTGGACTGCCTCAGGTACAAATTTTACTATTTTTATGTAGAGGGAGAAAAATAGGAACTCCTACCTACACTGAAAGATGTGTTTCTACTAAAATTCCAAATAAATGTGATTTCGAAAAACATCATGAGGCCATTAAAAATTCAATGATGCATTGACCTTGTTGTGATACAAATTGTAGATCACATTTTACGAAAAATGGAAAATGTACTAAATTTTTCCCAAATTTTTTTTAAAGTTAATTAGTTGACAATGATTTTTATGTTCTATACCGATGTAGAAATGATGGAAACATGATCATGAAAAATGGTGTCCCATTGGATAATCAATTTGTTGTACCATATAATCCTTTCCTGCTAATGATGTATCAAGATCATCAGAATATTGATGTCTGCAATCAATCTGCGTCCATCAAATATATTTTCAAGTATATTAGAAAAGGTAATAATTGTGTAACAACATACTTGAATGAAACCAACACTACAACACTATCAGGAAATACTGTCGATGAAATTAAAATTTATTATTATTGCCAATACATTTCAGCATGTGGGGCCTCTTGGAGGATATTCTCCTATGATATCCACTATAAGAATCCTTCGGTTAAAAGATAACATTTTCATTTAGCAAGACAAAATATTGTTATGTACACTTAAACTGATCATATCGAGGATTTGTTTCATAAGGTTAATATTTTTCAATCAATGCGTATGGCATGGTTTGAGGATAATGTTTCTAACCAGGAATGAAGATGTCTCACATTTCCAGAATTTCCAAGTAGATTTTTATTCCACCGACATGATAAAATATGGTTTTCAAGAATGCAGGGGTTCAGTATTGGTAGACTTTATTATGTTCCACCGACAACTAGAGAGCTATATTACCTTCGAATAATTCTCACAAAGATCAAAGGTGAAACTTATTTTGATAGTATTAAAACTATAAACCACGTTATTCATGGTACTTTTTAAGAAGCATGATCTCCATTGGGACTTCTTGCTCATTACATAGAATTTATTGAATCAATCAAGGAGGTGTCAACATAGACTACAGGCTAGTCTATGCAAAGACTTTTTCCCAGAATTTTGTTCTCAAACAATCTGTCTCGCCCAGACATTGTGTGGCATGAAACATGGGAGCTCCTCAGTGAAGACATTCTATATGTGGAAAACATAGGCTACAAATTCAAGGTATATGTTTTCAAATTGATCAATATAAATAATGTGAACTATGTAGTTAATAATTCAGTTAGTTTTTATTCTTCATTGAGACATTATACTAATTAGAGAACAATATTTCATGATTACATTTAGATTTTTCACTCACGGATCATCAAAAACAGATGTATGCTCTGCATGAAATAGAGAAGCTACTACAGAGGAATGGAAGATCTCTTCATTCTTTTCCACCAATGCTGGTTCCAGATTTCGAAATTTTTCTCTCAAAGAAATCTATTGGTAGTTGATGAACATAATCATGACAGAGAGACTCTTTGGAATGAGTATCCCTCTTTGAAAGTATGAAAAGCATGAGGTGATGACTACCATTATGTCTTTGTTAAATGCATCCTCCCGATGTTTCTTTTTCTTGAATGGTCGTGGAGGCACAGGTAAAACTTATATTTGGAATGTATTGACATATTTACTATGGTCAGAAGTTCATATTGTTCTAGAAATTTCATCCATTGGAATTTCATAATTACTACTACCTGGTGGGATGACAACACATTCAAAATTTGGAATCCTGATATCTATTTCTGAAAACTCTATTTGCAATATTCAACAAGGCAGTGATGTCACAAATAATATAAAGTTAACAATGCTTATTATTAGGGATGAGGCACCAATGATTCATAAGATTTGTTTTGATTCTATTGACCATACTTAAAAAGATATCTTTTTGGAAAAAAATGATAATGCTGCAAATATTCAATTCGGTGGAATAGTTGTTCTATTGGGTGGGGATTTCAGGAAAATACTACCTATCGTACCAGGTGGTAATAGAAATGAAATAGTTTTTTCAAGTATATTCTCTTCGTTCCTGTGGAAACATTTTCTTGTTCTAACACTGAAAAGGAACATGAGATTTCATTCAAAATTTTCAACATTTTTATATGAGGTTCATGAATTTCCCAAATAGACTTTAGATATTGGTGAATGCCACATTGTAGAACCAAATGATGGTGAAACCACAATTCCAATTCCAGCCGCATATATTTTTTCGTGGACTAAAGATCATATTTCTGATGTTTTTGAACACACTTATACCGAGTTCATTAGTAACCGTAGTGATGTTAATTATCTTAAAGACCATGCCATAATAAATCCAACATGGGATATTGTTGATGAAGTAAATGAGTACATGATGTCCCCCACATGTTCTGAATGAAAATATTATTTCAGATTAGATTAATTTTGTGATGCAAGTTTTTATATAGACTGGACTGAAAATATTTAAACATCTGAAATGTTAAATGGGATTAATATATCAGGGATGGATACCCATAAAATTACACTCAAAATTTGGGTTCATGTTATGTTGCATCGAAATGTAGATCTGTCTATGGGATTATGTAATGGGACTCACATGATTGTTACCCACTTGGGTGATCATGTCATCAGAGGAAGAATTCAATGTAGCTATAATTCAGGATATCTTGCTTTCATTCTACGAATAAATATGACGCACTCCGACTTTCAATGGCCTTTCAAACTGCAAAGAATACAATATCCATTGATTTTTTCTTATGCTATGACTATTAACAATGTTAAGGACAATTACTATCTTCTATTGGGTTATATCTTTGAGAACTTGTGTTTTTTCATAGTCAATTATATGTTTCTCTATCTAATGTCACATCACCATTAGGATTGAAAATATAAGATAGTGATAAAAATCCCAAAACTCATGAATCAACGCAATATATTGTCTACAATGAAATATTTCATATATTTTCATATGAATATGTCAAATTATATGCTAAATTATGAATTTTGGGTTCTTCTCAGATTATTTATCTCGGATTTCATGAAACTCAATGTTTCTGATTATGAACTGTTATTATAGAAATTAAAAAAGCACACTTTTACAAATATATCAAGATTAATTTCCCCTTTGAATGATATCACACCTAATACCGATGAGACATTGACAATAAAAGTTCGTATTTTGAATTTTTGGTGCAACACATCATCTAGGTACTCCAATGCAGTTGTCACAATTGATATGATTCTTGGAGATTTACAGGTGAATTTAGAATAAAATTAAACTGTATTTAAAATTTATTCTATATTATTTCTCTTTTCATTTCAATTATACCACATATTTATAAACATGAAATCAAAGATACATTGTACTATTACAGGGTGACAAATTCTATCTATGTTCAAATATATATTGTTTGAAGGGATGTGAAATTCAATTCAGAACATGCAGATAACTTCTAATCAAGGTACCTACTTATGAAATAGACATGCATGTCGAGTACTTTTTACATCAACAATGCATGTATGGCCATGTGATGCACCACTACCACATTTCTCTTTCAATTTTACTTCCTTTGAAAGTATAATTTAGATAAGGGATCTAGAGAAAAATTTAATAGGTAAACGTTTATTGAAATTTAATTAATAGTTTATCATGGTTACTAACATATCTCTATTATTCAATATACAATTGTATGGATTAAATTAAACTATATTTCCCTTACAGTACACAACCATTTCTTCTTTTTGATTTGTTTTAGACATTATTGGATATTTACGTTGCTCAGATCCTCTTGAAGAATTGGGTAATTCCAATTTCAAGATGAAAATTTTCATATAGGATGAAAGGTTAGTCATTACAGCCTTTTTGTTTCTTTGACTCGCTGTTTATATTTAAGAATATGCGGTACATATTTTTCTGCAGAGGGTTACATTGTAAATACCTTTTATGGGGTGACTATGCTAACCAGATGTCATCTTACTTGGAGGAAAATATCGGTTCTTCAGCTGTTTTAATATTAAAACTTGTCAAAGTTAAGAAATTTAATAGTATGCTATTTATTAACCCCATGACTTATTTTCCTTTCATTTATTCAATGCTATAAAAAGTTTTAAACCACTACTCCAACTGAATTCATTTTAAAATTTCTTTTAGGCACTCTTATACTTACAACTTCCATTAATGTGACAAAAATCCTATTTAATCCTGATATTGAAGATCTTGAATCAATCAAAAAAAGGTGCTCTAGATACCTGATTTAATTGTTATTTTTGTATAAGATGTCCAATGTTTACTATATGATATATGTACATATTATTTTTGACATTTGTCTTGGATTTTTCAATATTCCAAGGTACGTTTATAATGGCATCAGAGTGTCGAAGTCCAAAACCAAAAACCCATCTTCATCCTCTACAACATTTCTATATTGGGAAAATTAAAAATCCATTTACGATGTCATTAATTTTGATCAAGCATGTAGTATAAGGAAAATTTATAATTTAATTTATGCACATTAAAAATCTTGATGTACCAGTATAGTAATGTAATATGTCATTATCTAAATTAATCACAATGTTGGATAGCCTACAAAGTTCTTTATTTCCATCACCATAAAAAAAATAAAACAACTCACAATTGGTTCTACGGTTCATACAATTCTTGCATGAAACAAGTGCATAATGTTAACGAGAATATTTAGTGCAATAACTGCAAGATATCTTTAACATTCACCATTCCCAGGTTCTTATTTTTTCTTCTGCATAACATTTTATTAATTATTTTATATATCAGTACTAATTAATTTTACTTATTCTAAATCCCTTTGTGATCATATTTATAAATCAACAGATTTAGAGTGCATCTGCTTGTGAGTTATTCCCTGGACTCATTATCAGTTTTCCTATTTGATAAACAAGTAATGCAATTTGTGAGAAAAAATGCTTCAGATCTGTGAGATTATTTGATTCAGGTACTACTAGATAATAAACTATCATGATGAAAAAATATGTTTGCTTCCATTAAACTAAAATTTACTATTTGTTCTTAAATAAGGCTGATGGTGAGTATGATTTTCTTATTGAATTGACTCTTTTCAAATCAAAATAGGTTCTCCTGTCAATTGAATTTTCAAATTATAATATTCTAAATCATCATCGTTCAGCAGAACAAAACTAATACAAGGTAATATTCATTACCCACAATGAAAACTACATCACCAAGTTCAATTATAGCTTCACATAATTTCAGGTAGATTATACTATTTATTCCTATTTTCATTAATATGGATTGATTGAAAATAGTTATTGGTGTTATTGATTATTTACAGCATCATCAATGCAGTGGATGAACAAATGTCAGTAGTGTTCATGAACATAGTCAGGTATAATATAATCATTTATCATTATTGTTACTTCCACGCATGTAAAGAACATGCAGTTGGATTAATGATTTATTGTTTTATTGTTGGATCATCAAAATGGTAAATCATTTCGAATCAGTGAAAAGGATGACTCTATATTTGTAACATCATCTACGATATCATCATATATTCATGTATATATATATATATATATATATTGTCCCTTAGAATTTTCTTTACAAGACATTATTTTATTCCTACATTGTAATTTCTCCTACATCTGATGTTACTTTTACCTCTGTTCTATATGCAGAAAAACCAATTGACTGAATTTCTTAATGACGATGTTATGAAGAAATCTAAAAATATCCCACCTGTAAGTGTTGGTGGGAAAATTAAGGCAAAAAATATGGAAATCCTATTGATGGATAAATTAAAATACAAGGCAGAAAAGAATGAATGATATGTTCTTAATATATTAATGGTAATACTATATAAGTTGATTGTATCATCTAATTTCATTTCTGTCATGTGAGTTAATTTTTTCTTACTGTATTATAAATCAACTGTCAGTGGATGTATTTCAGTGTTGGTGGGAGAAGGTGAAGGGTAGGGAGGGGTGGCCTGGTGGGGGCTAGTGGGAAAGGGGATGGGCAGGGAGGAGGGGCATGGTTGGGTTGGTGTTGGGTAAGAGGGGGTGAGTTGGAAGGGGGAGGTGCTGGAATGCAGTGGCAGAAGAGGCTTCTTAGGGGGTAGGGGAGGCAAGGGGTTGGGCAGGGGGTGGAGGGGAGGGGATGGGCTTGAGTTGGGGTGTTGATGGGAAGGAGATAGGAGGTGTTGGAGGATGGACGATCTTGGTGGGGGTGTAGCTGGGCAGGGGGGACGACCCTGAGTAATGTTTTTAATTAAGTTTCTGCTTATTACCTTTCTGAAACAAATTTCTGGATGGTCAACATGCATATGCACGTGGTTTTTGTTATATATATGTTTTTTTATCATTTATACTGAAATATGTTCAATTATCCATCAATTTTAAGATTATCTAATTTTAACTTTTGTGTCCAGGTTTGATAGCAACGTGGGGTGGGGTGTTATTCAAGGAACTTCATACACATATATGAGGGGTGTTCTTATTTAATATTATGTTTTACATTTATAATGTCTCATTGGATTGTCTATATGATGTATGTTACACAACACATGAATATTGGTTATCGACCAACTTGATTTATTGACTAAAAAAACCAATCATCTGGGGTTATTTCTGATATTCTCTTATGCATATTTCAAATTTGAAATAAGGTATTGTAGTGTGTTATTGTTATTAAATGGTAACAACATATAAAAAATTCAGTACTCTATTCTACAATACTTACTTCTATTGTTGTTTAAATTTAGCCTATAGATTTATGATTCTTAATAAATAGTTTCCTTTTTGTTTTACATATAAATATAAATGGTCTTGGACGGTTTGATGGGAGGGGAGGGGTGGGGAGGAAAACATGAGGGTAGGGGAGAGGGGCCAGGTGGGGGAAGAGGTTGGGTAGGGGGTGGTGGGGGAAGCGGTTGGGCAGCGGAATGAAGTGGGTGGACTATGCAGGTTAGAGGGGATGGGAGGGGAGGGGTGGAGAGGAGAATGGACGAGGAGAGGGGGCTTATAAGGAAGAGTTTGGGGGATGGTGGGGGAAGCATATAGGCATGGGAATGGAAGGGAGGGACTGGGCAGGTTGGAGGGGAGTGGAGTGGAGGGGAGGGGAGGATGAGGGCAGGGGGGTGGGGGTGCTGAGGGAAGTGTTTGGGTAGAGGGTGGTGGGGGATGTGGCTGGGTAGGAGAATGGAGGGGAGGGACTTGGCAGGTTGGAGGGGTGGGGAGGGGATGGGAGGGGAGGATGAGGGTAGTGGGAGGGGGCTGCTAAGGGAAGAGTTCGACCAGTGGGGTGGTGGGGGAAGCAGCTTGGTAGGGGAATGGAGGGGAGGGACTGAGCAGGTTGGAAATAAGGGGAGGGGAGGGGAGGATGTGGGGAGGGGGGAGGGGTTGGTGAGGGAAGATTTTGGGTAGGGCATGGTTGGGAAAGTGACTGGGCATGCGAATGAATGGGAGGGACATGGCAGTTTGAGGGGAGGGGAGGGGAGGGGAAGATTAGGGTAAGGTGGAGGGGGCTTCTGAGGGAAGAGATTGCGTAGGGGGTGGTGGGGAAAGTGGCTGGACTGGGGGTGGAAGGGGTGGGAGTGGGAGCTGCTGGTATTGGGTGGGAGACAAGAAGAGATGGGGGAGGGGAGGGGTAGAGCTGGGTAGGGGGGTTAGAGGAGCTTCTGAAAAATTTGGGGGGTGGGGGGGAGTGACAGGATGCATAGACTAACCACTGTTCTTTTTCAATTAGTACTCATTTTTCTCTTATATCAATTATTAGTGAGTCTTCTTTTTCATATTAATTATTTTTGGGTTTCAATTCACTACATTACCCAGTTTTTATTCATAGTAATATGTCTCATGTACTCACATTAATGTCTAATTATATATTACAGGGATCATTATAACTTTCATCAAACATTAAAAACTGCTACTCCACATCATTCATACATGGTAGTACTAGGAGGATGCTGACATCACATTCTGATGAGATGAATTGTAATCTGATCTGCAGACCCACCGTTGTTGTAAATATTGGTTCCTGTAATTGTTTTCAAACATGTTTCTGCTTCTGAAAAGTGTACTTATGTTCTCTTATCAGGGTTAAATAACATTCCATAGTTCTTTTTCATAGGTGACATGAATATGAAAACTACTGTATGTTTTGAATAAAATGTTCTCTTACCATTCTTATGTTTCATTGTTTTCCTATTTCAATTATGTAGATATTATATTTTCATACTTCATTTCTATGAAGATATTTATAATTAAAATAAAATACTTATTATTCTCTATTGATCACTTCTTATAATTCTAATGAATTTTTTACTTGAGATTTCATTTATAACTCTATGCATATTCACGGGCGATGTACTAGTTTTTCATATTTTTGGATGAGTCTATAGGAATCTTTGGGTGGTGGATTCTCGTTCAAACTTTTTCCATCATTTCATATGAACATTTTACAAATATTCCATAGACTGGAAGATTTCATTTAAAATGCACCCTCATGTACACCATGAAGGTCATCCACTACAAGCATCTGAATTGACATAATACCCAATGCAGGTGGTATGATTTGAAAATCACGTTGTGGATTACCCTTTCTAGTAGTACGCCACCTCTAATGTACATGATGAATAATCACTACTCAATGGTACCTACACCATCAACTATCCATAGACCGACTGGGTGGGGTAATATGTGAAACAGAAAGTTCTCTACAAGCCCCACCCTTTCCATCATGTCCACCAAGCATAACATGAGTAGGAGAAGCCAAGTAATATTGAGAAATTATGATAGGAATATCATAGTTGGAGTTGATATGGGGTATGGGTATTAATATTCCCCTTTATACACTACGATCCAGCTGTAAAAATTGTGTGGGGTCCGAACACATGAAATGCAGTCTCCAATTAGCTAATGGGAAAATGAACGTTGTATATCTTCACCAATACTGAGGAATATAGGTTATGGACCTACCATGAATCCAACGTCACTGCTATAATGAAATTTCTCGACTGCACCCTCATATTTGCGTCAATCATAGGGAGAATGAATCCATAGATCAGCACAACAATGAATACTACCAGCTTGTCCACCAGATATTCATGATTTATTATATATCCCCACTACCTCCACTAGGTATCATCTAGTATATTCTAGATGGAGTTATCCATTCCTATCTAGTATTCTTCATGTCATATGCACATCCTCCCAGGTAAAATATTTACTAGATCCTCCCCCTTGAATGTATCCATTTTCGGCTAGTTTAGGATGTAGAAGAACAATATTGATAATGAAGTGTATTTTATCCTCAAATCCTCTTTGTTGGTCCCCTAAACTAACCACAGAAGATCCCTCACAAGTATAGGCATATGTTCCTAGTCCTCCCACACATTCTCTGTGGGGATAAACTCTTCATTCATGTTCCCCAAGATTGGGATACAATCAATCTAGTAAAGGTACCATAAGATAATATAGACCTCCCAATGATACATATGGATGGTGTTGGATCGTAGGGACCATATTTTTTGAAGATCAGTTATAATGTCCATGTTATGTTATGCATGAATCTTTGAGGCCCATGATTTTTCATAGATAAAAACGTTTATTGGATATTCTAGGAATTCATGGAATGAAGTGTATTCGAAATAGGCATATGCCCATTCATTGGTGATATTTCCACCTTGGCACAAGTCCCAGTTGTTAGAGAACTCTTTATGTGGATCCCAGAAACCTACCATGAGATTATTCTAATATTACAAGGGGGTGACTCAACATTGAACTTCTCCCCATTTGTATTGTTGATGTGGTTATATAGTGTTTCTTCAATAACTATTGTGTGATCCTTATAGATGTATCCCCCAACAACCCTATTTAACTGGTATATTATAGGAATGCTCCTGAACCATTAGGTATGCTCAACAATTCTCTACATAGGGATGAGTATGTCATCCCTGAGCCTAAATCCCAAATGTGGTATTTTCTTTCATAGTGGATTGTCCTTTTTTATTCTATTTTAAATGTTATAATTGATTCATTGCATGTGTCACTTTGAACACTCTCCCGAATCATGATATTCTCTATCATTTCTTCTCGATGATAAGATACAACACTGGGTCCTTCAATGAACATTTAATTAAATACATACATGTTTTCTAGTACAATTCATGAAGCTATGTTCATGGATTTCTGGTTTTGGGATCATTGTTCGTGGAGTATGGTATGTGAAATATGGGTTTTGGAAGCCATGTTTGTTGATAACTCTTCAAGGAGAAATTATCATTGAAAAGATGAGAATTAAATTTGATGGGGATCAAGATCAAAAAGTGATAAAAAAAGGATATGAGATTTTTGGAATGATAGATTATAATTTTCTCTAATTATAGGTCTAGTAATATATAAAAAGTGTTCATCCGCTATTTATTTATATATGAATAGCCATGGGTTTGTGCGGATCTTTATGATGAAATAAATTCAAGAAATACTTGTGAGAGAGCATTGCAAAATAGAGTTTATTTAAAATTTTTACCAACTATACATCATAATATAACCCACAATTTACCCCTTGGCTATAATTAGTTGGGTCTTTTGTTGATTCAAAAATATGTGTGTCAATGGAATAGTTGAGTATGGATTTACTGGTTTGGGTGAATTTGAGTGAAAATGTTCATAGAATCCATCCTAGGGTCTCTTACATGATGCTAGTGTGATTCATGAATAGTCAGAGGCTATATAGATATCATGGAAATATATCCTTCACAAAGGTGTGAATTCCTGATGGTGTTTTCGGTGGAATGGGGTTTAAATTCAAAGAGTGCTTCATGACTACAAGACGATTTGCGAAGAATCTAAGTGAAATACCCATTCGTACCTAGGGAGTTGTACCCACTCATGAAGAACATGAATCATTGCAAAGCAATACAATATCCATAAAACCACGTTTCCATTGAACAATCCTAGCTATTTATATTTTTATAGATGAAATACAACCTTTTAATATAAAAAAAATTCTCCCTATTCATTAACCACTTGAGCATTCAAATCGAAAGAGAAAATAGATAACCCAAAATATTTATTCATCACGAAACCACCTCTATTGTTTTATTTACAACCTCCTCCCAATTTTGAGATACATTCCAAGAAGTATAATTCCCTTCATAGAAGAATAAATACCTATGAGACCCTTTAGGCATCGTGTATCATTCATACTTCATGAAGAAATACACCTATGAATCATAACATCACATAATGGAATGGGAACTATGTTTTCTGAATAATAACCCTTCGTTAATCCCATGACCTCTACGAGGATCCTTATATCATGAACCACCTCTCCTCAAGGAACCAAGCATCACAAAACTACTCTCGCATGCCTCTCAATTATTCCTCCCTTTTGGTAACAACCCTTCATAATGGTCTACTGGTAATCAACCCAAAAATAATACTAAACAATTTTAGCTACACATCATGTCCCCATGTGACTAGTTCCTCTCACACGTGTTTCCTCCCTCATCACCCCATGTGTGTCTCAAGCCAATGGCCTTCATGTTGGTTGTAATCAGAAGTACTAAAACCATTATTTCTTCTAAGCATGAATACTCTAGTTTGTCCACATGATTGACAAATCCTCTATTACTATTCCAATTCCATTCCCCACACAATGTGCCCTCAGTGAATGTAATTTAATCCACATGGATGAGGTTTATGTCTACCCATGTATAATTTTGATGACATAAACCTTACTTGTTTCACTTTTTAGTCATACACCATTAAACTTCATGACACCATCCTCTATAAATGATGTAAATCTATTACATTACCATTTGCGATGAACACATGATTACCCAAGTATAAATAACATTGGATTACAACACACATCCTAAAATGTGTGAGAAACATAGGATTCCCCATGTAAAATCATGTTGGAATGCAACGCTCTCCACTAAAAGCTACACAGAATTATTATTAGGATTCATTCAAATGTACGCCCACACATTATTTCCCCACCAAAAAATGGTATTACATATTTGGGAATCATTTTTTCATAATATCCATATGGTATACTAATGAGTGATACTATTTCAAAGGTCATATTCAATGAGTACAGCCCATATTGTTCTTCACAGATGCTCAATTCATGACGAGAGAATCCAAATCACATGATGTTAAAATATATTGGTCGGTCTTGCTGCATGAACATAATATTTGGTATAAAACTACATTGTTTTTGATACCTATCTTATATGAACGTAATGTAGGATACTTATATTAGGTTCAATCGTGACTTTAGTAAAATTAGGACTGAAATATTCTATTATTGGGATGAGCCTTCTAGATATTCCTCATAGGTAATTGGATCGAAATTGGTAATCCCATGTTTGACATCTTCTCTCATAGTGATTCACAATCAATATAAACCTCACTAGATATTCGATCCCCATTAGTAAAATCATGTTTGAAATGTTTCTTCTTTATTAAACACATCTGGATTTTCCTCTATGGGGAATTTTAATCCATTTTTAAATTATCCAAGTCGGTAGAATTCCATCATATTGATGCACAAGAGGAATCTAAAACATACTATGTTTGATGAAAATGGTTATTCTCATGTGTGAAGCATTCCATTAAATAGTTTAACCTTCCCATTATAACTCATATGATGTTTGATAAAAATCGATAAACTCATGTGTGACATATTCTATCCTAGGGAAACACCTTCTAGATCCACCTCCATAGAGAATCAGATAGACCTTGGTAAACTATAAATGTATAAAATCTTAACACATATAGAATAACCTTATAGATCCTCCTCATAGGGTGTCAGATGCAAACTGGTAAAACTAGATGTTCCCTTATTGCGATACACCTTCTTAATCCCCCTATAAAAAGTACCTGATCTATCTCCACAAGATGCTAAACTTGTATCTCAATCCACCACATAATAAAATCGTGATTCATCTCTATAGGATGTGGAATGTGTGACCTATATAAGAATAATTAACCCATGAAATACACATGAGATTCTTGACGTAATAATCATTGTAATACTTATGTCCCTAACATTAATTACCACATGGTTGAAAAAAAATTCCTTCGATTTTGTGCATATTATAACTTATATGAGTAGAGCAACAAATAGAATGATTCATAGGTGAACAATGATCCCAATTTCCAGAAATGTAAAGAAATTCCCAATGTTTTCACTCTCTTGAATCATGGTTGTTTCTCATCCGCGAAGAAAGTAACATTATTAATCAATGTACACCATGAGATGGAATATGTAATAAGTTCAATAGAAATTACATGATTTATGTTTGAGACCTAGGCTTGGAAATTATATCCAAGAAAGAATATATGGATTGATGAGATAACATATTATTATCCCTAGTCTATTATGTATCAAACAACAATTATGAATGTGATGAAGGATGAATTCCTTTGGAATGTTGGAATGTAGGGTAATAAAAATGTGTACCACATGAGGCCCTAATGAAATAATCTTATACATTTCCCTAAAAACTACAAATACAAAGAGATAAAATAATGCTCGTAGTTTTGGGAATAAATAAGGAACAATAATTAAAAACAATATCTAGTTATTTCACTGGAGAATGGGAATTTAACCAGTGAGATGAATTTCAATACGGAAATAAATACCAGGCCTTGTAAGATGTGTTTAGGATATCTTTTTATTGAAAAGTAGAATGATTGAAGTAGTGGAATCTTTGAGAATATATCCATATGGGTAATGTAGTTGAAAAAAGGTGAAGAAATTTTAAGAAGGTGTCATTCTGAAAGGAGTAATGTATTAGTGATTTCATTTAAAGGAGTATCATAATGAAGGTGTATAAGTTAGATAGAAGGAATGAGTTAGCTAGTCAAGTTCAACCATAATTCACTATTTGGGGATGTTTTGAGGCACCTTTTCTCCTGAGGTGCGTAAATTTTTTAATGATGTAGGATATAAGGGGAGACTTTATTGATGGAGAGTACAAAATCATTGTTCATAAAATAAGATTATTGTTGTACAACATGTTGGTAATTTTTTCTACAAGTGGTATCACTAAAAAATAAATTGTTCAAAAATATTTTGGAAACAATATAAAGGAAGAATATTTATCAAATATATTTATACATGTAATAATTATATGTTTAAAATGGTATAGAAATAAAAAATGGTTTATTAGTGTATAATTACTAATGTAAATATAATACTAATAATGTTGGCATCATTGAACCAACGAATTGTACTTTTATTACAAGTATATTTTATGTATTGAATATTAATTAAACATATTTTTCATGGTTTATAAATTGCATTAATTTAATAATATCATTTTTTTTGTTGAATTGACATGGTCATAAAAGTTCCCCATTACGATGAGAAAAATAATGTTTTATTAATATATTCTTAATAAACTTATGTAGTTTTTCAACATATTGTGACATGACACATAGTATTTTGACTGTCAGGTGTGATTGATCATAACTGGATGAAGTTTATTCTAATAAATCTGGTAGTTGGTAATATCTAACATGGGAGATAATGAGGTCATACATGCCAATACGAATTCTATATATTTTGGTTGCATTATATATTCCGATCTTTAAGCATGTTAAATGGTTCTTAGACATTAATATTATTATTAATAAATGTCTGTAATCATGAAAATATATTTACTAAACATGAAATTCATTCCATATGATCGAGGGAATTAGGGTATGTTAGGAGAATCACGATTCACATGGCATTAATGGATATGTTGAGGATGGTTTTCTCCATCTTTATTTATGGAATCTAATATCTCTAACCATTTATTAGAATATAACCATCTCACTAAACTCCATGGACATCAAGTAATGACATTTTTATTTCAGGTAGTCAAGGAATGACATATTGAGTAAATAAGTTGTGGAAACTTCCATGGAACCAGATTGCTGAGATATTGAGACAAATGGATTATCTTACAAAATGACCATTAATATGTGGTTTCATTGTTGTGAAGTTATGTTATTTCTCTTGGGATTCATAATCAGTAGCATTATAGTAATCATGGTTTTTATGAATGTAATCCCAGTTATAATGATAAAAGATCATAGAGGGTCACACAATCAGTGTTTCTGATGATCTCAATTAAATTCAATTTTATTTTAATTAATGTAATAATCATAATTCTAATGTCCATGGAATAATATTAATCATGTTATATTGATGACATAAATTAAATAATAATTTATTCACCGACATGTGTAAGAAAATATTTTTATTTATTTTATTGAATATTTAAAAAAATTTATTTTCTTATGTGTGAATTAAATATTAATTTATGAATAACATTTTTTTATGTGATTATTAAATGAAAAAAGAAGTTTGAATATACTATGACCATGTACGTTTAAAAATATTTATTAAAATGTTATTTAAATAATATAATTTACGGTATTGGTCAGTCCTTACCACAAAATAATAATGATAATATTATTAATTAATTATATTTATAAAAATAATAATAATTATTTATTGTTCGACATGTAATTAAATAAAATTTTAATAAAAATAATAAATTTATAAATAGATGAATATATATATTATGTAGTGAATAAATAAATTAAGGATATATAACTATCTACAAACTCTAATTATTTTTCAACTCCTTTATCCCTCCCACCATCATGAATTATATGTATAAGAGATATTTCTTCAAGACTGATGGAAAAATAGTCATGAAAGAAAAATGAAAAAGTCTAAACTATTCCCAATGAGCTCCCAAAGATTGCATGATGTTTCTTAGAGATCATAATAGAATCTGTGGATCAACACTAGAGGGGTTATATCATTGGGTCATCATAGAATAATAAAGATAATTTGAAAGGGACTTCCCAAATGATTGAAATTCACAAATGGTGAATTTTTTTAAGCCCATGTATTTATTTTATCAATTATTTAATATTTGATTACAAATCTTAAGTTTGAGATATTCACGTTTGTTTTCAAGATGCAATTATAAAAATAAATTTTCATATTCCGCCCACAAATTTAGAATTCCACTCTTCCTTGATCCAAGATGTGGTTTCAAAGTGGTCATTTTTAAAACTATAATTATTTATTTGATTTTGATCTATTTGAAATTGTTGTTATATTTTCATTTAATGATATTCATTAGTTAATATAATCTCAATTGAAATGTAGTTGACATATTAATCATGTTGTATTAGTGTATTATTTTCATAAGGGATTAAGAATAGATGAAGATACACTAGAGATTCCATCAGTAAGTGAAAATATATGGCTGGTAAAACTGGGCCACATGACGTGTAGCGATAGTGCATGCAATTTACCCAATCATATTATACATGGATATTATGATTAACTAATTAAATATGGTTATTTATTTCACATGGTGTGTTTATTGGGACAACACGACATAAAAAATAAATATAATGATGGATGAATATGGTCGGATCGATCCGACTTTCTCGATCAAGTCTACATTATCTTCGTGATCAGATGGATGGTGTAAAGCACATCAATTTCCCATTATAGCACCTCGGAATCACAGATCCATGGTCCTAGAATTTTATAGATTGTTTGCAAGATCTAGAGGATTCTTATCTTGGTGTATTTGATCCATAACATATCGAAGGTTGGGGAATCGAACTGATGACATTATAAAATAGTTGTACCACTTAATAAATATTTTGATCTTATTTTTCCCGAATAAACTGACTTTAAAATTATCCTTAAATAAAATCAAATATGGGGGTTCTTTGTAATTTTTTTTAAAAAAAGAATCCAAACTATTATTTTTAAATTACATCTCTTACGTGCATCCACTATGCCCAAGGTTCCTTTAATTTTTCTCATATGAAACATGAAATTATTTAAGAAAAAAATTATATTTAAAATAAATTTGGTGTCATTTGGAATGAAAGTTTTTTATACGGTCCTAATTCAACTAAAATACATTTTATCTGAGTTCATATAACCATGATATGGCAAATTTGTAACAGCCCGAGATTTTATGAAAAATATTCTTTCTTATTTTACTAATGTCTTGTGTTGTACGCTACACCAAAAGGAGCTTGCACAACACGCATCCTTGACTTTCCTTGCATTACACGCAATCACGACCTTCCTCGATAGCGTGTGTAATACGCAATACCGAGTTTCACTAAACAATGATATGCTATTAAAATATTATTAAAACTAGCCATTATGAATAGTAATAACCACTTTTTAAAACTCTGTAAATCTTATTTTTTAAAATGAACTTCATTTTTGGATTCGGAGTATCGAATTTAGCCTAAGGTGAAATTTTTGTACATTTCGGATAACTTTCATATTCTGATGAATAGTGAAAATTACTAAATTATAATTAAAAAACAACTTTTTTAATCGAAATAATTAATAGTGATAAATTATTAATTGGAGTAGTTTTAAAGTATATTTAGAATATATTTTTACAATTTAATACAATGTTGGTCATTGATGTAATTGCACATTTAAACCAGACATAAACAAGTGTCAATCTTTTGATAGATATTGTTTCTTAAAAACACACTATTTGTTTTAACAGCGGGATTTAATTATAAAATTAATTAATTCAACTTCTATGTTATGAATTTGGTAAAATAGATTTCATTTTTGAATTCGGAATATGAAATATAGCTTAGGATGAAATTTTGGCATTGTTCTGAAAAACATCAATTTTTGATGAATAGTGAAACTACTAAGTGGTAGTTAAGAAAAACTGAATTTTTCATAAAACTTAATTTTGCCGCTTCTGTGAATGGAATTTCGAAAATCCGAGAGACACGGTTAATATCAAGGACTAAAATGTGGTTCAATGAGATGAAGATAATTTTTTGGTGAATAGTAACTTTTTACTTTTTTTACCGCGGTTAATAGTAAATAGGGTAACTAAGGGTAAATATGATATTACTATTACCCTAACACATGTCCTAATTCTATTGGACAAGTGTAATTCCACCAAAAACAAACTTAGGAATAAAATATGACCATTTAGGCCCACTTGGATTAGATTAGGACATTTATTATTAATTTATTTAAAGAAAGGTTAAAATAGTTAAAATCAAAGTTTAATAAGTAAATAATTTTTAATATGGGGTTATACATAAGATAAATTCGATTTTAAATATTCATTAGAAAGATAAAAAGATTTCCTACATGATGGTATTTTACTTGTAATTTTTAGACATAAACTAAATTAATTTATTTATGACACAACGATGATGCAGTAATTATCTTATTAATGAAATATTGACATAATTGATGTTATAAACACCAAAATAAATGTAATTTGAGATTTTTTATGAATTCCACTAATTTTCTAGGTTACTATGATATATTAATGTTGATTTAATCAACTTGGTTCGAACATTTAATTCTGTTATGACTTTCACAAAAATCATATATCAAATAGTGTCAAAATTGACACAAAATAGTTTTTAAATCAAATATTATATTATTAATTGTTATTGTATTCCTAAAAATCTAAGGTTCGGCCAAATGACTTAGATAAGGATATATATATTAATAATAAACAATTTGGGGTTCGTTTGGCATGTTATAGTAAGTTTATTAACCATATAGTGAAAGAAAACAAAAAGACATGGTAAAAGTTAAATTATTTAACTTAGAGTTAAATTTAATTGATAAGGTTAAAATAATATCCTAAACTTGTCTAAATTCTATTGGTTGATATGATTTCGACCCCTCCCCACCTTATCTTCGAAATAAGACCCTTTGGAACCATTATAAACCGATTTTGACTTTAATATAAAATAATATTTTGAGATATTCCTAAGGTGCCCCTCTCCTCCCTTATAAAAGGGCACCTCCTCCCCCTCCTCCTCACACCAATTTGAGCACTCAAGCTCGGCCAACCCCTGCCAAAATCTCTTCTCCACTTCACTAGCAACATCCTAGAGGTTCTGGTCTTCCTCAAAGACCAATTTTAGTTCCCTAAGAGGAGGTCTCCAAAAGGCGCTTCAAAGAAGAGGAGGTTCGGACACTTACAAAGCAAGTCGGACCTAAGGTAAGGGAAATATCACAATCTCATTTTTATCAGAGATTGTTTATTCGTAAGTATTTACTGGGGTGTGTTTTATCATCCACATCCATTTTTACTCAATATGTAATATTATTTCCATCCACCTAAAATTTTTTAAATCCATTTTTACCCTTCGGTGAGTTTTTAGTAATACGTATGAAAGGAATCTTTTGTCGTTTTTCGTACGAGGTACTTTTTGACTTTTCCGAAAAAAGTACGAAGAATGTTTTTTTTAAACTTATACGGCACGAACGGATTTCTACTGTTTTATAAAGCCTTATTTTCATGAAGATTCCTCTAAAATATTTCATGACTATTTTCAATAAAATCTCTTTATTTTAAAATTGCATGAAGTTTTGTGAAAAGAAATTGATTTTGAAGAAGAAAGGATATTTTCCTCAAGAATTCAATTCAAGTGTTTTATCAAAATTATTTTCCATCTAAGATAATAAAGGGTTATGTTTCTATCCATATTTTTACATTTATTTGACTATGTTGTGATGGAATTATGTTTATGAATTCCTTTATCTTATATGAATTGATTTATGATGTCATGATGTTTCAAGAATCCCATTTTTGTTACATGTGTTATGTGATGATGTATGTTTTATGATTATGTGGCACACATAAGAAAGGATTCATTATAAGATGGGTGGGACCTATATCTCCCTCCAATGCATTGGGTAAAGATTTTATATCTCATGAGATAGACATGGCTGGAACGAAAGGTTATTTCGGTTCAGTGATACAGGACTGAAACGAGGAGTGAACTCGGTTCAGAAAGGGACTTTGTCCACTAAGATAGTCTTGGAAATGAGTCATGACTAACAAGAAATGATTTTCCATGATTATGTGTGCATGCCACAAAGTTTCAAGTTTTATGTTATGATTATGGGGATCTCATTTTCACTTCTATGATTTATCCCATGTTATGATATTATGAGCTCTTTTGCAGGTTAAGATTTCCAAAAGCTATGTTCTTATGTATATGATGTGATTGATATTTCTTTTGTTTACCCTTACTGATCATTTGAGCTCACCCTTTTATGTTTTCTTTTCCCCAGGATATAAAGAAAGGTTTTTAGGTAAAAAAAAGGGAAGATCTTTATGGGAGATATTGAAGATCTTTCACCACGATTAGAAGATTACGTTCCGAGTTTCCAAAGACACTAAACTATTGCGATCCTTTAGTGTGTGTTTTTGTTATGTACTAAGTATTCCGCAAATGTAATGTAATGTCCATGTACGATAAGCTTCGGGTCTCTACAGTTGGTATCAGAGGAAAGGTTTAGTCAACCTTTGGAAACTAGGATGCGAAAACGTTAGTGAGATCCCTAGAGATATTTCTAAGGTATGTCTAGGTATGTCTCTAAGGTTAAGTATACGTATAGGTTATAGTCCTAGAATTGCGCTAACGATCTTCGAATTTAACCTAAGATGTTAGATATTGAGGGTACTAACCCTTTATTATGTTGTTTTCCCTAGCATGATTTTTGCCTCTCACACAATTCTTTTGGGGTTTTAGACGATGGCTGGAACCCGAAGGAACCGTGTTAATGCGGAATGTGATGGGCAATGCAATGATTGTACCCCTGAGCAACCAAACGATATAGGAGCTGGAATGCAAAATCTTGTAGCCATGCTCACACAACTTTCTCAAGCTATGAATCATGCATGACTTCCAAACGAGCAAAGGAAGGAGCAACATTCTGTTGAATCCTTCATGAGGCAGCGTCCACCTTATTTCAGTGGGTCTACTGATCCATTAGTTGCTGAACAATGGATTAGTACTACTGAAAAGATATTTTCAGTTCTTCAATGTTCTGAACATGATAAAGTCATCCTAGCAGTGTATCGTTTGGAAGGAGATGCTGATCAATTGTGGAATCTTATTAAGAATACAAGGCAAAGGGATGAAATTGAGTCTATGGAATGGGACGAGTTCAAGAACTTATTTATCAATAAGTACTTCCCTCGTATTATTCGAACAAAGATGGAGAAAGAGTTTCTTGAACTGAAGCAAAGGGACGATGAATCTGTTGGTACCTATGAAGCAAATTTTACAAGACTTGCAAGGTATGCTTCTGGAATTATCATCCAACCTGAAAGTAAAGTTGATCGATTTTTCAGTGGCTTAAAACCAAGTCTTCGAAGGGCATTAGCTATAAGAGACTTCAGTAGCTATGAAGAAATTGTGCGTTGTGCTATCAAGGTAGAAATGGAAGTTGGTGTTACATATCCATCTCATGGTTTTGACAAGAAACGAAAGATGGAGTTCAAGGAGAAATCTCAGAATAATGGTGAAAAGAAGATGAATGTTTCCTTATGCACAAAGTGTGGAAAGAAGCATGGTGGAGATTGTCTAAAAGGGACTAGAAAATGTTTTAAGTGTGGAAAAGAAGGTCATCGAGCAGCTGAGTGTCGAAGTAATGGAAAAAGGGTTTCTAATGATGTGAATAAAGCAAACACTGCAGAGAACGCACCGCCAACACTTCAATGCTTCAAGTGCAAGGAAATGGGGCATTATGCTAATAATTTCCCTAATCCAAGGGTTAGTGATGATCAACATGAGCAACCACTGAAGGCAAAGGACAAAGGGAAATCACATGCGATCACTATTGGCAATGTTGAATATGACAACGATGTGGTGGAATGATTAAGTGTTTATGTAATGGGATTCCAAAATAATGTTGTATCATTGAGTATTGCAATATTTATTGATGTGGTATTCAAAGTGATTGAGATATTTTTTGGAAATAACATGATATGCGCATAATGAAGATGAGAAAATGAAATGTTTAATAGTATTCATGAGCTCATGATTGATATAAGGACTAAGTGATATCATGGTTTGAGTATATAGAATTTTGAGGATTTTGGTATGTGGAAAGTGTTAACTTTTAACTGCACTCATGTTTTCACTAAGGTATTCAAGAGAATACACGATTAAGGACTTTGAATGTTTGGAATGTGACCAACAAGACATATCTTATGATATGTGGGGATCAACGACAGTATTAAATCTCTGGTAATCGTTGTCACTATATTATGAGAGTGGACTGGAGTATTATGTATAAGCCTAAAGATTAGACTGGATTATGTTGGACATAAGTTGGTATTGTTTAAGGATAGAAGATTTTCGATATTATTGATGGGATGTTATAAAAAAGGACAACCTGCAGGACGGGCGACAGCCCATCGCTTCGGACAAGGCTGTGGGAATCGAACCCACAACCGAAGTGCGTCTGGCCTTTATCGCCTACCACTGACCTACAGGAAGTCCCTGTTTAGTAGAAACTAGTTTTATTATATTAAGCAGTATGATATATGAAGTATAAGTCCATTTAGGAACTATATATGATTAATCTTACTATAGAATGACTTATGTATATTTAATAACTTTTGATTACCTTTTGTTTGAGACAGATGGAATGACCCGTCATTCTATCACATGATCTGCTAACACTTCACGAATAACAAATTCAACTTCATTTATTTAAGAGATGAAGTAGAAATTGTTCAAGGCACGAACAAAAGTGAGATTGTACCAAAATAAAGTAAGTATTTATTCTAAGCAAATTTTCAACTTTAGGGAAATGATCATGAAAACCAAAAATGTTGTCCTAGTGATCTTATACCTGATGAATCAGATGGTACCTTATATCATCACAAATCTATGGATTTGTGATTACTGGCTTTTCCATAGCCATGTTCTCTACCACTCTCCATCAGAACATGATGGTTAGATTTCTCTTCCATATCCATATTTTCACCTATGTGGAAACCCAGTGATTAGTTTATTTGGGTAATCGTTACATTTCATACTTTAGTTTTTAAAGCCAAGTTTTGGTATGCCCTTTTACGATGTGGGTTTCTATTAAAGAAACTTTCGAATAGTAAACCATTTATAACCCCGACGAATTTCGAGGGCGAAATTCATTTTAAGGGGGGTAGAATGTAACAGCCCAAGATTTTATGAAAAATATTCTTTCTTATTTTACTAATGTCTTGTGTTGTACGCTACACCAAAAGGAGCTTGCACAACACGCATCCTTGACTTGCCTTGCATTACACGCAATCACGACCTTCCTCGATAGCGTGTGTAATACGCAATACCGAGTTTCACTAAACAACGATATGCTATTAAAATATTATTAAAACTAGCCATTATGAATAGTAATAACCACTTTTTAAAACTCTGTAAATCTTATTTTTTAAAATGAACTTCATTTTTGGATTCGGAGTATCGAATTTAGCCTAAGGTGAAATTTTTGTACATTTCAGATAACTTTCATATTCTGATGAATAGTGAAAATTACTAAATTATAATTAAAAAACAACTTTTTTAATCGAAATAATTAATAGTGATAAATTATTAATTGGAGTAGTTTTAAAGTATATTTAGAATATATTTTTACAATTTAATACAATGTTGGTCATTGGATGTAATTGCACATTTAAACCAGACATAAACAAGTGTCAATCTTTTGATAGATATTGTTTCTTAAAAACACACTATTTGTTTTAACAGCGGGATTTAATTATAAAATTAATTAATTCAACTTCTATGTTATGAATTTGGTAAAATAGATTTCATTTTTGAATTCGGAATATGAAATATAGCTTAGGATGAAATTTTGGCATTGTTCTGAAAAACATCAATTTTTGATGAATAGTGAAACTACTAAGTGGTAGTTAAGAAAAACTGAATTTTTCATAAAACTTAATTTTTCCGCTTCTGTGAATGGAATTTCGAAAATCCGAGAGACACGGTTAATATCAAGGACTAAAATTTGGTTCAATGAGATGAAAATAATTTTTTGGTGAATAGTAACTTTTTACTTTTTTTACCGCGGTTAATAGTAAATAGGGTAACTAAGGGTAAATATGATATTACTATTACCCTAACACATGTCCTAATTCTATTGGACAAGTGTAATTCCACCAAAAACAAACTTAGGAATAAAATATGACC
This sequence comes from Viscum album, assembly GCA_963277665.1. Classification (NCBI taxonomy): domain Eukaryota; kingdom Viridiplantae; phylum Streptophyta; class Magnoliopsida; order Santalales; family Viscaceae; genus Viscum; species Viscum album. The sequence continues at coordinate 986,906,203 of OY728165.1, read as the reverse complement.
ATTTAGGCCCACTTGGATTAGATTAGGACATTTATTATTAATTTATTTAAAGAAAGGTTAAAATAGTTAAAATCAAAGTTTAATAAGTAAATAATTTTTAATATGGGGTTATACATAAGATAAATTCGATTTTAAATATTCATTAGAAAGCTAAAAAGATTTACTACATGATGGTATTTTACTTGTAATTTTTAGACATAAAATAATTTAATTTATTTATGACACAACGATGATGCAGTAATTATCTTATTAATGAATGATTGACATAATTGATGTTATAAACACCAAAATAAATGTAATTTGAGATTTTTTATGAATTCCACTAATTTTCTAGGTTACTATGATATATTAATGTTGATTTAATCAACTTGGTTAGAACATTTAATTCTGTTATGACTTTCACAAAAATCATATATCAAATAGTGTCAAAATTGACACAAAATAGTTTTTAAATCAAATATTATATTATTAATTGTTATTGTATTCCTAAAAATCTAAGGTTCGGCCAAATGAATTAGATAAGGATATATATATTAATAATAAACAATTTGGGGTTGGTTTGGCATGTTATAGTAAGTTTATTAACCATATAGTGAAAGAAAACAAAAAGACATGGTAAAAGTTAAATTATTTAACTTAGAGTTAAATTTAATTGATAAGGTTAAAATAATATCCTAAACTTGTCTAAATTCTATTTGCTGATAGGATTTCGACCCCTCCCCACCTTATCTTCGAAATAAGACCCTTTGGAACCCTTATAAACCGATTTTGACTTTAATATAAAATAATATTTTGAGATATTCCTAAGGTGCCCCTCTCCTCCCTTATAAAAGGGCACCTCCTCCCCCTCCTCCTCACACCAATTTGAGCACTCAAGCTCAGCCAACCCCTGCCAAAATCTCTTCTCCACTTCCCTAGAAACATCCTAGAGGTTCTGGTCTTCCTCAAAGACCAATTTTAGTTCCCTAAGAGGAGGTCTCCAAAAGGCGCTTCAAAGAAGAGGAGGTTCGGACACTTACAAAGCAAGTCGGACCTAAGGTAAGGGAAATATCACAATCTCATTTTTATCCGAGATTGTTTATTCGTAAGTATTTACTGGGGTGTATTTTATCATCCACATCCATGTTTACTCAATATGTAATATTATTTCCATCCACCTAAAATTGTTTAAATCCATTTTTACCCTTCGGTGAGTTTTTAGTAATACGTATGAAAGGAATCTTTTGTCGTTTTTCGTACGAGGTACTTTTTGACTTTTCCGAAAAAAGTACGAAGAATGTTTTTTTTAAACTTATACGGAACGAACGGATTTCTACTGTTTTATAAAGCCTTATTTTCATGAAGATTCCTCTAAAATATTTCATGACTATTTTCAATAAAATCTCTTTCTTTTAAAATTGCATGAAGTTTTGTGAAAAGAAATTGATTTTGAAGAAGAAAGGATATTTTCCTCAAGAATTCAATTCAAGTGTTTTATCAAAATTATTTTCCATCTAAGATAATAAAGGGTTATGTTTCTATCCATATTTTTACATTTATTTGACTATGTTGTGATGGAATTATGTTTATGAATTCCTTTATCGTATATGAATTGATTTATGATGTCATGATGTTTCAAGAATCCCATTTTTGTTACATGTGTTATGCGATGATGTATGTTTTATGATTATGTGGCACACATAATAATGGATTCATTATAAGATGGGTGGGACCTATATCTCCCTCCAATGCATTGGGTAAAGATTTTATATCTCATGAGATAGACATGGCTGGAACGAAAGGTTATTTCGGTTCAGTGATACAGGACTGAAACGAGGAGTGAACTCGGTTCAGAAAAGGACTTTGTCCACTAAGATAGTCTTGGCAATGAGTCATGACTAACAAGAAATAATTTTCCATGATTATGTGTGCATGCCACAAAGTTTCAAGTTTTATGTTATGATTATGGGGATCTCATTTTCACTTCTATGATTTATCCCATGTTATGATATTATGAGCTCTTTTGCAGGTTAAGATTTCCAAAAGCTATGTTCTTATGTATATGATGTGATTGATATTTCTTTTGTTTACCCTTACTGAGCATTTGAGCTCACCCTTTTATGTTTTCTTTTCCCAGGATATAAAGAAAGGTTTTTAGGTAAAAAAAGGGAAGATCTTTATGGGAGATATTGAAGATCTTTCACCACGATTAGAAGATTACGTTCCGAGTTTCCAAAGACACTAAACTATTACGATCCTTTAGTGTGTGTTTTTGTTATGTACTAAGTATTCCGCAAATGTAATGTAATGTCCATGTACGATAAGCTTCAGGTCTCTACAAAATTGATGACCGACCAATTTTGTAAAATATTATCTATGAAAATTAATTATTTTATCTTTTTACAGGATTCAAATTTGATGGATTTTAGAAATAGTATTATGTATATACATTTCAAGATATTTAGATTTACCAGAATCTGGTTGGGGTTTTTTTGTTTTCAATACAAACGTACATTTGAAGATTGTTTATATAAGGCCCCAGCCTTCAACCTTAATTAATCTTGTGTTATTACAAGATTACACATTGAGGATCTTTTCGTGATTAGAGTTTTAGAGAATTAGATCATAAAACTTGCATTAAATTCCACATATAAACAAAGTGGTTACATAAAGATAGTATTCTTCATTCCCATCAATGGAAACATATTTAAAATAAAACATGGATTCTTTCTTGACACTTCCTTGACACTATCATCATATCATGTAACTTTCCCTTGACCTATGAAAAAAATTTCAAATAAACTTGGGATGAGCATAAAAAGCTCTGTAAGGGATATAAAAATATGGAAAGGAACCTTGGGTACATATATACATAAGAATGAAATCATACTTTACCCATAAAACATAAGCACTTTAACATACCTCATCAAATCATGAATAAATCATAGAAATCATAATACATAAAAGTAACTTGAGGCTTTCATAACATTCTTACGTAAGGAGTAACCCTTTTGGTTGCGTTTGGAATACCCATCATAGTATATTCCCTAAATCTCTTCGGAGAAACCTTAACGGTTCACTCCTTTACGTTACCCAATGCATTGGAGAGCTATATCGGGCTCACCCGCCCTTAGTTTATCACGGAACCACCCGTCTTCATAATAATGCCCAAGAACCTCAACATAATCGTATCACATAAAACATGTATAAAGGAAACATAACATTTCCACCTTTCAATCACAAGATATCAATACAACACATTGATATAAAAAAATTATGAAAACCATTTTCAATACCAAAATAAAAGAAAAGTAAAACATGGTATTTATTTTTCTTTTAAAGAAATGTATGGCTTGTAGAGGAAGCTGAAACTCAAATAACGGTCATGGCGGTGGAGAAGTCGTTGTCGCCGCATACGTATGACAAAAACATTCCCTTTTTTCATTTAGAAAACTCTCCGTATAAAAAAGATTACTTTTTAATAAAGGTAAAAGTCAAAGGGGTTTATACACTGTATAAAAAAAGGTTGTGTATAAAACAAATTATACCTCAATGAAAGGAGATTGAGACGAAGTCCCATACCTCGATTCTGACTTGACTTGGTCGTTCTTTAATCTCCTGAATAATAAACTTGAGTTAATTTATACTTGTTTAAGAACCCTTTTAAAGTTCATTATTCCTTTTATATCACTTATTGCCATGTCATGATCACTGTGTAATTATTTAAGTTAATAACGGTCGTTTTAACGATCATTGGTACATGAGTCAAAAATAAACCCTTTATAATTACAAGTTGTTCATGTATCCATTATATCCAGAATTATAATCATGATGTATATATCATATATATCCAGCATATACATGAATTTATAATATTACATAATCATTTAGAGGTAAGAAATGAAATGCACAGTTCATGGAGACGGTAAGCCGTATGTAAGCATGAACACTAATTTCATTTCTATTTCGTATTTTATAGAATGGAATCATAATGATATAAAGGTATATTATAATTACATTATAATATAATATATAATATCATAGTTACATCCTATATACGTCCCACATATGGTATTTAACGAATCAAATCACTTTGAGGGGGCGGTAGTCCGCACATCATTAAATTAAGATACCGCGTTTACCCATAATTGAAACCATAAAGGTATGCCCAAAATGAAAAATATAGAAGCATAAGGAAAACATGAACATATTATATATCATATATAAATATAGTGACATCTTAATGGCCACCTTTGAAGGTGTTAAAATAATTTTGAACAATCATCGTTTCGGGAGGCATAAATTCGCCATCCACGGAAACAGTATGTTTTTTAACCATTAGATGTAGGTGTGTGTAGGTGTAGCTAGAATCCTTCTTATAACAACATCCTAGTATATTTAAGATACTGGAGTTGTTACAAAAGAAATTAATAAAAAGAGTTTAGGGGGTTGGAGAAGCAAAATAAAACAAACGGACTCAAGTGAAGACATTACCTTAAAATCGGGTAACTTCTATTGGTTTGATCTCAAAGGCTTTCATGGGAAGACTTCTTCCCAATGTGAGGCTTCAAGGAGTAATATAGGAATGTGGAGAGACAAAATTGGCAGGGGTTGGCCAAGCCAAAGGCTTTCGGAGTGTGGGTAAGGAGGTAGAGGTGGGGGCCTTTTATAAGAGGAGAGGAGGGGCACTCTTGGAAAGTAAAGAAATGTTACATTATTTGAAAATGATTTTCGGATTCAAAAGGTCCCAAATTGATATAATTATAGGTTATGGTGATAAGGGTTCTAAATCAACCCATCCAATAGGTTCTGGACATGTGTAGGTCATAGATTTTACATTATCATTTCATTTTTTTAAAATCCATTATTAATGTGGTAATCACTGCATCATCATGATGTCATAAATAATTTAATTTATATAAAGTCTAAAAATAATGAAAAAATATAATGATGTATGAAATATTTTTATCTTTCTAATGAATATTTATAGTCTAAAATATAATATATGGAGACAAAATAAAAAAAAAATTAATCAGGTGATACATTCTTGTTATATTTACTTTCTTTAAAAAAAAATAAGATAACAAGTCACTTTCCACAAAAGTGATTCCATGGGGCCCCCATGTTTGTCACAAGTCATCCCATGGTCAGCCATGAGACAACCAGTAGCCTTAGGACACATGTTGTGGTTTTTTGTATTATTATGATATCATTTAATTATTGTTAACTACCTGATTACTCATTAATCAAGATAATTAAAAATAATTACCATCGTTACTATTTATAATGTCCAAAAACAAAAGAGTATTTCTTACATAATTTGGAACTTCTGATTCCAAATATTTAATCCATTTTACCAAATTCCAAACACAGAAATTTCAATAATTGATTTAAAAATAATTCCCCTTGTCAAAACAAATAGCGGGTTTTTTTAAACAATATCTATGAAAAGTTTGGCATTAGTTTTTGACCAATTGCAAAGTGAAATTAATCATAATGACCACCATTGGATTAAATGGTAAAAATATATTCATATTACACTTTTATTCCACTTAAAAGGATAATCTAACCATATAATTAAATTAAATGGAAAAGCATTTTTAATGTAAAAAGTAGTATTTTTCACTATTCATTAAAAATGATCATTGTTAGAAAAATAACAAAAATTCATCCAATGTAAATTTCAATGTCCCAATCATAATGAATATGATTATTTTGACCAATATATATTATAAAATTATCAACAGATTTATTTAAAAATGGTTTTCCATCAAAAGGCAGTAAAACAATCTTTTAAGAATATTAGTGTATTCCATGCATAAGATTGTATTTATTTTCATTTTAAGCCTCTAAAACACTATCTTAATCATTAATAGACATAGATAAAAATATCTATTATTCATTACTTACATGGTATGTTACATCCATCCCCCATTTAGAAAGTTGTGGCCCAGCAATTTCTTTACTTATCGAATAAATGGGGGTACTTATCTATCATTGCATTTCTGATTCCCATGTTGCCTCTTCCATCATGTGGTATTTTAAAAAAACCTTAACATGATTAAACACCTTATTCCGTAACACTTTCTCCCTGTGGTCAAGATTCTGGGCTGGTTGTTCCTTATAAGATAGGTTCTCTTCTAGCTGAACTACCTCTAGACTCAAAACATGAGATGGATCCGACATATACATTCTCAACATCGAAACATGAAAACAATTGTGTACATGAGATAAACTCGAAGGTAAAGCCACCCGGTATGCAACTGATCCAACTCTCTCCAAAATTTCATATGGTCTAATGAACCTTGGACTCAGCTTTCCTTTCATACCAAATCCCATCACACTTTTCCATGGTGGGACGTTGAGAAAAACATGATCTCCTACCTCAAAAGTTAGATCCTTCCTCCTGTTGTCTGCATAACTCTTCTGCATACTCTGAGCTATTCTCATGTGTTTCTAAATCAGCTGAACTTTTTCTGCCATCTCTTCTACCAATTCTGGTCCGATCAACATCCTTTCACCCACTTCATCCCAGAAAGATGGAGTTCGACACCGCTTCCCATATAATGCCTGAAATGGTGCCATCTGTATACTGGAATGAAAACTGTTATAATATGAAAATTTAACCAAAGAAAGATGTTGGTCCCAACTTCCATGATAATCCATCGAACAAGCTCGTACCATATCCTCCAAGGACTGAATTGTTCGTTCTGACTGCCCATCTGATTGAGGATGAAATGATGTATTAAATTTAATTCAGTACCCAATGACTTCTCAAGGCCTTTCCAAAAGTTAGAAGTGAACCTGGGATCACGATTAGATACAATGGAGAGGGGAACTCCATGTAACCTGACTATCTCATTAAGATACAAACGAGAAAGTTGATCTAGGGAAAAATTATCTCGTATAGCAAGGAAATGAGCAGATTTAGTCCAGCGATCAACAATAACCCATATTGCATTATTACCTCGAGATGTCTTCGGTGATCCCACAACAAAGTCCATGGATATATATTCCCCTTTCCACTTTGGAACTGTTAAAGGCTGAAGCATCCATTTTGGTAACTTCCACTATACTTTAACCTGTTAAAATGTCAAACACTTCACAGTAAAATCAGCAATATCTCTTTTCATTCCATCCCACCAGTAATACTCCCGGAAATCTCTGTACATCTTAGTACTGCCAGGATTAACTGAAAACGGAGAACTATGAGCTTCACATAACAACTCTCTCTTCAACTGTAAACCACAAGGCACACACAATCTCTTCTTAAATCTCAAAACAAAATCATTATCAACGTTGAATTCATGCAACTTAACCTTCTGAACCAACTCTACCTTTTTCTGCAACTCACTGTCTTGCTTCTGTGCTTGCTTGATTCTGTCTAATAGAGATGATCTCACTGATACCTGAAACAAAACAAAATAACATCCTACACCAATAACTTTTATGCCAATGTTCATCAAATCCTTAAACAAAGAATCACGTTCCAAATGCAACATTGCTAATGAAGAATTAATTTTTCGACTCAAAGCATCATCCACATTATTTGCTTTTCCTGGATGGCAATGAATTGCACAATAATAATCCTTGATTAATTCTAGCCATCTCGTCTGTCTCATGTTTAACTCTTTCTAAGTGAATATATACATTAAAATTTTGTGATCAGTATATATTTCACACATTACTCCATACAAATGATGCCTCCAAATTTTTAAAGCGAAAACAACAACAGCTAATTCCAAATCATGTGTAGGGTAATTTACCTCATGAGTTTTCTACTGTCATGAAGCATAAGCAATTACCTGATCATTCTGCATTAGGATGCATCCATGTCCTTCGTTGAAGCATCACTATAGATAACAAACTCGCCATTCCTGGAAGGTAGTTCCAAAACTGGAGCATTCACCAATCTTCTTTTCAACTCCTGAAAATAATCATCACATTGTTTTTTCCAGATAAACTTAACACCCTTCCGAGTTAGCCTAGTCATTGGACTAGATAACCATGAAAAATTTCTAACAAACATTCGGTAATAGCCTGGCAAACCAAGGAAGCTACGAATCTCAGTTACATTTGTGGGTCTTGGCCAGTCTTCCACAACTTTTGTTTTTGCAGGATCAACAATTATCCCATCTTTAGAAACAATGTGACCATGGAATGAAATTTGTTGTAACTAAAACACACACATGCTGAATTTTCCATTCAGTTTCTTTTCTTTTAAGGATTGCAAGATAACCCTTAAATGTCTCTCATTCTCCTCTTTACTTATATAAAACACCAAAATATCATCAATTAAAACCACCACAAACTTATCCAAGAACTCATGGAAAATTCTATTCATTAAGTCCATGAATACAGTAGGTGCATTGTTTAGACCAAAAGGCATTACTACAAATTCATAATGGCCATATCTTATACGGAACGTGGTCTTCGGAACATCTGCTTCCTTTACCTTCAGCTGATGGTACCCCGATCTCAAGTCAATGTTTGAAAAATACTGGGCTCCCTGGAGTTGTTCAAACAAATCATCGATATGAGGCAAAGGATATTTGTTCTTAACAGTGATGTTATTCAAGGCTCTATAATCAATGCAAAGTCTCATTGAACCATCTCATTGCACTTTAAACATTTCACTAATTGTAAATAAATTTTGGTCTTACCTTCACCTTGATCTTTTTCAGTGCAATCACGATCCATATGTCCAGTTTTACCACATCGGTAGCACTTTCTAGAATTTAGAATACATTCCCCAGCATGCCTTTTACCACATTTATCACAAACTGGAAACTTAGATTTCTTACCATTAGACATTTTTCAAGAATTCTTACCTTTCTCCTGCCACCTTGGTCTCTTCTTCTGTTTGTTGTTATATAACACTTGATCATCGGCAAACTCCATTTCCACCATCTCAGCACATCGAACAAGCTTTTCATAACTTTTAAACTCACCAGAAGCTAATGCCCTTTGATATTTTTGCTTTAATCCTGAGTAAAAATGATTGATTTTACTATCAAGGTCTCGGATAAAATTTGGAGCATACCTTTCCAATCGAGTGAACCTTTCTACATAGGTAGCCACTGAGTCTTCCTCTTGCCTCAATTACAAGAATTTCTTTTCCATCCTAAGTCGAACAGCCTTAGTAAAATACTTCTCAAGAAACATACCTTTGAATTCATCCCAGTCAAGAGCGTCAATCTCATCGGCGTCCCTGATATTTTTATCAATCGACCACCACTGATCGGCTTCACCCTCCAAATGGTAAATATCAAGACTAACCTTTTGATTTTCTGAACACCCCATGACATCGAAAATTATCTCCAGTGCTTTAATCCACCCTTCAGCTAACACAGGGTCAGATGATCCTCTGAATGATGGGGGATGTTGCCTCATGAAATGTTCCACCACTGAAATGATCCTCTGCGGTTGATCTGGCTGATCTCGTGCATGGATACCACCACCATTTATCACTTGAGTCAACTATGCCATTACTGCAAAAAACTGTTCAGTTCCAATTATGACCATCTCAGGATGCTGATTCGGAAGGTTATTTCCTTCTACATGCCATCCTAGTACTGTTTCCCTGTTTCCTCAACGGAAAACCATTCTGAACAAACATGTCTTAGATGAAGCAACATAGTAATATTCAAATACTATATCACTTAAATTTGACAATAAAAAAATATTTTTGAATAATCATTTAATAGAATTCTAACTGCTGAAGTTATCTAAACTGACATCTGATACCAACTATAAGGCCCCAGCCTTAAACGTTAATTAATCTTGAGTTATTACAAGATTACACATTGAGGATTTTTTTGGGTTTAGAGTTTTAGAGAATTAGATCATAAAACATGCATTACATTCCACATTTAAACAAAGTGGTTACATAAATATAGTATTCTTCTTTCCCATCAATGGAAACATATTTAAAATAAATCATGGATTCATTCTTGACACTTCCTTGACACTATCATCATATCGTGTACCTTTCCCTTGACTTGTGAAAAACATTTCAAAAAAACTTGGGATGAGCATAAAAAGCTCAATAAGGGATATAAAAATATGGAAAGGAACCATGGGCACATATATACATAAGAATGAAATCATACTTTACCCATAAAACATAAGCACTTTAACATACCTCATCAAATCATGAATAAATCATAGAAATAATAAGACATAAAGGTAACTTGAGGCATTCATAACATTCTTACGTAGGGAGTAACCATCTTTGTTACGTTTGGAATACCCATCACAGTATATTCCCTAATTCTCTTCATAGAAACCATAACGTTTCACTCCTTCGCATTACCCAATGCATTGGAGAGCTATATCGGGCTCACCTTCCCTTAGTTTATCACGAAACCACCCGTCTTCATAATAATGCCCAAGAACCTCAACATAATCGTATCACATAAAACAAGCATAATGGAAACATAACATTTCCACATTTCAATCACAAGATATCAATACAACACATTGATATAAAAACGTTATGAAAATCATTTTCAATACCAAAATAAAAGAAAAGTAAAACATGGAATTTATTTTTCTTTAAAAAAAATTTATGGCTTGTAGAGGAATCTGGAACTCAAATAATGGTCACGGTGGCAGAGAAGTCGTTGTCGCCGCATACGTACGAAAAAATCATTCCCTTTTGTCGTTTAGTAAACACTTCGTATAAAAAATATTCCTTTTGAATAAACGTAAAAGTCAAAGGGGTTTATACTCTGTATAAAAGAAGGTTGTGTATAAAACAAAATATGCCTCAATGAAAGGAGATTGAGACGAAGTCCCATACCTCGGGTCCGACTTGACTTGATCGTTCTATAATCTCCTGAATAAAAAACATGAGTTAATTTATACTTTTTAAGAACATTTTTAAATTTCATTATTCCTTTTATATCACTTATTGCCTTGTCATGAACACTATGTAATTATTTAAGTTAATAACGGTCGTTTTAACGATCATTGGTACTTGAGTAAAAAATAAACCCTTTATAATTACAAGTTGTTCATGTATCCATTATATCCAGTATTTTAATCATGATGTATATATCATATATATCCAGTAGATACATTCATTTATAATATTACATAATCATTTAGAGGTAATAAATGAAATGCACCGTTCATGGAGACGGTAAGCCGTACATACGCATGAACGCTACTTTCATTTCTATTTCATATTTTATAGAATGGAATCATAATGATATAAAGGTATATTATAATTCCAGTATAATGTCATATATAATATCATAGTTCCATCCTTTATACATCCCACATATGGTATTTAACGAATCAAATCACTTTGAGGGGGCAGTATTCCGAACTTCCTTAAATTAAGATATCGTCTTTACCCATAATGGAAACCATAAAGGTATACCCAAAAAGAAAAATACAGAAGCTTAAGGAAAACATAAACATATTATATATCATATATAAATATAGTGACATCTTAATGGCCACCTTTGAAGGTGTTAAAAGAATGTTGAACAATCATCATTTCAGGAGGCATAAATTCACCATCCACGAAAATTGTATGTTCTTTAATCATTAGATATAGGTGTGTGTAGTTTTAGCTCGAATACTTCTTATAAAAACATCCTAGTATATTTAATATACTGGATCTATTACAAAATAAATGAATAAAAAGAGTTTAGGGGGTTGGAGAAGCAAAATAAAACAAACGGACTCAAGTGAAGACATTACCTTAAAATCGGGTAACTCCCTTTGGTTTGAACTCAAAGGCTTCCTTGGGAAGACTTCTGCTCAAATTGAGGCTTCAAGGGGTAATATAGGGATGTGTAGAGACAAAATGGGCAGGGGTTGGCCGAGCCAAAGGCTTTGGGAGTGTGGGTATGGAGGTATAGGTTGGGGCCTTTTATAAGAGGATAGGAGGGGGCACTCTTGGAATGTAAAGAAATGATACATTATTTGAAAATTATTTTAGGATTCAAAAGGTCCCAAACTGATATAATTCTAGGGTAAGGTGATAAGGGTTCTAAATCCACCCATCCAATATGTTTTGGACATGTGTAGGTCATATATGTTACATTATCATTTCATTTTATTTAAATCCTTTATTAATGAGTTAATTGTTGCATCATCATGATGTCATAAATAATTTAATTTATATAAAGTCTAAAAATTATGAAAAAAATACTATGATGTAGGAAATATTTTTAGATTTCCAATGAATATTTATAGTCTAAAATATCATTTAAGTAGACAAAATAAATTTTTTTTAATCAGGTGATACATTCTTGTTATATTTACTTTCTTTAAAAAAAATTTAGATAACATGTCACTTTCCACAAAAGTGATTCAATGGGGCCCCCCATTTTGGCACAAGGAATCCCATGGTCAGAAATGATACAACCAGTATCCTTAGGAAACATGTTGTGGTATTTTTGTATTATTATGATATCATTTTATTATCTTTAACTACCTGATTACTCATTAATCAAGATAATTAAAGATAATTACCATCGTTACTATTTATAATGTCCAAAAACAAAAGGGTATTGATTACAAAATTTGGAACTTCTGATTCAAAATATGTAATCCGTTTTACCAAATTTCAAACACAAAAATTGCAATAATTGATTGAAAAATAATTCCCGTTGTCAAAACAAATAGCTGGTTTTTTTAAACAATATCTATGAAAAGTTTGGCATTAGTTTATGACCAATTCCAAAGTGAAATTAATCCTAATGACCAATATTGGATTAAATGGTAAAACTATATTCAGATTACACCTTAATACCATTTAAAAGGATAATCTAACCATATAATTAAATTAAATGAAAAAGTAGTTTTGATGTAAAATGCAGTATTTTTCACTATTCATTAAAAATGAACATTGTCAGAAAAATACCAAAAATTCATCCAAAGTCCCAATCATAAGGAATATGTTTATTTTGGCCAATATAGATTATAAAATTGTCAAAAGTTTGATTTAAAAAGGGTTTTCCATCAAAATGCAGTAAAACAATCTTTTAAGAATATTAGTGTATTCCATGCATAAGATTGTATTTATTTTCATTTTAAGCCTCTAAAACACTATCTTAATAATTAATAGACATAGATAAAAATATTTGTTATTATTACTTACTTGGGATGTTACAGTTTAATTAAATGAATAAGTATACTAATAGAATTTGGCATAAAGATTTACCTGGAAGTTTGTTTAATTAATAAGATAAATATTCACATGGAAGATAGTTTAATGCATGATAATTTTTTTTATATAAATGAATTAATCATCAATTTTATGAATATATAAATATTCTATGAGAAGATCGATTAATTAAATGGATAATGCTTTTGATGGAATCATCATTAAATTATATATAAAAAGTGTCCAAGAATACGTTTATATATATTCATAATTTTATATAATACATATATTCCCATTAAATGGACACCCCATCTTGATCCAAACCATCATGGTCCAGGTCTTACCGGCCTGAGAAATTTAACCCATTACGTGACCTAAATTAATATTCGGGGATCTCCTTTAGCTCCAAACATTCCAAAATAATTAAAATAAATTCTGAGATTAAATTTAGTTGTCTGGGAATCAATAAAACTATTTTAGGTTCAATTGTACATATTTATAATTAATTAAAATTTACATATTTCATTGTAACACATTAAAAATACCCTCACATTGAATTTTAAAAGATTTAATTTAATTATGAAATATTATTGTTGTTGTCTAATAATGAGTAGGGACCAACCCATGTATTATTGGTTTATTATTTATTTAATTTTTGTTTTATAATATCTAAAAATTAATTTATTTTGATGATATTCATGTTATTCAACCATCATTAAATTTTATATGTTAATTCATGTCCAAAATTTTTTGTAAAAATTTATTTCTGCACCCTGAGTTACACTCAACTCTAAGAATAATTTTTAAATATCAAAGGAGTACATAATGGAATGGTTAGGGGTGAGATACTCTGTGTTTAAAATAATTCTAGTGCACAGGAGTTTCTGGTGTGGTAATTCAGTTCAGTTATGGTCTTATGGAATTCTTATATGGTCTTGGCTTATCCACTATTGACTATATGGATTAATGAATAGTTAACGTGTCATGAAACGAATTGATCACCACAAAAAATGGCACCAAACCCAGCCCGTGACAAGTCTTGAAGGGCGTTCCTGATCCTCAAGGACTGGCACAAGTTCCAGGGTATCATAAAATGAAAATTGGGAACGATTTACCCAAGTTTATAAACATAAAACAACAAAAGAATCCAATGAAACAAATATGCATTTCTCAAACCAAACTATCTTTTACAAAAATTCAGAACTGAATTACATAGCTTAAGACAACTCAAAAGGTCTATACCAAATGTACAAAACCAAATAAGGACAGCCCAAGAGACCTCATGGAAAGGGGCACCACCCTCAAGCAACCTCCACAAGACTTCACCACCAAGGACCTGCTAGAAACCCGAACCACTGAAACAAAAAACTGTACCCAACCTGCAACAACAAAAATAACCAAGTCTACTTACACCCAAGGGTGTAAGTAGGTGTGATCCAATGCCCAATAGGATACCACCACTTAGAGATTCCATGTGATAAATATTTAAAGACGAAAAGCATGCATGTTTTCAAAAACATGAAAAGCTAGTTACAATTTCTATAAGATGCAACTTTGAATAAAAACAATTTTCAAGTGGGCTATCATTAAGAATAAACACTTTTAAAAATAATGTCAATCACTGCTGAATTTTCCAGCCAACTATACTGTATTCTGACAGTAAGTACAACGTAAATAATGATCACAAGAAATAGGAAATAACCCCTAGGCACTAGCTAGCTGTGGGTCCCAAGTACCTCGAATCTCGGTGAGAATAACCATCACAAATATCCATTCTTGTGCATGAGCCACTAGTAGGGAACATATCCATAACCTAGTGGTCCCCAATCATCATCATCATAGTTTAGTTAGAGTTGTAAGCGTCAATATTGCTAAATGAAACTGAGGCCAAACCCCACAGATTTACTAGCATACTAGTACACGTCCACCCATCTAGATACCTAGGTTATCCCCTTGTGCTCAAACAAGTTCAAAAAATCAAGAAATATACATTGAACATGAAAATATCATTTACACATCACAAATTCACCAAACATCCCATATGTATACCACACAAGCCACAAAAATCCATTTTTCATTCAAAATGATTTTGAAATCCGATTCACACCAAAATAGCCCACAACACATTTCACATTTCTTCAACACTTCCACAAAACCATAAAAAAAATATATAAAACAATTATAAGATATTTAATCTCATATAACAGCCCACACACATGGAAAATAACTCTTCTTTCATAATCAAAAATTCAATATTTCACATCACACTCACACAAAACCCTCCACATCACTTTCACATCACATTAAATCCTCAATATCTCCTTCAAACAATTTAAAAAAATATTTCCAATATGATACATATCACATAACAGCCTTCTCACAAATTAAATGGACCTTTTAAAAATATACTCATACCAAAACAGTTTGCTGATATAGTTTCACCTATTACACAACCCAATAAACCATTCAAAACTTTCATAAAACAATTATAAAGAGTATACCCAAACGTTGCACATAAAATCCATTTCAAAAACCACTTTTTAAGCCAAAAGCACACCAAGACCCTACCAAAACATAACTCACAGCCCAATCAACATGTAATAATCCACTTTAAAATGTTATATAATCCCCTTGAATAATATCACAAAAGATACCCATGAGAACACACAAATCCATAAAACACTTTCAAGGAGTATAACAAGGTTATACAAATAAAACCATTCAAATACAACTCCTTTTTAGGCCCACATGGAACTATATCATTACCCAACCATAATTGGCAGCCCCATTCAACAACTAATAAATCACTTCCACATTTTACAAAACTACCACAAGAGATAACACATGAAATACATTTGAAAAATACACACTTCAAGCAAAAATGTAACATTAAAAACAAATTATTTACTATTGCTACCAAAAATGGTTTTCTCATAATTCACAGCACATAAGAAACATGTAAAATTATTTAATCAAGCAAACTAACTCATCATTAAATGGTTACCCACTGAATCACCTACCGAATGTGTCGAAACCCTCAAATATTGAGCAAAACATCAACCGCACGACCGCCGCACCTCAAGGAAGTTAAAAGAAACCTAAAACCTCATTATTTCACCCTAAATACAGTAATTTAGAACCTAGGCATGAACCCTAACTTCTGGATTTTTTATAATTGAAGAATTAGGGAAGAAAACCTAAGCAATTTGAAAGCGGAAAGAAATAGACTCATCTAATTGAAGTATCTTGAATTAATCACTCAAAAAACAATAGTTGCAGAAATTGAAAATAGACAAAATTCAGGGATTGTTCGAAAAAGATTTATGAGGTAATTTAGGAACTAGAATGGAGGGAAAAGAGTAATAATTGAGAGAGTTAAGAAGGGATGAAGTTACCTCTTCAATTCTGGCCAATTTGAGACACCCTATGCATATCAGCCCTAATTCGCGATTTCAAAGAACTCCAAGGAGGGGAAAAAGGAAATGGGAGCGTTCCTAGGTTTCTCTGGGTCGAGGGGCAGGTGGAATAACTGATGAAACGAAAATAGTGAAGGATATATAAAAAATTAAAAATTATTTTTAATGCAGGAAATGGGCCTTCAGGCAGGCCAAATATCTTAAATAAAAACCCATATCCACCATGATTATGGATTTATAAAGGCTCCAAATTTATATTTTGGTGTTAATAGGTCAGAGGATACCATTTAGGAATATGAATTAAGCAAAAATATTAAAAAATTAAAATGTTATAAAGAAAACAAAATTTCTTTTTAAATCTGGAATTGGCCTCACGGTTTGGCCCAATTCATTTAAACTCATCTATTTCTCCATAAAACATTTGGAAACCATCCAAAACAAAGAATGAAAGGAAAATAAATGATATTTAACTTCAAAATAAGTCATTTATGTGACAATTATCCCCTCCATGAAAACATTCCGTCCTCGAAAAGCTACAGAAAGGCCAGATACGAAAGCCAAACCGAACTGATAAACCAAGATGTACTCCCTTTCCAGGTTTCGCCCCCAAAGGCCAAAACACCTCCATTGATCAATTAAGGAAGGAATACTTCACAAAAAAAATCATACACCACTTTCCTAAAACAATCAATCACATTCAAGCTTTATCCAAAAGGAAAACTCCTCAAACACTATCCGAACAAGACTCAGGAAATTCACTCAAACGAACAACAACATCGAACAAGGTTATACATACCATGCCATAACTAAACCATTGGGCACTCTCCAATCTCAATGGTTACCCAAGGAAGATTTAGGTATCTTAATAGATCCGAATGTGACTACCTAACACCAATCCTTGACCATGGATAAGTCTATGTTATTGGTACGGTGAAAAAAATAGGCTCCCCACCATAAGAACCAACAATCTTAATCGACCAGCATGGGCCGGTACAGAAAGACCCCAATATATAAATTGTTGGGACGACCACATGGTTAGTCTGCACAGTTTGGGAAACCATGAACTAACTGTGGAGATTCTTCTATCTACATGGTTTTTTGGGGGGGGGCACGGTCACTACTAACCATGTGCAAACCGTGTGGTCAACCTGTCTAGCGAAACATCATACCTTTCTCTAAAGACTCAATGGAAACCAAAGGGGGAGGGAATAACATTGGGGGATGACATGGGTACAAGGACCTCCACCTATTTCCACCGAACATGAACAGTATAAGAAAAATGATGACACCATAGGTTTAAACTCTTCTTATATTTCATATTGAGGATAGGACTTTGCACAAGTGTATAAATGACACTAGGGTTTCCCCTGACAATGCGCCAGCTTCTCTCCGGGACCTATGGCTGGAGCTCAAAATATTGAAGCATCTTCGACCTCGCAGTTAGGCTTTGGAAAACACCAGAATGAGAATTCTTCTTTCATTTCAAACAACAACTACAATACTATCCCAGATAAGTTTTTCCATGACATAACACATTCCAAACTCACTTAACCCTTACTCAATATTTCACTGAAACAAGGGTTTAGAAGATTTACACACATCACACCTTGTTTGTTCGGGTGAGAAACAATAGAAGTAATGAACAATTATACTCACCTTCCTGTAAAATGGAATACTTTTTTATGTGTTTTTTTCAAGGGAGACATTCTCCCAACATAATAGAGACTCCCAGATGATTGGCCAACTTTCACCCTTACAGTCAATCGAGCACATGACATCACAAGGAATCACTGAACATGACCATTGCGACTGATATAAATAATGAATAGAGAGGGAACATGTACAACATCCCCAAACAAAACAAAATTCTAGAAAGTGGCCATAATATCCTCTCATGACCATATTTCCCACACAAGTAGTTTAACATTAACTCCTTCTTTGATGAGACTATGAAGGACCGGGAGATCCTCTTAGACACTATCCAAATACTCATCCATGCTAACAACCCCAGAACACTTCCACCTTAGAAAAATTAGGAAAGTTAAGAGGCTATGGTCACTTTCAACCATCCATAATCAATCTCCCACTACAAGACGATACACAAAACCAATAAAGGAAATGGTGTATACTCAATCTAAAAAGCTCAAGAAATAGATTCCTTATATTGATCAACTTGAGGATTTTCTAATAGACAAACAATCTGAGTTGCGCTTCAGTTATGAATTAACCTTTAATGGGGGCGTACCTTATCCAATGAGAGAACCCAAGGACCCAACCAATCCGGTACATTGGTCAAAACAAGCCATAACCCAGCTCCAAGCACATGAAGGGAACCACCGTAAAGTAATCCCAAAACATTTTTCAAAAGAGACCCCTAACTGTCCCTACAACACAGCTTACCGACCAAACACAAACCCAAAACACTGTTCAAGCAGAATGGGTTCTTGGAATCAAAACATCCCACAACATCAACATTTTCAAAAACACATAATACAAACCATACAAAAATATTCATCAAGACATCATGTTTTTCTTTAAAAGTAATTCTTTTAGAACAAACAGTTTAGCAGTAAGCGTATCCACCAATGGTACCCCATGCGCCTCACACATGCATGTTTTTGTGCCACACCGGACACCCTTCTCATATCCGTCCCGACACTCATCCAGTCGTGCCATAAACCATCCATCATCCCATATAACCCCATGCATGTGGTCACTAATGGAAATACCAAAGGTTAAAACAAAAATTCTTTCCACATTTCAAAACCAAAACGGTCAACCAACACATCCTTTTTTCTCCTAACCGCTAACCACGAGATTAAAATCCCAACTCACATCTGACAAAAAATTTTAAAAAGTCACAACCATTTAGAAAATAACTCACTTTCACGATATTCACATCAATTTCAAAACATCTCATCCCATTAAAACACACTCTGATTTTTTAGAAAACACTATTGGAAACACTTTTCAAAACCAACTTCAACATAGTTTCTTCTTTTAAAGAGGTGTAAGGGCACCATTTTACATTTCAAAACAATTCTGAAAAATCAGTTCCACAATTTCATAAACCAAGTCATTCCCTCTTTATTTGAAAATAATTTCACAAAAACTATACACTTCTTAAAACCAAAGTTCCATGATTTCAAAACCTAAGCACAAAACAGTGTGAATGGAACTAGTTTCAGTGGGTGACTTGGAAATATGGTTGACATCCATATTACAATCACTTCACTATCACAGAGAGTGTTCTAGGGAATATCCTTGGCTCCACATGGCTTGTCAGGCCCAGTGAGCTCACTATGACCATTAACCCAACTCTATTTTCATTTCCCTTAATCATCATCGAACCAAGAAAACCGAAGGACTTAGATAAATCCTGGCTTCTCTTGGAAACTTGAATCCCATTATGAGGTGTGGTGATCAGGAACACTACCCATAACTAGAATTCCATGTCCCAACAATCCTAACTCCAGACTATCCTGACTCTTCCCCAAATAACATGACCTAAAGAGTTAACCTGAACCTCCTTTGTTACCATTTTGTCACGAACCGAATTGATCGCCACCGAAAATGGAACAAAACCCAGCCCATGACAAGTCCCGAAGGGCGTTCTCGATCCCCACGGGCTGGCACAAGTGCTCGGGTATCATAAAATAAAAATTGGGAACGATTTACACGAGTTTATAAACATAAAACAATAAAACAATCCAATGAAACAAATCTGGATTTTTCAAACCAAACAATCTTTTACAAAAATCCAGAACTGAATTACATAGCTTAAAACAACTCAAAAGGTCTATACCAAAGGTCCAAAACCAAATAAGGACAGCCCAAGAACCCTCATGGAATGGGGCACCACCCTCAAGCCACCTCCAAAAGACATCACCACCATGGACCTGCTAGAAACCTGAACCATTGGAACACAAAACTATACCCAACCCGCGACAAAAAAATAACCAAGTCTACTTACACCCAATGGTGTATGTAGGGTGTGAGCCAATGCCCAGTAGGATACAACCTCTTAGAGATTCCATGTGATTAACATTTAACAATGAAAACATGCATGTTTTCAAAAGCATGAAAAGCCAGTTACAATTTCTATAAGATGCAACTTTGAATAAAAACAATTTTCAAGTGGGATTTCATTAAGAATCAACACATTTAAAAATAATGTCAATCACTAGTGAATTTTCCATCCAACTATACCGTATGTCGATGGTATGTACAAAGTAAATAATGAGCACAAGATATAGAAAATAACCCCTAAGCACTAGCTAGCTGTGGGTCCCAGGTACCTCGTATCTCAGTGAGAGTAACAATCAAAAATATCCATTCTCTTGCACGAGCCACTAGTAGGGAACATAACACTAACCTAGTGGTACTCAATCATATCATCATAGTTTAGTTAGAGTTTTAAGCCTCAATCTTGATAAGTGAAACTGAGGCCAAACCCCCCAGATTCACTAGCATACTAGTACACGTCCACCCACCTAGATACCCAGGTTTTCCCCTTGTGCTCAAACAAGTTCAACAATTCAAGAAATATAAATTCAACATGAAAATATCATTTCCACATCACAAATTCACCAAACATCCCATATGTATTCCACACAAGCCACAAAAATCCATTTTTCATTCAAAATGATTTTGAAATCTGATTCACACCAAAATAGCCCACCACACATTTCTCATTTCTTCAACACTTCCACAAAACCATTAATAAATTTTATTAAAACAATTATAAGTTATTTAAACTCATATAAAAGCCCACACAAATGGAAAAATAACACTTCTTTCATAATCAAAACTTCAATTTTTCACATCACACTCACACAAAACCCTCCACATCACTTTCACATCACTTTCACTCTTCAATATATCCTTCAAACAATTTAATAAAATATTTCCAATATGATAAATATCACATAACATCCTTTTGAAAAAATAAATGGAACTTTTAAAAATATACTTGTACCAAAACAGTTTACTGATATTGTTTCACCTATTACACAACCCAATAAACCATTCAAAACTTTCATAAAACAATTATAAAGAGTATACACAAACATTTCACATAAAAACCATTTCATAAACCTCTTTTTTAGCCAAAAGCACACCAAGACCCTACAAAAATAGAATTTTCAGCACAATAAACATGTAATAATCTACTTTCAAATGTTATATAATCACCTTGAATAATATCACAAAAGATACCCATGAGAACACGGAAATCCATAAAACACTTTCAAGGAGTATAATAAGGTTATACAAATAAAACCATTCAAATACACCACCTTTTTAGGCCCACATGGAACTATATCATTACCCAACCATAATTGGCAGCCCCTTTCAACAACTAATAAATCACTTCCAAATTTTACAAAACTACCACAAGAGATAACACATGAAATACATTTTAAAAATACACACTTCAAGCAAAAATGTAACATTAAAAACAAATGCTTTACTATTGCTACCAAAAATGGTTTTCTCATAATGCACAGCACATAAGTTACATTTCAAATTATATAATCAAGAAAACTAACTCATCATTAAATGGTTAAGCACGGAATCACCTACTGAATGTGTCGAAACCCTCAAATATTGGGGCGAATCATCAACCGCACGACCGCCGCACCTCAAAGAAGTTAAAAGAAACCTAAAACCTCAATATTTCACCCAAAATACAGTAATTTATTACCTAGGAATGAACCCTAACTCCTGGAATTTTTATAATTCAAGAATTAGGGAAGAAACCCTAAGCAATTTGAAAGAGGAAAGAAATAGACTCACCTACTTGAAGTATCCTGAATTAATCACTCCAAAAACAATAGTTTCTGAAATTTAAAATAGCCCAAATTCAGGGATTGTTCGAACAAGATTTATGAGGTAATTTAGGAACTGGAATGGAGGGAAAAGAGTAAGAATTGAGATATTTATGAAAGTATGAATTTACCTCTTCAATTCTTGCCGATTTGAGACACCCTATAAAGATCAGCCATAATTCGCTATTTTGAATAGCTCCAAGGAGTGGGAAAAGGCAATGGGAGAGCGAATGGATTTCTTAGGGTTGAGGGGGAAGTGGAATCCCCGAACAAACGCAAATAGTGAAGGATATATAAAAAAATTAAAAATTATTTTTAATGCAGGAAATGAGCCTTCGGGCAGGACCAATATCTTAAATAAAAACCCATATCCACCATGATTATGGATTTATAAAGTCTCCAAATTTATATTTTGGTGTTAATAGGTCAGAGGAGACCATTTAGGAATTGGAATAAAGGAATAATATTAAAAAATTAAAATGTTATAAAGGAATCAAAATTTATTGTTAAAAATGGAAATCGACTCACGGTTTGGCCCAATTCATTAAAACTCATCTATTTCTCCATAAAACCATTGGAAACCATCCAAAACAAAGAATGAAAGGAAAATAACTGAAATTTGACTTCAAAATAAGTCATGTATGTGACATAATGGATCCTGATCACATCATTATTTATTTATTTTATCATGATCATGGTATATTATTTTGTAATTATGAATTTATTATGTACAACCACATAGTATAATAATAATAAAGCATTCAAAGATAAAATGTATATGGTGATGAATGTCGCTTATTCAATAGAATGGATATGTTTTGAGTGAAATCACATATAATAGGAATGATAAATAGAAAATTATTTAATTCATTGAGATTAAATTAGAAAATTCTCAAATGAAGATATTAAGTCAAAAATTCTTTTCATTATTTAATTCTAAACCAAACAAGGTGTACAGGGTCCTGAGTAATCCAAATTTCATCAAGCATCCCTATAATGGGGAGTTATTATCAGTGTGGTGGGTCAAATTAACTATTGTTAGAAAACAATGGGTCTCTAAATCTTGATGGTTTCATCTCTATTGGAAAAGATTTGAGAAATGGAAATATATTATTTATTGTATGTGATAATCTACTCAGTAGATAAAGGACTCACGAATTAATGTGGTCGGATGATTGGTTCCTTACTTAGACACTTCGAGTGGGGATATATCCATCGATTGTATACACTGAGGAGGGGTTTTAAGGATTCTTTCCTATACAAAACTCAAGTGATATATTAATATGATCCAGGAACATAGGGTTACTTGAATTAGTTAAAATAGCTAGAGAAATATAATGATTAACTCTGTAATGTCTAAATCAGTAATCAACTTAAATGTAAAATATTCAAGATTTAATTTTTGTATAAAATTATCAAGTAAAAACCATATTACAAATTTATAAAATCTGTGGACAATTTCTATGTCCTATCCAAAATTAATTTCCAAATATTATCACATGATCATTCAAATAATAACACAATATAGTAATATCAAGTTGTTTGAATCCCCAATATCAGTTAATCTACCTTATGTAGGGAGGGTGTTAAAAATTATTATATGGGATTTATGTGTGAATAATATAATGATTTTATCATGACACTATCATCAATGTATGATGTGATTTTTGGATACAACATAAGGACATGAGTGATTTCACATTTTTTTTCTTATCTATGAGAAGCATCAAAGGAGAATTAATATAAAAAGTATGAATATGCGATGATTACAATTGATGTGTGGATATAGAAATATGGATCATGATCTTACATTGGATCCATTTTTCATATTACATTGAACCATTTACTATAGTTGTTTTATGATAAAAAAATGAATGATATGGGGAAAATGATTCATTAACATTTGAAAAAGGTACATTGTTGAAAAAAAGATTAACATAATATTGATATTTAGTTCTTATGGAGAAAAAGTTGAATGAAAACATGAAAAGGACAATGGAATGAGTGACTCAAAGGGCCCTTTAGAAGGTCACTTAAATTAAAAGGTATTAAATAGCAGTTTATCATCTTTTTATATCATGATCCATATTTATGTTAGTTTAAATTCGATGAACTAAATTAAAGATGAAAGATGTCATTTCTTCTTAATGATTATTCATAAAATATATGTAATGTTTTTTTATCCATATTTATTAAATAAAATATGTTTATCAGATATGATTATGTATACAAAGTGAACAATTATGTAATAAAATGTCACTATATGTATGTTGTGTTATATAAGATGTATTGAAAAGGTGGTTCCTAAATCATTGGTGAGGAGTAAACAACTAATATATTTCATAGTTTATTGACTCCTATTCAACATTTAGAGTATACTGAACAAAATTAATCTCATTCTTCTATTTTACACAAGGATACATTTATCATGCTTTCGAATAAATTTTTGTTTATGGTTTCAAATACTGAATTCAAAATTTAGTGACACATTTATCATTAGCAATACATTATGAATATAAAATGTTAGAATAATATACACAATTGTGGAAAAGAACACTTCTTCTAGGAAACTAAATAGTTTTCAAGTGTATAACGAGTATGGTTTTAGATGCATCAGAGTTAATGACTGTATGTACTATCAACATACTAATGTATATTTTTTTTGAAAAAATAAAAAATTATAAATAAATTTATGCTATAAATCATTCGAAATTAGCTCAGCTAGAGATTATGAACTATTCCAAGGTTAATCTAGTTGTAAGAATACTTCAAGAGATTACTTTAATAATTTAAATAATATCAAAGTAAATTATGACAAATGCTTAGTAAAAATATATGTGAGTCTTTGGGAATGTATTATAAAAAATATTTTCACCAATAATTCAATGATCAATTTAATTTATCATTTAGTTATTCCAAAAATCACATTACATTTAACACATCAAATCTATGATGAAAAAAAAGTGCATTGATAATCAGTCTTATTGGTCAACATTTATCGGTAACATATAGAATGGAAAAATACTAACTGCATGATTTGTTATAAAATTTAGAGTCTAGATGCATTTAAAATGAGTATTAATGTTAAATATCATGCATTTCCAAAACTTCCATTTTGAAATACATGTTTCATAAATAAGGATGTATCCAATATAGATATGTCAGCAATCCTATCAAATGGATATCTTATGAGTTGTATTATGATGGAAACCCATTATATCATAAGTATATATTTTTAGATGAAAATTGTTTGTTAAGATATAAAAAAGCATGCCTCAAGAGAAAACATAATGCACATATATATTAGTAATCAATTTGTGTTTGGAGAATATTACAAAAATCCCTATGATTGGAAATACATAGTCATGATATAGGCTATATCTTATAAAAATGGTGCAAGTCTCAATTTGAGATAGCTAAAGCATGATTGACCAGGGTTTAGTCAATTTTAGAAAAGGAAAAATAGTTGGCAAAGGAAAAAGTTCCATAAATGGTATGGAAGAGGAATGTTATAGATACACATACCTAGTAATATGGATAAACCTATGGTGATTGTTTTATATTCATCGCGGTCGATACTACATTATTCATTGAGAATAATGATTCCTATAAATAAGAAGTTTATGGAAATTAGCCATGATTTAAAAGATCAATTAAAATTCAATAAGGGATACCTTGTGTCAAAGTAGATGGGGATTAATAATTTCAATATTATGGGGGTATTCAAATGAGACTAAACATTGTTAGTAAAACTATGGTACCAATATGGATCAATTTGTTTTACCAAGTCGTTAGGATTTAATAAATTTCAATAATAGTTATTATAGATAATTTATATGATAATTTTATTGAGCATTGGATTCCAAGACAACCAATCATGGGAGAATTATATGTGACACAACCAAAAAAGGATGGAGACATCATAGTGTTCTAATAAGGGTGAAAGTTACTGAAATCTTATCTAAGAATAAGGTATGAACTAGATCACAGAATAATTAGCAGGAATGAATGTTTTCTATGTGTGTACCATCTGTTAATGGGAGTTCCATTATTTTCCATGTAAAATATTTTTGGTAACATATATAAAATATCTAAGGGTCTTATAGATAGTTAAGATCAGGATAAATAACATTCTATAGATTAACGTAATGTAGAAACCCGTGTTCTAGGGAATAAATTTTATGCGCAAAGATCTAATGGTTTCATACAACTAATCAATCATACAAATACTGACATTTTATAGAAAAGAAGTCTAATTTGTAACCATTCAAGAGAGAATTGGTACCAGTGCCATAAGGCATATATCTCTCAAGTAGACCCTTTCTAGACATAGGAAGAGATTAACATGGTTATAAAAATCCATATGATTTAGAGTTATAACAACAAAATATTCCATGATATTACAATAACTTATAATTCCAAGATATAGTTTTTAGAAGGATAATATTAGTTGTATCATGGAGAACTATAAAAGATGCACTCAGAACAATCCACATGAAATTGAATAATTAAAAGGGATGTGTACCTAGTTGGTGATGAGGAAATGATACAAATTTTCAAGGTAAAGTAACTTGTATTTCGTTGATGAGTGTTTCCTAAAATCATTGCTAGGCTAAGGTAATTAAAACTAATATATCACATAATATAGGGGTATACTTATCTACGAATAATGAGTTCATTGTGGCTTATAATGAAGATAATGAAGCATTATAAAAAACACAATGAATTATTTAATCTCTTGGAATAAAACCTAGTATGTTATGTTTTATCGTTATTAAAGATCTATTATTGGTATTATCCACGTCATTAGGATTATGCGGTGTACCAAAAATATATTGTCGAGGATATCTTCTCTTGATAAGTATTAGTCAATGTGATTAAGTCATAGATAACACGGTAGTTAGGAAGAAGAAATGTTGAAGGCCCCTAAAAAAATCTACATCTCAAAATAAACATTATCTAAACATGTTGTTGATATCAAGTATAGTTGTGAATTTTTCTCTAGTGCAATTGGTGCTCTTGTTATAGTGGGTCCCCTAGACCCAACATGAATAAGAAATTTTATTACCATTATATTTAAACATTTTCATATATGTCTTCCTTCACAGCATAATGGTGTTTATATATATGGATCAAATATTTAAATTGTAATTTCCATAGATTTTGTGTTGTAACAAAAGGCTATATTAGTTCCCAACTATAATGAGAACCATGAGATAATGTTACAGTAATATTTTATATTTATGTAATATGATCAAGATACATCGTACTAATAGGAAACATATGATGTCTAACAATTAGGCTCTGTGGGATCATAATCATTTATAATTCTTCTCAAAACGTTCTCACATGGTGGTCTCTAGTAGTGAGATCATGAGGACATAACCACCAATAGTATAACCACAAGTTTTAGATGTCATTGGTTGTTAAAATATATTAAAATTTATATTGGTCTCTGGAATTGAAATCATTATCTATTCCTTCCATTTGATCTGATACATTGATTAAAATATAAAATAGTAATAATTAAATCATGGTGAGGTACATTGTGTCGTGTGTCATTGGTCATATGGAATTTTTTTAAAGATCAAGATATATTTTTTTCACTTTTGAGTGGAGGAAGAGTTATCCAATTGGCCTAGGTTTATAATGATGGTATTACATTCATAACTGAATGGCCATGGAATAAGAAGATACATCTGTCTATTACGATCTTGAAATCGATGAAGTAATAAATGGATGATGACACATTTGTGCATCCTACATTATGAGAAATCACGAGACAAATATATTATAATACAAAGTGAGGTTTTATTGGTGGAATTTGTATATATAATATTCTTTATCTCCATAGGGACCGTGATGGGATTCTAGAATCCAACCTTGGTCTATGGGTTGGACTGACTTTTACTGAGATAAGGACCTGGAGGTTCGAACACTATGTGTATCCACAAATTCTACATTTTTAAATAAATATGATTTTTTGATGAAGTTGTCCACATGTGTGGGGATCAGTGATCATATGAGTATTGTCTACCAAAAATAAAACTAATCCAATATTATTATTCATGTTTTGAATAATGTGAATTGAATTTATCTCTCAAGTAAATGACATGTTTTTTGATATTAAATGTGATGACAAGAAAATATAATTATTCTTAGGAACATGGGTTGTTCAATGATCATTAAATTATTTGGGAAGATTATGGGTTGGGTTAATGGGTAATATTTTATCACATAACATTTTATATTATTAATGGTTGGTGATAAAATGTTTGGGACATTTATGAAATGGTTCTTAGTTGTAAGTGTTTGCAATGTTCTATAATGAAGGTTATTACTTTACTAGGACAACAATTCAATTTTAAAAAGTATAAACTAGCGGTAAAATATAATTTTTGGATATTGAATTATATTACCAACCATTTTAATGAATTTATAGATATTATTTATCCTATTATATCCTATCATGTTCTTAGATAGATATTTTGATGGAAGAATATGGGTGGATCGATCTAACAATATTGATTGAGTCTACATTCTTCCAGAAATCGATGGGACGTCATAAATAAATATTTTTCACATTACATAACTAGGAAAAAGTAGACAGATGATCCTGGAATTGTGGATAATGTTTGGATGATCTAGATGACTTATATTTTGGCACCATTGATCCATGTCATATCAATGGTGAGAGAATCAAAAAAGTAACTTCAGACAAATGATTTTCCATTTAAAAATTAATTTTATTTTAGATATATTATTAAATTTAATTACCTATGATCCATAATTAAATAAAAACATGGATTTTGGTAATCTAAATGTTCTTAACTTGGATCAAAACAAAAAAAAATTAAAATTTACATCTTTCATGCATTTTCCGTATCTCGTTCGCCTTCACCGAAAGACACATTTCACACTTATATTTAAAATGAATCCTTTTTAATGATATCCTTTTTACCAACCAATTAAAATAAAAAAAAATATAAATCACATCAAGGATCCAATTTTTATACTATAATTCCCATATTATCTCATTTATACATTATCCAACTCAACCCATGCCATTTTAATTAATATATCTGAAAATTCATTCAATTTTTATTCCGATATCTAGTATAACACAACACATCAAATAAACTAATCTTATTCATGTCATCTATCCCCATACCACCACTATTTCACTCAAAAATCACCTCCTCATAATTATAATAACATCATAACCATTTCCCATTACATACTACACATATAATAACCAAAACCCATGAAATTCATCCCAAATCAACCCCAAACATCACCACCACACATCATAACTACATAATAAAAATTAATATTTCTTATTTTAGATTAAAATAAGTTTCTCTACATCATATTTCACTTAAATTTTCTGGGAAATTCTCAGAAAAACTATAATTTTAGGGGAAACCATTTTATTAACTAGGTATAAGTGGTTAGCCAATCCATTTTAGAAGAATAAAAAACTACACAAATAGTTTAAATAAAAAAATCAACCATAATGAAAAAAATCCGACAATGACTATTATTTTTAATAAGGTATCAAGTCTACAAAATCTCAATATAACACAATATCAAAATTGAAAAAAATCATTTAATTCTCATTACTCATTCAATACTAATTACTCGAAATCATTATCATTACTACGATGATGCATATTATCTACAAAAAATATAAAAAGATCATAACTCCTATTACTGATACAACTATATGAGAAATAACGGATCTCATACCTCAAATATAGAATCCAAAACATTTACAAATTGGTTGAATGAGTGCGAGACCACCACGGTGAACCTTAATGAAGGAGAGCAACCTAATCACCATGAACACAACACCCCAAACCATAACTATATGGCCCCATCCTTAAACCTTACTTAATACTGAATTAAATGAATAATTCACATAGAGGATATTTTCAGGTTTAGAGTTATAGAGAATTATGTCAAAATTATTACATCTCAAAAGATTACACAGTAGATGCTTCTACTAAGTTTCTATAAAATAAAAAAAACTCTTAAAAATAAACATGTCTAGTTCCATGTTTTAGATAACATGTCTTTCCTTGAACCCATCCTTGACCCTATTCATTTTTAAGTCCTGTGGAAAACATTTCAACAACTTGGTATGAGCATAAAAAGCCCAGTAAAGGATAGAAAAATAAGGAAAACTTTTTGTTTTTTCAAAACAATATTTAAACCATGAATACTTTACCAATGTAATACTTTTCACCTTTATGAAGTAGAAAAAACTATTCATGGAATAAATGACAATTACCATCCCTTTTGTAACCAATATATTACCTTAAAACCCACATAAAGAACACATAACATATAAAGGTAACATGGGACATAAACATACTTAAATGGAATAACCATATGGTCGACTTCCACACATACTTAATGGAATATCCATATAGCCAACTTCAATACCCAATGCATTGGAGGTTATAACGTAACCACCCATCCTGGTATTCCCGGCACCACCCGTCATATGGTTTATCACGTAACCACCCATAAAATGTCCAAGTACCATCACTAAACATAAAATATTGAAAATATAATCTTTTTAATAACAACATTTAATTTGCAATCACAATAAGTAATTACAAGATATTGAATTAATCAATCCATTTTCAAAAACCATTTAAAAGAGATTTTTGAATCAAAGTGTCCCATACCACATTGAATATTTTAATGGATTTATAATTTTAAAATATTAATATCCATATAAATAAATACTAAAAACAATTTTGAAAACATGGACATTAAAGATAAAGATTTAGAACAATGAATCTTTATAGCATTTAAAACGATATTTTTGTTACAGAGTTTTTAACAAAATGAGAGACACTTGAATACAAATAATTGCAGTATAAAATTTAATCCGAGCTTTATAATATCATGATAATAAAGGGATTCATGATATAATATTTCAAAGTATATTATACACACCATATAATAGTGAATTGGTGAATAACAACAATGAAGTCTCAATGAAAATGTAAATTGAGATGAAATCCATTATAAAGATGGTATCCCTAAATTAAGGATAAATCTATCACATAATTATGTGTGAGAAATATAAATACACCCAATATAAGTGGATATTAAGTGTGAATCAGTCAGAGGTCAGTCACACATAATCTTGGAAAAACAAAACCAATGACATAGGAATTTAAGTCAATAAAATGAGATTTGGTTATTATTTCCCTTACAAGATCGTAAGAATTTATCAATGAGATGATTATGTGTAGAAATAGTATATCTACACAAAGGTTTTTGGAAATTACCTCATTGGGTTTCCACACTTATTCTTGGAATAATAAAATCAAGAAGTAGAGGTTTAACCCAAAGAATTGAAAGTGGGTTTAGAAGTTCCCTTATAGAAATCCGACAGCCTAACGACGTCACTTTAAAATTCAGAAAATGAGTTGATGAGAAAGAAAATGGTATCTCATCACTTGGACATAAAATTTACATAAATAAGAATATATAAAAACATATCCCAACATAATAGTATGTGAATTAAAATACATAGCAAAAGAAGTATTTTAAAAATGAGGAGGGTGAAAGGTCCCCTCACCGAGTTGGGTAACATTCGAAACGTACACCCCATGGAAGAAGGGTCATACAATGAAGATGTAAATACCCATAAATAAAATTATATTACAAATAGAGTATCATAATGGGAATTACATACACCACTCAATGGAAATATCGGCAAACGTAGCATAAATGTCACGAGAATAAAAGTGAGATGAAAAATCCCTTACGAAAACTCGACAGCGTAATGGCGCCACTTAAAACATCAAAAAATGGATTTATGAGATCAAATAGGGACTCTCATAATATGAACCTAAATATTGCAGTATGAGGAATATAAAATAACATCCCTAAACATAAGAAAGATGAGCTTAAAAGAAATGACAAAAAAGAGAGTACTTAAAAAGAAAGAGAAAGGTTGGATCCCTTACCTCGTGTCCGACATGACTCGATCGTTCTTTAATCTCCTGAATAATAAAATTTGGTCAATTTATAATTTTTTATGGTCCTCCTTTAAATATTATTATTCAGTTCATATCTCATATTATAATTTTATAATAATTTGTAAATAAAGTGAGTTCATATCAGACGTTTTTGTCGTTGTTCGGTACATGAGTAAAAATTTAACTTATTGGAAAATAATTTTCTATATAGTTATAGTTACATCATCTCCAGAATAGTATTAATGTTTTAAATATCATATATATCCAGTATATATTCGTTTTATACTACTACATAGCATCTGGAGAAAAAAAATTAAAAGCACCGTTCATGGTGATGGTAGGTCGTACGTACGCATGAACGCAACTCTCATTTTTTGTCATATTAATGGAATTAAAACAAAATGAGAGATATATATATTATAATTCCAGAATGATATATATCATTTAGATGTAATATATTACATATATATCCATTATATATATGTACTTGTAATAGTACATAACATTTGGAGATAAGAAATGAAATTTACCGGTCACGGAGACGGTAAGCCGCACGTACGCATTAACATTTCTTTCATTTCTTTTATTTTGTATTCAATGGAATGAAATAATAATGATATAAAGATATATTATAATTCCAGTAGGATATCATATGTAATATCATTAATTACATCGTTTATACATCCCACATATGACATTAAAGAATCAAATAACTTTGAGAGGGCGGTAGTCCGCACTTCCTAAAATGAAGATAGCGCGTTTACCTATAATGGAAACCATAAAGGTATGCCATAAATGAAAAATACAGACGCATAAAGAAATAATAGACATATTATATATCATATATAAATATAGTGACATCTTAATGGCCACCTTTGAAGGTCTTACAGGAATATTGAACAATCATCATTTCGTGAGGCTGCAATTCGCCATCCACAGAAACAGTATGTTCCTTAGCCATTAGACGGAGGTGTGTGAAAGTGTAGCTCGAATACTTCTTATAATGACATCCTAGTATATTTACGATACTGATGTTATTAAAAAAAAGAAATAAAATGATTTTAGGGGTTTGGAGAAGCACAATAAAACAAAAGAACACAAGGGAAGACATTACCTTTAAATGATGTAACTCTATTCGATTTGAGTTCAAAGGATTCCTTGGAAAGGATTATGCCCAATGTGAGGGTTCAATGATGAAGAGAGGGATGTGGAGAGATTAAATGGGTAGGGTTTGGCCAAGCCAAAGGCTTGAGAGGTGTGTATAAGGTGGTAGATGTGGGGGCCTTTTATAAGTGAAGAGGAGGGGCACTTTTGGAATGTTATAAAATATTACTTTATTATAAAATGTTTTCCGTATTTAAAAGGTCCCAAAAAGATATATTTCTAGTATAAGGTGATAAGGTTTCGAAATCCACCCATCCAATAGGTTTGTGACAAGTGTAAGACATATATTTCACCCTATCTTCTCATTTAATTTAAATCGTTCATTTATGAGGTAATCACTGCATCATCACAGTGTCATAAATAAATTAATTTGTTTAATGTCTAAAAATTATAAATAAAATATCATTATGTTGGAAATATTTCTATATTTCCAATGAATACTTACAGTAAAACATAGGACTTATATAACCCCATGTAAAAATTGTTTTAGTAAAACAACACATGTTTGTGAAATTTTAATTTTAACTTTAAATAAAAATGTATTAATGTCATTTTCCAACCAAAGTGGCTACATGGGGTCCCCAAGTTTACCCATAGATTTTCTAGGTCGGACATGACACATCCAATAAGGGTAGAACATGTTTCACGGTCATTTCATATTATTATAACATTATCATTACCTTAAATTACACTAATTACCTCTAATAGCGATTAAAAACATATGAGTTACTATTCACCAAAAAATTATTTTAATCCCATTGAACCACATTTTACATCCTAATGACAACCATGTATGTTAGATATTTGAAATTAAAACCACAGAAGTGGTAAAGTTTCATTTAAATGAAAAATCAGTTTCTTTAACTACCTCTTAGTGGTTAAACTATTCATCTAAAATTGAAGTTATTCAGAAAAATACCAAAAATTCCCCCTAAGCTATATTTGATATTCCGAATTCAAAAATGATGTCTATTTTAAAAATTTCAAAACATATAAGTTACATTAATTAATTTAAAAATTATTTCCTTCTTTTAGAGAAAATATCGTGTTTTTATGAAACAATACCTACTAAATGAATGACACTAGTTTAAGTCCAATTTAAAAGTGAAATTAATTAAAAAGACCACTATTGGATTAAATGTTATAAATATAATCTAATTTCATTTTAAAAACAAATCAAAATATAATATAATCACAATAATAAATTAGATTAAAAAGAGGTTTTGAATTAAAATACAACATTTTTCACTATTCATTAAAAAGTGGACTTTATCAGAAAAATACCAAAAATTTGCACAAAGTAAATTTGCATGTTCCGATTCTAAAGAAGAATTTTATTTTGTCAAATATAACACATAAAATTTTCAAAATGTGGATTTAATAGAGGTTCGCCACCAAAAGGCGGTTAATCGACCTTTTAAAGAATATATGAATGATTATGCTTAAAATTGGATTCATTGGCATTTTTAATCCTCTAACATTTATTGGATAAAATTAAAAATATTTGACAAACATATATAATCATTTTGTAGTTAGTTCCGATCTTTCCCTCCATTATAATGGTTAGGCATTAACTACCATTTAAAATAATAGTATTTTATTACTAGAGTGCAACGCAAGATTTCAAAGGAACTCGTTGTTGCGTATTGGGTAAGCCATCAAGCATAGTGTTCCCTTTAAAGTAATATTAATATTTTATTCACAAATATCAATAAAGGTAAAAATTCCATATTCTTTATTTACCTGGGGTGTTACATCCTTCCCCCCTTTTGGGAATTGTGTCCTCACAATTTTAAAAGATTGCTTGGAAACTTTATTGAAAATCCCACATCGAAACAAGACTCAGTAATACAATCACTTTAAAATAATGAAAGAGAAGTACACAGGTCTCTTGAGTTAACTCATAGTAGGATTCCATATAGGAAAACATGGATATGGAGGAAAAAACAAAGGGTCATGTTCTGAGGGAATGTGATAGTAAACATGTCTAGGAAAAAGTTAACCATAAGAAAATCACAAACTTTTGATGGGTTAAACAGTATTCGATTCCATAGTAGAAAAAGGTAACAGACAACATTTTTTAAGTTACTCTTCATTGAGGAATTTATTATGGAGCTTAACTAAATAATAACGAAATATACTTACTTGTCACGTAGACTTTCAACTTTTACTAGATTCTTTAATCAAACTCATAATTTCTCCAAAAGTTGAGTATTTAGGAAGACTTGTTCGCATTAAGAGTACTATAATAAACTTCTTGAGAATCACAAAATCCAAAAAAGAGAACTACATATTTCCCATGTCTTTAGACCTTAACCAAAACTAAAACAAAAAAGGTTAGTATGAGATCAGATAATACCCAAAAAAAGATAACCCTTTACAAAAAGGAAATCAATTCTTAATCTCCAAAATATTTCCAATAAGACACAAAGTTTAACAAATACTACTCAATAAACAACTATCCATAAAATTCTTCATAGTAATACAAACTTGGAATGGAACCCAAATCTCTGAAGGATTTAATCACATTGTCTTCCGAAGTAAATCTTAACATTTATCTCCAAATAACACCAGTTTCTCTTAATTTCTCACATTGAAATGTAATTATCCTAATCAAATATTCTCCATGATAGTATAATCATTTCCATAGATAACAAAAAATAATCTTTTTCTTGATTCATAAAATCATATAACTATAAAGAATTAGTCAAACTAACCAGGGACTTCACGTAGTCCAGTGGTAGGTGATAAATACCAGTTGCACTTTAGTTGTGGGTTCGATTCTCGTAGCTTCGTCCGACGCGACGGGTTGTCACACGGTCTGCGTGATGTACTTTTTACAAAACTATATAATTTTATAAAATTCCTCAAAAAGAGATAAATTCATCAAAAATAACCATAAAATATATTAACCTCAAGTTTATCTCATGCCTTTCGTATTCCATTATATCATGTAGTAACCCATAATTACCTCAATGTAAGGATCATATAAACCCTAATGGTTACCTTTATAATTATTACCTAAACTTCTACATCGAGTTGGTTCTCTCGTACATGATGTATTAGAGAACTCACCAAAGTTCCAGTGGTTAATCATGACTCATTGATAGTTTTTTTAGAACAACCATGAGTTTCCTCATTAAATCCCCCATTTCATCCAGTTTCTTAATCAGAGAACCACCACAGTTTCTTTCAAACATATTGTCACTTTGGTGCCTGCTAGATCCATCCACTCATTAAAAACAGAAATGTCAGTGTGAGTATATCAACAAAACCATCATGTACTAATGTGGAAGATAAACACTAAGATATACTTACTCATACACTTTATCAAAACTAGTACTCTTTTTGAAATCCTAACCATTATGGTAATGTCACTTAATCTTAGAGAATACCTTAACCTCTAAAGTTATCTAAACCGACCTCTGATACCAACTATAAGGCTCCACCCTTAAACCTCACATAATCCTGAATTAAAGTAATAATTCACATAGAGGATCTTTTCAGGTTTACATTTTTAGAGAAATGGTTCATAACTATTACATCTCAAAAGATTACATAGTAGAAACTTCTACAATGTTTCCACAAAATAATAAAAAAAACTCTTAAAATGAAACATGACTAGTTCTATGTTTTAGATTGCATGTCTTTCCTTGAACCCATCCTTGAACCTATTCATCTGTAAGTGCTGTGGAAATCATTTCAAAAACTTGGGATGAGCATAAAAAGCCTAGTAAAAGATACACAATGAAAGAAAACTTTTAGTTTATTAAAAACAATAGGTAAACCATGAATACTTTACCAATGTAATAATTTTCACCTTTATGAAGTAGTAAAAACTATTCATGGAATAAATGACCATTACTTACCCTTTTATAACCAAAAGATTACCATAAAACCCATATAAAGAACACATAACATAAAACGGTAACTTGGGACATAAAAATACTTAAATGGAATAACCATATGGTCGACTTCCACACATACTTAATGGAATAGCCATACGGCCAACTTCCATACCCAATGCATTGGAGGTTATAATGTAACCACCCGTCCTGGTATTCACTACACCACCCGTCATATGGTTTATCACGTAACCACCCGTAAAATGTCCAAGTACCATCATTACACATAAAGTATTGAAAATTTATACATTTTAATAACAACATTTCATTTCCAATCACAATAAGTAATTCCAAGATATTGAATTAATCAATCCATTTTAAAAAACCATTTAAAAGAGATTTTGGAATCAAGGTTTCCCATACCACATTGAAGATTTTAATGGAATTATATTATAAAAACATTAATTTCCATATAAATGAATACTGGAACCCATTTTGAAAACATGGACATTAAAGTTAAATATTTAGAATAACGAATCTTTAAAACATTTAAAACCATATTTTTGTTAAAGAGTTTTTAACAAAATGAGAGACACTTGAATACAAATAATTGCAGAATAACATTTAATCCAAGCTTTATAATATCATGAGAATAAAGGGATTCGTGATATAATATGTCAAAGGACAGTATACACACCATATAAGAGTGAATTGGTGCATAACAACAATAAAGTCTCAATGGAAATGTAAATTGAGATGAAATCCATTATAAAGATGGTATCCTTAAATTAAGGAAAAATCTATCACATAATTATGTGTGAGAAATTTAAATACCCCCCAATATAAGTGGATATTAAGTGTGAAACAATTTGAGGTCAGTCACACATAATATTGGAAAAACAAAACCAATGATATAGGAATTTAACTCAATGAAATGAGATTGGGTTATTATTTCCCATACAAGTTCATAAGAATTTATCAATGAGATGATTATGTGTAGAAATATTATATCTACAAAATGGTTTGTAGAAATTACAACATAAATATTACACACATAGTCTTGGCATAATAAAATCAAGAATTAGAGGTTTAACCCAAAGAATTGAAAGTGGGTTAAGATGTTCCCTTTTAGAAATCCGACAGCCTAACGACGTCACATTAAAATTCAAAAATTGATTTGATGAAAGAGAAAATGGTATCCCATCACTTGGACATAAAATTTATATAAATAAGGATATATAAGAACATACCCCAACATAATATTATGTGAATTAAAAGAAGTAACAAAAGAAGTCTTTTAAAAAGAGGAGTGTGAATGGTCCCCTTACCGAATTGGGTAACTTTCGAAACGTACACCCCATGAAAGAGGGGTCATAAAATGAAGATGTAAATACCCATAAATGAAATTATATTACAAAAAGTGTATAATAATTGGATGTACATACACAAATCAAAGGAAATAGTGGCAAACATAGCATAAATGTCTTGGGAATAAAAGTGAGATGAAAAATCCCTTACGAAAACTCGGCAGCCTAACGACGTCACTTAAAACTTCAAAAAATTGATTTATGAGATCAAATAGGGTCTCTCATAATATGAACACGAAAATTACAGTATGAGGAATATAAAATAACATCCCCAAACATAATAAAGATGAGCATAAAAGAAATGACATAAAAGAGAGTACTTAAAAAGATAGAGAGAGGTTGGATCCCTTACCTCGTGTCCGACATGACTCGATCATTATTTAATCTCCTGAATAATAAAATTTGGTCACTTTATAATTTATTAAGGGCCTAATCTAAATATTATTATTCATTTCATATCACATATTATAATTTTATAATAATGGGTTAATAAAGTGAGTTCATATCAGAAATTTTTGTCGATGTTCGGTACATGAGTAAAAATTGAAATTGTTGGAAAATAATTTTCCATGTAGTTATAGGTACATCATCTCCAGAATAGTATTAATTTTTTAAATATCATATATATCCAGTATATATTCATTTTATAATATTCCATATCATTTGGTGATAACAAATTAAAAGCATCGTTCATTGAGACGGTAGGCCGTATGTACACATGACCGCTACATTAATTTTTTGTCTTATTAATGGAATTAAAACAAAATGATAGATATATATATTATAATTATAGAATTATATCTATCATTTAAATGTAATATATTACATATATATCCATTATATATATGTACTTATAATAGTACATAACATTTGGAGATAAGAAATGAAATGTATCGTTCATGGAGACGGTAAGCCGTATGTACGCATGAACGCTACTTTCATTTCTTTTTTTTGTATTAAATGGAATGAAATAATAATGATATAAAGGTATGTAATAATTCCAGTAGGATATGATATGTAATACCATTAATTCCATTCTTTATACGTCCCACAAATGGCATTAACGAATCAAACCACTTTAAGGGGGCGGTAGTCCCCACTTCCTAAAATGAAGATATCGCGTTTACCCATAATGAAAACCATAAAGGTATGCCATAAATGAAAAATATAGAAGCTTAAGGAAAGCATATAAATATTATATATCATATATAAATATAGTGACATCTTAATGTCCACCTTTTATTGTGTTAAAATAATATTGAACCATCATCGTTTCGTGAGGCAGTAATTCGCCATCCACAGAAACAGTATGTTCCTTAACCATTAGACGGAGTTGTGTGAAAGTGTAGATCTAATACTTCTTATAATAACATAATAGTATATTTTATATACTGGTTTTGTTACAGAAAAATGTAATAAAAAGAGTTTAGGGGTTTGGAGAAGCAAAATAAAACAAAAGAACACAAGGGAAGACATTACCTTTAAATCGGGTAACTATCATTGATTTGAGCTCAAAGGCTTCCTTGGAAAGGATTCTACCCAATGTGAGGCTTCATTGATGAAGAGAGGGATGTTGAGAGATGAAATGGTCAGGGGTTGTCTGATCCAACGGCTTTAGAGGTGTGTGTAAGATGGTAGAGGTGGGGGCCTTTTATAAGGGGAGAGGAGGGGCACTCTTGGAAAGTTATAAAATATTACTTTATTATAAAATGTTTTTCGGATTTAAAAGGTTCCAAAAGGATATATTTCTAAAATAAGGTGATAAGGTTTCTCAATCCATCCATACAATAGTTTTGTGACAAGTGTAAGACTTATATTTCACCCTATCTTCTCATTTTATTTAAATCGTTCATTTATGAGGTAATCGCTGCATCATCACAGTGTCATAAATAAATAAATTAATTTAATGTCTAAAAATTATAAAAAAAATATCATGATGTAGGAAATATTTTTATATTTCTAATGAATATTTATAGTCAATCATATGACTTATATAACCCTGTGTAAAAATTGTTTTAGTAAAACAACACATGTTTGTGACAGTTAAATTTTAACATTAAAGAAAAAGGTATTAATGTCATTTTCCAACCAAGGTGGATCCATGGGGTCCCCAAGTTGACCCATGGATTTTAATGGTCGGCCATGACACATAAAATAAGGGTAGATCATGTGTCATGGTCATTTCATATTATTATAACATTACCTTTACCTTAAATTACAATAATTACCTCTAATCGCGATTAAAAACTTAAGAGTTACTATTCACCAAAAAAGATTTATTCCCATCGAATGACATTTTACTTCCTAATGAAAACCATGTATGTAAGATTTTGGAAATTCATACCATAGAAGTGGTAATGTTTCATTTAAACGAAAAATCAGTTTCTTTAACTACCACTTAGTGGTTTCAATATTCATCTAAAATTGAAGTTTTTCAGAAAAATACCAAAAATTACCCCTAAGATATATTTGATATTCTGAATTCAAAAATGAGGTATATTTTAAAAAATTCAAAGAATATAAGTTACATTAATTAATTTAATAATTAATTCCCACTGTCAGAGTAAATAACGTGTTTTTATGAAACAATATCTACTAAAAGATTGACACTAGTTTAAGTCCAATTTTCAAAGTGAAATTAATTCAATGACCACTATTGTATTAAATGGTAAAAATATATTCTAATTTAATTTTAAAAACAATTCAAAAGATAATATAATCATATAAATAAATTATATTAAAAAGTGGTTTTGAATTAAAATTCAACAATTTTCACTATTCATTAACAAATGAACTTTATCGAAAAAATACCAAAAATTTACACAAAGTAAATTTCGATGTCCAGATTATAAAGAAGAATTTTATTTTGTAAAATATAACACATCAAATTGTCAAAAAGTAGATTTAAAAGATGTTCTCCATCAAATGGCGGTTAATCGACCTTTTAAAGAATATTAGAATGTTTATGCTTAAAATTGGATTCATTCGCATTTCTCATCATCTAACATTTATAGGATAAAATTAAAAATATTTGAAAAACATATATAATCATTATATAGTTAGTTCCTTTCTTTCCCTCCATTACAATGGCTAGGCATTAACTAACATTTAAAATAATATTATTTTATTATTAGAGTGCAACGCAAGATTTCAATGGAACTCTTTGTTGTGTATTGGGTAAGCCATCAAGCATAGTGTTACCTTTAAAGTAATATTAATATTTTAATCACAAATATAGATAAATGTTAAAATTTCATATTCTTTATTTACGTGGGGTGTAACAATAACCTAAATAAAATAGGATAAAAACCAAATATATTATTTAAAACTACACTCTTTATACGAAAAATTGTGATAAAGAAAGGGAAAACATGGAGAAAAGTAATGGGACTCACCCAAAACCCCCTCATACCAATATCCCAAGACCATCTTTCAAATACATTGGTTATGGGATCAAATAACTCCATCGGATATTATTGGTTCATCCGAGAAATTTTGGAAATTTATGATGAATGGTAGGGTTTGAGGGGATAAATAATTTACAGGTGGTCTAAAA
Source organism: Viscum album (assembly GCA_963277665.1). NCBI lineage: Eukaryota > Viridiplantae > Streptophyta > Magnoliopsida > Santalales > Viscaceae > Viscum > Viscum album. The sequence continues at coordinate 986,863,918 of OY728165.1, read as the reverse complement.
ATATAAAGCAATCAGAAAAAAATTATTGAGTTATTGTGCGCGTTAAATTCATTGTTTAGTTTTTAATATAATTTCTATAATGTATTTGGAACTGTTGGATATCTCTAAATTGATTCATAGATTATTAATTTAAAAAATAGTTATTGATTATAAAAATAAAAGGGAAATTGGATTTTTTAAAACATTGGGTTTTATCTTTTACAAATATAATATAAAAAGTATCGTGATAAAACGAAGAAAATATTTATAGAACTAATTATGCACGATCTACCCGAGGAATTATCATGATACTAAAAATTAATCTCCTCAATAGAAATGGAATAGATATTTAAATTCTTGGTTTGTAACACATAGAACAATAATTTTATTGAATTTATTCAAGGATACCTCCTTGGGTTCATTCAGAAACCCAAAATGCTATATCGACTATCGCTGAAGATTGGGTTATTTGTGTTCGACTTCATGACTGAATCTCACTATGTAATAAAACGAAGAACTTGATGCATTGTCTAGGTTTGAATATTATTTCAATGTATTACAATGAAATGATAGTATATGGAATAGGAAATGTTTATGAGAGTTCAATTGACCAATATAAACCACAAAAGTAGTAAAATTGAAATAGGGAAGAACATAATTCAATACTGATTAATATAAGATAAATAAAAACAATATACTACACTGGAATTAAAAATATCATTAAACTATTAATAATTAGAAGTTCGGGATTTACATCACATTCCTCCCCAAATGATCACATAGATTTTAGAAATCGATGTATAGAGAGAAAAGGATACATGTTGATGTATCCCATACCATAGCATTCATAACTACTAGGAATGTATTAAGTAATCATTTTGGTGTCCAAAATGATAGATCCTTTCTTCCTTGTCCACAACAAAATGGGGTTCCCAAGGCACTCTTTTTTAGGAGAACTGTATGGTGGTTTTGGGCACCCAGATTCGAGAAACCAATTGGTTCATGGTTTTTGGTATGTTTAATGATTTTTAAATCTTTGAATAAAACTGAAAAGCTATTGAACCATATCCTGAACGTCTCCAGTGATTTTTTGGAATCATTTAGTGGATGGCATCACTAGATATGGCCAAAATATAGAACATCACTTTTGAATTTGTGTAGATTCAGTGTCTTGGACTGATTAGTTCTTTTTTTCCACTTAATGGAATACTTTGTATTTGGTGTCATCATATGAGATGTTGAAAACCTATTTTTTGATCACAATCCAATATTATAGACTAATTTTCTGCATGAATAAGATGAAGTGTCCATATGAGTCCACTGGGTTCTTGAAATACTTCGTATTTTTGCCTATTTTTTCTTAGCTTATCATGGGCCCTCAAAATCATCTCAAACTATTATAAAAACATCATAAAAAGTAAAATAAAATTTGTTATCAATGAGAAAAAAAAAATTATTTTAAAAAATATATTATAATAATTTGAATTTACAATACAAATTTATTTTAAAACAATGTTTTAAGGGTTAAATAAAATAGTGAATCGTGGTGCGATTACACACTAACACCTAAATATTTTCACTCATCTGGAAAGTGAAATTTCTAAAAAATTTATACATGGATATATTACCATATTCATTGATACTTATAAATCAATGTAAATTTAATCCATGATAACAATGTAATCAAATAAAAAATAACACCATAGAGTTATTCTCAGTGATCATTGAGAAATATGTCTCATAAATTGTATTATAATGAAAATTTAAGAGATTCAAAGTTCCATTGTGATAAATTAATTATGCAGGTAACTGTGTCATTAGTTTATTAGGTATGTTTGTGACAACAATTTTAATCTATTCATTCCAATTCCAATCCAACAAATATATTTATTTGAAAAAAATTAATCTAAGGTGATGCTATCAACCAAACATACCCTAAATCCTTAACAATCAAATTTCAAGACCCACTAACTTATGAATTTAAAAAATAAAACAAATCTAACCATGATACCCCCATATTTTTTAAATTTCATCACTCCCCACATGTATATTTATTTTTGTTGTATTTTTCATAATTTTCACATGGATCATATGTAACCTCATCACCTAACCCTTTTTTTCAACTATTCAATACACACATTATAATAGATATAACACGATCATAGGTTGAGTAAGAGTTAGTTTTTAGCTTCCAAAGACACAACCAATGTATTATGTTTTTTTGTTCTTCTATTTTTTGATTTTCATTCTTTTATGACATACAACAGTCAGATAACTGGTACACATGGATGTGTCATTATATTAAAGTAATTAAACAAATCAGACAAGGAATGAAAATACATAACATTCATTTTCTAAGGATTATAAATGTTAACCTATATTATATTTACCTTTTATTATGTCAAAAATATTTAAACATCATTGTTTGGTGAAAAACATTGGGGAAAAATTTAGAGGCCCAAATTTTCAAAACAACTACTCACATAAAGGGTATAATTCTTCTCAATGATTTCAATGTGATACAACCATTAATACGATTGTAAATTAGTACATTAAAAAGAAAAATTAACCCATTAATATGAAATACAAGCCAAAACACACATTCCATCAGAAAAAAGAATAAAAATTAAAATAATTTGAAATATGGAAATTCCACATGCATTTTCAATAATTTTCATGATTAAGTGGGAATAATATTTCAAGATTATGTGGGAATAATTTTTCATGATAAAGTGGGTGGATAAAATGTATATTCTAGAACAATAGTCGGTGGGGAATGTATAAATACTACCCTATAAGTCGGAAAGCGAATGTAAATAGGGATGAAAAAAATTCCTAACAAACCAAAGAATATACGTATCTACCACATAGTGAGTTTGTAGAGTCATCCTAATAACAATGATAATGTCGGAAGGATAGATAAAACATGCTTGACATCCCTGGAATGTTACTTCGAAAAGGTGGATTTCCTCCACCATATTCTTTGGAAATCCTCATAAAACTATTTATGTCTATGTACATGGACTGTAATTCTTCAACCAGTCTACTCATACAAAACCTATATTGAAATAAAAGGGTAAACATTAGTTACAATATAAGGACCAAGTGATTGGTAATGAATTTTACCTGGGTAGAGATTTTTCCTCGAATTTGAAAGGACTCTATAAGTGAATTTGGGAGACCCAAGATCAAATCTAGGCAGAGACATTATTTCCAAGTTACTGTAGCTGTAATGTAGTTGGTACTGTAGCAGGCACTATAGAGGGAACTGTTGCAGATACTGTAGTGTGAACTGTAGCAGGTACTGTTTGGCACAATAGCAGCTAGAAATAATCCCCTTCTTTGGCCTTTGGGCCACCGATTTGGTCCCCAAGTCCTTTAAGGCATTCGGGCCACCCAGGCCTTCGGGTCAGAAAGGCCTTCGGGCCACCTCATGTCCATAGGGCCACATTAAGTGCAGATGAAAAGTAGATAACCTACGAGTAACAAGCTCTATAAGGAGGATAAGAAAGGAGCATTCATCACAGTAGAAGCTAAACAGATTTAAATATTGAGAGGGTATGGCACCTGCCATCAGGATAAGCATGTGAATGCATGAGAATGCCTAGCCGAACATCCATGCAAAGGTGGAGTGATGATTTCACGATGAAGATGCTGGGGAGGAGTAGTTCCAAGTTGTTAGTATGGGTTGTATGTAATTTTTGAATCCTACAGAAAAATGAATTTCTTTAAGCCCTATAGGACATGTAATACTTACGCACACGGGCCTTATAAGGGTTCCACCTCACCCCTTGAAAGGTAGTCTATCAAAATCAATAATAAATGAAGGCCTTTAGGCCATTGGAAGAGTATGAATTTTTGTTGATGAATCATCCCATCATTGATAGAATTTGTCATCTCTTTATAGATTTGGGAGTACTCATATGCATGACACCGATTTTTTATCAACTCATGAATATGTAATATTCTATGCTCATCTACATATAAGTGAGTCATATTATATTTTATAAAAATACAATATGCTTGGTGATCTACCTCCTCTTTATTTTTGTTGTATTTTTCATAATTTTAACATGGATCATATCTAACCTCATCACCCAACCATTTTTTTGAACTATTCAATACAAAACTTATAATAGTTATAACATGATCATAGGTTGAGTAAGAGTTAGTTTTTAGCTTCCATAGACACAACCAATGTATTATGTTTTTTTGTTCTTCTATTTCTTTATTTTCATTTTTTTATGACGTACAACAGTCAGATAACTGGTACACATAGATGTGTCATTATAGTACAGTAATGAAACAAATCAGACAAGGAATGAACATACATAACATTAATTTTGTAAGGATGATAAATGTTAACCTATCTTATATTTATCTTTTATTATTTCAAAAATATTAGACATCATTGTTTGCTAAAAAACATTGGGGAAAAATTTAGTGGCCCAAATTTTCAAAAAAACTACTCACATAAAGGGTATAATTCTTCTCAATGGTTTCAAAGAATATACGTATCCTCCACATAGTGAGTTTTTAGCGTCATCCTAATAATAATGATAATGCAGGAAGGATAGATAAAACAAGCTCGACATTTCTGGAATGTTGCTTCGAAAAGGTGGATTTCCTCCACCATATTCTTTCGAAATCCTCATAAAACTATTTATGTCTATGTACATGGACTGCAATTCTTCAACCAGTCTACTCATACAAAACCTATATTGAACTAAAAGGGTAAACATTAGTTACAATATAAGGACCGATCGATTAGTAATGAATTTTACCTAGGTAGAGATTTTTCCTCGAATTGGTAAGGACTCTGTAAGTGCATTTGGGAGACCCAAGATCAAATCCAAGCAGAGACATTATTTCTGAGTTACTGTAGCTGTAATGTAGTTGGTATTGTAGCAGGCACTATAGTGGGAACTGTTGCAGATACTGTAGCGTGAACTGTAGCAGGTACTGTTTGGCACAATAGCATCTAGAAATAATCCCCTGATTTGGCCTTCGGGCCACTGATTTGGTCCCCGAGTCCTTTAAGGCCTTCGGGCCACCCAGGCCTTCGGGTCAGAATGTCCTTCGGGCCACCTCATGTCCATAGGGCCCCCATAAGTGTAGATGAAAAGTAGATAACCTACGCGTAACAAGCTCTATAAGGATAATAAGAAAGGATCATTCATCACAGTAGAAGCTAAACAGATTTAAATAATGAGAGGGTATGACACCTGCCATCAGGATAAGCATGTGCATGCATGAGAATGCCTTGTCGAACATCCATGCTAAGGTGGAGGGATGATTTCATGATGAAGATGAAGGGGAGGAGCAGTTCAAAGTAGTTAGTATGGGTTGTATGTAATTTTTGAATCCTATAGAAAAATGAATTTCTTTATGCCCTATAGGACATGTAATACTTACGCATACGGGCCTTATAAGGGTTCCACCTCACCCCATGAAAGGAAGACTATCAAAATCAATAATAAATGAACGCCTTTAGCCCATTGGAGGAATATGAATTTTAGTTGATGAATCATCCAATCATTTATAGAATTTGTCATCTCTTTATAGATTTGGGAGTACTCATATGCATGACACCGATTTTTTATCAACTCATGAATATGTAATATTCTATGCTCATCTACAGATAAGGGAATCATATTATATTTCATAAACATCTAATATTCTTGGTGATCTACCTCCTCTAAAAGTTTATAATCCATTCAAAATGAAATACTATATAGTGAAATTTTGATCAGGGTTTTAAAAGTGATAAAGCACCCCCGAAATACATCATTAATGAAAAACTGCCAATATTTCCTTTTATGTTGTGTCATTATCCCCAGATTTTCCTAACTTCTCGAATTGAGATTTCTCCTTCACCATTATATTTAGGTGATATTTACGGAGAATTTATGAGAACCCCATACATACAAAATATTTTTTTAATGTCAATATTAAAAAAATTGAACACTAATCACTAATCATGAATATTGGAAAGCTAAACATTTTGAAAATACAGAACTCAAAAAATCACAACCACTCAAGAGTCATCAATCCCAGTAGCCTTTGATTCATACAATTTAGAGACGTGGTAAACAACTAGTAATATGTACATGAATACAAATGAATTTTAGAATTAATATTTAATGTCATTACCCCATGCATTTATGATTTTTCAAAATAGAATAGGATGTTGGGGAATTCCATTCCTCTTAGAGATATTCCATGTGTACTAATTTCATGTACATGAATTAAAAAATTAATCATAATATCAATAAAATGTTGTCAAATAAATTCCTAAGTCATAGACCTTATGAGTGGTATGTTGAGAGCCAAAGTGGACCCCACTATCCAAATTGTGGAATAATCTCTAGAAGAAGGTGAACTCATTGTCAGAGACATAACTTCAATCAACTTGGTCACTAATAATTCTCCAAAACTATGGGTAATCCAAAATGTGACATTGATAATATTTCTTATTTATTTGGTATTTTAATGTGAGTAAATTAGTGGTACCCAATATGTTCCTATAAAATTAACAATGTTTTCATATCATGGGGTGACTTCCATAACATCAAAAATATTCTTATGAGGAAATAATTCTCCAATGGGGAGGGATAAGTCATCATGATTGTCCTGTGGGGGGGGGGGAATCCAACTTATGTGGCTACCTAATAAAATTTCAACTACTCTAATATCACAAATGTAAAGGTCAAAAACACTGAGGAGGATTTTCCACCATGTGAGGTGGAAAATTTATTCAACTTTATTAAGGATAAATATAAGAGAATCATAGTCATAAAAATAAATTTTTTTTGGAACATGAAGATATGAAAACAAAATTAAATGGTAAAAATATAATGGAACTCTTTTTCAGTAGTTTTGTAGTTTACCTAGTAATGGTTACGGGTATGTAAGACATAAAAAATAACATAAGGAACCTTCTCAACCCATTATGAAAATAATTCTCCAACTACAATGTTTAAGGCATCAAACATATGTTCAAAGGGGAGATCCCACATTGGATTTTGGATGATGGGGGGTTATCTGAGACTCCTTCATAGTGAATTTAGTACAGATGAAAATTTTTATCAAACAGAAAATCATATTATTTTTTTAATAATGGGGATATGGTATGTGTAATCTTACTATAATATTTAATGAAATATTGGTAAAATACCACATGAAATAAGACATATCACTCCTCAAGAACACATTTTGGATATGGAAGGGATGAAATTAATTCAATTTTTTATTTATACACTTGAATTCCATCATTTATAATAAAATTCCCTCAAAACAATCACACGATCGACAATAAAATGGCATTTCTCATAATTTAATAAAAGATCCATTTCATTTCAATGATAGATGATGTAACCTAGGAGTGTCTTACTATTATGAAAGGAAGTTCCATAAACTAGGACACTATAACTAAATAATTCGAAAAAAATGCAAGGTACTCATAAAAAATATGCAACATATGTTGTTGAAATGTACCTGTAGCATTACATTTATCAAAGGGAATCTTTCTATTTTCTAATGTTCTAAATGGAGATGTAAAAGTTGAATTATCTTTTTCCCCAGGGGCAATATGTATTTGGAAATAACCTGAATAGCCCTCATGGAAACTGTAATGGGACATAAAATCCTATATTTCAAAAAAAATATCAATGAATAGTAGGGGAACATGGTTCTTTTTTGTGGCTTGATTCAGTCAACAATAGTCAACACATACTCACCAACTATTTTTCAAATGTGTTGGAACAAACTAAATCCTTTCATTTGACAGAAATGATACACTAGTTTTTTTGGTACAATTTTCACTTATCTAACCCATTTACTATTAGATATAGGAAAAATGATCCCCGATGAAAGTAATTTAATTACGTCTATTTGTACTACTTCAAGAAGAGTGGGGTTTGACCAACATTGTTCCAATATTACTAGTTTATCCTTATAATGTAAATGTATATGTCATTAAAATAGATCGGAAAATCCGAGGAATATCATACAATGTCGTTACAATTAAAATTTATCACACTCTCAAAAGGTAGAACTGTTTTGATTCTTATTAAAGAGATATGCTTTTGGAAATAATGATAGTCAATTAGTCAATACCCACAAGATATGAATATTTTTAATTCCAACAATGTTTTTTTCAATATTTAGGGAGGGGATATAGGGGTAGTTTGATATATGAATGTTTAAATATACTAATGTTTTTTCTCTAAGGAAAGAGAATCTATAGAAATAATATTTTTATAATCATCTATGATCAATGGTACCTCATAATGAACACACTCATCAATTAAAGAGGAAAATTTCCTCTTTTTTGAACCCACACAAAACATAAAACATTAATCAAAACTCATGTCATCCATGGGTGATGAAGAGTAAAATAAAATGGAGTATGGGTCAAAGAGGGAATTTTGTGTGTGTGTGTTTTATTAGAGAAAACATCCATCGATTATATTGAAAGATTGTTTTTCTATTAAATGCGGTGCTTCATGGAATCATTTATATGGAACCATACCTTTTATCCACTAAAATATTATGAAAGTGTACCATTTAAAATTTTGATGATTATATTTTCTATTTTGAGGAATTATCTCCCAAGTATGAGAGGGATATTTCCATGAGTTTGCACATATTTTATCTAAAGAATGTAGAAGTACCAAGCCTAGATATTATATTCTAATCTCTTACAAGGATTTCTTCGATCACTAAGAATGGGTGTGTTTTTGACCGGTTGGATAGTTTAACGATGGTGCCTGTTGGTTGAAGATCTCTAGACTAAAGAGAATTGTACATAGAGTAAGGAATCACATTAATCAAAGGATCCAAATTTAGAATTGGGTTAGAAAAAAATGTATCCCATATAGTAAAAGGTATAATAAATGTTTATAGATCTTGAATTTGGATGACACTTCTACTATTATTAAGGCTGAGACATTTCTTCCCAGGTTCACTCTCTCGTTACCCTTTAGTCATTGTCTATGGGTGCGATGATCATTACGTAATTTTGAATATCATGGGATACGTTAACTATAAAAATAAAATAATATTAACATGTACCCTTTTAAATGTATCCATTAATTTTTAATAAATATCATTATTAAAATATTTCATAGATTTAGAGAGTATTTTTTGTAAAGGAAGAGGAATGGAATGTTTTTGGTAATCCTTAATGGTAATTTGATTACCATTTTCGAATTAAATTTATTAATATGAAATTTTTGTTAGTAGAGAAAGAGTGATATCGATGGGAGATAACACATATTGGATAGAATAATTAGAATAATAATCCTTTTTACAAATACAAAGTGTGATTTTATAAACATTTCTTTTGTATTTTGGAATAAAAATGTGTTGGGATTGTGGTTTTCTAGAAACTTTCTTATTTATCTCACTGATGGTGTTTCCCAATTTATACACATTAGTTCATTTATCTTCAATATATGAGTTTCTGTTCTTTTAGAATTAGATGTTTTGGGTTTCCAATATCATAACAATGTTAAAAAGTCATGCTTTATATATTGGAGGAGAATGATTGTTTCAAGGGTTTTTTGAAAGATGGTTTCCTACCATGGCCCTGTTGATATCAATTTTATTTAGGGTAGATCGAGTGGCCTCATTGTTTGTATTATGGTTGTGATTAACACCCAGGGTTTGAATTTGTACTGAATGGTTATTTATTGATGGTTGGTTCTTGTTGAAATGGATTCCATGGGAAAATTATTGCATAAGACTCGGATGAATCCTGAAGTTGTGGGATCTAGTCATAAAAAGGATTGTTATCAGAAAAAATACCACAATTTAATAGAATATAAGGAGAGTGGGAATTACCTGATTCTTGATATAATCTTTATTGAAGGATATTCATATTATCATGTTTATTATCAATGTTTTTCTCTAAGGATGAATGAGTTACCTCATGAATAACTTGTGTCCATGAAATTTCTCATGTACCAAATTGTTGTGTGTTTTTAGTGATGTTGAATTTTTTTTCCTAAGGAGAAGAAGGAGATTCATCCATTAGGGATCCACTACCTATAACATCTATCATACCATCATCCATGGGGACATGTCCCTCAAATAATTATTGAATTATAAATTGTCCACTAAATTTTTTGTGGGTCTGACCTAAAAGAATTCATTTGAATCTTTACAAATAATCGTGAAGCATCTCTCATTGTGATTTCCTAATGCCAAAAATTTCCTTCCTAAATGATGCAGTTAGAGAGTAAAGGAAGAAATATTATAGAAAGGGTATTTTTTGGAAATTATATCCCCCAATTGTGTTATGCAGATTGTATATGCAGTCTTTGGAAACTACATCATGTGAGAAAGGAAAAGAACTTAACATAATGAATCCCTAACACAAATTATAGGGTTTCATGTAGTGGCACACTATGTGAACATCCATGAGATGTTTTTGATGGTACTCCACAATAAGGTCATTGAATTTTTTATTGAGGTGGATAATTTCATATCTTATCTCCATGTGGGATACTTCTTGAGGATATTGGATGTAGGTCGGTGGTACTCTGCATCTAGGTTTGTTAGTTCTCTTAAGGATCGATTATTTACTGCGATGTCTACAAATGTTTTATTTGGTTCAATTTTATATTGTATTTGGAAAAATTTATGATCAATAGAGGATTACTTAGCATAAAATTATTATAATACCCTAGATAACATGATTTATGAGGGAAATTTATTTTAAATATCAAGGTCAAATCAAAATATGTTTTTTTGATTGGGTCATGAAAAGAAGTTGTGATGTTAATTTGTTGTATTTTATTCATTGTTTGATGAAATATTTATAAATTAAAATTAATAAATAATAAATAATGAAAAAAATTAAATTTTAATTTCATACTATATAATTACATATCGATATAGAGAATAAGACAAAGATAGAGAGAACACAAAGAAACAAAAAAACAAAAAAAACACATACACAAAGAATCAAAATGGAATGGTGGATGGTGAAATGAGTAGTAAAAAATTAAAATAAACAAATAAATGGAATTAAATGAAACAAAATGAACATGGATCCCTAAAAATGGTTCCAAAATTTGATCATGTTTACAATCACATAAAATTAATTGTTTTGTTTTTACTATAATTAATGCGGTATATAATGAATAAAACGATGTATCTCAAAGAAGACTTAGATAATTAATTAAAAAAGTATTATTATTTTGAAAATAGTACTAAAATTTTATTTTATGAATGTTGGGGATTAATGATTATAGATTAAAATAGGATAAGTAACATTTTAAAACAAAAAAAATTAACAAAATTGATTATGTGTGATCAGCCCTGGAGAATTCTCATGATGCGCATCCCTCAACATTTTAAGATAACATGAGTAGATTTTATAATCCATGATTTTTAATACCAACACCTATAATGTTACTGATTATTTACTATGTTAAGTCATAGAATTCTTGTAGATACAAAAAATTATTCACTGGTTATTACTAACCATTAAGTGATTTGAGTTCAATTTGATAACAAAAACTCAATGGGGAAACCCAAGAAGAACATGATTCACTGTTCAGGTATATATATTATTTTACTATGTTACCATGAAATAAAATGACATGTACATGTAATTGTTTATGATATCTCCATATAAAAATATGAACCACACAAACACCGTAATTTAAATGGGGAAGAAGTAGTTGTGAACGATGTGTGAAACATCAAACGAATGAGTACACCAAAACATGATCATATCAATTGAGTACAGAATACTAGTACATAAATCGGAAAAATAATATTAAAAAAATAATAAAACAACATAAAAACCTAAAAAGTAGAAGGATCGTTCTTGTATTAAAAACTAGATGATCAGTATTTAAATCATGCTCCTCCCTGGTTGATCATAATGGGTTTAGAACTCCATAAAAATGGATCAAGCAGTAGATGTTGAAGTAGAAATTACCATAGTATCATGAACTGATTGGAATGACTATAGGTCTCTTTTGAGTCTCTAAAATTGAATAACCATTCCTCATGGTCTAACTTACAAATTGGGTTCCCAAGGTACTCTTTTATAGGCAATGTTGATGGTGGATTTTGGTATCCGATATTTTGAGAATCCACTTGGACCTCGGTTTTGGGTTTGTAAGAAGAATTATCTAAAATATGATAAAACTACACTATTGTTTTCTCAACTGTTAACTATATTACAATAATTTTTGTAGACATTTTTTTGGTCATAGATCATGATATTTATTAAATATTTAAAAAAATTTGACGTCATGAAGATTCATTTTCTTTGATAGACAAGTTATTTTGGGAAATATAATTGATGAAGATGGATTGGGTGTCTTATAAAGTGTTGTACAAAACCTATTTTTGGATTATCCAACAAAATATCATTCTAATTGGATGAAATTATTATTTTCAGTGCCCATTAGATTCCACTACGGTGCCTGTAATTTTTCACGGTTTGGCACATTTTTCTTCAACTTCATCATGGGCCCAACAAATCACTAATAACCACAATGAAAACATTAGATCAAGTGAAATATACCTTTTTATTAGTGATAAAAATTAACTTATTGAATAAAACATGATGTTATTTTTTAAAAAATAATTGGAATTGTCAATAGAAATTCATTTTAATATAGTGGTGTAAGGGCGAAATAAAATAGTGAATCGCAGTGCAATCAAACCACTACCAACACAGTACATAACTAACAAAAAAGAACGAACCCATGGAATAGTGAATTGGAATACACTTCAGTGATTTTTTTAATACTACCTTATAGGACATCAAATGTGTCCATGCTATATATATGAAAAAATAAGAGATACAACCACAATGTAGACATGAGTGATATTCCATGAAACCAAAAAACCATGATGAGGTCATGACATAACCATATATATATGGTGAAGCTCATCTTAATCATAAAGAAATCTAAACATCCCCATGAAACTACAAAGTAGCCAACACCCATACATGATATCATTCATAGTAAGAAGCCAATATCAAAACCATATCTTCTCTATATACTAAATCTAAGATAAAATTGATAGTAGGACCAAATTCGATCTCTATGATACCCTATGCTATAACAATCCCATCATTAGTGATTTTCCATCCTCTTTTGATTGGCATAACCCTAAAGGCCATAGATCACTCTTCAGCAATATTTTCTAATTCCAACCTCCTTCTTCCCTCTATGTACCTCATAACTACTTCAAATAAAACCACAACCAAAATTACCATAATGTACCATTTAACAAGGTTTATAATATTATATTTGATAACTCTAAAACTATTCCCATTTTCATGAATTAGTAAAAAACGATGAATTTATTTCCATAAACATATCCCCTAAGATACATCTCATGCATCTCATCAAAATTTAATAAATTTACGTTGTCTCGTACCATCCTCTAATACGATGATAATCACCACACCAACAAAAAACAGAACCCAAGCACAAGAATCCTAAAATTACATATTCTATGTCAAGATATAATCCTTTTTGGGTATCAGTAACTGACCTACATGATTTGAATACATGTCATAAATAAAAATAATATGACCAAGAATTTTTTATTTCATTCATCACATGGAAAAATAATAATAAAAATAAAATATCAAGGGATAATGGTCATTTCATAAAATTAAAGGTTCATACATTAAACCAATAAATAAAGGAATAAAAACAAAAATATACAAAACACTATGGGTACATGGCACACATATGTATTTAATTATCCCATGTAAAATCATACATGCCACAATACATCCACAAAAGACGAACTAATGGACATGTCTATCCATTAAAGATCTTTTTATGACTATTGTGGATATCTATCACTTTTCGATGAATGACACATCATTCGTGATATCCAACGCTACACATTTATTGGCTTGAGAGACACAATGAAAAACTGATGAAGTAGGGAGATATGGGGGAATTCATGAATTTTTTTAGTCATAGAAATTTTCTCTATGATAAGACAAATAAATAACACTCCACAACACCCAGATCATTTAGACAAATCAGGGTGAGAGATTACTCCCACCAAACCTCCACTACCCAAATCAGGAGGAGACTCTCTGGAGCACTTGGATTCCCACATTTAACTCCATGTGAGTCCTCCTATGATATACATATGACTTATTTCTGGACTAATATTTATTTTAACCTATATCAAATGACAAGAAACTTTGATATCATGATATTCATCAAATCTAAACTGAGAAATGGTGATTCCCCTACCTCAGTCAATCTCAACTGTGAAAAAAATAGGTTCCCATAAAATTCCTCAAATAGAGCATGAAATTTGGTGGTATAATTTTTTTATGATAAAAACAATCAAATGTAATATTTTTCATATAATTTCCACTAAAGTATAAGATGTATGAAAATAACTTGTCCTCCAATTTCCAGATTGTTTACACCCTCTAGCCATCCGTCTAATGGTGGAGTGCAATGCTGATGTGTAAATGAGTAATAAAATCCTGAAACGATACAATCAATATTATGGAGGTAAACTGTTCTTCCCGATTATAGATAATGGGTCTTGTAACATGATAGAGTTTAATAACATCATCTGCATTCTTCTTTGACAAAAAATCCTCAATTATGACCTCTTTAATCATTATTATGTTAGTGGAATTCATCTACATATCCATTATTATTGACATAATGCAAATAAATATCTTATTGCAGGGTATAAATATAATTAATTCTTTCCATATTTCATCGTACATATACTCGGGAATTTCTAAGGGTTGAAACAAGATTCATGGAACCATGTTCACTTCTAATAACTGCTAAAAAAACAAACATTTATCCACAAACTTTTCCACAACTTATTTCATCTCTGGTCACCAATACCACAACGTTACTCCCTAGTAAATTTCGGATATGCCTGGGTTCACCACCAATGGAGAGATATCAATATTATGAAGGACACCCTCATGCATCACCCCTTAAAAAACACACTTCCTTGAATTAAAATATAATTTTAACAAACCTCCGACAATCCATCCATAGCATCACTATGGTGATCATGATTGTGCATCAACTATGCCTCTATGTATCCCATAGGAGACTCCTACACCAACTACATTAGAAGAGAATAAAATATAAGATAAAATAATAAGCATCATCTATCAATGGTCCTCTCATATATGTTTAGGGATATTAACTCCCCCATTTCCCATTAAAAATCTATAGATTGTAAAACCAAATCATATCAAAAATTCATTCTCAAATAGTTTACCAATAAATTCCCTTACCCTTAGGTGCAAGAGATCAAAAATTCATAATTCTGAGTAAAAACTATCCATATTTATTGGTGAATAATCATATAATGATGATAATAGGCATACCACATGCACATGAGATCCATATAGATCCTAAACCACCCACCTATGAGGTAATTTCATGATATTTCAAGTGAGAACAATAATACAACTAGTTTTAGATCATTGGGTATATAGATATGCTCATTGTGATATAACTGTATTGACCCATAGGGTATCACTAAATTATACCACATCAATACCCATTGCCAAACTACATATAAACTGTAAAAAACTCAACCAATATCACTCCCTCCTATTAAAACTAAATAACAACCCCTTAATATAGTCAAATTCTATGTGGAACTTATCATTGAAGATAGAATCATCATATTTAGATATTCAAGCTATAAATGAGGTTTGTAATCCACGATAAATCAGACATGAAAAACTGGTAATATTCCACGAGATACATGAAAACATCAATCCATTATGACATACTTGTGTATTTCCCATGAAAAAGATTCCTTGGTAATTGATGGGTCCATTACTACTCCTCACCCAAAATTCCCCATGAAATTAACCACTCATGTATAAAACATACACTTAGTGATCATTCTGTAGAGCAGGATGAAATGAAGAACTTGAATGAATACTTTCAGGTAATTAAAATGATCCTCTGATGACTTCATGATTATAAATATTTAATCAGTTAACATTACTACAAATTCATAAAGGAATTAAAAAAACACAATGTTATTGAGTCTCATTAATATTTATGTTGTATTCATGATTCCAAAAAACATTACTATAAACTATAATTTTCCCATATGTGTTTCTGAATGAATTATTCAATTCATCATCCCTTTTCACCATTATTTGGTGTTATAATGATTGAAATTTATTCCCATAAAACCTACTGCCTCCCCTAAATTTTTTTAAAATATCATCAATACATGCGTGTGGTTTATAATTTTTCATCATTTGATAATTTAACCTTTTCTATATTGTACAAAGCCTAATAATAAAATTTAAATTTTGAGAAAATAACACTATATAACACCGTGGTGAAACAACATGATAGATAAAACATTTCTATATTAGATCATCTGTATGAATCCTTAGTTCCCACAAACAAACATGTTCTATCATTAATGATCCATCAAAATTTGAGATGTACCACGATATAAGTCCATCAGGATTCAATATCACATACAGGGGTATAATTATAACTTACTGGAAAAAACATCCATAAACCTGATAAAAACCATGGGAGACTCCTCCATCCCATTATATACTGATCTTATTAACATCAATTCCTTAGAAAAATATGTGTCTCAACATTTCTACTTCACATTGACAACATATATTCCTAATGAAGTCTTCATGATGACTATCCACATCTTATAAAA
This sequence comes from Viscum album, assembly GCA_963277665.1. Classification (NCBI taxonomy): domain Eukaryota; kingdom Viridiplantae; phylum Streptophyta; class Magnoliopsida; order Santalales; family Viscaceae; genus Viscum; species Viscum album. The sequence continues at coordinate 986,847,238 of OY728165.1, read as the reverse complement.
TGACTCTCCTCTAGAATAAATTGGTAACAGTACATAGGTAATAAAATAAATTTATGTTTAGAATAAATTCATATAGATACATATGTAGTGAAGAAGGAGCCCCATGCTACATATATAAGGCCCCTACCTTAAACCTTACTTAATCCTGAATTAAATGAAGAATTCAAATAGAGGATATTTTCAGGTTTAGAGTTTTAGAGAATTAGGTCATAACTATTACATCTCAAAAGATTACATAGTAGAAACTTCTACTAAGTTTCCATAAAATAAAAAAACTCTAAAAAAGAAACATGTCAAGTTCCATGTTTTAGATAGCATGTCTTTCCTTGAACCCTTCCTTGACAATATTCATCTTTAAGTCCTGTGGAAAACATTTCAAAAACTTGGGATGAGCATAAAAATCCTAGTAAAGGATACTCTAAGAAGGAAAACTATTTGTTTTTTCAAAACAAAAGGTAAACCATGAATACTTTACCAATGTAATACTTTTCACCTTTATGAAGTTGTAAAAACTATTCATTGAATAAATGAACATTACATACCCTTTTGTAAGAAAATGATTACCATAAAACCCATATAACGAACACATAACTTTTAAAGGTAACTTGGGACAGCAACATACATAAATGGAATAACCATATGGTCGATATCCACACATACCTAATGGAATATCTATACGGCCAACTTCCATACCCAATGCATTGGAGGTCATAACATAACCACCCGTCCTGTTATTCACGACACCACCCGTCATATGGTTTATAATGTAACCACCCATAAAATGTCCAAGTACCATTATTACACATAAAATATTGAAAATATAACCATTTCAATAACAATATTTCATTTTTAATCACAATAAGTAATTCCAAGATATTAAATTAATCAATCCATTTTCAAAAACCATTTAAAAGAGATATTTTAATCAAAGTGTCCCATACCACATTGAGGATTTAAATGGAATTATAATTTTAAAACATTAATTTCCATATAAATAAATACTGAAAGCCATTTTGAAAACATGGACATTAAAGATAATGATTTAGAATAATTATTCTTTAAAACATTTTAAACGATATTTTTGTTAAATAGTTTTTATCAAAATGAGAGACACTTGAATACAAATAATTGCGGAATAACATTTAATCTGGGCTTTACAATATCATGAGAATAAATGGATTCATGATATAAAATTTCAAAGAACAGTATACACACCAATAAGAGTGAATTGGTGCATAATAACAATGAAGTCTTTATGGAAATGAAAATTGAGATGAAATCCATTATAAAGATGGTTCCCTTAAATTAAGGATAAATCTATCACATAATTATGCGTGAGGAATATAAATACACCCAATAAAAGATGATATTAATTGTGAAACAATCAGAGGTCATTCACACATGATCATGGAAAAACAAAACCAATGACATAGGTATTTAACTCAATGAAATGAGATTGGGAAATTATTTCCCATACAAGTTCGTAAGAATTTATCAATGAGGTGATTATGGGTAGAAATAGTATATCTAAACAATGGTTTGTGGAAATTACAACATAGATATTCCACACATAATCTTGGCATAATAAAATCAAGAAGTAGAGGTTTAACCCAAATAATTGAAAGTGGGTTATGGAGTTCCCTTATAGAAATCTGACAGCCTAACATCGTCACTTTAAAATTCGGAAAAAGGAGTTGATTAGAGGGAGAAAATGGTATCTCATCACTTGGACATAAAATTTACAGAAATAAGTATATATAATAACAAATCCCAACATAATAGTATGTGAATTAAAAGACATAACAAAAGAAGTCTTTTAAAAAGAAGAGGGTGAAAGGTCCCCTTACCGAGTTTGTTAACTTTCGAAACATACACCCCAAGGAATAAGGGTCATAAAATGAAGATTTAAATACTCATAAGTGAAATTATATTACAAAAAAGTAAAATAATGTCCTGTACATACACCACTCAAAGGAAATAGTGGAAAACATAGCATAAATGTCAAGGGAATAAAAGTGAGATGAAAAATTTCTTATGAAAACTCGGCAGCCTAACGACGCCCCTTAAAACATCCAAATATGGTTTTATGAGATCAAATAGGGTCTCTCATAGTATGAACATAAAAATTACAGTATGAGGAATATAAAAGAACATCCCCAAACATATTAAAGATGTGCTTACAAGAAATTACATAAAAGATAGTACTTAAAAAGAAAGAGAGGGGTTGGATCCCTTACCTCGTGTCTGACATGACATGATCGTTCTTTAATCTCCTGAATAATAACATTTGTCCAATTAATAATTTCATAAGTATATCCTTTAAAGATTATTATTCCGTTCATATCACATATTATAATGTTATAATAATTGGTTAATAAAGTGAGTTCATATCAGACGTTTTTGTCGATGTTCGGTACATGAGTAAAAATTGAACTTGTTGGAAATGAATTTTCCATGTAGTTATAGGTACATAATATCCAGAATAGTATTGATGTTTTAAATATCATATATATTAATTATATATTCATTTTATACTATGCCATATAATTTTGGAAAAAAATTAACAGCACCGTTCATGGAGACGGTAGGCCGTAAGTACGCATGAACGCTACTTTCATTATTTGTCATATTAATGGATTTAAAACAAAATGAGAGATATATATATTATAATTACAGAATGATATCTATCATTTAGATGTAATATATTACATATATATCCATTATATATATGTACTTATAATAGTACATAACATTTGGCGATAAGAAATGAAATGTACCGTTCATGGAGACGGTAAGCCATACGTAGGCATGAACGCTACTTTAATTTCTTTTTTTATTAAATGGAATGAAATAATAATGATATAAAGTTATATAATAATTCTATTAGGATATCATATGTAATAATATTAATTCCATCCTTTATACGTCCCACATATGGCATTAACGAATCAAATCACTTTGAGGGGGTGGTAGTCTGCAGTTCCTAAAATGAAGATATTGCATTTACCCATAATGGAAACCATAAAGTTAATCCATAAATGAAAAATAAATAAGCTTAAGGAAAACATAAACATAGTATATATCATATATAAATATAGTGACATCTTAATGGACACTTTTGAAGGTGTTAAAAGAATATTGACCAATCATCATTTTGTGAGGGAGTAATTCGCCATCCACAGAAACAGTATATTCTTTTACCATTATACGAAGGTGTGTGAAAGTGTATCTCTAATACTTCTTATAAAAACTTCCTAGTATATTTAAGAAACTGGCTTTGTTACAAAAAAAGTAATAAAAATAGTTTATGGGTTTGGAGAAGCAAAATAAGACAAAAGAAAACAAGGGAAGACATTACCTTTAAATCGGGTAACTCTCTTTGATTTGAGCTGAAAGGATTCCTTGGAAAGGTTTATGCCCAAAGTGAGGCTTCAATGATGAAGATAGGGATTTGGAGAGATTTATTGGGCAGGGTTTTGCCGAGCCAAAGGCTTAAGATGTGTGTGTAAGGTGGTATAGGTGGAGGCCTTTTATAAGAGGAGAGGAGGGGCACTCTTGGAAAGTTAAACAATATTACTTTATTATAAATTTTTTTTCGGATTTAAAAGGTCCCAAAAGGATATATTTCTAGGATAAGGTGATAATGTTTCAAAATCCACCAATCCAATAGGTTTGTAACAAGTGTATGACTTTTAGTTCACCCTATCGTCTCATATTATTTAAATCATTCATTTATGAGGTAATCACTGCATCATCAAAGTGTCACAGATAAATTAATTTATTGAAGGTCTAAAAATTATAAAAAAAATATCATAACGTTTGAAATCTTTTTATCTTTATAATGAATATTTATAGTCAAAAATAGGACTTGTATAACCCCATTTAAAAATTGTTTTAGTAAAACAACTCATGTTTGTGACATTTTTATTTTAACTTAAAATAAAATGTTATTAATGTCATTTTCCAACCAATGTGGATCCATGGGGTCCCCAAGTTGACCAATGGATTATCTTGGTCGGCCATGACACATCCAATGATGGAAGGACATGTTTTCAGGTCATTTCATATTATTAAAACATTATTTTTACCTTAAATTACACTAATTACCTCTAATCGTGATTAATAAACTTAAAAGTTACTATTTACCAAAAAAAATTATTTTAATCCCATTGAATCACATTTTACTTTTGAATGAAAAACATGTATGTCAGATTTTTTGAAATTCAAATCACAGAAATGGTAAAGTTACATTTAAACAAAAAATTAGTTTCTTTAACTACCACTTAGTGGTTTCACTATTCATAAAAATTGAAGTTTTTCAAAAAATTACCAAAAATTCACCCGAGGCTATATTTGATATTCCGAATTCAAACATGATTTCTATTTTAAAAAATTCAAAACATATAAGTTACAATAATTAATTTAATAAATAATTCCTGTTTTCAGAGCAAATAGCATGTTTTTATGAAACAATTAGTATTAATAGATTGACACTAGTTTAAGACTAATTTCAAGATGAAATTAATTCCTACGACCACTATTGGGTTGAAATGTAAAAATATATTATAATTTCACATTGAAACCAATTCAAATGATAAACTAATCATATTAATAAATTATATTAAAAAGAGGTTTTGAATTAAAAAACAACAATTTTCACTATTCATTAAAAAATGAACTTTACCAGAAAAAAACCAAAAAATTACACAAAGTAAATTTTGATCTCCCGCTTCTAAAGAAGAATTTTATTTTGTCAAATATAACACATAAAATTGTCAAAAAGTGGATTTAAAAGAGGTTCGTCATCAAAAGGTGGTTAATTGACATTTTATATAATATTAGAATGTTTACGCTTAAAATTGGATTCATTCGCATTTTTAATCCTATAACATTTATTGTAAAAATTAAAAATATTTTAAAACATATATATTCATTTTTTAGTTAGTTATTATCATTCCCAACATTACAACGGATAGGCATTAACTACAAATTAAAATAATATTATTTTATTATTAGAGTGCAAGGTAAGATTTCTAAGAAACTCGTTGTTGCATATTGGGTACGCCATCGAAAATAGTGTCCACTTTAAAGTTATATTAATATTTTATTCACAAATATGGATAAATGTGAAAATTTCATATTCTTTATTTACCTGGGGTGTTACATCCTTCCACCCTTTTTGGAATTTCATCCTCGCAATTTTAAAATTGGGCTTGGAAACTTCATTGAAATTCCCACATCGGAATAAGAGTCAGTAAAAAAATCACTTTAAAATAAAGAAAGAGAAGTACAAAGGTCACCCGGGTTAACCCATACTAGGATTCCAAGTATGAATATATGGACATGGAGGAAAAAAGGGTCATTTTCTGATGTAGAGTGATAATAAACATGTCTAGGATAAAGTTAACCACAATAAAATCACAAACTTCTGATGGGTTAAACTGTATTCAATTACCCAGTAGGAAAAGTTAACAGACAACATTTTTGGTTTTTAGTTACTCTTTATTGATGAATTTATGTTTTGATCTTAACTAAATCATAATGAAACATTCTTACTTGTCATTTCGAATTTCAACTTTTACTAGTTTACATAATAAAACTCATATTTTCTCCAAAAGACGAGTATTTAGGAGGAATTGTTCGCATTAAGTGTACTATAATCAACTTCTCGAGAATCACCTAATCCACAAAAGAGAACAATATATTTCCCATGTATTTAGACAAAATTTGAAACCAAAATTGTTAGTATGAGATCAGATAATCCAAAAAAGTATAATCCTTTATAAAAAGAAAATCTATTCTTAATCTCCAAATTTTCTCCCAAAAAATTCCAAAGTTCAATGAAGACCATTCGATAAACAATTTGTCCATTAAATTCATTATTGTAAACCAAACTAAGATTGAAACCCAAATATTTGAAGGTTTTAATAACATAGTCTTAGAAGGTACAAATTAACTTTAATCTCGGAATAACATTAGTTCCTCTTAAATTCTCATATTGAAAAGTAATTAACCTAATCAAATATCCTCGATGATAGGTTAATCAATTCCATAGATAACCCAAAATAAACATACTCTTGATTCCTTAAATCATCTAACTAAAAAGAATTTGTCAAACTAACCAGGGACTTCACATAGTCTAGTGGTAGGAGATAAATACCAGTCGCACATTGGGTGTGGGTTCAATTCCGGCAGCTTTGTCTGACGCGACTGGTTGTCACACGGTCTGTGTGTTGTCCTTTTTCCAAACTATATAATTCTCAAATCATTCCCCAAGAAGAGATAAAATCTTCAAAAATAATCATAACAAATTTTAACCTCAAGTTTATCTCATGCCTTTCATTTTACATCATAACATATAATAACCCACAATTACCTCAAAAGTAAGGATCATATAAACCCTAATGGTTACATATATAATTATTACATAATCTTCCACATCGATTGGGAATCTCGTACATGATGCATTACATAACATACCAAGGTATAAGTGGTTTATCATGACTCCTTGATAGTTAGTTTATACCAGCCACGAGTTTCCTCATATAATCCCCCATTTCATCCAGTCTCTTAATCAGAGAACCACCACAGTTTCCTTCAAACCTATTGTCACTTTGGTTCCATCTAGACCCATCCATTCACTAAAAACAGAAATGGAAGTGTGAGTATATCAACAAAACCACAATGCAATAATGAGGAAGATAAACACTAAGATATACTTACTCATTCACTTTATCAAAACTAGAACTACTTCTGAAATCCTAACCGTTATGGTAATGTCACTTATGCTTAGAGAATACTCGAACCTCTAAAGTTATCTAAACAGACCTCTGATACCAACTATAAGGCCCCGGCCTTAACCCTTTCCTAATCCTGAATTAAATGAATAATTAAATAGAGGATCTTTTCAGGTTTAGAGTTTTAGAGAATTAGGTCATAACTATTACATATCAAATGATTACATAGCAGAAACTTCTACTAAGATTCCATTAAATAAAAAAACTATTAAAAAGAAACATGTCTAGTTCAATGTTTTAGATAGCATGTCTTTCCTTGAACCCATCATTGACCCTATTCATCTTTAGGTCCTGTAGAAAACATTGAAAAACTTTGGATGAGCATAAAAAGCCCAGTAAAGGATACACAAAGAAAGAAAACTGTTAGTTTTCTCAAAACAAAAAGTAAACATTGAATACTTTACCAATGTAATACTTTTCACCTTTATGAAGTAGTAAAAACTATTCATTGAATAAATGACCATTACTTACCCTTTTGTAACCAAATGATTACCAAAAAACCCATATAAATAACACATAACATATAAAGGTAACTTGGGAGATAAACATACTTAAATGGAATAACCATACGGTCTACATCCACATGTACTAAATGGAATAGCCATACGACCAACTTCCATACCCAATGCATTGGAGGTTATAACATAACCACCCGTCTTGGTATTCACAGCACCACTCATCATATGGTTTATCACATAACCACCCGTAAAATGTCCAAGTACCATAATTACACATAAAATATAGAAAATATAAATGTTTTAATAACAACATTTCATTTGCGATCACAATAAGTAATTACATGATATTGAATTAATCAATCCATTTTCAAAAACAATTTAAAAGTGATTTTTGAAACAAAGTGTCCCATACCACTTTGAAGATTTTAATGTAATTATAATTTTAAAACATTAATGTCCATATAAATAAATACATAAAACCATTTTAAAAAATGGACATTAAAGATAAAGATTTAGAATAATGAATCTTTACAACAATTTAAACCATATTTTTGTTAAAGAGTTTTTTTACAAAATGAGGGACAATTGAATACAAAATAATTGCGGAATAACATTTAATCCGAGCTTTATAATATCATGAGAATAAAGGGATTCATGATATAATATGTCAAAGGACAGTATACACACCATATAAGAGTGAATTGGTGCATAACAACAATGAAGTCTCAATGTAAATGTAAATTCAGATGAAATCAATTATAAAGATGGTATACTTAAAATAAAGATAAATCTATCACATAAATATGTGTGAGGAATATAAATACACCCAATATAAGTGGATATTAAGTGTGAAACAATCAGAGGTCATTCACACAAAATCATGGAAAATCAAAACCAATGACATGGGTATTTAACTCAATGAAATGAGATTGGGTTATTTTTTCCCATACAAGTTCATAAGAATTTATCAATGAGGTGATTATGTGTAGAAATAGTATATATACACAAAGGTTTGTGGAAATTACAACATAGATATATCACACATATTCTTGGCTTAATAAAATCAAGAAGTAGAGGTTTAACCCCATGAATTGAATGTGGGTTAAGAAGTTCCCTTATAGAAATCTGACAGCCTAACGACGTCACTTTAAAATTCAGAAAATGAGTTGATGAGAGAGAAAATGGTATATCATCACTTGGACATAAAATTTACATAAATATGGATATTTAATATCATATCCGAACATAATAGTATTTTAATTAAAAGACATAACAAAATAAGTCTATTAAAAAGAGGATGGTGAAAGGTCCCCTTACCGAGTTGGGTAACTTTCAAAATGTACACCCCAAGGAAGAAGGGGCATACAATGAAGATGTAAATACCCATAAATGATATTATACTACACAAAGATTATAATAATGGGCAGTACATATAGAACTCAATGGAAATAGTGTCAAATGTAGCATAAATGTCACGAGAATAAAAGTGAGATGAAAAATCCCTTACGAAAACTCGACAGCCTAACAGCACCACTTAAAACTTACAAAAATGGATTTATGGGATAAAATAGGGGTTCTCATAATATGAAAATATAAATTAAAGTATGAGGAATATAAATGTACTTCCCCAAACATAAGAAAGGCAATCTTAAAAGAAATGACATAAAAGAGAGTACTTAAAAAGAAAGAGAGAGGTCGGATCCCTTACCTCGTGTCTGACATGACTCGATCGTTCTTAAAACTCCTGAATAATAAAATTCTGTCAATTTATAATTTCATAAGGACCTACATTAATGATTATTATTCAGTTCATATCACATATTATAATGTTATAATAATTGGTTAATAAAATGAGTTCAGATCAGACGTTTTTGTCGATGTTCGGTACATGCGTAAAAATTGAACTTGTTGGAAAAGAGTTTTCCATGTAGTTATAGGTACATAATATCCAGAATATTATTTATGTTTTAAATATCATATATATCCAGTATATATTCATTTTATACTATTCCATTGCATTTGGGAAAAAAATTAAAAGCACTATTCATGGAGACGGTAGGTCGTACGTACGCATGAACGCTACTTTCATTTTTTGTCATATTAATGGAATTAGAAAAAAATGAGAGATATATATATTATAATTAAAGAATTATATATATCATTTATATGTAATATATTAAATATATATCCTATATATATATGTACTTATAATAGTAAATAACATTTGGAGATAAAAAATGAAATGTACAGTTCATGGAGACGGTAAACCGTACGTACGCATGAACGCTACTTTCATTTAAATTTTTTTTGTATTAAATGGAATGAAATAATAATGATATAAAGGTATATTATAATTACAGTAGGATATCATATGTAATACCATTAATTCCATCCTTTATACGTCTCACTTATGGCATTAATGAATCAAATCAACTTGAAGGGGCGGTAGTCCGCACTTCCTAAAATGAAGATATCATGTTTACCCATAATGGAAACCCTAAAGTTATTCTATAAATGAAAAATAAATAATCTTAATGAGAACATAATCATATTATATATCATATATAAATATAGTGACATATTAATGTCCACCTTTTATGGTGTTAATAGAATATTGAACAATCATCGTTTCGTAAGGCAGCAATTCACCATCCACATAAACAATATGTTCTTTAACCATTAGATGAAGGTGTGTGAAAGTGTAGCTATAATACTTCTTATAAAAACATCCTAGTATATTTAGAATACTGGTGTTGTTACAAAAAAAATAATAAAAAGATTTTAGGGGTTTGGAGAAGCAAAATAATACAAAAGAACACATGGGAAGACATTACCTTTAAATCGGGTAACTCACTTTCATTTGAGATCAATGGCTTCCTTGGAAATGCTTCGGCCCAATGTGAGTCTTCAATGATGAATAGAGGGATGTGGAGAGATGAAATTGGCAGTGGTTGGCCGATCCAAATGCTTGAGAGGTGTGTGTAAGGTGGTAGAGGTGGGGGCCTTTTATAAGAGGAGAGGAGGGACACTCTTGGAAAGTTATAAATTATTACATTATTATGAAATGTTTCTAGGATTTAAAAGGTCCCAAAATGATATATTTAGAGGATAAGGTGATAATGTTTCTAAATCAACCCATTAAATAGGTTTTTGACAAGTTTAGGGCTTATATTTCATCCTATATTCTCATTTTATTTAAATCGTTCATTTCGGAGATAATCACTGCATCATCACGAGGTCAAAAATAAATTAATTTATATAATGTCTAAAAATTATAAAAAATATATCATGATGTTGTAAATCTTTTTATCTTTATAATGAATATTTATAGTCAAAACTATAACTTGTATAAATCCATTTAAATTTTTTTAGTAAAACAACTCTTGTTTGTGACATTTTTATTTTAACTTGAAATAAAAAGTTATTAATGTCATTTTCCAACCAAAGTGGCTCCATGGGGTCCCCAAGTTGACCCATTGATTTTAGTTATTGTCCATGACACATCCAATGAGGGTAGAACATGTGTATAGGTCATTTATTATTATTAAAACAAAATTTTTACCTTAAATTACACTAATTACATCTAATCGCGATTAATAAACTTAAAAGTTACAATTCACCAAAAAATTATTTTAATCCCATTGAAAAAATTTTATATATTAATGAAAAGCATGTATGTTTGATTTTTGAAATTCAAATCACAGATGTGGTAAAGTTTCATTTTAATGAAAAATCTGTTTCATTAACTACCACTTAGTGGTTTCACTATTCATCAAAAAATGAAGTTTTTCAGAAAATTACCAAAAAATCACCTGAGGCTATATTTGATATTCCAAATTCAACAATGATGACTATTTTAAAAAATTAAAAACATATAAGTTACATTAATTTATTTAATAATTAATTCCCGCTGTCAGAGCAAATAACATGTGTTTATGAAACAATAAGTATCAAAAGATTGACACTAGTTTATGTCCAATTTCAAGATGAAATTAATTACAACGTCCACTATTGGATTAAATGGTAAAAATTTATTCTAATTTCACTTTTAAACCAATTTAAAAGATAATCTAATCATATAAATTAATTAGATAAAAAAGTGGTTTTGAATTAAGATACAACATTTTTCACTATTCATTAATAAATGAACATTACCATAAAAATACCAAAAATTTACACAAAGTAAATTTTGATGTCCCGTTTTTAAAGGAGAATTTTATTTTGTCAAATATAACACATAAAATTGTCAAAAAGTAGATTTAAAAGTGGTTTGTCATCAAAAGGTGGTTAATCGACCTTTTAAAGAATATTAGAATGTTTACGCTTAAAATTGGATTCATTCGCATTTTTAATCCTCTAACATTTATTGTAAAAAGTAAAAATATTTGACAAACATATATAATAATTTTGTAGTTAGTTATATTCATTCCCTCCATTACAACGACAATGCGTTAACTACAATTTAAAATAATATAATTTTATTATTAGTGTGCAACGTAAGATTTCCAAGAAAGTCGTTGTTACGTATTGGGTACGCCATCGAGCATAGAGTCAACTTAAAAGTTATATTAATATTTTATTCACAAATATGGATAAATGTGAAAATGACATATTCTTTATTTACCTGGGGTGATACAACATATGTGGCCATGTCATCAATCTACACACCCTACACACATCAAACATGTTTGTTTATCCTATGTCATTCATATTCGACACCAAGGTACTGCGACGCCTCTATTTTTACATACCCTGATATTAGAAAAGAGTAGATACAACAATGGAGTGTTAAGGTCCTCAATAAAGAAAATTACAATCAATTTTGGAAGGTAAACTAATCTCCCCTCAGACCACCATGAGTTCCTCTTATGTTTCTTCCCCAACTACATCCAAAAAATGATGCACAAATCTTTTGAATCTCAGTTGATGGACTCATCCATATCCATTATCTTTAATGTTCCAAGAATATGAATATCACCATAATTTTAACCTTTTGTAACTCAATATTTCTCTTTTTAATGAATTATCGTGATGCCACTGCATCTTAAGTGGCCTCACTCAGGTCTGTTGATAAGGATGAAACTAAACCAGATCAAATTTATCGTACTCATCTCAATAAACCAATGGGTATAGATTCAAAAAATTGACACACCTCCAAAAATAAAATCAATCCTTCACAATGCCCCTATGAAAATAATGAAATCCAGTGTCCCAATATGGCTAATATGGAATCGGATGATGCTGGAATCTTATTGGTTGAAACCACACATGTCATGGTGACTATGATCATGCACATGAAACTGTTATCCTTAGGGGATAATACTAGTTCAAATTTCTTGGTAAATCATGAGTAAATAATGTAAATCTCATCCACCATTTAATGAACCTCTATTTACATTGGGATCATAAAATTATTAACAACTTACTGGATAGATATATGGAGTTCCTCCTCAACATACAATGCCTAAGACTCCACATAAAAAAAAGATCTACAGTGAAATGAAAAAGATAATTGAACATGATTAACTGATCCGATATAGACACACTATAGTACTAAAGAGAGAGATGCTCTTCCTATTTAGTACCTTCATGGTCTATTAAATGAACTATTCTTAGAACTACTTTTGAATTTTAACCCATGAAACAATTATCTCATTCCGCTCACCAAGATATAGCTTCAACCAGTGATTTTAATCCCGATTCATTTGAATAATTACCATGTGGATGGAACACTCCAATTTATCATGGATCCAAATAATGGCTATCTTGAGACCCTCCAACAAGATCATCATCCCTATAATAGAGACATATACCCCATAATTCTCATATGCCTGGTACTAAAATGAGAACAATGATTTCTACCACTAATAGTCCAACAAAACTAGATCAAAGCTCATAAGATATATTGAATCATCCTTATGAACCTCCATAACCTAAACTACACACAAACGATGGCCATGATCCATAACTAAATTATGAAATTAGGATTTCTTAATATTGGTAGTATTAAATTTTATTCGAACATATTTAATAAATTTATCACCCATAAAAAAACTCGACTAATAGTCATTCATGATGCTAAAACTTATCCTTGATCTATATATTTATTGAACATTCTCTTTAGTAGGAAATTTTTTATTCTTAGTGTCATTGTGATGAATCATGAGGGTCATAATATCCAGTGTCTATTTTTTTATTCCCTAGACTATGTCACAAACCATGAATAGCTAGAGTCATTTAATTACCAAATAATCAAATTATCATTATGCAAGACTCTAAACTCTATCCAATCCATTAACCTGCTTTGATTTCACTCTATCACAACCCAATCCAACTAAGGTCACCCATTAGATGCTAGAAGTAATTGAATTTGGATAATGACCCCAATGTCATAATTTTAGAAGGCCCCATCTTGGTGACTAACACCAATGGTAAAAAAGTCTCACACAAAGATGGAATTACCATATACAATAATATAGGTTCAGGAGATAAGATATCTGTGAACAATAATATCCATGGAACAACATAAAATAAGGTATCCAAAAAAACCAAATAATAAATGTATAATATAAAAAAATACAACGACTCAATAAATTAATACCTAAATGAAAAATCCTAGAGCAGAGACTCAATATCATCTCTAGTGATCCAAGATTGTAATGTCTAGGGTGGTTCACATTTTCCCCCTAGAAGAATGAAATAGATTGTATATATATAGGGTGATCAGTCATGCAAACTCAGTCATATCACATGAAAAGGGTCAGGTGAACATGTGAAAAAACCATAAAAATGCAATAGTGATCAAACAAAAGAACAAAGAGAACCTAAATAGATCAACAAACCAATACCATCATAACTATAGAAGGCTCACCAAAAAACATGTCTAAGCGTAATGAAAGAAATGAGCCATATAGATAAAATGAAACCCACACCACTTTCCCACTAATTAATTTCTCTCACACCAAAATATTTTAAGTCATGGATCTCCCATCTCCTATATATAGTAACCCTACCCGAATACACCTAGGTCATCACATCACATCACAACACATATTTCCTAATGAATCCTAGGCAATGACATCAAATGAAATATTTCTTAAAGTCACATAGTCCATCCCATCACATGAAATCTCACCCAAAGGCTCATAGACCATCACATAAAATCCACAACTATAATTTAAATAGCTTGTTTTCTTGAATATGATTGAAATTTACCACAGTCCCCCAACATAACATAAAACAATCCCACCATATTCCAAAAAGTAAAATATCAACATATTTTCTTTTGATTTCTAGATATCACAACTCATTCATGTCAAAATAACCTGTAAGAGAGAGTAGGGATGTTCATGTAGCCATCCATTTGTCCTCATCAACATGATATGGGGAAACACTATGAAAACTATTTTTTTCATGAACGTAGTGATTGACATGGGTGTCGTGAATACATAAAAACAATATCCTAAAAGTTATATATTTAAATCCACACAGATGCCTATTCCATGGGTTCTAAAAAAACATGATCCCAACCGACAACATCACAAATAAGCCTAAAAACATCTTTCAGATTTAGAACCTATTATAAATGAAAAACACCACAAAATAAGAGATAAGTGGTAATAAAAATTTCAATATTATAATTCCAATTAATAAATTTTACATATTACCTATTTTCCAACGGTTTCAATTAACAAACCCATTTATTTCACATTTTACATAAAACACATTTAACCAAACATCTTATATAATTTCAAGATTTCATTAACTATTTTAAACCAAGACATTTGAAATAATGTTTTTTCAAAATCATTCCATTACTACTAAATTATCTAGTAAATCGAAAAACCTTACAACAATGAATCCTCCTAATGGAAACCTACCCAAAAATGGTGCCATTTCACTACCACATTCACCACCTCAACATGAAAACTGCATCACAAACACATCCAATCAAATATACCAAATATAATTATGACAAAACATAAAATATTCCACTATAGCACAACCACACATTACAAAAAATGATCCGAACGTCATCACGCAAAAAAATTTCTTATTTCAGAGTTAAACAAAGGGTATCACATCATATTTCACATTACACTTCGAGGGAATTCATATATAAACCAAAATTCTAGGTGAATTTTTTAACCAGATATAAGCGGTGATCCAATTCCATTTTAGGTGATAAAAAATAACCACACAATAGGGATCTACAAAAACATCAACTATGAAACGGAAAAATACTCAACAACCATGATATAAAACAAGGAATCATGTTGGTGAAATTTGAATATCAATTAATATCAACAGTAATAAAACAAGAATTTAATTCCCATTAGCCTTTCAATTTCAATTAAAAAGATTCATTATTTTAATTAAGATGATGTATAAAATCTTCTAAAAAGGTAAAACTAGAAAAAACTGTACAAAATGGTATAAAAACATGACAAAATTGATCACCTACCTCATATAGAGTTTCGATATTTAGCGCCCAATGGTAGAATGGGAAGAAGACTACCATTTACACCCTACATTGTGGAGAACACGCTGATCCCCTAGAACACAACACCACATTAAATAAAATTTAAAAAAATAATCAAAATTGAAAATCCCCCTAATAAAATCCATTCCTAGAAAAAAAGAGAGAACCCAAGGGCAAACATCCAGAAAAGGATGGAAATCATCTATAACTACAAATATTTGATCTCCCAGGACTTGGGCTTTGAGAAAAATGATCATGACTGAAATACCGACATGGGAAACACTTGGGTATCCAAACAAATTAATGAAATTTCAAATATTAGAATAGGTTTATGGGGATTTTATAATTTTAAGTGGTATCTAAAAAACAAAATTATATCCCTACCAATATACCATATAACAAATGATCAAGAAACAAACCGGGGTGTAATTCATGGTCCACACCTCAGTGGTTTTGGTTAAGTATCTCTGTAAGGAAAAGGTGAAACTCCATGCCCCAAATCAAATAAAATAATAAAATGTACAAAAAAACAAATAGTGATATTCATTAGTAACCAAAATCTATGAAGAGGAAACATTACAACCAAAATTTGATAGTGAAACCATTCCTTTAAATGATGAAACACTAATAAATAATTTGAGCCACTACAACACATCCACCACCCCACCACTACAAATTATTGTGTATGAAACCCATATTTACATCATAATGTCTCTATACAATATAGTTATCCCAAAATTAGAAGCAATATCTAAATCCTACTCTACAAAATCCTATGATGTGGACGACCTATCTATATTATAGAATACATCCTCCATGGAACATCTTATGACTCAATGTCTCCGAACACTCTATGGATAGATTCCTCATCTCTTAACTCATTCTTCACCCAATTAACTCAGAACAATCCCTAGACACCCAACAGCTATAATCAAGGCAATGGAACATGTAATAATTCAAGGATCATTACATATGGATTGAAAAACTAAAATACATTTTTTGAAATTGGATCACTTAAAATATTGAAATCCGATTCTATATAAAATAAAGAAGTCTTTATAATTTTTTTTAATGAATAAAAACAATCTATACTCTTAATAATGGATTTTATTTCACCCATTATCATTCCATATTTATTTATACAATTTTAAAGATTTTTTATAAATTATAAATATATAATTTTTAAATTATTATTTATTTTTAGAATTTGATAATATTCCCATTGTAAAAATTTCAATATAATTTACAGTTTTATCTAATGGCCATATTTCTAATGATCATATGTTCTAGGAATATTTAAATGCTATATTACAGATTTTCATTCCTATATTTAACCATATAAACTTCTATAAAATTAATTCATCATGTTATTTCATTTTCACCTCAAAATATTACCATGTTTCTGATGTTTTCCTTCATAAATTAATCTTAATTAGCTGTATAATGCTCATGGGGGATTATGAAGATGAATATTTACATATAATTTTTTATCTACTTATAGTTTTATACATCTTGATATTTTCATGGTTATAATTCACATAGATTTTATGTTTTTTTAAAATATTTTTATAATAATAATCTTTCTTAAATTACTCAATACATTCTGATATTTTATATAATAATATTATTTCAATACAAGAATACTATTAATTTAAATTTCTTAATATAATATATGTTGTCATCATGCCTAATTTCATGATAATCATTAATTATATATGTAGAAAAAACAATTATATAGTTCCTACACATGCATATAAAAAAATAAAAAAATAATTCCATTATTCCTATCGAATTTATCTATCACTACTAAGGCCACATTTCTTTACTTACAACATCATTCAAATAATATATGTGCATATGGGATGTGTACATACAATGAGAGAGAAATTTTGTTAATAGAAAAAATATATAAAAACAAAACTATTGCAGTTAGAGTATTAAATAAAAGACATAATGTATTATTCAAACATAACAAATTTTATACATTTTTTTTTGAACAGATTAAAAATATAAAATTTATATCAATATTCTAATTTATTGGTGTATAAATTCACTATGATTTTTTATTAATAATATATTAATATACAATAAATAGTACCATTAAAAAATATTAATACATTTTAAAATATCATTTTTATTACTAAAATATTATTTTATAACCTTACTTGTATGGTGGTGATAAAAAATTGAAATATTTCATGCATGTATCTAGAGATCCGACCATAACCCTAATGAAAATTTTATATTTTGAATGGATGGGTGGACGAATGATATTGGTTATTACATAAAAATAATAACAGTTACTCATATATGTGATACTAATTAGGTTATATTAATATGGTTTTAATATATTGGGGGTATAGGAAGAATTAAATGAATAGAAATGATACAAAGTGATTTGGTGTTCTTATCTTTTTTATTTTGGAGACTACATATCTAGATGGATTAAACCTTTAATGAGTCATATTTTGATGAGTCCAAAATCTCTAAATATATGGATAAGAATGTTTTCAATATTATTTTGTACATATTGGTAATTTTAAGATGTTAACAGTGCGAGGATATTTCTGGTGTTGAATGTGTCATAATATAAAAGAGGGGGGATTGATTACTTGTAAATATTATAATTATAAAATTAAAATCGTTGTATTATTCAATTAATGTGGATAAAAAAATTTTAAGTATTGATGATATGATAAAATAATTTCTTTAAATCTTTTACAAACCAATTTAATTTAGATTTATCTGTGAAATATTTGAAATTACCTCTTTATATAAAACATTTTCACCAATTTAAAATTTTCCACATTGATCGATTTATTTTATCTTTATAACTTATTTTAATTACATTAAATTTAATTTTTTTTCTCATAAATTTTTAAATTATATTTACAAATATGAAAGATATTATATATAATCAAATTTTTCAAAGTTGATTAAAATATTCTTTAATATAAAACAGAAAACAAGGGAATGATTACTATTTGAAAAAAATTTATTGTTAATCATAATTTTTTTTTTCAATTTTGAGTTCAAATATTATTAATATTGTTTATATTAATGACATATATTCTTAAAAAAGATAGTTATTTGACTTCTAATCCCTGAAAAAATAAAATTTCACGTGATGAATGATTACATTTTAGAAAAGGAAAAAATAATTCATTTTTATTAAAATAAATTATTAAATAATTTAAAAAATATATAATATATATTTAAAATTGAACATATTATTTTTAAGAGATTTGGTTTTCTTTTTAAATTTGTAATTTCTCATAGAAAAAGTCTAATATAATTTTTTGGCCTTTCTTATAAAATGATTATATTGTAAAGATTATTTTATATAAAAAATATAAAATTATTATTCATAAAAAAATTTAGTTTTTTATTAAAATTCTAAAAATTCACCACAGGTTAATTACATAAGTAATAATTAAAAATATAAAATAATTTCATGATATTAAATTATGTAAATTAAATTTTTTTATTTTTAATAAAATCATAAAAAATAATGAAACTAATATTTACAGTGATACATATTTTATTTTTATTCAGATTTTAATATATTTTCATATAACTTACTAATTAATTAATATGTAATATAATGGAAAATGGTTTTAGAATAATCCAAAAAACATTATCAAATTAATTTTCTATGATAAAAATACAAAATTTATATATAAATACGATTCTTTTAAATATAGTCCTTTTTGACAATAAAGGATTTTAATCACATCCCATTAAATAGATAAATTTTAATGATTCAATTTATTCTATTAATTATTACTATAACAAATAAAATTATTATTGAAAACAATACTCAAAATTTTTATGTAACTAAAATAATGAATTTTTACTATATATTTTTTTATTAAGGTTTAACATCACATATAATTTTGATAATAAAAATTCTCATTATATTATCATGAATTTATTATTGATATTTCTTATTTTTTTGGTAATATATCTTTTATCAATTAGTTGTTATTACATGTTATAAAATGTAATAAACATATAGTTATTTTAAAGGAAAAAAATACTAAAATCTCATGGTGTTTTATTTACCATACATATCATGTTGTCACAACATACATTCATCCATTATTGTGTAACTAGTCATGTTATTTCTTGATTTAAGAAAAAGGAATGTAAATTATTTTTTTACCCCATTGGTATTATTTTTTGAATCTATAGTGATGAGGAAACATGAGAGATCATGTTTTTTTCTCATAGTTTTGAGAACTTTCGGTATTTTTGTAATGACTGTTTTTTTGAATGATTTTTAAATGGTTTAACTAGTAAAATATATAATATTTTTATCTATAAATTTTTATTATATAACATAAATATGTATCATATTTTGGTGGAAATACTATATTTAAAAAATTTATCCTAATTTTGGAGAGTGTGATATGTTTCGATTTTAATACATTTAAAATTTATTTATTTTATATAGAGGAATATGAATTTATTGATATTTCCTATTTAATTTGTTGAACAAATAATTTTTATTGTTAAATATATTTTTATGGGTAAATCATTCTAAACACAATTATTTGATACCCTTGAAACATGTTTTACATCTATACTGATTGGAAACACACTTTAGGTCGTATTATTGGTTAGTTTGCGTGAGGGGATATGATGATATTGGTGGGTTAATTAAATTAAGTCATGAGGTTTCCTTTTAGGGGATCATTATGGGAATCTCCCATCATATTCCTTACATTTGATCTTTCCCGATCTATAACCTTCCCTCATAGATCATTAATATTATTCACTATATCGAAAATTCTAAAAATATCTTTAAACTAGATAATAAAAAATATTAAATTTAATTTTGAAATAACCACAACAATAATCACATCATATACATGAACAAAAATTAATTAGGATATCAAAATTAATAGTACAAAACAATCGAATTAGAATCATTAGATAAAATTAAATAATCCAATCCTAATAAATAATTTTGGAAAAAATAAATTTTATTATTAATCAAATCATTTTACCAATATCATTTTAATAATATCATAAATATAAAACTATTCCATTTCCCTATATATAAAAAAGATGCGATAATCCCCCACTACTTATCATCAACTATTGTGACATGCTTACCTAAAAATATTATTTATAATGAAATAATATACAATACCATAGTCTCTTATATGTATTATCATTTACTATTGTTATGAAATTGATGAAGACACACATTATATCAACATTAGGTCATAATCTATAGTATTATTTATTCTAAATTAAAAAATATAAAGAAAATAGAAATTAATGAATTTTTATAAAACTTTTAGTTTTCCCACGTTGAAATAATAATTCCATTGAGGAAATACATCACATGAACTCATGTATTGTCCACGATCACTAGAATCTAGTATCATGAATCAAAGGATAATAATTAATGCATGATGAGTTAATTACCCTTTAATTATCCATTTTGATAAAAATATTGTAGTTTGTAACGTAATATTGATAACATATTGATAAAAATTATTTCATCCACACTAGAACATATACAATATCGCATAAATTCCCAAATGATTCATATACCCCAAAAAAAATCTAAAAACCCTTAATATCATGTTTTAAATTATAAAACTAAAATATGATGAAAACCAATATGAGGAGATCACCACCATATACTTAAAAAATAGTGAAAACACACTATATATATCCCTTAAAATCATATTATATAATCCAAAGCATTTATAATTTAATTCCAATTTCGTCTATATAATTTTTCACTCACAATCTATGTATATAATGTGTGTAGTACAATGGATTCTAATACAAAGAAAAACATAGCTGAACATACATTGTATTTTAATATGACCATATATATATAGTGTAATGATATTAAAATATTTAACCATATGATTTACATCATTTAATTTGTAATATTAGATGTAAATGTAGTGAACAATGAAAGAATTTACATAATTTAACAAATACTATTGAGACAATTGAACATTAATAAATGAAAAATTCATCTAAACAGATGATTTCGATGATTATTATACGAAAAAATGTTATATAATATATTCTTTTGGATAATAAAATGAAAATAAAAAAATCATGGCTCACATATCATCATCCAATGACATAACATAACCCATGTATCCCTCAATAAAAAAAGTACATGTATTTCCATAAGAAATCATTATGTTATAATAAATAAAAAATTACATGAAATTTAACACCATAATTTATAATTCACCATATATTTACCCCTAAATAATAATTGTTTATTAAATTAATCTTAAAAGTAGTTTAGTTTCAGAAATAATTTTTCTTTGTTAACAAAAAATTTATATCAAGCATGTCTCATATAAGGAATATAATTCTAATCCAATCAATTTATATTTTCCATTATATAATCAATAACTATATTTTATCCATATTAGGAATTATTTTGATTGTTTAAATGTAGTATCTATTAATATATATCATGTTTCAATACAAAAACCTCATTATAAATCACCAAAACCCATTATTATATACTATAACTAATAAACATATGTTTTACACAATCAATATGAACTATAAATCAATAGGGAATTTACTCCACCATTAAATTCCACTAAAAACATAAAATTTATATCAAGTTAGTCACAGTAGTTTGGAACTATTAATATAAACATAAAATGAATTTATAACACAATAAGAAACAACTGTATATAATAAAAGAACAAAAAAACATTAATTTTCAGATGCCAAAAATAAATTGTAATTTCAGAAATGATTAAAATTTCAAACTCATGATTTAATAAACCATTTCCACCATGTATTAATTTTCTTAAAATATATTTTATAATTTTTACCAAAATATCACTTATATAAAAGGTTCTCATCACATTAAAATTAATTTTAAATTAATACTTTCTACAATGAAAGGCATCATTAAATCATATGATGAAATATAAAATTTAATAAATTCTATTGAAAATCAAATAACATGACTAACATATTAAATTTATTATGGGTAATTTTTAGGCCAATACCGAAAGACTATTTTGGTAAAAACAAATATGAAAATTAAGTGATTTATGGATAATAAATCACAAAGAGTGTGGAAACAAACACTTTTCAAAAATAAATATAACATCTCATTAGATTATTATTCACTAAAAAAATAACGAGCAACTCCAAAATCATTTAGGTCTGCTGCCTTTTGGAATTAGATACACAGAAAACATTTTCATAAGTAAATGACAATATATGCAAATATTTTCTTCATATCCATAACTCTTTTATTAATATCATACATAATACCATTCATAATAAACTTGGTATATGAAACATAAAAAATTGTGATCAATAATGCTCAGTATGTGTAAATAAGAGATATATGAATGATCACATAATTAAAACATGAGTGTAATGTTATGGGAACAATATTTTACAATTTTAGAATAATTCCTTGTAAATAAAATATCATAATCCTTAGTCATGATATATTGATCAATATTTTATAATAATGTAATCATATTGGAATCAAAGAACTTGTGCCATTGATGTATAACAGTGGAATAATACATGGAATTATAGAATACATGTAAGTGTATATTGTCATGTATTTAGTATTCAATGAACATTTACAAGACTGTGATAGTATAATGGGTTCACTCCCTAAACCATCATAATATTCATTATTTACTCCCATGGAAATCATAGTGTAAGAAGTAAATTATTAAACATGGTTAAATTATTATTATAGTATTTTTAACTGATGGTATCATTGAATAATAAACATAATAATGATTTTTTAGAATCCAATAATGTTAAATTATATGGAAAATTATTTTTGAAATATCCATTGGAACGTTTCATGAGGAAAATATCATCTCCACACTGAAATCACAAATTTATAATCTTGAACAATACCACAAATATTAATTGAAACCGTTTATCAGAAAATAAATTTTGAAAATTATAATAGATTATTTAAAATGTTGACCTTTCATGAATTCCTAAAATACCACTAATTTCATAATCAATAAAATAAATAATCTGTTCAAATTTACAGTAAATTTTTTGAAAGAGCATTATTTGTAAAATGAAAATAAGTATTCTTTTAAAGATTTTTTAAAAGAAAAAAATTGGAAGAAATGAATTTTAAAATTTAATGGATAATATAAATATAATTTAAAAAAAATTTAGGAAAATACATGGAAAAAATTATTTTCATTAGAATAAATAAAAAAATATGAATTTCTTTAAAAGCATTATTTTTGTCTCTATAGTATGTAAATAAGTTATAATGAATGGAATGAATTAATTTTACAAAAATAAAAATATGATATGAAAAATCATTATTTTATTAAGAGGGGGATCATAATATTTCATCATTTTAAAATTAAACATAAAAAATAATAATAATTAATTTTATTATAAAATATAAAACTTACCAATTTGATTACTTCTAAATCGTAATCCCTATGAAATAAAAAATTAGATATAGTTATATATATTCCTAAAAAATTATTAATAATATTATAAAAAATCTATTAATGGGAATAATATAAACTACATAATAGTAGATACCATAAATCATATATATCATACAAAAAATGGTTCACTTATGACATTTTATTATATATTTGTTATCAATTCTTGGTCAAGATCACTTTTTGGGAAATAACTGCTTCATTTTTCAAAGAAGTTCTAGTTTTTTATTTTTCATCCTTTTACAATTTTCATTGTTGCATCACATAAAAAGCTTTTCAAAGATATAAATATAAAATATAATTATTCTATATGTATTTTTATAAATCCATTTAGTTAGACATTGAAAATTAATTAAACAGGTCATAGAGATGGTAGACAATACGTACACATGAATGCAATTTCCATTTTGTCGATAAATGATATGATATAATGTTGAATAATATATAAAAATAAAAGAATAATTTTAATTTTAATTATACCTTTTATATTCATTAAATAAATCATTATAACACTTCTTCTTAAAAATAAAAAATCAAAATCATATCATTTCGTGGAGTTGGTAGTCCACATGTACGCATGAGCGACATTATTATTTTCCAATGGATTGTTAGGTATGATGTTAGATGAGATATTATAATTATATGATTAAAAATATGTCATAAATATCATATATTAATATTAAATTCATTACTATCTCCGTCCATGATAGGTGATGATTGAAAATGAATTGCATCTATTCGTGAGGGGACAGTCTACCGTACACACGACAAATCGTTTCATTTCTCATTAGACAGAGGTTGATATATATATATATATATATATATATATGATTTTAAATTAAACTAATAAAACATATGTATATTAGATATACCTATTTAATTATACTCTCATAGTTTTAGAATACTATAAAGGGGTTGTACAATGAATACAACAAAAATTCTCGTTTAAGAACGATACATCTTCTTTGGACGACCTCCTTAGGATTTCACCAAAACCGTTTATGGGAGGGTCTAATAATTAAAATAATGCATAAACGAAGTTGAAGGGGGTATTAATTAAAGGATTTACATAGTTATTTTAAGAACAAAAATCCCTTGGATGTTTTATTAGGAGTGGAGATGGGGTCCCTTTTATAATTTTTTAGAGGATACACATGGAATTTCTTAACAGAAAAAGTTATACCAACGTTTTACAAATGATCCAATGTTCTCAATAGTACCATTCACGAAACATAGATGATATAATGATTGAATATATCCATTAAAGAGAAATTTGATAATTTTATTGTCATCGTAACACTTTTATTTTTATTTTATCATCCATGTAAACTTATTTAAACCATACATTTAGTAGTTAATTTTTATTTTTTTACAATTCATTTTGAAAAAAATTAAGTTGTAATTATTATTTAATTATAATTATTCTGGTTACAAACTTTAAGCAATTATTAAAAATTAAATTCAGAGAATTTGAATAACATTACTTAAAAATAAAACCAAAAATGTGATGAAAAAGGAGCTTCCCAAAAAAATTATTCATAAATTTTAATGGATTTAATATAAAAAATAATTATAAAATTGATTATGATTACTGAAATTAGATTAATAATATTATATTTTGAAATAATAATAGTTTCGAATCTATCATAAAATGAGGTTAAATTTTTAGTCTTTTTTAAATAAAAACTTTGTTTTAAATATGAATATTTATTATTTACTAGTTGTTGAAAAATTAATATTTTCAAATAAATATCAATAAATAACCCTAAGATAATATATCCATATTGATTTAAAAAATGGGGTTTATTTAAAAAAATTATATAATTGGTTTAAATAATGATTTATTTATTTTTTCCAAAAAAAATTGTAAAAAAATTCTTCAGCGAAAAGTATTTTCAATGTTTATTAATTAATGCCTAAAATATAAGTTATTTTTTCTAATATATTATATTTTTTAAAAAAATTTATACATTATTTTCCCATCATGGTTATTAAAATTCATAACACCATGTTTAGTGGATAATATATAATTTTAATGTTTAAATAATAATAATAGTATATTATTGTATGTTATATCTTGGTGTTGTTGTAATGCAAGTAAGATATAAAATAAAATTTATTTTAAAATAATATTTTATAAAATATGAAAGTGTTAATTTTTATTTCCATTAAAGAATAATATATATATTTAAACTTTTCTACTTCAATGAAATTAAATGATGATATGTCTGCCTCATCATGTCATTAGGTTCCCACATAACTTCTACATGTTAGTTGTTTCACCAAAAACACATTAACAAGGTGAGTAGTATTGTTTAATATCACATTATATCTAAGATCCATAATCCCAATAGTTTATAATTTATATGAATGGTCTTGATTTTTTGGTATAAACATGAAGCTCATTATATGTGAAGTATCAGGTATGTATTTCCTAAAGATTCATATATGGAACACATCATGCACTTAATAATAGTTTCATTGAAGTTGAAACAGATAGGGAAAAAATACCTTATCAATCAAGAATATGAAAAGGTACAATATACTTAGGGAAAATTTTTCCCTTATTCTAGAATATCACAACCCTCTTCCATGGATTAATTACAGGTAAAACATTAAGTACACTTAAAACTATAGACCATATTGACAATATTCCTAAATACTTTCAAATTGACATTGATTTTCATTTAAGTGTCATTGAATGGATTTGTATTTTTATACAATTTACACTTATATATAAGTCTCGAATAGTTTTATTTCACTAAATTATTCCCTAAATAATGGATTTTTACATTTTTTCAATAGACGGTATCGTAAGGATGAATCTAAATTTTTGAGTGAACTTCATTGTTATATAAAAACTCGACTAAATGAAGGTATTGATCCCAAATAAATTTCATATAACTAAAAAAGATATCATTATATCCTCTAGGGTTTTAATGGGTCTCATAGACCGGCCATCTATTTTAGGATGATACGTAGAACTGAAACACAACTCTGTATCTTGAACCTTCTGGATCATTTCCCTAACATCGAAGAAAACCAACAATCTAGATCAAATATACTAGAATATGGTACTCCATAAAGGTATACAACATTATTAATGTATATCATGGTAATATTATCTAGATAATTTTTTATCTAATATAAATTTTGGGGGATAAATATTTATGGTGATGGACTATAATCCATATATCATTGTTCTATTTAGATGTTTTTGGGATCCTGACTACAATATAGAAAGTGATTTTTCCCATTTGTATTCATGTATGATTAATTGTTTTTACAACCTCAAAGTGTTTTTTCTATCAACTATAACATTAAAACATATCATGTAATACATTAAAAACACTACAATATCCATGTTCATTAATCCCACTAGAAATGCACTATATAATTAGTATACATCATTAATCACCAAGTACTTATTGGGAATAAAGAACTATGAGAATATTGAAATAGTTCATTCATTAACAAGAATATATATTGAAAAAATTCAGGGTTATTAAGCATTATCATTCCATTATAATAATGGTTTAACTAAGGAAAATTGTTAACATTATTCTGAAACTCTACATATTCGTTCTTCTCACCTTTAATATTGTCTTGGATAAAAAATTGAACTGTTTTTTGAGAAAAATAATTCTTCCCCTTTATTTCATGAGTTACATATTCATCCATTAAAAATCTAGAAACATTGGATCTTTTTTATATTCATCATCGATTTGATGGAATGTTCATTTCAAATAAAACCATTAACCAACTTTTTATCATTCCACTGATGGAAATGTACTGAATAGTCATAATCATTAGTCACCTCTATTAGTATTCTCTAGTGAATTGTAATCACATTGTATGTGAGTATATAATGTAAAAAATTGTAATCATTATATATATCACACCTTCATCTATATATATAACACATATATATCATTAATGAACATGTTTCCAAACCTAACTCTGAATCATGAATTTTGTATATTTCATCAAGAATCATACATTGTCAAGAGGAATAATTTATTTTCATATCTTTAATAAATATAATTTTAATATATATAATAAAACATATTTTTCCAAAGCTATATTTATTTTTATATATCATATAGTTTAAAAAAATTCATAATACAAATACATCATGTAATATAGTGTTTTGAATTTTATCTGCATCACCATTCACCCATGTATTTAAGCTCCGTGAACCTAACATACATTAC
Source organism: Viscum album (assembly GCA_963277665.1). Classification (NCBI taxonomy): domain Eukaryota; kingdom Viridiplantae; phylum Streptophyta; class Magnoliopsida; order Santalales; family Viscaceae; genus Viscum; species Viscum album. The sequence goes on along the minus strand of OY728165.1, from coordinate 986,818,822 downwards.
ATGTTAAACTTTTACTAAAAATATTTTTATATAATTATCATAATTTCCTAAAAATACTCTAATAATCCTTTAAAATAAACTTATGATTAAATTTCATTTAGACCCTTATGGTTCGTAATACATTAAAATTAATTAAATCTAATTCTTCATTATATTATAATTCATGTGGATCCAAAGAGTTACATATATCATATTACATTAAAATGTCACCAATGTACCTGTTATAAAAATCAGTGAATTCATTGGAATTTTTTTTCCTATGAACATCATTTAAACATAAAAAACATATCCCTGTCCATTTGAAAAATTATTCTAGATATTCATTCCAACCATCATGACCAGTAGGAAGTCGAATTATCTTTCCACTATTTTCATTTCCATAAAAAGTTTCATGAAATCATATCTTTTACATATTTTATGTGTTGGTAATCTCACTAATGTTCATGTTGTTAATCATATATCCTAATATACCATTAGGAATAATAATATTTTGTTCTCTCTATGAATCACCCAATATGGGTTCATATAATCACATTCACTGTTAATGTGAACCCTCCTAGTTCCAACCATGAACTAACACCACAAAACATATTATGAGAAAAAATATCCCATAAAGGAAACCTGAAAATCATTTATTGGACTTCTAAATCATGAAATGTTACTCTCAATATATAAAATCCTAGGTTTATTAATGTTTATTCATTGTTATCATCTTTTTAAATCCACCATAATGGTTCATAAATAGTTTATTAATTTCCTAAACATATTCCCCAAATGTGTAAAACCATATGTGAAGCTAGTCCCATTGTCCCTCATTTGGTGAAGATCATTTAGAAGCCCAATATTCACAATTTTTTACCCTATGTACAACTATTATTGAGACACATATACTTGTAGTACCCATACAGGGATATAATTTCATAATAACCACACACTCTATCATTCAAAAAATTCCATGATAGTTTTCTGTTTCATGACTAATATATATAATTTTCCAAATGGTTATAACTAATGTTTTATCATAATACTTTTCAATAGTTTAATTAACAATTCTCATATTCAAACTATAATGAACCATACACTTCATACATTGATATCACATCTTATAAAATTAATATTAATTACATGACATAGAAATCCATTCTAGAATCACATAGTTCTAATTCCTCTTAGATCATCAATACATGGATAGAATGTTCATAAGTAAAATAAATCATCTCCCACTAAGTTCATCATTATTTTAACCCTTCTACCATATATACTAAATCAGTACATTCATCCTAATATGGGGAATGAAGACATAATAAAGGGAGAGCATAAGAATATAGTATGTTTAAATAATTTGGATATTTATGATCACATAAACAAAAGATGACCATATTGGTATTAGAGAATGATCTTATTATTTAAAAATAATACATTAAATATAAAATATTATAATACTTATTAATTGAATAATTTTTTTTATTTTATAATACATTAATTAAAAATTATTCCAATAACATGTTCCATGGAACCATAACATTATCAGAGGACATTCAAATTTGGAATTAAAATATGCATATAATTTTTTTTATTATTATTCATGTTTATTTTCCATGTCTATCGTATATGAATGTTTTGACATCAATAAACATCATATGAATCCTCATTCTCTATTAATACTATAATAGTAGACAAATTCTTTTATTGATATGGGTTCTCTACCCATTCTAGCCATGTTTATCACCAGTGATAAGAATCATAACACAATCCAGTGGAAGGTGATATATGTCCCACCAATAACTAAATTATAATAATATTCATTTATTCCAAAAGACCAAACAACCTTTATTATATTATTACATATGATAATAAAATATTTTCATTAAAATTTCACCATAATATATTCCCTGAAAAAATAATTGTTTTTATAAACATTTCATCATTTCAAAAAATCATAAGCTCTGTAAAATAAATAGGTTTCGGAATTATCTTTTTTATGATAAAAATGACACATCCATATAAATAATAATGTGTTTTAATTGTATCATATCCATAAAAAATACTAAGTAACATCAACAGATGACATCTTATATGGAAAGGGATTTATCATGTAGTTTATTTCATTAGGAAAATATCATTTTCAGTTTGAAATATTTAGTTTAAAATATTTAAATTTCATGAATTTTAAATAAATAATTTTACAAGAAATTATTGAAATTTTATTGAATTATTTACATTATTTTGAAATAATTATTCGGGAAAATACATTTTATGTTGTACATGATAAAACAAAAATTCATTACACATTTTATGTACACAATCAAAAGATACATCTTCATAAAAAGGTAAGAATATTAATTTCAAACCATTTTATAAAAACTATATCATGGATAAAAAATTTCCTTAAAAATCATAGGATAATGTTGAATTTTTTGAATCATTTTAGAAAACATTGAAATGGAAGAAAAAGTAGTGTTTTTTTAAGAGTCAGTTGAAGAGGATATTACATACAGAAATATTTTGGTATCCTATATACTTAAATAGTGTAAATTAAAATTAAATAATCTATTATTTATAAATATCCAAATCAAAATAAAATTCATGAATTTATTTAGGGGTATATCATTATATTTTTTCTGTGGAAACTTAATAATAATAACTCCTGAAAAATAATGGGATGATATCTTAAATACATTAAAAAATTGGTATCATTTGTATCATAATACCCATAAATTAAATAACCATATATAGAAATAAAAGTCAGAAAAAATTATTATAATAATTAAAAAATGAATTCATGGGTTTTATATACACCACGTAAAATATACAAGTGGGTAATATGGCATGTATCACAAAAATAAACGTGAGACCAAAATGCTATATTTAATGTCTCATGTTTTATCATAAATCATTGAAACTCATATATGTTACATATATTATTATTATAAATATACTAAATAAAAATAATTCTATATATATATATATATTATTATTAGTTTACGAACATTTATCAGTCATTTGTAAACAATTCCTCGTAAAATGATTGTTTCATGTAAAAACTACTTCATTTTCCATGATTGATTTTGTTTGATATCTAAAATCATTTTGATTTGACCATGGTTCCATAAAATAAATAATTTTATACATGAAAAATTAATATTTATACATTATATATTCTGTTGAGTACTCCATTAATGTTATATATAGAAAATGAATTATATTGTTCATGGTGATGGTTGGCCACATACAAATGAGCACTATATACATTTTCTCAATGAATGGAAATAATGAAAGGTAAATAATATATCTCATTTAAATAATAATTTTATTTATATATATATCACGAATATTCATGGAATATTTCAATATTAACATTATTTTTCAAAATAAAAAGAAAAATGAATCAACTCACTTCATTTAGTCTATAATCTAGACATATACATGAGCGACATAATCATTTCCAATAAAATTAAAATAAGAAGTCATATGAGATATTATAATTATGAGATTATAAATATTTCATAAATATAATATATATATATATTTACTAAGTCAATAGTTATCTCCACCCATAAGGGGATATTTTGGGAAATTAATTACTTCCATTCAAGGGGTGGTTGTCCTCCATATAATCAATCAAATGTGTTGTTTACCATTTTATAATGGATGAGGTGGATATAGGAAATTACATAAAAATAATGACATATAATTATATTTTAGATATTTATTTTATTATACTATAAAATCTGATTATTATTTGTTGTTGGTGGAAGTAGAAATAAAATAAAAAATCCCACTTATGAACACTCAATCTTCTTCAGAAAACCTTCTTAGTTTTCCACCAAAATCCTCTTTAAGATGTTTTAATAATTAATCTATGTTCTATATGATATGGTTAATTAATTAAGTAATCTATTTATTTAGGTAATTTAAGAACCAAAATACAATTTATGGGGTATAAGATATGAGATGCTTTTCGCTTTTATACGTTAGCGTGAAGAAACACATTAATTATTGAAACGAAAAAGTTATACTGACATTTTAGGTAATGAATATTTTTTATCATAAATAAATATTTCATATTAATATATTAATAAACACTACATAACTTAATGGTACATATTAGAATAATATATCGGTTCTAAGAACACTAGGAGAATGTAATGGGCTGTGCCCAAATGTAATTTTTTCCATAATCTATGATAAATCCCAGATACAGACAGTGATGAATTCCATGATCCACATTTTTTATTCGACCAAAAAAAACAATGAAGAATTTTTCCAGAACTCAGAGTGAAGATATCAACACATTGTTTTTATTTAATTAAATTAGTTAATGAATTTCTTAAAAGTAATTATGTCTTCATTAATGAATCATATGATAGATATGCAGTGCACCGACATTACATTGAAGAAATAATTTGTATATTTCAACCTGCAGCGATCCACATGTGTTCCAGGAATCTACATATGTCATCGAAGTAGTCTCCGAGTTCTGTCATGGAAGGTCCTCGTTCTTTCGCTGTATGATATGAGTTCCTCGTGAATTACTTCCAAAGCATTATCCTTGATCCGATGGAGGTGAATTCCCCACTATTCTTGGCAGCACACTTGGATAATGGTTGCTCGCTAGGCTTAATAATATTATACATTATTGGTGTGATCAAAAAAAAATTGTTCTATCGAAAAAATAATAAAATTGGGTAATTATATTTCTTGGGTTAAAATAAAATAATTGCACAAGTGCCCTTATTTATTTATTTAATCCTAGAAAAAACCCCATGTAAATAATAATTATAATAATATCATTTCTCTACATTCTCTTAACATGATATTTATAAATAAATATTATTTCATTAAATAATATTGAATTTTTTATTATTTTTCACTATACCAGTAAACCAACTATCCCATTCCTCCAAAATATTTCACGGGCCTTGAATAATCATTATTTATTAAATAATTAAATAAGAATGCCTTATTCATCACTGAATAAAAAAATATTATATTCACAAAAAATAGAATAAATATATAGTTCATTTTTTGGCAACAATATATTCTCTTGCATAAATAATGACAGAATAAATTCAATCAATAATACATGAATAATTTTTAAAGAAAATATGGAATGATAGTTATTCATCATGTTAACTACTAAATAATAATATATTATTTAACTGAAATCTAGGATACACAAAGTTTGTGACCCTCTAGGCGTATTTCTCAATAGAATTAGACTAAGTAGCCTAAAGTCCAATGATAGTGTCCGACAACATTCTAAGGAACCCATAGAAAAATAAGTAAATGCCAAATTGACATGTCACATATTATAAATTCTTAATGTGTAATATAATCAATTTATCACTAAATCTCTATCCAAGTAGGATGCATTCTAGTTCCATTATGGTATGCACTTGATATATATTTCGTTGACTTTTTGGAAATAGAACTGGTCCCCTGAACACAATATCTGTGGATTTCATTAGGATATTTCATTTCCATCAATGGAAATAGTATATTATCTTCTGTTAATGAATAGAAGCGATGAATCAATTCTTTCATTATTCAATAATGAACAATTACTCATGACACAACCAATATAACATGCCTCACCATAAATATCTATCATCATGGATTTCGTCAATAAATATATGTGCATGACTCATAATACTCATTAAGAGTAATCTTATAGTCTATGGACCAATACACACATCCATAGATAGGATCATATAATGAAATGTATAAATGTGAAATTCTTACTAGCAGTCTGCTTATCATATTATCCTATAAGATATTACCAAGGGAGAACACCATGCGAACATGCATCAGATTCCAATGATTGTCCACCCCTAATATCATATGTCATATTTGTCCCTCAAATGATATAATTCTATTATAGAATATATTTTCAACAAATGATTCACATCACTTCTGGTTTCCCTTCATAATGGGGAAGTACTATGACCATTAAGTGGGATAGCTACTATTAGGACATTATCAAATAATATATCATGTAGAAGAAAAATAATGATATGATAATTAGTTAATTAATTTTAAATAAAATTAATACACGTTTATCATAATGTATATAGAATTTTGTTCTAGGGAACCAACTCAAAAAATATCCCACCAAAACTGGAGCCAACTGCTAACAACCTCCAATATTCTAGCTATCACATGATACACATTAGTATGCTGAAATGGGCATTTAGTCAATGAATCTTCCATGTTCTATTTCATGGGTACTATACTAACTAAAATTTAACCCCTCAGATAGAAATCCCTCAATAGGTGATACTTTTGAAGTATATTATATATCCATTGGAGTGTAATTTACTCCTTTTTAAGAGCCACCACTATAGTATTGTAATAATACAATTTGATATGGTCTTTACTTATAGGTAACAGATGATGATATGGGACAAATATCCACATCACATGGAAATTTTTTGATACATTAGAAGCCTTTATACCCTGATACACAACTTTAGCATCTGGGAAAACTTGTTTCTTTTAACTCTTTTATCTCACATATATATTCTAGAGACATAAAATTTATCCATATTGAGACATAAAATAATTCTAAATTGTCTAAAAACAAACATAGGTATAACCTATCATGACTATCTCATTGTCTCCTCCATATACCAGGAAATGATCTTTATTTATTATTATATTCTTAAGGACAACCTTAATAGATGTCCAAGGGTTTTCTCCATGATCATCTTGATATATTCCTACCATTATTAGTGAATTGTAAAAATAATGTCATGGATATAAGATGGAATATATGAGTGATCCTATCAATAAATCATTTTGAATTTCAATCATTCTCTCTTTCTATTGTTGTGTATATGGAGACATTTTCACAGAATGATGTATATGATGTGACAAAAGTTTTAATCCAGTATTGGATTGTTTCATACTAAATACATTTACTAACTGGTTAACATATGTATTATGACATATTCTTTGAAGTCTCTATGATCGTTCACGAATGATATTTATCCCGAGATGACAGGCTGCTTCGGCTAAGTCCTTTCCGGAGAAATACATAATTAACCTGTCATTAATAGATTGTTGGAATGGTATTTAATTTACAATAAGTAATATTTATTAAATAAAAATTACTAGGATAATGATGGAAATCCCACTAAACCACTTGTAAACACATTTCATAGATTCATTTATAATGTAAAAAAAATTATTTTATGCATTCATTGAATTGAGTTTTCTACGTACTGGATGCTTTCTCCAATAAATAAATGGATCTCTGTAACTTGGAAAAAAATTTAGAATCACCTTGTGTCACATAAGCTTTTGGCTGTGTCATATAGACATCATGAATTAGGTTCCCATTAATGAATTAAATTTTTACATCAACTTATCAAATCTCAGATTCATTGTAGGCTACAATAGAAGGTTTAATTATAATGGATTAATCATTGAAACTAGAGAAAAGTATTCATTATAGGATATCATACATTTTTTAAACACTTTAGCCACTAGCCTTGCATTATAGTAACATAATTCACCTTCCTTGTCTATATTTCTAATGAATTCCCATTTTCATCCAACATGATTTATTTCAACTAGTGCACAAACCAGAACCCAATCATAGTTATGATACATGGATTCCATTTCAGAAATCATGGATTCTTTCCATCTTTCTGCTTAATAAGGTACCCAATACATCTGTTTAGGATATATTTTAATCATTTTCAACTAATAACGAGTCACTATTATTGGTTACTAGAAAAATATATATCTCTGGTTATCTTACATCTCCTAATATATTATAACGTAATTTTAGTTCATAAAAAACTTCTTCCATGTGGGTCTGTGGAATCTGTTCTGGTACAAAATGTTGTGCATCTTGAGCATCAACTTCATCAAATTAATCATTCTCCCACTATCTGTTTTTGAGTATGTTCCACCTGTCAAGAAATACGACTTGTAAATCAATAGTAACATTATTTTCTAAGAGTTTGTATTAGTTTTATCCCACTATTTCCATTGGATATCCTATAATGATAAACATAGTTCCTCATGGTTTTATCTTGTTGTCTGAGAAGGCCATAAAAAAACCTCACAACCACATACACTTGTATGAAATAAAATGGGCTTCCTTCCACTACATACCATGAGGGAATTCCTTTTTCCATTCTAGTTGATATTTGGTTTAATGCGGTTGTTTTAGTTCTTAATGAATGTCCCCATGTGTATTATTAATGATCTATACAACCAATATTCAATCATACAATTTCAAACAAAGTATGTGTCTTCCTTTCAAAAAAACCATTACACTATGGTGTATATTTTGTACTGAGTTGATAAATAATCCCAACTCTTATAAAAAGACGATGAAATATTTGCTAAGATATTCACCACCTCGATCCAATAGAATCGTGTCTATCATTATACCATGTTGATTCTATACTTCGTTATAGGATTCTTTTAATTTCTCAAAGTAATCAAACGTATACATCATCAATTTGGAATAGAAATATCTACTGATGTAATCATGAATAGTTATGAGGTAATAATATCCACCTATAGATTCTACTAGAAATGGTCTACATACATCCATGTGTACCAATCCAAGATTTTTTGTGGTCTGTTAACCATTTCCATCGAATGGTGGTATTGTCATTTTACTTAAAAAAACATAAAATCAATCATGTCGTTGTAGCTCATATGAATATATATAGGCATCATGACAACATTTTTCAAACTCTTCACTTTTACATCACAATGATGGTGATTCAACCGTTGGGTTTTATATGAGTCTTGTGAACATGATTCATTATCAATTTATAACACATTTTTTCATAATTTAATAAATAATACCCATTTTTTAATGTGACATACCATAACATTCGTTTTCCATATAAAATAGACAACATTTATTTTTGAAAATTAAAATAATTACATATATATATATATATCCAAAAATGAAATATAAATTATGTTATTGGTAAATGTAGTTAAATAATACCAATATATTAAAAAGAAAATCATTCACATTGTCAATGAATGGTGGTTATCATAAATGGATAGGGAATCCATGCTCCAACCATTGAAAGGTCAAATATCCACCTACACGATATAAATTTACAATAATCTACTCGGTTCTTCAATTAGGGTATACATGTGAGCACTAAAAGAAATATATATTACCCAATGTGTAGAAATGGAAAAATTTCACCTAAAAGAGAACATATATTTAGCTTCCCCTTGCCTCTGGGTGTAGTTCCTCTTCCAATGTCTTGATTGGTCAGATAAAAAATTCAACGACCCCATTTTTCTTCCCCTTCATCTAGATCTTCCCTATATTGTAAGGATGGGCACTGGGAGATTTAGACACCTTATTGGTCTTCTGTCCCCTTTTCATTTTAGTCATTTTCATCTTCATAAAAAGGATCACTAGTTTTGACACAAACCATGGCCTTATCTACTTGGGGAATCAAGGTGAGAAGCTCGAAAAGAATCCACTCCTTATATTTCATATTATTATTTATAATAAACCTAGAGATGGTATTGGGTAGTGATGAATATATGAGATCTATATTCAAATCATTTTGTAATTTATCCCTTATGATATCTAGGAGTTCTATATAGCCGATAATCATTACTATATAGGGACTAGATAGAAAAGAATCTCTAATATTATTTTTGGACAAATCATTGGAAATGTCATACATCTCTTGTCTGTCATTATCTTTATAAATTTATGTATGGTTAAAAATCAAACTATTGGATTCCATATCCTTATGTTTCATTAAAATATGATTGGACAGGGATGATATCCTGAAGAAATAAACATTAATAGAATCTATCAAAAGTTTATCTAAGAGTGATACTTGTTTATGACCTATCTCACTACTAGGAGCTACTAGTATTGGTTCTTCTAGGACTAATAATTTACTTTAATGGAGAATGTTGACCCATATGTATCTTTTTGACTCATTAAAATTAGTGTGAATGATATGGTTTTCCATATAAATTATTGATCAAAATGTTATGTATGATTTCATTTTATTTTTTTTGTAGAAAATAATATGAGAATAATTCTAGTACATTAACTAATTAAAATCATGAAACTAAATAAATGTTATATTTATTAGTCCCTTAGAATTTTATTGAAACACTGTAACTATCGCAATTGGATTTTTAATATCTTATTGCTTTGATATTATAGTTGAAAGGATCCATATTTACCTTTTCAATACCCAAAAATTGGTTTGTGAAGTATCTCAAATGGTTTTAGGTAGGCCTTCCAAATTACAACATCATTAACTAAATATTCCTTGATATAATGAGTGGACATCCAATTCCTGAATTCATCAATTATATTTCCACGACCTTTTTCTCCCAGTTACAATAATTTCTTATTTGTTTGTCAACCCTTAATGTGAATCATGTTAATTAAATGAAAAACATCTATTATAATTCCATGATAATCGAAAGCGGGAATCATTGGCTGGTCAAGAACATAGAATTATGGTTCTATTCTATCCAAAGTAATTGAAGGGTACACAAACCTAATATTTTATTGAGAGATTTTATACTCAATGTGTAAATTAACAATTATTACCTTTATTAATAGTTTTTCAATATAACATGGGATAATATACATTATTAACCACGCCTGAGATAATGTTTACACACACGAAATATTATTTTAGGTACACAATGCATGAATTTTCATTCATTAATTATGTTATCATGAGAAGAGATCCAAAATAAAATAACCAAGAAAATGAGAGAAATAAATTAAAGGGTGTTATAATGAGCATAAACAGATGGTTTTTTATCAAGAGGTTGATAAATTATATATTTTCCTAGGGAAGAAACACCTTAAAACAGTTGAGGTTCATGTTTATATATTTGGACTTATCCAATTCTGTATATATCCTTTGATTGGTATCACCTCAACTATTAACTTGAATAAAATCCACATGATCGGTATCTACAACCATTTAATATGTCTTTTACTCACACTGATGTAAGGGGGGAGGGGTTATACATAAAAGGAACCATGGTCACACATTCCCTACATAATAATGGGGAGTGAAGCGAGAAATGCTAAAATTTAATTTTAATAACATATAAAATCAAACCAATCACATTCAAAAGGATTAGTCTAGCTCATGAACATCCAAAAGAATGGAATGAATTAAGAAATTAACAAAACTTTAATTCATTTTATAATCATTCTAATTTATGATATATCTAAAATGAATCAATTAATTATTATCATTAATTAATCAATCCTTTTATAATATTCCATATAAAAATTTCCTCGATATTCAAATCCAATATAAATTTAAAAAAAATTAAATAAATTTATGTAATATTATGTATGAACATAACATGTACCTTGGAGGAAACATTGTGAATACCCTCCCGATTAATTCGAACATATATTATAATTGCATAATGATTTACTATAGTGATATATGGAATACATGAATCATCACATACTATCACAATGTGAAATTCATGGATGACTACTTGAATTGCATAATTTTCTGTCACATTTTACGCTCAATTTCTTGTAGACTAACAACTTCTAATACATGTCATACCAAATATAATGATATAAATTTATTTTAGATTTCAATTTAACATGTAAAAATGTATTTATATTAAAACATATAACATTTTGCGTCCTATATTTATGACCACACACAATTACATGCCTCAATATTCTTATAGCAAAATAAATAAATTTTAAATATTCATAAAATGGTATAAATTTACAGGACATGTACATCTGATCTACATTGCGTGTACACCAATCATAATCGATCTAAGGTACACACAAGGGGATTTGGAGTGTAAAATATACCATAGAAAATTTGGCGGGCATGTAGTGTCCAATGGTCCACACACCTTGTTGAATCCATGTTACACAGTCACCAATGAGGTAGGATGTGTATAGAATACACGACTTGTTTCTGACCCAAATGGACTACACATCATGTACATGGTCTATATAGCTTGCACTATGGATGACTGTGTGCATGTCTGCCCTCATCAACACGTTGTGTAAGAATTGGTTACACCATATTTCATTAGTTCACATGGGTTGATTAACTTCTAAATTATGTCTTGGTGGATTAAGAACAACTATACAACATGTAACTATGGTTATATGGAGTTTATTTCCCTATTATCCGAGAAGAAAACATTTTCAACTGTATCTCTGTTTGTTGATTTTATTTTAATCATAAACCCAATCATATTTATTAGATCTATGATAATAGATTTTGGATGAAGTTAAACATTAGATTAAGAATAAAATAAAAATTACACAAGAATTGAATAACTAAATTTTAAATATGTAAATCACTAGTGATTTTTTAAATAATTATTCACAATAGTGGTATCTCTTTGATACCACTTGTTTGTTCGAGGTGCAGAAAAAGCACGGAATTAATGGTTCTAATCATTAAATTTTTCAATAATCAATGACAAAATGAAGATCTATTTGGAGTTTAATGTATTGATTCTTGGAATAGAGTCAATGAAATCGAAAAATAATAATAGTGATGGAACTAATATAGGTGATATCAAAAAATATTATTTATAATTAATAAAAAAAAATAATTACATATATGGAATTATTTATTCATTAATAAATCCAGGGAATGATTTATGGTGTACTATCATTGTGTTGTAGATTAAATTTGTTGATTTCCTATAGTGATGATCAACATGTGTTCCGGGAATATATAGATTTCTCCAAATGAGACTCTGGGTGCTAGCATGGAATATCATTGAACTTGAATCATCCATCTTCATCGACTCAAGAATCACATCAAAAGAATTATTGTTTATCTGATGATGGAGGATTTATCTCCATTCTTGGATAAGGGAATATTTATAAGCTTGAGGGATTCTAGAAGATTGTTTTTCACATCACACATAATGAAATTTTTTTATTGATAAAATCATATTATTGTGTATTTATATTACTGGGGTCAAAATAAAATAATTTCATAACATGGATTATTTATTTATTTAATCCTAGAATAAACCCCATGTCAAATAGTAAAAATAATATTATTTCTCAACATGTGCTAAACTTGCGAATTATAATTAAATATTATTAATTTAATAATATTCAATATTTATTATTTCTGACCAGACCAATAAAATTGTTTTACCATTCCTCCATAATATTTATCAGTCCATAATTAATGTATTTTTATTTATTAAATAGATTTCACCGTATTATTCTGTAATAAACTAATAAATATTATTTTCTAATGTATAAAATAAATATTTTTTAAATACTCCACTCAAAATATATTTTATAAAAAAATTAATTATGGAATAAATGTGACCAATAATACATGAATAATTATGAAACCACATAAGAGAATAACATCTATTAAAAATTTTAAATAATAAAAAAAATATATTATTCAACTAGGATTATAGATACACATAGAGTGAGAACATCTAGACCTCTTTCACTATGGAATTAGGTGAAGTAGCCTAAAGAACAAGGTTGGGATCTAGAAACACACCAAGGCACCATTAGAGGAGGAATCTAATGTCACAATGAAATGTCAATTCATATGAATTCCTACAATGTAATATTACTTACTTATCACAATATCTATAAACGAGCAGATTTCATTCTAGATCAATAAACCTATGTGCTCGATATCTCATTATTTTACATTCATGAAACAATTATTTCCAATTGAACAACACAACCACAAATTTATTTTAGGCTATTGCATTTCCATCAATGGGAATGCGATATTATCTCTTGTAAATTAAGAGAAGGGAAAATAAGTTCTCACATTATTATTTAATGTAATATCAATCCTGACACACCCAATGTGTCATACCTCATAGCGAACATCTGTCGTTATGGTTTTCATCAATACATATAAGTGCATGTCTCATAATACTCATTAACAATTACATTAATGTCCAAGGAACAATACACATGTCTGTAGATAAGATAATCTAATTACACATATGAATGTGTATTATTTTCTGTTGGGTCTTGTTCATATTATATCCAACTAGATATTACCAATTGTGAATAAGATGTGATGGTTCCTCAAATTCATATGTGTCTATAACAATGATATCATGTATCATTTAGTTTCCATAGATAATATCAATTGGATATAGAAAATATATCCATCGATATTTTCATGACACTTCTAGGTTCCCATTATAGCGTGGAACTCCTATGATATTTTAGTGGTACAACTACTCATTGGACATTATAAAAACCGATGTCATGTAGAATAATAATAATAATTTGATAACTAGATAATTAATATATGAAACCATGAATAAATATTTATCATAATGTACATATATTTGGGTTTTAAAGAACCAAAATTAATATAATATAGGACTACTTCTTATGTAATATTGAATAGTTAAAGAAGTATTTCATATCTAAACTCTATCATCTCCCAATATGATACTCATCTCTTGTTCCGTTTATAGAAATATCACAACAAATAAATATATTCATAACATGTGGAAAGGAAACATAATAATGTGTGATATTGGAGGTCGAGTAAGTGTAGAAAAATGAGATTTCAACATAATGTGGTAATTAGTGTGTGATAATAAGAAAAATGAAATTAGAAAACCATACCCAGTATATAATATATCATAAACAACATTCAATTCAAAACCATGTATGTTCACAATACATGAATAATAATTGAATTAATGAATATGATCTATGATAGAATAATACTTTCATAATACATAGATTTGTATCCTACAACTTAGAATATGAAATATTTCATTTGTATGTATGTGACATTTATAATACTATAATAGTTGAAGGAATTTTCTCATTAAACCATCATAGTAGTCATGGATCACTCCAAATGCTATTATAGTGGAAAAATAATCTTACTATATCGGGTTCACTACCCACTCGGGTATTATTCATCATAGGAGATATCAATAGTTACCCACTGCATTATAGTGATATATTGGTCCTAACATTCAAAAAATGAAAGAAAACCATACATTTTCTAAAAGATAATAATGTATTTATCATATTAGAACCTAGGAATGTAAATCGGTTTTGAAAATTTTTTAACATAGTGTAACCCATGGAAAGGGAAAAGGATTCATTATCATTTCATCAAATTATCATATAAAGAAATATTAAAAATATAATGGGTTTTAGAAACATTATACCATTATAAAAAATAAATATATATAGAAATTATAATTACGGAATTATTAGATCACATACCTTGTAAAACTTTTGAAACACCAATGTCAATGTACTTTTATGAAGAGATATTGCATAAGAAGACCATTTAAGAATTATTGAGGAAAATATTATTTGTATTTTGAAATAACTTATTCAAAAAATAATTATTTTCAAATTATTGAATGGGTAAATTTATTATAAAATTATCATGGAATCATGTAAATTATTCCTTAAATCATTTACCATTCAGGATGTTGGGAAATATCATTCACTGAATACATGTTAAAACAATGATTCCATTTAAATTTTTAGTAAAAAGTAAAAATTAAATTAATCCCAAATTGAAAATAATAATACTTTTAAGAAAAAATATTAAATAGTCAAAAAATGGGAAGAATTTCGTTAATAAACCATTTGAAAATAGTAAAAATAATCTATAAAACATTTTTAAAAAACATTGACATTTAAAAAAATTGATTTTCATTCAAAGAGAGAAAACCCATGATTTTAATATAATAAGTCTTTTATAATAGTGAATACATAATGTGAGAAAAATGAAAGTAAAAAATTTATTATAATGAAACTAATTTAGCATAACAACATTCATGAGTTTCATGATACAGAAATTATTTTAATTTAACAAAAAAAAGATAATCATAAACTATATCGTTAAACAATGAGTTTGTATCATAAAAACACTACCACATTGGTTAATGTTTTTTTAAAAAATTCATTAAGGAATAATATAAAACTAAAATATATGTATCAACAAAATAATTATATTCATGATATAATATTTCAATTATCAAGTATGTATACTACACTAATGTAATGAGTTGTGAGTATGGAATTTGTTTTCCATAATTAAATATGAGTATGGAAATCTGTAACCTTAAGTCTTGATATTATTTTCACATGTTCAAAACTCATGTATAATGAATATAGGTTAATTATAAACCTATTATTTTATAAAAATACCAAATATATTACCATATAATAGTTACGTATTTCCTTTTATTCCTCAATTATTATGAATTCTTTCTTAACAACACATTTTAGGCAATGACGACCTTATTATTCTTGCATGTCTTGGTTTGGTATATTACTTTCAATTACATTGATCATGGTTCCATAATATTAGGAATATTATAAATTATATAAATATTATATATATATATATTATATGTATTTATTGTAATCCATAAAAATATGATTTAGAAAATGAATTACACTATTCTTAGAGACGATAGTTTGTATGTATGCATGAATGATGCATATATTTTCCTAAAGTAAGGATATAGAGAATGATAAATAATATATGAAAATTATAGTATAATTATAATTTATTATATTTAAAAAATATTAAATAATGTTATCATTATTACAGTCCATGAAAAGTGTATGTGAAAAGTGTATCACATTTCGCGGTGAGGCGGTTGCTCGTCATACACACAAGTGACATAATCATATTCCAACAAAATGGTATGTAAGATAGTATATTTTATATTTCAATTATTTAATTATAATTATGTTTTTAATAACATAAATATAATTTAAATCCTTCATTATATCATTTCATGAGAGGCGGGTACGGAAAATTATTTACATTGGTTCAGGAGGAGGTAGTCCATCGTACATAAGACTGACATATTTCACATTGTATTGAATATGTGATAGAAAATTTTTATCAAATTAATATAAATACAAATATTTATTTTGTAGATACTTCTTTATTATATTTTTATCAATAAAAGAAGAATTAAAGTTTTAATAGAAAACTATATAATAAAGTACCTTGTGAAGGAAATTTTCTTCATTTAGAAAAACAACATTTGGATTTCTTATTTTGGACCCTAGGATTTGTCTTTTGGGAATTCCTCCAAAACTAAATGTGTTTAAATATTACTAGGAGATAATATTTCAGAATTTTTTTATGAAAAATTGATTAGTTGGGTTTTATAACAAAGGGAATCAATTTCCATTTTATAATTGTGAAGGAGTGGATTTTTTGTATATAACCAAAAATATTCAATCAGGGGGAGTCACATTCAACCCATGTGCATAGAAATTTTTTTATAAAGTAATTTAGGGATAAAATGGTACATTATATCAAACACCACATTATAAAATACATGTTTTAAACATGTTTTTATTTAACCTATAATTTTATTCACTTTTATCTTTTTATTTCAGTAGGGTAAATAATATCTTTTTTTACATTGGTAATTTTTCATTGAAGCTTAAAATAGAATGATTTTAATTATACAATTTTATAAAAATTATTATAAAAAATGTTAAATTATTAGATAAATATCATGTGTGGTTTTATAATTAATTTTAATATATGTGCAAGTGACACACAAACACACGTTTTAACATCAACTGTAATAATGAATTCTTTAGGATCCTAAAATTAGTTATTAATAAAAATTAAAATTACCATAATTTATAATAAAAAAATTATGATTCAAAATATTTAATCAATTTTATCAAATTCAATTCCTACTAGAGGAATAATATCTTTTAAATAAAACCAAAAATAGTGATGAAAATATATTTTTTGAGAAAATTAATTTTCCCAGAAAATAAGATCTTATTTGAAATATATGAATAGAAATAATAATTATATGAGTTTCAATTAAAAAATTATAATATATAAATATATTTTTATATATTCCAATTTAGGTGTTATATTAATTAATTTAAATTGAGAAAAATTATTCACCTTAAAAGGATTTTCATGAAAACGGGATTTTAGGCACTAAAAACTAATACCAAAACCTAGTATAAAAGAGATATACATGTAAATAATTGAAATATAAATAAATAAATAATACAAAATTTTAATATAAAATAAAATTAATAATAATAATGATATTGTCATATTACATAATTTAGTAAAATAAAATGCAGTTTTACAAAAATCAGTATTTTTTCAATAATTATTAAAGAATAAATATTTTCAAAAATTGACCATCAATTCACTATATTTTAATTTTCAAATATTTTTTTATAAAATTATATTCATTTTTATATTAAATATTTAAAAATTAGAGAAAATTATTTTAAAATAAGAAAGAAGAACTCGTTGAAACAGCTATTTAGAAAAAGTTATTTTTAATCATGTAGCTAAATTTTTTCAAATCCAAAATCAGTGAAAATATAAAAGTAATTAATTTTTTTGAATATATAATATAAAAAATATATTAAAATCATATAATAATAGTTTAAAATCTAGTTTTTTTATTTAGAAACACTTCATGCATATGAATTGTTTTTAAAAAATGAACATTTTCGTTGACATTTAAATGATTTTTATTTTCTTTTATAATAAAAAATGAATTTATTTTATTCATGCGAAATCCATATATTTTTCAAAAAGAATTAAGTACTATTAATACCCCTCAATTTAACTATATTGTCACGAACCAGATTGGGAACCGTATTAACCAGATAACCATGATGGATCTGACATGTCCCAAAGGACATTTTCGATCCCAAAGGGTTGGTGACTAGGAATCTCGAACAAAAAAAATAATGTTGAACGTTTTTTTCCTACAAACATTGTGGAAGTAAATAGAAACAACTCACAATGAATTCAAATGAATCTCCACTAGGAAAAATGATCTATAAGTCAACCAATAATAAATAATCCAATGTACAATAGAAAAGTATCATTTAAATAGGAAGATAAATAGCCCATATCCAAATGGACACAAATATCCATGTCTATAGATAATCATATAGAACCACCTCCATGTTGTGATTTATTCCCATTCAAACATCAATCAAGATAATCTAGAAATAACCGAAGGCCAAGTATGGTGTGATGTATTATCCTAGTTGGGTCTCACTAAGGATACCATAATATGTTTCCAATATTTAATTATCCAAATAATGTGGTTTATATTTTTGAAATAATCACATTTGACATTTCAAATGAATATTTTAGAAAATAATTATTTACTTTTAAAATGTTTTAAACAAATAAAACGAACATATTAAAACAAAAAATTATATAAATATGTGTATAGAAAATATAGGTCCAGAAAACAAATTCAAAAACATTATCACATATTTATATTTTTTATATAAGCAAGTTAGAAACAAGGTAATCGACCTATATGTATAATATTTCTAGGTTATGGGATCCTGAAACACATGTATAATGATAACAACAATGTTTACATATTTCCCTTGCGACTAGAAAATAGGACTCATTCACATCCACCAATGAAATAAAATGTGCCAAAAGAGTATGTTAATGTTATAAAGATTAAATATTATTCTAGGGAATTCCCATCATAAAGTGTGTGCCAAATAACTCACTAAATATTGTGTATTTCATGTACTCTATTACAAAATAATGATGGAAATTTATTTTAGACAACCTTAAAATACAGTTAAATCCCTATATTATATTTTATTAATTATAATTTTCAATTAAAAAACAAAAATTGATATTTATTAAAAAAAACTTTTACGAAGATAAAACCCAAAGGTTTCTATCAAAACAATTTTATGCCTCATTCCCAAATATCAATTTTAAATAAATTAGAAATACAATTCACAAAATTAATTTCATGCAATTAAATTAAATAGTTTAACTAAAACAATTTCTAACAATTTCATAATTTAGATTAAACAATTTAAATATACACAATTATCCATCAATTTAACTATCGAACCCCAATTCGATGATATTTTTGGTGTTCTTAATATCATTGAAATAATAAATTTTCAAAATCACCAATTAAATGAAATTGTTTTCAAAAAAAATCAAATGATAGTAATATCAATCATAACATATATTTAATTTCAATCAACAAATAAATTTAAATCTGGCAGTTTAAGTTTAATAAAAATTGGGCAACATTACTAAACAACATAATATATTTACTCTAGATCTCAACATATTAAACCATAGAATGGATTCTGCATGGATTATCTTTCATGGCCTTTCCCAGTGTGGCTTGTGCTGCAAATCCCTAAGCCAACACCCCATAGGTTAGGGGATTGAAACTAATGCAATGTAAGAATATACCTGACATGGGAGGACATAGTATAAGAAAATATACACTAGCACACAACTGGAAGACCATAAAAATGAAAAAATGTAAACATGGAACAACCATGAATAAATACATCTAAATCTCATAACTATAGTATTATACGATGTAGAAGAATGTAATAAAGGCAAAATTAAATCCCACCACAAAGAGTCCATAACACCAGTCCAACCTGAATGTAAGCATACTGCAACAGTATTCTAATAGACATATGAACATATATCAGTCAACCCAATCACACTATGAATGATCTAGTATAGGTGCACCTAGAACATCGTAAAAAAGGATATCATCTCCATAAGACATGATATGTGTGAGTAACCCCCATGCATGGGTGAGTATGAGAATACCTTTTTGGACACCCCAAAAACAAAAATCATTAAAATTGTATATAAATTCATCTCTAAATTTCAATATGTGTTGAAAATATATAAAAAAGTATATATATACTCAATTCATGACACAAAGTAAAGAGATAAGTCACAAACATAGTATACTATCCAAGGATTCCATCTCAGAAATTCCACAAAGCACTAATCTGGGAGAAATAACTACTGAGTATGATATAAATGATGACATTTAACTGAGAGGTTATACACATAGAATATCTTTGTGAACAATGATGATGATGGTCTGAAGATAATACAATACATATATAAGGATTACTACTGGGGAGATGGTGTGAAACTAGAATCAAAATCTTTAAAAAAATTCTATGTAGATTAGTGATTCCATTGTATTGTTGGTCACAGTGACACCAGGAACTACACTTAGGGAATAATGATGAATATAGGATCTCACTCAAGTATTCTTTGATGGATTCAAAAAACTCTCTATAGGATGTCCTACTAAAGGTATCAAATTCCAAGGAGTATGAAAGTATTCCATTAGAACTGTGAGGGAATGGATATGGGGAATGAACCCTAAAAAACATTTCCATGATACATAGGAAATGATATCCAAGACATGAATAAAGGATTATATGGTTTGTATTAGGGGCCACACAATGTATCCCTTGACGTCAGGTACTCCCCATGTGAACGACAAGCTTCTCAATCCCTGTTTGTGTAGTACTACATGACTTGTTGGTTTTTGGTGTAGTTTACCAATGTTTTAGTACACAGATCCTACACAATTATGTCTCCCATGTTCCAATACATTTCCTAGCATGTGTACCTGATCCAGGTCATGTCATGTGGGGGGGGGGGGGTACACAGTATGTAGGAATCGTGTACTCCACCCCATGTCACCATATTCTCTGATGTATATTCCTTGTATCCACATGGGACCACATACATTGTGGGTCTTACCACATGTCATGTGATGTTTGACTCCCTTTGAAAAAAATTTATGTTGATCAGATGACACAACATGCTGTGTAATCCCGGGTAAAATATTGGGTGGTTTGTGACTTTCCTGAATCACGTGAACTTCACTCGTGCACAAGCTATAATTCGATGACCATTTAACCATGAAATCTACGAACCAGTTCATCCAAGTCTTTCTATCATCATGAAATGTGTTTAATAACCATATCTTCCCTAAAGATGTATCAAATAGTTGTTATACATAGTGTGATGAAGAATTTTTAAGAATGAAAATCTAGGTATCCTCTGTCATCTATATAACTCCATATTTTTCTTTTATCACACCTCTGTCATGCTGTGATCATACCAGATCCATGATATTTGATCATTTTGATAATAAATTGGTTCTCAATGACTGATTTTTTGGGAGTTTATTGAGTCATGGACCAAATGAAGAACCCCCATGACAAACGATGAATGGGAGAATAAAAACACAAGTAAGGATTTGATGAAACAATAAAAATTGATGTTTTTTTGTCATGATCTATCTCCCTTAGAATTAAATATAATGAAATATAATCATAAATATAAAACTCTGGTCAATACCCCCAAAAATAATCCCATACCACAAGATGATTGAACCATAGATATATCTGTCCATTGATTAGTTCAATTTACTTATAGAGTTCGAGAACTAGGATTAAAAAAAATAAATAAATATGCACTCCCACATTTGGGATCATTCAAAGATGAAGTACAATTTTTGAGTTTATATTGTATGCATGATCCATCAAATTCTTCTTCAATCAATCATTAATCCAATATCTCATCACTGTCTACATGAGAGAATTCATCCAACATTCTCTCAACAGATCTTTAATGGAAAATGTATTATGTATCAAACGCAAGAATTATCCCATATAAGTCTATTTAAATACATAATAATCATTATGTCAACAAAAATAATTTAAATAATTTATACAATTGTTTTATTCATTTATGTTCCCATGATTAATTATCCACAAATGACCCACACTGACTAATTTTAATTTTCCCCAAGGATAAACCTCACATTCTAATCAAAATGTTTCCATAAGAGTTCTGATCATTGAACCTATGGATATTTTATTCCACATCCTAAGAATAACACATCATCCCTGAAAATTATCTCAAAAAATAATCCATATAATACCCAAAAAATAATAAATGGAAATCCAAGAAATTACATTCCATTCAACATATGGATTTTCATCCCTGAAAATCCAAAACAAGGGATACTCAAAAGGATGTGGGTACTCATCACGAATCACAACTTCCCACTAACACATGATCTCCTAGAGATCACCATAATACCATCAGTCAAACAATAAAATAATCAATCACACAAAAAGGATCCTCTCATGATGATCCTAGATCCCTACCATGTACTTATAAAATTTTGATCCATCCTCAATGTCTACCTCACCGTAGTTGATAACGTGTGATGGTTCAAACAGATACCTCCATAGCTAGGACATGTGGAAGACAGTGTGTACATGCTTTAATTTTATAGGTAGATCTTAAAGGTACAACACCTCACCAAATCTATGCAGAATCTGGAAAGTGATGATGAACCTTGGGGATAACTTACCATCATAGGCAAATCACTTCAATCCACACAGAGGTGAATCCAATAGTAACTAATGGTATCCTTAGATGAACTCCACCTTCTTATATAAACTATCAAAATTAAATCTTATGATGGATTTTTTAGTCTTCATCCACTCCTAGATGATCTAAAACTTCTTTATTGTAACTCTTACCAACTCTGGGATCATTATTGCCAACTCCCCTTCGCCAGTCCTGCTATGTGGTGACCAGTAGGTTCACCACTAAAATTCATTGAATGTTTCCATAATCATGGTAGAAAGGTATCTATTATTATACTAAAACCCTACCAGTGTTTGGTGATCCTCCCAAATATGTAAAACCATTAATATGCAAGCTCGTATCATGTCAACTTGAACCTCAATGGTCCTCTCAGTCTGGCCATTAGTTTGTAGGTGAAATGTTGTGCTCATGAATAATTGGGTCCCTTATGCCTCTTTTAATCCATTCTGTAACTAGGATATAATGTGATCATCATGATCATAATAAACATTCCATGTAACTCTAGGGAGTCAAAATATCTCATGTATGTAGTGGAATCCTATAAAATCTACAAAAAAAATTCCTCAAATTGCTAGGAAGTGGTTTGACATGGTGATTCGATCTACGATCTTCTAGATGATATCATACCCCTGGAATGAATGTTGTAATACGATAAATATGTCTACAGGTATCCCATCCCACTTCCAATCTTGCACCTAAAGGGGTTTAGCTAAATCTGAGGTATCATTTTCTTCATCATTCAACTACTAAAAAGTAATCTATCAAGAGAAAAAATCTTCAATTACTTTCGTCAATCCTTTCCCCAAATCGTACATCAGTGGTCTTGGAACATCTTCCTCGCACCTAGATGTAACAAAAATAGTGATGTAAGAAACTCTAATAGAACCTCCTCCCAAAACGTCACTTGTACCCCCATGTGCCCTCTGAATAAAATATTTCTCTCCCCAACATTTGAAAATACATCAGTAATATTCCTTGTGGATATATTAGCACATAGGGTCTCATAGTTAGTATGTCCAAGATTTACCTCCATATATTTATATAAGAGTGGATGGGTGACAACCATCCATTAGAGGTAAGATGCTCCATATCCATCTACAATGGATAAATATAAAAGGAAAACTACTCCAATACCTGAGTCATCAACTATGAATGATATCTCCTGCTAAGTGAATCTAGAACAATGGTCCCCTTACAAGGAGATACGAAATGTAGAAGTCATAATACTTGTGGTACTATAGAAATTTACTTTTCTAATGTTATGATCATTCTAACAAATGTTATATTTGAAAATATATTGATTAGAGTAGATGATAAATTTCTCTCACATCATACACTGTCACCACATTGTCAAAGAGAATAATTTCTTTGGTAATTCAAGATCATGTATCACATTTTTATTCTCATGTGTTCTTAATTGTCATGAACCATAGGTTATCACTTCATGTTAATGCATCATAACACAACCGATCATGGTTGTTGATAAATTTAGTAAAACAAAATACTTGATACCTTCCTCCAGAAATCTAAATATTGGAGTTCTCATCGAACACCTACTTAACTCTTGGAAGCCTCTATTGAACCAATGAATTCATCAAAGGCTAAACCATTCGAGTAAAATATTTCATGGGTGCTATTATTCTGGAGATATCATGTCTGAATTTATGATAATATCTAGCCCAAAAATAATGTTATTATACTCATCCAAACCCATTGGTGGCTCCCAAGCTAACACCACATTGACAATTTCTAGGTCCACTACCACTCCATCTACTAAGTCATTGTTTCCTATAAAGTGGGATTACTGAATCCATAAAATGGAACATTTAGATATTTCTAAAATATTTTTCTCCTATAGTACGGCCAAAACTATCTTTTTGTATCTCATGTTCTCATCCTCAGACACTAGGTAGACAAGGATATCATATATGAATCCTACCACAAGTTGGTCTAAATAATTCTCAAATATCTTGTTCATGAGGCCCAAGAGAACTAGTAGGAAATTTTGTTTTAAAAAGGGAGTAATCAAGCACTCATAGAGAATATAAATACATTTGAATTACATATTTGGTATATCCTTGTCCCATACTCTCAAATGGAGATATCCTGTAGAAGAATATTATTTATTAAAAATCATGCCCCTCTAAATTGACCATATAGATTATTCATACTCGGTAGTGGGTAGGTATTCTTTATTGTAACTTGGTTCATGAACCAGTAGTCCACACACTACCTTGGTATCCCGTATTTCATCTTGGAAAATCCAAACAGGGGCTACCCATTGTAAAAAATTGGGTCAAAAAAATATCTTCCACTGAATACCCTCCATATCCCCCTCTCCTCACGAGTATTTGTGGGATTCATATGATAATTTGGTATAGATATCCATGCCATAATAGTTTATTGATCAATGAAAAATTCTGTCTCTTAGTTGGGAGGTAAACGTAGAAAATCTTTATGGAATATTTCAATGAAATCCCCCACTACTATATGAATCTATGAACTCATAACATCAACATCACCAAGTGATAGTCCATCCAACTTATGACTAATATATTGTACCTTCCTATGCATGATTCCATTCTACTCTGCATGTGTTTCACATTCAGCAACCTGGGAGAACCTAATTCCATCTCTATAGACACACCACACCCTTCACCTAAATCATTCAAACTAGGAATGAACTATAGAAAACCAATACATTTCAAGATTGAAATCATAAGGCCCAAAACTACAATCAAGAGATTCAAATGGAAACACTTGCCTCCAAGGGTCAGGTCACAATATCATTATATGTGTGTGATCTATGAATCTTCTCTAGTATATGTCTATATGAATAATGGTTGATTCAAAGGTTCTAACAAAATCTCAATGTATCAGACAAATCTACGAGGCAAAAAAAATGTTTATAACATTTATCTTTTACTTATAAAGCTAATTTATAAAATGAAATACTCATACATTGAATCATTAATAGAGACTCTAGGTAATAAGATTCGACCACCTGCAACAGTCCCCACCCCTATGCTCCAGCACCCTAATCCTGGAATTAACCACCATGGGGTGGTGGTGGTAACATGTAAAATCATTGAGGACCTCCTACTGCTCTCCTAGTTCATTTTAAATTCCGTCAACCCTATAATCTGGCATTATCATGTCATTGTCTCTACATATATGGCCCATCCATGATATCTCAATATACTATATAGTTGGTTGGAAATATCGAGCAAGGGGTCTCCTACTATTATGTAATTTTCAGCTCCACTCCCTGGACTAGATAGAGCTACCCTGTGAGCCACGAACTGTATATCCTCTATGACAGGACCTACTTAAGAAATGTCTCCCATTTCATCGAGCCAGAGACTGACATCGTCTCCCAGATTCTTAAGTCACTTCTCGTTTATTCCATCTTTTTACCACCATAGGTTGTATCTTCTATACAATAATTTTCTCAACCACAGTAGATTGATCTAGCAACCCATCATCAAATGTAATTCATAGAGGTATAAATAAGGATCATATTTCTGTATAGAGAAATATCTCGAAGGACTGAGCCATGATGAAATGTTCTCTAACTATATCCATCGAGTACATGAAGATGTTGGTAAAAGACCATTAATACTCACCACGTTACTATCTTCCCAAATGGAGTTATAGAATATCTGGGATAGACAAAACCCTCAACGTATCTGGTGATAATACTATCTAAAAAGGATATCTAACTCTTTTTTATAAATATATTCCTTATCATATGACTAGGTAACAAAACCCCACCATCACATTGTCGAACTATGAAGAAGGATCACTGCAAGGACCACCATATGATCAGCTGGTGTCCTGATTACATGGAATACTCAGGTCACAACCTCATGCTAGTCCTCAATTGCTTGTGGTTAAAGCTCACCTTAGATAATAATAAAAACATCTTCATGATCATGCTACTAAGTCCTAGTTAGAATACATCATAGAGTTATCCCAAAACAATCACGAATTATAGTTTCCAATGATTACATCTGGAGATATGGCTAATGAAGTGAATGTAAACCATAAACATTTATTATATGATGAATGTTCCATTTGGTTCGTTGAAACAAATTTTCTCATGTGCGGAGAAGAAAATTTGGTGTTCAGAGTCATGGTTAATGGATACGATGACAGTCAAACCAACACTAGAGTCACTGAAATGAAGTTAGACCACGAATCACATAAAATTGTTTCCAGAATCCTATACCACGGAATCCAAATCCTAATGTAGAACCAAGTATATTTTATACCACTATTTCATGTCCCTCCAAAATGGGGACCATGATGGGACTCCCTATTCCATATTCTTATAGGACATTGAATGCATACTATAACTGAGTAGGTATATCACTGGCATAGGAGGTCTTAGCCTATGTAACTGTACACATGAACACATCCCCAAGCCCATAAAAAATTGTTAAATGTAAAAAGGGAACAAAAATTAATGCATACATCAAGGTACCACAAACAGATTACAATAACAAGTAATATAATGTAAACATGGACAAATACAAAGCCAACACAAAGATTCTATAACACAAGTCCATCTTGAATGTAATGGTACTGAGACTACATCCAGAAACCCATAGGATCCCACATCGATCTTTCTTTTCTCACTAAGATCTATCTAGTCATTATCCACCTAAGACACTATAAAAAGGGAGATCATCATCACAATAAAAGATGTATGGGTATGGAACATTCATGGTGTTTTAAAAATTAATCCATACGTCACATTGATAGCACAAAGGCAACAAAAAAGAAATGAAAAATCATCTCTATACATATATATGTCTACATCACATATAAAATGAATATCCAAATATAATCAATCAATGATAACTAGTCTATAGGTCCATTATAACCGTACTATACCGAGATAGGATTCTTGTGTAAAATTAAACAAACCACTCATCTGAGACAAGACAATCATGAGTTTGATATCAATAATGATGTCCGTCTAAGAGGTACTTCTTTGTCGGTATCTTAATGGGAAAGAAAACACTAATTGTATGAATAGAATATGACACATAGATGCAGATCACAACTTGGGACATCTTGGTATACCTGAAACTCAATCTAGACTAACATTCTATGTAGAGGATAATCAACCTTGTAGTGTTGGTCATGAAGATACAAATAACTCCACATAGAGAACACTGATGAATAGAAGATCTTACTCAAGGGTTCTCAAAGGGATTCCAATACCTATATCAAGGAATTATTACTAAATGGATAATATTACTATATGTAATAAATGATTCCATACCATCCTTCAGTGAAAGGATATGTGGATTGTACCCTAACAAAACATTCTTATGATAAAGGGGACAAGAGATTAGACCCCTGAACAAAGGAGTACACGGTGTGTAGTAGGGGTAACAAATCATGTCATATGCCCCCATGTCCTACCCATGTGGACGACCTGTGTCTCAAGTCATGTCTGTGTAGTATTATGTTGTCTTTAGGCTACTCGTATAGTCTATCAGTGTGTTTGTACATAACTCCAACCCATCAATGTCTTCTGGTGTACCCGTATAGGGCTTATCCCATGTACTTGGTCCATGGTTTTTCATGTCGGGGGAGTACACAATGTGTAGGAATCCCATGTACACCACCCCATCAACATTTATTATCTAAATCACACAATGAGTATCTAGGAGGGACCACATGTCATGTTGTTGGACACACACTATTTGATGTATAACTTCCTCCAGAAACCCTAGCCGCCACTAAGAGGTCCCCACACACTATTTAATCGTGGATTACATTCTATGTGGTTTTATATTTTCTATAATTGAATTTAATTCTCCAGCTCACCTTATCTACTATCATCCTTCAATCCGATAATTATTTTTACCATGAGTCCACCGATCTAAGATAATCCATTCCATCTCATCATCAAACAATGCATTTTATCAACATATATTCCTATTAAACCTGTCAAACCATTATTCATCATTGTGTAACAAAAAAAACATTGACGATGGAAAATTTGGGAATCCTCTTTCATCTTAATCACTTCATATCCAATATCCAAACTCCAATGTGTTGTACTAATAATAGATACATAATATAAGATTGTTCTTCCCAAAAACTCATTCGCAATGAAAAATTTGTTGGGATTATTTTGGGTCATGGGAAAAAGGAAGAATTCCCATGATAAACAATGAATGTGGATTAAAATAAAAAAAAACATATTTTATGAATAAACTATGACTGATGTTTGTGTAGATCTCGATTTGTCATTGTTTGATTGAATAGTAAATAAATCAAATCATAAAAATAAAACTACCCTCACAACCCTGCAAGATAATACTATGGAACTAGAATATTGAACTAAAGATATATTAATTCATTAATTGAATCAATTATGAGTAAAATTGAATAACATTTAAAAATGGAAAAAAACATGCCCTAATTTGATTTGTATCAGTCATTGACAAAGAACAATAGTTGTTTCATTGTTGTAAGAATGATCATTCGAATATGTGGTGCATCGATCATCATTCCATGATCTCTTCATCATCCACCTTAGATATTTCATCCAATGTTCTCCCAATGGCTCTCCAATGTTTCCATTGTTATATAGAAAACTGTGGGATTTGACCATAGGCATCTACTTATAGTCAAAAAAATATATTTTTCAGAACATGAATTAAAATAAATAATTAAATTATTTTATTCATTTTCGAGCCTATGATTAATTTTCTATAAATGAACCATAATGACTAATGATAAGTTTCTATTAGGATAATGATCATATTATGAGCTCAAAAATTCCATCAGATATCAAATATGGGTATTTTTTTGGTTGTTATTCCATTATTTTTGGTAAAATGTCTCATGCATGGATATTACTATATTTATGTATTGAAAAAATTTATTCTGGACTCACCAGTCCATGGAATCATAAGATGTCTCAGTCATTCAGAAATTCCTAAAGGACTTCTTCTTTCTTTATTATTTTTGATAATCCTTTTTTCCAGGGGTGAGGTGGAACCGTTTTACAGCCTGAAGGAATAGAGAAGATTACATGACTCATAGTTCTTAGGTGAAATCAACCATACAAGACAACATAGAACTGCTGCTCCCCAACATATGTCATGATATCAGCACTGCAATGACACAGGGATAGTCAGCTTTTTGTCCTATGAAAATCTACACAAGATCAGTACCGATGGAAAATCCATACACTTTCATTCATCTAATTCTTGTTAGATCTTCTCTAGTTAATGCACCTTCCCTGAATCCTCATCTTAAGGATTCTCCCTTGTATTATACCTAGTACATCTGCATTCATGTAGCTTGATGACCTTGGGGTGGCCCTATGGACTAATCGTGGTCTGATGTCCTTGAGAAAAACTATAATTTTTTATGTTATATTTATTGATTATAAATTGAAATGATAATGAATATTTAATGAAGAAATAAGAGTCGATGATCTCATCAAGAAGAATATTGTCATACAATGCCCATTTTTTAGAACATGTGTCA
This sequence comes from Viscum album, assembly GCA_963277665.1. NCBI lineage: Eukaryota > Viridiplantae > Streptophyta > Magnoliopsida > Santalales > Viscaceae > Viscum > Viscum album. The sequence goes on along the minus strand of OY728165.1, from coordinate 986,788,067 downwards.
GAGGTAGAATCATTGGCCTCCTCTGTAGACCAATCTTAAAATGGTCTTTAATAATTTAAGTATGAATTCAGTCGTCTTTAGGAGAAATTCATGTTGGTTGAAATTATAACTATTGATATGTTATCTGAGCGGCCAAAGAAGTATTTCAATATCACAAACCTTATCCTTAGGTCTTATGTAGGTCTTATTAGAGTTTATGTATCAATACCTTAGATACATAATTAATAAATCCATCTGTGTAAATAAAATTTTTTTCTATCATTTCTGTTTAAAGAATTGTTTTCCTTAATGAAATAAAATTTTACAAATTCATTGTTTTCAAATAGAATTTTTAAAATATAGAAAAGACATAAATGTGTATAATAAGTTATAATGTTTTTATTAATAGATAATACAATGGAATAAAATTATAAAAGCACCCTAGTTTAATTACCTATCATAAAATAATTTAACTCTTTTAGAAATTTTACTATACAGTTTCCTAAGAATATTCAATTTACTATTATTTTAAATAATTAACTATTTTAGAGTTAAAAGATATATTATTATATTTAGATAATTATTATGAGAAAAAAAATTCATTTTTTAATTTATGATGTCAATATTAGGTTGTGGATAATTTATGAGATTATTATAAAATGTTTTCTTTTTAAATGAATAATAAAAATAATATTTTTGGCATTCTATGTGTTTAATCACATGATAATGATTTATTTTATAATTTAACAATATGGAACATGATATTTCATGAAATTAAGTTATCAGGTCTCCCATGTGGTCAATTCCATGGGAGCATAAAATGGAAAAGCCCATGATTTTTTAAATACAATTATTGAGGTGTCCTCAGACATTATTAAAAAACTCCCTATCTTTTACTATAAATACTCACCCATTCCTTCTTTTCCTATCATTCCAAAATAATCACCCTCAATGAAATTATATTATTACCTCCAATGAAGTACTCCCAATGGGTCTTCATGATGTCAATGTCTATATCATAGATTATTAGAACTTACTCTTCAAGGTAATGGAAATATCAATATCCCTTTACCTTTCAATTAACTTTTCATGTTGTATGTATTTAAAATTTCCATAAAATTTTCTTATGTACATTTTATACAATCCCATTAACATATTAATATTCAATTATTAGTGGGAGACCCTTATCGTATTTCCTTTTAATGTTTTCTAAAACCATATTTTATAGCTATTATGCTGTTGAATCTTCAACTCAATATTTCAAACTTTTATCACGAAATTATCTTATTTACTTTTGTGAATACCCACCCATCTATATTTTATAGGGTTATTACCATATATGTAATAATGATCTATTTTAATTTGGGGATTTACATACATGAAATCCTCTTTCCTTTTCTATATGTTTAAAATGACAAAAGGATCTTATTTTTTTTACTTCTTAAAATGCCAGGATTTTGAGATGATTCCCATTTATTTTAATCTATATGGGGTATTTATGAAAAGATTGATAATGATATATGTGGACGACATAAAAATAATTTTTTAAGGGTTCACCAATATCATTCTCTAATACATTGGTTAAAGAATTTAGTCTCTAGAGAAGACATTTGTTAATATACATTGGCCAACAACCTCTGTAATTTTTTTGAATCTGTGGGAAGGACATTGTTGATATTCTTATGAAATTATAAATTAAATGTTGTATCACATTATCATGTTATTATTCTAGTAGTTATTATAGTGATATTTCACATTCTCATGGATTTATGAAATTCTTCATGTTCATATTAATATCCCTCATGTTCACATGTAAATTATATCACATATTTCCCTTACTAGGACTAATTCTCAACATTTATATTGATGTATTTCTCCAGGTTATGAGTTATAGTAATTTTACATATGATGAACAAATTAAAATCCATTCAAGTTTATTAGAATAATTTTTTTATGTTTTCTCTGATTATGTACCTCATTTCCATGACACTATAAGTTGAAGATACTATATTTATAAAATTTAGTGAAATTATATGTAATACAAAGGTGGTATTACATAGTTGGTATGAAAGGACTGTTTAGTTATTTTTTGAAATTTTTATTTGATAACATTACGAAAAACCCTATAGAATTTTATTAATATAGAAACATTTCCTTGAATTTTAGTGAAATATTATGTCAGTGGTTTCCAAAAAAAGAAATCCTTGTCTGGATATGAAATAATGGGTGTGGTTCTGGAATAGATATATCTAGGCCCTAACTCCAAAAACACCACATACATCTAGACATGAATATGAAATAGTTCTAGACAATGGGGTTTGCTGCTCTTCGATATAGACACTCTTAGGGTATATGTTTGCAAAATTAGAAGCATTTTACGAATCATTAAGAAGTATTTATAGAAAATTTAATTTATGATTATGAATAATATGTTTAATCATAATGTTTGAAGTTGTAAAAATAATTTAGAGTTTTAAGATTCTCTAATGAGTCATGTTTTAAAATATGTTTTTCTTCTTTTAGAAAAAAGTGGGAAATAGGAAGAAACGTGCTAATGGTGATTGAAACATAATATGCACTCATGGTCCTTCACTAGAAAAAATATTAGAAACATTCATTTGAATGATGATGAAAATGACTCCTGATATGGAAAATTTCATGAATAATGTTGTGTTATCAATTTCACTAAGAAGGGAACAAGATTTTGTTGACTTCTTTATGCACTGTTGAGAACAATTGTATAGTGGATCTACCAACCCATTCATTTTGGAACATTGGGGAAGCTATATAGAAAATATGTATTTTTTACATTGAATTTATGACCAATAAGATGTCACAGTGGATTTATATCTCTTATAAGGAGAAGAAGATCATTGGTCGGTGATAATTAAAAACACAAGGTGAAGAGTGGAGATAGATGCTATGGAGTGGGAATAGTTTAGAGTGATCATATTCAATAAATATTTATATCATTCAATGTGAATGAAAATAGAAAATGAATTTCTAGTGCTGAAGAGGACGAATAATGAATCTATAGAAAGCTGTGAGATGAATTTCACTAGAATTTCACAATAAACCATTAGTTTTTTCATTAATCATAATGGGAAGGCTGATAGATTCTTCGGTGGACTAATATATATTTTATGAAATAATCTAGAAAACTGAGACTACGAAATATATGATGAGACCATACAAATCACTGTAAAAGTTGAGATGGAGTTTGGTAAGTCATATTTGTCCCACTAATTCAATGAAAATAACAGATCCTTGGATCCAAACATGTTTAGTATCATTGACCAAGAGAGAGGAGGAATGGAAGTTCAAATTTCTACATTGCATTAATTTGGGACAATTATTCAAGTAACTACCTTATTGGGTGTTAGAAGTGTTATATGTGTGGAAGAGATATCCATATCTCTTGAAATTGTTGTAGTGGGGTGAAGGATCAACTTCTAAACATTATAGTTAATGAGAAGATTGTACAGTCCCTACCTGAAGTCCAATGCTTCAGGTTGGAACAACTTGTGAAATTTTCAATCACTCACCAAATATGATATCATTTGAGGGAAATCACCATCATCCTCATCATATGCCAAGGGAGGAAGGTCTTACATTTACTATAATGATGACTAAAGTTAAAGATATAAATTATGTTGTAGAAGGTACTCTCATTTTTATCTCATATCTAGCATGTACATTGTTTGATTTTGGTTCTACTCATTCATTTAATTCCTCTATGTTTTTAAACAATATAGAATTAATCCTTGATCTGATAAAAGTAGAGTTACTACTCTAGACTCTAGTTAGGTTATCCATGAATCAACATTGTGTATAAATCTTTTATTTACTTTAGTGAGCATAATATTATCACAAATATATTATTCATTCTCATTATGGAATTCAAAAATAAACTAGGGATGTATTGGGTATCAATGTTTTATGATAAGGTCAAATATAGAAGTAAGGTAATATCAGTATTCTTGAAAGTATGACCAACATTTATCTTTCAAGAAGGGATATTTCAAATTGATCTATTTCAATAAGAACCTCCTATTGCCATCTTTTTTGAGTTGAATAATGAATAAGAAGAAAGAAATGAGAGTATAAGGATGGGGAATGTCCACATCGCTATAATATACATTGATGTTTTTCCTAAGGAGATACCTAGACCTCCCTTGGAATGATAGGTAGGGTTATTCATTAAACTAGTACCTAGTTCTCATCCAATATCATGTAACCCACATGGAATGGAAAATGTAGAGGTAGGGGAATTAATCAGTGAACTCCAATATCTTTTGGATAAATGGTTTATCCGACCATGTGTCTCTCTATGGGGATCACCTATTATCTTTTTTAAAAAGAAGGATGCATCATTGCATGTATCCATTGATTATATAGAACTAAATGATATCAAAGTGACGAACAAATACCATCTTCCATGAGTTGATGAAAATTTTGACCAGCTTCGTGGGGATCAATTTTTCTCCAAGATTGATAATTAATAAGGTTACTATAAATTAATCATGATGAAATAATATATTCCACAAACCACTTTCTGATAAAGATATGAGCAATATGAGTTTATTGTTATGCACTTCCTCTTGACTAATTCACCTAATAAATTTATGAATTTGATTTATAGATTCATTAAAGACAACAATGATAATTGTTTTTTAGTTTTTATTGATGATATTATGATATATTCCAAATGTTTAGAGGAGGATGAGGATCATCTAATGGTAATTTTTCAATCTCTACATAAGGTTATGATTTTTTGAATGTTCTAGAAATGTGAATTTTTATTTCAATATGTTTCTTTTATACGGAGAATTGTAACCAATGAAGGAATACCAATTGACCCTGTAGAGATAACTTATATAGAGGTGTGTCCTCAGCCTATAACTATAACTATGATACATAGTTTCCTTGGATTATTGTGATATTGTAGGGGGTTTGCAGAAAATATTCATGACATTCTTGTTTATTAACCATGTTAACTTGAAAATGAATCAAGTTCATCTAGAAAATAGAGTGGTAAGAATGTATCTATGAGAATAAGAATAGATTGGCTACTCCACACGTGTGAAATTTACCATCTATTAGAGAAGTATTCGTTATTTTTAGTGATGCATCCTTGATTGGGCATAGGTGTGTCTTCATGAATAATGTCAAGGTGATTTCATAAGAATCCCAACTGCTAAAGCTCCAAGAGGAGAATTTTCTGGAAAATGATATAGAGCTAGGTGTGATTGATTTTTCTTTCAAGATAATTAGGAAAAATGCTTATGGGGAGAATTGTTATATATACATAGATCATCAATGCTTAATTTATATCTTACACAAAAGTAATTGAACATGTGATAAAAGATATAGTTGAAGAATCTTAAATACTATGATTGTTCATTTCATTATCACCCTATAAGAGAATACATAGATTTTTATGATTTATGTAAAAAGAGCATGTTGTTATGTCAATTACGAGGATTAAAAGTGATATCTTCATTGAATTTCTAGTTAAACAATACATGGGAATTGTAAGGGATGGGATATCATGAACATTCTAACAATTGATTTCTCAACAGTAATTATAATATAAGATCATGAAATCACAAAGATAAGAACCTTTGTTTGAGACGATGATTGAGGCTATGAATGATATTATGTTTCTATAGTTAAATATTGATCATGAAGGTGTTCTAAAATTTCGTACAATAATATGAGTTCAATAAATTCCAGAAATAAAGAATGAGATGATGGATAAAGCACAGAAATCTACATTATTTATACAGTATCAAAGTAATAAAATGTATAGAAACCTTCCTGATCATTATTGGTGGGATACCATGAAAATGGATATTTTTAAATTCAGAAAAAGGTTCCGGGTGTGTCAGAATGATAATTCAGAGAGACAAATTATAAAAGGGTTATTGAAACCACTACCCATAAATTTATAAATGTGGGACAATATCACTATGGACTTTTTCCTGATCTCCCAAGAAGATACAAATGAAACAATGTGATATGGGATATACTAGGCCATCTCAACAAAACTTCCCATTTCATCAATTTTTGGGAATTATTTTCTTTTGACCAATTTTCCATGATTTACATTTGAGAAGTGGTAAGGCATCATTGGGTACCACTCTCTACAATATATTATTTAGATCCAAGGTTTATATCAAAATTTTGGAGACTTTTCGAACATGAATTGAGTACTAGATTGATTTTTAGTATGAACCAACACCCCCAAAATGAAGTCCAACATGAAAGGACCATTCAAACACTCAAGGAAATGCTGAGAACATTTCAATGTAATTTAAAAGTGGACGAGATCAACATATCAAATTAGATGAGTTCACATAAAACAATATCTTCCATTAGAGAATTAAAATATTACCCTATGATAATATATATTGGATGTGATGTAGAACTGATAATTTCTAGGATGAAAATGGTGGGAGAAAGAATCATTGGCCTAATCTTCTGAAAGATACTATAGAAAAGGTTCATTCCATCCAAGAACATATAAAGGCTTCTTAGAGTCAGCATAAATTCTATGCTAACAATTGTGAAAGGGACTTTGAGTTTGATGTTGGTGACATTTTCTTCCTTCAAATTTCTCAATTGATGTGACTTAGGTTGTTTGGGATGAAAGGGAATATCTTCCCCAGGTATATTGGCACTTATTAATTCCCTGATAGCATAAGAGTAGTGGCCTATATGATTTAAATTCCACAAAATGAATCACATGTTAATTATTTTTTAAATGTATTTCTCTAGAGAAATTTAATACTTGGACCCTAACATATAATGAATCTAAAAGTGGTAAAATTAGAATATTATCTATCTTATGATGAGAATCCAGTGGTATTCAAGGACTATAGAGACAAGGCTCAATGCAACAGGAAAACCAAACTTATGAAAGTGTTGTGGAGGAAACACAAATATGAAGAAGCCAAATGGTAACTGGAGGATAAATCAAGGTAGAAGAACCCACCAATTTTTCACTTATGGGGTTATAATTTGATATTTTGGGGATGAAATTTCACAAATAAGGAATAATGAAATGACCCAAATTTTATTTTATTCTTAAAATATGTATGTTTTACAATGTCACAATAAATAAAAAATTAAATGTAAAAATTAAATGTTATCATCGTGTTTTGACCATAATATGACAATTGATTATTTTGACTATTGGAAAAAATAATAGTTATTTATGTTTTAATAGTTATATATATATATAAATGATGATAGATAAATAATGAAGATATATGTGTTAATGACATCATATAGTAGACTCTTTCCATAAAAATCTAATTTTGTAGAACATGGTTAAGAGGTAGCATCACTGGGCTTTCCCCAAGACCAATACTATGATGATATTCCTCAATTGAAGCATGAAAACAATTTCATATTTGGGGAAATTGCCACTAACAATTTGTCATCTGAGCCAACCCATGAGTCTTTCACCGTTACACACCTTACCCTTAGGTTGAATGATGGGGATATAAGAGGAAATGTGTCCTAACATTATATTTTTAAGGAATAAATACCTTTTTATAATTAAAATTATTCTCCCATAATTTCTATTTTAAGAATAATTTATCTTAGAAAACTTAAATTTTATAAATTTATTGTTTTATAACAGAAATTGTAATATATGTAAATTAAATCAATTTTTATAATAAAGTATAATATAATGAATATTATTTTTTATAATTAAATAATAATATAAAAACACTCATTTTTAATTGGAAATGATAAAATAATATCATTTTTTACAAATTTTACTATGAAGTTTACTATGAATTTTCTATAATAAACTATTTTTAAAAATTATGTATTTTATATATAATTTTCGAATTAATAAGGCCAATATTTGGTTGCAGTGATTGTAGGGGTCTAAAATAAATATTTTTGTTTTTAGATGTGTATTAAAAATATTGTTTTTATTTTTTAGTGTGTTTAACGATATCATAATGATGTAATAAGAAATTCTACATTCTGGTTGACTCTTGTGCATTTAAATATGAAATATGGTTTCCCATGAGGATAATACCATTGGAAAATACCATGTTAAATCCCATAGATTTGGAAATACCACTAATGAGGTGTCCCAAATGATTTAAAAAAAACTCCCTCTCTTTTATTATAAATACCCACAAATTAATTTTTTTCCTATAATTACAACATCATCCCCTTGATTTGATTATATTATTACCTCCCATGATTTCCTCCCATGATTTCCTCAATCCCCTAAGGTCCTAATCATAGTGTATTAGATGTTAGTATACATTGTAATGGGAATATCAACGTTTCGTTTTATTAAAATTTAAATTTTATTTGAAATGTCTTTCATGATTCAATTCATTATTCTTTTCTACATTTTATTCTATCCATTTAATATTTTTAGTGTAATTTTTGAGTGGTAGAACATTTTCACCTCTATTTTTAATTTTTTCTAGAAAAATATTTTATAGCTATTTTGTTACCAGAATTTCGTCCCAAAATAGCTATCTTTTAATCAATAAATAATTTTATTTTCTTCTATGAATACGAAAACCTACATATTCTCTATGGTTATAAAAATATATATCAAAATGATCTTATTTATTTCATGGATTATCAATGTAGAGACCCAAATCATGACGTACATGGAAATTACATTACTTTAGTAGAATACTTAATACATAACAAAAACAAACACCTAATGGCCGTAATAGTTTAGTGTCATTGAAACTCTGTAAAATAATCTTCTAATCACGATAAAAGTTCTTCAACCTCTTGCATACATATATTCATCTTATGTTTTATTACCTAAAACATTTCTTTATATACTGGGGGAAATAAAAAATTAAAAGGGTGAGCTCAAATTCTCAATAAGGGTAAGCATGGAAAAAATAAAACAAACCATATACATTTGAACGTCAAAACTCAAACATACAGTTTAAACCTCAAAATCATGAGTTGTGAAATAAATCTTGGCAGTACATAAGGTATAGATCATAAAGGACCATCAATCATGATAAAATAGAATGGTAATAAAACATGTAATTGTTTCAACCATTAAGCACATGATATGATTTACATAGTAGAAAAGGCAATGCTTCCAATACCATATTAGATGACATTGTCCCTTCCTGAATCGAGTTCACTCCTCGTTCCATTCCTATATCACTGAACGAGATCAACTTACCATTCCAGCCATGTCAATCTCTTTAAATATAGAAATTTACCCAATGAATTGAAGGGATATATAGGTCTCACCCATCACATAATGAAACCATTCTTACATGTGGCACAAAATAAACATAAAACATTCATCATAACCAAATTAATAAAATGGGTTTCATAAACATCATCTCATCATCAACTAATCTATATTAAACAAATGGATATCATTTTATCATAAGAAAAAATCACACCATGTAAATAATATAGAAATTATACATGAAACCTAATCATGCTAAATAATTTCATCATAGATGGAAAATAGTTTTGATAAAACATATGAAATGATTTATTGAGGAAAATATCCATTCTTCTTAAAAGTCATTTTTGTTTCACAAAATGCAACAAAACTTTAAAAGAAAATTATATTATTGAAAATAACCATGAATACTTCTAGAAGAAGATTCATGAAAATTAGGAATTATGAAACCGTAAAAATCCATTAATTCCATATAAGTTAAAAATACTTTCTTCTCGTACTTTTGCGGGAAAATTCAAAAAGTACCTTATATTGTAAATAAAAGAAATATTCCTTCCCTAAGATGTGGAAAAAGTAAAAAAAGGGTAAAAATGAATTTAAACATACATGGAATAAAATTAATCATTTTATGAATACATTTTGAGAACATATGGACATGTATAATAAACATAACCCGAATAAATACTTACGAATACACAATCTCAGATAAGAATGAAATAAGAATAATTCTCCCTTACGTTTTGTCTGATATGATACATATGTATCCAAACCCCCTGTATAACGATTTAAATAATTTCATTGACTTATTACATAATCATATTAATTGATATGATATCATATATGGTTCACTTGTGACTTTTTATTACCCGTTCTTTTGTAAATTCCATGTTAAAGAAGCGTTTTGGTAAAATCATTTCATTTATCATACCTGTTTCGACTTGTTGTTCTTGATATTACTACATATATCCAGATTTAAAAAATTCCATAATTTAAAACATGATATATATATAATATATATTCAGAATATACATATATATATAATAGATCGATAAATGAAAAGAAATACATCGTTCATGGAGACCGTAGGCCGTACGTACGCATGAATGCTGTTTTTCATTTCCTTATTGAATTGAATGTAATTAAGTAGATGACATAAATATTTATATATATAAATTCAGTAGAATTATTATGTCATATATATCATGATTACTTCTTATATATACTTTATAATAATTCTTCAATTATTCACATGGAAAATTAATCTGATCGCGTCGTGGAGATGGTAATCCATACGCACGCACGAGCGATGATATCGTTCCCATATTTATTGAATGGTATTGGAGTGGATGATATAATATCACAGAATCAGTATGATTTTATAATAATTATATATATTTATTCTTTACACCATTATACAATCCAAGTAAGGTGGTGTTGGAAAAACTGATTACACCACGGCGTGGAGACAGTATTCTGAACGTACACAGGCACGGTGATTTCATTTTTTGTAGGATAGATAGAATGTGAAATAGGGTTGTTTCATATTTATAATAAAATATCAGTATATAATTAATACTGATGTTATTACTTTATAATGAAACAAATAAAGAAGAATAAGTAGAAGAAGAAATAAACTTGAAAGAGTCAGTATAAGAGATTACCTCTTCCTTGACACACCTCCATTATACATATTATTAAGGCACTAGAGTAGTTCTTTTGAGAGGACCAGAACATCTATTATGTTACTTGTGATGTTGAGAAGCGTAATTTTAAGGGGTTTACTGAGCATCAAGGCTCAAAAGGGTGTGAAGAGAAGAGAGAAGCGGTGCCCTTTTTACAAGGTAGGAGAGAGGCACCTTTGGGAAAACATAAAATATTATTTTATAATAAAGTAATATTCGGTTTATAATAGCTCCTAATTGATTTATTTCGAAGATAAAGTGGGTATGGTTCGAAAAACTATTATAAAATAGGTTTTAGACAAGTTTAGGTTACTATTTTAACCTTATATAATTTAGATTTACACTAAGTTAAATAATTTATCTTTTACAGTGTCTTCTTGTTTTCTTACACTACATGGTTAATAAACATACTATAACAACCCAACAAACCCCATGTGGCTTGTTATTAATATATATAACCTTACCTTTTTCATTTTTCTGAACCATAGAGTTTTCGGTATATAATAACAACTAATTATATATCAATTTTTTTAAAAACTAGTTTATGTAAGTTTTGACACTATTTGGTATTTGATTTTTTGTGAAAATCATAAAAACATGATTAGGTATAATAAAGATAATTGAATCAATAATAACATGTCATATTAACCAATAAAATTAGTGGAATTCATAAAAAGTCTCAAATTAGATTTATTTGGGTATTTATAACATCAATTATGTTAATATTTCATTAATAATGTAATTACTGCATCCTCATTGTGTCCTAAATAAATCAAATTATATAATTTCTAAAAATTATAAATAAAATAACATTATGTATTAAATATTTTTTATCTGTCTAATGAATATTTATAGTCGAATTTATCTTATGTATAACACTATATTAAAACTTTTTTAGTTATTAACCTCTAATTTTAACTATTTTAACTCTTTTTTTAAATAAAATAATAATAAGTTTACAAATCTAATCCAAGTGGACCTAAAGGGTAATATTTTATTCCTAATGTTGTTTCTGGTCAAATTACACTAATATACTAAAATCAGAACATGTGTTAGGGAAATAATAATATCATTTTACCCTTAATTACACTATTTACTTTTAACCTAGGTAAAGAAAAGTAAAAAGTTACTATTCACCAAAAATTATTTTTATCTTATTAAACCACATTTTACACTTTTATATTAACCGTTTCTCTTGGATTTTTGATATTTCACTCACAGAAGTGGTAAAATTATGTTTTATGTAAATTTTCAAATTCTCCAAGGAGGTGGGTAAAAGTCGGTGAGAAGGTCAATACAATTTTTATATATCTAAAATTATTATAAAATGGCACAAATTAATTACATTGAAATTATGTAGGTATTATGTATCAATTTTTACCTAATATAAATTCAAATAAAATAAATAAATATTTTAAAAAAATGTCGGTTTTTAAATAGTAACCCAGTGTTTTCACTATTCATCCAAAATTTAATGTTTTCAGAAAAATACCAAAAATTCACCCTAAGATAATTTCGATATTAAAAATCTAAAAATGAAGTACATTTTGAATGAAAAAGTTTATATAATTTCAAAAAGTGGGTATTAATATCCATTTGGTGTTTCATGTAACATAATCAAAACTTATTTCATTTATACATTAAACAAAATCATTACATAATGTTGTGTAGAGTAACTTCCACAAAACGTACCTCAATTTGTGTGTTACACGAGCCATGAATATTGTTGCATATAGTGTAAGATTATATGGTCTTCTGTATAGTACAATCTAATCTTGGTTTAGTGTATAATAGAAGAAATCAATGAAATTAAAAATAATATGTCTCATAAAATCACGGGGTGTTACATTGTACCCCCCCCTTAAAATGAATTGCGCCCTTGAAATTCTTCGCTGTTATAAATGGTTTACTACATCAATGTTTCTCTCATAGAAACCCACATCATAAAATGGAATACTAAAATTTCATTTTAAAAAGAGAAGTTAGAATCATAATAGTCACCCAATGTAACTCAGTACTGGGTTTCCACAAAAGACAACATGGGTGAAAATATGGCTATGGAAGAGAAATATAACCATCAACTTCTGATGAAGAGTGGTAGAGGACATGGCTATGAAAAATCCAACAATCACAAAGCCATAAATTTTTGATGATCTAAGAACCATCTAATTCATCATTTGTGTGGGTACTAGGACAAAATTTTTAGATCTCAAGATCATTTCCCTAATGTTGAAGAATTATTTAATTAAAAGAAATACTTACTTGATTTTGTTACAATCTCACTATTGTTTGTTCAATGACCAATTTCCACTTCATCTCTTAAAGAAATGAAGTTGCGTTTTTCATTCGTGACGTGTTAGAAGATCATGCAATAGAATGATATGTCATTCCATCTGTCTCAAACAAAAGGTTAACAAAAGTTAAAAATATACATAAGACAATCTATTGTGAGGTTAATCGTATATGATTCCAAAAATGGACTTATACTTCATCTATCATACTGCTTAATAATATAAAACCAGTTTCCAACCAGGGAATTCTTGTAGGCTAGTGGTAGGAAATAATGTCATGTCGCACTTCGGTTGGGGGTTTAATTCCTGCAACCTTGTCCGACGTGACAGGTTGTCTCCTTTCCTGTAGGTTGTCCTTTTTCTAAAACTATACTATTATAACATTACAATAATATCAAAAAGTTCTAGCCTTAAACAATACAATCTGATGTCCAACATAATGCATTAATACCTTTAGGCTTATCAGAAATACTTCTGTCTAATCTCATAGTATACGGAAAATGACTACTAGAAAGGTCATATACCAAGCATGTGAATACCATCATTGATCCCCAATATATCATAAGATATATCTTTTTGGTCACATTCCAGACATTTGAATTACTTAATCATGTATTCTCTTGAAAAAATGAATACACATTGAACTTTAGTGAAAACATGAATGCTGTAAAAAAGTTTATTCTTTCCACATACCAAAATCTCAAAAATTCCATATACTCAAACCATGATAACACTTAGTCCTTACATGTATCACTAGCTTATGAATAATATCAAACACATTATTTTCTCCTTATCCATTCATTATGAGAATATCATCTACATTTCAAAAATATCTGAATAACCATTCATGGATACCGGTACCATTCAACATATACATTCAAATACTTTAGGAAAAAAAATCATGTAACAATCCTTATATGTGTCTTTATTCCATAGTAACATTTCATATACAACATAACTCTTGATAAACATAAATAATTCCACTACCTTCTTAAACAATTTACAAAGCTTCAACACTTCTTTCATCTCATATATCATTTGTATTCTTCTCATCATCATATACATAAATACTACCCATATGACCATGTTGATTCTCTTCATGATTTTTTCCTTTAGGGCCTTGGTTTTCATAATGCACATAAATTCCGCATTTAAAACATCTAATCATTGTTGATTTCATAGCAATACCATTATCTTTCTCCATGGTGTTAACTAAACCTTTTCTTTTTGACTTATTGGATTTGTGTCCTTTTCCGCACCCAAATCATCTTCTAGTTCCATTGAATTATTCTCCTTGATTCCTCTTCCCAATGATTTACATGAGAGAAATTGAACTTTCTTTCCTCTATGATCATCTTGAAACTCAATCTTTCTCTTATTAGATGAGTCGGGAAACTTACCAAAGATGATATTATTGATCATGTTATGTGATTACTGATTAGGAATAATAGCGATGTTTGGACTTCCAAATCCCATTTCATTTTTCTTCTCATGATGATTATCATTCCATTGTCCATCATATCCTCAATTATCATGACTCTTCCTGTTTCTATCCATTTTCTAAATCCCAAAAAGAATAGTGTGAGAGGAAAAAATCATAATCAAGGGGGAGTACCATCAATATATAACATCTTAGGTTAAATTATAAGATCGTTACCATAATTCTAGGACTATAACCTATACGTATACTTATCCTTAAGGACATCCCTAGTCATTCCATAGAAATGTCTCTAGGGATCTCACTAATGTTCTCACATCCTAGTTTCCAATGGTTGAATAAACCTTTCCTCTGAAACCATCTATAGAAACCCAAATCTAGATGTACATGGACGTTACATTAATTTTTCATAATACTTAATACATAACAAAACCAAACACATATGTACCATAATAGTTTAGTGTCTTTAGAAATTTGGAAAAATAATCTTCTAATCACGATGAAAGATCTTCAACATCTCCAATAAAGATCTTCCCATTTTGTTTTCATACCTAAAACCTTTATTTATATCATGGGGAAAATAAAACATTAATAGGGTGAGATCAAATTCTCAGTAAGGGTATGTATGGGGAAAAGAATACAAACCATATACTTCTGAACTTCAAAACATGAACATAAATTTTAAACATCAAAATCAAGATTTGTGAAATAAATCGTTGTATATGTAAGGAATAGATCATAAAGGAACACCAATAATGATAAAATAGCATGGTAATAGAAAAATGTAATTATGGAAACCATTAAGAACATGATAAGATTTCCGTAGTAGCCGTGGCATTACTTCCAATAACATCTTAGTGGACAAAGTCCCTTTCAGAATCGTGTTCACTCCGAGTTCCAGTCCTGAATCTCTGAACCAGATTAACATACCTTTCCATCCATGTCTATATAATGAGATATAAATCATTACCCAATTCATTGAAGAAAGATATATGTCCCACAAATGTCATAATGAAATCATTCTTACTTGTGCCACAAAATAAATATAAAACATTCATCATAACCCAATGAATAAAATGGGTTTCCGAAACATCATCTAATCATCACATAATCTATATTAAAAAAATTTATATCATTTAATCATAAGAAAAAATCACACCCTGTAAATAATAAATACATTATAAATGAAACATAAACATGCTAAATAATGTCATCTTAGATGGAAAATAGTTTTGATAAAAACCTTGAAATGTAATGTTGAGGAAAATATCCTGTATTCTTAAAAATCAGTTTCTTTTCAAAAAATGCCACAAAATTTTAAAATAAAAGGATTTTATTGAAACTAACCCTAAAATATTACAGATTAAGATTCATGAAAAATAGGCATTGTGAAACCCTAAAAATCCTTTCATTCGTTATAAGTTAAAAAAATTATTCTTGTACTTTTTCCAGAAAAGTCAAAAAGTACATCATATGTTAAACAAAAAAACGATTCCTTCAATATGATGTGGTAAAAGTAAAAAAAGGGAAAAATGACTTTAAACATAAATGGAAGAAAATTAAACATTTTATGAAATCATTTTGAGAACATATGGACATGGATAATATACGTAACCCCAATAAATTCTTATGAATAATCAATCTTAGATAAGAATGTGATTGTAAAAAATATACCTTACTTTATGTTTGATGTGATTTGTATGTATCTGAACATTCTGTATAATGATTTAAATAATTTCATTGACTTATTACAGAATCTTATTAATCATTATGATATAATATATGGTTGACTTATGAATTTATATTACCTGTTATTTTTTAAATTCAATGTTAATGCCACGTTTTGGTAAAATCATTTCATTTATCGTACGTGTTTCGACTTGTTGTTCTGGATATTATTACTTATATACTGATTTACATAATTCCAAAATTTAAAACATGTATTATTTATAATATGTATTCATAATATACATATATATAATAGATCGATAAATGGAAAGAAATACATCGTTCATGGAGACGGTAGGCCGTACGTACGCATGAACGCTGTTTTTCATTTACTTATTGAATTGAATGGAATTAATTAGATGAAATACATATATATATACATAAATATAGTATAATTTTTATGTAATATATTTTATGGTTACTTATTATATATACTTTATAACCATTCTTGAATTGTTAACATGGAAAATGAATCTCATCGCGTCGTGGAGACGGTAATCTGTACGTATGCACGAGCGATGATATCATTCCCATATTTACTGAATGGTATTTGAGTGGAAGATATACTATCATATAATTATTATGAATTTATAATAATTATATATAGTAATTCTGTACACCATTATACCCATCCAAGTAAGGTGGTGGAAGAACTGATTACACCAAGGTGTGGAGACGGTATTCCGTACGTACGCACGCACAATGATTTCATTTTCCATAGGATGGATAGAAGATGAAATATTTTTTTCCGATTTATAATAACATATCAGTATATAAGTAATACTTATGTTATTACTATAAAATGAAACAACTAAATAAGAGGAGGTAGAAGAAGAAAGAAACTTAGAAGAGTCGGTAGAAGAGATTACCTCTTCCTTGACGCACCTCCTTTAAAATTCTTTATAGGGAACTTGAGTGGGTCTTTTGAGAATACCATAACTTATATTATGTAACTATATAGGTTTAGAAGTAGAATTTTCAGGGTTTTACTGGTATTTAAGGCTCAAAAGGGTGTGATGAGTAGAGGGAAGTGGTGCCCTTTTATAAAAAAAGAGAGGGGCACCTTTGAAAAAACGTAAAATATTATTTTATAATAAAGTTATATTCAGTTAATAATAGCTCCAAATTTATTTATTTGTAAGATAATGTGGGGATGGGTCGAAACCCTCTCATATAAATAGTTTTTAGACATGTTTAGGTTACTATTTTAACATTATCATTTTGATTTAACACTAAGTTAAATAATGAATCTTTTATCGTGTCTTCTTGTATTCTTACACTATATGGTTAATAAACATACTATAACAAGACAAAAGAACCCCAAGTGGTTCATTATTAATATTTATAACCTTATAAATGTCATTTGGATGATCTTTAGATTTTTAAGAATATAATAACAATTAATAATATAATACTTGTTTTTATAACTATTTTATGTTAATTTTGACACTATTTGGTAATTGATTTATGTGAAAATCATAACCACATTATTAGTTCGAAATTTTTTAATTAAATCAATACTAACATGTCATATTAACCTAGAAAATTAGTGTAATTCATAAAATGTCTCAAATTACATTTATTTGGCTATTTATAACATCAATTATGTAAATATTTAATTAATAAGGTAATTACTATATCATCATTGTGTCCTAAATAAATTAAATTATTTATTGTCTAAAAATTATAAATAAAATACCATCATGTAGGAAATCGTTTTATCTTTCTTTGTAATATTTATAGTCGAATTTAACTTTTGTATAATGCTATATTAAGAATGATTTAGTTATTAACCTCTGATTTTAACTCTTTTAACTATTGTTTAAATAAAATAATAATAATAAGTGACCTAATATTATACAAGTGGACCTAAAGGGTAATAATTTATTCATAATGTTGTTTTTTGTCGAATTACACTTATCTAATATAAATAGGACAAGTTTTTGGGTAATGATAATATCATTTTTACTCTTAATTTCCCTATTTACTTTTAACCGTGGTAAATAAAAGTAAATAGTTACCATTCACCAAAAATTATTTTTAACTTATTGAACCACATTTTACTCATTGGTATTAACCGTGACTCTCATATTTTTCAAATTCCACTCACAGAAATGGTAAAATTATGTTTCATTTAATTTTCAAATTCTCCTAGGAGGTGGGTAAAATACGGTGAAATGTTCAATAAAATTTTTATATATCTAAAATTATTATAAAATGACTAAAATGAATTAAATTTAACATATATAGGCATTATGTATAAATTTTGTCCGAAAATAAATTTAAATAAAATAAATAATTATTTAAATAAAAAGTCAGTTTGTAAATAGAAACCCTATGTTTTCACTATTCATAAAAAATTGAATGTTTTTAGAAAGTTCCCAAAAATTCAACCTAGGATAATTTCGATATTACG
Source organism: Viscum album (assembly GCA_963277665.1). Lineage (NCBI taxonomy): Eukaryota > Viridiplantae > Streptophyta > Magnoliopsida > Santalales > Viscaceae > Viscum > Viscum album. Next base: position 986,769,319 of record OY728165.1, on the reverse strand, counting down.
AATCTAAAAATGAAGACCATTTTTAATGAAAAAATTTATAAAATTTAAAAAATTGGGTATTAATATTTATAAGGTCTAGTTCATAATAATATTATAATAATATCTCGTTTGAGTGAAACATGGTATTGCGTACTAGACACGGTATCGAAGATGGTCTTGATTGCGTTTAATGCAAGACATGTTAAGGGTGTGTGTAGTGAAATATTTATTTGGTGTTGCGTATAACATAATCAAAACTTATTTCATATATACAATTAAACAAATATATACTTAGTGTTGCATAGAATAATTTCCACAAAACAAACTTGAATTTGTGTGTAACATGATCCAAGAATAGTGTCGCATATACTGTAATCTAATATGGCATTGCCTATACTACAAGCTAATCTTGTTGTAGTGTATAATAGAAGACATCAAAGAAATTAAAAATAATAGATCTCATAAATTCTCGGGGTGTTACCAATATACATGAATCCCACCTTCATTTTTCATGGGTTTAAAATGACAACATGATCTTGTTTTAACAAACCTTTTATATTGCTGTTATTTTGATAAGAAACACATTAATTTTTTTCTCCATGGGTTATTTATGAAATTTTTCATGATTATTTATGAGGATCTCATGAAAATAAATATATATTGAGGGTTCCCCATAATAGATCTATAATTTATTGGGTAATGAATTTTATATCTAGAGATGAAATGTTATATAATGCCAAATTGAATATCCATGGTAATTTCAATGAGTTATTGGTGATGGACCTTTTTGATATTCCTATCAATGTTTATATAAAATGTTGAATCTAAATTTTCATGTTATGATTCATGTTCTTATTATTATGATATTCTTATTTATCATGCATTTATGAATTTCATGATGTAAACTAGTTCCCTTTTTACCCTTATTGGGCCCCATCATCACCTTATACATTGATGTGTGTACCCGTGTTATGGTTAGGATTAATTTTACTTGGGGTTTAGAAATGAATAATCCATTAAAATTATTTAGAATAATTTTTCCATGTTTTCATGTATTATGTACCTTTTATCCCAAACACTAAACATTAAGGATCCTCTATTTGTAAACAGTAATGAAATTTTATGTAATAAAAATATAGGATGTCATAGTCTTAGTGTCTGGTATCAAAAATAATCCATATGATATCCAAAAAAATTCATGGGAAATCCGTGATATTTAATGAATGATGAAAAAAAATATTGATTAAAACCCAAGCTTTACATCCAAAACTAGGCTTATTAGTTCTTCCATATACCCGAGGATCCACAAAACCCTAGATAAGAAAAGTGATAGAGCAATAGAACAAGAGTAGGAATAGAAAACTAATAAGGATATGATATTACATTGTTCTCATAGAAACAATATCCATAAGAGAGGCATTTGAGGGGCCAACAAACCATTTTTGGGAGCTCTCAAGGAAGGATAAATCGACATGGGGTATAACATGTCCAATATAGATCTAAAAAGAGGGATTCATGTCTTTTAAAGGTAAAATATGTTTTAAAAACTAAAGTAAAAATGGTTATATAGGTAGAGACCCACAATTTAGAAATATTACACCTCTATACAAGCTCCCATTGCAATGGGTTTCACAGTTTCTACCAAGTGGAAACATGTCTTTTCAAACTGCGTACCAATCTTTAAAAACCCCAGTGACTGGGTATGGAAACTTTTCCTTGAGGGGTTTCATGGTTTTGGAATAACATGTTCCCACCATGATCAGAACCAATGTTTTCAATATTTCCAAAATTTATAAAAAAGAATACAAAACACAAAATACAACGACTGAATGATTAAAAAGAGGGTTTTAAAATACATAAATATAGTAACACGATGATACAACCTACCTTTCAGTGAAATTTTTTTTCTTCATAATACCTATATAGATGATTCCAATAACAAATCTGATGCTATTACTCTCTCATATGTTCTTCCCTCTCCCCCATCTCGTGAGAACTAGAACCACGTTGGGATAGCTGAAAAACCAAAGGAATTGTCTTCCCATGAAGTACCATGGTTTCATTATCTTATATCATAATAGACTATTCTGTCATAGATAAAACAAGTTGATCATAATGATGAATCTTTCTATGAACAAGATATGGATCTGATATATAACTTTTTATCGTAGATACATAAATCACATTATGTATTGACATCAACTGTTATGGAAGTGCTAAATGGAAGGAAACTTTACCCACCTACTTAACTAACTGAAATGGTTGGACAAAACTAGGAGCATGTTTCCTTTTTCAATCAAGTCATCGATGAACCAAATGAGGTGAAACATTCAATAACACCTTGTTATAATCTATGCATTAAAATGGTCTATGATTGTAATTTGAATAATGCTCATAATTTATATGTTGTTTCAACATCCTATGATGAGTAAAATGAATCATTACTATCATCTCTTATTCCAATATCAGTCCAATATATGAGATTTAACCAATATTTTACCAAAAAAAATATTGATCTACAAGGACATTCATTCAGTGCATCAATTGGATCCATTATGATCACATTATGGTTAATATTATTATAAGAAAACTCACCCACCCCCCAAGGATCATCCCAAGATCCACCAAAGTCGACAACATAAGAACGTAGAATATCCTCAAGAATCAATATAGCTATTTCTTTCTTTTAATATGACTGAAGATGGTACTCCAGACACAAATAGACATGGGATCCCTGTTCCAACTAAAGGCCTATCCAAAAGTGAAATGTGACATGCGGTTCTCTATTAGTGACTGTAGCATATTGGACTAAATGAAATAGAAAAAAAATTATGTAGAGAAATCTCAACCCCTCAGCCTTGGTTGAATGAAAAATGGTTATAATGTGAAACAATTTATTTCATCCTATATATAAATAACAATCTTGAATTCATATGTATCTATATATGTGTAATTACAAACTAAAAATCCATAGATCTCTCATTCAACGTCAATGTAAGCACTGATGGAGGATTACAAAATCCAATGGTTTCTAGTGCTTGACCAGGACATGTTATCATGTATAACAATGAGAAACAAATTTACCAATGCCCCATATAAAAAATATACACTATATTTGACACATTATGTCATGGAACATCATTCTAGTTCCTGGTTTCACATCCTAAATTAAAATATGGAAATTCTCGATCACATATTTCCTTACCACTAATGGTACAACAAAGAAATTATGATACCATAGAATGTCCAATTTGGAGAATGACATGTCATCAACTATCACAGTGCCACAAACATTGTGTCTAATTCTTTGGAACTCATTTTCAAGAGGTTTTTATTGAATAATCAAAATGAAGATATTGGATTTCAACTGAAAAAATGACATGGATGCTTCATCCATTGAATCCTAGACTCCAATATGAAATTGTGAAATGTTCCATCATGTTCGACACTTCCGATTATTCTTTCACTGACTAGGTTGGATGTTTCCTATTGAATGTATCTACAATGAAATCACCTTTCCCAAGGATATATGTGGTGTCAATGAAAAATGATTTTAAACATTCCACCAAAAATATATAAAAGATATTAAAATATATTAAGAGATATATGTAATTCAATATATTATGGTCTAAAAATAGAGTAAATGTTTTTGTGTGATGGTATTTCCACCAACTCATAAGTGCATAAATGACAGCTAGAATTTCGAGATTATGAGCCAGATTATTATTGTCAATAATCCTAAGCCAATGTTATCTATAAGTAATGACATGATCCCATTTTATAATAACATAGCCTAACCATCAGCCTAATGCATCACATAAGACCACATAACCATGCCTAACCTCTGGAAGGGTCAACACCATCACATTAGTAAAACAATACTTCATCATAAAAAATTAAAACAGAAATTTTTTATTCGAATAAATTTTTTATCCCTTTATATTTAGAGATGTCATTAGTGAATCTAGCTTTGAGAACTCCTCAATGAACCAACGGTAATACATAGATAAACCCAAGTAGCTCTAAATGACATAAACAATACATGGGTTTTCCTAGGTCATAATATCCTAAATTTTTTCAGGATCAATAGAAATATGATGACTAAACACCATGTGATCCAATAACATATCTTCCCTATATAAATCAAATTTAGAATGTTGGGAATAATGTTAGTGACTTTTCAATAGGTCCTGAAATACCCTTAGATTACCCAGATGATCCTCCTCAGATGTAGAGTAAAAAAAGATGTAGTCCATGATGAAAAATAAAAATTTATAAATATATTCATAGTAAATAATATTAATTAATTCCATGAAAAAATGGATCACTGGTTAGAACTAAGGTAATGAAATGGTACTCATTACATTTGTACCTACTCCGAAAGGCAGCTTTATAGATGTTAGATTCTTTAATACCTAACTAATGGTGACCATATTGATGTTTGATCATCAAGAACAACTTATCCCTTGTAAACTGATAAAAAATATCATCAATCCATGTCAAAGTATAATTTTTTTATAGTTACTCAATTGAGTTTCCATTACAGAACAAAAATTCACAAGGAACCATGAACCGTCATAGTGATGAAAATAGGCACCACCCAAAGTGACTCACTCGAGCATCAAATGACTTTCTCTAGAAGATTATCCAACTGAGTTTTAAGCTCTATCATTATAGCTGGTTCCATATGGTAAGATGGAATATAATATGGTTTAGTATCAATCACTAAATCAACAAAAAAATATACTGCCTTTACCAGTGTAAAACCCTAAAAGTTTGAACAAAACAAATAAAGAAAAATCATGGAAAATTGTTAGGAATTACCTCTCAAAGAATCCCCCATACAATCAAATGAAAACATAGATATCATTGTCCCAAAATCTGGATAATAAGGTCTGGATGTACTCAAACTTGGGTCCCCTTATCATTGGAGTACACGACACATAACATCATGTGTAGTGAAAGAGAACATTTGATGATAACATTCAATCCATGAATTATTTGAAACGATCTAATCCATACTAAATAGACGCTAAGAGGTTTCATGTTATGAAATTAAAATTTTAAGTCTGATAAACATCTGACAAATAGAAAAAAAATGTGACTATTGAGACCAAATACCCTCTTCATCCCTTGGGGTGTAGTAATATCTATAATAGAAGATAAAAAATACCATGTAATGGTTTACATATTAACAATACGATTTGAAGAAAAATAATGAGACTCACTAGTATTAAAAAAATTCACTACTGATGATGATATAGAGATGGGAGGTCTCATGATACCTATACCTTTATATGATTCTTCTAGGGACTCTTCTAATACATGAAGATGATTCGTTCAGAATGCCTATGGCTGGAATCCATTTTTCATTGATGTATCATATTTCCCCACTGTTTTAGAAGGATATGATGATCCCATTATACTATGAGGAGTTGAATAGTTATAGAATAACTTTTTTCAGTGACCCGCATGTCTATCGGAGCCACATATATTGGGTTACTTAGAGAAAAACCTCTTTGAATGCCTTGAAATTCCACCCTCGTAACAAATTAATGGACCTGTTCCAGGCTCTGGATGATGTATTGAAAAACCCTAATATCGAGAGCCACAATGAGATTCATAATTCTTCAACATTTCTATAAATTAATATTCACCACCATTTGGAGGGATAACAGATCTTTAAAACCCTTACTCGCTCGCTCGGTCCATTTCGACAATTAGTTCTCTATATAATACATTATTATAAGAGGGTAGCTTCACCAAGATGTGATGAGAGAGAATATTAGATATAATTATGAAATAAATAATTTGAGACTTCATCTCTTCAATGGAAACTATCCTAGGTGAGAACATCAAAATCTCAGAAAAATGGTTCTCATACACCGTTATGGCCATGTCATCATAATCATGTTTGAAAGACTCCAAAACCTTGTCCAGCAACATCGAGACTAGATAAACATAGTTGGTGAAAGGAACATTGATTTCATTTTACTATAAGAACATATTATCCTTCCCCACCTCCATCATTTCCCAAATAACATACTAATTCCTTAAATGATGAAGTTGGAACACTTCACCATGATTTATTCTGATGTATCCAAGAACCCAAACAAACACTCCATCCAACTCTGCAATTCTTTATCCTTAAGTTAATCATTTGATATCATGAAAGTTATCAGATATAGGTGAATGAATATTTGACAATGAATCTAAATATCGTCCCATTGAGGTTCTACCACTACTTCCTAAATGGTATTTGGTGCTGCTTTCTATCCCGAATAATTGACCGTACACACAATTACCTCTTCCATATTTTGATCCACAATATAATTTTCTTTCTGAGGTTCAATAGAAACACAATCATTTATCCAATTAACATGAATTATTAATGGAATGATACTATACAACATCTTCATAAATCACATTAGTCTTGAGATAAACTCTCAAAGGGAGAAGAAAGTGAGTGTTATCTGAACAGATAGACATGAAAAATTATGATTTCAACACATCCAAATCAAAATCATGAAAAAGGATATAATTGAACCTTGAAAAGTATTTCCATAACAACACCTAGTTACCTATGGTTTTTTTAATTGATATATATCCAAGAAATCAATCAATAATACCTCCTATGTCTTAACAGGAAGAAAAAAATTGTATTCTGACATAAAAAAAAGCTCAACCTAGAACACTAATACTACTTTTTCAAGAACTAGACATGATACCCCAGTAACACAATAACTAATACTACACGTAGATGTGTCAATGGATACTCCCAATAACCATGGGTTGGTTAATATAACGAAGTATCATAAAAAATGAAAGTGAGAATAGATTTTTACCCAAATAAATCTGATGTATAAATAAAGATGTTAGTTTTTATATAAAAAAATCCACTGAGAGAAGCGTACTAGAAGTAAAAAATTTATAAAAATACCTATGTAATGTATGCATTTTTAAAAAAAATGTAAGATGTTAAACAACCCATGCCCCAATATATGAAAATATCCATCTCTAGAGATCAATAGCTAAAACCACCTCTAAGTGGAGTTTTACCCCTACTCGAAACGTCAATGACATAATATGAAAACCCCTGATGAAATAAGTAGGTTGTGAGATTAAATACTAATAGGGTCTCTCCTTAGATTCCATAATAATATTATATTATTTAATAAAACAAATTGAAATATTTAAAAATTAAAATTACTAGGTTTCTAATTTCTAGATAATATTTCCTCAAATCAATCTTTACATTTCAAATGAATGAAATTATTTAAAAAATTATCTTTACTCAAAATTTTATATTAAAAATATTATATAAATAAAATAGAATCTAAAAAATTTCAAAAAAATTAACACACATTTATATCGCATATTTAAATAAGAGTGAAAATATTCATGGAGGTATGATTGTCCCATGTTATGGGATTCTCACACACTAGAATAATGATAATGGTAATGTGTAAACATGTCCCTTGACACTTGACAAAGAGGACTCATTGACCTCATACTGATAAATAAAATATTCCAAATAGTTTCTGTTAGAGTTATAAAGTGTCAATTTCATTCGATGGCATTCCCATCATAGAATATTTTCCCAAATAACATACTAAATACTTTTTCATTCATGTGATCTTGTACAAATAAATGATGGGAATCATATTTTATGAAACAATAAAATACAATTATATCCCATTCCCCCATTTGAAAAATGAATATTATCCATTTAAAATCCAAAATAGAGTTTTAATCAAAATAGTCCATTTTCAATGATTATACCAAAACGTTTATATCAAAACCATTATAAGAAAAACTTCTAAAATATGAATTTGAAATCAATTCACAATTGAATTTATAAAATCAAAAACCAATATTAATTTAAAACAATTATATTAAAAAATATCAGAACTAATTTCAAAATTTTTAGTATTAATATTAAAAAAATTCAATCACCAAAACATCAATCAATTTCACAATTACACCCTCATTCATTGGAATCTGGGATTTATCCAATTTTATGAAAATATTCAATTTTGAAAAAACTAAATTCAATTTAATTGGGTTCCTGATCAATCATCAAAAATAAATATCATTTATAATAACAATTGAATTTAAATCAACTATCAAATAGAAATCAATAAATTTTTGGTTAATAAAATTGTCAATCATAACAGAACCACATACCATTGGATTAATTGATCTAGAAACATAAAATCATAGTTGAGAGTTTCCATATATGTATGATGAAAATTAATATCTGGAACCAAACATATGGTTATGATCAAAATCAAGGGTTATTAGATCATCGAACGACATAATGATCCAAAATAACCTTGGGAGGAAGATAGAGAGGGATAGGGAGGGAGTTGGAGATTGAGAATGGGAAGAGGAAACTGGGTAGGTGAGGATAAAAAATGGTCTCTTGAACCTTATCTTCTTCTAGGAGGGTGTTGTGGGGAAATAAAACTAATATTAGGAGCACTCAAGGGAGGATAAATCAATTTGGGTTCATGTTAGTACATCACTGACCTAACAAAATGGATTTTTATTGTTATAAAAATAAAATATCGATTAAAATTATTTCTTACAAACAATTATCTAGGAGAATCCAAACAATTTAGACAAATTATACACCCTAGCCATGCGACTGTTTTAATTAGTTACAATGTTTCACATATGTGGGGGGGGGGGGGGGGGGGGTAGTTTTTAAACTATTTTTCAACCATGAAAAAACAAAATCCTTGGATTTTCATGGTTTTACTTCAAAGGGTGCACAATTTGGTAAAATGATGGGCCAACCGCGAACAACCCCTTAATTTTGAATATTTCTAAAAATTATCTCTAAACAACCCCAAACGAATCACAACGAAATCATTTTTAAAAATTAGTGTTTATGAATATATAAAAATAGTTATATGATGATACAATAGTGAACCAAGATTATCAAACATGGATCTAATTTTGATTTATATGAAATTTTAGAACATTACAAACAGACATGCCTTATGATCATAATCATTTAGTGCATTCATAATAAAAAGAACCCAATATTCTATCTTGGTGATAGATCATCAATTTTTTCAACAAAGATTATATCATTTACTACTCGTTATATGCATATTATACATAAAAGGTTCATTATAACGTGGGAACGGAAATATATAATATTGTAACCCAAGATGAACAGTAAGGATTAACATATATGATAAAAAATCTGTGAACATATTATGTATATGATAACAATAAGGGTATGTGATAAGGGATAAAAAAATTTAAAATTTCATAATCAAACAATCATTAATCATAATCATTTGTACTCATTTAAATCAGTATATTATTAGAAAACATGATCTATAGTGGTGATAAATCAACAAAAATAAATCATAAACCATATGTACATGTTATAAATGTGTGGAGCTCACATAAATAGAGACAACAATTTAATGTTTCAAGGATAACTATAAACATCATCAACATAGTGGATCTAAACACACATATTTATAATATTGGATTAAGACACACATGTTTTCCACTATGGACCCGGAAAAAATTTTTAATCATTATGGATCAAAATTCACTAATTCCCCATTATGGATATGGACTCACCAACTTCCAATTAGGGATATAGATACACATGTTTCATAGTTTTCATCATGATTCACCCATTTTCCATTGTGGATCATGATGCACATGTTTCCAAATATGGATTAGGATGAAATAATTTTTAATTTTCAATCAATCCCTTAGACATGTATTCTATTTTTATCTCACGATATATAAATCTTTAACTATTTCATTGGATGGAGATATTGGAACCACCCATCACAACATGAAATCATACATATATGTGGCCCAAAATATCATAAACCATCATTATATTATAACCCATGAAATGACTTGGGTGTTATAAAAATTTCATTATATTTTTACATATATAAGATTTTATTATTTAATAATAATTTAACACTAGGATAACCAATGAAAATCAGAATGTTCCATTAGAATATGACCCATAGAAGGGGAACAAGTTTCATAAAAAACAAGCCATCAAAACAAAATACATTCAGAGAAAAAAAAGGAATATTACCCTTGGAAGATATCCACAATATAGAACATGTAACACCAACTAGAGTAATATCAGATGTAAATTAATTTTGAATGTTATCTAATGTGATTTTTTAAAATTTTATTGGATTGTTTTTATAAATCTTCGATTTTGGAGAAAAAATTGATTTCTGATCAAAGATACAAATAAGGTTAGATTTCCATAAAAATAATTTTTAAATTAACTTATGTAAAAAAAATTAAAATGCTACATTTGAATTATTATATCATGAATAACTAGGGGAGATGAAAATTAATTACATTTTTTGAGATATTGATCATAATATTTTTTAATTTCATGCATAATAATAAATAATCCAAATACATGATGAAATTTTTGTAATATACTCTTTCCACTATAGTAACATTTATTCATAAAACCCAATAAGAAATACAATGAAATGAAACATAATTCAACATTAGGATAAAAAATTCATGATATTACATATCTAAGAGGTTGTATACACATTATATGAATGAATATAGGTTCATAACAAAATTTACTTCTCAACGACGGAAAACATATATGTATATTCACTTAATACTTTGGTAACATTTTAACCTCAATCCCAAGGAAAGAGAGATCCTAAAATGGATTATTAAATAACTATAATTATTAATTTATTAATAATAAAATACATCCATGGATTTTATACAAAGAAAATAAAATAAGTAGGTGGGGAAAATGGATTCTATCTCATTGAAAATAACCATGAGAATGAGATCCATTATTAATAGATTAACTTTTTAATAATGAGACCCATGAAATAATAACATAAATTGAACCATTGAATTTCTTGAAAAAAATGAAAATCTGGATATAAATTGTAATAGATAAGTATATGAACAACAAAAAAGATAATAGTTGTAAATATGGAAGAATTGTCATAGAAATAAATGTTAGACTTGAAATCCTCAAACCATAAGTCTTGACTTCTTTTATACATGTTCAAACCTCCTATTTCTCATGTTACTAAATTTCATTTCCCCAAGGGACTTATATGGTAGTTCTTATACCCAAATTGATACTTCTATTATGATAGGAGGGAACTATTGGTTGGATTTCAGTAGGTGTTGATTGTTCCAAAGGGATTGGTATGTGTGAATATGTGTTTATTGGGAATTCACTTTTATAATAGAGGAGTAGCATTATAGTAATTACCTAATTGTAAACATTATTGGGATGTATACCATTCATATGGTGCCACCAATAATGAATTGTTTTCCGGAAAAGGAGGTATATGGTCGACAGATGACCATCTAGTTGGTTTTGGACATGTTTCAAGATAATTTTACCGTTATGCTTAATGTTCAGTCACTTAGTAAATTTTGTTTTTCATAATCACCATTATTAATTTTAACTTTTTCACTCAAAATTATTTTTATAAATTATGTTCACATTAATATATGTTATAAATTATTATGATTAAAAATATGGATCCATTTTTACAAATTCTAATAACATTTTTATGAAATTAAAATAAAAATTAATCACATAGATTGGGTGAGACAATGGGGTTTTAATGTGAAAACATTCAAATGAATGAAATGTTTTGTATATAAATTATTAAACTATAATGGATTATAATGACCTAAATTAGATTAAGTTATTTATAATTCAACTAATCATAATTTTTGATAAAGATTAAAGGATAATCTAACAATATAAATAAAATATATGAAAAGAAAATTTTCCATTAAAAACATTTCTTCACTATAAAACAAAAAATAATAATTCGCAATAAAATAAAAAAAATTCACACTATGAAAATTGTTATATTCCATCTTGAAAAACGTATATTAATTTACTAAATTATGTATTTAAATGTCTAAAAATAAATTTAAAAATGATATGGCCAAAAAGGGATAGAACCACTTTTTTAAAAATTTATTTTTTAAGAGTAGAAATGAATTTATTATTTTATATTTTCTATGAAACACATATGAAATATTATAAATATATAATTGAATATATCATAACTTAATTAAAATTAATTAATTCATCAAAACAGTATTAATTAAATTATAAAATATTTTTTAGAAAATGAAAACCTATATTTTTAATAGATAATTTTTTCAGTTATAGTTAATTATTCCACATATAATTAATATTATATACTTATGAAAAAAATAATTTCATAAAATAAAAAATAATTTTAATAAAATCCATTAAAATTAGAAGGTTAAAATTATCTCATTATGTAATAATATTTGTATAATATGTAAGGTTTCTTTTAAGCATAGTGATGCCTAAAAATCAAGAAAAACATATTTTTCCTTGTAACAAACACTAAGATACTATTATGTATACCCAATGATTATCTGTCTTCTATGTGTGCATCTTTTTTAACATGATGTTTCATGTATTCAATCCAAACATAATTCTTTCATATAATAATGTTATACTCTATGGAGTGAAATGAAAAATTATAAAAAGATTATATTATATAAAAAAAATACTTCACAAAATATCGTGGTGTTACAATTCACCACATTAAAATGAATGTCTCCCTTAAAATTCATCTTGGATAACAATGTTTTAGTACCTGAAAATACCTCTCATAAAATCACTATCTCTAAAAATGAATACAAATACATACTTTAAAATTATAATGTTAGAAATTTAATAGTTACACAAAGTAACTCATAACTTGGCTTTCACATTGGAGAACAAAGATAAGAAGTGAAAACATGGATCCAGATGATAAAAATAAAACAAAAATATTGATGGATAGTGATAGATAACATGTTAATGCGAATATATGTGATAAAAAACCCATAAATATGTGATGATCTAAGGAATCATTTATTCATCTGATTTGAAAGTACTAGGATAACATTTCTGATTGAAGATCCTTTACCTAATATTGAAGATTTGTTTCAAGGAGATAAAGTTAGATGGTTATATTCCATTTCATCAGAACAATCTTTCTCCCTTGTTGTGTCTTTTGGAAGTGCAAATTCACCTCCTACACTAATAATGAAGTTGAATTTATTATCCACAAAGCATTAAGTGATCATATTATCCATTAATAGAATGATATATAATTATTTAAATCCATAATTACATTAAAAAAATAATGGTTATAATATGAAATCCAATATGAATACATATTAATTTTGTGGAGTAATACATTAATCTCTAAAACCACTTCAACATTTCAACTCACACCATTTCAGAAATGGTTACCCTTATAACCCTTCCAGAATTTAATTCACCCTATTTTCCGTAAATAATATCTTAGCTTATAGAAAATAACATTTCCATTGGAACCTTGGGTTTATCCTTATCCCTATTGAATTTTAATTGTGAATTATTAATCCAGAATCCATTTAGAAGTTGATAACCACAAGGTAATTCAGTAAAGGAGGACCAATATTATTTTCTTAGGGACTATTCATACAAAATGAAAAATGAAATTCCTAATTAAGGAGGATAGGAATATTACTCCCTAATTATAATGGTCCAATTCATCTATTTGGATAGAAAATGATTTCACATTCCCTATTTTCCAATGATGTTATTGTGGATAATAATAGATATCATCCCATGAATTGGGGTATTGATTCGTATAATTCCCAAAAAACATTCCCTTGTATCAGTGGATTTTTTGTGGTTCTTTTGTTTGATTTATCATCATCTACATTGAACTATCTAAACCATTAATCGAATTTTTTTATTAACAGGTTTTTTGATATTAATTTTCTCATTTAAAGAACCTCCACACTCCAGTCATGAAATTTTATTGATGCTTCTTCCTATGTTTCTATAAGAGATATGTCTTTAATTTTTCTCCAATGTTTTACTGTTCATAAGACTCTATTTTATTTATCTTCTCACAACCATAATAATGTTGGGAAAATCCTAATTCTATCTCTACCTTGAGTGTACATCGAATGAGTTATTTATAGTGATAAATACTCTTATAGAAATGGATGTTAAAATATTGGTATAAATACACAAAATAATAGATCAATTTTTCATTCATGTTTGATGAATAAACTATAATCATATCTTACAGGTCATGTAAAACTATCTTTATAGGTACAAATTGATTCATATTCCTTTTCCTTAATCTCATGGAATTCATTATCCTTCATTATATGAAGAATAAGTTTGAAGAAATTACTAAAAATCCATCTAAAACAATTCAAATTCCATATATTCAATTTATTATTATTCCATTATGTTTTTAACAAGAGTCAACAACTAATATGACTCACTTAAAAAACTATAAACAATGAAAATGAATTTTTCATGCTATGATCATTGATAAATGTAAAATATATTTTTAGTGGAATTGATCCACTTCATGGAAACTAGTTCGTCACTGGAACCCAAAAAAATTAAAAATTCATTAATGATGGAATAAATAGAATGAACATACCTACATTGCTTGTTTAGAATTTAAAAAATAATCATATATTGAGAATGATGTTTGAGATTATCAACCAAAATTGTAATTACCTCTCCCATATTGTTTGGTTAATTAGGAGGAAAATCATCACATTTTCCATTGAATTTAGAAGAATAATAGTTCATTTGGGTTCCATCCACTTACTAAAACCACATAATAAAACATTTAAAATACTTATCATAGTGGAAAAAGACTTAATCAGGAAGAATTACTTAAACAATGTCCAACGTATAAAAACACTTTTTAAATTATCACACCATATTCTTTAATCTTTGACACATCAGGTTTATCCTAGGTCATTTATTATCATCTCCTATTTAAAACCATCTTGATGATTCATAAATAATTAGTGATTTTTCAACGAATGTTCTACTGGAGTGGCAAATAGAGTGTGCAACAATTAAAAATTTCATCCAACCATTACTGATCATGTATAGATCAATAAAGTGTTTTTTGTATTGTTACCCTTATGTACTCCTTTTCAAGATATGTAACTAGTTTTAATATCTAGACATGTATGTAATTTCTCAAAAACAACTCTTTTTATACTTTACCAAAATATTAGGACTTCTTCCTAATCGCTAACTCATTGTTAGACTTATCCTTGGAGATATCTGTAGACATATCCTAAGAAATATCCATAATGATATCACACAAAAGTTTCTCATCCTAAATTATAAAGGATAACTGAACATTTGATTTGATATTGACTATAGAAAACTTGGATAAACATACAGGGAATGAAAATAATTTTAGATTAATATTCCCCATGCTACAAAATTACATGCCCATTGACAATAATAGTTTACTATATAAAGAATCATAGAACATAATATTAAATCAAGGTGGATGATCTTCAATGTTTCCCGTAACGATATTACCATTGGCTAATCCTTCTAGGAACATACTACCTAAAAATTTATACATACCATGGGGAAATAAACATTAGAAATGATGAGCTACGATACTAAGTAAGGTCAAGTAGAAGAGCTATAAATCAATGAAAATATGAAATCATAACATAAAACAATATCATTTTAGAAAATATTGTCCATAAGGGTGAGGAATCATCAAAAATCAATCACAAACCACAATCTTATATCATAGATGTATGGATCAATCATAAATATATAAAAAATGTTAATGTGTCATGGTAAAATACCAAGGCTATCAACATAGTAGATAATGGAACAATTTTATCCCATAGGGGATCACGATGAACCACTATCCCATCAGGGATCTGGATGTGTCAGTTTCCCATTGTGGATTTGGATCCACTCATTTCCCATTATGGATCAAGACACAACTATTCCCTATTTAGGATTAAGACTCACCCATTTCCCACTATGGATCAGGAGGCACACATTCTCAAAGTGGATCAATATGAAATCATTTCACATTGTGGATCAGCAATATTAAATTATTTTACCATTTTATCTCATAAAATATAATCCTTTACCCAATACATTGGAGAGATATATAAGTCCCACCAATCACAGAATGAAATTAACCATATGTTCACCAAAATATACTAAACATTAATCATATTACCAATGAAAGGAAATTGGTACCACTATAGTTTTATCATATCATAACCATGGGATAACTGTGAAATTTCACAATCATTTAATCATTGAATAACTAGTGAAAGAGAGTGGTTTTCATAATCATATGACCCATCAAAGTGAAATAGGTTGCATAAACATCATTCCATCGAAACATAAACCTGTCAGAGAAATAATATCAATTTTACCTTTGGATGATATTTCTAGCAAGTCATGAGTAATAAAAATTAATTTAATATTAGATTAAAAATAATTTTCAAATATATTATAAAACATATATTAATTAAAATATGCTTTCATCTTTGATAAATTCATTTTATATCATGAAAATTTTTAGAAATATTGTTCATTTATAGTAGCTTTGAAAAAATATAAATTATGATTTAAAAACAATTTTAAAAAATTTTACCCCACTAAAATATTTTATATTTCTTTTACTTGAAAAGTTTCATAAATTATCATTTCAAAATAATTATAGAAAACATGGTTCTGGAATATAAACAATTTCTGACTAAAGATAGAAATGAGGTCATATTTTATTAAAAAACACTTGTTGTATATTATCTTATGTACCAAATAGTGATAAAAGGGTACCATTACATTAATATATCACAAATAAGTAGTTTAGATGAAACTTATTGGCCATTATTGATATAGGGATGATAAAATCTTCTTAATGGAAGCATAATCATAATCAATCATGATAAATAAGGAGATTATAGTAATAAACCTTTACCACATAAGTAACATTGAGTCATAAACCCCGTGAAGGAATAAAATAAAATTAAATATAAAATATCATGAGGATGAAATAATTCATGATTTTATATCTCAAATGGATTTATATACACCTAATGAAGGAATATTGGTGCATAACCCATCATACGACTCAAAGAATATAGATCGAGAAAAAAATCGCATTACCACTTTGGTATCTTTGGAACCATAAATCCCCTGAACGATAAGTCCCCAATGAGATATATAAATATGTGATATTATTAGTAGAAATTTAAAAAAGATACAGAAATTGGATTTAAAAAAACCATGAACAATAAGTAGGCGGTGAAAATGTATTAAGTCCCATTGAGAATAAATGTGAGATGAAGATCCCTTACTAGTTGAGTATCTTTTAAATAGGGATATACATGATAAAATTACATAAATTTAAACATTTAATTTCTTGAAATAAATAAAATTCATGATATAAAATGTCATAGGGACAAATATGAACCACAAAGATGAAATTAGTGGTGTATATGAAATATGTATGACGATAATAAAAGTGATAATAGTATTCCATTTACATTTATTATCGACTTCTTCGTAGACATTCAAAAATCATCTTATTTAGGTTACACCTTTTATATTTCACCATGTAACTTCCATGGATATATTTTTACAAATAATTGTTACTTAAATGATGATATGAAAAATGTTAGGGAGGTATTTCTATATGGATTTTTGATTCAATATGGTATGAGAGTTGTGAAGTAGTGGGGAGAGTGAATACACTTTTATAATGTAGGAGTAATGGAATTTTTATAAATACCAAAAGTTAAACTCTATTGGGAATTCTACATTATATAATCGACCTAATTGAATGAAAATGGATTGAAAAAAATTTGGAATGTGTAAGAAATTCTTCTTGTGAATGGGGTTTGGACAAAGGTCTTGGTAATTTATCCCCTATTGTTTAATGTTTATTCCCTTAGTAAACTAGTTTTTCTGTTATTCATTGTGATTATTTTATAATGTTTTCAATAATAATTATAGAAAATTTAATTTTATCCATAAAATATAAAAAAAAATATTCTGATTAAAAATATGGAATCCATTTCTCCAAATTCAAATCACAAAAGTGAAAAAATAAATTTAAAATTATTCATATAGACCAGATGAGACAACCTATATTTATTGTAAAAATATCCAAATTATTGAAATATTTTTATATCATATTTCAAAGTGAAATTGGTTGAAAATAAATAAAATATTTTTATTTATCTCAAATTTAACTAATTAAACTTTATAATTAATTTAATATATAACATTACATTATGAATAAATTAGACTAAAAGAGTGCTTTCTAAAACAATTATGTGTTCTCCAATCCTCATTATGAAATGAAACATCATAGAAAAATAAAAGAAAACCCTAACATAATTTTGATATCATACATCCAAAAGAATGATTATCTTATTAATTTTTTTTTCTAAAGTTGTAATAAAAGAGTTTTAAAGTGATTCCACAATAAAAAAGCAACAAAAACCCTTCTGAGAAATTTATATGTTTAAAGCCTATTGTTGGATTTATTTTTCTCTAATGTCTAGGAAAATCATAGGGTAAATTTTAAATAGTTTATTGATAATATAATATATTAATTTCATAAAAATAACTGAAATTAAATTGTTTAAATAATTTATAATTTTTTACATCAAATGATTACTTAATCTTTTAGAAGGGTTATATTTTCATTCTTAGTTAATTTATCACCAAATAATTCATCTTATATACATGTGTATGCCATATTTTTATAAATTAATTAATCTTATTCAGGATTTCACTTTCAAAATAATGGTAAATATTATAATATTAGATTATTATTTTTTTAACAATATGTCATGTTTCATTTAAACATAGTGTTTTTTATAACTCATTTTTTACATCATGATGTATGTAGCATAGGATAATATGGTGTTGAATTTAGTGAAACCACACATTTATGTAGTTTATAGTGGATGATTAACTTTTAATTCCATGTACATAAATATATATTTATTTAATTCATACGAAAAATCAATATTTAGTGTTGTGTGAAATTCAAATTATTATAAATATTAAATAAATTTTTAAAAAATGAAAAAAATATTTCATTGTAACATTAAAAAATGTGTTATAACTTATTTTTCTAGATAATAATAACAACAATAGGAATAATATATTATATCATCATAAAATTTGTGTTTTGTGTTACAAAATCTACTAAAACAATAATTTTATATGAATTTTTTTTTCATAAAATATATGGGGGTTATATTATTCCCCATTAAATAAAAATCATCATCTCAATTTAACCATTATCTCTATAATAAAGGGTTATAAGTATGAAAATTATTTCATTGAATCCCCACACTATAAAATGAATATATAAAAACTCCTCTTGAAAATCTGAAAACTAAATTATTAAGGTCATTTGGGATGACACATTACTTGGTTTTCCAACAGGAGAACATTAGTGGAAAATGAAAATATGGACATGGAAGAGAAAAATATTTCTCAAATACTAATAGATGATGATAGATAACATGGTTATGATAATTATAAACAAAAAGAACACCTAAATATATGAGGAGTTTAAATGATTTTATTTCATCAAGAATGAAGGTAAAAATATAACATTTTTTTCATGATTATTTTCCTAAAGGTGTGTTAATTTTTTAGATTCAATAAGGAGTAAATGATAAAATATACTTAACTTATTTCAATCAATCTAATAAAAAAATCTCATCATTTTGATATGATTATTTTAATATCTTCTTTATCTATAATTCTATGAAATGAATATTATTTTTTTCAATCTTGAAGCACTAATTTGTTATAATATCAAAACATGAATAACAATTCATTCCTTATTTCCATATTTATTATCAAAACCAATGTGCTTCCGCTATGTTGACGAATAGCTATAAATCATCATTGGTTATAATAATAAATTAATATCTAAATCCTAATCCAATGTTAAAAGAAAACCATTCCATAAATATTAAACATTAGTCCCTTAAAAATTTGTGAAATATCTAAATAAGGTCGGTACATTTCTATAATTAACTTCACCTTAATCAAAATATCATAAAGTATCACTTAATTTTCGCCTAAAAAAATTGGTAATATCTTATTAATATATTCAGCAGAAAAATGGTAATAACTAGATTTACAATAAAATCTCAATTATAAGATACATGTTTCCTCAATTTTTAAATAAAACCATAGATTACGTAATATATTACATGAATCAAAAAATATATTATAATCGATTAGTGATAATATAAACCGCTTTTTAAAAAAATCAATAATATTTTCTAATGAAATAAATACAATGAAATATATATTAACCATATGAATAGTCTCATAATCCAAAATAAAAACCAATATAGACATTAAGAACATATTAATGGTTTTATTCTATTAATTATGTGTTATCATAATATATCACATCTACTATAAATCACTTTTTATGGTCATCTATATCATTCATCATATTATTGAAAATACATAATGAAAGACATTATATATAAATTATTTTATATTTTATGATTTATATAACATAATTATTAATTTAAAATATAAAACATCCTTAATAATTTCACTTCATGCATAATCATATATATAGGATTTATCATATTATTCCTTAATACTTCATTCATTTTACAAGTAATTTATAGTATCATAATCATTAATAAAAAACCATTACTCTCTTCTGTTTAGTTAATTGACCTTTTAATTTTTATATGGAATTAAATTTCATTCTATACTTGTACTCCAAACATAAAAAATATACTCAAATATTTTATACATTCTCATGCATTATTATTCCCACATTCCTAACATATAGGAAACTGAATATTCATTCCTAAATGGTCCCTAACAACTAAAATCTCAATAAACCCTATGTTTCTCTTCATTACTAGCTAAGAGTGTTGGTTAAGGTGAATCCTAATAAAAACATGTCACTATAACAAATATGGAATAATCATAATTTGTTTCACTCAATTCAACATCCCATTTGATTAATATTTGATAACTTATCTCTCACATTCAATGTTAACCCAGTTACATATAGTTCCAATGATTGAAACAAATAATTTTCTCTAAGAACAATATTCACAATATAAAACCACATAAACATGATAAATTATTAATATGATGTATAAATAAAAATACCATTTTATATATTTAAATCTTTAGGTTAAACATAAGCTATTAATTTTCATCATCTATTCTAATATTTCATAATGGTTTATATAGAGTTTGGAAATTTCAAAAACATATCCCCTAAGAGTGTAAACTTATTGATGTAGTAAGGCCTATTTTTTATGAACCATCTGTTTGTTGATTAAAATATCAATACACCATTTTTAATGTTATTACACATAGGTATAATTGTTCGAGATAAAATTCCTCTATTAGTATGCAGCTACTAATGTAATTTCATTAGAAATCACACTATTGAACCCTCACCAAAATTACAGGATATTTTCAAATAGGTATACTTATCCTTAGAAATATTATTTTATATATCCCTAATGATCTCACTAAAATTTTATCAAACGTTATTACAAAGGATAAATAAGGTCATTTTATTATAAATTGAAGTGATACAAACATTTCATACATATATTACTTCTTAATAGATGGATATTCATTATAAAATGAAACATTCTGAACCATAATTATTTAGGTGTGGAAGGATTGGAAATATAGATACATAAACTAATTATTCATATATTAACTATATCATCTCTCACTAGGTTCATCCTAACTAGAACCCTTTATATTCCTATCATAAATTGTAACTTCTTTAAAAACATGTAGAAAGGAATTATAACAAAGAGTGAGATCAAATGATCAGTAATGGTAATAATAGAGATATCAACATAACAAGAGAATAAGGTAATGAGAATTGGAGAATAACATTTTTAAACCATAACATTCATATCATTAATTAAAAAAATGATCAACATCATAAATTATTGTAGTTGAAAATACATCAACAATAATGGAATCAGTGAACAAGATCAATGAGAGAATAACATTGTCATAAGACAAAGATTTGTGGAATACTAAAAAGAATAAAAAATAAATTCCTCATTTGACAAGGATAAATTACAAAATAATCATATTGGAAAAGGTCACTCCCCAAATATTCATAGTTTTTATGATTCACAAAATATTCTTTCATAGTGGACAAGGTCCCTTACTAAAATAGTCTCACTCCCCATTCCAGTATGATTTATCTCAAAAAATTACAATATCAATCAATTACATTGGAGGAAGAAATATTTCCCACCGAACACATAATGAAAATCATAGATAAATATGTCACAAGACCACAAAACATTAATCATATCACAAACCATGAAAATAAATCAGTTTCATAGACATTTCATCGAAATTTTTCCTATATAAAAGATATGTGTTTCATATAAATTTTATTACTATATGATATCATACCACATAGAAATATGAATGGGTTTCATAAATATATGGTCATTATGAACATGGAAAATATAAATAAATGATAAATATGGAATTTTTAGATTATACCCCCTTTAACTAATAACCATCACTAATGGTTTTTGTTGTTGATGAATATAAATCCCATAAACAGACAATGACAACATTTTTGAGGAAAATATCATTTCTATTTTGAAATCACTTATATAAAATATAATTTTTTTCCGAATATTAAATAAATAATTTTTGTTCAAAATAATAATTGAAACATATAAGGTAAGATTAAAATTATTTTCCTCTCACGATTATTGGAAATACAATTTGTACTATACAATTTAAACAAAATATTCCTTTCAAAAGTTTAGTATGAAAGAAAATGCACCTCATTCAGAAAACAACATGAAAAATCTTGTTAAACAATCATATAAAAATAAAATAATGGGTAAAAATTTCATTAATTGATAATTGGAGACTAGTAACAAAATTATAGAAAACATTATTAAAAAACATTTAATTTGATGAAAAATTATTTTCAACTGAAGAGATAAATATTGTCGATTTTTTTAATAAAAATTATATAGGAATATTATTTACATAATTTGAAGAAAATGAATGTAAGAAATATTTTTTTTGAAATACCTAGGGTATTATAAATTTCATCAGTATATTTAGAGAAATATCAAAATATTTGACCATTTACAACAAAATAATGAAATTCAGAATAAAACATTAGATTATATCATAAAACTATTACTATTTCAGTTAAATTTGAATAGATTGAAAAATGAAAGATAAAAATAACATAAATGATTAATTATCATTATAATGAGGATAGTCATGACATGTTATATCCAATTGAATGTATATAACAACATAAAATAAATCAGTTTTGAATAAGACATATGTATCCATGAATTAAATGTGTTTTTGGAAATCCATTACCGTTAGTCTCAAATTTCATGGAAAAAGTTTGAACCTACAGAAATATAAATATGTGTTTATCATAATTATATTAAATAACCTTAATAAAATATGTTATATCAGATATTACTTAATTATGGTATTTTATTATCAATTTATTAACAATTCCATGTCAAAATCACATTTAGGGTAACAAATTATTTATTTTACATGTATGTTTTGGTTAGGTATTTGTAGTCCTTTAACATAGATAATTGTTCTATTATCTCCATAATGTTATTCATGGTATAAATATCACATATATATATTATTAATTTATATTAATCAATGGAATTTATAGATTGGAAATGAATTACACATTTCATGAAGTAAGTAGTCCGTATGTATGCATAAACGATGTTTCCATCTTCTTGAATGACAGAATGAATGAAACAAAAATATTATATCACCATAAAATAGTAAATATAGAAAAATATATATATATTATAGTATTTAAATTTATCCTTATTACCTTCTATTTTAGAGTATTCAAAAAATGAATCACATCACATCGTGTGACGGTAGTACTCTATATACCTGAGTGACAATATTATGTTCCCGCATAATGGAATTTATAAAGGTATATGGGATATTATAACTACATAAGTATATTTTTTTTGAATATCATATATATAATTTAAATACATCATTAAATAATTTTCTTATAAATTGGAATGTAAAAATAATTACAAGGGTTTCCAAGGTGGTAGTCTTCCATACACACGGTCAAATGATTAGTTCCCCATTGGACTGTAGAGGATATTGGTATCGGTATTTCAATTTGCATAAAAACATATCAAAAAATATTATTTACTTGTGTTATTTTTTTTAATTAGTAAAACTTGATTTAAAGTAGTAATAAATGAAATAAAAAAGAAAAAAGTTAATGAATATAATTTCCTAAACATAGAAAAACCATCTTTGAATATCTTCTTAAGGAGCATAGGATGGGTCTTTTGGGATGACCATAAGATCTTGAAATTGAATAAATTTTTTGGATCATGTTTTTGGAAGTGTTTTTAAGAAAATTTTCATAACATAATTGAAGAAGTGCAGGTTGGAAGTACACTTTAATGACAGAGGAGGAGTGGAATTTTAGTAAATTTCCAAATCAATGAATTAATGGGAAGTCAATATCTCTCCATGTTCCATAAATTTTTTTAAATAAAATAAATTAGGTCATAAATAAATGAAAAAACCACATCCACATAGAATGCACATGTTCTAAATTTGTCTGTCTTTAACCTCTTTTATTACTCACCTTTTCCAATTTATTTTTCTACATGATCACCAGACTGTTTTTATATACATATGTAAAAGTTACATTATGTATGTAAATAAGACAAGACATATTAGATAATTTGGATAAAAGTATTTTATATATTAAAATAATTTTATGAGAAAGAAATCAATTATTGTTTGAAAATTATTTTCAACACATTACCATGTAACCTGTAAAAACACATTTTAAACTCAACTGATGTAACAATTAATTATTAATAATAATACTTTTTATGAAAAAAATTAAGTTTATGTTATTATATAATATTCACTATTCTAATCGTATATTATAAATTCATTTTTTGGAATTAAATTAACATATGTGGAAGAATATAATTTATTATAAAACCACTTAGCGTGATGAGAGTTATTTTTTCAAAAAATGTTTTTCACAAGGATAAGATGATCTTATATTAACTGTATGAATATTAATCATAAATATATTAATTTAAATAAAAAATAATTAGATAAATTATATATAAATTTAAATTAAATAATTTAATATTAGGGATTATTTTAAATAATTAAAATGGTTGAATACTATGCATTTTAAAATAGTTTTAAAAAACGTGATTACTACTCTTGAAAATCATCTTATACTAAAATCTTGTATTAAAGTGAATTTATTATAAATTATTCAGTAATATATAAATAAATAATAAATATTTTATTTAAAATACAAAAATAGAATAATGGGGCCATTAAATTATATATCATATAACAAGATATTATTGTTTTAAAAATGGTTATTTTTAAATATTACATAAAAAATTATTCTTTTTAGAAAATTATCAAAAATTAACCCAAAGATAAATTATATATATTATTTTAAAAGTCACATTAGTTTTTTAATAAATTACTTAAATGTATTTTTTTAAAATTTGTGCACAAAATGTGGTGAAATAAGTTTTTTGTAAATTATATTTTGTGAATAGAAAACTAGTTTTTTTTCTTATCCATGTGTTGAAAAAATATTAGATGAACGATAAAATATTATATTTAAGATATAATATAAAATTATCATCTAAGTTAAACAAAAATTGTGAATAATTTAATTTATTAACATAAAAACACATCATACGTAAATAAAATTTCTTAGTGGAAACAATATTTTTAAATTCAGAAGACTTTTATATTAATTTCTAATCATCAAATGAATTTATTTTTTTCATCAGTTTACCATATATTTTTCATAATTTATTTTTTCAATTTCATACCATAAAATTTATTGAAATGGTTATAAAGGTTTGATTTCCATAATAATATTAATTTTTTATTGTGGTTTGCTAAACTGAGTATTTCTTGGTCGATATATTTCCAAAAAAATAAATTTATCTGAAATATTATTTCATAAATACTAGGGGTGAAACATTTTACATAGTCTAAAAGGTTCCACAATTACTCATTCTAAAACCATATATATGCTAGTATCTTAAGATTCCTATCAAATAGTAATTGGAAATGTTTTTTGGACATTTATTTTTTTAGTTAACAATATGGAAAACTTATCTTATCTTTAATAGAGATAATTATTATTTTTATATTTTTACAGTTCATTATGATAAAAATTAAGTTTAACATATAGTAAAATATTATTAATTTTGACTCCAAATATGGAATCTATTTTTTCTAAACCCAATTCACAGAATTAGTGGAATATAATTTAAATTTACCCCAAGACTGGATGAGAAGGGTGTTTTACAAGGAAAATTATTTCATAGTAAAAATCATATTAACATATAAATTCAATAATAAATTTCTTCTAGTGAAATACATTTAATGAAAAAAAATATTATTGAACTGATTCATCTTTGACAACATTTTTAATAAATAATTTTTTAAAATTATTAAAATATTATTTTTATCAAATAGTAATATTATTTTACTATTTGTTAAAAAATTATCCCTTTACCAAAAAACTCCTAAACATTTCAAAGATATTCTTGAAAATTTTATTTAAAATATAATATTTTTTCAAATAAAACTTTTATAACTGTAAAAAAATACATTTAATAATATTTTAAAAATTTGTTTTATTAAAGAAAACCTTTTTCCTAGAATTTAAATACAATTTGAAAAATAATTTAAATTTTTTCAATTTGATTTCTTTGTATGAAAACATAAAAAATAAATTTAAAGACATTATTATTCAAATTCTAACAATTAAGATTAATGTAATTGTTATAATGTTTATGTTAAATAATAATAATAATCGTATATCATGGTTTGTTAAAACTCATTGTTTGTGGTAATGTTAGACATCAAAGAAATTAAACTTAGTGGGATATACTATTTCATAAAATATTATCGTGTTAAAAATAGATTATAAAAATATTATTATTTTTAAATCAAATGGAGATAACATTCCATTATTAATAATTTTTATTTCCATGTGCAAGTGGATGGACAATTTAGCGTTTTTGGTTAGGCTCTCTCTATAATTGAATTCAATAATGAACATGTTGTTGGTTACAATTATAAAATTCATTAATTTTTAATGAAAATATTTTAAAATACATTGGGTTGATGAAAAAAGTATGAGATTAAATACAATTTTTTAAAACTTATTATAATATTTCATACAATGGTCATGCAAGAATTATAATGATTACTAAAATATTAAATGACAACCCATAATTCAATTATAATTGGACAGGATGACTAAAAGGGAGGGGGAGAGAAGTAATTCTTGAATTAAAATACTACCCAACATAAAATAAAAATGACTGAAAAACATCAAACATGCATAATCCCCATATGATTACATCATTTAATACATATTAATATTACTCCTGCATCCTATTAATGACAGAGTGAGAGAAGATGTTAATAAAATAATTTCTATAAGAGAATATTTTCACTATATAAATTCTTACATTGGGACAGAGTTTTTCATTATAATGATGTCATTATAATTCCAGACAATTATTTTATTTATTGGTGAAATTGAATCCTTATATTCTCTAAAATCCATAAAATCAGCCATTTCATGCAAGAAAATGAACCCAAGATTATATTATTCAATTTGATATTAGGTTGATAAAAATGCATTAAGGTTAGCAGGGGAAAAAATTTCATCAGCAGGTTTCACAATGTGATATAAGGGTTCACACCAAGAATTTTTCAGTTCCTTCCCTAGGTGAATATTATCAAACATTATTCTCAAATCATAAAATCTTGATGAATTTGACATCAATATTATGTGTTTCACGATATTTATTTTTGTTTTCCAATTATTTTGATTCATTTACACCTGAATGCTCAATTTTGATCATTGAAATTTATCGATAAATTATTCCACATTATGAAACATTATTTTATGTTATGAATCCATCTATATTTTCTTATTTTCCTCTATAGAATTTATTTCACAGATAACCCACAAATAATGAATAAATTATTAATAAGTTGGGAGGAATTTTCAATTTAATTTTAAAAATCTATAAATTGTAAATTTAAAAATATATGAAAGAAATTCTTATATCGTATCCCCTATTAAATAAACTCATTATTTTCCTGTAGAATTAAATATCAATAAATTTAAATGGATTCTCACTCCACCATGATTTAATGGTAATGTTAAAAATAATTCTTATTTACTGAGGAATAAATTTTAATGAATTATATAGAAAAATATCATCATCCGTTCACTATTCAGAGAATGAACTGAACAAGAATTCTAGATTCCCTCTTTCAGTTACCATGCCACATCATTCATATTCACAACTTTTTCACTTCATTATTGAAGTGTATTATACATTTAAATTTAATAAATTTTAATTATTATACTCATCAGTTAACTTAAAAATGTTAATATATTTTTTTAATCATTCATAATGTCATGATCCTGACTATATTCTTTCAATTAATCTACATTCACTACCCTATAGAGGAGAAAATCACAATTAATAATGAAGGATTATCTATTATGCTCTAATGACCTAGTGGAACTATGAATGGTAGGTAATGTTGTAATAAAATTTACATCCAAATATAGATAATCTCTAGATGATTTTTTAATGATAAAAGAAATAGATCAATGGAAACTTCTCCCAACATAGATTAAATCTCCCGTATAGAAAAACTGAAGACAAGGTCATGAATCAATGAATTACATTGAATGAAAAAAATCATGTTTTTTGTTTTGATTATTAATATATTCATTATAGTTAGTGTATAATGAAGTATAATGCATAAATAATCACTATCCATTCTGATATCCTATAAAAACACTATCAAAATTATCAGTTTCCATAAATAGATCTACTCCACCGTGTAACCATTTTGCAAATATTTATATTTCTGATGATAAAATGTAAAGTATTCTTTGAAACAACAAATGTAGGATTTTAATGAGGAACTTTTATAGGATTTATATTAATGGAATATTTGTGATTATGAAATATTAATATACATGTCGATCAATGGGTAAGGGATAAAAACAAAAAATTTCCATAATCATATTAAATTTGAATTTGTAAAATCATTGCGTTGATAAGATAAAAAATAGTTTTTGTAGGTAAAAATTCATGAGTTTCACTGATGAAATATGATAATGATATAAATATGAATGATTAGAATTATAAAATATCAAATAAATCAGAAAAGAAATATAAGAAAATCAATTCTTTAAGTTCGACTATAAATAATCAAATAACACAATTTTACAAAATTCATTGAATTGAGATTATTAGAATATTTTCATTTTAAAAATAACCAATTCCGAAAATAAATAAATTTTAAAATCAAATATGAATATCCATCTCTAATAATTCAGTGAACCATTTATCTAATTTAACTTGTTGAAAAATAAATTCGAATGTCATGGAAGGATAATTATCTTTGTCATTGTATTTATTCATGATCAGTGATGGAAAATAAAATTCAATCATGGGGTGTGAAATTTTCCATTGAATAAATTAAAAATAACAAAATTAGTGGTGTGGTATAAAATATTAAAATTAAATCTCATAATTCACTTTTTAATTGTTTTTGGTTCATCTTTTGATCACCAAAATTAATTGACTTGAACTTTTTTTGGTCCTAAAAATAAAAACTCACATGTAACAAGGAATTAAATTTATGAAATAAATTCAAAATTATTTGGGGGTTAGTGAATACACATAATATTAAATAATTAAAAATACTAATGAAAATGGGTTACCTCCATGAATTGGTTATGTTAATCATATTGTGCATGACATTACAACATCAGAAAAGGTGATAGAGTTTTTTAATGTTTAAACCTAGAATGAATCCAAAAACAACATCTGCTTTGACTTTTCCTCATATATGGGACACATTATTTATAATGAGAAAAAATAATTGTTAATTATGGTAAGATTGTCTCACCCTCCATTTGGTCTATCACTGTAATTATTTTTTTATTAGAAAATCTAAAATATAGGTCATTCACTATTCAAAAAATTCTAAAATTATTCGATGTTTTTTGTTACATTTATCCCTTAATAAACAGTGTTATTATCTCTTATAAATATATATATATATATATATATATATATCCAACATTCCATTTATTTTTCATATATTTTTCATTAATCTAAGAATCATTTTTCTCTTTTTATTCAAGGATAAAAAACATTTCTACTTCATTCATATTATATTCATGAATTTAAGTGACACACTGATATTTTTTATAAAAATATATAACATTTTTTACAATTTTACTGAGATTTTAATCAATACGAAAAAGTATTTAAATGTATTACTAAAATTGTAAAATGTTAAATGTAAAATTGAATTTCATTTATATGAATTGGGAATATTGAATTATGGTTATAAATATTAACCATAAAATTTTTATCATTAATTAAATTAAGTGTTTTAAATCAACTCATATTTTTTTGATATATTTTCAAGAAAAAATATGTTTCTAGGATTGTGAATCCCTCAAAAAGTCACCAAAAACCACATATCTTACCCTATGAAATGTTTGTATAGACAATAAGGCCATAAGGATAGGCCAAATTGGAAAACTAGGAATTTCATCATACGAGATGTATAACATGCATTGGTTGGGATTAGGGATAGAAGGATAAATTGATGTGGAATGAAGCATTTTGAATTTCAATGTGTGAATCTAGTATCCCACCCAAACATTGGAATATATGATACATGATCTAAACATTACAATTTAAATGATTTCTACCACCATTATCTCATCCAAAAAATGAAAATGAAAATGATGTTATTATCCTCAAAAACTAAATATTAAACTGTTCTCATCCCACTCCCTCATCGTAGGAATTAACGCACTACTCTACCAAAGAATCGATGCTCCATTCCACATCATGTTTTTAAAGAATCTTGTACTCACAAGGAAACACTATATTTGATGACAAAAGATTCTTATCTCAAACTCTCCAAAAACATTCTCCACCAAAGATCACGATGGATGAATTCCTCCACTTATGCATACCCAGAAATTGTTATTTCAATTATTTTTTCTATAAATTTTAATGCGATATGAAGGAGGATCTACTACTACCCCCAATTTCATCAAAAAAATATTTGTTTCAACATACACCATTCATAGAATGGGTGAAGAATTAAATGCAACAGGAGGGTGCTTCACCATTGATCCAATACACACTGGAAGATTTGATATAATGTTTTTTTGGGATTTTCCTCCAAAACCACTATGGGTCCCTCAATAGAACTAAATTTATATATCTCTTTTAAATATCTAATATGAGATAACATTGATATATGATATTTTTAGAATAAGAAAATGTGTCCTCCCTATAACAGGAGGAGTCCGTGGTGATGTGAATAGGTTGGAAACCATAAAAGAGGTGATGCCACCATTAGAGTCTCAGACATGATTCTATTTTTAACACCATTAATTTAGTTTAGTTAATTTTCAATGTTATTTTATTTTTTTTATTTTTTTGCGACTGTAGAAATTGTATTAGTAATGTGTTCCACCAAATCCTCATCATCATTATTTTCTTCTTCTTCCTCTTATATTTTCCTCTTATTTTGACAAAATATTATCAAAAAATTTTTATTTCTCCATATATGTTTTCTTCTTTTATTTTATTTATATTATTTTTTATTTTTATTTACTCTTATGTTTTATTTTTTTCCTACATATCTCACTTTGTCTCTTCCATTATATCACCATTAATATTATTATTATATTTAATTTCCATTTTAATTATCCTTGATTCATTTTTCCAACATGAAACTTTACTCATGATAATGGATGGATTGCCTAAGGATTATATTAGGGGAGAGAAGTATAGTTTTCATAAATATATTATTAAAAATTAAGTTTTTAAATATTTTTGTGTTGGGTAAGGATAATGTGAACATGGGTAGTTATTTTCCACCAAAACACTAAACTGAATCCAATTTAAATAGATATATTTGAATATCCCCCTTCAATTAGGCCAAAAATCATCATACAAAACAGTTGAGATGTTCAAAGGATGAAATTAGATACACATTATTTCGGACCTAGAAGGTGTCACATTATCTATTCAAGTTGTCCATTTTCCGTAATTATAGGAGGAGGTGGAACAAAGTATTTATAGGAATTCATAATTTCACTATCACTACAGAAATGAATAGTGGAAAAAGAGTGATATTTCATACATATAATATGAAAAAAATTAAATAATGAAAATAGTTTAATGAAACCCATAATCCAAACCATAAATTCTATTTTCTTCATTAAATATTCACATTCTATCATTTCATGTATGATTAATTTTTAGCATTTCATTTAACATCTGAAATTCCATTGTCTTAATAAATACTAAATTTAGATGTAGTCATAAGATAATTAAATTATGTTATTTAAATATATAGGATTTTTATCATATGAGAAGATCATGGACAGCTACTAAGCCAGACTAGGTAAACATAGAAATTTTATTAGTCGATAACATATGTTAGGTGAGCATCAATATATTAATAATTTATTGGGAGATAAATTTTTCATATTTGTTTTCCCTTTTCAGATAGTATATAGTTTTAATTGATTTAATACATTATTATAATAATCCTCCCATTATTTATTTCAAATGATTTTTTTTTCAATTCATTGAATAATTACTCATAGGTTCATGTTCAAAAGAAATTACTGAAAAACATTGAGAAGGCCCTCCTACAAAGTCTCCATAAAGTCACATTCTTAGAAAAAAATATCTTCAATTGGAATAAAAGAAGGCATTTGTTTTAGTACTTGGAATAAATAGATGATGAAGTCAATATTGATTAACATAACTGAAGGCCAAGGAGAAAGTACCCCTATAGCAACAAAATTTTTATGTATACATCAATGAGTTTGTGTCCCTATATATATAAAATGAAAAAAACCCCATTTTTAAAACCATATTCTTGATCACAATGACGAGCTAGAGTGGATTAATGATGTTGAAGACATTCTTAAATTTCTATGTTTGGTGAATCAACAAGATCTGGATGATATCTAGAATGAGTCTTAGTTACCACTTGATTGATTAGTTTCATAGAATATAGAAGATCTGACAACATTTCATATCATTCAATCCATGTATAAAGACAACTCCAAAGTGGTGGAAATTGAAGAAAATATAGGGGTTCCCAACATCCTGACTCTATCCACTACGACTCAACATCAAGAGGCACACATCATTGAAAAATGGATTGACATAGAACAATCTCGAGGAGATGATATTATTGTGAAATATATATTTTCAAATTATACATTATATTATCTGAGTATCAATACTTATTATTTTGAAATGTTTGATTTGGTCATCCATTTCCATATTTTTGTATAAGACGAATTAAAAAACATACACCAGGAGAGAATCACACGAAGATCCCCAATTTTAATAATCATACATAGTAGGAAGACCTTGAGGAAGTCCAATATTTAGAGCCTAACGAAATGGGAGAATGAGCTAATCATATTAAATGATAGAATTTTATTTTCTGTAACTTAAAAATGAATTTTTTTCAAGTGAAATTACCTTCTTAATTTCAATTTGATAATTCAATCAAGTCATCCCTAATTGAGAAATAATTGGGACAAAATGAGATGGTTTCATAAGTATCATCCATGAAAAAGGATGATCGATACATCATCCTACCTGTGACATAAATGATATACCTAATTGTGAAGGATGTTTATCTTTTATACTCTATAAATTGATAATTCATCACCAATAACATAGATTGGGTGGAAGCTATGAAAATCCTCATGTTGTTTTTGAATTCTAAAAATATACACCCACTATCAAAATATGGACATTACAAGGTACTTACCTATAAAGGTAGTAAAAATTTAGGTCACACTTGATGTACAATTCCATGATTTATATTTAAATTCATTCTATAAATTAAAATTTAATACCTATAAGTATATTATCTTCCAGCCCACTCTCTGATCATTTTTGAGCTATACTAGCATGATTCTCATGCTTAACTAGTTAATTTACTTATATAGTCTCATGATGGAATATATAATCCCACAAATGATAATAGAGGGGGGGGGGGTGAAAGCATCATTTAAAAATTCATTTAACCTTTATGTTTATCTTTATAACTCCTAAAATTTTTTATAATATATTTTTTTAATATTTTAATCGAAAATCACATTCCAGCGCTTAATTTTTGGATTTACGTTACAAATCTATGAAACAATAGTTACTTCAAAATCATAATATTCCTTATTTTAGTCTTAAATAATAATAATATATGATGTTTAAAATTCATTATTTTATTATTAAATTGGATCGTGGATATTGATATGAGGACTCATGATTTGAGTGAATTATTTAATTCATTTAAATTAAATTTCCTTATAATTTTTCACACTTGGAATTTCATAAATTCATGTACATTGAATTTTTTTTAATCACAATAATAATTATTATCTCAAATAATTTATTTCATTCCCAAGAGAATTATGAGACCAAATATTTACCATTATACGAATCATGATTCATGAGTGATCCTGGGTCAAGACACCAACTAGTACATGAAGTTAAACTTGTAGAACCTATGCATTTGAAAAAATTGTTTCCAATGATTATGGAATATTTTGATTAAACCTTTAAACCAGAAACTACAAATTATATTAATCAATTATTAGTCTATATATACCATGAATGAGGATGTTAGGTGTGATCTATGTTTCAAGTCATATTTATCCATTCACACCTTCAAATTGTAGTTGCCTAATATTTTAATAATTATGTATAATGGTTAAGGGAGTCATTCTAAATGGGATAGAATAAATTTTTATGAAAATAGTGTTGGTTATATATTTCATATTTTTAAATTATTTAGTGTCATTTATTATAAATTATTGTTTGAACTTCTTCAAAAAATGATAATTAAAATTTAAAAGACACGCAGGTTGTGACATGGAGGAATAAATAATCTATATTTCTAGACAGCAAATTTATTATGAAATCATGATATATTTTGGGTGTTAGAATAATATAAAAACAAAATTAAGAAATCTAGAAATAATGAAATATCATTTGACTAAAAATAATTATAAAAGTAGATAGAAAATTAACATGGTGCTCATCATTCATTAGGATTTCATTACTCATTAACATAAATTGTGATTGTGATGTAGGATTTATTATTTTTATGGTGAGAATTTCATTAATCCTGAAATTCAGATATCATGTTTAACACTTTATAGATTAAAAAAATAATTGATTTATATTTTTTAATCATAAATTAATCCCAACCATAATCCTACAAATCATTAACAATCTTACTGAGGGTCCTCCTGATTTTATGATACCATTGTATTAAAATTGTTGAGAAAGTAGTTATTTCATAATTTTATTATTTTGAGATATATTCTTATGATATGAAAACAAATATACTTGACATTATATGAATAGTTATGAGCGAAAACTTTTAGGAGGGGTAAATCATTTTTTATCTTTTTTAGTTATTATAAACTGAGGAAATTGAATGAATGAAAGAATATTTTCAATAATTATATAAATGGAGAAATAAATTTACATTCATAATTTTTTCATTGAAAATTAAGAAATTAAATTTATATTTTATGTTGATTTATGAAATTATGATTTAAAATGGACACTTATTTCATTTAATTTTTTCGATATTTTAATTATGTGAATATTCATTCCCTTAAATTTTTAATGTCGATATTTTTTTACATGAGGGTATGCATAGTTTATGTGTGAGGGGATTTATAACCCTGATTTTTTATTCATTTTTGTAATAATTTTTATATATTTTATCTGTATTTGAATATATATTGTGATGAACATTTTTATTTTAATTAATACTGGAAAATTTTAAAAATCGAATTGATTTGGTTTAAAATGAATGAATATTGTTGAATCATGGTTATTAATTTTAGTTATGAAAATTTTATAGAGAATTATCATAATTTAATTGAAATTATATCTTTTTTATAAAAAAAGTATTTTGTCTTAAGATATTAGTTCCAAGGACTATAAATCACTGATATATAATCCCCTAACCACATATCCATTACTATGAAAGGGTTAGAAAACAAAAAATTCCACTGGGAGAGGCTATATTGTCTGGAGAGGAATCACTTCATGTGGGAGATACTAAATGAATCATGTCATCCTAAGCATATGAAAACTGAGTAGTGAGGCTCTTCCCATGTCGAGTTTGTGTTCTTTTATTAGGGTTACCACCCTGGTTCGGTATTCTAATCCATGGGATCATTACATTACAATTTGAAGTAGTTTTAAATCCTATCTATCTTCTAATGTGGGAAAAAAATTCGTTACAATTCAAACTTAATAAAAATGACTTTATTCTTACCATGGTTTCTCACCTTTTGAAATGATACACAACTCAACCAAACCTCCACCAATCTCTTCCACATGATGGTGTGACCACCACCTATTCTCTATGATAAATTTCATAGCCTATGATTAGGCAACGTTTTATGAAGATGCATTGAGCTGTCACCACCTTGGGTCACCATGGATCAAGACATCTTCCCTAACAACCCCCAAACATCAATTTTGAGGTTCCATCTGTTCATTGTTTAGTATAGATTAAGGAAAACACATCACTTCCACCACAACCATCACTTCCTGCAACCATACCACACACTCCATGCATGGAATTTTTCATTAACCCCATGAACCACAAAGGTACTTCCCAAATAAACCATTACACACATCAATATATGAACACCCAATTTTTTAGGTGCTTCAAAAATAATAACCCTAAGGGTATATAAAAAGTGAGGAGAAAACATATCCTTTATTAAACAATGAACTGAGATAAAAAAGATCTAGTATATTTTATGGAGATACCAAGGGATCCTTCAAACATATATGGGGAGGATCCAATGATTAATTGAAGTGATTTGATGTGAATATAGAAGAGATTCCACCACTAGAGGCTTCTATATGCATCTTTTTTTAAATTTTTTTTATTTTATATAGTTTTTTAGGATGATGTTTTAATTTATTTTATTTTTTTAAAAACATTCAAAATTAACTATTAATTTGATACACCGAGTCTTATTATTCTATTTATTTTTATTTATTTCTTATTATTCCCATTTCCATTATATTTTAATTTATTTCTTCATATCTCTCTTCATATTATTATATTTTATTTATATTCCTCCCTTTTATTTTATATTTAAATTCTCTTCACAATATTTTTCCTCTTAATTTATTCATTTATATTATTTTTCATGTTTTCAGGCCCCTATTAAATTTAATTTTCATTCTATTTCTCTCCCATTATCTCATAATTCCACATTTAATTTATTTATTATTATTTTTTTTCTCTTTTGTTAATTCTCTCAATTATGACCTCTTAGTATTTAAAATGGGAGGCTAAACCAAGGAATATTCCAAGAATGGTAAGTGGTGTTTTCAAGAAAAAAATACTTAAATTTTAATGACTCAATTATGTTTGTAGTGAGCAAGGTTGAATTACATTAGTTTTGTCACTATCCACCATGATACTAAACTCATAATCTTTTCTATAATTTTTTTTTAAAAAAATATTTTTCCTCCTATTTATTAGACAAAATCACTTCCTATAATGGAGATGGTCAATGCAGCGGATGAAATGATATACAATAGAGTTGGGAACTAGAAGTTTTCACATACTAAATTGAGGTGTTCATCATCCATGAATATCAGAGTATATAAGATTTAGTTTTCTATTGGAACTCAATATTTTACAATCAATAAATAGAAGAATTATAGTTTAAGAGTGATAGCTCATTTCTAAAATCTCCATCTAAATTTAATAAACATTGAGATGAATGATGAAACCCATAAATCAAGCCAAAATGTCACATTCTATATTATTTTATTAAATTTTTTCAATAAAATATTAGTTTATTTTTTAGAATTTAATTTATATTCAAATGTTCCTTAATTTCCTAAAAAATAAAAACTAAAAGAAAGATATAATCATATGTGATTTCGACTATATATGTAAACATATTGAAAATATACTGAAGATAGATTACATTGCTCATCCCCTGATATACATTACGAAGAAATAAAAATGTTTTTTTTTCGATGCCACATGACATGAATGCATCCGTAGACCTCATTGAAATCATAAATCTCTATTTCTCTATGTATATTGAAACTGACATCCACATTTTCCACTTAGAATCAAAACACACAACATTACATATCAATCATCACACATACAACATGTAAAAATTTCCTTCGAACAGTAATATGCTTCCTCTCGTCATAAATATATAGCACTGATAATTATTTTGAGGTGATGAACATGGATAATATTATCAAAATCACTTTCATCAATCTTTAATGTTATTTCACTACTAAATCAAAAAATTTATGATTTTCTGTTTTGGGATTTAGTACCATAATTACATGCAATATAAAGGTGGTTTGGGAAATGATATGGACTGGCACACCAAAATAAAAAATTTAATTTCCAAAATTATTAGATCTAATATAAATAGGAACAAAAAAAATAATAGAGTGTGATTTTTTTTAGTAGATAAATTAAAAATAGGGAAAAACATTAGGTATCATTATAATTCCATCTTGATTGGTATTATTCATCACTAGTTATTTCATAAAATTTTGTAGTTGAGATTTATTAAAAATTAATATATAAATAGAATATTAATTTTAATATTTATAATCTATTCAATAATCCTAATTTTATTGACTTATAAATTTTATTTTTTTAATACATATGGTAATGATCTGCATTGCTTGAATGATGATGGTGGTTCCTCCCTTACATGTATATTTCATTTTTACCAATTTCCCATATCATATATAGTTTTTTTGTTCTTGTTATTTATTTCAGTGTTCATAAAGGTATTATGTGATGTTATAACTTATTAATGTGATCATGTTAGATTCTCCACATGGGGTTTATTGGAGTCTCTGTTATACATCTATCGGCCTCTGAAAAAGTTATTCAATAATGTTCACCACATAGAACACCATATAGCATAGGGTATATTTTTTCTTTCTCGAAATTTATGTTTATTCGTTTATAGATAATTTATTGTTTATCATTATGAAAGAGGATACCTTTTCTAATGAATGTATCTGGCTTGTAATTGAGGAACCTAGTGGTTGTTTTTTCTAGTATATGAATTCTATTGGAATATAATCTTTGAGCTTGTGGTTAATGTGTCTTCCAATTGTAAATATTATTTTGGAAATTGTAATCAATATAAATTAAATATTTAGTGTACTTACCCAGGGGTTGTTGTCATGCCATTACTGAAACTAATTTCATTATCATGGCCAACATCTGGGAATCCATCCTTCCCAGGATGTGAACTATATGTTCCTCTTATATCTAATTTATACAACTGATATCATTTATAATAAATCTCAAATATTTTTTTATCCCTACTCATGATATTTCTTCATCAGTTATATAAATTATATTGAATTAATGATAAACTTATTGTCCTATTACTGTTTTATTTGAAACGATTCAATTAAAATCCATATATTCAATTCATTATAATTAAATTTAGTAATTAAATATCTAAATCATTAATAAACTATAGTTATATTATTCATCATAAGTTTGAATGCATTTAATGTTGAATATTATAGCAATAAGTTTTGATGTTTGAAGAAACAAATCATGAAATTTCTCACTAACCCTTCCCATATAGCAATGGAATGAGGTGTGCAGATTTAAATATATTCCCATTAATAATATTTTATATAAAACCCAAATATTCATAATAATTTTTATTTTATTTTATTGATTTGAAAATATTCACATAATTGAAGGAATATCCATGGGTGAACATTTATATCTTGATGCAGATAAATGATAAACTAGAATGAATTTGTAATTATTTTATTTACAGAAAAAAATTGTCCAAAATTGATGTTCTATTACTAGAGGATCTAGATTTCTCATTTGAATCCCTAAACCATATTATTGTACATTTCCCATGAGTTTATATATCCCTAATGGTCCATGTTCCACTCCTCCGAATATGTCATGTTGTTATTAACTAACTATACTATCTTATAATATCTTTTATTAATTTCATATGTTTTATCCCAAATTAGTGTTGTATGTTAATTAATCTAATTTTCCATTATCCTGAGAGGTGTAGTCACACATCGATGAATAATAAGAATATAAAACATAAAAAACAAAATGTAATATAGATAACTAAAATAAAATAATGTTGTACAATTTATATCCACCTAAAGAATAAATTCGACATATTTGAATAGTGTTTCTAAATCCTCCAGTGCTAAATCAATATTAATAGTTTATTAAAAAAATGAAACTAACATCACTATATGACTAAATATACTATGTGGGGAGGTCTCGGTAGAATCATATATTTAATTTCAATGAATTTTATTTGTAAAAATTAATTTTTTTCTGATATTGAATTAAGAAGATAAATGATAAAAATTAATGGTTTTAATTAGAATAGAGGAATCATTCCACGTTTAGTAGTTTTCCACATTATATGATAATGTAAGTATAAATAATTTTTTTGAAATATGTCATTTTCAAAATGGATCTAGAAATGACATTGGTCTTCCCTTATTTCCCTCCAATTTATTCATTTACCCTTTCAATGTGTTTTTTTAATTAAAATGGTGATTTTGATGTTCTGGAGTTAAGATGAAAGTATAGAATAGATGGGGTTGAATCAGCCTTTTAAAAATGAATTTAATGATTATATAAAAATTCATAATGTTATTGTAATATAAATCAATGAAATTGTACCAAATACATATTTATAGTTGTTAAAATCAAAATGATCCTAGTCCATTATTCATGAATATCACGAACTGAGAGTGAAGAAATAAAATTTCAACACTATAATAGAATCAAACGTTGAATTTTTCAAACATGGAGTGAAAAAACCAATTACAACGTCTTTTCCCCAGTAGGAATAAACCCAAAATCACAAATTTTTTTATAATAGGATGCACATCCTAAGAAACCGCCCTATTTTCCATAGATTCCAAATACATTTCACAATTTGTTTTTATTTGAAAATGAAATTTATATCCTTTTAAATGTTATTAAAACACTTTAAAACCACACAAACTAAGAAAACAATAATATTTAGTAATTCCACCAAATAATATGAATACATAATTATATGAGTGTCAAGGTAGGAATAAAAATCCAATAGAAATGGATTAATCAGTTTCAATTTGGATGGGAGAAGTATGTGATTAATTTTTAAAATGTAGAACTTATAGTGTTCATGAATATCCTCAACCTTTTTATATAGTATAGATTATTTTAACTCTGTATAAATTTAATTTATTTTCGTACAATAATATTTAAATTTTAATAAAATCTCATATTTTATTTTCACATAAAATAATCTATTTTCTATATCAATGAACTACTTCATAGTTTTCAATGACCATTTCCCAAATGATATTTCATATGTAAAACCTATATAAATTAAAAATATAATTCTCTAGTATTACGAATTCAATATCATTCGAGGCAATTAACAACCACATAATAAAATTCATTTGATCAATTAATATATTATTAAATAACAAGAATTAATATCCTTGGAATAATTTAGTTTAATATTTGAGAAAGGACATTCATATTTAATCAAATTTGAATATGGATTCTTCAATTTAAAAAATTTCACCTTTTATATCAATAAACACTAAATCCCATGTGAATCCAATTTAATAACACCTAAAAATAATAAAACACATTTTATTGGATTCTAGATAATTAATAACTATTACTTGTCACAAAAAACTAATTATATCCACAAAAATGATTTAGTAAATTAAAATGTTGATAATTACATTAAACACAGAATACTTCTAGGTTTTTTAATATCATCCATAAATACACATATCCACATAATAAAATCCACATTGGGGATTCACGTATTCATTTTTCAGTAAATATAAAATCCATCGTGTAAGAAAATCATCATAGATGAATCTATATATTCAATTTTTTCAGGAGATTTGGTTACAGAAGTTAATCTCTCACAAATCCAATTCTAGAAATTTCAGATTTTCAAAACATAATATATATCATAAATAAAATATAATAGAAAATTAATATAATAATATTTTTATCTAGTTGAAATATATATATATATATATATAATGTCTTTATAATTATATAGATTAAAAATAAGCATAAATGAGCATTAATAGCTCAATTTATCATTAAAACTGAGTAATAAAATAGTCATAGAATACTAATTAATTTAGACTAAAAAGATATAGAAATATATAAAGTAATTTATAAGATGATAAAGATATATTTAAATTTTTAGGTATTTAAAATAAATATAGTTAGTTTTTATATCTTTCTAACGCCACAATAATAACTCATTTTAATGTTGTAAACATAGGTAATTGTCCAAATAAAAATGGGACTGGATTTTTTTCATTCAAAATTGATTCAATTTATTCACACTAATTCTGTTTTCTTACAGTCATTCCATATTGACAGATTTCTATTTATGGTTTCTCTATTTTACTCACAGTAAAGCCCTTTCAATAATTGTTGATCCTTAGTTATTCAAATTTTCACTAATAATCGATCGTCAAAGTCAGTACTTAACATTTCTCAAATTTAGATTAAGATTATGTAAAATGATATTTTATTGTTGAAAAGGTGTTATTTTGATAAAGAACACATCATTAAAAATGAATCCCATGAAATAAATAATCCATAAATAAAACCCAAGAATATTTAAAAAAAATTATATTATAATTTGGTCAGAACTAATGATACATTAATTAATACATAATTAAAATTTAATTATACTTTTAATGGAATAAAATTAGATAATTTTTTGTAATTATCAAAACATAATTTGTTTCCAGGAGCCGGTACAAAATATCCCAATTTTTATAATTATAAATCCTTTTATAATATCATAAGTTCTCCCAAATTTTTAAATTATAATAAATGTTGAATGTTTTATATATTTTTTCCCTAATCATGGAACAATTATTGTGGATGATTATATGGATTGAAATTATCCCTTCATAAGATATATAAAATTCATGGATTACCTTTATATATCAGTGAATGTATAAATGTCTATAAATAAATGAATCATTAATAAACCTTTTGAGTATATTTTAGGTATTCCAAAAAATAATAATTTTCAATAAATATACATTCCAAGTAGATAAAATCAATATTTTTATTTTAAAATAGGATCCCAACTCCCCTTAATATATGCTAAATTAAAATTTTAATGGACCTACTAAACATTAAGCAAAATTTAAAATAAATTTGTGAAAAATATTGAGAAACATTTCATAAAATATTGTATCATAGAAATTAAAAATCTTATATATACATATATTAAAACTAATTAATCTTAGAAATAAATTCCATTTTTATGATATTATGTAAATCTGGAAAATTAAAATTAACTAACTTAAACTACTCTAAAATCCATTCATTATAAAGGTATGTATCTATCATACCATGTTCAAAATTTTTTATCTCAAAACAATTAAAATATACAGGCTAAGTAAATAGATTATCTCACTTATATTATATAGAAATAATTTATTGAATGATATATAATTTTTGAACATGATACCTAAGAAAATGATATTTAACATCAATATTCGTAGTCCTATAAGGTTTTAATTAATTTTTATAAACAGAAATATAATAATTATTATGACATTGAATTTTAATTTTATCATAATGATAATCAAAATCAGAAATGATTTCTTAATCATTAAATATTTATCTCAACATAATGAAACAAAAATGTACTCATATTAAATATATGAAATAATTTTTTTTTGTTTCTCTGACTCCATTGAAACAAAATATTAAACAATTAAATGGATCATAGCTAATATTAACTTATATACTATCATTTACCCCAAAAATCAATATAAAAATATTACCAAATCAAGCTTATTTTTTTCAAGGTAAAATAAAACAAGATTGAAAGATCCAATAACAAATCTAATAATACATTAAAATAATTTGACATGTTTTTCTATTGAATAAATTTGATATCATGAACACATAAAAAATAATACATTAAACCAATCATAGAATATGTTAAATATATTGGACTTCAAATCATGCCTCTATCGGATTTGATATCAATAGATTTTAATGATTTATCTTAATTTAAATCTCAATTAGTAGTCATGGGATTATTTTATAATTT
The DNA here is from genome assembly GCA_963277665.1 of Viscum album. Taxonomy (NCBI): domain Eukaryota; kingdom Viridiplantae; phylum Streptophyta; class Magnoliopsida; order Santalales; family Viscaceae; genus Viscum; species Viscum album. Next base: position 986,725,109 of record OY728165.1, on the reverse strand, counting down.
AAAATATTAAAAAACAAATATCAGAACATATTCATTATCATATACATATTTTGTGTCAAAACTAATATAGTCTATTTCAAATATTATCAGACCAATTTTTTTTCTATTCCCCCATCACTCTCATATAAAATTGAGAGGTTATCATTTATAAAAATTTAATACAATGATTTTCATAAGAATATATGAATATTATATCAACAACATAAATATTCAAAATTAAAAGAAAACTAATCAATTTATTTATAAATAATATAGGCTAAAATTTTCTATACCCGTCAATATATTTAACAAGTAAATTATTTAGGATTTCATAGAATGAATGAAGATCTTGTTTCACACCATAAAAATCCTTATATAGTGTCAAAACATGACCATGAATCTCTTTATTTTCAAAATTATGATGATTTCTAACATACATTTATTTATAATAATATATATTTTAAAAATAAATTTTAAGATCAATTCAAAATAATTTAAAACCATGAAATAAATAATATGAAAATAATGTCATAATTACTTATAATGATTAAATTGGTGAAAAAGATTCACCATGATTAATGAATTACTCTTCATAGTATCCCTGGGTAATTAATGTGGATTTATTATTAACTATATTTCTAAGTTAATAATGTTTATTTTTAGAAGCCACGTTGTTCCAATAACATGAGATTCATTTATTGGAATAATTAATTTCCAAAAAATATTTCTTTTAATCTTTATAAATTTATCTTTCATAGAGAATAACATATTATAATCATCTAATTCCACATCCAAGTACTAAAGAATAAAATATAAAATAAATTTATGAAATGAAAATGAATTAATTTCCAATTCTTTTGTTTCATAATTAGACTCAACATTAACATTAAATTTATATATAGGATTATCTCTATGTTATAACAATGATTTTTCAGGAATATAGTCTGAATAATAAAAATATTCCCTAAATATGAGAATATTTATCCTACGGTAAATTTTATTCAAAATATTAATATCTGAATTCACCATGACGATGATCAATATCATCATATTTTTTATTAAAATATTATTATTTATTCATATCATGAATAAATTATTCATGAACCATGGTTATTTGATTGTATACAGTATGTTTCAATATTTTATTTAAATATCACATTTTAATTAAATCGTTGTATTTTTCAGCTAATTTATCCAAATCATACATACTATTATAAAAAACATTACAAGTAAACACTCTAAAATATAATATTTTAGGTATTTTTCCCTTCCAATACTCATATCGAATCTTCATCACCAAATGTCTAATAATAATTTTATATATAGCATGATAATAAGTACTCGTACCTTATTCTTAGAAATTCATATCCATGTGAGTATAATTTAACCTTATTGATTCAATTTATTTAGGTGTTGTATTTTTAATTTTTAGTACAACATTTTGTTTTGTTGATATATGTTATAGAAAATTATATAATTTCCATTTTTCATTAAAAACATGATAATTTATAGATTATAGAATTCAAAACCATGATCACTTTAATGGAATTAATCAATTATCCTTTCTCATATTGAAACAATTTTTAAGGTTTATAAACAAATATAATGCTTTAGATTTATAATTAGAACATAAAACTAAATGTATCTTGTAAAATAGTCTATAATTATAAAAATATATCATCATCAGACCGAATTTGTAGGTTTAATGGAAAAATAAATATAAATTAATGAGATCAATATATGATTGTTTTTTACATAATTAACTGAATCATATATAATTTAATATTGTTTATATTTCATTTATGAGTCAGAAACAATGGTATTATCATCTTTTACTTATATTATTTATAGATTAGTTTGGTTCATCATCGCATAACAGATAAATTTTTATATAATAATGTCTTAATTATTTAGTATGTAAACATTTTTAAAAAAATTGAAATTTCACCTTCCTTATATCCATTTACCTTTCCTTTATATTTCATAGGAAATGTAACATTACCTCCATAAAATTAATAAAATGATATGAAATTTTAAATTCCACCAGTCAATTGTCTTTAAATCCTACTGTGCATGTACTAAATATCCTTTTTTATTATCATAAGAAAAAAATTAAAAAAACTATTTATGGAACACAATAAAATATCAGACTAAGGTGATAGAATATTAATTATTAAATTACTAATATATTTCAAACACTTTTTATAATATATATCAATATTAATGATTTATAATTAAAATCCTTAGTATGTATAGGAGATTGTGAAAATATAAATGAAAGTTATTGAAATAACGACCTTTCATATGACATCTGAAACATCTAGCAGAATAAGTTTTTACATTTGAGATCTTAAAAAATATGGTATTATATATTTTGAAAAAACAATTACAATTACAATGAAAAAAATATCATTTTGGTCATTTGGATAATACTTTCCATATTATCATGTTTTTATTTTCCTTGAATAAAAAAGGATATATTTGACATTAAACATTCTACATCATTTTTTTGATGTTATTAATCCTTAAGAATGAAATCATAAATTATTATTTATTCTTGAAATCACATAGAAAAAAAACCAAAATCTATGATTTATCATTTTTCACTAGAGTGTTTACGATAATTTCATATGCCATTTCTAGATTTGAATGAGTATAATTGTTATCATCTTAGACAGATTAATTGAGATTTTAATCCTCCTGATAATATCAATATGTTTTCTCTTAATGTTCTTATATACGATGGTGAATTTTTCAAAATTAAGTTAATATATATCAAATTCATGAACAAATTCCTCAACATCTGGTTTTATAGATTTAGGTTATGAGGATGGATAATAAGTAGAATCACATAAATGAGCTGATGGATTCATTAAGCTCATGTTTCCCTCATGAATTTCGGAACTAGAGGCTTAAAAATTACTTGATTCATGAGAACTACATAATTCATAATCCATTTCAATATCTTTATTTAGTGAACTTAATTATATTATTATTTTTACTCTTTAGTATGGGGAATTTGTTTAAGTGCCCCCTTTTAAAACACTCATAATGAGTTAAATCATTAGTATCATTGGAAAAGAAATTACTTCTATTCTTCTCATTTCGATCAACCATAGGATAATATTTCTAATATATTATTTCATTATATCTTAAATCTATTTCCACCTTATATAATACATGATTTATCATTCCAATCACTTCACTATAACTTAAAAATAGAATTGTATATAGGCTCATTTTATATAAAAATAATTTTTTTCTTTAAATTATATTATTGAACAATATTTTTATGTTCTAACTCACAATATAAATAGTATCCAGAATTATATTTGAGTGTAAATTCCCCAATTATCATACATTATCATATCTTTACCATTTTATCTTTCCCCTATTCTATAGGAATAATGATGTGATACAAAAGATGGGGGGTTCGAATTGTGAATTTTCAGAAATCAAGATAAAATCAATATTCTTTACATTATCATAATTGATGTAGAAATATAACAATATCATCTTTAGGAAAGTGTAGAAAAAAAGAGTATATGAACAAAAAGTTTTTTGTAGATGTATGAGGAAAAATATCTCATAGTCCATACAACAAACACTCTCTTTGTGAGCATACTGGTATTCAATATATAGTTTCTCTAAACACAAGACCTTAACAATTGAGAACATGTAGTTGAACCCATTACAATAATTTTTTTTCAATTCCATTTAGTTATTTTTATAATAAAATTAAAATCCAAATATATGTTTGAGAAGAAGAAACTCCACCACAAAGACTGTGTTATATTAGTCAATTATCTAATAAAATAGTAGAGATTTATTTTTTTAAGAAAAGAGACTCTTTTTCATAGTTTTTGAAACACCTCATTATTTTATGATATAATATCATATTAATTTCTTTGATGTATTATTTTTATGTTAAACAAAAAATATATTGGGAAATACACATCACTGAATTATCTTGGAGTATATGCAACACTATTATTGGATTGTGATGCACATAATTTTACAATCTCTTGATTAAATTCATTTCATGAAACACTGAGTATATATTTTGATCAATATATAAATGAAAATATTTTGGATTATGTTATAAAAAACATCATAGTATTCATTCACTACACACCACACTGACATAGCATAATGTACAAGCATGAGTGGCCAACCTCGATTGTTTGCATTATACACAATACTGAGTTTCACTAAACAATGATATGGTTTTATTTATTATTATTTAATGCGATATAATTTTTCAATTATGAATAGTATTAACCAAATTTTTTTATATCATTGGTATTCATTCTAAACATTTTCTAGAACATTATATGGGACCAAAATAAATTTTTCAGGCAAAAAAAATATTTTCCAGAAAAATGCAGTTTTACCGCCTTTTAATGGAGCTCCCGATTTAAATGTAGTTTGATCTACATTTCTGAGTTAGATTTGAAAATATTTAATTCTTATATAGAATCGGGATATAAAATATTTACTTTGGATAAAATTTTGATATTTTTTATTAAAATTATATTTTTGATTAATATTTAAAATACGATAAAATTTAATTGAAAACAACTTTTTTCATCGAAATAATTTATTCTATTAATATATATTGTTTAATGGTTTTAAAGTATAAATAATTTTTTTTTAATATATTTTCTATCATTTTAATTAATTTTATATTGAATTCCAATGTAAATTTTTTTCAATCTTTTCCACGTTTTTAAATAAAATCCCGTTTTTTCAAGAGGATTAATTTTATTATATTTACTACAACTTATGTATTTTTAATTTTCAAAAATGGATTCAATATTTATAATCCTAATTTTATTATTTAAAAAATAGGCTCTTTTTTTTGGAGATTATAAATTGCAACTTCAGTAAATATTTTATTTACCATGGTTAAACGTTAAATCTGGTAAAGAAGGTTACAAAATAAAATTATAAAAATATTAAACTACTCTAACAAATTACCAAATAATATTTTATGTGATTTTTATGAACATGTTAATCCATAGGTAAATTTTGGGACCCCATGGATTTACTTTGATGTGAAATTTACATTTTATAATAATTAATTTAAAATAATGATAATTATAACCCAAGAATATATGTTTTACCAAATCATTTTTAATATATTGTTATCTAATTAATCACTATGCTAATAAATAGTCATTGGAAATCTATAAATATTTCATATATCATGGTATTTAATTTATAATTTTTCAATATTATTTAAATAGATTTTTCTGTGAGACAAATGTTTATGTAGTGACTACCTCATTAATAAATAATTCAAATAAATGAATTTATATATATTAGAACTAATATAATTTTGTTATTTTCATGTAATCCAAGAATTTTTTAGATGGAAATAATGTAATTTATTTTATTTTATGCCTTATTTTATAAGTAATAAAGTCTTTATGAATTTTTAAAAAAGTTATGTATGAATAGTTCCCAAAATTGACAGAATTCATAACATAAAACATAAAATATTTTATTTAATGATATTAAATTCCTAGAAAAATATGATATGAAAATGTTTTTAAAATAAGGCCAAATATTTGATAAATAATTTTTTTGGGTCCTTTCACATGATATGGTAATTAAACTAAACAACAATTTGTAAATAATATGATATCATTGTAAGATTAGAAAGGGTTAAATAGGGGTTAAACCAAAATGGTAAGGATACCAAAATATTAAACCCATGTATAGAATTTTTTTATTATTTATATTATAACCAAAATCATATTATATTCTAATTAAATATTCATTGGATAATTTTTATTCGAAATTTAATTTATAATAAATTAAAATTTTGACGAGTTTCTTAATGTGCCTATGTCCTCTCTTATAAGAGGACATGTCCTCCAATTAATATTCACTTCATTTTAGGATTTCAAGAACTTCCAAACACTTTACATTAATCTTACTAGATTCCCTAATAACATTATGTTGGTTCTGGTCCTCTAAAAAGGAAAACTATAGTGGCCTCAGAGGGAATTTAAAGGAGTCACATCGAGGATGATGTAATCTCTTCTACCGATTCACTCAAATTTTTTTCTTCTTATACATTGTCTTCTTTAATTGTATCATTATAAATTAATAACATATTTATCACACATATAATGATATGTTATTGTAAATATGAAACAACCCTATTTCACCTTTTATCCATCCTATGAAAAAATAAATAATTGTGTATGCGTACGTACTGATTAACATCTCCATGTCGTGGTGTGATCAATTTTTCACCAACACCTTACTCAGATTGGTATAATGGTGGGAAAAATAACTATATAAGATTATTATAACATTATACTAATTATGAGATATTATACACCATCCACATCAGCATCGTTCAACAACTATGGGAATGATATCATCACTCGTACATACGTACAACTTAACGTCTCAACGACTTGATGTGATTCATCCTCCATGTTTACCATTCGAGAATGATTATAAAGTGTATATAATAAATAATCATGAAATATATAGCCCAATAATTATAATTTATTTATGTATATATTTCATTTAATTAATTCTATTCTATTTAATAAGGAAATGAAAACAATGTTCATGCGTACGTACGACCAATTGTCTCCATGAACAGTGTTTTACATTCCCTTTATCGATCTGTTATATATATTGATAGATGGAAAATATATGATTTATAAACATTGTTTTACATAATGTATGTAAGTAAATCATTATCTATGTAGTCATATGAATAATATAATTTCCAAACACGTATGACAAATGAAATGATTATTACCCAAAATGTTGCATTAACATGGAATTGACAAATGAATGAGTAATATAAAGTCAAAATAAAATAATATATGATATCATAAATATTATTATTGTTTTGTTAAATGTTATTAAAATGTGAGAACTCAAAATACATGATCCAATATCTTTCTTCTATGATATTCTTTAGTCATAATTATTTAATAGGTTTATATTTATCATCGAGGTCCATGTTTTCTATTTTTTTTCATTAAATCATTACTATTATTACATGTATGTTTGGTGTGATTTTTTACCCTTTTTTAAATTTAACTACATGGTATGTAATGAATCTTTATTTTTTTACCATACATTGTAATTTTTTACTTTTCTGGTAATAGTACAATGAAAATGTTTTTTTAACTTACACGACATGAAAGGATTTGTATGATTTCATAAATCATTATTTCCATGAATCTTTGTTTATATGTTTTGATTTTTATTATCAATTAACTTATTTTATTTTAAAATTACATGAAAAATTTGGAAAAGAAAATGTTTTTTAATAAAAAAGGATAATTGTTTTCGAGAATTAAGTTCAAGTGTTTTATCAAAATTATTTTCTATCTATGATTATATTGGGTAAATTTTATCTCCTTATTAATAATTCAATTTGATTAAGTTATGATGAAGTTATTTTTATGATTTCTTTTTTATTATATGGATTATGTTATGATGGAATGATGTTTAAGAATCCCATATTATTATATGGGTTATGATATGACTTATGATAGATGATTTTGTGGAACACATAAGAATGGTTTCAATATGAGATTTGTTGGACCTATATCTCCCTCCAATTAATTCGGTGAAAATTTATATCTCATGAGATAGACGTGGATGTAATGAAAACATAATCATGTTCAGAGATACATAACTAGCTCAAATAGTGAACTCGGTTCAGTAATCAAATTATTCTCCTATGATGGTCTTGGAAAAGAGCCTTGACTATTATTAAAATATTTTCTATACCTATGTTTGTATTACAAAAAGATACATTCCTTATGTTATTATTAATGGGATTACATTTCACTTCATTTATTTATACCGTGAAAATAATTTTATGATCTATTATATGCCGGACAATATTTGCAAATGTTATATAGAATTGATATTTCATTTGTTTACCCTTACTGAGCATTTGAGCTCACACTTTTTATGTTTTCTTTTCCCCATGATATAAAGAATGATTTGAGGTAGAAAGACAAAAGGGGAAGATCATTATGAGAGATTTTGATGATCTTTCACCACCATTATAATATTATGTTCGGTGTTTCTAAAATCACTAAACTAATACGGTCTTTGGAACGATATTTTTTTAATATAATAAGTATTCTGAAAAATTAATGTAATGTCCATGAACATCATTCATGGGTCTCTTCAGTTGGTATTATAGTAACGTTTTAGTCCTTCTTTGGATACTATAATGCGAAAACATTATTAAGACCCCTATAGTTAATTATAAGGTCTATCTAGGGATGTCTGTAATGTTAAGTATAATAATATATTACCATCCTTGAATTATGTTAATGATCATGAATAACCTAGGGTGAACCTATGTTTTCATTGATTAATGATTTTTTCATATGATAGACATCCTATAAGTGAATTTCTATAATAATATGGATCCACATTATTTTAACGTATTAATATACTATGGTTTCTTGTTTTAGTAAATTGAGGGAACCTGAAGGACTTGGGTTAACATTGAATCTGATAGAAAAAATGGTGACTATGAACAAAAAATCGTGCAATGCCTAAAGATAAAGATAATGTGATTATGTCGAATTAGTCATCACGATATATGATTAACAATTTGATATTTAATATTATTCAATATTCATAAAATAAAAGGATGATGGATTCTAGAATGTTTTCGTGGTGAAGAACATTGAGAATGGAAGATTCATCTTTTTACATATCAAGAAGAATGGAAGAATAACCTTGAGGAATACCTAAAATTTAGGGGAAGATGTTATTTGTGTTGGGAAAAGGGTTATTGGGTGACAGATTCTCATGTGGTTCAGTTTATTATTTGTGGAGAACACATGCATTACCAAATCAATTACCCTACCTAAGAGGTTACTTTAAAATCAAAGAATGACATATTAGAGGCCAATCATTAAAGATGTTGGATTGAAGTGCTTATGTATTGGTATTCCAGAATAATTTTTTTGAGGTAAATTTATATTATTATGGAAAATTGGAATATCTACTGTCCATTGTGGATTTCTATAAGAATATTCTACTAGTAACCATGAAATGTGATAGATGTATTTTTAGAAATAAGATGATATGATCATAGTAAAGGTATATAGATAATTTAATGTGTTTGATAGTATTAATGATATCATGATGGATACAAGGATAAAGTGATATTGTGGATTGAGTATAGATATTTTTTTGGTATATTTGGTGTGTAGAAAGAGTTAATTTTGATGAAATTCATGTTGTCACAATGGTTATATGGTAGTTTATGATATTATAACATATTAAAATAATATATGATTAAGGTATTTAAATGTTTTTAATGTGACAACAAAGAACATCCAAATGAGATATGGGAGACAAATGTAAGTTAATTTAATTCATATCCTTCTAATGTTATATAATTTTTTTTGTAAGGATTGTAATTTTATCCATTTATGAGTAATATATATTATTTTCATTTTTTATTTGTTTGATTAATGTATTATCTCACTATAGGTGGAATTATGATTATTCGATTAGCTATTATAATTTATTCTAAGATAGATGGAATGACATATCATTCTATCACATGATCTTCTAAAACTTACAGAATGAAAAATACAACTGCATTTCTTTGAATAGGAGATGAAGGAGATATTGTTAAAGGCATGACCAATGACTGGATTTTAATGATATATGGTAATTATTTCTACTCATGTTCATCATATTTCTGAAAATTATCTTGAAAAAAATGAAATGTTATGATAGTACAATATTATCTAATGAATTAAATGGTAACTTAAATAATCATAGATTTATGGATTTCTAGTAGTTAACATTCTCTAAACCATGTTCTCTACCACTGACCATCAGAACATGATGGTTGGATTTCTCTTCCATATCCATTATTTCACTTCCCATATAGGTTCTCTTGTGTTGAAACCCAGTGATGATTTAATTTGGGTAACCGTTTTGTTTCTAAATTTTCATTTTAATATTATGTTTTGGTATTCCTTTTTAGATGTGGGTTTCAATGGACGAATATTTCAAGTAGTAAACCATCTATAACCCTGATGAATTTTTAGGGAGAAATTCATTTTAAGGGGGGTAGAATGTAATTCCACGATATTTTATGAGAAAAACAATTTTGTTTTTAATTGATTCTTATGTTTTATACAACACCAAGATTAGATTATGCTATAGGCAACACCGTATTAGCTTGAAATACATGTAGCACTATTCCTAGCTTGCATTGCACATAATATCAAGATCTTTTGATTTATTATTCATTATTATTATTTAATTGGATATAAACGAGCAGTTATGAATATTAATAACCAAATTATTAATTTTATATCATTGGTATTCATCCTACACATATTCTAGAACATGATATGAGAACAAAATCATGTTTTCAGATAAAAGAAGTAATTTCTTAAATATGCAGTTTAAACACCTGTTGATGGTGCACCCATTTTAAATATAGTTTTTGAAACATTTATATGTTATATTTGATTGGATAAAAATTTTCATTGGAAGCAAACCATAAAAATTTACTTTGGATAAATGTTTTTTATTTTTCTCATAAAGTTCATATATTTTTTAATAGTGAAAACATGCTAAATTTTAATTGAAACCTACTTTTTTCATCGACATAATTTATATTAATAAAATATATTATTGAATGGTTTTAAAGTAGAATTAGAATATGTTTTTTTAGTTTAAGGAAATTTATTTAATATACAATAATTTTACATTGAATTCATATGTAAAACCTTTTAATCATTTGAAATATTTTAAACAAATTTTTTTTTCAACAGTGGGAATATTAATAAATTAATTTGTGAAACATATTTATTTTGAATATGGAAAAATGGATTCTGTCACGACCCTTCCTCGGGGCCCGTGTCATGACTACCCCAACCCTGCCTTCTATAGGCCACGAGCTTGCGACTATAATAAAAGGTGTAAATCCTATTAAGTGGGAAGGCATTGGCTTTATAAAACATAAACACAGTCAATCAGTGTATTAGAGGATGTAAACACTATATAAAACTGAATACAAAGCAGTGCTAAAAGTAAAGGGGGCCGTATATAAAAACCCAACTGTAAAGTACATGTAAAAAATACAAAACAATTGTAAGGTGACAAGAAGCTCATGGATCATCCACCAAGGATCCTACCTGGAGGGTAGGTACAGATAGTGTAGTGCCTGGATCGACAACCATGGATCCTACCTGATTGGTAGGTACAGATATCCTCCTCAGCGCCCTTTTCTGTCAACATCCTCACGGTACCGACCTGTCGTGAGGTCCACCACTATGTACCGACTTGTTATGAGTTCCACCTCCTGGTGTCGTCCTGTCCATATACACTCGGTCTCTATCAGTGCTGTCCATTGTCTGTATCTAACACAACGTGGTGCGAGTATAGCCTGTGTAGGGGTAAGTATAATGATACCTATTAGGGTCCCCGAGACCCTCAAGGTCTCACGGAATCAAAAAAGGATAACCATAAATAAATATCTCAACAGATAACAATTATTTAGTTATATGCCCATACATATACCTACGTTATCAATTATCCCATCTCAATCATGAGGAAAACACAAAGGTCATTGACTCAACTCAAACTAGGATTTTCATTATCAAAACCACGAAAGCTAGAGAAACTCTTCCTCTGTTGAGTACAGTGATCCTGTCACAAATATGAGGCACTACTCACTATCCTTAGACTGCTAGGGTACTCCTCCTATCAAGCACCGAGGGTCAGCCACCTAGACTATGTAGTGATCCCCCCATGGGTCTGCCACCTCAAAAAGTTGTGATACCCCTTATAGCCTACATATGTACTTCTTCTATCGAGTACTAAGGGTCTTCCACCCAAACACAGTAGTGCTCCCTGATATGGGTCTGCCACCCAAACATAGTAGTTCTCCCCACTAGGTTATACATGACACTCCGACTCGAATCAGATAAGAAGTCATCAGGTCTCATCCAACTACATGGTCTATGTACTCCGTACGTTCGTCTCCAGAAGGGTCTTCTCCACGATGTTCTGGACGATACTTCCAAGTGTCATATAATCTCACATGGAAGTATTTCAAAGAACAACCTCATCATATGGGTCTCAACACAAAAGACGATGCGTCAATCAGATGCCCGGTTTTTGAGTTATCAGCCTTTTAGTCTTAGGGGCCCGATTGGTATTATGTACGAACCAACCCAGCTATATCTCAACAGTACCCCGAACACTCATGGGTATACTCAATGGAACTGTTCCTCAACGAGATTACCAATGGTGCAGACGGTTCGTCAAATGGACGTCTGGTCTGAATGTTATTGGTTTTTCCGTTACAGGGGCCTGGGTGGTTTATACGCTTAACCCACCCGACCGTACTCCATCGGCATCCAAACCTCAAGTGGAGTATGCCAAAATAACCATCTCATCATAAGTAATCCAACGTAACTGATGTAATGTCAATCAGGCATCTGGTCCTTATGTTATAAATTTATTATTACCAAGGACCCGGTTGGATTCATGTTCGATCAAACCTGGTCGTACATCAAATGACACTGATTAGCCAAATCAGTCACACCATTGCGATCCATACTAAAAAACACATGAGATGGACTACCCATTTGTCCAAAACGGATAGCCGGTGAAAAAATTTCATTTCACCACAACACACGTGAACTGGGCCTCGTGGGGCCCACACCTCAACCTCGACTTAAATATAGAAAAATCATCTTGAAAAATCCATCTTAATTCCAGGATCGCAATGCCGAATGCGGTTCATCATTCTCACACCGTATGAAAGAGATATGTCTGATACATGATCTCGTAAAAATAATATTAATATTATTATTCGGTGTTTCGTGGCCTCGATCCAAGAAACAGAATTTGTTATCAAACATTATATTTGAATCGACCATAATAATGACAGGATTACGTCGCCACTGATGGCATGCCAATCAGACGTCGCACACATTAGCAACAGCAGTTCAATGATGTAATAATAATATTAAATCTATTAATGTGTGAGTGTTTTGGGTACCTGATTCGAAAACCTGAAAAAGATATCCAATATTGATCTCATAAATTCAGTCTCGAAGTCATGGTTTCACTGCCACTGACGGTTCATGAAACCGGGGTCGTACGAAGAAGATACCATCAAAATACATGTTTCCAAAAAAAATAATAACATTACTATATTATTATTATATTATTTAACCATTAATTTCTATTCAAAAACCAAATTCCAGGCACAAAATCCTCTTCCTCCTGTTGCACTCCCCACTCCACCTTCATTGATTTTTTTATTTTTTTATTTATCCATCTTATTTCACGTTCTCTTTCCAATCTATTTTCTATCCCACAATTTAACTCACGCTCCACCCTAATTCTAGCCAATGCACATCTGAATTCGCATCACGAACAAAAAGAAATAAACGCGCTGCCCCTTCACCACCTGGACGCCGCCCTCTAGGTTTCCCCCGCAGTTTCCCTACTCACACCACAAGATCCTTCCGCACTCCATTACAACTTCGATTTAACTCAGAAAAAAGATACGAACGCACATATCCATAATCCTCGGGTTGAGATCATAACATCCATATGTCGCGCTAAGGGAAACATTGAGTTTCTAGCGTGCTTAATTATTTTGGGATGAAGAACACATGATGAATGTGTGGACAATGAATAAGTAAATATCACGGTCAAAGTGTGCATCGATAGCCGTGTTATTTTGGCGATCATTTTTGAGAATCAAGAACATGGGGAATCAGGAATTAAATATTTATCATCCTTAAATAATTTCAAATTCATGAAAAACAAGAAGAAAATTTATTCAATCAATTATTTATCAATCTGCAAAATAATTTATTTAATTTTCATTAACCATGCGAAATTTAATCCATGGTATGAAATTCACAAAGATAAATCCTACAAATAAATGCTCATGCTCGAGGGTGTAAACCACATAAATGAGAAATAAACAATATTCCCCTACCTAGAAATGAAGTTACATGTTGTCGATCTGTAGAAGACGAACGTCGCGGTAGATGGCATCGCGAAGAACGGCATCGCAGAGAAGGGAAATGAAGGCACGTCATCATTCATCGTGGAATCGACGTCGTGGAGAAGAGGGCGTCCTTTTTTGTTGGAGGTATTTTTCATCGAAGGGAATAACACTTTCTTTATCTATATCTCCAGATCTTACTCTGGTTTTCTCCAAAACCACAATTTCCCAACTATAAATAATATATATTCCTATTATTATATTCTCACAACAATTGATTTACGAATCAAACACTATAATTAATTAAATGGAGAATCCCCTTAATTAATTATAATGTCTTGGCAATTTAATTGGGAGGAAGGTGGAGATTTTAACACACTTAATAGAGAGAATTGTTTTCACAAAAAATGCAAGAGAGTTTAAGGGGGGTTTTAAGGGAGATGAAAGGATGGGGCTCATGCGGACCCCACATTAAAAATATCCATACATGGATAGTTATGTGGGGTGGGCCCCATCATTAACTTCCCCATATAGGATTTAACCACCATGGTGTATAAAATTGTTCTAAACAATTTTATTTAACTTTTTAACTAATCCCCAAATTTTAACATTCAACACGCATAAAACACATCTGCTGTAATGGTCCCCTTAAGCAATTACCTACGTTGCGAGTTCATCGGTGCCCTCATATTTCAATTCCAAGCACCAGTTTAAAAGATATAAAAACCCGCTGGTTATTTTACTAAACATTACCGAGATAATGTTCAGAAACTTATTCCAGGCACACCGGGCCTCGAAATCAAGTGTCGTCAAATCCACAGACTCATAAATTTTCAATGTTTTTAGGAAACAAATTCCTTGGAATTTCAGAGTCTTTACAGATTCCGTATTTGGAATTAGACGGTTAAATTTACTTAAATATGTACATTTTCATTTTGGAATTTATGAATAGTAACTTGTGTAATTATTTTATTTACCATGGATAAAGGTTAAATATGGTAAATTAGGGTAACATAATAATATTATAATAATAATAAACTACCACAACACATACCCTAAAACTATTGGGTGGGATATGTCCAACCATGGTCATTCTTGTGTCGATTTTGGGATCCCATGTATTCACTTGGATATGAAAATGACATTTTATAATAATTAAATTAAATCAATGATAATTATAACCTAAATCTATATCTTTTAATAAGTCGATTTTAATATATTTTTATATAAATGATATCTATGCATGTAAATTTTCATTGGAATGATACAATGATATCCTTCTCCATGGTATTTTATTTATAATTTTTATAGATTATATAAATATCTTTATTTATTACAGAAATATGATTTAGTGATTACCTCATTAATGAAAATTCAAATAAATTATTTTTTAAATATGAAAAAAATATAATTTATTTATTTTGATGTCATCCTCAAATTTTCTGGATGACATTAACATATATTCTTTTAGTTAATGCATTATTTATAATTTATAATGTATTTATCAATTTTCTAAAAAAATTCAAGTATGAAGTGTTTAATGAAATAGTTTTTTAGCACTTCAGGAATCAATGAAATTTTTTGGATGTCCATTACATCATGAAATTGATGAATTGGAAATTGATAAAAGAGCAACTAAATAATAGAATTTTATATATAATTATATCACCCGACTTTATTTCATTGTATAATTGTTTAATAAAATAATAAATCAATTTTAGTATAATTATAAAAATAAATTTTGTTGTCCCAATACATTAATTTTGTTGAATTAGTGGCCTTTTAAATTTTCAAATATTTATGAAATTGGGTCCCGGAAATTATAATTAATAATTCAATAATTTTAAATTTATTACCACCATCACACCATATAAATATTTTAATCATTATTTTATGTAAAATATCACTCTAATCAACTGTTCTCCTTTTTTGAAATGTTGTTATAGGTTACTTTGGGTAATAATTATAATTCTAACACTCTCTTTTAAGGGATGTTTTAGTATTATTTTTCATAATGTTAATTTTAATTTTTTATACAATCAATTATTAGTCCATTGATAAACCAATTGAATTTAGAGGGACAAATTCATTTTAAAGGGCATAGTATGCAACACCCCAAAATTTGTTGGGCCTTTTATGCTTGAATAAATTAAATTAAATTTTATGTTTTTAAATGCACTAATTAATACATTCTATTCAAATAGAACCATCTTGTAAAACATTACACAACTCTAAATCAAAATACGATACAAAAAACATATAATTTTCATACCTTACATGTAACACTGACTAGACATACATCACATTAAACACTAATGATTCATCAAAACATCATTTTAATTTAATAGTTATTTAAATGAGGTAATTATATCCTAGATTTTAAAATTATTTATATTAATATAAATAACTACATTCCAAATATTTTTATAATGGTTTGGTATAAATATAACATCTTTATGGTGAAAGAATTAATTTTCAGCAAGGATTTTTTATTTTTTAAAATACTATTTTCTCAAAACAATAATTTTCATGTCCTGCTCTCAAAAAAATGAAATAAATTTTTTTTATATTTAGAAAATAAATTTGATAAAATAAACTAATTTTTTTTAATTATAATATCCATATTATATTAGAGAGGATTTTTTTTATTTTTTATGAGAAACATAATTTGTGGATTAATATTGAAAAATACCATATTTTAAATCAAAACTAATTTTTAACCTAATTTTTTGATTAGGAAAAATTTTATTTTAAATTAATTTAAAATTTTAATTAGATAAAATTTTAATCAATTAATATAATTTATGTCATTAGAATCAATTTAACATTTATTTTTTTGTACAAAAACATAGAAAATGTTTGGATGTATTTATATTAAAAACACACAGTGTTGTCCCGTCATTAGGTTTAATTTTAAATTAATTTCATCCAATTTTGTGATTATAATTTTGAGAAATGTAATTGATAATTGATAATTTATAATAACGTTCTCTTAGTTTTTGAATAAAAATATTAATGAACATGATTTAAATTAATTAAAAGCATTAAGAGAACAATTACATTCACAGAGCACTAAAACATGTATTTACGACCAAAAAAACCTACAAACATGTCAAAAACCAATATTAATGTTCTTTATTATGCTATTAACGTTCTATTATTTTCCTTGGTTTTTTTTATGGAATTATTTTGGTACAAACATTAGTACACCTAACATGTTTTCAAAAATGCCAATGGTGTCGTTTCTCTTCCCTATAAAATCCCACTACCTATCCCTCTTATTCATATCTCTATAACCACCATGGTTCAGAAAATATATTCCCAATAAGATTCAAAATAACCCTAAATTACTCATGGAAGAATCTCCATTGGTAGAAATGAATCCATGGAAGCATTTTGGTATAAAATAAAATTAGTTACCCAATTATGTGATTACTTTTCTATCAAACTCATTTCATTTATTTTCCATACCCACCACATCCACTCTCTTGGTTGCATGATTTTATAAAAAAACTAGTATCATCAGTATTCTAGTATTATTTTATTTTAATGTTTGGACCTACACTTACACAAACCTCTATATAATGGGAAATGAATATACTATAAATGTGTATAATGAATTACCAACTTACTAATTGTTGTTTGTTCATTTTTTAATTTACCACCTCTCGTAGTATAAATTATGATGGAAATTTTATTTATATATATTATATACTGTATTAATTATGTAATTAATATTTTTTTTAATGATTTCATAACACATTCATTCAAATGATACATTTTTTGGTAATATGATAATTTCGTTTGAGATAGTGTGGACTACAACCCCCTCAATGCGATATGAATCATTCATACACTATTAGGAATGTATTAAGTATTGTATTAATGAATATTTATTTCAAATATATATATATATATATATATATGAAATAGTCATGATAATTTAATAAGATTCTAAATATATATATATATATTACATTTACATTATTTATTTCAACAATAAAATTAATCGAAAATAGCGTTCATGCATGCGTATGGCTTACCCTCTCCTTGAACGATGTATTTCATTTCATACAAAATTATTTTACTGATTATAATAATATAAATATAATTAATATAAATTATATATATTTCATGGTTTACTATATTTTAAATCACGATGTAAGTATAAGGGCCAATGATATAACAAATTAAATCACATAAAAAAGACAAAGAGGATATTAACCAAAGTGAGTACTTACCATAGAATTGTTTACAAGAAGGTATTACAAAGAAATAATAAAAACCGAAATAGAATTATATGTAATAACATGGTTCATTGGTATATATAAAATAAATTTTATATTTGTTATATAGGATTTTTGAACGAGTACAATGGGATTTAAGACACAAGGTAAGTATATTCCATTTCAATTTTTATTATCATGAGATACATTATTTATTTACCACCCATTCCATTTATGTGGAGTTTATACTGACCATGTATGTATTCAATTGTTATTATAATTAAATTTAATCATATTTAAATATATATTCTATGTTATTGGGTAAATGATTCAATATCTACAAAATCATTAAGACATTTTTTTCTCAAGTTTCATTCTATGACACCTGTTTTAATTTTATCTTAAATTTTTAAGAGTTGTATATTCTTCTATTTGACACGTAATAACATTAATATCTATAATTTATTGATATTTTATGATTAATATAATATAGATCTCCTACATGGGTATATGGTTCATTGTTATGATGTACGACGTGTTTATTGAGACAATATCCACTCTTTTTGATATTTTTTAAGATTATACTTCCTTTTGTTATAATATTATAATATATCTTCCAAGAACATTTATGAATTCTGTTACCCTCTAGTTAATTAGGATATATTCAGTTATTGGTATCATATTAATAATCTTTGGTACATAATATTATTAATAATGTGTTTTTAATAAATCTTGACATGCTCCTCTTCTTGGTAAAAAATCATTCTCCCATCAAAACCATGTTTCCAAAAAAGGGTTTCCAAGAATATTGTACTATTAAATTATAATATTGAAAATAAATTTTAACAATTTTTCTATTTCCAATTTTGTAAATAGAATATTGTTCTCTCGTTCTAGGAATGGAATTTTTCTAGCCTTTAATAATGCAAATAGAATGTTCTACTAACATCATACTACATGAATGGATTAGCTAGTTTCACTTCTGTGAATCATCCTACACATATTTGAAAGGTTTTTTAAGATTTTTTTATAAAAAAATTAAAATAATTTTTTTTCAAAACATTTTCCTATTTTCTTTATATGTTTCAATATATATTCAAGGGAATTTTTTAAAGGGTATTTAGATTATTTTATATGGTGAAATACAAATGGTTTTCATAACATTATCAATCTTATTTTATATGTTTTCAAGGAAAGTTTTCTTCAAAAATTTTTTAAATCATATTTCTTATCATTAACAGTAAAATGTTTTATAATTAATTTAAAGACTTATTTATATGAATTATTTTTTTTAATGGAATGGTTTTCAAATTGCATTCAAGCTCGTTTTATATTATTTCAAGGAAAAATGGGATTCAAAACATATTCAATTTATATTTACATATTTTCTAGGAAAATGGCTTCCAAATCGGTTAAAATGATATATTTTATAAAAATAAATGGTTAATTTCATGAAAATTGATTTGAAAATATTTCCATGTTTTAAATATCCTTTTATCAATGAAGAAAGGATACAATCCTCAAAAAATTAATGTTATTTCGAAATTATTTTCCCACTGATATGACATCAGTTGATGTTACTCAAGAATTTATCAGAATTAATTTAAAGCTTCTATTCATATTGTTTCTCTAAATGGGTTATTATTAATTTGAGGGCCTTTATTAATCTTGATTCACTTTAATAAGATATATGTTTTTGGAACATTTTTCCATTTCATAGCTTATATGATTATGAAATCAATGTATTTTTCACGTTATATTATTAGGATAAATTATTATAAAAACTGAATCTTTTTACGTAGGTAATTATATGTTTACATTTTTGTGATAACTATTTCTTATTTTCAGTTAAAATATGAATGTTTATAATTTTTTGGAACATGTATGCAAGATTTCAATCTGATATGGATGGGACTTATATATTCTGCCAATACATTGGGTAATGATTTACATTCCATGAGATGGTCTAATATGGTCTCAGGAATGATCCATGACGACTATGATGACCACAAGAGTTAACCATGACAACCAAGATGGTACGAGGAGTGAACTCGGATACTATGATTTCCATGGGATTGAACGATGACTATTAATATGGCAAGGGGAGTGATCTCAAACTACCAATATTGTATTGGAAGTGATTCCTTGGCTACTATGGATATTATATTATATTCTTATGTGTTTTCCAAAATTCCATGTTTTATTAATATTTTTTATTATTTCATGGATTATGCTCATTATTTTCATATTATTAATGTCTTATGAACTACCATTATTTATTCCATGATTCATTTATATGATATTTTGTATGAATATTGTGGTATTATATTTTCTTGAACATGTTCTCATACCAATATGATCATGATTATGATTACATATATCTCTTATTTATTGTCTCTGAGCATTTTTTCACACCACAGATTATGTTTCCTTCCCTAGGTTATGAAGATATATATTATTTTGGATGTGTTTATGAAGGGATCTAGTTAAGAATATCCTCGTGGGATAATGTGTGTATTATTTATGTACAACTGTTTATGATTCCATGTTTCTAATGACATTGGACTAGTACAACATCCAGGCATATATTTTAACAATTTTTTATATATTGCGCAAAAGTGAACAATTATTAATGTATATTGATACTAGGTAACTATATTTTGTATCATTGAAAACTACTAGATAACCTTTGGAATCATGGATGAGAAATCCAATGTGAGTACCCTACGAACACGTCTAAAGATATTACTAAGGATGAAGTAAAGTATAAAAAATGTCACGGGATTTTTGTAAAGGATTGAGTATGTTTTTTTAAGAAATACATCCATGTATGGGGCTCTGGAACATATATACCTAGGAATAACTACTTCAATGATATTTTCTTTGGATGACTCAGTGGAATCTGGTACCTAACAACGAGATTTTCTACACACCTGGTTTGAAAATCCCATGGGGATACGCTTTGAGAATTACAAAATTCTTTACAAACCATCATGAAGGATTAAAATACCAGTTGGATATGAATAATCTAGGATGAATTTATGGTGTCATAGATTTCAAAAGGTTTCATGACTTATAAATCTTATTATTTTCATAACAATATGGTTTTCGGATTTCATATGTAATGATAACAATATGAATTTAGTTTCAGTCAATGTCAATAAATTATAGGACAAAATGTAAGTGAATTCTAGGTCGAAATACTAAATTTAGTTAACAAAATGGTTGGGAATACTTTCCTTCAGAAGAAATCATCAATGGTTGTCTGTTTGTATGTGTGGAATAAATAGTCAATATGAAAGTAAATTTCAATGATTCATGCTCTTGATGTGGATCCACATGGTGATATGAGTAGTGGTTACACTACTAATTATGAAGAGACTATTGATGAAATGTTAAAGGAAATATGTATTTTATGGTAGGATGTGTTATCCAATCTAATGTAATAATGATGAAGTTGAATAATAAAATATTTTTAGTGTCTGGATTAATGAATTATGTTATAAGAATGGTAAAATATATAAGTATTTTTCAATTAATGTTTTTTTCTATAGACTTACAAGAATATATTGAATGGTTCTGATGGAATAAAAAATTATATAATAGAAAGGTGATGTCCATTGAAAACATATGATGAAGGGAAATATAAACCTTAATATGTTCCTTATTTTATGATATCGTTTTTTATAATGATTTTTTGAAATAAATAAGTACATTTGATTATACTAACTACCTTTGAAATTAGTACATAGAAAATGACATGTATTTCGTGCAATCATGGATGATGATTACAAATTAAAGGACTTATGAAATATATCTAGTATTGTATGGGATACAGAATAATACATGTCATCCAGAAATATTTATTATAATATTTACTGTTACCATGTTCCAAGAGATTTTTTCAGAAGGGTATTCACATTTTAAAATGTGTCAATAAGGAGATCTTTTATGAAATATACGGGATCATTGGTAAGTATATTTATTGACCTTCTTTCTAAATATATATATTTTCATCATTCAGAGGGGTTATGAACTTATTCATTAATTATAATATTAAATTATCGTTAAGAGGAAGTATTTTTCTCGTCAAATTTTATTGAAAACCATAGTTAAAAGGATATTTAATTATTAACATCTTTTCAAGGATGTTAATCCTATTTTGGAAATAAATTTAGTATGGTTTCAGAAATGGATGAAAAAGTGTTTTAGGTGATATCCATTGATATCCAAAAAAGTGTTGAGACTTGAACCCTTGATCGAAAGATTATATGGGTTTCACGCAAACCACTGGCCAATACGATGTGCTGGTTAATGTATAATTATACTTTATGAATAAAAATATACGATCAAAAAAATTTATTACTTTCTATGCATAGTGATGAATATATTATCAAAATTTATTTTTAAAATTTTTTTATATAAAAATATTTATATATAAATAGTTACAAATGTTTTCTTTAGTAGGAATAATGATTAGTAAAATTGTCTTTTAGAAATTCTCGCATGAAAGATAATTTTTGTACTTCCATTACAAGAATTAATTGATGGATTATAAATTGTTAAATTCTCGACAACATTATGGAATATTATTTATATAAATATATCATGAATATATATTTCATTATATACTAGGTAAATAAAATAATTAGTCAACATTAGTATAATGATCAAATTAAATGTATTGTCTTAATACCTCCATTTTGATGTACTACTATATTATTAAATCATCACATATTTTTGGAATTGTGGACAAAAAAATTTCTTTAATATTTAGTATTTTGATATTTACAAACTCACTCATACAGTATAAATATTTATGTTTTTCGTATGTGTCCAAGCATCATTCTAAACATACATTCTCTTATGTGGGAACCTAGTTATATGTTAATTTAGTTGACCAGTATGGTTCCAATATTTCAAATTAAGGTGATTTTTTATACATTTTCTCGAGGTTTGTTTCAATGATTGAAAAAATATATTATGAATTCATTGATAACCCAGATGAATTTTATTGGAAAAAATCATTTTAAGGGGTGTAGAATGTAACATACCTTGTTTTTATGGATCCTTTTTCAAAAATATATTATATTATCATTATGTATTCAAATGAACAAATTAAAATATTCCCATATCACAAAACATACTTTGAATATGTTACAAAACACCAAATTAGCATATGATACACAAAACACTGTTTTGGAATACGTTACACGCAACACTAACTTGAAATATTTTACACACAACACTTACATTTCTACGAAACATAATTTTAATGTTATAACTATTTAAAAGAAATAAGAATAACCTACATGTTAAAGACAGTTATATTAATCGTAATAGATACATTTCAAATATTTTTATAATGTTTTTATAAAAATATATCATGTTGATTGTAAAATATATAATTTTTTCTCAAGTTCTATTATGTTTTAAAATACTATTTTAGGAAAAAGATATTTTTCATGCCCTTCTAGGAAAAAATAAAATTAATTTTTTTAAAATTTATAAATTAAATTTTATAAAATAAACTTCATTTTCTGATTTATAATTTCCAAATTAGCATAGCTTGAATTTTTTGCATTTTTTATGAGAAACTTCTTTTTTTGGATAAATAGTGAAAAATACCTAATTGTAATTCAAAATGTATTTTCCTCTAACATATTTTTAAAGAAATAATTATATTCCAAATTAGTTTGAAATATTATTTATATAATATTTTTATCAATTAATACAATTTAGTTCATTGGAATCAATTTAACTTTGAAATTTTGTATAAAAACATACCAATATTTTTGATGTTTTTATATTAAAAACCCATAGTGAAACCCCATCAGTGGGATTACTTTTATATTAATTACTCCAAACTATTTAATTATAATTTAGAAAAAAGGATTCAATATTTGGAATATATATAATTTTTAATTTAGAAATGTTCATGTTAGTTTTTCACCAAAAATATTTCTGAATGTTATAATAATTAATTTCAACAATTAAGAAAAAATAAGGTTAACCGAGTCATATAACTTATATTTAGGACCCAAAAAGTCTTATACACATATAAAATACTCATTTTCCAACTTTTATTAATAAATTTAGATTCCATTCTTGATTTTTTTGGTTTGTAATGACTTTTTTAGCTACAAACATGGGCACACCTAACTTGTTTTCAAAAATGTAAAGTGTGTCCTTTCACTTCACTATAAAAGCATGCCACCTATCAATTTTATTCAAACCACTCAAACCACATGGTTTTGTAAAATGTTACCTAATACGCAAAAAAATACATCATTCCACTTAGAAGCCACTACAATTTTAGATGAAAATATGTAGAATACTTTTTCAAAAAAATAAAAGGAGTTTCTCGATTAAGAGATAAAATATTCTCTAAAGCTATTTTCATTTATTTTATTTATACATACCCCTCCATTGTATTTATTCTAGGGTTGTAAAAAACCCATTATATTCAATATAAATTTATGTATTTTTGTTAGTGTTTTCCTACAATTACGCACACCACCATCTAATGGGTAATGAACATATTCTTTACGTGTATGAAAAACTATAAGCTAACTAAATAATGATTGTTCATTTCTTCTCTACCAAAACTCATGGTGGAAATTATTATGGAAAATATATTATTATGTGTTAGATATTATATTTATTCTGTATTTAATCCTTTTTAATTCGTTTGAAACATATTCCTATATATGTTCAAATATTTTTTAATATGATAATTTCATTTTAGGTGGTGTTGACTAACACCTCCTGAAAGTGAGGTGATTCATTCAAGCACTACATTGAATGTATTAAGGATTTTTTTATTGAATATTTATCATATATCAATGACATAATAAATCAATTGTAACAATTTTATATATTTATATAAATATATATACATATATGTATTTTAAATTATTTATTTCGACATGACAACTAAACCAAAATAAGGTTCATTCATATGTACGACTTATCCACTACATGAATGGTGTATTATGTTTCTGTAACACCCCATGATTTCATGATACGTTTCTCTTTCAATAATGCAATAACTTGCATTGTACACAAGTTCGAGATTCTAACACACCGCGACTAATCAAAGTAGCTGTTATTAATAGTAATACCCACTTTTTAAAGTTATAAAAATTTTATATTTCAAAATCGACTTCATTTTTGTATTCATAATATCGAAATTATCCTAATCTGATTTTTTTGTAACATTCTTAGAACTTCAAATTTTTTATGAATAGTGAAAAATACTTAAAACAAATTTTTTAATCAAAATAATTTATTGTGATAAATTTTACTATTGAGTGGTTTTAAATTATAATTAGATATATTTTTACCATTTTATCTAATGGTGGTGATTATAATTAATTTCAATAAGAAATTGGACATAAACAATTGTCAATCTTTTGATATATATTGTGTCTTAAAAACACCCTATTTGTTGTGACAGTAGGAATTAATTATAAAACTAATTAATGTAACTTATATGTTTGTAATTTTTTAAAATAGACATCATTTTTGAATTCATAATATCAATTATAGCTTAGGGTAAAATTTTGGCATTGTTCTGAAAACCTTCAATTTTTGATGAATAGTGAAACAATTAAGTGGTAGTTAAAAAACTGATTTTTTGTTTAAATAAAACATTACCACTTCTGTTATTTGAAATTCAAAAATCCGACATAAATGGTTTTCATTAGGAAGTAAAATGTGGTTCAATGGGATTAAAATAATTTTTGGTGAATAGTAGCATTTAAGTTTAATTAATCGCGATTAAAGGTAATTAGTGAAATTTAAGGTAAAAATGGTATTATAAAAATATGAAAATACCCTTAAAAATGTCCTACTCATATTTTATGAGTCATGGACGACCAAGGAAATCCATGGGTCAACTTGGGGACCCCATGGAGCCACTTTGGTAGGAAAATGACATAAAAACTTTTTATTTAATGTTAAAATAAAAATGTCACAAACATGAGTTCTTTTACTAAAACAATTTTTAAATGGAGTTATACAGGTCATATTTCTGACTATAAATATTCATTAGTAAGATAAAAAGATTTACTACATCATGATATTTGTTTTATATTTTTTAGACATTAAATAAATTAAAATATTAATGACACAATGATGATTCAGCGATTCCCTCATTTATTAACGATTAAAATAAAATTAAAATATAATGTAAAATCTAAGGCTTACACTTGTAAAAAACCAATTAGATGAGTATATTTCGAACCATTATCACCTTATCCTCGAAATATATCATTGTGGGACCTTTAGAATCGGAAATGAATTTCATAATATAGTAACATTTCATTACATTCCAAGAGTGCCCCTCCTCTCCTCTTATAAAAGGCCCCCAACTCTACCACCTTATTCAAACCTTCAAGCCATTTTGATCTGACAACCTATACCCAAATACTCTTTCAACTTCCCAATATTACTCCTATAAGCCTCTCTTTTTCCATAAGTCTTCCCAAGGAATCCTTTGTCTCCAATCAAAATATAGTTACCTGATTTTAAGGTAGTGTCTTCTCTTATGCTATTTTGTTTTATTTTTCTTCTCCAACCCCCTAAAATATTTCTATTAATTTCTTTTGTAACAAAACCAGTATCCTGAATATACTAGGATTTTTTTATTATAAGGATTCGAGCTACACGTACACACACCTACAACTAATGGTTAAAGAACATAACGTTTCTGTGGATGGAGAATTTCTGCCACACAAAACGATGATTGTTCAACACTCATATAACATCTTCAAAGGTGGCCATTAAGATGTCACTATATTTATATATGTTATATAATATGTTTAGGTTTTCCTTAAGCTTCTGTATTTTTCATTTATTTCATACCATTATGGTTTCCATTATAGGTAAACGCGATATTTTCATTTTAGGAAGTGCGGACTACCGCCCCCTCAAAGTGATTTGAATCATTAATTCCATATGTGGGATGTATAAAGGATGGAAAAAATGGTATTATAAACTATATTATATTTTAATTATATTATAACTTTATATAATTATAACTTCATTCCATTCAATACGAAATAGAAATGAAAGTAGTGTTCATGCGTACGTACGGCTTACCGTCTCCATGAACGGTGCATTTCATTTCTTACCTCTAAATGTTATGTAATATTATAAATGAATGTATATACTGGATATATATGATGTATATGATATCTAAATCATGAATATAATTATGGATATAATGTATATTTTACCACATGAACAAAGTGTAATTATTAGAAGTTTATTTTTGACTCAAGTACCTAAGATCGACAAAACGACCGTCATTAACTTAAATGAATAAATAATTTTCCTAACAGTTTAATTAGTGATATAAAAGGGATAATTAACATGAAAAAGGTTCTTAAGCAAGTATATATTAACTCTAGTATATTATTCAGGAGATTAGAGAACGTTCGAGTGAAGTCACACACGAGGTAAGGGAACTTCTTAACCCAATTTACATTCTTTGGGTTAATATCCTACATTCAAATTATGTCATGATATTATTATGTCCTATATTTTATTTGTACTTGATTTATGTGTACTTTTAGTGAATACACATAATAGATCCGTTTTATTTAAAAAAATGATATTTGTAAGGGACTTCATCTCAATCTCCATTCATTGAGGCATATTTTGTTTTATACACAAATTTCGTTTATATGGTGTATAATCCCCTTTGAATGTTATGATTATTAAAAAGGAATATTTATATATTAAGCTTTTTACTAAACGACAAAAAGGAATGTTTTTCTTGTCGTACGTATGTGGTGACAACGACATCTCCGCCGCTGTGACCATTATTTGTGTTTCGGCGTCCTCTTTAATCCATAACTTTTTCTAAATGAAAAATAAATACCAAGTTTTACTTTTCATTTATTTTGGTATTGAAAATGGTTTTGATAATGTTTTTATTAAATAAATTATTTGTATTGATATCTTGTGATTGAAATATTGAAATGTTATGTTCCCTTTATGCATGTTTTATGTGATATGATTATGTTATGATTTATGATATGTTTAAACGTGTTCATACGGGGAATGCATTGGACTTAATATGTGACGGCTGTAGCCCGCTATAGCTCCTCGATGCATCGGCCGGTCTCATGAGACAAACTACTGTCTTGGCAGGAGGCCTTGACAAAATCTTATTTGTAGTCTTGGCATAAGGCCTTGGCTGCCTGGTTACGATAGTCTGGCATTATGCATTCCATCATTATGAAAGTGGTTATTGATATTGCATGTGATTATTCGACTACTAGAATATTAATATGAATAAGTAAATGTCATTATTTGATTTTATTTTTTTCCATATTATGCTGAATTTCAAGTTTAGAAAGGATATTGTTTTAGTTATACATTGTCTTAAAAGTTTATGTTTATTTATGAATGCTTCCGCAATATTGTTATCCTTACTGAGCATCTGATCTCACACCTTTCAATGTTTCAATATTTTCTATGATGTGAAGAATTATTTTATGAATGACCTGCAGGGATAGTCAGAAGAGGATATGAGTGTGGACTATGTAGACTTTGTTATTGTAGTTTTTTACTTTATGATGAAATGTAACATTTATGAATGTATATAGTGTTTCCAAGGCTACTAAACTAATCGGTCTTCCGAGACATGATCTGTTGTGATCATGCAAATGTTACGCAATAATGCACCGATTATGGGTAACTGGGGTCGTGGCATTACAGTTGGTCTCAGAGGCAGTTTAGTATGAACCTTGGAAGCTAGATTTAGATAAACTCTGATTGGATCACATTGTCCTAAGATAGACTTTGAGGATTAGAATAGAAGAAATTCATAGAATTTTGGTATTATAGAGATTTTATGAGTTTTCTGAGCAATAAATCCTTGTCTGGATACGAGCATGTAGAGGTGGCTCTAGCACAGATGTACCTAGGGGTAAAACCTGAAAACACCACTTTGAGCTAGACTCGAACGGGAATTGGTGCACGACAACGGGCCTTGTTGCACTCTTGGTTACGACACTTTCAGGGGATATACATAGGATAATTATCATTTTATTTACAAACCATTATAAAGGGCTTATGAGTACATACTTCCTCAATGAAAACATTTTTATGATTATGGATTATATCCATAAATAGTTCAATTTATGTTAAGTGTATTACAATTATGGAATTATGTATTTCAATTCATTAACTAATGTAGTTTATGAAATTGTTTAGAAATGGCGCCTTGTGGGAGGAATAGAAAACATATCAATGCATTTACTCTGTGTAGATATTTCCCTCCTGCTCAAAATAATTATTGTGGAGATGGAGATACAACTGGTGCTGATCAACTTATTACCATACTGGAACAACTCACTCAGGTTATGAAAAATAACCTTACTCATATGGAGCACCCTAATTCGCAACGTGGAGGATCATTTTTATACCTCTTCATGAGGAAACAACCACCAACAATTAATGGGGGTATACATCCATTATTATCTTAGCAATGGATAAACTCTATAGAGAAAATATTCCATGCCTTGGGGAGTAGCGAAAGGGAGAAGGTTGTCATGGCAGTTTACGGCCTCACTGGAGATGCTAATCAATGGTGGTCATTGATTAAAAACACAAATGACGATGATGAAGTATCAAGTATGGAATGGAGGTAGTTTAAGGAAATTATCTAAGAAAAATACTTTCCTCAAGACCATCGAGCAGATATGGAAAGACAATTTCTGAGTCTGAGGCAAAAGGTGGATAAGAATGTCCCAATGTATGAGGCCAACTTTACAAGGATTGTAAGACATGCTGCAGATTATATACGTAACCAACGAAGTAAGATCGATCGTTTCTTTAATGGGTTAAAAGCGTTTCTCCGTCGAGAATTATTATCACAATCTTTCTCAACATACGAAGATATAGTCTCGTGTGCTATGAAGACAGAAAAGGAATTGTCTTAATCTTATGACAATAAAGTAAAGAAAGAGAAGAAGAGAACAGTGGAAGAAGAGACAGATAAAGGGAAAAATGGATCGAATTATTTTCCATTATGCGGTAATTGTGGGAAGAATAACCATGGTAGTTGCCTAAAAGGAATGTGAGTTTTTGATAAATGTGGAGAAAAAGGTCACCAGGCTCTTGATTGCAAGGGAAAGAAAGAGACTATCAATGATGAATGCTACAATTGTAGGGAAATGGGGAATTATGGAAATGATTGTCCAAAGAGTCAGGAAAACATACCTCAGAAAATGCCAAGGGATCAAGGACAATCTTATGTTGTTACTACAGTTGAAGTGGAATAATTAATGTATTGGTGCTTTTGGACTCAAGGATTTTATTCTGGTTAGAAGAATAATGTAATATATATAAGGAATGTATTGCAGTACTTGTTGTTTTCATTAAGGATTTAATATGATGAAGGTAATCATATTTTTAGTATATGATAATAAGGGAAACATTACTTTTTTTGAGGAATCTGATGATGCGATTGATTTTGGAATTTAGAGACCTTTTAGGGAATGATAAGACAGAGGTATTTTGGATAACTATAAAGGTTTGAATGGATTAAGTTGGTCATTGGATAGTATTGTCAAGGTTAAAACATTTCTGAAGATTATATTTGGAATAATATAATACTATAGTTTTAGGAAAAGGACATCCTTCATGGTGGGGCATAACCCGTCGCGTCGGACAAAGCTGCAAGAATTGAACCCACAACCAGAGTGCGACATGCCTTTATTACCTACAACTAGCCTACAAGAAGTCCCTGGTTATTATAAAATAGTTTTCCTAATCTAAATGGTATGTGGTAATATTTGGAACCTTCTACAATTATGATAAATAGAATATTTTTGAGTTCTGTTACCATTTGGAGTGAAAGATGGGTTTGTGGTAAAAAATTTATTAACGAATGAAAGTTTACATGAAAAGTAAGTATATTTCCATACGTTCTTAGTAAATCTCTAAAATAAATTCCTCAAATTTATAAATGGTAACTTAAAACAAAAACGTTGTTGGTTAACTTTTCCAACTGGGGATTCAATGACCGTTTAACTAATCACAATTTTGTGATTTTCTTGTGGTTAACTTTTTCCTAATCCAGTTTTTCTACAACTCTCCATCAGACCATGATGGTTTGTTTCTCCTCTATATCCATATTTTCATAGAATCTTTGTATGGGCTATCTCAGGTGACCTTTTAACTTCTCTTTCTTTCTTTTAAAGTTATATTTCTATTCGCCTTATTTCCGATGTGGGTTTTCTACAATGGTATTTTCTATTTTCAACCGTTTATTTTCAAAGAAAAATTTCAAATTGCAAGGATGCAATTTATTGAAGGAGGGTTGAATGTAACACTCCATGCTTTCACAATACGCTTCTCTTTCAATAATGCAATAGCTTTCATTGTACGCAAGTTCGAGATTCTAAAACACCACGACTAATCAATGTAGACGTTATGAATAGTAATACTCACTTTTTAAAATTATAAAAATTATATATTTAAAAATGGACATCATTTTTGTATTCGTAATATCGAGATTATCCTAAGTTCAATTTTTTGTAACTTTCTGAGAACTTCCAATTTGTTATGAATAGTAAAAAATACTTAAAACAACTTTTTTAATCAAAATAATTTATAGTGATAAATTATACTATTGAGTGGTTTTAAAATAAAATTATAATATATTTATACCATTTTATCCAATGGTGGTCATTATAATTAATTTCACTTTGAAATTGGACATAAACAATTGTCAATCTTTTGATATATATTGTGTCTTAAAAACGCGCTATTTGTTTTGACAGCGGGAATTAATTATAAAATTATTTAATGCAACTTATATGTTTGGAATTTTGTAAAATATACATCATTTTTGAATTCGGAATATCAATTATATCTTAGGGTGAAAGTTTTGCATTGTTCTGAAAAACTTCAATTTTGATGAATAGTGAAACCACTAAGTGGTAATTAAAAAACTGATTTTTCGTTTAAATGAAACATTACCACTTCTGTGATTTTAATTTCAAAAATCCAACTTACGTTGTTTTCATTAGGAAGTAAACAGTGCTTCAATGGGATTAAAATAATTTTTGGTGAATAGTAAATTTTAAGTTTAATTAATCGCGATTAAAGGTAATTAGTGAAATTTAATGTAAAAATGTTAATATAAAAATATGAAAATACCATTAAACTTGTCCTACCCATATTATATGAGTCATGGCCGACCAATACAAACCATGGGTCAACTTGGGGACCCCATGGAGCCACATTGGTAGGAAAATGACATTAAAAACTTTTTATTTAATGTTAAAATAAAAATGTCACAAATATAAGTTCTTTTACTAAAAAAATTTTAAATGAGGTTATAAAAGTCATATTTTTTACTATAAATATTCATTAGAAATCTAAAAATATTTCCTACATCATGATATTTTTTTTATAATTTTTAGACATTAAATAATTTAAAATATTTATGACACAATGATGATGCAGCGATTACCTCATTAAGTAACGATTTAAATAAAATGAAAAGATAATGTAATCTCTAAGGCATAAACTTGTCAAAAAACCTATTGGATGAGTATATTTCGAACCATTATCACCTTATCCTTGAAATATATCATTGTGGGAGCTTTATAATCTGAAAATAATTTCATAATAATGTAACATTTCATTACTTTCCAAGAGTGCCCCTCCTCTCCTCTTATAATAGCCCCCCAACCCTACCAACTTATTCAAACCATCAAGACATTTGGCTCGGCCAACCTCTACCCAAATACGCTCTCAACTTCCCCTTTTTACTCCTAGAAGCCTCTCTTTTGGCTGAAGTCTTCCCAAGGAAGCCTTTGGCTCAAATCAAAAAAGAGTTACCCGATTTTAAGGTAATGTCTTCTCTTATGTTATTTTGTTTTATTTTGCTTCTCCGACCCCCTAAATTATTTCTATTAATTTCTTTTGTAACAACACCAGTATCCCCAATATACTAGGATGTTGTTATAATAAGTATCCGTGCTACACTTACACACACCTACATCTAATGGTTAATGAATATACAGTTTCTGTGGATGGCGAATTTCTGCCACACGAAATGATGATTGTTCAACACTCATATAAAACCATCAAAGGTAGCCATTAAGATGTCACTATTTTTATATATGATATATAATATTTTTATGTTTTCCTTAAGCCTCTGTATTTTTCATTTATGGAATACCTTTGTGGTTTCCATTATGGGTAAACGCGATATTTTCATTTTAGGAAGTTCGGACTACCGCCCCTTCAAAGTGATTTGAATCATTAATGCCATATGTGGGATGTATAAAGGATGGAGTAAATGGTATAATACACTATATTATACTTTAATTATATTGTAACTTTATATAATTATAACTTCATTCCATTCAATACGAAATATTAATGAAAGTAGCGTTCATGCGTACGTACGGCTTACCGTCTCCATGAACGGTGCATTTCATTTATTACCACTAAATGTTATTTAATATTATAAATGAATGTATATACTGGGTATATATGATTTATATGATATCTACATCATGAATATAATTATGGATATAATGGATATTTTACCACATGAACACACTGTAATTATGAGAAGTTTATTTTTGACTCAAGTACCTAAGATCGACAAAACGACCGTTATATACATAAATGATTACATAATTTTCGTAACATTTAAATAAGTGATATAAATGGGATAATGAACTTGAAAAATGTTCTTATGCAAGTAGAGATTAACTCTGGTTTATTATTCAGGAGATTAAAGAACGGTCGAGTAAAGTCGCACACGAGGTAGGGGAACTTCTTAACCCAATTTCCATTCTTTGGGTTAATATCCAACATTCAAATTGTGTCATGATATTATTATGTCCTATACTGTATATGTACTTTATTTATGTGTAATTATAGTGAATACACATAATAGATCTGTTTTATTTAAAAAAATGATATTTGTAAGGGACTTCGTCTCAATCTCCATTCATTGAGGCATATTTTGTTTTATACACAAATTTTGTTTATATGGTGTATAAACCCCTTTGACTGTTATGATTATTCAAAAGGAATATTTTTATATGAATCGTTTTACTAAACAATAAAAAGGAAGGTTTTTCTTGTCATACGTATGTGGCGACAACGACTTCTCCGCCGATGTGACCATTATTTGTGTTTCAGCGTCCTCTACAAGCCATAATTTTTTTTAATTAAGAATAAATACCAAGTTTTACTTTTATTTTATTTTGGTATTGAAAATGTTTTGGTAATGTTTTTATTAAATCAATTTTTTGAATTGATATCTTTTGATTGAAATGTGGAAATGTTATGTTCCCTTTATGCATGTTTTATGTGATACGATTATGTTATGGTTTATGATATGTTTAAACATGTTCATATGGGGAATGCATTGGACTTAGTACGTGACGGGTAGAGCCCGCTATAGCTCCTCGATGCATCGGCAGGTCTCATGATACAAACTAGTGTCTTGGCACGAGTCCTTGACAAAATCTTATTTGCAGTCTTGGCACAAGGCCTTGGCTACATGGTTATGATAGTCTGGCATTATACATTCCATCATTATGAAAGTAGTTATTGATATTGCATGTGATTATTCTACTATTAGAATATTCATTGAATAAGTAAATGGAATTATTTAATATTATTTTTTTTCCATTTTATTCTGATGTTCAAGTTTAAAAAGGCTTTTGTTTTAGTTATACATTTCCTTAATTGTTAATGTTTATTTATGAATGTTTCCGAAATATTGTTATCAATACTGAGCATCTGAGCTCACACCTTTCAATGTTATAATATTTTCCAGGATGTGAAGAAGTATTGTATGAATGACCTGCAGGGATAGTCAGAAGAGGATATGAGTGTGGACTATGGAGACTTTGTTATTGTAGTTTTTCACTTTATGATGTAATTTAACATTTATGAATGTATCTATTGTTTCAAAGGATACTAAACTAATAGGTCTTTCGAGACTTGATCTGTTGTTATCATTCCAATGTTACGCAATAATGCACCGACTCTGGGTAACAGGGGTCGGGGCATTACAGTTCGTATCAGAGGCAGTTTAGTACTAACCTTGGCAGATAGATTTAGATAGACTCTAATTAGAGCACACAGTCCTAAGATAGACTTTGAGGATTAGTATAGAAGAACTTCCTAGAATTTTGGTATTATATAGATTTTATGAGTTTTCTGAGAAATACATCCATGTCTGGATATGAGCAGGTAGAGGCGGCTCTGGCACAGATGTACCTAGAGGTAAAACCCAAAAACACCGCTTTGAGCTAGACTCGAACGGGAACTGGTGCACGACAACGGGCCTTGCTGCACTCTTGGTTACGACACTTCAGTGGGATATGCTTAGGATAATTATCATTTTCATTAAAACCCATTATGAAGGGCTTATGAGTACGTACTTCCTCAAAGAAAACATTTTTATGATTACGGATTATATCCATAAATAGTTCAACTTATTTTAAGTGTTTTACAAGTACAGAATTATGTATTTCGAATCATTAACTAATCTAGTTTTTGAAATTGTTTAGAAATGGCTCCTAGTGGGAGGAATGGAAATCGTATCAATGCAAGCACTCCGTGTAGGGAATTCCCTCCTGCTCAAAATAATTATTGTGGAGCTGGATATACAACTGGTGCTGATCAACTTATTACCATACTGGGAAAACTCACTCAGGTTATGAATAATAACCTTACTCGTATGGAGCATCGTGATCCGCAATGTGGAGGATCGATTTTAGACCTCTTCATGAGGAAAAACCACCAACATTTAATGGGGGTATAAATCCATTAGTATCTAAGAAATGGATAAACTCCTTATAGAAAATATTCCACGCCTTGGGGAGTAGTGCAAGGGAGATGGTTGTCATGGAAGTTTATCGCCTCACTGGAGATGTTGATCAATGGTGGTCATTGATTAAAAACACATAAGGAAGATGATGAAGTATCAAGTATGGAATGGAGGGAGTTTAAGGAAATTTTCATAGAAAAATACATTTCTCGTGACCATCGAGCAGATATGGAAAGACAATTTCTGAGTCTGAGGCAAAAGGAGGATAAGAATGTCCCAATGTATGAGGCCAACTTTACAAGGCTATCAAGACATGCGACAAATTATATACGTAACCCAAGAAGTAAGATCGATCGTTTCTATGATTGGTTAAAAGCATTTCTCCATCGAGCATTAGTATCACAATCTTTCGCAACATATGAAGATATAGTCTATGTGCTATCAAGACAGAAGAGGAATTATCTAAATATTATGACAATAATGTAAAGCAAGAGAAGAAGAGAATAGTGGAAGAAGAGGCGGATAAAGGGAAAAAGGGAAAGAATGATTTTCCATTATGCATTAATTGTGGAAAAATCACCCGGTACTTGCCTAAAAGGAATGGGATTTGGTTATAAATGTGTAGAAAAAGTTCACCAGGCTCTTGATTTCAAAGGAAAGAAAGAGGCTATCAATGATGAATGCTACTGTTATAGGGAAATGGGGCATTATGCAAATGAATGTCCAAAGCGTCAGGAAAACATACCTCCAAAAAGGCCAAGGGATCAAGGACAATCTTATGCTACTACTACAGTTGAAGTGGAATAATTAATGTATTGGTGCATTTGGACTCAAGGATTATATTCTGGTTAGAAGAATAATGATATATATATAAGGAATGTACTGCAATACTTGTTGTTTTCATTAAAGATTTAATATGATGAAGGTAATAATATTTTTAGTATGTGATAATAAGAGAAACTTTACTTTGTTTGAGTAATCTGATGATACAATTGATTTTGGAATTTAGAGACCTTTTAGGGAAAGTCTAGACAGAGGTATTTGGGATAACTTTAAAGTTTGGAATGGATTCTTTTGATCTTTGGATAGTATTGTTTATGGTTAAAACATTTCTGAAGATTATTTTTGGAATATTATAATACTACAGTTTTAGGAAAAGGACAACTTGCAGGGTGGGGCATAACCCGTCGCGTCAGACAAATCTGCAGGAATCGAACCCACAACCATAGTGCGACAGGCCTTTATTACCTACCACAACCCTACAGGAAGTCCCTGGTTATTAAAAAATATTTTTTCTAATCAAAATGGTATGTGGTAATATTTGGAACCTTCTACAATTAGGATAAATCGAATATTTTTTTGAGTTCTATTACCATTTGGAGTGAAAGATGGGTTTGTGGTAAAAAATTTATTAAAGAATGAAAGTCTACATGATAAGTAAGTATATTTCTTTCCGTTATTAGTAAATCTCTTAAATAAATTCCTCAAGATTATAAAAGGTAACATAAAACAAAAATGTTGTTGGTTAACTTTTCCAACTAGGGATTCAATGACCATTTAACCAATCAGAAGTTTGTGATTTTCATGTGGTTAACTTTCTCCTAATCATGTTTTCTATAACTCTCCATCAGCCCTTGATGGTTTTTTTCTCCTCCATATCTATATTTTCATAGAATCCTCTTATGGGCTATCTCGGGTGACCTTTGTACTTCTCTTTCATTCTTTTAAAGTTATATTTTTATTAACCTTATTTCCGTTGCGGGTTTTCTAAAAAGGACTTTTCTATTTTCAACCTCTTATTTTCAAAAAAAAATTCAAATTGCGAGGATGCAATTTATTTAAGGAGGGGAGGATGTAACACCCCATGTTTTCACGATACACTTCTCTTTCAATAAGGGAATACCTTGCATTGTACGCAAGTTAGGGATTCTAAAACACCACGACTAATCAATGTAGCCGTTATGAATAGTAATACCCACATTTTAAAATTATAAAAATTTTATATTTCAAAATGGACTTCATTTTTGTATTCGTAATATCGAATTTATCCTAAGTTTAATTTTTTGTTACTTTCTGAGAACTTCCAATTTTTTATGAATTGTGAAAAATAATTAAAACAACTTTTTTAATCAAAATAAATTATAGTGATAAATTATACTATTGATTGGTTTTAATGTATAATTAGAATATATTTATACCATTTTATCCAATGGTGGTCATTAGAATTAATTTCACTTTGAAATTGGACATAAACAATTGTCAATCTTTTGATATATATTGTGTCTTAAAAATGCGCTATTTATTGTGACCGCGGGAATTAATTATAAAATTAATTAGTGCAACTTATATGTTTGGAATTTTGTAAAATAGTCATCATTTTTGAATTATGAATATCAATTATAGCTTAGGGTGAAATTTTGGCATTGTTATGAAAAACTTCAATTTTTGATGAATAGTGAAACAACTAAGTGGTAGTTAAAAATCTGATTTTTTGTTTAAATGAAACATTACCACTTCTGTGATTTTAATTTCAAAAAACTGACATACATGGGTTTAATTAGGATGTAAAATGTGGTTCAATGGGATTAAAATAATTTTTGGTGATTAGTAAATTTTATGTTTAATTAATCGCGATTAAAGGTAATTAATGAAATTTAAGGTAAAAATGGTATTATAAAAATATGAAAATACCCTTACACATGTCCTACCCCTATTGGATGAGTCAGGGCCGACCAATACAATCCGTGGGTCAACTTGGGGACCCAATGGAGCCACTTTGGTAGGAAGATGACATTAAAAACTTTTTATTTAATGTTAAAATAAAAATGTCACAAACATGAGTTATTTAACTAATTTTTTTAAATGGGGTTATAAAAGTCATATTTTTTACTATAAATATTAATTAGGATGATAAAAATATTTCTTACAACATGATATTTTTTTTTATTATTTTTAGACATTAAATAAATTAAAATTTTTATGACCCAATGATGATGCATTGATTACCTCATTAATTAACGATTTAAAAAAATGAAAAGATAATGTATAATATAAGGCATAAACTTGTAAAAAATCTATTGGATGAGTAGATTTCGAACCATCATCACCTTATCCTCTAAATATATCATTGTGGGACCTTTATAATCCGAAAATAATTTCATAATAAAGTAACATTTCATTACTTTTTCAAGAGAGCCCCTCCTCTCCTCTTATAAAAGGCCCCCAACTCTACCACCTTATTTAAACCATAAAGCCATTTGGATCGTCCAAACTCTACCCAATTACTCTCTCAAATTCCCTATATTACTCCTAGAAGCCTCACTTTTGGCAGATGTCTTCCCAAGGAATCATTTGGCTCAAATCAAAAAAGAGTTTCCCGATTTTAAGGTAATGTCTTCTCTTATGTTATTTTGTTTTATTTTGCTTCTCCAACCCCCTAAAATCTTTATATTAATTTCATTTGTAACAAAAAAAGTATCCCCAATATACTAGGATGTTTTTATAAGAAGGATTCGAGCTACAATTACACAAACCTACATCTAATGGTTAAAGAACATACTGTTTCCGGGGATGGCGAATTTCAGCCCCACGAAACGATGATTGTTCAACACTCATATAACACCTTAAAAGGTTTCCATTAAGATGTAAATATATTTATATATGATATATAATATGTTTATGTTTTCCTAAAGCTTCTGTATTTTTCATTTATGGCATAATTTTATGGTTTCCATTATGGGTAAATGTGATATTTTCATTTTAGGAAGTGCGGACTACCGCCCACTCAAAGTGATTTGAATCTTTAATTCCATATGTGGGATGTATAAAGGATTGAGTAAATGGTATTATACACTATATTATATTTCATTTATATTATAACTTTATATAATTATAACTTCATTCAATTTAATACGAATTATTAATTAATGTAGCGTTCATGCGTACGTACGGCTTACCATTTCCTTGAACGGTGCATTCAATTTCTTATCTCTAAATGTTATGTAATATTATAAATGATTGTATATACTGGATAAATATGATGTATATGATATCTACATCATGAATATAATTATATATTTAATGGATATTTTACCACATGAACAAAGTGTAATTATAAGATGTTTTTTTTTGACTCAAGTACTTAAGATCGACAAAACGACCATTATTAACTTAAATGACTACATTATTTTCGTAACATTGCAATAAATGATATAAAAGGGGTAATGAAATTGAAAAAGGATCTTATGAAAGTAGATATTAAATCTAGTTTATTATTCAGGAGATTAAAGAACGGTCGAGTGAAGTCCCACACGAGGTAAGGGAACTTCTTAACCCAATTTCCATTCTTTGGGTTAATATCCTACATTCAAATTATGTCATGATATTATTATGTCCTATATTGTATTTTTACTTTATTTATGTGAACTTATAGTGAATACACATAATAGATCCATTTTATTTTAGAAAATTATATATGTAAGGGACTTCGTCTCAATCTCCATTCATTGAGGCATATTTTGTTTTATACACAAATTTCGTTTATACGGTGTATAAACCCCTTTGACTGTTATGATTATTCAAAAGGAATCTTTTTATATGAAGTGTTTTACTAGACGAAAAAAAAGTAATGTTTTTCTTGTCGTACGTCTGTGGCGACAATGAATTCTCTGCCGCTGTGACCATTATTTGTCTTTCAGCGTCCTCTACAAGCCATAACGTTTTTTAAATGAAAAAAATACCAAGTTTTACTTTTATTTTATTCTGTTATTGAAAATGGGTTTGATAATGTTTTTATTAAATCAATTTTTTGTATTGATATCTTGTTATTGAAATGTGGAAATGTTATGTTCCCTTATGCATGTTTTATGTGATACGATTATGTTATGGTTTATTATATGTTT
This sequence comes from Viscum album, assembly GCA_963277665.1. Classification (NCBI taxonomy): domain Eukaryota; kingdom Viridiplantae; phylum Streptophyta; class Magnoliopsida; order Santalales; family Viscaceae; genus Viscum; species Viscum album. The sequence continues at coordinate 986,684,159 of OY728165.1, read as the reverse complement.
AAACCTGTTCATATGGGGAATGCATTGGACTTAATAAGTGACGGGTGGAGCCCTCTACAGCTCCTCGATGCATCGACAGGACTCATGAGACAAACTAGTGTCTTGGCACGAGTCCTTGACAAAATCTTATTTGTAGTCTTGGCACAAGGCCTTGGCTACGTGGTTATGATAGTCTGGCATTATACACTTCATCATTAAGAAAGTGGTTATTGATATTGCATGTTATTATTCGACTATTAGAATATTAATGTGAATAAGTAAATGGAATTATTTAATTTTATTTTTTTCCATATTATGCTGAAGTTCATGTTTAAAAAGGATTTTGTTTTAGTTATACATTGCCTTAAATTTTAATGTTTATTTATGAAAGATTCCGAAATATTGTTATCCTTACTGAGCATCTAAGGTGACACCTTTCAATGTTTTAATATTTTATAGGATGTGAAGAAGTATTTTATGAATGACCTATAGGGATAGTCATAAGAGGATATGAGTGTGGAAAATGGAGACTTTGTTGTTATAGTTTTTCACTTTTTGATGTAATGTAACATTTATGAATGTATCTAGTGTTTCCAAGGATACTAAACCAATCGTCCTTTCGAGACTTGATGTGTTGTGATCATGCCAATGTTACGCAATAATGCACCGAATCTGGGTAACTGGGGTCAAGGCATTACAGTTGGTATCAGAGGAAGTTTAGTACTAACCTTGGAAGCTAGATTTAGATAGACTCTGATTAGAGCACATAGTCCTAAGATAGACAATGAGGATTAGTATAGAATAACTTCCTAGGATTTTGGTATTATAGTGATTTTATGTGTTTTCTGAGAAATACATCCATGTCTAGATACGAGTAGATAGAGGCGGCTCTGGCACAGATGTACCTAGGTGTAAAACCTGAAAATACTGCTTTGAGCTAGACTCGAACGGGAACTGGTGCACATCAACGGGCCTTGCTGCACTCTTGGTTACAACACTTCCAGGGGATATGCTTCGGATAATTATCATTTTCTTTAAAAAACATTATGAAGGGATTATGAGTACATACTTCCTCAAAAAAAACATTTATGTGATTATGGATTATATCCATAAATAGTTCAATTCATGTTAAGTGATTTCCAAGTATGGAATTATGTATTTCGATTCATTAACTAATCTTGTTTATGAAATTATTTAGAATTGGCGAATAGTTGGAGGAACGGAAACTGTATCAATGCACGCACTCCGTGTAGGGATTTCCCTCCTATTCAAAATAATTGTTTTGGAGATGGAGATATAACTGGTTCTCATCAACTTATTACCATACTGGGACAACTCACTCAGGTTATGAATAATAACCTTACTCGTATGGAGCACCGTGATCCGCAACGTGGAGGATAAATTTTATACCACTTCATGAGGAAAAAACCACCAAAATTTAATGGGGGTATAAATCCATTATTATCTAAGCAAAGGATAAACTCCATAGAGAAAATATTTCATGCCTTGGGGAGTAGCGAAAGGGAGAAGGTTGTCATGGCAGTTTACCGCATCACTAGAGACGCTGATCAATGGTAGTCATTGATTAAAAACACAAAGGAAGATGATGAAGTATCATGTATGGAATGGAAGGAGTTTAAAGAAATTTTCTTAGAAAAATACATTCCTCGTGACCATCGAGCATATATAGAAATGAAATTTCTATGTCTGGGGAAAAATGAGGATAATAATGTCCCAATGTATGAGGCCAACTTTATAAGGTTAGAAAGACATGCTACAGATTATATATGTAACCCAAGAAGTAAGATCGATCGTTTCTTTGATGGGATAAAATCGGTTCTACGTCAAGCATTAGTATCACAATCTTTCTCAACATACGAAGATATAGTCTTGTGTGCTATCAAGAAAAAAAGGAATTATCTAAATCTTATGAGAATAAAGTAAAGAAAGTGAAGAAGATAACAGTGGAAGAAGAGAGAGATAATGATAAAAAGGGAAAGAATTATTTTCCATTATGTGGTAATTGTGGGATGAATCACCCCGGTACTTGCCTAAAAGGAATGGGAGTTTGTTATAAATGTGGAGAAAAAGGTCACCAGGCTCTTGATTGCAAGGGAAAGAAAGAGGCTATCAATGATAACTGATAAAATTGTAGGGAAATGGGGCATTATGAAAATGAAATTCCAAAGCGTCAAGAAAACATACCTCCAAAAGGCCAAGGGATCATGGAAAATCGTATAATGTTACTATAGTTGATGTGGAATAACTAATGTTTTGGTGCTTTTGGACTCAAGGATTATATTCAGGTTAGAAGAATAATGTGATATATATAAGGAATGGAATGTAGTACTTGTTGTTTACATTAAGGATTTAATATGATGAAGGTAATCATATTTTTAGTATGTGACAATAAGAGAAACTTTACTTTATTTGAGGAATCTGATGATACAATTGATTTTGGAATTTAGAGACCTTTTAGGGAAAGTCTGGACAGAGGTATTTTGGATAACTATAAAGGTTGGAATGGAATAAGTTGATCTTTGGAGAGTATTTTTTACAATTAAAAAATTTATGAAGATTATTTTTGGAATATTATAATACTATAGGTTTAGGAAAAGGACATCCTGCAGGGTGGGGCATAACCCGTCACGTCGGAAAAAGCTGCAGGAATCGAACCCACAACCATACTGCGACACACCTTTATTACCTACCACTAGCCTACAAGAAGTCCCTGGTTATTACAAAATAGTTTTCCTAATCTAAATGGTATGTGGTAATATTTGTAACCTTCTACATTTAGGATAAATAGAATATATTTGAGTTCTGTTACCATTTGGAGTGAAAGATGGGTCTGTGGAAAAAAATTATTAAAGTATGAAAGTCTACATGACAAGTAAGTATATTTCCTTACATTCTTAGTAAATCTCTTAAATAAATTCCTCAACTTTATAAAAGGTAACATAAAACAAAAACATTGTTCGTTAACTTTTGCAACTGGGGATTCAATGACAATTTAACCAATCACAAGTTTGTGATTTTCTTATGGTTAACTTTCTCCTAATCCTGATTTCTACAACTCTCCATTAGACCTTGATGGTTTTTTTCTCCTCCATATCTATATTTTCATAGAATCCTTGTATGGGATATCTCGGGTGACCTTTGTAATTCTCTTTCTTTCATTTAAAGTTATATTTTTATTAACCTTATTTCCGATGTGGGTTTTCTACAATGGTATTTTCTATTTTCAACCTTTTATTTTCGACGAAAAATTTCAAATTGCGAGGACGCAATTTATTGAAGGAGGGGAGAATATAACACCCCAAGCATTCATGATACGCTTATCTTTCAATAATGCAATACCTTGTTATGAATAGTGAAAATACTTAAAACTACTTTTTTAATCAAAATAATTTATAGTGATAAATTATATTATTGAGTGGTTTTAAAATAAAATTAGAATATATTTATACCATTTTATCCAATTGTGGTCATTAGAATTAATTTCACTTTGAAATTGGACATAAACAATTGTCAATCTTTTGATATATATTGTGTCTTAAAAACGCGCTATTTGTTGTGACAGTGGGATTTAATTATAAAATTAATTAATTCAACTTATATGTTTGGAATTTTTTAAAATAGACATCATTTTTTAATTCAGAATATCAATTATAGCTTAGGGTGAAATTTTGGCATTGTTCTGAAAAACTTCAATTTTTGATGAATATTGAAACCACTAAGTGGTAATTAAAAAACTGATTTTTTGTTTAAATGAATCATTACCACTTCTGTGATTTTAATTTCATAAATCCAACATACGTTTTTTTCATTAGGAATTAAAATGTGCTTCAATGGGATTAAAATAATTTTTGGTGAATAGTAAATTATAAGTTTAATTAATCACGATTACAGGTAATTAGTGAAATTTCAGGTAAAAATGGTATTATAAAAATATGAAAATACCCTTAAACATGTCCTACCCCTATTGGATGAGTTATGGCCCACCAATACAATCCACGGGTCAACTTGGGGACCCCATGGAGCCACATTGGTAGGAAAATGACAATAAAAACTTTTTATTTAATGTTAAAATAAAAATGTTACAAACATGAGTTATTTTACTAAAAAAATTTAAATGGGGTTATAAAAGTCATATTTTATACTATAAATATTCATTAGAAATCTAAAATGATTTCCTACATCATGATATTTTTTTTTTAATTTTTAGACATTAAATAAACTAAAATATTTATGACACAATGATGATGCAGTGATTACCTCATTATTTAACGATTTAAATAAAATGAAAAGTTAATGTAAAATATAAGGCATAAACAAGTCAACAAACCTATTGTATGAGTATATTTCGAACCATTATCACCTTATCCTTGAAATATATCATTGTGGGACCTTTATAATCTGAAAGGAATTTCATAATAATGTAACATTTCATTACTTTCCAAGAGTGCCGCTCCTCTCCTCTTATAATAGGCCCCCAACTCTACCCACAATATTCATGATATTTTTTTATAATTTTTAGACATTAAATAAACTATAAATATTCATTAGAAATATAAAATGATTTCCTACATCATGATATTTTTTTATAATTTTTAGACATTAAATAAACTAAAATATTTATGACACAATGATGATGCAGTGATTACCTCATTATTTAACGATTTAAATAAAATGAAAAGTTAATGTAAAATATAAGGCATAAACATGTCAACAAACCTATTGGATGAGTATATTTCGAACCATTATCACCTTATCCTTGAAATATATCATTGCGGGACCTTTATAATCTGAAAAGAATTTCATAATAATGTAACAGTTCATTACTTTCCAAGAGTTCCGCTCCTCTCCTCTTATATATCATTATGGGACCTTATTCAACCCTTCAAGACATTTGGCTCGGCCAACCTCTACCCAAACACGCTATCAACTTCCTCTTATAACTCCTAGAAGCCTCACTTTTGGAATAAGTCTTCCCAAGGAAGCCTTTGGCTCAAATCAAAAAAGAGTTACCCGATTTTAAGGTAATGTCTTCTCTTATGTTATTTTGTTTTATTTTGCTTCTCCAACCCCATAAAATCTTTATATTAATTTCTTTTTTAACTAAAAAAGTATCCCCAATATACTGGGATGTTGTTATTACAAGGACTTGTGCTACACTTACACACACCTACATCTAATGGTTAATGAATATACTGTTTCTATGGATGGAGAATTTCTGCCTCCTGAAATGATGATTGTTCAACACTCATATAACACCTTTAAAGGTAGACATTAAGATGTCACTATATTTATATATGATATATAATATTTTTATGTTTTCCTTATGGTTCTGTATTTTTCATTTATGACATACCTTTATGGTTTCCATTATGGGTAAACGCGATATTTTCATTTTAGGAAGTGCGGACTACCACCCCTTCAAAGTGATTTGAATCATTAATGCCATATGTGGGATGTATAAAGGATGGAGTAAATGGTATTATACACTATATTATACTATAATTATATTATAACTTTGTATAATTATAACTTCATTCCATTCAATACAAAATATTAATGAAAGTAGTGTTAATGTGTACGTACGACTTACCGTCTCCATGAACAGTGCATTTCATTTCTTACCTCTAAATGTTATGTAATATTATAAATGAATGTATATAATGGGGATATATGATTTATAAGATATCTACATTTTGAATATAATTATGGATATAATGGATATTTTACCACATGAACACAGTGTAATTATGAGAAGTTTATTTTTGACTCAAGTACCTAAGATCGACAAAACGACCGTTATTAACATAAATGACTACATAATTTTCATAACATTGTAATAAGTGATATAAATGGGATAATGAACTTGAAAAATGTTCTTATGCAAGTAGAGATTAACTCTAGTTTATTATTCAGGAGATTAATGAACGGTCGAGTGAAGTCACACACGAGGTAAGGGAACTTCTTAACCCAATTTCCATTCTTTGGGTTAATATCCTACTTTCAAATTATTTCATGATATTATTATGTCCTATATTGTATATGAACTTTTTTTATGTGTACTTATATTTAATACACATAAGAGATCTATTTTATTAAAAAAAATGATATTTGTAAGGGACTTCGTCTCAATCTCCATTCATTGAGGCATATTTTGTTTTATACACAAATTTCATTTATACTGTGTATAAACCCCTTTGACTGTTATGATTACTCAAAAGGAATCTTTTTATATGAATCGTTTTACTGAACGACAGAAAGGAAGGTTTTTCTTGTCATACGAATGTGGCGACAACGACTTCTCCGCCGCTATGACCATTATTTGTGTTTCGACGTCCTCTACAAGCCATAACTTTTTTTAAATGAAGAATAAATACCAAGTTTTACTTTTATTTTATTTTGGTATTGAAAATGGTTTTGATAATGTTTTTACTAAATCAATTTTTTGAATTGATATCTTTTGATTGCAATGTGGAAATGTTATGTTCCCTTTATGCATGTTTTATGTGATATGATTATGTTATGGTTTATGATTTGTTTAAACATGTTCATATGGGGAATGCATTGGACTTAATATGTGACGGGTAGAGCCCGCTATATCTCCTCGATGCATCCGCATGTCTCAAGATACAAACTAGTGCCTTGTCACGAGTCCTTGAAAAAATCTTATTTGCAGTCTTGGCACAAGGCCTTGGCTACGTGGTTATGATAGTCTGGCATTATACATTCCATCATTATGAAAGTGGTTATTGATATTGCATGTGATTATTTGACTATTAGAATATTCATTGAATAAGTAAATGGCATTATTTAATATTATTTTTTTCCATGTTATGCTGAAGTTCAAGTTTAAAAAGGCTTTTTTTATAGTTATACATTGCCTTAAATGTTAATGTTTATTTATGAATGTTTCCGAAATATTTTTATCCTTACTGAGCATATGAGCTCACACCTTTCAATGTTTTAATATTTTCTATACTGTGATGAATTATTTTATGAATGACATGCAGGGATATTCAGAAAAAGATATTAGTGTGGACTATGGAGACTTTGTTATTGTAGTTTTTCACTTTATGATGTAATTTAACATTTATGAATGTATCTATTGTTTCAAAGGCTACTAAACTAATCGGCCTTTCGAGACTTCCAATTTTTTATGAATAGTGAAAAACACTTAAAACAATATTTTTAATAAAAATAATTTATAGGGATAAATTATACTATTTAGTTGTTTTAAAATAAAATTATAATATATTTATACCATTTTATCCAATGGTGGTCATTAGAATTAATTTCAATTTGAAATTGGTCATAAAAAATTGTAAATATTTTGATATATATTGTGTCTTAAAACAACTACATCCCCAATATACTAGGATGTTGTTATAATAAGGATTCGAGCTACATTTACACACACCTACATCTAATGGTTAAAGAACATACTGTTTCTGTGGATGGAGAATTTCTGCCTCACGAAACGATGATTTTTCAACAATCATAAAACACCTTCAAAGGTTTCCATTAAGATTTCACTATATTTATATATGATATATAATATGATTATATTTTCCTTAAGCTTCTGTATTTTTCATTCATGGCATACCTTTATGGTTTCCATTATGGGTAAATGCGATATTTTCATTTTAGGAAGTGCAGACTACCACCCACTCAATGTGATTTGAATCGTTAATGCCATATGTGGGATGTATAAAGGATGGAGTAATTGGTATTATACACTATATTATATTTTAATTATATTATAACTTTATATAATTATAACTTCATTCCATTCAATACAAAATATAAATGAAAGTAGCGTTCATGCGTATGTACGACTTACCATCACCATGAAGAGTGCATTTCATTTCTTACATATAAATGTTATGTAATATTATAAATGAATGTATATACTGGATATATATGATGTATATGATATCTACATCATGAATATAATTATGGATATAATGGATATTTTACAACATGAACAAAGTGTAATTATAAGAAGTTTATTTTTGACTCAAGTACCTAAGATCGACAAAACGACCGTTATTAACTTAAATGACAACATAATTTTCGTAACATTGTAATAAGTGATATAAAAGGGATAATGAACATGAAAAAGGTTCTTATGCATGTAGATATTAACTCTAGTTTATTATTCATGAGATTAAAGAACGGTCGAGTGATGTCGCACATGAGGTAAGGGAACTTTGTAACCCAATTTCCATTCTTTGGGTTAATATCCTACTTTAAAATTATGTCATGATATTAGTACGTCCTATATTGTATTTGTACTTTATTAATGTGTACATATAGTGAATGCACTTAATAGATCCATTTTATTTAAAAAATGATATTTGTAAGAAACTTCGTCTCAATCTCCATTCATTGAGGCATATTTTGTTTTATACCCAAATTTTGTTTATACGGTGTATAAACCCCTTTGATTGTTATGATTATTCAAAAGGAATCTTTTTATATGAATCATTTTACTAAATGACAAATAGGAATGTTTTTCTTGTCGTACGTATGTGGCGACAATGACTTCTCTGTCGCTGTGACCATTATTTGTGTTTCGGCATCCTCTACAAGCCATAACATTTTTTAAATGAAAAATAAATACCAAGTTTTACTCTTCATTTATTTTGGTATTGAAAATGGTTTAATAATGTTTTTATTAAATCAATTATTTGTATTGATATATTGTGATTGAAATGTGGAAATGTTATGTTCCCTTTATGAATGTTTTATGTGATACGATTATGTTATGGTTTATGATATGTTTAAACCTATTCATATGGGGAATGCATTGGACTTAATAAGTGACGGGTGGAGCCCGCTATAGCTCCTCGATGCATCGGCGGGTCTCATGAGAAAAACTAGTGTCTTGGAACGAGTCCTTGACAAAATATTATTTGTAGTCATGGCACAAGGCCTTGGCTACGTGGTTATGATAGTCTGGCATTATGCATTCCATCATTATGAAAGTGGTTATTGATATTGCATGTGATTAATCGACTATTAAAATATTCATATGAATAAGTAAATGGCATTATTTAATTTTATTTTTTTCCTTATTATGATGATGTTCAAGTTTAAAAAGGCTTTTGTTTTAGTTATACATTTTCTTAAATGTTATTGTTTATTTATGAAAACTTTTAAAATATTGTTATCCCTACTGAGCATCTAAGCTCACAACTTTCAATGTTATAATATTTTCCAGGATGTGAAGAAGTATTTTATGAATGAACTGCAGGGATAGTCAGAAAAGGATATGAGTGTGGACTATGGAGACATTGTTATTGTAGTTTTTCACATTATGATGTAATGTAACATTTATTAATGTATCTAGTGTTTACAAGGAAACTAAACTAATCGGTCTTTCGAGACTTGATCTGTTGTGATCATGCCAATGTTACGCAATAATGCATTGACTCTGGATAACTGGGGTCGGGGTAATACAGTTGGTATCAATAGCAGTTTAGTACTAACCTTGGAAGATAGATTTAGATAGACTCTGATTAGAACACATAGTCCTAATATAGACTTTGAGGATTAGTATAGAAGAACTTCCTAGAATTTTGTTATTATAGAGATTTTATGAGTTTTCTGAGCAATACATCCCTGTCTGGATACGAGCAGGTAGAGGCGGCTCTGGAACAGATGTATCTAGTGGTAAAACCCAAAAACACCGCTTTGAGATAGACTCGAACGGGAAGTGGTGCACGATAACGGGCCTTGCTGCACTCTTGGTTACGATACTTCTGGGGGATATGCTTTGGATAATTATGATTTTCTTTAAAAACAATTATGAAGGGATTATGAGTACATACTTCTTAAATGAAAACATTTTTATGATTATGGATTATATCCATAAATAGTTCAATTTATGTTAAGTGTTTTACAAGTATCGAATTATGTATTCCGATTCATTAACTATTCTGGTTTATGAAATTGTTTAGAAATGGCGTCTTGTGGGAGGAATGGAAACAGTATCAATGCACGCACTCTGTGTAGGGATTTCCCTCCAGATCAAAATAATTATTGTGGAGCTGGAGATACAACTGGTGCTGATCAACTTTTTACCATACTGGGACAACTCACTCAGGTTATGAAAAATAACCTTACTCGTATGGAGCACCCTGATCAGAAATGTGGAGTATCAATTTTAGACCTAATCATGAGGCAAAAACCACCAAAATTTAATGGGGGTATAAATCCATTAGTATCTAAGCTATGGATAAACTCTTTAGTGAAAATATTCCATGCCTTGGGGAGTAGCGAAAGGGAGAAGGTTGTCAAGGCAGTTTACCGCCTCACTGGAGATGATGATCAATGGTGATCACTGATTAAAAACACAAAGGAAGATGATGAAGTATCAAGTATGGAATGGAGGGAGTTTGAGGAAATTTTCATAGAAAAATATTTTCCTCGTGACCATCATGTAGATATGGAAAGAAAATTTTTGAGTCTGAGGCAAAAGGAGGATAAGAATGTCCCAATGTATGAGTCCAACTTTACAGGGTTAGAAAGACATGCTGCAGATTATATATGTAACCCAAGAAGTAAGATCGATCATTTCTTTAATAGGTTAAAAGCGTTTCTCCGTCGAGCATTAGTATCACAGTCGTTCTCAACATACGAAGATATAGTCTCATGTTCTATCAAGACAGAAAAGGAATTATCTAAATCTTATGACAATAAAGTAAAGCAAGAGAAGAAGAGAACAGTCGAAGAAGAGACAGATAAAGCGAAAAAGGGAAAGAAGGATTTTCCATTATGCGGTAATTGTGGGAAGAATCAACCCGGCACTTGCCTAAATGGAATGGGAGTTTGTTATAAATGTGGAGAAGAATGTCACCAAGCTCTTGATTGCAAAGGACAGAAAGAGGCTATCAATGATGAATGCTACAATGGTAGGGAAATGAGGCATTATGCAAATGAATGTCCAAAGCATCAGGAAAACATATCTCAGAAAAGGACAAGGGATCAAGGACAATCTTATGCTATTACTACAGTTGAAGTGGAATAATTAAAGTATTGGTGCTTTTTGACTCAAGGATTATATTTTGGTTAGAAGAATAATGTGATATATATAAGGAATGTACTATAGTACTTGTTGTTTTCATTAATGATTTCATATGATGAAGGTAATCATATTTTTAGTATGTGACAATAAGAGAAACTTTATTTTGTTTGAGAAATCTAATGATACAATTGATTTTAGAATTTAGAGTCCTTTTAGGGAAAGACTGGACATAGGTATTTTGGATAACTATAATGGTTGGAATGGATTATGTTGATCTTTGGATGGTATTGTTTAAGGTTAAAACATTTCTGAAGATTATTTTTGGAATATATAATAATACTATAGTTTTAGGAAAAAGACAACATGCAGGGTGTGGCATAACCTGTCGCGTCAGACAAAGCTACAGGAATCGAACCCACAACCATAGTGCGACGGGCCTTTATTACCTACCACTAGCCTACAGGAAGTCCCTAGTTATTACAAAATAGTTTTCCTAATCTAAATGGTATGTGGTAATATTTAGAAACTTCTACAATTAGGATAAATAGATTATTTTGAGTTCTGTTACCATTTGGAGTGAAAGATGGGTTTGTGGTAAAAATTTTATTAAAGAATGAAAGTCTACATGACAAGTAAGAATATTTCCTTTCATTCTTAGTAAATCTCTTAAATAAATTCGTCAACTTTATAAAAGGTAACTTAAAACAAAAACGATATTGGTTAACTTTTCCAACTGGGGATTCAATGACCGTTTAACCAATCACAAGTTTGTGAATTTCTTGTGGTTGACTTTCTTTTAATCCTATTTTATACAACTCTCCATCAGACCTTGATGATTTGTTTCTCCTCAAAATCCATATTTTCATAGAATCCTTTTATGGGATATCTCAGGTGACCTTTGTACTTCTCATTCTTTCTTTTAAAGTTATATTTTTATTAACCTTATTTCCAATGTGGGATTTCTAAAAAGGTATTTTCTATTTTCAACATTTTATTTTCAAAGAAAAATTTATAATTGCGAGGATGCAATTTATTGAAGGATGGGAGAATGTAACACCACATGCTTTCATGATACACTTCTCTTTCAATAATGCAATAGCTTCCATTGTACGCAAGTTCGAGATTCTAAAACACCACAACTAATCAAAGTAGCCATTATGAATAGTAATACCCACTTTTTAAAAATATAAAAATTTTATATTTCAAAATGGAATTCATTTTTGTATTCCTAATATCAAAATTATACTAAGTTTAATTTTTTTTAACTTTCTGAGAACATCCAATTTTTTATGAATAGTGAAAAATACTTAAAACAACTTTTTTAATCAAAATAATTTATAGTGATAAATTATACTATTTAGTGGTTTTAAAGTATAATTAGAATATATTTATACCATTTTATCCAATGCTGGTCATTATAATTAATTTCACTTTGAAATTGGACATAAACAATTAAAATCTTTTGATATATATTGTGTCTTAAAAACGCGCTATTTGTTGTGACAGCGGGAATTAATTATAAAATTAATTAATGCAAATTATATGTTTGGAATTTTGTAAAATAGAAATCATTTTTTAATTCGGAATATCAATTATATCTTAGGGTGAAATTTTGGCATTGTTCTAAAAAACTTCAATTTTTTATGAATAGTGAAACCACTAAGTGGTAGTTAAAAAACTGATTTTCGTTTAAATGAAACATTACCACTTCTGTGATTTGAATTTCAAAAATCCGACATACATGGTTTTCATTAGGATTTAAAATGCGGTTCATTGGGATTAAAATAATTTTTGGTAAATAGTAAATTTAAAGTTTAATTAATCGCGAATAAAGGTAATTAGTGAAATTTAAGGTAAAAATGGTATTATTAAAGTTTGAAAATACCCTTACACTTTTCCTACCCCTATTGTATGAGTCATGGCCGACCAAGAAAATCCATGGGTCAACTTGGGGACCCCATGGAGCCACTTTGGTAGGAAAATGACATTAAAAACTTGTTATTTATTGTTAAAATAAAAATGTCACAAACATGAGTTCTTTTACTACAAAAACATTTAAATGGGGTTATGAAAGTCATATTTTTTACTATAAATATTAATTAGAAAGAAAAAAAATATTTCCAACATCATGATAATTTTTTTATAATTTTTAGACATTAAATAAATTACAATTTGTTATGACACAATGATGATGCAGTGATTACCTCATTAATTAACGATTTAAATAAAATAAAAAGATAATGTAAAATCTATGGCATACACTGTTAAAAAACCTATTGTATGAGTATATTTCAAACCATTATCTCCTTATCCTCGAATTATATCATTGCGGGACCTTTAGAATCCGAAAATAATTTCATAATAAAGTAACATCTCATTACTTTCCAAGAGTGCCCCTCCTCTCCTCTTATAAAAGGCCCCCAACTCTACCACCTTATTCACACATTCAAGCCATTTGTCTTAGAAAACATCTACCCCAATACTCTTTAAAATTCCCTATATTACTCCTAGAAGCCTCACTTTGGGCAGAATTATTCCCAAGGAAGCCTTTGGCCCAAATCAAAAAAGAGTTACCTGATTTTAAGGTAATGTCTTCTCTTATGTTATTTTGTTTTATTTTGCTTCTCCAACCCCATAAAACTATTCTATTAATTTCTTTTGTAAGAATAACAGTATCCCCAATATACTAGGATGTTTTTATAATAAGGATTCGAGCTACACTTACACACACCTACATCTAATGGTTAACGGACATACTGTTTCTGTGGATGGAGAATTTCTGCCTCACAATATGATGATTGTTCAACAGTCATATAACACCATCAAAGGTGGCCATTAATATGTCACTATATTTATATATGATATATAATATTTTTATTTTTTCCTTAAGCTTCTACATTTTCCATTTATGGCATACCTTTATGGTTTCCATTATGGGTAAACGCGATATTTTCATTTTAGAAAGTGCAGACTACCGCCCCCTCAAATTGATTTGTATCGTTAATGCCATATGTGGGATGTATAAAGGATGGAGTAAATGGTATTATACACTATATTATTGTGGAATTATATTATAACTGTATATAATTATAACTTCATTCCAATCAATACGAAATATAAATGAAAGTAGTGTTCATGCGCACGTACGGCTTTCCGTCTCCATGAACGGTGCATTTCATTTATTAGCACTAGATGTTATGTAATATTATAAATGAAAGAATATAATAGATATATATGATGTATATTATATCTAAATCATGAATATAATTATGGATATAAGGGATATTTTACCACATGAACAAAGTGTAATTATAAGAAGTTTATTTTTGACTCAAATACCTAAGATCGACAAAACGACCGTTATTAACATAAATGAATACATAATTTTCAAAACATTTTAATAAGTGATATAAAAGGGATAATGATCATGAAAAATGTTCTTAAGAAAGTATATATTAACACTAGTTTATTATTCAGGAGATTAATGAACAGTCGAGTGAAGTCGCACACGAGGTAAGGGAACTTCTTAACCCAATTTCCATTCATTGGGTTAACATCCTACTTTCAAATTATGTCATGATATTATTATGTCCTATATTGTATTTTTACATTATTTAATGTGTACCTATAGTTAATACACATAATAGAACCATTTTATTTAAAAAATGATATTTGAAAGGGACTTCCTCTCAATCTCCATTCATTGAGGCATATTTTGTTTTATACACAAATTTCGTTTATACGGTGTATAAACCCTTTTGACTATTATGATTATTCAAAAGGAATCTTTTTATATGAAGAGTTTTACTAAACGACAAAACGGAATGTTTTTCTTGTCGTATGTACGTGGCGACAACGACTTCACTGCCACTGTGACCATTATTTGTGTTTTGGCATCCTCTACAAGCCATAACATTTTTTAAATGAAAAATAAATACCATGTTTTACATTTCTTTTATTTTGGTATTGAAATTGTTTTTATTAAATCAATTTTTTTATTGATATCTTGTGATTGAAATGTGTAAATTTTATGTTCCCTTTATGCATGTTTTATGTGATACGATTATGTTATGGTTATGATATGTTTAAACCTGTTCATATGGAGAATGCATTGGATTTAATAAATGACGGGTGGAGCCCGCTATAGCTCCTCAATGCATCGGCAGGTCTCATGAGACAAACTAGTGTCTTGGAACGAGTCCTTGACAATATCTTATTAGTAGTCTTGGAACAAGGCCTTGGATATGTGGTTATGATAGTCTGGCATTATGCATTCCATCATTATGGAAGTGGTTATTGGTATTTCATGTTATTATTTGATTATTAGAATATTCATGTGAATAATTAAATAGCATTATTTAATTTTATTTTTTTCCATATTATGCTGAAGTTCAAGTTTAAAAAGGCTTTTGTTTAAGTTATACATTGCCTTAAATGTTAATGTTTATTTATGAAAGCTTCCTAAATATTGTTATAATTACTGAGCATCAGAGCTCACACCTTTCAATGTTTTAATATTTTCCAGGATGTGAAAAATTATTTTATTAATGACCTATAGGGATAGTCAGAAGAGGATATGAGTGTGGACTATGGAGACTTTGTTATTGTAGTTTTTTACTTTATGATGTAATGTAACATTTATTACTGTATCAAGTGTTTCCAAGGCTACTAAACTAATTGGTCATTTGAGACTTGATCTGTTGTGATAATGCCAATCTTACGCAATAATGCACCGACTCTGGGTAACTGGGGTTGGGGCGTTACAGTTGGTATCAGAGGCAGTTTAGTACTAAACATGAAAGCTATATTTAGATAAACTATGATTAGAGCACATAGTCCTAAGATATACTTTGAGGATTATTATAGAATAACTTCCAAGAATTTTGGTATTATAGAGTTTTATGAGTTTTTTGAGCAATACATCCTTGTCTGGATACGAGTAGGTAGAGGCGGCTCTGGAACAGATGTACCTAGGGGTAAAACCCGAAACACCGCTTTGAGCTAGACTCGAATGGGAACTAGTGCACGACCACGGGCCTTGCTGCACTCTTGGTTACGAAACTTTTGCGGGATATGCTTAGGATAATTATCATTTTCATTAAAAACCTTTATGAAGGGCTTATGAGTACATACTTCCTCAAAGAAAACATTTTTATTATTATGGATTATATCCATAAATATTTCAATTTATGTTAAGTGTTTTACAAGTATGGAATTATGTATTTCGATTCATTAACTAATCTAGTTTATGAAATTGTATAGAAATGGCACCTAGTGGGAGGAATGGAAATCGTATCAATGCACGCACTCCATGTAGGGATTTCCCACCTGCTCAAAATAATTATTGTGGAGCTGGAGATACAACTGGTGTTAATCAAATTATTACCATACTAGGACAACTCACTCAGGTTATGAATAATAAACTTACTCATATAGAGCACCCTGATCCGCAAAGTGGAGGATCAATTTTAGACCTCTTCATGAGGAAAAAACCAGCAACATTTAATGGGGGTATAAATCCATTCGTATCTATACAATGGATAAACTCTTTAGAGAAAATATTCCATGCCTTGGTGAGTAGCGAAAGGGGGAAGTTTTTCATGGCAGTTTACCACCTCACTGGAGATGCTGATCAATGGTGGTCATTGATTAAAAACAAAAAGGAAGATGATGAAGTATCAAGTATGGAATGGAGGGAGTTTAAGGAAATTTTCTTAGAAAAATACTTTCCTTGTGACCATTGAGCAGATATGGAAAGTCAATTTTTGAGTTTGAGGAAAAATGAGGATTAGAATGTCGCAATGTATGAGGCCAACTTTACAAGGTTTGCAAGACATGTTGTAGATTATATACATAACCCAAGAAGTAAGATCGATCATTTCATTGATGGGTTAAAAGCATTTCTCCATCGAGCATTAGTATCACAATCTTTCTCCACATACGAAGATATATTCTCATGTGCTATCAAGACAGAAAAGGAATTATCTAAATCACATGACAATAAAATAAAGCAAGAGAAGAAGAGAACAGTGGAACAAGAGACATATAAAGGGAAAAATGGAAAGAATGATTTTCCATTATGCGGTAATTGTGGGAAGAATCACCCCGATACATGCCTAAAAGGAATGGGAGTTTGTTATAAATTTGGAGAAAAAGGTCACCATGCTCTTGATTGCAAGGGAAAGAAAGAGGCTATCAATGTTGAATGCTATAATTGTAGGGAAATGGGGCATTATGAAAAAGAATGTATAAAGCGTCAGGATAACTTACCTCAAAAAGGCCAAGGTATCAAGGACAATCATATGTTGTTACAAAAGTTGAAGTGGAATAATTAATGTATTGGTGCTTTTGGTCTCAAGGATTATATTCTGGTTATAAGAATAATGTGATATATAAAAGGAATGTACTGCAATACTTGTTTTTTTTTCATTAAGGATTTAATGTGATGAAGGTAATCTTATTTTTAGTATGTGACAAAAAGAGAAACTTTACCTTTTTTGAGGAATCTGATGATACAATCGATTTTGGAATTTAGAGACCTTTTAGGGAAAGTCTAGACATAGGTATTTTGGATATCTATAAAGGTTGGAATGGATTAAGTTGATCTCTGGATAGTATTGTTTAAGGTTAAAACAATTCTGCAAATTAGTTTTTGGAATACTATAATACAATAGTTTTAGGAAAAGGATAACCTGTAGGGTGGGGCACAACCCGTCGCGTCGGACAAAGCTGCAGGAATCGAACCCACAACCATAGTGCGACATGCCTTTATTACCTACCACTAGACTACAGAAAGTCCCTGGTTATTACAAAATAGTTTTCCTAATCTAAATGGTATGTGGTAATATTTGGAACCTTCTACAATTAGTTTAAATAGATTATTTTTGAGTTTTGTTACCATTTTGAGTGAAAGATGGGTTTGTGGTAAAAAAATTATTAATGAATGAAAGTGTACATGACAAGTAAGTATATTTCCTTACGTTCTTAGTAAATCTCTTAAATAAATTCCTCAACAATATAAAATGTAACTTAAAACAAAAACGTTGTTGGTTATCTTTTCCAACTGGGGATTCAATGACTGTTTAACCAATCACAAGTTTGTGATTTTCTTGTGGTTATCTTCCTCCTAATCCAGTTATCTACAACTCTCCATCAGACCTTGATGGTTTGTCTCTCCTCTATATCCATATTTTAATAGAATCCTTGTATGGGCTATCTCGAGTGACCTTTGTACTTCTCATTCTTTCTTTTAAAGTTATATTTTATTAACCTTATTTTCAATGTGGGTTTTCTACAAAGGTATTTTCTATTTTGAACCTTTTATTTTCAATGAAAAATTACAAATTGCGAGGACGCAATTTATTGGAGGAGGGGAGAATGTAACACCCCATGTTTTCACGATACACTTCTCTTTCAATAATGCAATACATTACATTGTACGCAAGTTCGAGATTCTAAAACACCGCGACTAATCAAAATAGCCATTATGAATAGTAATACCCTCTTTTTAAAATTATAAAAATTTTATATTTCAAAATGGACTTCATTTTTGTATTCGTAATATCGAAATTATCCTATGTTTAATTTTTTGTAACTTTCTAAGAACATCCAATTTTTTTGAATAGTGAAAAATACTTAAAAAATATTTTTTAATCAAAATAATTTATAGTGCTAAAGTACACTATTGAGTGGTTTTAAAGTATAATTAGAATATATTTATACCATTTTATCCAATGGTGGTCATTAGAATTAATTTCACTTTGAAATTGGACATAAACAATTGTCAATATTTTGATATATATTGTTTCTTAAAAACCCTCTATTTGATGTGACAACGGGATTTAATTATAAAATTAATTAATTCAACTTGTATTTTTGGAATTTTGTAAAATAGATATCATTTTTTAATTTGGAATATCAATTATAGCTTAGGGTGAAATTTTGGCATTGTTCTGAAAAACATCAATTTTTAATGAATAGTGAATCCATTAAGTGGTAGTTAAAAAACTGATTTTTTGTTTAAATGAAACATTACCACTTCTATTATTTAAATTTAAAAAATCCAACATACATGGTTTTTATTTGGAAGTAAAATGTGGCTCAATGGGATAAAAATAATTTTTGTGAATAGTAAATTTTAAGTTTAATTATTCGTGATTAAAGGTAATTAGTGAAATTTAACGTAAAAATGGTGTTATAAAAATAATAAAATACCCTTAAACTTGTCCTAACCCTATTGTATGAGTGGATTTCGACCAAAAAAATCCATGGGTCAACATGGGGACCCCATGGAGACACTTTGGTAGGAGAATGATATTAAAAACATTTTATTTAATGTTAAAATAAAAATGTCACAAACATGATTTCTTTTACTAAACAAATTTTTAAATGGTGTCATAAAAGTCATGTTTTTGACTATAAATATTCATTATAATGATAAAAGGATTTACTACATCATGATATTTTTTTATAATTTTTAGACATTATATAAAATAAAATTTTTATGACACAATGATGATGCAGCGATTACCTCATTAATTAACAATTTAAATAAAATAAATGATAATGTAAAATCTAAGGCATACACTTGTCAAAAACCTATTGGATGAGTAGATTTCGAACCATTATCACCATATCCTTGAAATATATCATTTTGGGACCTTTAGAATCCTAAAATCATTTCATAATAAATTAACATTTCATTACTTTCCAAGAGTGCCCCTCCTCTCCTCTTATAAAAGGCCCCCACCTCTACCACCTTATTCACACCTTCAAGCCATTTGGATCGTCCAAACTCTACCCAAAAACTCTCTCAACTTCCCCCTATTACTCCTAGAAGCCTCACTTTGGGAAGAAGTCTTCCCAAGGAAGCCTTTGACTAAAATCAAAAAAGAGTTACCCGATTTTAAAGTAATGTCTTCTCATATGTTATTTTGTTATATTTTGCTTCTCCAACCCCCCTAAAATCATTTTACTAATTTCATTTGTAACGATACCAGTATCCTAAATATTCTAGTATGTATTTATAAGACGGATTCAAGCTACACATACACACACCTACATCTAATGGTTAAAAAATATATTGTTTCTGTGGATGGAGAATTTCGGCCTCACGAAACGATGATTGTTCAACACTCATATAACACCTTCAAAGGTGGACATTAATATGTCACTATATTTATATATGATATATAATATGTTTATGTTTTCCTTAAGCTTATGTATTTTTCATTTATGGAACACCTTTATGGTTTCCATTATGGGTAAACACGATATTTTAATTTTTGGAAGTGCGGACTCCCGCCCCCTCAAAGTGATTTGAATCGTTAATGCCATGTGTGGGATGTATAGTGGATGGAGTAAATTGTATTATACATTATATTATATTGGAATTTTATTATAAATTTATATAATTATATCTTCATTCCATTCAATACGAAATATAAATGAATGTGGCGTTCATGCGTACGTACGGCTTACCGTCTCCATGAACGGTGCATTTCATTTATTACCTCTAAATGTTATGTAATATTATAAATGAATGTATATACTGGATATATATGATTTATATGATATCTCCATCATGAATATAATTATGGATGTAATGGATATTTTACCACATGAACAGAGTGTAATTATAAGAAGTTTATTTTTGACTCAAGTACCTAAGATCGATAAAACGACCGTTATTAACTTAAATGACTACATAATTTTCGTAACATTGTAGTAAGTTATATAAAAGGGATAATGAACTTGAAAATTTTTCTTAAGAATGTATATATTAACTCTAGTTTATTATTCAGGAGATTAATGAACGGTCGAGTGAAGTCGCACATGAGGTAAGGGAACTTCTTAACCCAATTTCCATTCTTTGGGTTAATATCCTACCTTCAAATTAAGTCAGGATATTATTATGTACTATATTTTATTTGTACATTATTTATGTGTACTTATAGTGAATACACATAATAGATCCATTGTATTTAAAAAAATGATATTTTTAAAGGACTTTGTCTCAATCTCTATTCATTGAGGCATATTTTGTTTTATACACAAATTTCTTTTATACGGTGTATAAACCCCTTTGACTTTTATGATTATTTAAAAGGAATATTTTTATATAAAGAGTTCTAATAAACAACAAAAAGTAATGTTTTTCATGTCTTATGTATGAGGAGACAACGACTTATCCACCGCCCTGTACATTATTTGTGTTTCGGCGTCCTCTATAAGCAATAACTTTTTTTAAATGAAAAATAAATACCAAGTGTTACTTTTCATTTATTTTGGAATTGAAAATGGTTTTGTTAATGTTTTTATTAAATAAATTTGTTGTATTGATATCTTGTGATTGAAATGTGGAAATGTTATGTTTCCTTTATGCATGTTTTATGTGATATGATTATGTTATGGTTTATGATATGTTTAAACCTGTTCATATGGGGAATGCATTGGACTTAATAAGTGACGGGTGGAGCCCGCTATAGCTCCTCGATGCCTCAGCAGGTCTCAAGAGACAAACTAGTGTCTTGGCAGGAGGCCATGACAAAATCTTATTTTTAGTCTTTGCACAAGGCCTTGGCTACGTGGTTATGATAGTTTGGCGTTATGCATTCCATCATTATGAAAGTGGTTATTGATATTGCATGTGATTATTCAACTAGTAGAATATCTATGTGAATAAGTAAATGGCATTATTTAATTTTATTATTTCTATATTATGTTGAAGTTCATGTTTAAAAAGTATTTTTTTTAGTTATACATTTCATTAACTGTTAATGTTTATTTATGAAAGCTTTCGAAATATTTTTATCCTTACTGAGTATCTGAGCTCACCCCTATCAATGTTTTAATATTTTCCAGGATGTGAAGATGTATTTTATGAATGACCTGCAGGGATAGTTAGAAGAGGATATGAGTGTGGACTATGGAGACTTTGTTATTGTATTTTTTCACTTTATGATGGAATGTAACATTTATGAATGTATCTAGTGTTTCCGAGGCTAATAAACTAATCGGTCTTTCGAGACTTGATCTGTTGTGATCATGCCAATGTTACGGAATAATGCACCGACTCTGGGTAACTTGGGTCGGGGCGTTATAGTTTCACATATTTAAATATTATATGGATTATTATAATATAGAAATATTTAATATAAATCATATTTAAATAACGTTTTTGGTCTGTAAATCATGATATATGTATAAGAACCACCAATATACCATATTAAGACACATGAAAAATAAAAAAAAAGATATTACCCGAAGTGAAACATTTTCATAGTACAGTCAAAATGAGGTTAATATAAATCCACAATAAAAATATAAATTTTTATTATACGTAATATTTTTGGTCTTTTATTGATATATATTAATTTATATTTATTATAAATGAGGTTTTAATGAGTAAACTGATACTCAAGGCACAATATAAGGGAATTCCATATCACTTTTTATTTATGTGAGATAAATGTTTTATTTGACACATAATTCTTTTATGTGGTGTGTATATTTACCATACATTTTTTCAATGACTATTATACTTAAATTAATGGTTATTTAAATAACCATTATACGATCTATATTTCATGTGGTTAATGTTTCCAAATCTACCAAACTGGTAAGACAGTCTTGTATCAATTTTACTTCTGTGAAAAAAGTATTATTATAAACCCAATTTATTTTTGGAAGTGTATGTACTTCCATTTTTCATTTTATATATTGAATATATTTAATATTAGGATATCTTATGATTCATATTATTTGACTTTCTTACATGGGGGTATGTTTTAATATAATGAATTGATTAGAGTTTATTGGAACAATATTTTTTATTTTTGAGGTTGTTTATGATTATGATTGATTTGTTTAAGTATTATAATCTATATATCAATAACATTAACTATTTTCATTATCCTATTGTCATTAATTATGTGTTCATATATTTTCACCATATTTATACAATTTTTTACATATGATAGTTAATAATTTGTTTTTAAAAAATCCAAACATTACCATTTCTTTTGTCAGAAATCAGTATTCTTTCAAAAATATGTTTTCTGGAAAGCATTTCCAAGAATTTTTTTATATTATCGTATAATATTTATAATAATTTTTTTACCTTTTTCCAATTACTAATATTTTAAAAGGAATAATCTTATCTCTTTAGGAACACATAATTTTTCGCACCTTTTACCATGAAAAAATAATTTTGTTATATCGTTTTATGACATGTATAGATATAGACACTATCATTTTTTTGATGTTTCAATTATATGATTACATGGTTAATTATTAAAGAAATATTTTTAAAACTATATTTTAAAATATGTTGTTTTTAAATGTTTTTCAAGATCTCTTTATATGTTTCAATTTATTTTTGATTCAAACTATATTCTAATGGTTTATATGATTCTTTTATAAGTGTTTATTTGAAATTGTTTGCAAAATATTATCAAGATTCATTCATAAGTTATCATTGAAGATTATTTTAATTTTTTTTAAATATTCATTTATAAATTTCTAAGGAAAATGTTTTTCAATAATATTTCAAGCCTTCATTATAAGATTTCAATGTGTTTTCAATGTAATGGTTTCCAAAATACATTTTATATCATTTTTTTAAAGGTTGGGGCCAAAGCCTCATTTATAAAAAACATTTTATATCATTATATATTTTTAAATGGAAAATTGTTTTTCAACAAATTTTCAATCACTATACATATATATTCAACAAAAATGGTTTCAAAATGGAATACAAAAATATATTTATAATAAATCATGTTTCTTTCTAGGAAAAATCATTTCTAAAGTTTTTTATGTTTTAAAGGTACAATTTTAAAATAATAAGGGATAGATTCCTTAGAAAATGTTTTTAAAAGAAATTTCAATATTATTTTACATTCAAGATGGAATATGTTGATGATACTCATGTGTATCTAGGAAATAGTCTTAATGGAATACTTATATTATTACTCTAAATGTGTTAACCATAATGGCATGGTCTTTATGAATAATATTTATATTTCACATGTTATATAGTTATGAAGTATTTTAATCATTAACATGTTATATGATTATGAAATATATATCTCTATCTCAGGTTATGACATGGAATAATTGATTATAATACTTATATCTTTTCGCACAATTTAATATATTATAATGTGTTTATAATAGCAATTTCATTTAAATGGTTAATATGTTATAGATTATGAATTTTTGGAACACGTATTAATGATTTAATTATGATATTGGTGAGACCTATATTATCCTCCAATTTATGGGGTAATTATTAATATCTCATGAGATGGACTATAATGAACATGGGAATAATCCAAGACAACTATGAAAGCACTGGGAGTGAACTATGAATACCAAGATGGAATGCGGAGTGAAATCATGCTACTAAGATGGCCATCGGAGTTAACCTTGACTAATAAGATGGTATGGTGAGTGAACCCATACTACCAAGATGGTATTGGGAGCGATTATTTGGATACTATGGAAATAATTTTATATGTTTATGTGTTTTCCAGGATTACATATTTTATAACTACGTTATGATTTCATGGATTAAATTCCCTATTTATTTTTTATTTAAGTATTAGAAACATCCATGAATTATTCCATGATTATTTTATATGATATTTTATATACAAGGTATGATATAATATTTTCATGAACATGTTATCATATCGATATACTCGTAATTATAAATAAATATATCCCATGTTCAAACATACTATGATTTTAATCTCAGCCCCTTTCTATTTCCTTCTCCTACATATAAAGATGTGTATTATTTGGATGTCTTTAAGAAGTGTTATAGTAATGATGTACCTAGTGGTAGAAAATGTATCTCATTTATGTACCACTATTTATGTTTCCATTTATTCAATTAGTATAGACATATATTGTCTTCTGGAGTCTATTTGTATAATTTATTAAGTATTCTGAAAAAGATATTTAATGTTAGTGTATGTCAATATAGGGTCGTTATAATCACTATGTATCCTATGATGAGTTCAATCAATCCATGCATAAATCAAAAGAGGATGTGTAATTTTGTGTAATTTAGTAAGGAATTTTTTATTGTTGTTTAAATTCATGTAGCAAGGACATAGGGTGTTCATGTTATTATCTTCCTTTTAGGATCATAATCGACCTTCCATGTACATTCTTTCCTTATTCAGGAGGTAAATCCCATAACGTAATTCTTAATCTCAAGTGATCTATGATATGGGTGAGAATCAATGATTCGAAGGGGTTTCTCTCGTGTAGATGTGGTTGAGGTTAAATTGGGGTCATTTTTTATGTAGTGGTAATACCGATATACAAGATTGATTCATCCTTATGGATCTCAATGGAAAATGAGAATCGATATGTTTATATTTCTAGACGATCTATACTATTTAATTTTTTGTAGTGATGACGTTATTTGTATAGTTTCATTGTCTTTCCTTATAGACAATGACCACCAGACATGAAAAATTGAAAATTTAAATTGAGGATAGACCAGAGGCTGGTGTTTAGGGTGTCACAAATTATCTTATGATTGTATGAATCAAGTCGTACAAAGTTATATAAATCATGTGCAGTTTAATGTCGTATAGATTGGACAAAATTTGTGTAATATTAAGGACTTTTGGTAAGGACAACACCACATATTTTAATGTATTGTGGTAATGAATATGTATTACCTGACATGAAAAATTGAAGAGTTTGTGGATCCATGAAATTTTACATGGGGATTTGATGACACAGAATACACTATAGTGAAACATTTTTCAGTTTTGACCTGGATGTATAGTTTAACATTATATATCTAGGATAGACTCCCTATAGTTTAACATCATGTGGTTTGGATGATATATGTATAGTTTAACATCATGTTGTTATGATGAAATCCATACAGATTATCATGGAAAGGTTAAGATGAAATCCATACACTTTAATGTTATGTGGTTATTATGAAATCCATATAGTTTAACTAAATGTGTTTAGGAGAAACACTATACAGTTAATTTCATGTTTCTAATAAGCCCTCCACACAATTTAATTTCATGTAGTTTGGATGAAATTCATATAGTTTAATTTAATGAGGTTATGAAGAACTCCTTATAGTTTAACATCAAGTGGTTAGGAAAAAAACTATGTAGTTTGGCATCTTCCAATTATGTCTAAATTCATAGATTTTAACATCACGTGTTTCTGATAAACTCCATACACTTTAATGTCATGTGGTTTAGATGAAATTTGTACTATTAAACACAATGTGGTTAGGATGAAATTTGTAGTTCATAATTCAATGTGGTTAGGATGATCTATGTATAGTTTATTGTCTCGTGGTTTGGAAAATGATAGTATAGTTTATGTTCATGTGTTTTGGAAGAACTCAGTACTGTTTTTCGTCATGTGGTTAAGATGAACTTCATAAATTTTAACATTATTTGTTGATCTAAAACTCTGTATTGATTAACATCATGTGGTTAGGCTAAAATCTATATAGTTTCCCATCATTAAGTTACAAATAATCCTTTACAATTTTATGACTTGTGGTTAGGATGAACTTTTCATTGTGTAATATATTGTGTTTAGGATGAATGGTGGGGATTACTCTGATGTGGATGCCCATCTAATGATAGAAATGAAAAATATTTCTTGAGAAATTTTTCATTGGTGCGTGTTGTGACATGATTTAATTCCACGACAGCCACTAAGTAGGGTCCATTATAATAGACATCATGATTGATATAAATCCATTTAAAATTTTTCTCCATCATTAGGGATGTATTTCATGGTACCATCATGATTTTGAGATCCAGAACCAGTTCTCCTTAGAGAAATGATTGGAGGTGAACCATTTTATTAATGAACCATGTTATCTAACTATGATATACCACCATGTTGTGTAGTGTGCACAACAAGTTCTCAAAATTTTGTTCCAATTTATCCTAAAATTTATTTTTTGTTCATTATCTATTATATTTATACAAATGGATATTTAGTTGAATGAAAAAATTATTATACAGGTAACATTGCCTTAGTTCCGTACACTAATGAGTGTGGTGTCTCATATGTGTAAGTACATATGATAGTAAAATAGGCCCATAAATCATGGATGAGCATGTCTTCCCAAGACATGTTATCCTTTTACACCACATTTTGATGTATATTTAGTGGATTCTTATTAAAACTGTTAATCTATCCATTTTCTGGTGCATGATAGTGAGAATATTGATTGCCTTGATATTTTACTCTGGGTATATTCTCTTGAAATCCATTAAACAAATGATTATGATGTTTTTTGTCAATATTGTGTGTGGATCTCGAACCTGATGATGATATGAGATTTTATAAAGGCGATAAAGTTCCTTATCAAATCATCCATGAGGGGTAACTCCTTAGATGAATTGGAAATGAAGTCAGTAAAAGTAAGGATGTAATTGAACTTTTTAGCTATGAATGGTGGATATTTCCTCACATCATCAATTCTAAATATGGAAATTAGAATGGAATATTTAGCTTTAGGTTGAAATTATAGGTTATAATTGATAATATATTGATTCATATATAATGAGTGACATTTCATGGTGAATTACATGTAGTATTGTATCATAGTTTTTTATTAATATCCCAATATCCTGATTTGGTGGGAATTTTTTTCCTAGATTTATGGGAAACACAAGATCAGGAATGAAATTATTTTATGATGGTGAGAATATATCCTTTTACTATGCATATGACCTGTATTAAATGAATGATTCAATTATTGATGGTTTTCAACTCATTTGGACCATCATGTACTCTGATATTTTCTTCCCAATGATGAATATGTTCCCTTCTGAAACAATCTATTTGGGAAAACCCATTTTGTAGATATCTGATTGCGGGATCCTTCTATCTAGGGGTTTTCATTTTTTATTCACGCTCTAGTGTTGTGTTGTCCTGACTGATTTCTTCTATATCATATTCATTGATCGACGATACCATTCCTCATTGTTTCATATGAAATATTACTTCCTCTCTATTAGGGGAAAAAATTATGGTTTCTGCATTATCCAGTTCCTCGACATGATTATTATTTGATTGTAGAACATGATTCAATATTGTGTTAAAGGATAACTCTTCTATATTTCCCTTGATATAGTCAGCAATTAGGGATTGTTCATCCCTTTAAATTTAATATTCATCATTAAATTTCAATATCACTAATTTATATCCCTCTATGATATTTATGTACGGTATTTGAAACTCTAGGGATTATTACAGTCTAGTTACGAGGGATTGATACTCGTCCTCATTATTGGGGATGCCTTTGGATAGTGAGAAGGAGTAGAGAAGTCCTTCTTTTTCAAGAGTGAAAAATTCATCCCCTGGACCTACTCGATTGAGTGTTTTGTTTTCCGTCCTTGTTTTGATTATATATCATGAGGTGACATCAAAGTATATCTCCCTTTTCTATGGTGTGAAATGGATATAATATACCTCCACTCTAGAAGCTAGGTGTCTTCCGAAATATTTTCCAGGGCAAGATGTGTTGTGATAAAATCAACTAGGGATTTCCCTTTAACTAGATTTTTTGAAAGGAAACAAATTTCGTATTTCTATACAATGACTGTCCATCTCAGAAAGTGAAAAGTCAAAAAGTTTTGTCTATGTATTTAAATAAGTGGATCAATATGAGATGCTAGGTGAAATTCATTATAGTGAAAGCAATGGCTCCATTTTTCCAATGAGAAGATGAGTGCAAGAAAATTGTTATCACTATGATAATATATATTATAAGTACCTGGTATCATCCATGTTATGTATTATATAATATTATCACTTCCAGCATCATTTTTCTGTGTGAGGTGTAAAAATAATGTGAATTACATGGTTTCCACATATTAGATTAGTTGGATAACATCCAAAGAGAGGAATCAGAGTCATAGGTTACAAGAGGTACTACTTTTTACATTCAAAGAATTCATTATAGTCATCACCCAGTAGTATAAAATTCACCTCTTCATTAGATTGATAATGTGGGGAACCATTCTGGCCAGGATGTCTATGAATTTTTTAATATAGGAAACATTCTCTTAGAGTCCCCTCAGTTCGTTGTTATTTCTATGGTAGACAATAAAAAAATAGCGCTTTTAATTTCTAGGTCAAAATTAATGTTGTGCAGGTATACCAAAAGATCAATTAACATAAATGATGTTACCCTAAAATCACATTTCAGTAAAATAATCATAAAATTGTACTGTTGCTGCTTGTCGAAGATTTTTTGGTGAAAAATGAAGTTTTCGTATATTTGTTAAGATATAACTTCCATGTTGTCGACATAACACTCGATTATCTCCTATGAATGTCTTAATGATTTGATTCGCTAAACACTGATATATAGACCTACACTTTTTTAATCCAAAGGGCACAACCTAATACTAGAAGATCCAATCTGGAATGATGGAGGCATTAGATTAATCATCTTCCTGACTATCAAGATATGACCTTACCCGAGTACCTTTCCCGGAATTTAAAGGATTTAAATTCCCTAGTATCATCAAACAAAATATCTTTGTCTAAAAATATTAAATATTCTATAAGGTAATGCCAATTAAGATATCTGAATTCAATAGAGAATCAAAAATGTTTGTTATTTTTATTGAAGGGGATGATGTTGGAAATCCATCACGGGTACATAAATCATCAGAACATGTTTTTATTCATCATCATATCAAGTTAAACATATACAATGGTTGGATGAGAGGGTATCATCTTCCAGGTATCCTTCTTGATGCCTCAATGTTCATCAGGTAGGATGAGATGGTGCGTAGCCACATATAGAATCAATTTGGGAATTTATTTATTGTTCCAATTGAAATATATAGATTCATCATCTGAAATTTAATGTACATATCTTAGTCTTCATGGAGCATGGAGTAGCTAACTAGAGTACGCATTATTTCTTCTTATATTATCATGTTTATCTATGAGAGATCAACTATGGTGGTGTATAGAACTTCCTCAAATACAAGATGGGAATTCCCAAGGCCATCCTCCACTTCTCCCATCTATGAGAATGTGATACATTTTCTGGTAATATGCAATAATGGGGGAATATTCATCACTATTGGGGTGATAGTGTCCATGATATTTACTTTATAATCCCCTTCTATCTGAGTATTCATAGAGAGATGCTATAACTGATTGTGTTTTACACTATCACTATGGTCGTGATTGTCTTGTACCCCTGGTTCTAGATATGTTACCTTATAATGAACTCCGAGTCATATGTGAGTTATCCAAACTAGAATTCGAGTTTGAGCTTCATGATAGTTCATTTATCATGCATATCAAACCATTGAATTGTAAACTTTTGGCGAGATAAGTCCCCTTATCAATATCCAAAACATTTTAGGGTTCAATCCAAGATTATTATGATTCCAAAAACATTATCAATTATTTCGATTTGTAAGTTTAAATGATTGAATCTTCCCGGTACATATATGGCCCTGATTTGTCCTTAGAAGTCCCCTTCCTAATCATGATTAGTAAATATGATTACGACATGGAACTCAGATAGCATGGTCTCCACTCAATTAACCATGGCTTCCATATCTCCTATATCAAAATACTGTGGTCTTTTATGGGATTATATTATTTCCTTTTTATGTTATTTTTAAAAATGGATCACATCCAGAATAGGGATATTGGATGGGGTCATCAGTAGTTGTTTTAGATTGTCATCTATTTGGGCTAGAGGATTATGATTCCAAATGTGGGTTTGATCTTAGACAATAATATTATGATCCATGGAATTAGAGGTTGAAATTATTGGTGGTTGTTCGAAATTCATTGGAATATTTGATTACTGTGATGTGGATTAAGACATCAATCATTATAGCATCGGTTTATCTGATTGAACCCCACTATGTAGTAATGTAATACAATTGGAGTTGGCTGATGGCTGTAGGGATCTGGGGCACCTCCTTGACCATTTAGATCCTATTTGAGTGATTTACCCTTATTCATAGCTTCATATATATCCCCCATGTTGATATGATGAAAATTATTTGTTCGGCCATGTTAGTGATGTTCCCTAGAACTTTGGTTTTAGCTCCTGCAACCTCCCAGTCCCATGTAATATGTGGGAAATTTATATTTGGCTATAATATTCTCCAATAGAGAAGGGTTATTACAAGCGTATCACATTTAGTTAAATTATTATGATCTCTTAATATAATGAAGATTCTATTTGGTGGGGTGGTTCTTGTGCAATGGATTCTATAGAGAAGAAATGTAAAAGAGTATCATCTTGAAATGGAGAAGAATATGATTCTTCCTTTTCAATTTCATCCAATTTTTGGGGATCACATTCAACATTGGGGTTTTCATATGATGTCTCCTTACTAGGTGGTGGACCTTCTACGGGTCTTTCAAACTATTCTATTAAGGTGTCATGAGATTGATCAACTATTTTTTGAGTCATACATTTGTTAAAGATGTGAACATTATTGGATAAAAGATTCTTTAATACATATTCTTCTTATATTCAAAAAAATGTTATGAATTCCACATTCTATGTGGAGTTTTCTAACTCCAACAACCAATAATCAACGATTACTTTATGGATGTTTTTGAAGATGATGATTCTTGGATATTACCACCCAACCTTATATGCTATGTCCAGTAGTCGAGAATTTCAGTGAGGATGCCTCTGTAGGCTTCATATAGTATCAAAATGTTATGATGTTATTATCCATGGATGTAACTCAATAATAGTGGAAATTTTAATTTTATAAAGATTATAAATTTATCATACTTTCCAAAAATATTGTGTGGGACTAATTTCACTATGATTCTCGTAGAGCAATATTAATTGGGTTTACCTTCTTGATAGGAGGTGTTGGGTAGCTCGGATCCTATAAAGGATGCTCAATGAGAACTACTTATATATTTAGAGCGATATATAAATTTTTATCGTTATGTGGATTTTTTCACCTGTGTTGTTGTCATGGGTTCAGTATTAGATCATGTTGATGAATAAAATCCTCAATATGTGCTTCCATTTTAGAAAACTCCTAGATCCCTCCATGACACTTCTTAGGGATCAGAAGAGTCTTCATGTCATCCAATATATCTTTAACAGACTATTCAAACTATTTCTCCTTTGAAGGAGGGATGTTTATCTAACTTGATTAACATTTAAATCATTCTATGATGTAATATACCCTCCATTTCTCACATGGTTTTCAATTCATCAGGTGGATGATGTTAATTTTCCTCAGTGTGGAGATGAACTGATAAATGATTTGATGATTATGTTTTTACTATCCTACTATGGATCATGAGATCAGACTACAGTATGAAACAAAGGATGGTTCAATTAGAGTTTTCTGAAACACCTCATCATTGATAACTCCTATTGATCTCAATTGGCCATCATCAACAAAAACAAGGATAGAAGGAGTGTGAGATGCTTTTTAGGGTCACATTCACTCTCTATGGTAATAAATTTTGGATTTACAATGTTGGGCGGAGGAGGTGTATCATCTAGACATTCACGATATGGCTTCCTATTCGGCTACAGAGGTATGTTTCACCCTTACACGACGTCATATATAATAGTTGGGGATGTGATGGCATTAAGAAACTCTTGTGGTACATCTGTCTAAGCCATCTCCTTTCTGTCGGTAGTGTCATGGGGTCGATGAAGCTGCCTCGCATTTATCTCCCATTGATTCTTGATTGATCCAAAGGAATAATGGTCACCATAGAGAGGGATCAGTTGTCGTCAATATAACAGGACAAAAAATTCTTTTTAGAAATCAAAATGTGTATAGTATTAATATCTAGAGGTAGAGCTAGTATGATTCTAAAATAATTCCCACTGTTGAGGATTGGATTTTTGGGAGAATATTCGACTCTAAATGAAGATGATTCCCAATGGGAAAGATTCCCCTTAGTATATCATCGTTGAGTTTCCAGAGAGTTTTTATTTAACTAAGATATTGTGAAAATCTTTCCTCCATTTAAGGAATCTCTAATCATATGGATGGTGATCATGATATAGTCGCTCCATTACCTTTTAATTTTGTAGGTTTACACTTGAGAGATTGAAGATCATTATTTAGATGATCAATATTTTGGAGACTTCTCTGGTCCCAAATGTATGAAACCTCGACTAGTTAAACCAAACCCCCCATCTATCATGGTATATCTTCCATGTCATGTCCCTATGCATTTTTTTCTTGATCAATGTATTCATCGTTTACTATAAATAGTTTTACATGGGTATATAAGGAAATGGTGGTTGTGCCATTACAACCAACTCAAGAGGCTGATTATTGACTACATTAATTAGTGTTGTTATTTGAAAACTTTTCCCCTTTGGGTTGTTTTATCATTTGAACACAGTAGGATCTGATCGCCTTCATCATAATCTCGTCGCATCATTGTCTATGAACATTTACTATGAGGGAGTTTTTGATTGTGTTAACCATTCATTCCATGTGTAGTATATGATTGTCTTGATATAGTAGGGATAGGTGGAAGAATAATCAATTTATTCACAACCTAGAGTATAATTATTCACTTTGTGGGGAAAATGATTCAAATCCCCCCAGTCTTGTGGGGTCAAGGTCATCTAGGTCTGTAATTGGTTCTAATTTGTCTCGTTGGTTAGGATCCAATGAATCTAATGTGGAATTGATAATTCATAAGGGGTTAATGTAGATACATATTCCTCCAGTCAATTGGAAAGACCAATTTTTCTCCTAGGACCCTCTCAGCTAATTATGAACCTAGATATGGTGATTGAGATATAAATTCCCCTAGCACCATGAGATTGGATTCGCTCACATATGACGAGGATATGTTCTGAATCCCATTTAAAATTCATGATTTGAGGGTTATATATAGTTGTAGATATTACCCTATGGTTGTGTTTGTGTCCTCTCCTAGTTGGATTATATGGAAACTGATACTATGACCCATTTCATAGGCAAAACTATGCTCACATGGGATCTAGGTACAATGATCTCCCATAATGATAACCATTCATTGAGGACATTTTTGGATAATAAAAACATCATTCTCTTGGAACAAATTGCACACTTATTACATCAAGGGTCCCATTTTTATGTATTTTTATCTATCCTCACACTAATTGTGATTTTTGAGCAGCATTGATGTTGGAGGATTCTGATGTAATGACCAAATATACCATGCATTACCATGTCCCCTGTATTTTACAATGGATATAACATTTCAAGACTCAAACTATGAGGGGTTTTATTATTCCATGGGTGTAGAAAGGTGTAACACTATATTCTATCCCCGTCATCAAATAAAGATAGATGACATGGTACCAAAGATCAACGTCCAAGTGTGTCATAATGAAATGTAAGAAAGAGTGTTTCAAATTTACGCTATGCTTTTCCAGTTTGGAATACCAGGATATACTGAAAGTGACTTGGTCTTTCAATAAAGAATGTATATAGATTTTTTGATCGAAAAAATTATGTCATGGATGATGTAGGTGTTGAACCTTCGTTATCTGAAGAATAGCCCAAATTATCTGGTATAGATATGGCATGTAACCATTTTCTAGCACATCCGGGATGTCATAGTAATAAGTATCGAGGGTCCAAAACATGATGGAGAGGTTGTTTCTAGCTGAACATCCTCATATGTCAATATCATCTATATTCTAATTAGCCTCACATTCTTATATTTGGTCAAACCATAGAAGATATCTCTCATGTTCATCTACTGACTAAAGTGAAGTGTTCGTAGAAGTTAACAGCGATCCATATTTATGCGACTTAGATGTTTCAAGAAACTATCTATAAGAATGAATTATGGTTTTTAAATCCACTATATATTATCATTTCTTGTAAAGGAATGTTTTTTAATTTTTTATGGGAGATATCTCTATGGAGATGTTGACCTTAGTGGATATCATGAGTAGAATCCCTACGATACATCTCCACACTACCAAGTGGAGGAAAATCATTGTAATGAACATATTATTATTATTATTAAAAGGATGATTACAAATTCACTCATGGTAATGATATTGTTTCTCTAACGACCATAAGGAAACTCACATTAAGAAGATTTGGAATATGGGCCATGTTCTGTTAAATGATTAGAACATGACGATCTTCTTTTCAAAATTGTGTAATGATTTAATATTTATATACAGTGGTTTCCAAAACATGTATATAACCATCTAATGTTGCAAATATATGAGGCGACTATTCGAGAGTTGTTGGATTGTGCTGATGAGATGAATCATTATTGATTAGAATATGAGCCCATCTTGTGGCATGTTCTATTCTCACATGGTGATACATAAGGAAGAGACGTGTATGCTCCCCATCCTAAGGTATTGAGATATGATACAGGTTATTCTAAGTAAGAGTATGATCCACAAATTTGGCATGTTCCTCTCTCACTTGGTGATCCCCATAGGATCATGAATATAGGCCTGATCTAAATATAATAAACCCACCAGAATATGAATATGGACATCCATAATGGGAGAATGGATATTAGCCTCCCCATATATTTTGTTAGAATGATGCTCGAACAATCATTCATCGATGGATGGTGTAATATTATTCGAGTATCCATGATCTTTTGGAATATTCCCAATATATTCACTAACATGAATATGAGCCTTTAATGAGACTTGTTCTATTCACAATTGGAACCCCTATACATAAATGTGATATTTTTTTTGATCCTGGGCCTTTATAGTATGTCGCTGGACTTCATTGAAAAGAATATGATTCCATGTTATGTTGTGTGACCCTCTTTTGATGTGTTCCCTAGAATGAATAGGTATATGATCCTAATACTTCTTTTTTTCAATATGAAGGGATAATTTTCTAATAGGCATGTGACAATTTCTCGAGGCTTGTTACACACTATCATATTCATCCACAGTTGGAACAAGAGTATGATCTTGGTCTGATGCCAAATCCGTTATCCAAATAAATCGATAATCATCCTAAATAGGGGATAAAATGTGTCGTTTCTCTACTAAAACTACTTTTTTATAATTACCAGAGTGTTGATTTTCCCCTATTATATGGACATGAATATGTAAATTTTCTTCAAATAGAACAGTGATGTAAAATGCCTATAGATTTCTTCAACAATTTCTAAAATATATTGGCATTTTTGAATAGTCTTTGTAGGGATATATGCCTGAATTTTTTTTGACTCTAATATATAGATGAATATATCATCGATTTTAGTGGTAATATACACCCACATATGTCATCCTTATTCCATAAAAATAATCCATTTGGATACATGAATGGGGTAGGGGTATGCTCCTTCCCTGTGTCTGTTGTGGGAACATTCCCACATACTTATTTTGAGTTAGGTGGAATATGATGTGCTTGATGGTTGCTGCTAGAATACATTGGTAGAAATAGTCAATATTAGTGGGGATATGAACCCTCTCATAGGTATAAAATTCTTCCCCCACAATATGATCATTCCTTATTTAAAATTCATGGGAATCAGAGGCAACAACATATCAGTTGATTCCCTTAGGAGGTGACTGGTGGGAATCTGTGGGATGGTTTTGGAGATGATGTTTCATAAGTTCCCTCCTTAGCATCACATAAATAAAATAGATCCGTATTTATATTCCTTATCCAACATTATTGGAGAATGAATGTGGAAATTATCGAAAACTAGGGATAAACACTAGATGAAACTGGTTGTGGAGAAAAGGGCTATAGGTTTGATGACATATTTTCCTAGGTGATGCAAACTTTCCAGAATTAGGGCATGGAGGACCTCATGGGAAGCTTCCATGGTTTTTATTTTATAAAATGAATGTTACTACTTTTCCTTCATTTACTCCATATTACATTAGAGTTGTTGAGGAAGTGATATCACATTATAACCATCGAGTGCTTCCTCTGTATATAATTTACCATAGTCATTGTAATATGATGAGGAAATTATCTCAAATCAAGATGTTGGGAAGAGTATATTCAGTTTTGAAGAACAAAAAGAACAATTTTACTGATTAATAAACATTAATTAGAATATTATTATCAATCATATATACAAGTTTATTTGTGTATTTTATTCTTCATTCTTCCTTTATATTCACATGGACATCTATAAGAGTTGATGTGATTATTTCATGAAAAATCTGGTTATAGATTATCCTCTGTAAGATCATGTTGGACTTAAAACATTGTATAGGTTAGGAAAAAAGATGAGGCCTAATTAATGATTAATTAAACATCCAATCATTTGAGATATTAATATTTGGATTGTATTTTTTTTATTTCATATTGGATTGAAAATAAATGACAGATAGATTATGACATTATTATTTTTCTATTTGATATTTTTACATTGGTTTAACTATTTGTTTCAGTATTCTAGGTGTGTACCAGAACAATCATCTTAGTGGGTTTGTATGAATCGATTTTAGATTATGTGTCGGGATGGGGGTGGGTGGGGGGTTGTGTTGTTCAAAATCATGAAAATAAATTTACCATTTTCTATGTTACCAAAAACTCAAAATAGACCCCTTATCTATAGTTGTTTAGAGAACTTATTTCCAATGTAAGGTAGATATCTATTATTTCTTGTCCAATTACT
Organism: Viscum album; assembly: GCA_963277665.1. Taxonomy (NCBI): domain Eukaryota; kingdom Viridiplantae; phylum Streptophyta; class Magnoliopsida; order Santalales; family Viscaceae; genus Viscum; species Viscum album. Next base: position 986,646,499 of record OY728165.1, on the reverse strand, counting down.
ATTGGGGACTCACATTGGTCGATAGGAGGGGTTGTCGAGTCACTTCTCCCTTTTGGGGGGATTTACATCCTACACCGGGACTCACTTGTATATTTAGGATATGTTTATGAATCTCTTCCAACTACGGATATGTGTTTGGTTACATAAAGATAGTGAACATGTGATAAGTCCCTTTCATGTAAAAAACTGGGTTCTCTTTTGTGGATCTATATATATATATGTTGTTTTCCACCATTTTCCAACAATTAGTGGATTCTTATGTGCTAAAGCCTTTTAACTAAGATAATTAGAATGTGAGTCCTCAAAAGGAGGAATCTAATATTCTAGGGAGGGGATTGATCCATTATGAGGCGTCATACATATATTGGTTATGATAGGAATCAAAACCACATAGTTATTTGCACCCGCATTGTTTAGTGACATGTAGTGAGAACTTATATAGGTTTTCTAGGAATACAACTGTTATGGTTTGAGTCATGTAGGGATGTCATATGTATCCCTATTATGTTTAGAATTATATTTCCTATAGTTTATATTTTCATTTATTTTACATTGAGTTTTCACTTTTCATTGTAGAGTATCATGGTGCAGATGATATAACTATTTTAGTTCTCTAAAACCATCTGAGATATACATGACGTGATAAAAAATTGGAGTAAATGATCATTTTTCATTTCACATGATATGGGACATATATTCTATACTTCCCAATGAAGAATTATTATAGAGAATGGGCCTCAGGGGGAGATCATATGTATCCTCATTATGTTTAGTTTCAAATTAATCATATTTTATATTGTTTCTCAATCCCTAGATGTATGTGGTAGAGTGATAATCCCACAAAAATGATTGGGTCATGATATTTCAAACAATATCAACACAAGCCTTTCATCTAATGTAATGTTTATTTGAGTTCAGCCAATAGGGAGGTGTCCAAAATATTATAGTTATCACCTAAATCTGAGTTCTTATAGTTCATTGTTGACATTGATACTAGTCCCAAAGTATATTACCAAGGGTTGAGGCATGTGTGTCTTGAAACATAGTGGGGATTCAATACATATGATTCCATGGATAGTGAATACTCATGATTCATTGGTTAGGACTATTGTAAATTCCTATGACCTCGTGAGCAGTGCTCAACATGAGAAATAATGGATAGAAAATTATCAAAGTCATTTCTTGGTGGGATAAGGTATTACATATTAGGACATCCAATTAGAATATTAGTTTGGAACTCGTTCCATAGAGTGGTGTCAAACATATCCCAATTATAGATGAAATCAGTGCTCTTATAGTTCAGTTGATCATGGATTAATGTACGAGGTAATCCATACTGATTAATATAGATGTCAATCCATTTGGAGCTATCCAACATATCCTAGTCTTGGAAGGAATTATATTCATTTTAGTTCCCTTGATTTGGGATTGCACAATGAGGTTTACAATGAGATTAATATGGAGGTCAACCCTATGGATGATTTCATATGTTTCTTGGTTACAAAAGGCATGAGAGTCTCCATATCTACCATGATCAGGGCATACACTCTAAGGTTGAACTGAATGATTATTATTGATATCATTACTATGGGATGTATACAATTTATGATAGGAATCAGAGTCACCACGGTTCCCTTCATTGAGACATACACAATGAGGTAACCCTATTTATTTGGACATCTTGTATGTCTGATACGTGGTAATTGTCTTATACTCTACATTTGTAGTATAGTGTCTACCTATCATATCTAAAGACTTCTAAATGATCATGTTGTTATATTGAATATACTTTGAGTAACCTGAGTGCCATATCTGAATGTTATTGAAGATCAATGCTAATGTTTCTTGATGGTGTTTCATTATATATCTACCTTACAATGATGTTATTCAAATGAGATGCAAAAACATATTAAGGGTGAAATGAGAGTTTATATGGCCTATCTTGGAATGTGTCACATATCATGGATGACCATAAAGGAGGGAATCATGAGACCTAGCCAATATGATTGGTGGGAAACAAGAGTCATAGATGACATTGCCTAAGGTATTGGAGATAGCTAATTTACATGCCAAAATGTGACTGACATACTTGGATAAAATCATTGGGTGACTTTATATGATTCAAATAATGTATCTGATGGAAATCTTAAGGCCTAGGAGGTAGATTTAGATGGCTTCTCAATACAAATGTGGTGTGCCCATGGGGGACCATGTGAATTTCTCATTAATATCTTGAAGAATTCCAAAGACCCATATAGCATGATGAAGGACCGTAATGAGATCTAGATCGTATATAATAATGATTTTTCATAACATGTATGGGTTACACAAAAAAATGCGGTTTAGTGAAAATATTGTTCTATTTTGTTTTCAACATATAATATTTTTATAGAGATTATATTATGAATCCCTTATATATTTTCAATGTCGGATTTTTTTGAGTCTCTCTAGATCTAGAAGATGTGTCGTATTTTTTTTAAAATATTACTATAATTAATTAATTTGATCTATGGGTGACCATGAAAATATATTTTATAAATAGAAATAGATCGGTCTTGGTTTTGGAAAGTATATTAGCAAACATTAGACTTTCGAACCATTACATCATCTACTTTGAGAATATCACTTTAGCATTGGTGCGAAATTGCTAGAGGTCATTCCCTTCATCATTATAGTTATCCATATTTTTCTTCATGCTAGGGTTGGGGATTTATAGGACTCTCCACCATGGGGTTTCAACAATTTTCATGGCGTATCCTGTTTGAATTCCATTCAGAGTTGTTGAATGGATATGGCACCACACGACATCGCAAGCATCTACCATGGACTGCTTTGAGGGCACCACATGATATGTACCGACCAAGAGACTCTTTCATAAAAACATCCAATATTTAATTATTTACAATTAATGTGAAAATTTTAAAATATACACTCATTTATATGGATATCATAATGTCATATTGACATGTCCATGGGATTTTGTGAGATAAAGGTGTCTTTTTAAAGGCATTCTTGTTTTGCTCGATGCCTTTCCTATGACATTTAACAAGGCAAGGATGGATTGCCTAGCATTATCCAGAGGATAATAGAATATTTCTTATGACACATTAAATAACATTTTATATACTTCCTTAAGTTATCTTATGTTTTCTTCGATGGTGAGAGGCCTTCACCTCCTGCCACATTTATATCCTTGTTTTTATTTTAAAAATTCCAAGGGTCGTGAGAAATCAAATGAGTATTGATAAATAAAATTACTATCCCTATTATGTTAATTAATATATCCAATATAGGTATCATGGATATTTGTGAGCATTGTATTGAAAATTTTATCCCCATGCACATAGGGATCCAAAGGGGGAGCCCATAGTGGCTTGGATATATCAAAGGACTTTTGCACGATGAGGATGACATGCCAAAAAGATTTCATTAGACGAGGAAGGGTTTTTATGAGGGCCTCTTTGTAGATTATAGGACACTAGGGTTATGTCAGTTGAATTTTATGACTCTTAGTAGATCCCAACTCAACACTTTTTTCCCTTTTTACTATAAAATTACAATGTGTCTCAGTAGTCAGTTTGAATGACGACGACGGAAACCATTCTCTTGGATGGTGATTTTTCTCATGAATTGTTTTGCAACAAGGGGTCTCCGTATTTGGATATCAACATCCCAATTTCTCAAGTATTTTTTTGGTTTAATAATGAGGTTCCTTAAGCTTGATAGACCATCTATTATAGGGGAGATAACCTGTCTAGCAGCGAGTATCTATAAATTTTCTGAAGTCCCATTGCGACAATAAAAGGAATTTTTAAGGGGGGACTCACAGAACCTACAATAAGAAATCTACTTCACATAGTTTCTATGAATGACAACATGCCAGTCAAGCTATCACTTGTCTCATAAGGTCTCATGCAATCTTTATGATTTAGCTATCTTTTTAATCCATTACATTTCTGAGAATATAATAAACATATTTATGTATTCCTTTATTTGTGATTTTCTTGATGCTAAATTGGTTGAGAATCACAAAATAATATTAGTATTCTATAACTAAAATTAATTATGTTGAATCAATGAAATATAATTAGATAATTTATATATTATTAAAATAATGAAATAAACCACATATAATTCCCTCCATAATACAAAATGGTTGGAAAAAATATGACAGGGGAAATGTATTTTTTGGATTTAATTATAAGAAATATTGATGATAAAAATTCATGGGATATTACTGGGGTTGTATAATTTATGGGAAAATTCCATTCAGACTTGTATAACATGTTTTTATTATAAATTATGTATTTAAAATGGGGGATAAACAATGAAATTAATGGATTAATCTCTAGGAATATGAGATGTAATTTATGGAATAAAATTTCATTTACTATAAGGATTTCAAGACTACCTAAATAGAATATATTTCAATTCATTGATGAAATATATGAAATATATTTCCAACAAGGTTATTATACTGAATATTTTAACCATATATCCCAAATAATTTTATATATATTAAAAATGGGACGATTTTAAATATATTAGATGAAGTATAATAATGTATTATTAATGTTTCTCTAAAATATTTTTAGATAATTTAATACAAATTGATTATGGATCTTTATAATTATATTAATTGGTGATTGAGGAACTGGTTGACCCACCCACTGTAGTGGGAGAGGGTCCATAATAACAATTTATATATTGTGTTTATGTAACTCATATAGTTGATTTTTTGTTTTCTCATTGATCTCCTCAATCACTAAATACTGAGTATTGGAAAAAATTAATTTTTCATTGAATATACCCACATATTTTTAATTGTTAACATTTGTTTTTCATATCCACTAGAAAATATCGTGAGTCTTTCACAGTAATTCCATCCACCATTGTGGTTATGGTTTTTCATATTTATCCACTTGTATATATTTTTGAGTAGATTTTGAAAGGTGACTGGTGTTAAAACTAGTATGCAATGTTAAGGATTATAAGACCACATCAAATTGTACATTGGTTTGCGGATGAGGATGATATCACATGGGATTATTCTAGTACTGGAATATATTTTTTATCACTACACATTCAATTGGAGAATGGGTTTCTCATTCTTTATATGAGTCATAACCTATCCTCAACATCACTTTGGGTATTGATTCTTAATTAACCACTTCCATAGAATAATCCAAATCTTATTTGGTCAATGAGTAACACTTTTATCAACATTGTGTGTGATGAAAAAAAGACATTATATACTAAAAAAACATATAATAGATAACATATTTGTGGAAATATATCTCTTTCCACCTCCTACAGATGTCAAGAAGATCATTGTTGACAATGAACATTGATGTTGTATACTACTCTAGTTTTCATCATAGATGGATTTGTATTCTATTTTCAATATGAAAATGAACTATATTTCTGAGTGATGTTAGAATTCCTTGGGTGATCATGAAGACGTACCATGGTCCCTTGATAAAATGGTTTTTTGGGAACCCATTCTCATTCTGGTCAATAGAATTCTTCCTTGGGAAATTTTTTATGTTATATGTATCACCTTCCCCAGTCTACCATTGTAGTAGAAGATACTCATTCTGGTGATATTTATAGATTAGTAATGAATTGGATCTTATATTTCCTGCAATCCTTCTCTAAATTGGTCAACCCATAAATACCACATGATGGCTTATCAGAATACGAAAAACAATTTCACCAACTTCTAACATATGATCAAACTATGAGGGGGGTCAACATTGCTAACCCATGTGGTATATATTTGAAAAAAATCCATATAATATTAATCATTTAATGATTCTTTAAATTTATTCATAAGGAGTTCTATTAATTATCTTGTTCAATATACTAATCTAGATGGATTTTAAGGGTACACTACCCAGGGATTAAGTTGATATATTATGAAGTATCTCTTAGAGTTGGTTTTGTTAACATTTAATCAAAATTAGGTTCATGAATACCTTCCAACCATAAAAATTATGAAAACTATTTTATATAAAAATAGGATCCTATGGATTGTGATGTTTAAAGAAAGAATTATAAATTTAATATGTAACAATACATGGAATACAAAGAGGATTCACACAGATTACATCAAGACTTTATCTATAACTATGGATGTTATCTAGATTGAAATTCATTTTTAGGATTCTTAGAAAAACAGTAATGGTACATTGTAAATGTTTGGGACACTCTTTGGTCTTATTTAATTATTATTAATGTTGTAAGGTCTATTCTATTTTTCCTATGGAAATACCGAGTAGATCAATGTATAAATTATTTATTGTGGTGTGTCATGAGTTTTATTATGATGAACATGATCAAGTTAATAACTATTATATTGTTGATAGAGGATTTAAAAGTTCTATACATAAGTATAAAGATTTTATCCCTCTTTTTTATATAACTATTGATGAACCCAAACATTCTACGTAATTAAACCGTTATCATAATCTTTTCGTCATATCATAAATATTATAAAAGATACAATATTCATAGTCATTTCATCAAAGCGTAGATCATGATAATAAATTATGTTAAAAAGCATACAACCAATGGAATATAAACCTATATCATAAAAAATGTCATCAAATGAATAAACCATTATGAAATTGATTAAGATTAGTATCCATGGATCGTAATCTATTATGAAATAGGTAACATCAGTAGATGTAATCATTGATGTTAAATAAATTTTAATTATCAATTAAATCATATCTTGAGGAAAATATCTTTTCTTCTTTAAAAAATGTTTTTAAATCATAATTTTTTAAAAAAAAATTCATCTAATAAAATCTTTTAAAAAATATAATAGATGATTTGAGAAAATTGAAAACATTTTCTTTGAAAATATTTTTAATATGTCACATGAAAAAAATGTAATTAATTTTTGAAAAAATTTATTGAGTACAACATATTTCCAATGTAATAGTGAAATGAAGCTGGGTTTTCTCAAAAACATTCATATACATAATTATTAACAATTAATGATAATATGTTACAGTTATAAAATAATATCTCAATAAAATCAAAGAAGAAACATCATGAGAGTTATTTAGAGATGGATCATAAGATTTCATCAATCTAATAATAATTGTAAATAATCTTGAAAAACGATGTGATTATAGAAATAGACTCTAACCACATTGGTAACATTAAATTATAATCCCAAAAATATAACAGAATTATATTATTTATAAAATTTTTTGAATATGGAATAAGTCTCCCAGAAATAAGAGTTAGACTAGAAATCCCATTATATTTTTTCTTGACTCATGTCATACTCATTCAAACAACATTTATAATAAATATGGTATTATTAAAAAAATATTTTTAAAAAATATTTTTTATATCATTCTATATATGATGTACTTATGATCTTCTTTTACCTATTTATTAACAATTCCATTATAATGTTACATTTCGAATAATAACAGCCTTTTCATTCACATGGGTTTTATGTTCTTTTTTATTTTTAGTCATATTATGTATATCATGATATACAGAACAATAAACCATGATATAAATATAATATATAATCAGTATATTTTTTTTAAAAAAATCTATAAATGATAGAAATATCATGTTCAAGTCATTGTTCATGGAGATGGTAGGTTGTACATACACATGACTGTTGAATCTATTTTCTTATCTTATTTAATGAAATAATGTTAATAATATATATATATATATATAAATTACAATGAAATTATTTTTTCATATTTATCATTCAAATTTACTAAACCCATACTAAATATATTATATATAATTGGTGAATGAAGAATATCTCCTCAAGGAGGTGGTATTCCAAATGCCTACAAACAAAGGCATTGTTTCGCCAAAAATAAAAATATTGATGATATGTGAAATATTATAATCAAACAATCCTATGAAAATAAAAAATTTAATATATATCATATAAAATTATCATTTATTCCTATTATTATCATCCTTGGTATGTGATAATGGATAATGAATGATATCAGTTTGCGAGGCGGTTGTTCGCCGTACAAACGATCGATGATTTTGTATCTGATTTTATAGAAGTGCGTGTGACTGTAAGTCATAACATTAACATAAGAAAATATATAATATTTATAATAGTTTTTTATTATATATTAATGTAATATAATTATATTATGTATCAGATAAAGAAATAAGAGAAGGTGCTTGTGCAATAATGTTACGTTTTTATTGGGTAACCCATATTGTTTTCTACAAAACGGATTCCTTGGTTGTAATTATGTCCATATAGTGCCCACTAGTAACAAGGTTCAGATGCATTGAAGTTATTTGGAAATTTTTTTTAGATAAAAATGGACTGAGAGTTGTGAATATAGTGGAATATGTGGTGAAATTTAATAACTGGGAAAGGGAATAGTTGTTATTTTTGAAATGAATTGTCCTCTTCACACGTTTTAGTTTCCCCCAAATGTTATAAAAGAACCACTATAGATAATTATATTTCTAATATCCAATATATGAACAAAAAATAATTATTATAGAACATTTGGGAAAATTTTGCACAATATATTTTACGTTTAGCCCATAATTAAGCTCACTTTTACCGTAATTACTATAACGAATTTAAATATCATTCATTAATATTTTTAGTCAAAAAATATTATAATCATACTATATGTTATAAATTATTCTGAAGTAAAATTTTTCATGCATATTATTAATTTGTAATCATATATGTGGAATATTGTATTTAAAAATAATCCCAAAGACGTGTCATGAAAGTGAATTTTTAATGATAATAGATGAAAAGTTGGAAATATTTTTGTTTGAAATTTCAATGTTAAATTGGTTATATTGACCAAAATTGTATCAATTGATGTAAAACTGATATAATCACAATATATAATTCATCTAATAAATAATTTATCAATATAAATAAATTATATGAAAATGTTTTTTTCAATTACAATTATATATTTCTCACTATTAATCTAAAATTATAATATCTCAAAAAAGCACAAACACATTACAATAAGCTAATTTTATCATTATGAGTGAAAAAAATTAAGGTTTTTCCACTAATTTAATTTCTATAATTATGTGAAAATTGTTTTATTTTTATTCATAAAAGGATGTAAAAAAGATATGATTTTGAGAAAAAAGTATTTACTCAAAAGTTATAGTCATTTCAAAAACGTATTTATTTCATTGTCATTATTATGTTTTTAATTTAAACATAATAATAATCTATTATTAATATTCATATTAATATGTATATTTGATAGGATAAAACTATATCATTTAAATAATTGTAATAATAAAATTACATATTGAAGAAACTCATTATCACTAGTGACTCAGGATTAGTCGTTGTTGTGTGTAGAAAAAACATAACATGGTGTATAATGAAGTGAAATACGGTGAATAAATTCATTTTATTAGATATAAAGTCCATTAAAAATCATTTTTTATATTCCACCACTTGTAAAAAATTCTCCATATAAATTGTCATTCTGATCAAACAAATGAGGATACTTATAACTCATAATATACTGTTGTTGTCTTGTAGCTTCCTTTAATTGGAGTTTTCTCCAATAACCTTTGAAAAGGTGGGTAGTCTTGTTTCATATAAATATATCTACTTAATTAATAATTTGTCGTTGTTAATCATCAAAATAATGATCCTAGCCCCATGGTAGGACCATTCAATTTAGTTCATGTATAGGGTCTAGTATGTACCTTCTCATGAGAGATACATGGAACACATCACAGACTTGAGTGATATTTATTGGAATTTCAATGGTATAGGATACCATCCCAGTATGATCATTAATCTAAAATGAACCTATATATATAGGTCTTACATTCAATTTCATCCCCAATTTTATAACTCTCTCTGATGGAAAGATCAATAGAAACAACTTCTAAAAAATATCAAATTCTAATTAACATTGATAATTATCATCATAAATTGTATTCAGACTCTGAAATTCCTTGATATAATGTTGAATAGATTTAACCTTCTCTTCCATTTCATACATGATCTGAGGACCTACTATATTATTTCTCTAGCTTATTCCAAAATGATGGAGTACATCATTTTTTTCCTATAGGGATTCATATAGAACCTTCTAAATGATTGAGTAAAAGTTATTATTGTATGGAAACAAATATAGAAGAATGATTTGATCCAAACAACCATTTAAATCAAATGAATTGTTTTTAAACATATCCTAGAGGTTTTAAATATATCTTTCAGTATGAAATTTGTTATGACGATGATATGTAATGTTGAATTTCAGTCTTCAATCAAGGGATTGCTGAAAACATCCTCAAAATATCAAAGTAAACCTTGAATCTAGAACAAATACGATGTAATTTGATACTCCATGAATCATTAGCTATTACATAATGTTTATTGTGGAATGATGATTCAAATAAGAGACTTATATGATGTCGATGATGTTTAATAAAATTGTAAGCTGATCGAATACTACCCATATCCATTAAATCCATTAGTTGTTTTGGGGAGTATAATGAAAATATCCATTGTGATGTTCTACTATCTCTACTATGGTATTCATAAGGGATAAAACATACCATTATATTTTTTATATCTACAATTTCTTTTGGTAATACGAAGCACCGAGTTACAACCTTTTCATTATCTATATTCATGCCATCCCAATAGATTTATTATTTCAAATATCTATAAAATCATATACATAAAAGATGAATAATGAATTAAAACTATGATGTTCATCTAATAAGTCATTCATCGAACCTGGTATACGAGGAACACATACACTGTTGTTGAACCTTATTATTCAATCCAAATAATGGTTACATCCTAGAACATTCAATATATCCTTTTATAGAACTATAACTTCTTCTAATACTTTTTAATATCATTATATATATTTGGTTTATCATTGAATTGATAAATTTATTGTTTTACCCTTCCTGAAGAATTTATAGATCAATCCTTTTTGCATATATGAATAAAGGATATTTTTTATCCTTATCATGGATAAACTATCATGATCCTTCCAACTCCTAACATCACCCACCTTGTTTACATTACCGAGGAGGGTAATATATTGAGAAGTAATAATCCTTTATCAGATCTACCAATATTCTATAGTGCATGGTCAAATCATTGTATCTGAATATATATTTTATACATTTACGATCGATATATATATTACAATTTTTCCATTACAAATAATTTCTCAATATTATTTATGAAAAATTACCTATTATAACTACAAATCATGAGTTTTGTAATGTTTCTCTAGAATAATCACTTCTCATTAGTCATGTAATATAACCATTGTAATATCCATTAGAAAAATTCTAAATACCATCTTAATTTCATCTCTATGGATTAATAATCCTTCCCACAATAGGATAATGTATGCACAGGTTCATTGACCAACCTTCTCTTCAGTTCCATGAAATGTTCCTCATATATATATATATATATGACCATGGATCCCTTATATTTTAACATTGTCAACGAATTATATAATAATGAGAAATCATCCCAATGACATTGATAATATCTACCTAAACAAAAAAAAAGTTACAAATTTTTTTCACTGCATTTGGTTGGGGACAACATTAAATTGCCTCTGGATTTGATGGATATACAGATATACCCTCTATTGATATTATATCACAAAAAATGAATCATTTTGTATCCCAAATTCTCCTTTTGTAAATTTTTCAAATTGTAACTCTTTCAATATGGTCATTAGAATAAATCTCTGGTTGTAACACCACCAAATTCTAATGTACAAACAATATATATGATAGTGTGTATGAAACACAACATTATGAGTGTAATGGAAGAAAATTTCTTATCTATTTATAATATCATTATTAGTTTAAATAAAATAAAACTAGAATATAACATGAAATGATTATGATATTGAATATTAATTCATAACATAGAACAAAAATCTTCTTTAATATCATCTGTTATATGCAAGATCATGTTTTAATGAATAAAAACTTATTATTAAAATATTATTATTTTATACAATAATACACAACCAAGATAATAAATTATCAGTTATCAATATTAAAAAAAATTTGGAAAATTTATATCTTACCAAATATAAGTTGATATAACGGGTTATCAATTATTTAGATATGATAATACCATCCAATTGAATATAGTGGAAATATTTTTATTTTTAAGCTCACAATGGTGTTTTCTTATTAAATAATGTTAATTGAAATTAGTGAATTCATTTAATGAAATATAAATGTTTTATATCATATTAATTATTTATTATATTCTTCTAGTAGATTTTATAGGCATAAGATAAGAACAAACTCTATTTTACATATAAAAACCCATATTTTTACAAAGAATGTTTTACCACATTTCAAAAAAGAAACCATTTTAAATATAAATATAGAAACCTTAATTAATTTAATATTTCAAAAATAAACTTCATATTTTAATGAAAATATCATAATTTTTTTAATTATAAATCATTAGTATTCTTCTATGGAGTTTCATTTTTTAATGAAAACTAAAAAATATTTAAATATAATTCACAACTAATTAATTGTATAATATTTTAATAAGGATAAATTATAATTTTAATAATTATTAATGATTATTTTGAAAATATTTCTAATATTCAATATAATTTTGGTCATTATAATAAATTTCAAATTGAAATTTTTTATAAAAAAAATTCATCATTTCGAACGTTTGACATTAAAAAACTACTTTTTAGTTAGGTCTCTAGAATAAATTTAAATAAATATTTAGAAATTATATGAATTTATTTAGGAAAAATAGATTTCCAATTTTGAATCATTATTTACAAATTATGTGGTAAGTCAAATTTCATTTTTCGATATAAAAAAGAGATTGTGGTATAAAAAATTTACTGTTGTATAGGTAAAATCATGAAAAGGTTAATAGTTAAAAGATAAAATCTTATCATATGTAAAAATTGAATCATTTAATGGTTAAATGAGTTTTTTATAGGCGCTAAATAGAATAAAAAAAATTAAATAACTGTATAATTTGTGGAAATTAATTCCACCATAATGTGATTAACTTTTAAAATAAACAAATCCATAAATTAATCACATGAACCCACTTGTCCTTAAGTATAAATTCAAAACCTCAACTTTTCATTTAAACCCAAAAGACAATTAGATCCTAAAATATCAACCAAAACATGTCCTCTTAATTATCCTGACATCCATGTTCTTCTGGAATCTAAAAAAAATCAAATCCAAGGTCGCCAATAGTCCATCAAGGTGTTGATATTCAAGGGGTGATTTTTTTCATTGTAACTCTCATGATTTCATATCATTTTCTATTGTATCATCACCCACTCAACCAAAAATTATTGATAACTCAACAATATTGTATATAATATATTTTTTAGTTTATAATGTAATATATAACATCGAATTCATTTATCACCACCTCTTATTCATATAAATGAAAATGATTTCCATGTTTTGCCAGTTAATCGAGTCCCAGAATAATGTTTTTGTTCAGTTAAAATTATCTCCTTAACGGATGATCTTATAAATTATTATGGATAAATAATATTATAATTTGTATATGATAACCAATTTAATATTCTATAAATTTTATATTAAACATATTTTCATGCTTTCTATATTGGGGATATTAGATAACGTCATTTGTTAAATTATAGACTCTATCCCCCTCAATGTAATGTGATTCGTACATGATATGCATGGAATATATTAATGATAATTTTAATTTTAATAAGTAAAAAATATTAAATTGATATGATAGAATAATTATATTATAAAAATGTATCATTCAATTTGTAATATTTCAACACTACAAGTAAATGATAGTATGGTTCATGTGTACATATGGGCTACCATCCCTATGAACACTACATTTCATTTAATATAAATTTTTTTATAAATTATGATAAATATAAATGTAAATAGTAGAAAAAATATTTAACTGAAGGTTTTTATTATTTATATACCGAAATAATGATCTATGTAATATTAGAAGAAAATAAAAATTCAAAAATACATGTTTAAACTAGAAAACTAACACCCCAAATATTTAAATTAATGAATTGTTATTTACAAACAAGTAAAAAGTTATTTTGTGATGATCATAGATGATATGAAAAATATTAATATGTTTGTTTTATTTGGATGTAACATGGTTAATCAATGTTTATTAGAGGATAAAGACCACACAACACAAAGAATTTTAAGGTAAGGGATTCTTGTCTCATTTTAATTCTGTGAGGCATATTTAATAATTGGGAACCTATTTTCTTATATAAGTGTACATAATTGAAAATTGGCATATAATAATAAGAATTATATTATATTCCTCGGATGATATTTTTTATTTATGGATTATTACTTTGGGGTTTCCAATTCATTTGTTACATCATTGGTAAGTTGTTTTCATGACATTGTACATTCCATTGATATTTAATTGTTTTTATGCAACTACTATCATTCATATGGTGTAAATACTACTCTGTTACATGTTATATAAGGAATCTTATTAATTAAATTACACTATAACTTTTATTAATTTTTTTTCCTTCATTAGTATATTATTTAAAATGTTTCAAAATGGTATGTGACACTTTATAACGTTTAAATAATATATTCTAGAAAATTAATACTAATAATACATCAATGGGTTTTCCATTTGAAGAAGTTAAATAACCATTATTAAATAATTCGTTTAATTATCCTCTGTTTAATAATAAACCTATTCATGTACTAGTACCATTTCTCCCTGTAAGGAATATAATGTGTTTTAGAAAATGTTTTTAAGAAAAACCAAATTTATTACTCTCTTTCATCAAAGAAACTATTTTTTTCTAAAATCAATGTTTAATTAAATTGATTTCAAAAATATTTTGATAAAAAAAATTATATCCATTTTTAATTTTCTCTATGTTATAAAATGAATAATATTTTCTATTTCCTAACAAGGTACATTTCAAACTCAATTACAATGAAAAAATAAGTTTCTTTTACCAAATATAGATTGTACAGATTTATTTGCCATCATTTTTAAGCCATAATTTCAATATTGAAAGGTTTATTTTTGATGAAAATGAATTTAAATGTTATTTTAAATGAAAAATATCATTAAATAGTTTTCAAAAAATGAAATATATATTCCATAAGAATATGTTTAAAATTTATTGTTTCATTTTATTAATGAAAACAACCCTCTATTTTTTACTACACATGGGATTTTTTGAATTGATAACATTCCTATTATCTGTCTCGAGAGTCTATGATTTATTTCGTAAAGGATAGTATTATAATTCTCAAAATAGATTTATTATTTAGTTCCCTTGATATATAAAATTTTATATGACCAATGTGCATTGAATTTCCTTTAATTATCCAAACCATTTATCATGGATATTACTATTTACTAAAGAAATTATCTTTTTATTTATGGGGTTAAAATGAGGAATTATTGATAAATAGTTTTTTATCATTCTATATAGATAATTTACAAGGAATTTTATTTATATTTATTATTCAATATGATGAATTTTTTGGACTACTACTGAAGGGTAGAGACCTGAATTTATATATCTCCTTGATGCATTGATATGTTCACATGAGAAAAATATTTTCACAACTGTGTTTATACCAATAGCTATAAATAGCCTTGTGAATGATATTTTTGTTAATATGTTTTCATGTGCCTGATACATGAAATATAACAATTAAACATTTACTCAATATTATATTAATTATTATTCATCCTTGGTATTTTTCGTCGACATGTTTATGGATATCGTTCGTTTCAATCATTCATTAAATAGAATGTCTTTTACTTCCATAACATTCCATTGTGATTTTTCCATATATAGTCCTTTGAATGTAATGTATTTCAATTAATTACATTGAAATATTGTTTACGTAGATCAATTCAGTTTATTGATCACATGGTATGTGTGCTCAGTTATTTACCAAGCCAAAAATATTAACAACATTTATTTACTACTTTTTCAGCTATATTTTCACCATACCGAGAATTTAGGCTCACCATTATTATTTTTCATTCCATAGGAATCCTAGATGTATACTATGAAATATATATATGAACCTACTACATGGATTAGCATTATCTTCAATGATGTTTATTTGGATAGATGCAAAAAGTATGTTGTAATTATTGATTGATTTAATAATTAAATACTCATTCTATGTATATAGTTTTTCAATAGTATATAAATGATCAGTATATTTCGGATATATTTCTTGTAATCATTTAAATTTAATTAATTGTAGACATTAGCTCTAGGTTGTCGGGGGTGGGGTGTCTACAATTGGTATTACAGTATGTTTTTAGTGACATTGGGAACTAGATTTAGGAAAAAATAGATTTTGTAAAATAACCCTAAGATACAATTTGAGGATAAGTATAGATAAAAACCATTTAATTTTGGTATTTTTTTATGTAGGTCTTCCTAGAAATACAAACATGTTTGAATTCTATAAATGGATGATGCTCTGAAAAGGATGTAAATTGGAGTAACTTCTCTGATGTCGTGACATGGGGTAACATGGTACAAAACTATGGTCCACACAACTCACTTTGTTTGACACTCATGGGGGGATATTAGTAGTATAAGTCATATTTTATTAACCAACTATTTTGAATAATTTGAATAGATAATTAAAATGATTCGCCTTGGCTAATCCTATAGTGGTTTAGATTGAATACAAGGATTCATGATTTAGAAATTCATCTGATGATATTATGGTGAAACCATAGACTAAACAAGGACCAATTTTGATGAATTAATCTTGGGATTCAGTAGATAAATTGTAGAAGTATTTTACCAGTTGTTTTTTGACTATAAATATCATGAAACGTCTAAGATAAATGCATGATTTTTGAAGCATATGTTTTAGTGTAAAAATGTTATTAGTAGAATAATTCCTTACCATTTATATAGAATAAATTTTAATTTTAATCATAACCATTAGGGTTCATATTATCATTAATTACATCAAAGTAATAGTCGAATAAGATTATGAGATATTAAAAAAATGATTTTATTGAAAAATATTGGTAAGAGCCTATTAAATGATTAAATTCCATGGATTTTTGTTATTTTATTATTTATGTTATATTGAAAATGTTTTTGAAACAACCAACATATAATCCTGGTGACAAAAATTCATGTCTAGAAATGTTGTGGGATATAAACCCATGACTAAAGGACGATAAGGGATTTTACCCACTTCCGACCTATTATACGTTTTGGAAATTATTTATGACGTACTATTAGTATTTGTTATTACGTTTATAGATTAATATATTATCGATATTGACTTTTTATAATAGTTAATGAAATATATTTGGACATATCACACATTCATTGATCTTAAGATACTTTATAAATATATTTTATTGATCTAGGAATTACAATTAATTTTTATGGAATTATTATTTCATCTAAATGAAAAAAAATTTTAGAAATAGTTATTATTGAAAAATTATATTTCCTTGTATTATTAAGAAGTAGAATAATTACTCAACAATAGAAAAATGATATAAACATGTGTTGTCTTAATACCTTAAAATCTGTTGAACCAATGGTATACTAAATTGTCACAATATTGTTATTTTGAGGCCCCCAACTCATTGTTGATCAATCATTTGATTTTAATTTATGACCACATTCAGTCCAAAAACATTTGTCTGATTTTCTTCCAATTATGTATCATTACATTGCACATATGTTCTCCAACATGTTGACCTAGTCACTTGGTAGTCCATATGACCTTTGTACATTTTGTAATCTATTTAATAGATATTTTATTACAAACCCTTATCGTGATGTAATATTTTCACATAAGAAATATCAATAAATATATTCTGATGAACACATTTAAATATTGAGGTCATATGTTTTTAATGATGGGTATAATATACCACCTGGAAAATCTGAATTACAAACATTATAATCGATGGCATGTATGACACAGAATGCCATATACATAAGGGAATATAATTTCCATAGTATTTATAATATATTAAATATTATGAATAAATATAATTTAAAATAGAACATGAAATAAATGTGATATTATGTCAGCATGCATCACACACAACAATGATCTTATTCAATATCTAGTGTTATTTACAAGAACGAGTTTTACAAAAAACATATATTATTTAATGTTATAATACATATCATAGACATAAAATTAGTGGTTATCATTATTCATAACTAAATTATGAAAATATAATATTTACAAAAATATTATTAGAATTAATAGGTTACTAATTAATTATAAATGATAATATGGACCAATTGAATATAAAAGAAATATTATTGTTTTTATGCTCACAAAATAATTTTTTCTTAAGAAATTAATGTAATTTAAATTAGTGACATGTATTAATGACATATTAATTTTATATATTAAATAAAAAAATTAATAATAATCATATATATTAGATAGATATAAGATAAGAACAAAAACTATTTTGCACATAAAACAAAATATTTTTATAAGGAAAATTTCACAACCTTTTAATGAAGAATCCAATTTAAATCAAACGTTTGACACATAAATTTATTTATAATGTAAAAATAAACATAATATTTCAATTATAATTATTAAAATTATTTCAGTGTAATTTATTGATATTTGTATGTGTTTATGATTTTTTAATGAAAAGTAAAAAATATTGAATTTACTTCAAAATTACATTATCATCTAATTTATTGATAAAAAATTTTATTTTTAATTGATATTAATGATTAATTAGACATAATATTTATCATTTAATTTAATTTTTTCATTTGAATCAACTTAAAATTGATGTCAGATAAAAACACATTTATGTTTTTTAATGTTTCACATTAAAACCTTGTTTTTTAGTGTTGAATGTGTGATTAATTTTAAATATAAACTTCAAAATACCGTGAAAATCAATATTTAAGATAGTTTTAAGATTTATAATCATAATTTTAAAAATAGTTCATATGGTCAATTTTATTTTTAGGTATAAAAACATACAATGGATACAAATTATTTATCATTATATATGTAATATTGTGACAAAGGATAATGATTAATTAGAAAATCCTAACATACATAAAATTTCCTACATTTAATGGTTGTATTAGGGGTGGATAAACAAAAACCATCATAAAAATAATTAAATTAATATCCAAATCATTTATATTAATTCCACCTCAATTTGGCTAGCATTAAATATAAACTAATCATTAAAATAATGACTTAATCCCACCTCTCCTCAAGTATAAATACCACTCCTCACCTCCCCATATAGACCCAACATAAAATATAGCTCGTATAATATATTACCAATCCTATATTGTTCACTTTAACAATGTCCATGTTCATCTTGTCTTACCAAAAGAACAAATCAACATTCATAAATGGTCGTTTAGGGAGTTGACATTCATGAGAAATTTTTCTCATAGTACCTCTCTTAATTTATTGTCAATTCTTTACTTTAACCTCACCTACATAATAAATATATTCATGATCTATCCATAATATTGTATATAGTGGGGTTTTTTTATAATTTAATATCAGTTATCCATTTCATTTCTCATCTAATCTTATTCAATGAAACCAAATTGTTTTCCAAGTTATGATTGTTAATCGACTCTGTGAATTCTATTTCATTATTTTTAAATTACCTCCTTAATGGATTGTACTAAAACTATTTTTCATTGTTAAAAAACATTATAATATATATTATAGCATACTACATATTTTGTAAATTTTATATTAATCACACCTTCATGCATTACTTATTGGGGATATATGATAACAAAATTTGTAGAAGTGTGGAATATTGACCCCTCAACATTATGTGATTAGTTCAAATAATTCAGGGAACGTATTGAGGATAATTTTAGAAAAAATATGTAACATATATTACATAGATATTGTTATTGAATTATAATATTAATTTTTATCATTCATTTTTATATATTCTATATAATGGAAATATTTATTATTTTACATGTCATAGAATATTTGATTGATTCATCACATAATATTATGGACTAAAACACACCACATTTGTGTCCACCCATGTCTTGAACATATCATCTCTGGGGGATAATCCCAAGTTACGTACATTTGAATTCTATCTGGAATTGATCTAGCTTGTATTTTTCAATAACATGTCACTATATGAACAATTGAATCGGTCCATGAAACATTTAAATATGAGTTTGTAGATCATGTTCCCTAGAAAATAGGATTTTTCATTAATTCAATCATAATAGAATTATTTTTTTCATTTCTGTCTTATCTAACAATATAACCAATCTAGATTCCATTTGTTTTGAATAAAATTTTACTTGGAAAACAATGTAGATCCCACTATATGTAATATACACATGGAAATCATTTATTTCAATTTTTTATTCTATGATATCGTTTCATACTTTAATTCTAAACTAGTTATCAGTATCTCTAAACCATTTTTAGTAATGTATGACATGACCGACCATTTCGGGTTGCGTTAAATAGTCACCTACCATGATTGGTGGTCATTACATCTAATTCTCAATATAATTGTAAGTGAAAATGTATATGATAAGTAAAATTATATCATATTTATGCATAATGACATTGGTGAAACTAATTAAGCCTTATTGGCACTAATATTTTACCATCCAAGTATCTATTCACTTGATTAGCTATCATAATATTGAAAATTATAGGCCCATTTAGTTTTCATAAATGGAAAACATTATTTAATTTTAATTAGTATTTTCAATCTTAAATATTCCCCAAATAATACTAACCTATATTTAATATTATTCTAAATGAACAATAAATCAGCCACCATTGTGAATATAGAAATCATCACCCTATTTTAAACTTTCTATGTTGTATGTGTCTCTAGAAATTACTATGTTCCCCTTGTTATTGAGGAACTAGTTCCTATTCCAACAAAATGTAAATTTTTATAATTAACTATACCCTTTTCAATATGGATCCCACTATCTCAATTAGAGATGTTTCCCCTCTTATAGAACTGTTTTCAATTACATGACTACCAATTTTCTAACTTTGGGATTTATTTAACATCTTAAACAAATATTACCATAATTACATTAATTCAAAACTTGTTTAGCATGATGAAATTTTGTTTATTTTGTAACAAAAACTTTGCATCCAATCAAATATCATTATGATATAATGGATTTTCATCATTTTATTACTCATATAAGATACATTTTCATTATAGTTGATATATAGTTATGTGATATCAGTGTTATTTGTAAATAAAATCATGGAATATAATGGATGTTTACGCAAGTTGCATCATTGATAGTCCTTATGAGGGAGCTCTTATAGGAGGATGTCGAGGATGGATATCCTGTATAAGAGGTGGTTCCACCCCGAGATGTACCGACAACAAGTAGTGAGATCTTAAGAGGGAGCTCCTACAGTGCCATGGTACCATTGATAGGAGGGAGCCAGCCCAGGGTACAACCAATGTAGATAGAACTGCATAAGAGAAGGGATGACTCACCTGAATCCCAGAGCAAAACTCAAGGGTAGTGGATCTACGAGGCAGATGATGGATCTGAGCACACCACATGAAGATGGCTGGAGAGGGCGACAGGGCGCGGTACCTCAAGATATGGCGGATTTTTGGTCATAATGTGTCCAACCCCTATTGAATGGATTTCCTTTTTTGTATTTTTCTTACAGGATCCATCATCCAAAAAACATTTGATTCCTTTTTTGAAACATAATTTAGGGTAAAATTTAATGTCCAACAGAGACAATTTAATTTTTTTTGATTCAATGTCTTTCCAACCGTCCAAATATTTATAATTTTTATAAAGACTGTTAACATAGCCTCTAAAAAATAATTTATTATTATAGTAATGCAAAAATTTAATTCATGTCATCGAAAATCAATATTCTTTCCACCCATTGGCTAGAATGATGTGGTTCACCGAAACAAATTTTTGGAAAAAATATTTTTTTTATTTTGAACATACATAAAATATATTTGTTTTTCAAATTTTAAATCCCACAAAACATTTTTCAATCCACAATAAATTTTTGGATGACAATATCATGAAACCTCCAAAAATTGTGAGTTTTAATTCCAAACATAAACCATCGAATGAATGTATAAGGGTCAACAGATATAGGATTTAGAGGCAGTCTATGGTGTTGGGACTATAACAATTCCCACTATGATATTTTATTCAAATTTAGTTTTTTCATGTCATAAATTCATCATGAAAACCTCAGATAAAATATAAAGGGAACATGAATGTATCACACGCCCCAAAATATAGATTTTAGAAATTTTCAATGAAAATTTACATGATCTAGTCAACATCATTGAATCACTACCCAATTTCTTCTTCAGGATCACACATGAAAGAGATAAAGATGAAAAATATACAGTAGCATACATAATTTTAATAAAAATCTACATAATATGTATTATTATCATGGGTGATTGATTCATGAATAATCCAATGAACAAATCATATATATTATCCACACATGCTTCTGAAATTTTTGGGAGTGGCATTAACAAAATCTATTTCTTAGCACAGATTTCTGATGTTGCCTTCGATGCACTGATGATCACTGCATCGCCTTGATTTTGATGTCTAAGAGAGTGAGAGATCTTGATTAGAGCCCCTATATCCAGGTCCTTTCTATAGAACATGGATGAATAGAGAATATAGGGAAATAAACTAAATCCCCCCTTGTGGTAGGCTCTGTTCTTCTATATATAGTGTGTAACTATGTTCCCAAAATTTCCCCTTCGGCCCCCGAATATATAACATACTATAGAAAACATGAAATGAATTTTGAAAAGTGTCATAAATATTAATATCTTTTTCTAGAAATATATTAATTATATTATGTGATAATAAATGAGTTATTAACTCCAATTTCCATGCAAAAAATATTATTTGAATATTTAATATTTTAATATTCATTCAATTATTATTTTCAATGTATTTACCTTAAAACTTCCAAACACATTTAATAAATAAACCTAAAACCCATTATTTATAACAAGAATAATATGAATCTATTTATGACATTAGTGATCATATTTCCTTGGGAAAATCATGATAGTAGTGGTGGGTCCAACCATATCCAATACTCCTATTCAACTGGATTATTGATTTATCTATTATGTGTGACCCTCTTGGCCCATATCTCAATAGTAGTGAATAATATTCCAATACCAAGAGTGGGATCTAGCCACCCATAATAGCCCCTAAATAGATAAGGATTGTCACAATGGTGAAAACTAACCTATGGACATGTACTGTGTAATATAATCTATTTTCCTTTAATCATATATAATGAAATACAAAAACCCATGTAATCACCCTTCTCTTTCTTTATAATTTTTTGATCTAACTTGATGGATTTACCTTTGTATATCATGTCCATGAATTTTTCATGGTTCTAAAATACTAATAAACATATCATAAAATATATATCTTCCATAACATGGAAGTGAAAAATAATTTCTAAACCATTCAGCCAATGTTATTCCATAAATGATTCACCAAATAAAAATACCTCACCGTGATTTCAATATCATGGATTTCGTGTAATTTCCAAGTATAGAATCAAATATTATACATTGATAATGATATCATATAAGAGGAATATTAGACATGATAATACATAGTAATATCCAATGACACCCGCAATAGGTGGTGTTCTTAATGGCAGGTCAGTCCTTATGATTTCTCTAATACAGATCATCATGTGTGAACATTCTAAGAAGACGTCTCAATTTGTATGATCCCCCACACCTAATATTCAACCATATACCATGTCTATTTAGTAAGATGTTTCAAGGCCATATGAATTTGTTTTATGTTTAATGCCACAATATCTCTAGAATCTCATTATATCCTTGGAGATGTTATGTTGTTTTTAAACTAGAGTCAGTAAATGGAAATTACCATTAAATTATGATGTAGAAATATGTAGTCTATAATTGTAAGTTATCATAATTTATATATAACATGTACACATGATATGGTAAACTAAAGAACATCATAGAAGGCTCTTCACCACACAATATTACAGAAACTCCGACATTGACTTATAATATCATCAATTCAATTATCATCCTAGTATTAAGAAAATTTATTTAATAATTACAATTTTGCGTTTTTAAATTCATTTTTTACTACATTGGTAAGGTGTTATTGTCGCAATTTACATTCCACTAACTCTTAATTGTTTTTATTAAACTAGTTTCATTTATACGATGTACATAATAAACTTTAACACAATATATCATGAATATTCTTAGTTTCATGATATTCTATCTTTTATTTAATTTTATTACCTCCTGAGAAAATGATTTAATGTTTTTCAATGTGGTACGAGACACTTTGGGATGATTAAAAATTATTTTCTTCAAAAAAAAATTAATATTATATCAATGGTACATCCATTTGATTTAATCAAAAAACTAGTGTTCAATAAAAAAAATTTCCCGAATGGATAATCACAACTATATTCAAGTTCAAGTATAGTTTTTTCACTCTTAGGAACTCAATGGGTTCTATAAAATGTTTTTAAGATAACATGATTTTATTTATCTCTTTATTAAGTGAGCCAATTTTTTTAGAACAATGTTTTATTAAATTTTTATTAAAAACATCTTGTTAAATAAATTTATACTATTTTTTTTATTATTCATAATTTTTAAAATAAATCATCTTATCAACATCCTGAAAAGGTATATATGTATCAATTTTACTGTGAAAAAATTGTTCTTTTTCCTCGTTTGGAGTGTAATGATTTATCCAACGTCTTTTCTTCAAAGCCTCATTTCCAAGATTAAATAGATTGTTTTCAAAGAGATTATCATGTGGAAAAGTTTTTAATTTATTTTTGTAAATTTTTTGATATTTACTAGAAGAATTGTTTTAAATTATAATCTTTTATTTCATCAATGACAACAAACCTCTATTTTTTTACTCTGCATTGGATTTGTAATATAGATAATATCTTTATTCTCCCTCTGGATGTTCTGTGATTTATTTGATAAAGGATTTTATTCAAATTCAATTCCTTCATTTATTTATGTGTCCCCAAAAATATCATATTTTTTATGAGCGTGACCACAAAATGTTTCTTCGTTATCAATACAATTTATCACCGATAATACGCTGGCCTAATCCATATACCATTTTACATGTTATGTTTAAATATACAATTATTGATAAATTCTTATTTCTTATTCATTATAGATAATTGATAAGGAATATTAGTCAATTTTATTTTCCAATATGAGGAATGTTTTGGACTTGAAATGAAATGTGGATCGCAGACATTATATTTTTCATTGATGAAACAAATGGTTCGCATGAGGAAAATTGTTGTGTAAATGGTTTTATACCACTAGATTTGAAAAATATTTTAAAATTTCATTATGGTAATAAGTTACCAGCTTAATCAAACACAACTTCCAATAATTAATAATTTCCATCAAATCAGTTTCAATTATTATTCATCCATGGGATTTTCTATCAACATATCTATAGATATTGTTCATTTTAGTTAATTGATTATATAATTTTTTTTTATTTTGATACATTTCTATAGTGATTAATCATTATCAAGTTATTTGAGTGGAATTTATTTCCGGTTATTTTCAAGAAATATTTTGTACATACTTCCATTTAGTTTATTGATAACATGTCTTGGGTGTTTAGTTATTTAAACAACCAAAATTATTACTCTCATTGATTTGTTATTTTTTCGACAATATATTTTCCATACGGAGAATTTGAGCTCACATTTATTATGTTTTCCCCAAGAATACAGGATGTTTATATGAATAAAATACAATGACATTCTAGATGGATTTGTGTAATCTTTGGAGACGAATATTTAGAATAATGAAACAAATATATAGTAATTAAATATTTCATTAACAATGAAATACTCATTTCATCTATTTAGTTTTCCACGACTACTAAAATAATTAGTCATTCATTACATGATTCATCAAAATCATGAAAATGTAATTGATACGAGACATTGGTTCTGCATATCGAGGATTGGGTTGCTACACAAGTAGTCTATATGCTCTTCCATGAGCTTTGAGAACACAATAATATCATCTATAAAACTATTATGAACATATAAAAGTAATATCATTGAACACTATTAATCGGATCCCTATTTATAGTAGGGGAATTAGTTTGATTGAATGGAATCACAATATATCCATAGTGGTCATACCTTTTATTTCCTTCATTCTTGGGTATATCGTTTTTCTTGTCCTCTAACTGATGATAACAATAATAAAGTTTAATCATAAAAAACTATTGATATCTACCCAGTTGATTAAATAAGCCATCAATATAGAAATGATGATGATTCATCTTGATCGTGACCTTGTTCAACTCATGATAATCAATTTAGAGTCATAATGATCAATCATTCATTTAAAAAAATAATATGTCCTCAACATGGTGACACAGATTTTTGAATTAATATGTTATCAAGGTCTAATTGGAGTTTTATCTTCAATTCATTCAAATCAATTGGGTTCATTCTATATAAAGTATTTTAAATTAGTTTGGCCTAGGTATTGATAACTAAACATCATGTTTCGGTGAAAGCCTATGAAATTTTTTATAAATGAAATCAAAAAATTATTAAACCATAGGAATATCATTTTTGTCTAGTTTCTCCACAACAATTTGATATAAAAACTTATTATGAACGGGAATTAAGACCCATATACTGGATCTAATATACATAGTAAGTCCATACTAATCATCATTTTGATAAAATAATCATATATTGGTTTGAAATACAAAATATTAAATCAGTTCCTTTATAATTTATGGGGAGATTATGCAATAAAATCCAATTAATGCCAACAATAACATTTAATTTTACCAACTGAATAAATAAATGATTTTTAGGATTCACATTCTCATAAATTTTAAATAGAGAGGAATCATAAAAATTATATGAAATCATAACACCGTATTGTTTTTATGTGATAATTCCATAGAAAATAATTTTGGTTCAATATTATTATCCAATGAAAATTCATTAGAAATGATTGATTGGATAGATATAAAACCAGATAAAAAATTAGTTTCTCTATAGTATACAATAAGTGTACCATTAACTACATTATTAGCACACATCATGTTAAAAACTGTGATCTCATGATATTTACCCTTTTCTCCTGGATTAAGATGTTTTTTACGCCAATCTTCATCATTAACCATTGATTTTGTTAACATGTTATCATAATTCCTATTCTCCTTACACATGGGTCACTAAAGTGCGAGAGGTGTATTCTATATATCAATACATATATTCACATTGTAAAAAAACATAATCTCATATGTTCCTAAAACAATTTCATAGTGTTCATCACTTGCAGACTTAAAATGTTTAATAGACCCCCTAAGTAATTTTAATCCACGATTTTTTTCCACACATAGAACTTAAATAGAATATAATATTCATATCTCTCTTGTTTTTATATTTTCATCCAGAAACTATCTTCATTTTCTTGTTATGACCATGGGATTTATTTGTAAATCTTACCTCAATTTTGACATTGAAATCATGAAAAACTAATGTTTCTTATATACTGAAGTCTAATATGGATAACTCATATTGTTGACTTTTTTAAGATACTGAAATATCAATCAACATTACATTCAGGTATGATTATTATTACAGAAGAACACCTCATGAGTTTTTTAAAATTAGACACTTTGGTACCAATGGAATCATTATCCATTTTCGATAATGCATCAAAATCCTTCTCCTTATGTCTATAATGAACATAAGGAAAGTAATTATTAATTAATTAGATAATTATTTAGTCCCAATACAAGGATTAAATTTCATCTTGTTTCCTTTTATTATTGATTAGTTTCCACCATTTGTCCACCTCACATTCTAATTGAAAAACATCCAAAATTATTTTCTCAGGTTTTGAGCACAAGGGACAGAAAAAAATTCATTGTTATAGATCGATTTTTCGGAAATAATTGAATCATAGGATTCGTTGAAATAAGGTGAAGATTGACTCATGATAAGAAAAAATAGAATTTAATTACCACTTTTTCTCAATAGGTTGCCCAACATATTTCATTGTTTGATAAAATAGGGTGAGAAAAAACATTGGATTTTGCATTCTAGACCCTATAGCAATTTGTTCCTTAGGATAACAGTCAGTGCATTTTCCATCACAGCCAACACTAATATATGAAATATTTGGTTTATCTGAGGTCATTCATAGTCATAATCTTTTCAATTACATCATCATATTTTGTAATGTGTTTAGGAATTCCCAAATCATATACCTCAGGTGTGGGAATAACGGTTCACAACAAGACACATTATTTTGAAGAAGTTTCAAATCTATTATATCTCAATAAAGAATTTCTGGGATTGTAACCCATATGTGAATTTTAACAAGATCCACACCAACATTTTTTATCGATACAAGGATTTATTTATAAAAATCCACCCACTTTATCCTTTACCAAAATTATTGGACATTTTCCTCTATAATTCAATATCCTTAGACATATACTTAGAAAAGTCCATTGGCTTCTCACTATGGTTTTCTCATCATAGATCACAAAGGTTAACTAATAATTTTCTCTAACACCAAATTTCGAAAAACTATATTAAGATGCATTTACATTACATATTTTTTGTAGAATAATTAATAAATTACATAGAAAGATTCACAAAGACTGTATTAGTTAATTTTATTAGGAAACATGGAAACAAAAACACAATCTAATAATTGAGATACATTATCTCCGAATATGATTTCTATTACTAGAACCATTATTATACAAATTATACACAATAAATATATCCATGTCCTAGTGGAGGGAATCATATGATTGTGGTGAAATCATATTACAAGTTAGGGTAAACAAGGGAGATCTGTAAACATGATCATGACCACAAAGGTATGTGAACAAGATTATAACATTATAAGATCATACCCCTCATATAAATGATAATAATAAAGATTAATTTCATTAAGTAAGGAAGTTAATAAAAAATGAATCAAAATGGAATGAACATAATATAAAGTGATTTTATAAAATAGAAACAAGGAATGTAATTTTGGAAGGCTCATAAATATGTAACTACTATATGTATTGGATCACTGAAAAAACTTTTTAGGTAACTTTATGGTGACTTCACCAACTAGGTGGGAAACACACACATACCCAGTGATAGACCTTTATTTATAGTAGATCAGTGTACACATTATTCCCATTGTAGATTCAGTTTCTCTTTATTACCATAGTGGATCAATCCCAGTAAATTATTTCCCAAATTATCTAATGAGGTGTATATCTTTTACAAATTCATAGGAGGGAGATATATGTCCCAACCATTACATAATGAAATCAAACATGTGTGTTCCAAAATATAATGAAATAATTATCATATCATAAAACATAAAATGAACTAGGTATTATAAAAATGTCATCATATCATAACATATGGAATTGGTACCAGATTCATAATCATTTCAGAAATCATAACCAATGAAATGATGTTGGACTCAAAATCAGATAACATGCAGATGACAAACGGGTCTAATAAAACTCATTAAATCAAAAAAAAATATCATTTATAGAAATAATAGTAACGTCATCATATTTTCATAACCCAGTAATGAATATGTAACATAAACATTTATCTTCTTAGATGGAAAATATTTTTGAAAAAAAAATTAAAACATTTTTTGAGTAAATATTCTTTTTTCATTGAAAAACACTTTTTGAAACACCAAAAGTTTTAAAATCATATTAATTTAAAATAAATTAGAAAATTTAGAATGAATGATTTGAAAAATTATAATAATTTTAATTTAAAATAACATTAATATTTCATATTATATGATTTTTTAATGAAAAATAGAAAACAATGTTTTTGAGTAAAATAAAATTCAAACCAAAGAGAGAAATGTGTTTGTCTTTTTAATAAAAAGGATTTTGTAATCTTCATAAGTTTTAAAGAGTGTGAAATTGTACAATTATATTAGGATATTATGAATAACAAGTGTATGATAAAATTTATTAGTTTTATAGAGATATTAATCATAATATTAAACCAATTAAAACATGATCTTAATCAATCTAGATAATTAATGATATTAGAACAATAAACTCTTGTCACTTTTGTATCTTTTAATCATTTCACCCAAAATAGAATTAAATTACCCAATATATAAAATATCATGAATGTAAAGATATTCAGGATGAAAATTTTATATTTTCTGTTTATGAAACTCCTCAAATAATATAGGCACATTACAAAACATGTGTCTCAATGAACGAAAATGAATAGAAAATTACAATTATTATTTGGAAACATGGGAACCATAATCCACATGAAAGATATATAATAAAATGGATATGTATATATGCATAAATTTACGTATAAAAATTCGTAAGATACATCCATGTTAATAATATACCCCAAAACAAATAAATATGTGGTTATTATGGCATAAGTGTTGTAGAAATATTATTGAAACTTGATATCACCTTGCCTTATGTCTTGTATATCATAATAATCAATAAAAATATTGAATAATAACTATATTTTTATTATAAATTTATTATATAACCATATTAAATTATAAAATACAATATATTATTTAATTATGACCTCCTGTCACATATTTATTTCAAATTCAATGTTAATTTATTGCTTCATGTAATACACCCACTGTTTTTAAAATGTGTTTTAATGTGTTATATTTTTTTTCCTATATCTTATATCCTGTTACAAAAAAATTAAAATATAATATATATTTATATATAAAAAATATTCAATATATATGTATTTATAAAAAAATATAAATTATAAAAATATGAAATGGAATACACCCTTCCGGGAGAGGGTATGTCATATGTAATCCAAAAAAATGATTCTGTTTTTCTAGTTGTAATGAATTAAATAATGTAAATGAAATATAATTATAAATTTATATTTAACTAGAATTATTATTTCATATAAATATTTTATTTTTAACATCCATAATACATTCCATGTAATTTTTGAATAAATCACATCGCTTTGAAGAGGTGGTAGTCCATATGCCAGTAAACAATGTAATTGTGCTCCCACAAAACAGAAATTATGATTTTATATGACATATCACAAATAAATAAGAATAAATAAATCATAAATTTAATATATAACATATAAAATGTGAAATTAAATTATTTTTACCAACTATTAATGGTGACGATGGAAGAAGGAACAACATCAGTTTGAGAGGGGTAGTCCACTATACACACAAACGATGATTGTGTGTCCAATATAATGGAAGTGTGTTACAGGTTAATACATATTATTATCATAACAACATATCAATATATTTATCATAATTATAATATTATACTATCATGGAATAAGAATAATTGACAGAGTTAATATTGAAATAAAACAATACATCTTATGGAAAAATGATGCCACTTCATTGGGAAACACCTTTTGGTTTGTACAAATGATTTTACATGGTTTTATTTAATCATAGTGGGATTATTATTTGAAGATGGGAGATAATTATGGAGGAGAATTTGGAAGGGTTGTTAGGTCCAATGAGAAAGATAGTTTTCAATAGAGGGTAATAGATGATTTTATTTTATAAGTGGGGAACATGAAACACCTGGTATTTTTGAAAATAATTGTGCTACTCACATGGTTTACTTTCCCCAAAAGAATGAAAATGAAAAATTATAGATAATTAATGGTTTTATGAAATATATATGGCCATTAAATATTTTTAAACATCTTTATTTTCATTTTTAAACATTACATGTTATGTTTATTCATTAATTAACAACATTTTTCCTTAATTAATGTATTCAATTATAACAAATTATAGAATTATTTAAAAAATACAATTAAACATTAGTAGAAATAAAAAATAAGTTTCATTAAAAATATTGAATACAGTTTACAAAATTTTAATTACAGAAATGGTGGAAGTTAATATAAAATAATTCCCAAATACGTGTCGTGAATGTTAGTTTTTAAATTAAAATAATATAAATTTTTAAATGTTTTTATATCCAATATCTATGTAAAATTTATTCCAATGAACTAACATTGATTAATTGATTTTAAAAATTTTCTAATGACACATTAAAAAAATATATTTATATTTATAATCTAAATAAATTATAAAAAAGATGACTTTTTAATTAAAAATCATTGATTTTTTGAATTCATCCAAAGAAGGAATATTTAAGGAAAATCCCAAAAATTAACCCTTAGAAATATAAAAACTAGAAATTTAAAAAAGATGTTTATTTTATAATTTTTTATATATAAAATTGTCTAAAATTATCTTTATTATTATTTACACAAAGGGAAAAAATTCATTTCTCTTTTGAAAATCATATTTATTTTCTAAACATAAATAAATTACCGTAAATTAAATATTTCACTATAAATAAGTTATATTTATATGAAAAATTTATAAATATTTGTTATTTATATTCATATTAATATGAATAATCTAAAGGTTTTAACTATCTATTTTAAATAAATATACTAATAAGATTTTTTAGAAACTCACTATAATGTGTAACGAATGCTGAGGTAGTACTCCATGTAGCACAATCATAACATTATGCATTATGTAATGAAATCCACCAATGAAATATAATTTATTATAAGAATTCAATTATAATAACTAGTGGTTTTAAATGTCATATTTCATAGTCCGCCTAATGATTTAGGTGATTAAGGAATTAAATTTTGGACGTATTATGATATTATTGATAGAGGATTATCCAATGATATAAATATAGTTGATTTAATTAGTTTTCAATATCACTATTCAAATGAATTGATAAATATATTCAATAACCATTATTAAAAAATCAATTAGGAATGAAATAAATATTTATGTTTAAATATAGGTATTATTCATGTACGAGTAATCCATCAAAGATAGATTGACCCACAATCATATATCATGCAAGATTCATGTAATTCAAAACTTGTTTGTTTATTTTGAAGCTGATAGAAGTCCCACACCATATAAAAGTATCTAAAACATCTCAAAATAAATCAATAAAAGTCCCATTTCACACTATGACACCAAAAGTATCATTGTAATGTAATGTACCTCATTTTTAAATAATGTTGAAATAACTATTGATAAATACAAAATTGTCTCCTTAGTTATTCTCAAAAGTCAAATAGTACATGAATCCCCCAATGAAGAAATTGGAGATATTATACATCAAAACAACACATGGGTATCTACTCTATAAAAAATATACAATCATCAAATCAAGAAATTCAAAATCCCAATTTTGAAACATTTTTGGTAATATAATCTATGATAATTTGATGTTAAATAGTTCTAATAGAACTTAAAATCCAATATCAGATATAGAAGGACAAAAATCATTGAAAAAAATAAAATATTTGTAATCCTTTGATTAATGAGCTACTTCCCCTGGAGATTTCCTCCTAATATAATGAACACTGAATGTTTATTTCCACTAACTATATATATTCATGAATTCTAATGGATAAAGACAATTTAATTTTTCTATATAATCAAATGTTTCGAATAATTTATATTCATCGAAACATAAGATCTATGTATACAATTTATTTATCTCTAGATAGATAATACTAAAAAAAACATTTCTATGTTAACTACCACTTAAAAATTTGGATAATGGTTAATGTAATTTTTCTCAAATTTATTAAATCGAAATGAATTATTTATAAAAATATGAACCTCATATAACATCACACAATTAGATGAAAGAAAATTTTAATAAAATAATGGTAATAACTATAATTACCTATAAAACTTCTTATTTGAAAACAATTATAACGATTATCAAATTTGTTGATGGATTCCACAATCTATAGACCTAGCTATATTCCAAATTTAGTGAAGATATTTCTAATATATTTCACATATTTGATCAAAATATTTTATTTTAATGTCTATGGATATAATTAATAATCTTTGAAATTTCCTATAAAAATATCAGAATTATTTTCATTCCCCGAAGAAGAATCTATGTATATTAATATATCCATCAAAATTCAATGTAAACTGAAACAATATATGTATCAGAAAAAACATATAAACTCTATAATATTAGTTGGTTCATTAACATAGAATCAATCCCACATATATATATATATATTGACCATATATATTTTCCTGATCTTCAACAACACTCTTAGATAATGATAAAAACTGAATTATTAATATTTGAGAAAATAGTTCTCCCTTAACATGTCAAAAAAATCAATAATCACTGGGAAAATATTCTGATTGTTATTTATATCATGTCATATTATACTATATATATTACACAAGAGAAATCTTCAATTTAATATCTTAACTAATATCCATGTAAGACCCCATAGAGAAAAAAATACATCTTGACTTCCATCGAGTAATGATATTACAAATATATATTATAAAATCCTAACCCATTTAAATCTATGTGATAAGGATGTATATAAAAAATATATTTACCAAATACCATGTTAAAAATAAATTCCACCTATCTATTTTGAATAAAAGATGAAAATTAAAAATGTATCAGGTATTGATGCTAACAAACTATGAAAGGAAAAAAATCCTTCAAACACCCTCTAATAATCCAAAAAATATCCCTATAATATACTATTTTATCGTCCATAGAATCCCCAAACTATCAAAAGACCTACTAGCATATTAGTATCACTCTGATTGAAAAATATAAAATTTATCATAGGATATAATGATGATAACTCATCTCCTATAACAATCCATTTTTTTGTAATAAATGTGTCTACAAACCATTATTAGTAGTATTCCAATCCAAATATATTATCATAAATATAATATCCAAAATTAGTACATATAATAAATAAAATAATAATAATTAATGATACGAATAAGTTGTAAATTATATAGAATTATTGGTTTAGGTGACTAATATCTTACATTTTACAATAAAATACCCTTATCCATGATAAATTTGAAAATGTTTATATAATTTGTATATAATGATAAATTATATATGAACACATTCCAAATGTATATATTTTTTTCTTTTCATTCATCAAACATTTTTATGCCCTGGAAATGAACTACCAGCCTTGTGAATAGACCTCCCAAATGAGATAGGACATTTTCACTACATGGATGAACTAGGCCATAAAAAATATTCACTAGTGGAGAAAGAGTGTGAACCACCACCCTATTAAGATCCATTAAATTATAATTTTTTAGTATTCCTTATATTATATTAGAATGAAATTATTTAAGCTCATAATAACAAATACACCATGATTGGCCTTTATGGACACACTAGTAGTTGTCTAAGGTCACATTTACTCTTAATTACATTTAATAAGAGGATGTCCACTATGAAATTAAATAGTAATTATACCTATTATAATAATATGTCTTTTTTTTAAATCCCTGAAATTCACTCCCATCCAATAAATCTCATATTTCCTATTATATAAACATACCATACATAAGTTATTTGTTTACCACATCCATGAATGTAGAAAAATAATACATTCAAGTCATTAAATTAACATGAAACTATAAGATATGCGAATAATATAGACCATTGAAATTAAAATATTTAAATAATGATTGATTAAAATATATTATTTTTGTTTATATATAGGAATAATTAGTTATGGAAATATAAAACAATTTTAATTTAATATACATGTTAAATCTATCCATCCTTAGTGTTTTTAAATAGAAATAATATATAATTAGAACTAAAAATGAATTTTAAGACATTATCTTGATCATTTTTTTCGGACTATAGCATCCCACAAAAAACATGTTGTTACCTCCAGAAAAATTAAAATTAATTGTTCCTTTTCCACTATAATATTGATTAATTATGTGAAATATCCAATTCATTACCTCTATAAACAATTTGATGAATCATGTCCTACATTCTCATCAGAATGCATTTGATGAAAATTTATGGCCACATTATGAGGTGATATAATAAAAACTATCTTATATTTAATATCGTCTTAGACGAATACTCATTATAAATCACTATAATACATTCCACATAAAAATACAGGTTTTTTGTATTTATAGAATAGATACATTATAAATATATTTGGTAAAATGTGGTCAGAATATCCAATAATGTTCATCCAATATTTTACACTACATAGGCATACCGAACTTATAACCTTTCCTCAAATCCCAATGAAATAGTAAAAAATAATGTTTGATCTTATATGATCAATAAGGATAGTCATGTGAGATTTGAATAATTGAGTATAAATGAGAATATGATCATTATAATATTATGATAGTATAATATTAACTATCAATAGTCATAACCAATTTGTTAAAGATTAATAATCATTAGTCATATGACAAACAATTAGAATAATAAATTTAAAAAACTATAATGATTAAGAATCCTAAATAATTAATCATGATCGATGAGAATTTATGATAATCAGATGTTTTTTCATCACTTAGGAATATAAAATCATTTCCTTTAGTCAAGTATCACTTCAAAGATAATAAATGTACAATTGTTTCACTTCCTATCCCATAATTTATTACTCATGTTTTTATTATTGGAAAATCATGGTAGATTGGTTTTACCCCACATTCCATAATTTCCACAGTCATCGTTCACTCTCAATAAATTCGTAGTGTATTGGGTATACTACCAATTTAATCATATTATATCATGATAAATACAACATTAGACAATGAATTTGGTAGATATATAATTCCAGGTGATCCCATCATAGAAAAAAAACCTTACATATGTGTTCTGTAATATTAATAAATCATTCATCATTTAATCATACCATATCTTGTGGAAAAAATTGATTTCATAAATATTTCATCATTACAAAAATTACATGTGGTAATGAAATTGGTATAATAGAAACATTCTTAAATCAAATTCCTTATAAAAAATCAATATAATTGAAGTACATGGTATCATAATATCATAAAACCATTTAGAATATAAATCAATTAAATATGTTGAAATATATGTAAAATAACCATAATGAATACATTAAAATATTATTGTAAAAAAGTGAGAAAAAAATAATTTTATTTTGAAAAAATTAAAACCTTAAAATTTCCCAAATAAAAACATTGTGTTTTATTTTAAATTAACCTAGAAATATATTAAATAAATACCACTAAATAGTGAAGGTTATGATGATAGTAAAATCATTTAATGGATTAAATATTAAAATAAAATGTTATTGACAATTTTTCTTAAAAAAGACAAAAGTGAATCATATGGAAGTTATTTGAAAATAATAATTTTAATAATTTTTAAATATAATCAAAATTTATAAAAATAAATATTTTAAATTATTTACATATTGATTAAAACATATATAATCGATTTTTATAACATTGGAACGGAAGAAAAAAATCTATCCAAAAGAGGAGAAAAACCCATTAGTGTCAAAAGTAATATTCAAGATCAATTAAATTTAAAAATAGAGTAAAATATAACTGAAACAAAAAAAATTACAAAACTAAACATATGACAAGAAAAATCATGCAATTTTATAGATAATTATAATGTAACGTCCCAGTTTAAAAATTCTAATTTATACAATCCTGGTTCAAATGGGTTAGAAATTGGGATGCCATAACTCTTATCTTATCATGGTTCATATGTGTTCAATCGTCATGAATAATTAATCTAGATATATTATAAATATATTGTAAATACATATTCATTCATATATTATCATATCATATATTCTTTATGTATTAGATATATTAAATAGTTCTTCATAAATTTTCAATATCATCATATTTTTATGTGTTATCTATTTAATTTTTTTATATATTTATGTTATGAATTAGGTTCATAAAATCTTAATCATTGATTAATTATATATGAACCATTATTAATGAAATAATATTGATATATTTTTATTTTGTAATCTTTTTAAACTTTCTTATAATGTGTTAATAAAAGTCCAATAACCTCACAACTAGGAAATGATATATCATATGTAAACATTAGTGTTGTTTTCAGTATTCAATGAATGAAATATGGAGGAGTAAATTATTAACTCATCATTTCATATTTATATCATATAAATAATATACAATCACTAAAAAAACTTTTTACCATCCCAATGAAATGAAAATGATAAAAGATGCACCACTTCATGTATTTCATAGTCTACACAAACATGCACGTGACATTTTTATTTTCCAGCCAATGGAAATATAATAAGGTAGATGATGAATTATATTAATAAATAAATAAATATATTTTTAATATCATATATAAAAATTAATTTAATCAAAACATCTATCCATGTAA
This sequence comes from Viscum album, assembly GCA_963277665.1. Lineage (NCBI taxonomy): Eukaryota > Viridiplantae > Streptophyta > Magnoliopsida > Santalales > Viscaceae > Viscum > Viscum album. The sequence continues at coordinate 986,608,085 of OY728165.1, read as the reverse complement.
TGTGTCCATATAAAATGATTTACTTTACTACATGGAGGAAACATTCCGTACATATGAATGATGGATGTTTTCTTGTCCCATTGAATGGATGATTGTGTGGAACTATTTTAAATAATAAGAATAACATATATATAAATTTATGTTATTTGATTAACTATATATGAATGATAAAATGGTTTTCTGAGGCTTTAGATGAGGAAGTAAACATATAGAGAGTAGTATTATACAATTACATATTCTATGAGAGACCACATTTGGTGTAAATATTATTCCTCCTTAGGATTGACCTAGGGTAATTCCAATAACTAAGTAAAAACAAGAAAGAATAAAAAAAATTGGGTAGGTTATATATGATCTAGAATTCTCAAAAGTCATTAATAAGGAAGGATAATAAGTTATTTTTCGCTGATGGGAGGAACACACAAGGAATTATATAAATAATTTAAATAATATAAAGGTATTCTTAGGTGAACATGGAATAAATTAAAAAAATTATATATTAAGATAAAATATGCTCTTAAATAAATTATTAAATATGTATTATATTTTTTTATGGGGAATTATTACAATTATTCTGTATTTTAACCCCCATGGTAAACCCTTTTATATGTTAACTAAGGTAACATATTTTCAATTTTTAACTATTAATTATAATAAAAAATGAATGATTCCTCATTACAAAATTTTGAATGATAATATAAATATGGAGCCCTTTATTTTAATTTCTATTAAGCTAATTAATAGAGTCTCACAATTAAATTACTATTTAAAATTTAATGAATACTCATTTATAGATGAATATATTATTATCATAAAACATTTTTACACTAAATCCTTACATAAAAAAATAGAATAATTTAATGATATTTTATATTTTATATTAAATAAAAAAAAATTTAAATTTAATTATCAATTTTTATTAATCTAATTGTTTATTGTATCCAACGGCTCGTACCCGAGTGGTAATGGGTTCTTCATGGCATCAAAGAGGCCCATGTTCTAAATCGGGTGTAGGAGAATTTCTGGAGTACTGTAGAAGTATGGTTGCAACACTGTAGCAATTACTATAGTAGGTACTATAGTAGTACTATAGAAGGTACTATTTGATACTATAGCAGGTGGAACTATTCACCTAATTTCTGCGTTCAGGCCACCGGTTTGGGCCTACGGGTCTCAAGGGCCTTCAGTTCATCAAAGGCCTTCGGGCCACAAGGCCATTGGGCCATAAAGGTCCATGAAGTATCCTAGTTCATACAAATCATGTCCCAAAAGAGGATCAGAGAAGCAATAGCAGTCACCTGAAGCACAGCAAACCGAATTATAAGAATGAGAGGGTATGACAACAGCCATCGAGACCAAGCACCATGCATCTTTGTATTGGGAAATGCTATCAAATAATCATTGCAAGGTGGGAATCAAAAGGTGATAATGATGCAAAAGCTGGGGAGAGTCAGTTCTCGTGGGATGAGCTTAGGGGTCATGTATTAGGTATAGTGTGCCTCTAGGCCTTCGGGTCATGTATTGTTGGTAATGTCTGGCCTTGTTCCTTGGGCCTAAGTTTCGGGTACGGGTTACCCCACAGCCCTTAAAATGGGAATTATATATAAGAATATAATAAAGAAGGCCTTCGGGCCATTTTGGATAATTGATTATTCCAAAAAAAACTTACCAACACAAATAACTATTAATGAAAAACAAATATTTTTACATTTAAATAATATTATATATATTAATAACAATTAGATAACTAACATTGGGCTGATTTTTAATTTCTTCATATAAATTATTAGTACACTATATTAATATAATTATTAAATAGGGATCATCCTTTTTGGTTTGATATCATTAAATAATATGTAGAAAAATATAATTCATCAATAAATCTGCATTTAAACAATTTTATTGAAATATAAATATTTTTTTTAATATATATTACTTATCAAATTTTTATCATAATACATATATTTTATAATGCTATAAATCACATTAATATTATCCAATTCTACAACTAGGTATAAATTTATACTATATTTTTATTCATATATACATTGGGTTTCATGTATAGAATTATAATAAAGATAAAAAATTAAAAAAAGTAAAATATATCGTAAGATATAATGGTTTTAAATTCTACAACCAAATAAAAATTTATTTTTAAAAATTTGTTTGACGGAATAGTAAGGATATGACTTCTTCATCACATCATAAATTCCTATGTAGCTTCCTCAAATTGACATTCTCACCAGAAAACATTGATCAAGTTAGTATTCTTGTTTTACAAAACTTTCTGTCTAGCATATAGAATTTACATTGGTTTTTTTCTTATAAGAGAGATCATTCTATAGTGGTACAATATCTTTGTTTAGTAATTATGAATGATAAATTATGTATTTTTTTGGAAGGGTTATAGGGATCACAAAATGATCTTAAGAAATGGATTACTAGAAGTGATAAAAGATAAGTTAAATTCACAATATTATCATGAATAGAAATGTGAATGTTATACCCATGGATTATCTACTGATTATTTCGAAATATCATAAATTTCATCTATCAAAAAATATATACGAACATTTTATCTCCAACTTTTTATTTCAAAAAAGTAGTTTAAATTGTTAGCATAAATCTTATATTTATTATAAGATGGATTTATTTGATTCATAATGAAATAAACCTTATCTACCATTTAATTCAATTTCATGAGTAACAATTAAATTATTTCACAATCATTATCCCATCTTAATTGAGTTAAAAACATTCTTCCATAGAGGGATTCATAAGGCACCATCTAAATTCTTGAGTGACTTCTATTTTTGTAGGAATGTTTTTATAGAGGATGGTTTTAACCCCACCATCATTCCAAATTAATATAATTGAATCGTAGTATCTATTATATGTTTTAAATAGTCCTCTCTAACTCATAATCTATCTATAGATTATATGAAGTATTGAAACTCAATTATATGACTGGATCCTATAGAATACTTTTAAAAAATTATTAGATTAAAAAATGATCATGATTTGATATGATTGAGAGTGGTACAACCTTTAATCATCCCATATCTATAATTTCAATCCTTGAATGATGATCAAGAGATAAATAATCACTTATATCAAAAAATTATAATTAATTTTTAAGAAAATAATCTATAACCCAAATAACATTTTTGGTCGTTGATGTTTTCCGGTGTTCAATAAAGAAATACACAGTGATGCTTTTATATTTCTATTTTTTATCATTAAAGGTTAAAATATCTCCTTGGACATCTATATCTCATCGTTATAATTCTATCATACCAGCCATCATGATACAGACTCTATAATATCTATATTCATGTTCTCTAATTAGAAACACTCATTTAGATCACTTCACATCTTTATACATCCATGAAAAATAGAAAAAATGAACAATGAGATTCATCCAAGAGATCACTCTCCAATTGTTATATTAATAGGAAAAATACTATAATCATGAATCTTATCATTCTATCACATTCATTGATTATTTCAAAACAGTTATCACACATTTCTTTAATGCCAGATCCATCCTCTCGACTTCCTTAATCCCCCAATGATTTAGTGGTTAAATAATAATCTATGAAGTATTAGATCTATCCCATTTATTAGGTATGTCAATATATATATTCTCCAAATTTAAAAATATTTGATCTCTTATAGTCATCAGAATATAAAAAATTTCATGTATTTTGAGTCAAAGCATCAACCACATGGTTCATCTCATTATGGTGGAAGGTTATTGAGAATTAATAATTTGTAATCAACTCAAAATTCTTTCTATTGTGAATATTAATCTCTCTCTATGTGAATATATACTTCATGATTATATTCATTATATAAATATATAAATACTTTAATAATATGTATAATGTATCTATATCATTAATAAATAATTTTTCACTACCATCTCCAAATCGTCTAGCATGTAATTTTTCACATGAATTTTCAAATGGTGTGAGGCATAAGATATCATCATATCACTGAATATTAGGACATATCCTATTCCATTATTTGATTCATTTAAATAGATCGAATACACTTTTCTAATATAGGGTAGTGCTAATATATGTATACTAACCAAAATTATCTTTATCACTGTGATCATTTCCTCACATTCATCTATCCACAAAAACATAGCATCCTTCCAGGTCATCTACATTATTATATTATATATCTATAAGAAATATATCACAATGAATTGGAAATATATTTAAAAATTTATAAAACAATCAATAAAAATATATTTTTTGGTCTAACATATATCTTAATAACATCTTTTTTTAAGGATCACATGTTATTCCATAATTAATAAGTATATGACACATGAAAAAAACATTAGGTATACAAATTTCACACATAGTATATTTAGCATACAACTTCTCCTTCCATTGGGCCATAACCAAGAAATTCTATTGATCTTAACGGTCTTCCTTTCCCTTATAAAATATTAGAATATAATCAGTAAATAAAACCAAAAATTAATTAAGGTAACTGTAAAGACTCTTTTTATTATATTCTAGGAATATAAAAGGGTAATTGGTATGCCCTGATTGAATCACTATAAATTCTTAAGGATCATACATCATATAGATTTTTTTATTTCATATATCATCCTTCATCACCACAAATAGATGATATCTAGAATATTGTTAAATATTTTAAATTAAGAAATATTTAAATTGTTGATAAAATAAGTAAATATTATATAGAAAATAATATTTTTTCATAATAGTGATATTATAATATTCTTAATGATTAATGATAATATCCATTAACTCATATCTCTTGTTGACAAAAATAAATTTTCCACCACATTATGATGAAATCAGGCATAGACCACCTTTTTCAAATTAAAATGTTATTTATTCAACTTTTATTGTATCTTTACTAGGTCAATATATAACAAGTATTTAACTAAAATCACTATTTATGAGTTTTATTTAAAAATCAACTTCACAATCAAGGGGAAGATTATTCTTGTCTTCATCAGAAACTGCACTATATACACAAATATATTTATATCACCAATTTCATTTTTCTACCTAACCCTATGAAAAAAAAATTTCTTTATAAATTTTCAGTTATAACCCCACAATGGATTTAATTTCCATTAGAATTACTGGTTCATCCTCACAATGATAAAAAGTCATTGTTTAATATAAAATATCAAATGTGACTTCATTCCATGAAAATTGTTGGTAGATCTATATAAATAAATCTAATGAATTCCTAAAATAGACTAAAAGTTAACTAGAGGGATTATAACTTGATTTGAAGGAAACATAGTACCGGAAAAATTTATTATAGAGATGCTATAGATTTGAAATGCAACCATCATTCTAATAGAAGATTAATAAAACATAAGACATAATCCCATTAAAATTTCTTGAATTATTAAAATGTCAATATAAAAAATTACAAAGGATTTTTATATTTATAGGAATATAGAATTGTGAATCATATTTACTTGAAAAATGTATTTCATTTCTAATCATAGGATATTTTCAAACTATTACATGAACTAGATAATCTATATTGTGTTTTCAATATATCAAAAAATATAGTCTCATTATACATCCATATAAACTCATATTATATTTTAATTTTAATCTTAACATATATAAATGGAATAATAAGAAATGGGATAGGATAAATGCATAGTTAGGGGTAAACATAAGTGATAATTATTAAATATCCCAAGTGAGCATAAAATTATCATATGGGTAAAATCAATATATATATAATAAAATACAGACCCAACAGTGATCATATCATGTATCATAGAATGTGACCAGGAATAACAGAAGGCATGCATAAATAGAGTGTAGAAACATGAGTTAATAAACATAAACCATAAAACATGATCCATGTCATATTGTAAAGAAAGTGACAAAATCATAAATTGTGGATTTATTATTAATGTGAATCATGAAACCCTCCAACCAGTTTACATGTAGAAATTTTAGAAGATCTCAACACCATCACAGTCAACTTGTCTGATCCTAGCCAGTCAATAAGAATTCTTTCTCATGAAATATAATATATTAACCAATTAATTATATGGAGATATATCTCCCAACAATTTAATGGTTAATAAATATAATGCCAGACATGAGGAAATGGAATAATAAATATTTTCTACACATAGTTTGGTAACTAAGGGTTGCTCTATTAATTTTTTATGTAATTTTTTCTCTTGGCCATAGTCAATGTGGAATTAAAATATTTCATAATTTATATATTTCAAAATTATTATGTCCATTAATATTTCACTAGACAATAATTTATACAGTTAAAGAGGATATCCATGAATGGAATCAATGTTTTAATGTCACATTAATATGCCCCTTTTAGTGGAAAATTGATAATAAATGTCTACTAATAATAGTAAATATTGAATTTATAATATTAAAATTACATAATATTAATGGATTATTAAATAAAACATTTTAATTATTAAAATATTGATCAATTACATTCATATTATTTGATATGGAAAATGAAAGGGATACAAAATCTCATAGAGGTAGTGGAATACACATAAAATATGGCGACACTCTTGTTGTTATATAATCGAATGAAAGTAGAAAATCAATTATAATATCATTTAATTATAATTTAATTATTATAGTTATTATAGTATAATATTATATAAAATTTATGAAATAAAATTATATGTTGGTGATGAAAACATATAAGAATTACTTTATGGTGGTGGTATTTTGTACACTCACCCAAATGATTATTGTTGTTTTTTATAGTATATGAGAGAGAATGAAAAATGAAATTACTATTAATATAAAAACTTAAAATTAAATTAAATATGGTGATGTTACTATTATAATATTTTTATTGTTTTTTATAGAGGAAACAATAATAAAGAAACATTAAATATTTTGTGTAACTTATGTTAATACCTTAAAATTTCTCTTGATTATTGACTACGATTTAAAGGACATTAGATAATTTTTAGTGACTTGGGGAATTACTACTTCCAATTTACATCAATGATACTAAATTCGAGTGTTTTAATTTGGAAATTTAGAAATTTATTTGAGTATTGAATTGGTGGAATTGCCCCCATTTAATATGTGATGAAGATTTATTTTCCATGGAAATTAATGATATATAAATGGAAAAAATTGAATAAAATGATAGTTTGGTGATTTTTTTGAATAAATATATATAATAAATTTAATTACGGATTTAGAAAATAACAAATAATATATATATTTAACAATGCTCAATTTAATTTTAAGAAAATTTGATTCACCAAATATTACTAATTTAATTAATAATAATAATAATAAATTATTAATCATGTAAATTATATTGTTAATTTAATATTTTTATACCCATATTAACATATTAAATAATTTTTAATATTAATTTTTTCATCAGTCATCATTATTAAATTAATAATTATTTTAAAAAACGCTACGTTATTAAAAAATATAATTTTCTAAAAACAAATTTTGAAGATTTTTTTTCATTAACTGTTATTAATGTTATTTGAAATATATTACAAGTTAAATGAGTGATAATATAAATGTATATATTTAATTACAATATATTCTATTATTAATTTAAAATTAAATAATATATTTATAAAAAATATGATTTTTATAAAAGTATTATTCTTCGAAAAGAAACCGTTTATAGGGGTATGTAACATTTTACCATGATATCTATATCATTATGGAAAAAATAAAGTGTCCATTATTTTATAATATAGATTAATTTAATTTAAATTTTAAATAAATTTAATTTAAGTTAAAATATAAAAACAAATTTTAAAATACAAATTTATAATGTACTAATTTTTTGGATAAAATACTACATATATTGTAAAATATCAAATATTGTGCGGTAATTACAATATAAAAATTTAAAAATAGAATTTTATTTAAAATAAGTGAAATTATTTGTGAAAAGTTTTGTACAAAAATTTATCTTATGATTATACCATAGTTAATTTATTAAATAGATGACATTTTAAAAAATTATATTTTAAAATATATACATAAAAAATAAATTATTTTAGAAAAATATAAAAGAAACCATTATATTATAATGTCAAATTATTAACACAGAAAATTTTTAAATAGTGCCAAATAAAATTTGAATATTTATAAATTAATTATTGAATAAAAATATTATGAATACATAAAAATACAATTCATTAAAAAACATAATAAAAATTCATGTTTTTGTAATGTCATTTCATGTAATATATTTAAATAACCGAATACAATCACATTAATTTATAAATATAAAAATTATGAATTATTAAAAAAATATAACTAAAATAAATTTTAATTTAATATGTTAAAAAATATATTTTTTCAAAAGGTTTATTTGTAAGGAATTATTTCATTTCAAATATTAATCAATGATAAATAATGTGAATCAGTTTTAATTGACTATCATAATTATTAGTTAATAAGGATTATTTTATTCATGTATTTCAAAATATTAGTGATCATATTTGTCCCATGATTAATTAATTTAATGTTTTTTGTGACATAAGTTGTTTAATATATTATTAATTTAAAGGAGTAGAATTCTTAGTTTATTACATTTTACCCAAAAAAATAAAATATGAGCTCACAATTTTAATTATTAATAATAGATTAAATTAGGAGAGGGTACTATTAACAAATGTATTAGTTTACATTAAACATCAAATATGAAATATACCAAACTATATTAAGCTATATTTACATAATTTTCATTCCTCAAATAATATCGATTTTTTACACCACAATCATATATTCTATAGAGCATTTCATACAAAAAACAACATGTGTCTCTAATTCATAAAACAATATTAAAATACCATATTCCCCTAAAAATTAATTATATATTTGATCCTAATATCATATTTTTTACTAGTTCATAAAATAATATTCAAGATAATATATACTATATTCCCAGCACGAAAAAAACATAACTAAAAAATATCATGAATTATCATCAATCCCAAGGATATCGATACTAGTGATCAAAAAATTTAAAAATTAGTCAATTTTTTATCACCTAAAATTAGAAAATTAACTATACATAACACAAATCCACCTCATTAATGTATTTTCATCAACAATAATCTCTAACAATATTACCATTCCATAAAATCACTTTTTAAATTTAATTGTTACCATTTAATATATGATTTCCATATTTTATTGTAAAATTACTAAAAAAATCCATAGATGTTTCATATAATCAATATTAACATTAATAATATCAATATATATTCAATATAATATCCCCTAATGAACACTCCCAGATCTGGTGATAAAATATAGTCTATAGATTGTAAGATTTTAGGTTATTAAATGTCACCTAATTTTAACATAAAAAAAATAAAATTTAAAACTAAAATATGGGACCACATATATTACCAAGAACCATTTAGTTAAATGGTATTATATAGGAAAAAATATTACAAATTAGATTGGATATATGATAATATTTTTAATAAAAATTAATATAATATCCATCAAATTTGATTCCATATATTAAACTTATTATGGATAATATACTTAAACTCATTATCTACGACCTTTGGAAAAGGAAACATAAGAATGGTGAGATCAAATTATATATAAGGTTAAACATAATGAATTTATATTAGGATGTCATTAGTAAGAATAACAAAAAAATAAGGTTATGATTACATAATCCATATTCACAAGTGTAACATAAGAGAAGTCATAGCCATCAAAACCTAGATCATAAAACATGAAATATGGCATAATTAATTAATATAATTATAGAGTAATACATGTGATGAACTTTGAAAAAATGAAAACAATACTTAAGAGGTGATTTATTATAAAATTATGTATGAATACATAAAAAATCATATTATCATGGTATATAATTTTTAAAACACTCTTACAATCACTCTTACTAATTGTGTAACCTACCCTGTAAATTCTATTAAACTCTTGAAAGAATCCTATATCGAGTTAAATCAATACCATTTTTACAATTTATTTTATTGTTATATTGCAATCACATATCATCTTGATTTGTATCTAGATCACCCTTCATCATAAAAAATATACAATAATCACAACTAAATCATAACACATAGAAGCTTTCATTTTTAAACATAACAATTACCGTAGTTCTTTTATAGATTTATTTACCTAAGGAATAGAAATGGGTTCTTAGAATATATATTCGAAATAATCATTATCCATATTGATAAATAATAATGATAGATTCTTTACAACATGTCCCTAGTGGAGAAAAATTAAAATCAATGGCTGTTATCATTAATATATATATAAATACTATAAACTATTGAATAAAAATATTCTTGATGAAAATACCCTTTACACATTGAAAATATCTGTTAAAAATGTAAAATTTATATAATATCAATAGAAATATTGAATTTGAGAAAAAACATGTATAATGTAATGTAATCCTACATGAATTCAGTGTTATTGATGATGTTAAATTCTATTCATTTGGTAATAGTTAAAACATATATTTTATACACCACTGTTAATGAAAGATATTGTTCAAAAAAAGGATTAAAATTTTATTTTTAAAATATTTTTTAAAAAAATATTTGTAAAAATAAATTTGCTTAATAATTCAATAATTGTAAAACAACTCCGTGAAAACATCTCAGAAAGCATAGATATGGGAAAAATTGTTTCGATGGAAATAGAGAAAATTTTGAAAACGTTTTTTGAATTTCTTTTTCAAAAAATTTTTCTAAAAAAAGTAAAATATTATTAAAACATAAAAGTTAATGATGTTGATATATGATGGAGAAAAATTAATCATTTCTATCAAATAATGATCATAAAATTTCGTAAATATAAATTCGATAAAAATAATTATTATAAAATTGAGAGAGAAATATAGATCTTTTACCACATTGGTAGTTATAGAAATTTAAAATCCAAAAAAATATAATTTAAAATCTAGAAATAAAATTTATGAACATGATAATATTCAACAAATTACATGTTAACTATATATTATATATATTTTAAAAAATTATATAGTTGCATAACAATAATATAGTTTTTAAAGAGAGAAAATGTGAGATGAATGACACTTATAAAATATCATATCAATGAATCAAAAGTTAATAAAAGGTGGTATTATTAATAAAATACTTAACTTCAATTTTTATTATTTAAATCATAATAAATCAATTATCTTGTTAACTATAATCCTGATATAGTATAGTCAATAATTAATTGATATAACAAAATTAAAGAAAATTGAGTAAAGGAACTTATTAATGCTTTGGTAACATTTGAATAAATACCCCATGGATGAATTAACATGAATTATGACATAAAATACAATGAATAATTGTGTTTTCATTATTAAACTTATTAAAGGTTAGTATAAAAATAGCATAAATTAATTTATATGTACCCTAATTAAACATTCCTCGATGAAGTAAAATTTTGAGGAAATTCCTTTCATCGAGTCCAGATATTCTATGAATATACATTAAAACAAATATGATAAACCGATATTAAAAATTAAATTTTTATATAATAATATAATGTATTAATTCTTAAAAAATATATAATTTTTTCTTGTTTGTATATTGACAAATTTAATTACTTAGTAGGTTGTGTCCACATTAGATGGGTTTGAGGATGTTTCGTTAATTATTTCAAAACAACATTGTTATGTTGACCATGGTAAAAGTGATCAAGGTTATAAAATATATAGAATAATAATAATTAAATTATTATATGATTTTACTTCAATTATAATTTTGAATCCAGACACGAAATATGGTTATGTGAAATGTGTCACATTACAATAATAGAGACCTTAATCTGTATATACAGATGTGTAATGTATTTATTTTTCGAAGACCATGAAGGGAACATTATAATTATAAATTTATCTTTAAATAATTAAAATTAAATCATATCTTTAATATTATAATATTAAAGAAACATATATATACTATTAAAGTTATATTGTGAATAAAACATGATCACATCATTTAGTGAATGATATAATCCAAACCTATAGATGATTAGTGTTATCATTTGAGAATGGGTGGGTGATTTTGAAATTGATGATATAACCATCTATGAGATTATGTGATAGAGAACAATTTACATTTATTCTCAAGTTTGTAGTCCCACATAGAAACGAATGGTGGTTTCATTTCAAATTTGATGAAAGATGAGATAAATATAGATTATTATATTAACATAATAATTTATTATTAAAATGACTATTCTTATGTAATTATTTTATCATGGGATAAGAATATTCAAATGATGTATAAGAAAAAATAATATTTAGAATTATTAGTTATGAACTATACATTTATTCTCTCAACATATTTATGTATAAACATAAATTCATTTGGGATGGTTTTACGATTAATGTTGTGCTTACATAATGAGGGGAGGAATTTAAATAATATATTTAGGTAGTTACTAAATGATACAAAAGGATATTTAATTTTGGAGAGTATTGTATTTTGGGAGTTATTTGATAAGTGTGGAAGATGACATATATGAATTTTTAATAATGATTTATCTATATTAACTCTTTAATCATTAAATATTAGTAAAAAATTATCCATTTTATAAAATAAGATAATATAGTGTATAAATATGTTCATAAAATTTATTTTAGATAATCTGATGACCATTTTATCCATTATCACTTTAGTTTAATCCCTAGTAAACTATTTTATCCTTAACTATATTAATATATTTTTACTATTTTTAATATTCATTATAATTAGAAATTAGTTTTTTATTGTAACACCCCAGGTAAATAAAAAATATGAAATTTTCACATTTATCCATAATTGTGGATAAAATATTAATATAACATTAAAGGGGAAACTATGGTCGATGGCGTACCCAATACGCAACACCGAGTTTCGATGGAATCTTACATTGCACTCTAATAATAAAATAATATTACTTTAAATTGTAGTTAACACCTAGCCAATGTAATGACGGGAATGAAAAGAATTAACTACAAAATGATTATATATGTGTTTCCATTATTTTTACTTTTTACAATAAATGTTAGAGGATTAAAAATGTGAATGAATCCAATTTTAAGCATAAACATTCTAATATTCATTAAAATGTCGATTAAACGCCTTTTGATGAAGAACCTCTATTAAATACACTTTTTGAAAATTTTATGTGTTATATTTGACAAAATAAAATTCTTCTTTAGAATCGAGATATCAAAATATACATTGTGTAATTTTTTGGTATTTTTCCAATAATGTTCATTTTTTTAATGAATAGTGAAAATTGTTGTATTTTAATTTAAAACCTCTTTTCAATCTAATTTATTTATATGATTAGATTATATTTTGAATTGGTTTCAATGTGAAATTAAAATATATTTTTACCATTTAATCCAATAGTGGTCGTTGAAATTAATTTCATCTTGAAATTGGACTTAAACTAGTGTCAATCTTTTGATACTTATTGTTTCATAAAAACACGCAATTTTCTCTGACAGTGAGAATTAATTATTATATTAATTAATGTAACTTATATGTTTTTAATTATCTAAATTAGACATCATTTTTGAATTCTAAATATCAAATATATCCTAGGGTGAATTTTTGGTATTTTTCCAAAAAACTTCAATTTTTGATGAATAGTGAAACCACTAAGTGGTAGTTAATGAAACTGATTTTTCGTTTAAATGAAATATTACCACTTCTGTGATTTGAATTTCAAAAATCTGACATACATGGTTGTCATTAAGAAGAAAAATGTGGTTCAATGGGATTAATTTTTTTGTGAATAGTAACTTTTAAGTTTATTGATCGCGATTCAAAGTAATTAGTGTAATTTAAGGTAAAAATAATGTTTTAATAATATGAAATTTCCTAGAAACATGTCCTACCCTCATTGGATGTGTCATGGACGACCGAAAAAATCCATGGGTCAACTTGGGGACCCCATGGAGCCACATTGGTTGGAAAATGACAGTAATACCTTTTTATTTAATGTTAAAATTAAAATGTCACAAACATGTGTTGTTTTAATAAAACAATTTTTATATGGGGTTATATAAGTCATATGTTTGACTGTAAATATTCATTAGAAATCTAGAAAGATTTCCTACATCATGATATTTGTTTTATAATTTTTATACACTAAATAAATTAAATTATTTATGACACCATGATGATGCATCGATTACCTCATTATTTGACGATTTAAATAAAATAAAAAGATAATGTAATATCTAAGAACTACACTTTTCAAAAACCTATTTTATAGGTGGATTTCGAACCCATATCACCTTATCCTCAAAATATATCCTTGTGGGACCTTTCTTATCTGAAAACCTTTTTATAATAATGAATCCTTTTATAACATTCAATGAGTGCCCCTCCTCTCCTCTTATAAAAGGACCCCACTACTGCCACCTTACCCACTCCTCTAAAGCCTTTGGATCGGACAAACCCTGCCCATTTCATCTCTCAACATCCCTCTATTCATCATTGAAGCCTCACTTTGGGCAGAATCCTTTCCAAGGAAGCCTTTGAACTCAAATCAAAGAGAGTTTCCCGATTTAAAGGTAGTGTCTTCCCTTGTGTTCTTTTGTTTTATTTAGCTTCTCCAACCCCCTAAACTCTTTTTATTAATTTTTTTTGTAACAAAAACCAGTATCATAAATAGACTAGGATTTATTTATGTGAAGTATTCGAGATACAATTACACACATCTTCATCTAATGGTTAAAGAACATATTGTTTCTGAGGATGGTGAATTACTACCTCACGAAACGATGATTGTTCAATCTTCTTTTAACACCTTTAATGGTGGCCATTATGATGTCACTATATTTTATATATGATATATATGGTTTTTAAGTTTTCTATATGCTTCTTAATTTTATATTTACAACATTCCTTTATTCTTTTCATGTTGTGCAAATGTGATAATTCCATACAAGGAAGTGTGGTCTACCGCCCCCTCAAGTGATGTGACTCGTTCATGCAATACAGGGAATCTATAAAGAATGAAATTAATGAACATATGTGACCTATATAACATATATATAATAATGAAATTATAATATATATATATATATCAATCATTTTTTCCATTAACATGACAATGAAATGGATGTAGCGTTCATGTGTACGTACGGCCTACCGTCTCCAGGAACGGTGCATTTCACTTATTTTTTTCATCAAATGATATGAATTAGTATAAAATGAATATATACTGGATATATATGATATTTAAATCATTAATTATATTCTGGAGATGATTTACTCATAACTACAAGGACAATCATTTTAAACAAGTTAATTTTTGACTCATGTACCAAACATCGACAAAAACGTCTGATATGAACTCACATTATTAACCAATTATTATAACATTATAATATGTGATATAAACTGAAGAATAATCTTTAAAATTGGTCCTTTTGAAATTATAAATTGAACAATGTTTATTATTCACGAATATAATGAAACGAACAAGACAAGTCAGAACTGAGGTAAGGGAACCTACCCCTCTCTTTCTTTTTAAGTACACTCTTTTATGTCATTCCTTTTAAGCTCATCAATCTTATGATTGGGATTTTATTTTATATTACTCTTATAGTAATTTTTATGTTCATATTATGAGTGAACGTATTTTCTCTCATCAGTACATTTTGGATGTTTTGAGTGGCGCCATTAGGCTGCTGAATTTTCGTAAGAGATCCAACCTCTCTCTCTCTTTTTAAGTACTCTCCTTTATGTCACTTATTTTAAGATCCTCTTAGTTATGTTGGGGGATGTTCTTTTATATTCCCCGTTCTGTAAATTTTATGTTAAGATGACGAGAGACCCTATTTGATCTCATCAATCCATTTTTGGATTTTTTAAGTGGCGCCATTAGGCTACCGAGTTTTGGTAAGGGATTTTTCATCTCACTTTTATTCCCGTGGGCTTTATGCTACATTTGCCACCATTTCCTTTGAGTGGTATATTTACCTCCCATTATTCTACTCTTTGCGTAATATAATTTTTCTTTTATTAGTATTTACATCAATGTTGTATTGTCCTTCTTTCATGGGGTGTATGTTTTGAAAGATACCCAAGTCGGTAAGGGAACCATTCACCCTCCTCTTTTTAAAATACTACTTTTTTGGGTCTTTTAATTTACATATTGTAATGTTGGGATACTTTCTTCTATATAATTATTGATGTAAATTTTATGTCCAAGTGATGAGATACCCTTTTTATCTCTCATCAACTCATTTTTTGAATTTTGAAGTGACGTCGATAGGCTGTCGAATTTTTGCAAGGGAACTTTTTAACCCAATTTTGATTCTTTGGGATAAACTTGTAATACTTGAGTATGTCGTTCTATGAATATGTGTGAATGTCCTCTGATTTTTTTACACTTAATATCCACTTATATTTGTTGTATTCATTTTTCACACATAATTATGTAATTGATTTATCCTTAATTTAAGGATACCATCATTATAATGGATTTCATCTCAATTTACATTTCCATTGAGACTTCATTGTTGTTATGCACCAATTCACTCTTATATGGTGTGTATACTATCCTTTGACATATTATATCTTGAATCCCTTTATTCTCATGATATTATAAAGTTCGGATTAAATTTTAGTCCGCAAGTATTTGTATTCAAGAGTCTCCCATTTTGTTAAAAACTCTTTAACAAAAATGTCATTTTAAATGTTTTAAAGAATAATTATTCTAAATATTTATCATTAATGTCCATGTTTTCAAAATGGTTTGTAGTATTTATTTTTTAGGACATTAATGTTTTAAAATTATAATTTCATTAAGAGCTTAAAAGTGGTATGTGACACTTTGATTCAAAAATCTATTTTAAATGATTTTTGAAAATGGATTGATTAATTCAATATCTTGTAATTACTTATTGTGATTGCAAATGAAATGTTGTTATTGAAATGTTTATATTTTCAATATTTTATGTGTAATGATGGTACTTGGACATTTTACGGGTGGTTACTTGATAAACCATATGATGGGTGGTGCCGTGAATACCAGGACGGGTGGTTACGTAATAACCTCCAATGCATTGGGTATGAAAGTCGACCGTATGGCTATTCCATTATGTATGGGCAGAAGTCAACTGTATGGTTATTCCATTTACGTATGTTTTTGTCCCAAGTTACCTTGATATGTTATGTGTTTTTTTATAAGGGTTTTATGGTAATAGTTTGGTTACAAAAGGGTAAGTAATTATCTTTTATTCAATGAAGAGTATATACTACTTCATAAAGGTGAAAAGTATTACGTTGATATAAAATTCATGGATTACTTTTTGTTTTGAGAAAAAAACAGTTTTCCTTCTTTGTGTATACTTTACTGGGCTATTTATGGTCATCCCAAGTTTTTGAAATGTATTCCACATGACATAAAGATGAATAGGGTCAAGGATGGGATCAAGGAAAGTCATGATATCTAAAACATGGAACTAGACACGTTTCATTTTAAGTTTTTTTATGATATGGAAACTTAGTAGAAGTGTCTACTTTGTAATCTTTTGAGATGTAATAGTTATGTTCTAAATCTCTAAAACTCTAAACCTGAAATGACACTCAATGTGAATTATTCATTTAATTCAATACTAAGTAAGGATTAAGGCTGTGGCCTTATATTTATGATTACCTTATTTTAGTTATTGTACATTCCAATAAAAAATACCTAATATTATATTCAATTCATAAAATTCATATACATTTTGAAAAACTGATCCCGTGAAACACAATGAAAAACAATTTTAAAAAATACCATTATAACTAAATATTTTATAAAAAAATTCATGTATAATAATAATTACTATAAGATTTTTTGAATGTATTGTAGTACAAAGGAACTAAATGAATTTTAAAACTATTATAAAATAAAAATTTCCTCACAAAATACATGAAATGAAAATATATTTTTCAATATAAATATATTATTTTTTAATTTATTGAAATAAAAAACATTTGATAAAACTTTTAACAATTAATCCTTAGATAATTTTTAAAGGATGATTTAAATAATCATATAAATTTTTATAGAATATAATTGATAACATTTTCAAATATTATTTATATTATTCATTAAAGATTGTTTATAAATTTTTTTAAGAAAAGATATTTTTGAAGAAAAATATGACTCCATAATAAAATTGAGATATTATTTAATAATTATATTTGAATATATTTATAAATATTTTGATCCATATATATATTTTTTTAATTTTTTTAATTTGATCTATATCTAAATAAAATGGTTAATTTAAAATCATAATTTTTCTAAATAATAATATAGCAGGCTTTGTTAATGATCGATGATGCATGTCGTATATTCTATCAATAAATATTATTTAAAAATATCGAGTTATTACATTCTCACCCTATAAGACATTTTATGCCATGAATATTATATTGATAAAGGTAATGAAGGATGTAAAAATTTAGAAAAACATAATTTTAAACCCACCAAAAAATAGTAATTAATAAAATAGTCATTTATAAATGAAAAGGGACATATGATGTTTTCCATGAATATTAAATAACTGTGATTATTAATATAAGAACATTAGTGGTCTGTGAAAATATAAGCATAGAGGGAAAATGTGATGTGAAAATAACTATACAGATTGATTTGGAACATTAAGAATGTGAATGGTAATGATCACAAAAATGCTAAGGACCAGAAAACCATAAATCAATGAGGTATGAAAAAGGCCATAAATGCACCTTAAATGAGGGTAATATGATTAAATTTATTTGATGATATTTTTACCGAATTTTTGTTATAAAAAAACTCTATAAAACAATAACATAATAAAATAAAATAAATTTACATGTATTATTTCATACATTACCCAATTTCTACTAAATTCCCCTCTATTTCCCTAAATTATGACTATTCAAGTAGAATATATCATTCCAGATGAATTAAAATGGATTAATAAAATATCATATAATCCCTAAAAGATTAAAAGAAAATTATATTTTATTTATATATTAACCAATAATGAAATTTGTTGAATAAGGTAAGATAATATCCCAAATGTATAACAATTCATATGAAGATGTAATATAGTTTACCACAAAGTTTCTACGATCACAACAAATGTTTATCATAGTTCATTTGATAAAAACATTACCACATATATCATATAAATTTAATAATCTAAACATTAATGAATTTCTTAACCTTAATAATTATATCATAACATTTAACTTAAATCCCCATAAATTTAGTAGTATTGTTTTTAAATAATATTTTATCATAAACCTATGGTTTGCATACACCTAATACCAACAAAACATCTCCCATGATATCATTAATCACATAATAACCCATCACTTAAAACCAAAAAGTGGGGGTATATTCATTTGAACTTCTAATTAAAAATAAAATTATATACCTATTATATTTTCATCAACTCTAATGTTAAAATTTCATGAAAACATCATAATACCCAATGTTAACTAAACATTTCCACTAAAACATACTTTAATAGCCTCCAAACCACACTCCCATATTTGTTGTTAAAATATATTCTTTACATATAGATATTTCAAACTGATATCCATTAACCATTTTTAATATTACAAAAAATATAACCCTAAGATAATATTTTGTATTATTTACCTATATAATTAAGTTTTTAGTTAATATATTTAAATAAATATTAAAATCACTTACATAAAATATATGATACCTAAAAAACATGTTCATAAAAATATATCTCATCACAAGCTAATTTATCAAAATCTTGTAACCATATTATGAATAAAAAATATAAATCATAACCATAAATTGTATATCTTAAAGTATAATGAATTTTTAATAGACATAATATAAAATAATGTTCATTTATGTCATCAATCATGATTCATGTTAAATAAGTCATTAACAAAATAAACCATTATAATTTGATTGAATAATAATGAAGATGTATTTGTGACATGAAAATAATTTTTATATCAACAAAAAAATTACTCATTGAAATAAAATAAAATACACATTAGATTCAGATAATCTATTTAGAGAAAAATATATCTAGTTAACTATATTGAATTATATTGTTAGTTGGAGTTATATATCATGCTTAACAATCAGAATAAGCTATATTAAGCTCACAATTCCTCATAAAAAATTCCATGAACAAAAAAATCATAAAAAATAAAACTATCATTTTATAAAAAAATAACTATATTTATTTATAGATAAATTTTTCATAGGAAAATAAAAATATATTCATGAATAAATAATTGAATCAATAATTATCCATCAAAATAATCAATAAATATGAAATATTTAAAAACTATCTTTTGAAGAGAACATGTAACATCTTGGGATACTGCATTTTATGAAAAGAAAATCTATAAAATTATAATTAAACCGATTAATGGGCATACTCCATTTCCACTTCGATAATAGCATTATTTAACTAATAGTTTCCTAAATAATAAATAGTTTGAAGTGAACCATATATATATTTAAATAAATAATTACAAAATTGAGTAGCCATAATGGTAGTAATTTTT
The DNA here is from genome assembly GCA_963277665.1 of Viscum album. Taxonomy (NCBI): domain Eukaryota; kingdom Viridiplantae; phylum Streptophyta; class Magnoliopsida; order Santalales; family Viscaceae; genus Viscum; species Viscum album. Next base: position 986,587,507 of record OY728165.1, on the reverse strand, counting down.
ATTCATCCTATAATTTTTAAAATATTGATTTCGTTCATGCCATTAGTAAAAATTACCCTCTCTAAAAAAGTATTGGAATACTATTTTTAACATTTTAAAAAATTAAAAACATGGTTAAAAATTAAATTAAATTTTCATTGAATAATTTTTAAAATTTTTCCTGAAAACATATTTACAAACATATATTTAGAAGAAGGAATTTTTCATATTAATATAGGATAATATAAGGTTGTATTTGTAGACTTTTTTTGAACCAATTTGAGTACAAAATAGAGGACACTGTACCTATAACATCAAATTAATTAAAATAAAATTATGTAAAATGAATTTGGGTTGTTAGATAAGTACCATATATTTTCGTTAATATAAATTCAATGATTTATAATCCAAATTAAAATAATATTAAATCCTAAATTCCATGCCATATTGGAAACTTTTGATTCACAATATCTCAAATTTTATAACAATAAATGAAACCTTAAAGATGATTAAAACAATGAGATTCATTATATTAAATTTTAATTGTGTTGTATATTCCCCTCAAAAAATAATATGGGTACATAACATAATCATATATCCAAATGAAGGAAAATATAAGATATATAAACCTTACAAATTTAATACCATTTAAATATTTATTAATCAATGTGAAGTATATGGGTATAGAATTTAAATTCAATGAAAAAATTGTAATAACATATAAATAAATCAATGGTAATTTAACACATAATAATGGTATAATATAATCAACAAATAAGTTATATAACCTAATGAATTTTTTTTATGAAATCCCTTACTTGTTTGGTAACATTAAAATAAACCCCATTTTATAAATTAACATGAATTTTAATATAAAATACCAGGATGTTTGAATGTGTCATGATAGAACATGAAAAAGTGAATTGTATACAACATAAAAAAATAAATAGTTGTACAATATTAAAACATTCCTCAATGAAGGAAAAATGAGATAAAATCCTTACACCACATTTATAGTTTCAATAGATTTCCTTTAACATATATATGATAAATTTATATGTATTATTATGTTTATTAATAAAATTTCTTTGTCTAATTATATATCATTAACCAATTTATTTTATTTATTATTATTACATATTTTAATACTTAATTGGTTACATCCTCTTGGGGTGTTTTGAGGATGTTTTGTTAATTGTTTTATAAATACTTTTTATGGTCATGCAAGAAATTTTTTTTAATTATTTCATCATATAAATAATAATAATAATAATTATAATAATAATAATTTTTATATATTAACTACACTTTTAAAAAATGCCATGTAAAATAGTATTGAAAGGTGAATTATATTATAATCTGGGAGAAGATTACCAGTACATACATATGAGTATTGTTTTCATTTTTTATAGTGCATGGAAAGATAATGGATTGTCTAATTTCATCATTAAAATGATTACAATGTCTTAAATCTCTTATTATATATTTGACTAAACTTATCTATTCTATATATGTAATCGGTTGATGAAAACTGATCATAGTACTTCATAGACGTGACAATCCACATATATGCATCGATGACAATATCAATTTTCAATGTATAGAAAGGTAAGAAAATACATGACAAATTATCAATAAAAAATATTACTATTTATTGTATAATATATATATATATATTCCATATTTATAAACAACCATGAGATTTGATGATAGAAAAAAATTATATTGGTTCGTGAGGTGATTGTATTCTGTAAAAATGAATGATGGTTCCATTTACAAATTGATTATAAAAGATATTAACATATTTTTTTACATTAATATAATATCGTTTCATTAATATCAGATAAATATTTTTCATCCTAGATGATGAGGATTTTATTCATTTATATGAAAAAAAATTAAAACAGTTGTTTAATAATTGGATTTCTTCTTTAGACATCCTTATTATGTTTATTACTAAAACCTCTATAGAAATTATATATGATTAATATATGGAATCTAAGAAATGGTAAGGTATTTTAATAAGTTATTTGGGTAGGTCTTGGATAAACCATAAGTTTCAAGATGTGTGAAGAGGATTTAAGTTGTGGTTTCTATTTATAACTTGGGGACATGACACAAACATGATTGTTTTACAATATTAAATCACATTTACTACAATATAAAATTTCTTCCGAAATTGATATTTAATTTGGATGTGATGATATAGGGTTTAAATATGGACATAAAATTAGTCGTACTCACGTTTTAATGTCATTTTAACCATTATCACTATAGTTTAACACTGTAGAAAATATTATTTACCATAATTGTAGTAATCATTGTTTATTTTTTCAATATTTAATTTTAACAAATGTTAATTTTAACTCATTAAAATATATTTTCCATGATGATTATCAAGAAGGATTAAATTTTATCAAATTCAATTAATATAAGTTGATGAATTTAATTTTAGATTAATATCAAAATACAAGATGACAAATAGTTTCCCCTAAAATTTAATTTTTATGTATAAATATGTTTCTATACCAAAACAATTTATGGATTATTTGAATAAAATTTATTAGGATATTTATTTTAAATACTAAATAATAATATTCTAAAAGTAATAAATAAAATATTTCTACTTTTTAAATAAGTTGACCGAAAATGAAATTTTTATTAAAAATTATTATTTTTATGTATTGATTGAAAAATTATTATTTTACAAAACATATCAAAATTTTAGCATAATATTATTTTAAAATATATTTAATATAATGTGTTAAAATATTTACCAATTTTTATTTCATGTTCTACAAAATGTATTATAATATTCATCCAAAAATTAAAAAAGCATGAAGATGTATTTTTTTTATCATAAAATGAATTTAAAAATAATATAGTGATTATTCACTATAAATTTATCATTATATTTTCATTAATAATGATTATTTTATATATTTCGAAATTTATTTTCATATATTTACACACAATATTTTATAGTTTAATTTATAAAATAAATATTAATTAATGACATTTTCAGGTTCTATTGAGCTCTTTTGTGTGTGTCATATACGCAATCAAAGATAATATTATTTTAAAAATACATATGTGTTAAAATCAATAGAAAAAATAAACTAATTAAAATATCCAAGTGAATATCGATTAAATTCATTCTAGGATATAAACCTCAACACTTTATTAGGCTATAAATCAAACTTTTCGATCATAAATGTCATATAATAAGATTCGTCTATTAATGTATAAAATATTATTTGGATATAAGGAACAGTTTTTTTACATACATATCATTCACAACTTCATTCTCCCAATCAAATTTCATCTAATTAAAATAGTTGAAATGGTTATGACAATATCGTAAATAATCATAGTATATGGATATAAAATCTCAGTTTTATGATGTACTGCTTCTAAAACATTTATTTAAACATATGAAAATTTCAATTCAAATATGTTATATATGTTAAATCCAATAGGTCTATTCATTATACATGGTTCTCAGTATATTGAGTTATATAATTATTCTAATCATAATCACTCAATGTAATTAATAAATTAAATCGTCACAATATTATGTATATAGTATGAAATCAACCAATTCATTTCCCCCAGGAGTCTAAAACACAATGTCAAGTTAGGAATTATTGACATTCACTAGGGGAAAATTAAACTAATAACCAATATTCCATTTTTAGTGTTATTAACCATATGTTCAATTATTCTAGACACTTTTTTTTAACATTTTTAATATCAATATAGATATTTTATTTCTAGGTAGTCCACAATATATATAGTTTACCAATACAATAAGATGTTATCCTATATATATTCTAATCTATTAGACTTATGTAATAGGTTTTCACTAAGGTAATCTTATCATGATTTCTAAAATATTCAATATTACCTCCACTAAGGGAAAGGGCAATATATGCCATGTAAATTAGAGTAAATCATAACATATAACTCCTTGATGACATTTTAAACTCCTAAATTTTCCTTATCTGATATCTTCATAATATAATTAGTTATCTAAAACCTAAATTGTTTACATCTATGAGGAAGTTGACCTAATATTTTGATAATAACATTATATAGTGAAGATATTTCAATCTAATACATCCCTATGTCCTTTTAGGTTTAGATATTTATATAATTAGGAAACATATTTAACTAGAAAACTTATGTATTTTCAAACAGTATGAAATTTTTCTATAATTATTTTTATACATAACATGTCATTAACATGTCAAACAAATATAGTAATAATATACCATTATTGTCAAATTTTACATATTAATTTCCTTCCAAACTCATGGAAATATATAAATAATAAATTGATGATCTCAAATTCTTAGTTAGGGTAATCATAATATATAAAAAATGAATATCACAAGTCAACAAAAATGGTAATATGAGTATAGTTATCATGAAAAATAAAATAAATATTAAATAAAGCTTATATCATGAATCATGGAATATGACATGGCATAACATTAGACATAAATCAAATCAGTTTGATACAAAGTGGAAGTATAAAACAGGAGCCAAATAATATGTTAATGAAAGTGTGAAAATCATAAATATAGGATTAATTATATTTGTGAACCTATATATCCACTAAACATTTCACACATAAAAGTTTTAGTAGAGATAAATTCCATTACAATCACCATTTTTTATCCTAAGTACCATCTATCCTACTTACCTATCTTTTTGATATCATTACATATAATACTATACCTAATGAATTGGAAGGAGATATAGGTCCTACCAGTCAAATAATCCATACATTGTTAAAATGTATTTATAATATGAATTTAATATATGATTATTTAAATATATACCCATATGTTATTATCTTATTCTAATTCTCTGGTTAGTATTATAATGGTCATATTACTAATCCTAATTTCATGTTATTATTTTAATAGCTATATTTCTAAAAATAATATTGTATTTGTACATCCGATTTATATTTATTTATTTTAATCATTATTTATATCATTTCACACAGTGTAATATTCATTATATTTTTAAAATTTGGATTTTATTAGTACTGTAATATTTATTTTTTAGATTATTGTTTCTGAGTGTTATTATTATAGTAAACAATGTTTCTCCAAATGTAACTTTTTAATTTATTTTATCATCCTTTTTTTATTTCCCAGTTGTACTCCATTAATGTTTATCAGTTATTTCTACTCTCTAAATTTAAGGCTCAATGTATAATAATGTGTTTGTACTTTTTTATTATCATTTTAATGATTTGTTACTATAATAATTATATATATATATATATATATTAATATTTATTCTAAAGTAAAATTACATATATAAAACTCCCGGTCATTACATAATTAGGTTACCTTGTTTCAAATTCATATTTAATGTTTCTCTATTGTACATAGATTTGATGAGTTTTTATATTTCATATACTTATACATTTTTTACTCATAATATTCTATATATGCTCAATTTAAGAGAGATTATGATCCAAAAATACCACCCCATGTTTTCTTACATGATATAGATTATATATAATCTTCCAATAGAGGGATTCGTGGCACAATTCATTCATTTATGTTCAGTTTTTTGGTGTCATGGTTGATAGACCATTGTTATGATGTCATTATGAATTTAAGATGGGAAAATGAATATTATAATTAAAATTAACATCAACACAAATCTCATGATTATATCATATATGGTTATACAAATGAAAATTTTAATATAACTTTTACATACTATTATTATCAATTATTGTTAGTATTGTTATTTTTTAAACCATGTACTACATTTGATGCATTAGTGAAAGGCATTGGAATTATTTTTCATTACATCATCCAGCTTGGATCCCAAAATATTAGGATATCTAAATTATTCTGAACATGTTGGTGTCATAAAAATATTTCTATAAAAGGATTTATAGTGATTCGTACTAATTATTGGATGGATTATATAATTTTACACTTATTCATCGAAATGAAGGAATTGATCCCAAAATCCATAGAACACCATTGAATAAAATCATATTATATCATCTAGTATCATTATATTTCTATAGAATTTGAAAACAAATTAGGATGATAGACTATACAACAGTTCAACTATATATTCTAGGAATACTGAAAAGTTTTACATGATTTTATGTAAAAATAAAATATCAACTAAATATAATTGATAGTGGTGTCCCATTCTTCCTCACAACTTCAATGTTTTAAATATTTGGATGTCTATGAAGTTAATGTTTTCTTTAATTTAGATGAAGTGATTAGTGTCTATAGAAATATACAACCCAACCCATATTACATTATTTTATTTTAATGATTTGTGAAGACTCATGTAAATAGTCAGTATGGTGTAGGGAAATTTCCATGTAGTTCTTAGTAATATTATAACCACCCACATTATCTTTTTACATATTACACATAATTGTTTACATGTATATAAATATTATGTGAAATAAAGTCATTATCCATCTTCATAATATCTCAATAATAGTGATATCAAACATCCATATATATATTATTCGTCATTTGGTGAATAAACAATGTTTAACTAATGGTTTCCTTAAATTTATTCTCCATATCAATAAATATTGGAATATAAAATCATATCTTCAATATCAAAAATCATTATTAATAAATTTTTATGTCTATGAATTTCCCCTATTATATAGTACCCATAATAATTTATAATTATACATTATCCCATTGATGTTTTGTGAACTTTTTAAGAATGGATTGTTTTGGAATAATGATAACAAGGTAGGATGATACACTTTCCTGTATCACCCCCATAGACATCCTTTTTATGTCTAATAACAAATTATCCTTCTCAATCCTCATCATTGGAATGGTTGATGGATCACTCCTACTAAGATATTACATTATATTATTCAAATTTATAGGATGATAATGTAATGATTATTCATAGTCCATCAAAATCTATAAAATTATTTGTTGGATCATATTGAGATAATTAAATGGGAAAATAAACTTCAATATCTTATGATATATATACATTACACACTATCCTTAGTAGATTATATGACTTCAAATTGGAAATTCATAGATTATTAATGGCAACTCTTTATCATGTTTTTGATAATTTATCACATGATTCATCATTTTTATAATGAATGGGCTATGAATTTTTCATTTGAAATTAGTAAAAAACCTAGTACATTCATAATCAATATGTATAGAAAGTCATTCTATATTAGAAAATTATGTTTGTACATGTTTATTTTTTATACCTTTTTAATCACATTAATTTCACAACACATTCATCATTTCGATTTATTTTTACACCATGATGTGTTTTCTCTATTAAGGGCTTTTAAAATCATGAAAATTACCTCAATAATTTTCTATAGTACCTATATAATCATAGAAAAATATAGATCTATAGTAAATATGTTATTATGGTCTACTCTGTTTTTATCAATTTCATTAGGGTGTCTAAATATATCCCATTTTAGGTTATAAAATTAAATACTTTTATACATTATCTCTCAAGAAAACACTTTTAATATACCATATATATATATAATCCTTTCTGAAATTCTTTAGGATAGTACACAAATACTCATAATTTTATTCCTTCAATATGAATTATATGGCAATTTCATCTATAAATACAACTATATATTTTACATAGTGATAACTAAGTACTCTTTTCCAATGTATATAAATATTATTAGAGAATTTGTTAGTGTTAATTGAATCACGTTGGACCGATAATGTTCATATATGTTAATAATTTATTATTTTGTATTTCCCCTTTCCCCTCCTTCAATTAATAATATATATCATAGATGAATTTTATAGAAATAATGAGCCCCAAAATGTTGAAATAATTAGTATGAAATACATTTATGGAAATAGGTCTTTATGAGGTTATTTTTATACTCCTTATTACCAATCCATAGTCACAATTAACCATTCATATCCATGAAATTTTTTAATGGTGAACCTGAAAAGGAAGTAATAGGGCATACATAGACCATATAAATATTATAAGTTAGTCAATTCCTATGTTTGTTTAATTTAAATTCATCCACTTTATAGGAACTCTTGGATATTGAAAATATTTTATGTAAATACTCAATTGTGAAGTAAAACTATCATTATAATGGATGGTAATGATATATTATAGGTAATACAACAATGTAGTCCATCACAATTAAAATTTCCTCAACATTAAATATTTCATATATCTTAATAATTAGAGAATTATATGATTAATCATTGTGAATGTAAACATACACAGTTCAGTGGTTTTCTATTATGATTCATAATATTCCATGAATTTATATTTGAGCATATGTTGGTTCTTGATAAGAATAGAGATTTCATAATCATGATTGTAGAAAAGATTTATCAATAATGAGATCCAATCTATTCCTAGTAGAGTGTAAAATTACGCCAAAAGGATTATATGATTAAATACTGGAATCAACCCATATACAATAACTAGACATTATTCCCATAATTTTGATACTATGAACAAAATAATTGTTTTCAAAAAAAATATCCATATCATAGTTATTGGGAGTTAATTAAATTGCTTTAGAAAATATTAAAAATATAATGGAATACGTGAAACAGTAATGAAATAAATCATTCTCCATTCTTGGTGGAATAAAAAGTATAAATTTAACTATTTAATCTGGTTATGAACTTGATTAGTGGGGATGTAAAACAATCACCATTCCTCTTATGAAATATTTTTGTTTTATATTGATTACCATTGATAACTCATAGATTAGTGAAAATTACTATAAATCTACCATGTTACTTATTATTGAAACATTGTAATATTGGTTGAGGATGGATCCGAACATTCCTTTCTTATATTACTTTTTGTAGGACTCTTCATCTCCCTTCATCATTCAATTTCATTATTACCCTTTTTAAATACAATGCATGTAATATTTTCCTTGTGATAATATCATATATTCCTTTTCCCGCACTTATAAAATATGATTAATTTTATTTTCTTCTCTCTATGAGAATAATCCATTGGTACTAAAAAATTAAACTCCAGTCACACCTTTTTTGTCCGATCATTATTTTACATTGATGATCGTTAATCTTAATCTCAACAATAAGGGTGGATAAGACTATTTACTCATAGAGCTCAATTTCATGAAAAGATAAATGTTTTATAAGACATAGATTTAGTCCACTATAAATTAGTCAACCATAATTTAATTTTCAATGAGAAAAGAATAAGAAATCCATGAAATACCTATTATTTTATCCTTATAAGAATAAAATGATTCATCCTACTTTTACAAGGGTCTAAAAAACTCCCTATCAATGTAAATATGGATCATGTGAGGAAAATATTTTTTGAAAACTATTGTCATCAATTTCTCCCAGTCAACTAACTGTATATCATTAACACGATTCATATTATTCCTTAGTCTCCACTAATGACTATATTCTACTTAAAATTTTCAAATGTATAATATAAAATTCTATCTCATAGAGAACTATATATTAGAGAATATATTGTGAATTGAATTAATATATTTTTTGTAAAAAGTTTTATAATATCCCATAAAATATCTACGAATTAATTATATAAACGAATTATCCAAGACATGATATCTCTTGATATAACGAGGTATTTCCTCATTTCTATAATTGTTTTATATACAATGGGTTATTTAAAAAAGTACAACAATTATGTTATAGAATTTCATTCTGATAGTATAATGTATATATTTTTTGAATTCATTACATATCCTATCACACAAGTTGATGACATGACACCCTCTATTTCAATACATTAACTAATAAAAATATAAGTATGAAAATACACAAATTAATAATCACATAAATGGTAAAAAATTTCATATATGGAATAACTCATAAATATTAGAAATAAATCATAATTAAATCAATGATACATGTGGTACCCATATTATTATGTCTAATAACATAATAATAAACTATATATCAACCTTTTTCTTATAGAAACTATAGAAGTCTATGTCTCATAATAATATTATTACATAATTTTTATCATAATATTCTCATAATAAATAATCCATAAATATGGAGACAGACTTCTTTTTGGATATTAATTAATTAAAAATTCAAGTTAACCATAAACAAGAATATTTTTTCTTTGAATCTTCATAATGTACATTATAGTCACATTTACCTTCTATTAGTAAATTGAATACCCTACTAACATACATAATGAAAATGATGAGCTATAAATACTTGTAATAAATCCAACATTATGTATAAAATATGACGAAAAATGAATAATGTCATGAAATAACTTAGATAACACTCCAAAAAGGTTCCTAAATAAATTCTAATAAAACTCTATTGGAGATCATGATCAATGTGGCCAAGTGAGTAGCTCCTATGTAGAAAATAAAAACAAGAAGTAAAGCTTTCACCATAAGTGTTACACTTCAAGACAAAGACTTTGATATTAAAGTTTGAATTGTAAATATTCCAGACATTCATAAAGACAAATGTTAAAAATGTTGACATTTCTATGTCTGAAAAATAATTCCTCTTCCAATTTCATCAATTGAAACAATCAAATAAAAACAAAAAATATATTTTTTTAACAAGTGGATTGCATGATCTATCCGTGACCACAATATCCTGTGATCCTCTATTAAAGAACATCCATAAAATTATTGATTTTTATTTCCTTTCCCTATACCTAAAATATGGAAGTATGTAAGTATCTAAAGGAAATGATTAGTTGTGATTAAAAATTATTTGTACGAACTCTCCAGAAAAATATGTAATAAAAAAATATCTCTCAATTTAAAATAAAACATGTAATTTAGAAAATTACCCTTTTCATATCAGAAATTTTACATCAAAAATTAAAACAAAGAATTAAAACAAAAAATTAAAATTTAAAATAATGTGAATTTACATTTATATATGCATATATAAACATCTTAATTAAAATATACATGAACAAATATTTTAAAAAAATGGAATGAAAAATACTTTCTATCATACAGTTGAATGTAATAATATATTTAAATCATAACACCATGGTGATAATAAAAATATATTAATTATGTAGAGTAATGAGATTCAACATAGTTATACTAAAAATATGGGTATAATTGTACACAAAAAATCATAGGATCAATCCATGAAGAACAGAAGTTCATTTAAAAAGAAGGATTCCCTTCCCACGTGATAATTTTGTGTCATTCTCATTATCAATCCACTCAAGGTAATAAATTTCACCTTCTGTGCATATACCCTATATTACTATTTAAGAACACATCGGTTTCAATGAAAATATAACATACATGGGTGTATCATACATGTAAATATTTTATCAAATAATTATAGTAATAATTTAAATTTCCCCCAAGATCATGACCAAAATTTTATTTTCATTTAAAATACAAACCATTTTTTTAAAATCATGTATTCGATTTAAAATCATATAGTTTCAGATATTGAAACATTTTATTTCTTTTCATCCCATAAAAATAATTATTCAAATTAACTATTTATTGTCAATGTTAATTTTTTGGAAATATACAATTAATTATTAGGTAATTTTCATTGAATTTAATTACATTAATCTGGAAAATTTAGTATCATTTATTAAGAAACTCACCCCCATTTCTAGAAATCAATTGGATAAAGAATTAAAAGAAGAATTTTATCAAGGGTTTCAATTTTTTTTGATTTACATGTAAAAAAAATCATCTCTATTAAAAGATCAAGGACCATAAAAATCAATCTACACCAATGAAATAACATTGATTAGAACGAACACAATAGATGTATATAAAATAAGTTAAATATGTAAGTATATATATTAATTAATGAATTAATGATATATCACTCTAAATGAGGGAGGTAGAGGAAAAAAATTTAATTATTGTTATGAAAAAACATATTCAAATACATTTAGATCATATACAGAAACATCTGTCCATGAATAATAATGGATAGGAGGTGAATATTAAACTCTAGATAGCCTCCATGTTGTTTACAAATTAATGTTTTTTTATTGGAGAAATATTATATTTTAAAATGATGAAAAATTGAAAATATAATATTGCCCTATTTTTTCTTATCCTAATAGACATAAAAATCTAATATATTCCCTATATATATTTTCATATGGAAACTAGTAGAATGTATATTCCATTTAAAGTTATAATAGATGTTTGGTGGATGAGGTAGAATTATAGTAAAATAATAAAATAGATCAGTTTCCCGGTGGATTTATCATAGGAATTCCCCACAACAATCCAATCCCATGTCGATTTGAGGTCTTGACTAGGAACTCCAACGATGTAAAATAGATATTACAACTATAATACAATAATAAATTCTATGATAAAAGTCCCATCAGTTTACTAGAGTCTATAAAAAGGATCAAAACGCATCATTGATCCCTCCCAATGCTAAAATAATGGAAAAAACCAAGAATAAATGTGGCAATGTCAGATCATGGTAAAGAATAATGAAAATCCAAAACAAAAAAAGGTTCGTTCATATAATCTAGTTCCATGATGTTACAATTTCCACACTATAAATGACTTATATGCCCATAAATCATTCCATAAATAATAAATTGAAATGAGGTTAGACCACTAAAAATTCATCAATACATCATGGTCCCACATGTATTTGGAATCAATTCTATGCTACCATAGATCATAGACCAAGGGAATACACTCTATATGAAGAACCCGTATATACAAATTGATAATATGAACCACCAATACAGTCATAGTAATGGGGACATCCACATAAAATTCATACCAACTAAAGATGTGGGAATGGTCAAAGAGGTGCATTATCAGTTGAGACACGAGAAACCAATTATGGATCGATTTCATATATGGCGGTAAATAATAATGGGTATCCACCTTCACAATATAGAAAACATCAAAAAACGGTCCCATGTATCAATGCATTAACTTCTACTATATTCCAAGCCATCTGTGATCCAACTGAGGTGAAACAATCAGATACACCATGTCACCAACTATGAAATATGAATAACATCAATGATGATAAACATATGATTTATATAATTTTTATTAAATAATAATTCTCTAAAAAATCAATTGAATATTAATAACTATATCACATACCAAAATATGTACCAACAAGGAATCATTAAAAAATTATGTCCAATAAAGTGTAGATTTGAATGGTTGTCCATAGAAGGCCACAAAGTGTAAATATGAATTTATTAAAATAATATATTACTAAAAAATTTATAAATAGACATAAATAGATTTTCTCAAGCTCCATGATAGTGACAAATGAAATTATAGAAAATGAAATCATGATTCATTAAAGCACATTCCACTTGATGATAATTCTAAGGATGCTACGCCATGGTAAACAATTATATGTATGCCATCACCTCCTAGAGTTTCCACTATTAATACTATATGAACTAATGATATTAATTAGAAACTATATAAGATAGAACCCAAGATAGGAGACGATCGTTTACATATACATATTCACATGTCCTAAAATTTGGACATATTATAAATGGGGATAATGTGAGATAATGTGGTCATTCCATCAATCACCACCCAAATGAAATTCATTAATTAAGATATAGATTAATTCACAACCAAAAAACTCATCAATATCTACCGTCACATCTATGTTGTTATTTGAATTGGGTGAAGTTAGTATAATGGATTTAAATGATTTAAATTGATGTTAGAAATTGTATAATAGTGCTGAATTAAATTTTCTATGTTTTACTTCATAAATTATAACCAGAATCAACACCTCATATCAAAAATCATATTTATTTAACTTGGGTGAACCACACAATGGGAAAGATAATATTCCCCAATCACTACCTTCTTGGTTGGTAATGGAATAAAATATTTATTCAGGGATAAAAGGTTATCCTCATAAGATATAGATCTTTCGACTATGGTATTCCCACAATATAAATAATTCCAATTTTTTAGAAACACATACTTATGATGTTTTTCAATGTGAATCATCTTGATCAGTGAGAATTTCAACCGAAAAATTATGAAAAAACATTTATCTCATCCCAATAGACATTCAAAGTATTAAACCAACGAGACCCATCATATTCAAATACTTTGAGGATTTTGTCATGTAATATTATTGTAGTTTCCAAATCAAGGAATCATAAATTATATTCCCCTTATAGAAAGTATATTAAATAATGAAATCAATGAATTTTAGGTAATCTACACATTTCCTATGTTTAAGAATAAAATATTTTTTAGAGAATATAATACGCATTTTTTTCATTAGACTAAATTATATACCACTATATAAAAACATAATGTTTCTAATTATTAATAACTTATATCATAATAGTGATTTCATGGCAATTCTTGAGACATTTATTCTAAAAATGGAAATTCTGATGAGGGAAAAAAACAAAACATGATCATTATATATAGAAACACAACCCAATACCTATACAGATGCATAAAAAAATACCACCTAACCTAGAACAACCTATAGATGAGTCTGCATTATGCTGATATCAAATGATACTTCAACTCTTAAATATAATCATGAAATTTTAAATCATAAAAATCTATTCAGAGAAAGATAAGGAAATAGAAAATCATTATTTAAGAAATCATTCAAAACGTAATAAAAATAACCTTCCATGAAAAATAATATTTGTATCTAAATGATGTTTTATAGTCCCTCCCGGATTCTAATGAATTTAAAATTATTAAGACCTACTAAAACACCATGCTCAGATACTATGTGTCCTATGAAAATGTCCTTGATAATCCTAGTATTAATTTCGTAAACACCATTGAGGAATTTTTTAGACTAGATTTTATAAAAAAGAACTCCTAATATCCATCCCTACATATAATATTGTTATTAGGTATTTTAGAAACCTTGATGAAAATATAGTGATTACCACACTAATGATAATTATTTTCTCACCACTAAACCCCATTCAACTAGTTAAAAAATCATCAACAAAGGTTAATAGACATTTATTCTTTTCTTTGTCCTAATTTTGTTAATCAAAAAAAAAGTGAAGGGATTCATTAGTATTCATTGAAAAAATATATATGGTTCCCCAAGGAGACATTATACATTATATGGTATGAGGGAATAAAAATATTAATTTCCATCACGAATGGTATTATATCCATTAGATGATTTCAAATATTCAAATTATAGTTTCCTATGGATATATTATATGAACCAGTATTAATTGAAATATAGAGTAAAGATGAACTAATATTAATACTAAACCTATCTCTCATATAACCACCATTATTTTCCACTAGAGACACTTCCACTAGATTTGCAGGTTCATTCCTAATGTATTTTTTCAAGAACTTATATATTCATGAATCATCCTAATATCTTTTAGATAGACTTACTAGAATTGATCTCATTTCACTTTATGGAGTTTTAAAAACATATAAAGGCCTCTATATGATTTTTGAGAATCCATATGATCTACAGTTCATCAACGACATTTTGAAAACATGCATTGTGTTCACAACCCTGACACATTATATGTATGTTTGTGGGACTTTTATAGAAAATATAAATAATTTATTGAATTTATAATTATGAGATTCTCCACCACAATGGTTTCTAACATGAAATTCATCACACTTCATCTCCCCCTTAATGTGGCCAATCGAGTTTCCATAAGAGTAAGAGGGACTCCAATCAATCCGGATATATCAAGCATGTCATGTTCTTCCATTAGAGATCTATATGGACCATTATTATATGTGGAAAGATTCATTATGTAGTCCTTTAAAACTATATCAGATAAAATATAGATCTCAAAAATCAAGGACAATAACATCCCATTCCACACTACCTTATGTTAGAACTGAACATGTTTAATAAATATATTGGCATATAGAGTCATGGTATTATAACATTGATAAAAATATTGAAATTAATAGAGTAATCCAAAACTATAAATTCTATCAAATATGTTACAGGATATGAAATTTGAAATATTTAAACTCCATTCATTTATTATTAAATTCCATGACTAGGGTACCATAACACCTTCTGTTGGGGTAATCATGTTTGAAGACATCGCATTTCACATTAATGGAATCTTTAATCTCCATAGTTTGAATGATCTTTGCATGCATTTTAATATATTCCAAAACCCCCTGAGGATCATTTTTACCCTAGAATGATATTGGTTTTTAATTATAAAATTATTATCAAGGATATCTAATCACATGAATTTGACGTTAAAACATTGGTACCATCCGAAGAAATGTTATGACCACATGTACTGGAGGTTAAATCAATCAAACGACAACCTATAAATGTTTCTAATAAATTTAAAGGTTCTCTTACTTGGAATTACAAGAAACTAATACTATATGTTTCTTAAAACATCTTCATGGGTTCATAGATTTATATAACATCTAAAAATATGAAAAAAACCATCATTTAATAGACATAAGTCCATTATATATACCAATTATAATTTAATTATGAAACAAAAAACATAGAATGAAATCAGGGGAAATATATCTAATAAAATAAATAACTTTAATGAAATTTTTTATAAATAGCCTATTATATCTCAAACATAATTATTATGATATGTGGTCCATGATGGAACTTATAACCTATAATTTATGTCCAATAAATCTGATCACACAACTAAAAAAACATCCCATAATATATAACAATATATTAAATGTGTAAACACCCATATTGATTCCAATTTTTCATGTACTCACAAAGGTATGTATCTTAAATGGTACAAAATAAATTATTATATTCCTTCAAATATGTTATCTATCCCTATGGGTTGGAAACATGTACCATGGAATCAAATATAAACATGAGGGAATATGTTTTCGACAATCATTAAACCATCAAGACAAATAATTTGACATAAAAAAATATTTATTATGGAATGAAATCCTCATGATAAAATATAGAATTTATGTTGATACAGTTCTCAATATGGTACCATCAATATATTTCCAACATCAATCAATCAAAGACAATCAACCAGAACTCTATGTGATGAGAATATAACATGTTCCACTAGATACTACGAATTTCTTATATCCCACTAACAATTAATATCCACCAAACTTGTAAGATAAATTCTCAATCCATTAAATGAGAATAAGATATTATTCAGGTGCATAACGAATAAGATAAGGTTTTAGAAATAAACCCCAATTGGATCTCTCAAATATGTTTATATATAATCTATAATAAATAATATTACATCCCCAATTATAAATTAAAAATCGAATGAATTTATTTTCACAATTACTATAAAAATATTATTCAATGAAATTTATTATATAATATAAGATAGATTTTCATTTCCATTACATTGGTAATATTCATGTATATTATTCTATGTCTACATGAATAACTACATCACCAAAATATGAATGAATATTTTTTATGAGAAAATGGAATGTATTATTAATTTTATATAAAATTTAAAAGGTTATAATCCTTATGGGTTATATATATAGAATCAAGAGGCTGCACAAAATATATATGAATTATATACACTAGAGTGGATACACATCCCTATGCTAGGGCGTAGGGGGAGTAGAAATCTGTCCACAATGAATGATTACAAGCCCAGAAGATATTATAGTGCTATTATTAAATTAGTTATTTTATAGGTAATTAGTTATTCTAAGTTTTTGTATTACTCTCCTAACAACTCAGACTCTCATTTAGTTTATGGTAAATTAAAAATATAAGGGGTCTTCATTATTATCACTCGATTCTCAAATAATTTGAAAGAATCATTTCAACTGGATCTAATAATATGTTTCAAAAAATAAATTTCATTTCAAAATAAATTTAATAGTAAAGAATCTAGATATTTTAATGATAGATATTACCTTATAAATCCACCCACCAAAAACATAAAACCAACTACTACCCTACCAAGAACCAAAAATGGTGTGTCGATTACATGAATGAAAAAAAGGAGATTCCAAGAACTACAATTCAATAATTAAGGATTTATTTCCATCAATATTAGGAGAATCTATCACTCTAAAAGTCGGTTTAAGAGAAATAAATGTTAAATAATGTTCTAAATATAGGACCCATACTATAAGACATACAATGCATCAATTAAAACATCAATCTATGAAGAAGCATATGTTAGGAAATACAAATTCAATTCAAAAGGTCCATTAATGTTTTCTAGGAAAAATGTACTTTTAGAGATAATGATTAAGTATGAAAAAGTAGTCAAATGAAATGAAAATATGATACTACACAACCATTTCTCAAAATTATCACTATCAACAGCTAGCCATTGGGATCCACCAAATATTCTATGGAACATGGATGAATCCTAGGATATTATAAAGTACTATGTCACCTTATAATAAGAATGAATCCACATTCCATATTTATTAGTATTCCATCTTTTTTATACATTTATTATATTCAATTAATGATGAATTTATTCTTTTAAATAATAGATTGTCATTCATATGATATTGTACATTATCTGATATAAATCTAATATGGCCAGTTAAACTGAAAAATGAATAAATAATTTTTATAATGCTTTAAATATATTGAATTATTTCAGTCAAAATGAAAAAAATATTATCAACCATACAACTACCAAATCCATACAAATTTTCCCAATGAAATAAAAATAAAAAAACTATTTTTTTATTATATTTATGTATCTTGGGTACAGTTGTACCATATATCCACAAACTATATCCTCCAATTTCCTGATGTAATAATTGATTGAAATTATTAATAGAACAATGAAATGGATATTCAATCACCAGATCAATTCATATCATATGTGTACTTATAAGATGGACAAAAAATTAATACTAATCAAATATGAGAATTTTCATTCAAAAACATTAGTTATTTTTGTATTCACTTCATGTTGAACTAATTATTCATAATGGTTTCAAAACAAATTTTATTTTTCAGAATTTCATTCCTAATGATTTGGAAAATTAATTAATCCAATGTTGATCATGTAAATCCAACACATTTTTTATATTGAACTCGAATGGGTTGTCCCTATAAAACATTATTTCATGAAATATCTGTAAAATAACTCCAATTATAAAACTCATTTGACAAAAAATTAATAACTTAAAACCAACTTCAATACACAATGATATAAAAAATATCATTCCAAAAAAATATTATAAGTCTTAACAAGTCAATAACTATGATCATGAAAATAATCATATTAAAAAAATTTAATGAAAAATAGAATTTTAATAAATATATAATCTATATTCAATGTAAAATGATCGAATGTTTTACTCTTAATAGTTATGAATGATTTTAGTGCTTATAAAAAAGTACATAATGAAAAAAATAAGATAATTATTAAATATTTTTTAATTCAATTTTATTTTTAATATTTGCAACACAATAAAACATATAATTTTTCATTTTATTTATCTATATAATACAAGTGGAATAATATCAAAATAGTTATAATGTTACATATACAAATGTATATATTTTTTAATTATAGACATTTATAAAGGTTTAAAACGTTACATTAATGTATGACATGTATATAATTGTTTAAAAACATATAGAATTATAAATTTTTAGATATGTTTTAAATTATATATATTATATAAATTTTTATAAAGTATAAACAATTATAAATATAATTTTATTATAAAATTTCTATTGTATTTAAATGAATATAGTTTTCTACATATTTATAAAATAAAAACATATATAAAGGTGTGTAATTTTATAAATATTCAAAATTATAAATTATGATTAGACTATATATTTGTATATCAATTTGAAGGGTATAAAAGAATATTAATATTTTTTATACATGAATACAAAAGATAAAATTATACCAACATTTATAAAATAATATAAATTTTCATAATCTTTTAATAAATAATAGAATATATATGTTCGTGAATGTGAATAATTTTATTATAATTGTACTAATATTCATAATAATAATTTATATAAAATTATATGAAAAAATATTTATCATTTTATTCAAAATTATTAAAATAGTGTTGAAAAAATATAAAAATTAGCATTGGGTTATTCTTTTAGGGGATTAGTTAATTAAATATAAATGAGATAATGTTTTGGGAAACTAAAAATTTCCTGTATTATGTAACGTCCCTGTTCTAAATGCCACCAAGAGGTGCCCCGTACCCGGTTGGTCACATGGCCTCAAGCACATTTCCCCAAACACCAGAGGCTGCTGAATAGCAGCGAGGGCCTTGGGTGTGATAGTGGAGAAACTATGCCATGATTGGCAGATTACACTGCAGAAGAAAAAAAATAGACAACAACAGAACTGTAACCATCCATAAAAGAGTAAACGATAAATAGAAAATGACTAACAGTAAACATCTTGTGCACACACACATGTATATAAAATGATCCATAATACATCTATCTAGGAAAACATCCAAACAAGCCACAATGCTAAATACAATACAAAACCAAAGTTCAAAATAAAATAGGTAAAATCCTCAGCATCGCAAGCCATATCTTGGTCCCATGCTCTCCAACTCCATATCAAGTCAAGTACCTGAAGTAGAAGGGCGCATTCCCTTATCTATACCTGCAACAATATAGTCTATTTAGGCCCAATATCATGGCCCAAATAGGGTGTGAGACATGGTCCCAGTAGGGAACCACCCAAAGATATGTGCCTAACAGTCTGTGAATACATGGAAAGTAAAAGCACAGAAAGCATTAAATAGTAAAGCACACAGGAGCTACAATCCACAATGTCTAACAGAGAAAGTACACAAGTAACAGCCAAACAAGAAGAAGAACAACAGGTAACCCCCTGGGTAGTTATCACAGCCTAACCATGATGGTTCAACCTACAAGTACAAGCAACCCTCTGGGAGGCACACATAGTCTCACCCCTCTGGCTCGGCTAAAGAAAAATAAATAGACTCTATAAGGAAGAATTCACCATCAAATCCCCATATAGTCTCGTATCATACTAATGGATATCTTGGGAGGCACTCAACGTCTATTTACCCATGTGTCATGCGTCGAAGAACTACATACTCTCTGAGAAGCAGTCAATGTCATTTCCCCCTATGGGCTCGCATCGTAAATTAAAGACACTCTGGAGAACCCCTTACGTCCATTCTCTCTATGGTCTACTACACTATGTTCTCACAGCCCCGTGTAAAACAACATTCATAGAATGAGTATCGCCCCATGTAAACCTCAATAACTACATGAATGTCATTCTATGTCACAAAATCATAATAATACAATAGTTACACTATCCTACAACTAGTCATGGAAACTATTAAAACCCCTAATAGGAACAACATTCATGGTAAAACATACAAATAACAGTAAAGATTACCATATTCACAAGAATCAACCACTACTCAAGAAATCAAGAAAAGAAGGAAAACAATATGGGAAAAAAAGTAACATACAATAACTCATTTAAGGGAATTGGTGGGATTGCACAAGATATTCAAATACTTCTTACAGAAAGGCACGAACTAGTCACCTCGATCCTAGGAGATCGATATACATGTACCAAGATGAATGATTCTCCTTAGAATGGTGTAGATCTATGATAACGTACAAAATTATCTACCCAAGACATCATGATAAAGAGGAAGAATTGGAAAACAAAGCTCTTTGTGAAGGAAGGGCTTACCGCGTCAGTTCCAACTTAATTGACAATGGTCGATTCGAAGAACGGACGAAGGATCAGGGGCTTGGAGATATTCTATGGCTGTACGAGTTCTCTTGGATGAAAAACCTAAAGAAGAAGCATGTTCTGTCCTTCATGTGAGATCTCGGTCTGTTAAATAAAAAAAGAATTTATATGGCGTGTACTTTTGGGGTACACGGTGTGTACTTGTCCTTTTTATACTCTGCTTTATGCAGCCACCACTTCACCCCTACACACCGTGTGTGTGGCCCGGACACGGTCTGGCGCTGCATCAAAGTACACGGCGTGTGCTGAAAATATTTCAAGATTTTCCTCATTTTCACTAAATCGACCAGAAAAGGAAAAAGATACAAGAAACAATGATTCAGGATCTTACAAACATTCCCCCTTAATGAAATTTGTCATAAAATATCCCTGGAGAGGCGTAGATGAAGAAACCTCGCACAGATTTGGCCACTGCGATCATACATTGGTCTCCAACTCCCAGGTTTCATCCTGTATTCGCCCATGCTACCATAGCACCTGCACTAGAGGAACAGAACACCCACAAAGTACCTTCGTACTACAATCGACAATCCGGATATGATGCTCCTCAAATTATGGATCCACTTTGAGCTCATCCTCCTCAAGATGAAATAAATGAGACAGGTCTGAAAAGTAACACAGGAGCTGAGAGAAGTGGAAGACATCGTGCATAGCATGACACCTCTATGAAAATTGAAAATGATAGACAACCGGCCCAACTTTCTCCAGCACATCCAACGGTCTGACATACCATGGTGAAAGCTTACCCTATATTTTAATCCTCTTGTTTCCTAACCTCAGTGCGACACACAGGAAAACATGATCCCCGACCTCAATCTCTAAAGGTCATCTCCGTTGATCCGCATAAGTCTTCTGTCGAGACTGTGTTGTATCCATCCTCTTCTGAATCAACTCTATCTACTCTGAGGTCTCCGGAACAAGATGATGTCCCATTAAATCTACCCCTTCTACCACCAGCCACCTTAAGTGTGATCAACATGGCCTATCTTACAAAGCCTTGAAAGGTTCTATCTAAATAATCACCTAAAAACTGTTGTTGTAGGTGAACACCACAAATAGGGATATGCTTCTCCCAAGAATCGCCAATGTCTATAATGCAAGCTCGGAGCATATCCTCAAGCACCTGTATTGTATGCTTGGACTGGCCATATGTCTAGGGATTGTATGATGTACTCAAAAGTACATGTGTACCCAAGGCCCTTTGAAGCCCCTGCCAGAACCGAGAAGTAAAAATCACATCCCTTTCTGAAATAATTGATTATGTAACTCCATGTAGACGTACAATATCTCAGATCTATAGTCCTCCCAGATCATCGACAATGAAGGTCTCATTGATTGGTAAGAATTGAGAAACCCTCGTAAGCTTGTCGAAGACAACCCAAATAGAATCATTTCCTCAATGAGACCATGAAAATCCAATTACGAAGTCCATCGGGACGTCGTTCCACTTCCACTCTGGAATGGGTAACTGCTGTAAAAGGCATGATGGTCGCTGATGCTCCATCATCACCTGTTTACATGTAGAACACCTCAATACGAAACATGTGTCATCTCTCTTTGTAATTGGCCACCATTACTGATGATGAAAATCCTGATACATCTAAGTGACACCAGGATGAACTACCCAAACTGTGGAATAAAAATCCTGCATCAGCTCCTCACGTATGCCTGCTGGAACCCATATGCGTCCCGGGAATTGCAAGATCTCATCCTCTCCCACTGTCCATCTAGGAAGAGGTTCCACTCCTGACACACTCTCCCTAAGACAAAGCATTCTGAGTCTGATAGCTGCCTCATCCACACTAGATCAAGAAGTGTAGAGGTAACAACTACAGAAGATAGGTAAGTCTGTCTCTGTCTGCCATGCACCTCCAGATGCATCACAGAGAATAGAGGTATAAGCTTCCACTCACTACTGGCTTCCTAGACTTCCTGAATCTGAGTTCTACTGCTCAACGCTTCTGCAACTACGTTTCCCCTTCAAAGCGTATAGGCATGCTTGAAATCAAAAGACTGAATATACTCGACCCACCTTCGATGTCTCAGAATTAGATCACGCTGAGTGAAGATATACTTGAGACTCTTGTGGTCAGTGAAAACAAAGTGTTCTCCCAGAAGGTAATGTCTCCAATAGCACAAGGCATGAACAATAGATGCCTACTTTAGATCATGGATCAGGTAGTTCCTCTCATGTGGCCTCAACTGCAGAGACCTGTATGCAACGACTCCATCTACCTTCATAAGAACATCACCCATACTGATACCTGAATAATCACAATAAATAGTATAGCTCTTTCCTGGCTCTGGAAAGACTCATATCGGTGCAGACGTCAAACTACCCTTCATCTCTTGAAAGGACGACTCACAAGAATAGGACCATAAGAACTTTTCCCCCTTCTTTGTCAGACCTGCCAATGGTGTTGCTATGCTTGAAATGTCTTGACTTATGAGTCTGTTGTATCCATCCATCCTTAAGTAACTCAGTACCTCAAAAAATTTCTTTGGATTCTCCCAGGAAACTACATATCTCACTTTCTATGGGTCCACAGATACTCCTGCCTTTGAGATGACATATCCCAAGAAGTGAATCTGATCCATCCGAAAGTGGCACTTTGAGAGATTAGCATAAATTTGAGGCTCTCTCAGTGTACTCAAAACGTTCTCAATATGGGAATCATGGTCGTGTCGAGTGTGATAGTACACCAAGATATCATCCACAAATACCATGATGAAATAATCTTAGTATGTATGAAACACTTGGTTCATCAGTACCATGAAATCTACTGGAGCATTCATGAGACAGAACGACATAACCATGTTCTCATAGAGACCATACCTACTCCTGAAGGATATCATATGTATATCTGATGGTCTAATGCACAACTGATGATAACCAAACCTCAAATAGATCTTTGAGAACACATGGGCTCCTCGAAGCTGATCGAAAAGATCAAGAATCCTCGGCATGGGATATAGGTTCTTGATCGTCAACTGGTTCAGCTTCCGATAATCCACACAGAGCCTACGTGTACCATCTGCCTTCTTTACATATAGGACAGGAGAACCCCAAGGAGAAGTACTGGGTCAGATGAAACTCTTTTCCTGCAACCCCTCCAACTGATTCTTGAGCTCCTGAAACTCAGGTGTTGCCATCCTATAAGGAGGAATGGACATCGGTGCCGCCCCTGGCATAAGCACAATCAAGAAGTCTACCTCACACTCCTGAAGAAAACTTGAAATGTCTTCCTGGAAGACATCCCTGAAACGATCCACCACTAGAGGACTGTCCAACCATGAAGTCCACTGATCATCCACATAAAGACTGTCAATATGGGCCATAACCCTTCCTAGTCCATGATGCTTGTGTCCTGCACGACACGCCCGAACACCCATTGGCCTCTATGAAGAAAATATTCATCCTCTAGTGAAATTAAATTCACCATGCAGTGATAACATTCGACGTCTTCCTATAAGGGGACTAACAAGTCCATCCTGAGAATGACATCATAGCCTGTCATCTCTAGGACATAGAGATAGCATATGAAACGATATCCTGCAACCTCAAGAGGGCACTGTCTGCAATGGCGTAAAATAGATGTCCTCTTCCCCAAAGGTGTGACTCGTGTCAAAAAATCAGTAGATGAAAATATGTAGAGCCCCTGTCTGTCCACAACAAAAACATAGATAAATATATTTCAAGCACCTGTATCGAAAAAAGCTGAAGATTAAACTGAGTCTACAAAGATCGTACCTCAAACTGTAGAAGGTATGGGATCCTACTCCGGATAGGTTTGCTCCACCACAAAATTATGGCATTCCTCGCGTCCCTGTGACCCTGCCTGACCACTTTGAGCTAATTCTCCCTACTGACAATGAAATAATGGTGACGGACCGCCACAACCATGACCTACATCTCGGCCTGAATGGATGGAAGAACTCTAGTACCCCAACTGGTGAGAAACTGGTGGGGCTTCTCCTGAATGTGGAGTGATTGGAGGACCCCTGTCACCAGCTACTGGTGAGAAAACATGGCAGAAACACTGAAGGTGACCAATCTTGCCACAAGATCGGCACTCCACTCGGTCTCTCTGGAACTGTGGCCTCATGTTACATGCCATTCCACACTGGTAGAATACAACCTGGATACTTGAAGATGTATCTCGCCACATAGGATCACCGCGCGTAGACTCCATAAGGCAAAACCTGCTGTCAACTGGAGGAGTACAAGATCTGGATGCAGAACTACCCTGGCTCGCAGCTCTGGAGTCTCTCAGATAGCGCTCCTCAATTAGTGTCTTGTTGACGGTGAATGTTATGGAAGTCAACTAGAAGATTTTCACCTATAAGAGGATCTCCCTACTGAGATCATCTTCCAACTTCCTTACTAAGAACATCATATCTCCACCCCTGAGGTGTGTGGAACACTACTGCATGGTAAAACAAGAGGAATACTCCATAACGGAAAGAGTACCGTGATCTAGGCTCATGAACTCCAAGGCTCAATCAGCTCTCAGTGTCTTTGGGTAGAATTAGTTGTAAAACAGGGTCTGGAAATCCTCCAAAGCCATAACCTACTGATGACTCACCCGTGATATCACGTCCCACCATCTCTTGGTGGAGAATCTTAGCATATAGTTATCGATCATGACCCTACTCTTTGAAGGCGTATCTAGATTCTCTATTATAGTCAGCATGGCTTCCATCCATGACTCTGGAGCCTATGGTCCTCTTTCCCCTGAGAAAGTAGGAGGATGTTGCTGCTGGAAAAACCACGTCAAGTCTTCCATAGTCGTGGAAGGAGGCGGTGCTCCCTGAAAGGTCTGCATCATCCTCATAAATCTTTCTTGGAACTATGCATCAGCACCCGCAACTAGTACGACAGCTGATTCCAAGGCTGGCATGACTAGAGGATCGACATGAAGTCCTTGATTAGCCATATCTGGCGTCTGATCACCGTCATGCAAATGACGTAAAACTGGAGTTCGAATCAGAGTCATATCTATGAAAGATCTAAATAACACATTCGATCAAGAATACCAACGACAGAGAAAAAAGGAGTACAAAACGGAAATAGGAGAAAAAACACTCATGTTTTATAAAACATGACTACACTGTGTGTATAAACTCTACACATCGTGTACATAACTATATTCCATTTCCGATTCTCCCTGCACAGCTAACCCACACGGTATTCTTAAACTGAGACTACACGATGTGTTCCTTGTGGACTCGGCGTTTAGTAGACATGTGTTCAGTGACCCGTGTTGTTAGTTACATAGCCGGTTACACGGATGAGGCTATATGGTGTGTTCTAAACAAACATGACATGTACTTGATGATTTTTCACAACCCATTTTCTTGGTGACATGGCCGGGTACACGGCTGACCCTTACACAACATGTTCCAAACATACACTGTGTGTATAGGAGGATGTAACATTGTCCCGTGTTGTTCGTGACATGGCCGGGTACCTAGAACAAGGATACCATGAGTGTTCATACAATACACGGTGTGTATTACACGAGCTTCCCCGACCCATGTTGTTAGCGACACGGTCAGGTGCACAGATCACTACTACACGGCGTGTATATACCGTACACAGCCCGTTCCTAGAGATTTTTCACAACCTATGATTCTACTGACATGGTCAGTGACACGGTTTAAAAACTACAAGTTGTGTATATGTAATGTACACACCATGTATTATTGGTTTTTCTGGGTAGTTTATTTGAAACTGCACCGAAGCCCAGAAAACACTGGAAAAAAAACATGATGCTGCCCAATTCCTGATCCATGAGGGTCCATAACCCCCACAAACAAATGTTGGGCATCCAAAATAGTAGTATATAAGGAAAAACAAGTCAATGATTCCCAAATTTCCGATTCAAGAGGGCCCAAAACACCTTCATAACGTAAATTTGGAATTCATTTAAGCAAGATACAATACATATAGTCTTCTATAAAAGAACATAGATTCTATCAAAGCATCTATCATAACATCATGCATAATCTAGAAAACTTTTATCACAACCACATGCAATCGCTTATGCATCCATGACGACAAGGGAAGAATGCATGGAATGTGATTTCTAACAGGTGCCTAGATGATGTATGCGATGGGATACCCTCATCTCATCGGGTTACGATAGAAATAGAACCATAATAGAAATAATAACAACAACACAAGTCATGTGAATCACTCTAGGTGAAATCATATCAATTGTAAAATCTCAAAACCAGAGAACTGTAATAAACGAGGTAGTATGGCTTTTCCCTATACACAGGTTTGCTACTCCTTAGCACAACTTAATACAAAGTATCGAATCCATCCTCTCCCTGGATAAAGGAGACACATAGTAAATCAAGAGAAAATAAACCCCATAATACCACTTTGTAACTTCTCGGTTCCGGAAGCCACCCAGAGGTGCCCCGTACTTGGTTGGTCACATGGCCTCAAGCACATTTCACCAAACGCCAAAGGCTGCCGACTA
Source organism: Viscum album (assembly GCA_963277665.1). Taxonomy (NCBI): domain Eukaryota; kingdom Viridiplantae; phylum Streptophyta; class Magnoliopsida; order Santalales; family Viscaceae; genus Viscum; species Viscum album. Next base: position 986,559,290 of record OY728165.1, on the reverse strand, counting down.
GCAGTAAGGGAATTGGGTGTGATAGTGGGGAAAATATGCCCTCATTTTCAGAGTACACAGTGGAAGAAAAAAAAATATAACAGTAGGACTATAACCATCCATACAAGAGAAAACGATAAATAGAGGAAGGATAACAATAAACAACTGGAGAACACACATATGTATATAAAATGATGCATGATACATATGTCTAGGATAGTATCCAAACAAGTCAAAATGTTGAATTCAATAATAAAACAAAGTTCAATAGAAAATAGGTAAACCCCTCTGCATCGCAAGCCATAGCTTTGTCCCATGCTCTCCAGCTCCATATCAAGTCATGTTCCTGAAGTTGAAGGGGGATTACCCTTATATATACCTACAACAATATAGTCTATTTGGGCCCAAAAGCATGGCCCAAACATGCAGTGAGACATAGTACCAGTAGGAAAACACCCAAAGATCTGTGCCTAATTGTAAGTGAATACATGGCATGTAAATGTACAGAAAGCAATAAACAAGAAAGCACAAAACAGCTACAATCAACAGTGTCTAGATGTGAATGTATACAGGTAACAACTAAACAACAAGTAGAACAATAGTTAACCCCCTAGTTAGTTCTCACAACATGAACCTAATGGTTCAACTTATAGGTAGTAGATACCCCATGAGTGGCACACACAATCTCACCCATCTGTCTCAGCTAAAGAAGAATAAATAGACTCTCTAAGGAAGCACTCACTGTCAATTCCGCCTATAGTCTCGTATTGTACTAAAGGATCTCTGGGGAAGCACTCAACATCTCATTCCACCGGTGGCCCGCATCAAGGAACTAAAAACTCTCGAAGGAAGCACTCAACGTCAATTCCCCCTATGGTATCACATCGTAAATGAAAGACACTCTAGAGAAGCCCTTACCTCCATTCACCACATGGTCTACTACACCAGGTTCTCACAGAACTGTGTAAAAAACATGCATAGCATGTGTATCGCCATATGTAATCCTCAAGATTTACTTGTCTATCATTATAAGGCACAACAGCATAATAGTACAACTATTCCACTATCCTACAACAAGGCATGATAACTAGAAAAAGGCCTAACAGGAAAATCATGCATGTAAAATCATCTAGAGCACAGTAAAGATTACCCTATTCACAAGCATCTACCTACTCTCAAGCAATAAAGCAATGTAGGCAAACAACAGGGGAAAAAATAGGAATCACACAATACCCCGTTCAAGTGAATTGGTGGTATTGCACAAAATAAGAAAATACATCCTATAGAAATGCACAAACCAACTTCCCCGATCCTAGGAGATCTATATACTTGAACCACATTGATTGATTCACCTTAGAATGGCGTAGATCTATAAAAATGCACAAAAATCTCAACCCACGATATTTTGAGAAAGAGGAGGAATTTGGAAAACAAAGCTCTATGAAAAGGAAGGGCTTACTACTGCTATTCTAACGCAATCAACAGCGGTCGATTCAGAGAACAGACGAAGGCTCGGGGGCTCGGGGAAGATCTGTGACCATACGGGTTCTCTCGGATGAAGAAACGGAAGAATAAGCATGTTTTTTCCATCAGGCGTGACCTCGGTCCGTTTAATAAAAAAGGAATTATGGGGCCTGTACTTATGGGGTACATGGCGTGTACATGGCCTTTCTGTACTCTGCTTTATGTGGCCTCCACTTCACCCCTACACACTATGTGTGTGGCCCAAACACGGCCATCACATGTCTTGGCGTTTCATTAAAGTACATGACATGTACTTATAATGTACACAACGTGTACTTTGATATTTTTTCCATATTTTCAACTTTTTTTCAAAAAACGACAAAAAAGGAAAAAACATACCTGAAATGAATATCCAGGTTCTTACAAATTATAATTTGTAATATACTATTCAAAATTAACAATAATATTAATTAGAGCTAAAAAATGTCATGATAAAATCACATTAAATAAATTAATATGAGTAAAATATTTCTATATGTAAAAATAATGAAATCACAATAAGAATCCCCAAATACTAATGATCCTAAAATAAACATATAGTAAAATAAGAAAACATATATAATCAAAATAATATTTTAGATATATGAGGACAAATGTTTGTTAAATAGTGGTGTACCCATTCCATTTTAATTTTATGGATAGTAGTTGTAAGAAAAGAATAATAATTATAGATTATTTCGGGGTGATGAAGGTTAAATAATAGATGACAATGTGATTACATCAGAAGTGTTTATTGAAGATATGTTAGGGGTGGGGGAGGGGATATGATCTTGTAATTTAATGATTGTTAATGGGATTGGGGAGAGAATAGGGCATTGGAAATTTATTTAGATATACCAATATAGTATTGAATTTCACAAAATATTATTCTCTACTACTACCATAAAATTTAAACCATAATAATATTTTTTATATTTTAATTATTTAATAAATTATTTAATGAAAATATATACTTTCTTATTTTTTCAAATATAAATATTGAGCCGAAGTGTAATAATAAAAAACTAGTTGAAATTGTTTGAAAATTATTGGATATAATAATTATTTTAAAAATAATTTAATGGTTTTTAATGGAAAAACCATTTTCAATTTTATTTAGTTTCATAATTTATATATCTATAATCATTATAAAATGATTAAGTAATGCACCCTAAGAAAAAATTTCATAAGTTCATGATATTAATTGAAGAACATGAGTGGATATTTGCAGCCTAACAAAGGTCATATGTTTAGGGAACTCACATTGGATTTCATATAAATTTTATTAGAGCATGGTTTGAATAATATTTTTTGGATGTCTAATAGGTGTATATATTATGATGGTTTGAAAAAATTATTATTTAATCTATTTATAGTGAAAAAGGTGTTTTTACGCATTTTATGTAATACCCCAACATTTTATTGTATGATTCTTTTTAAAATAAATCATTGATAGTTTATGTTTAATGAAACAACAAGAATTAGAGAAAAATAATAATTTGTGATCATTATAACATAGTCCATAAATTGATGGAAATGATTATTAATAACCACATTTTGAAAAATATTGTAATCCAAATATTTTATAAATTAGAAATTAATTACTATTTGTGAATTATATTAATGAAATTTATATATTATATATTTCATAAAATGATTTTAAAATTATCAAACAGATTTTAAATTCATAAGATTAAAAAATCTGATTTTATGCTTAAGAAAATATATGCTTCTAATAGTTTTTTTTCCACGCTGTAATGGAAAACACATTTTAAAACTAATTTTTTACAAATTTATAAAGTATATTTGGAAAAAAAACCATTCTTAAAGTAAAAAATTTAAAATTTAACATATGGTGACCTTTTGGTATTTTTCTAAACATTTTTATATCCTAGTGAAAATTTAGAAATACATATTTTTATATATCAATATTTTTTTAAAATAAATATTTTATTTATTATGTTAATAATATAAAAATTTAAAGTAATTAATTATTATTTATAAATAATATAATTTCCTTTATTTTTTTAATTATTATGAGTTATTTTTCTATAAGTACGTTTAAGGATAAAGATATCTTTTTCAAAGAATCTTTAATTTGTTTAATTTTGCGATATTGTTTTAAATTTTAATAATAAAAATAGTGTTTGAATATTTTAAAAATGAATATAATATTAGGAATCTAATGGTACAATTATAGAAATCAGTTCACTTTAAATTTTTAACAATATGAAGAGTAACATTGGTAATTTTTTTTATCAGGTTAAATGGTAAATTGGGTAATTTAGCTAACATATAAAATGATCAGTATTAGAAAATTACCATAAAAAAGTCCAAATATTCATTACTAATTTAATTGAATCCATACTCAATTAATAATACTTAATAATAAATTTTATAGCCACTGGGATGTAGATATAATACTTAAAATAATTTATTTAAAAAAAGGTAAATGATGCCACATTAATATTTTAATAAATATATCATATTTAGCATTATCATTTCCACAATATATCTTCAACTGAAAATATTATTTTGAAATAAAAGGAAATTATATTAATCATTGTAATTTATTATTAATATTAGGTGGAGAAATAAGTAGCTTATGTTACTCTATAGATGTGATAGAGAGATTTTTTTTAAACAACAACCAACTAGGGTACATATAATTAAAGAAATGAAACAAGGGTTTCAAAAGTCTAATGTAGGGAATTTTACATTTATCACAGTAAAAGGTAGGGTTCAACTAACTTGGAGTATTGTAAAGATATTTTCAAGTGTCACTCGAGGCTCCCATGTTTGCAAGGTAATCAGCAAGTTGATTTGATATTCGGTAGACATGTGTGATAATATAATGCATTGAAGCTACTGTGTCGAGGCACTTAATCAATTTCAAAGTATGTTTCCAAGCTAAGATAATTTGACCCATTCTAACCACTTGAACAACTATGACCGAATCACATTCAAACTAGATATTCATTCAGTTTATTCTTTGGGAAAAATCATTTTCCTTGATGAGAGCCATCATCTCTGGTTCAAGAGCTGTGGCCAGACCACACGTACCATGACCCACATTCAAAAAGTCACCATCATGATTCATGAAGCAAAAACTATAACCATTAGGACATTGATAACCTCTTGAGGCTCCATCCAAATTGCATTTAGTACAGCATGCAAAAGGAGGTAACCAGAGGACTTATATGGTTCTGAATTGCTGAGGATAATTACCTTGCACATTCAGTTTTTTTAGAACAGTGAAATCACAAACTGAGTTGTGACATTTTTTAGTATGTGAAATATTCTTTTGGTGAGCCGCCAGAATAATTTGAGAGAGAAACAACCTGTTATTAATCCTAGAATTTGTTTGTCATGCCTATTTTATGCACTTCCATATGACATTAATGACATCAGCACATACAACAAAAAAATGAATACAGACCTTTTTGGATAATTGAATCCCTGGGAGTAGCAGCAGCAGATCCTCGATGCTTTTCACTTACAACGGATTATTGGAAATAAAATATTATTTATATTAAAAATCATATAATAATTATAATTTGTGATAATTGATTTGATATGATAATTTTATATACAAATTTAACATATTAGTAATGTATTAATATATTTTTTGTAGTTATATTGTTTTAATTTTATTAATGTCAATGATATGATTAGTTTATAAAATTGACATTGTGAATATTTTATAGTATGTAATATTTTATTAAATTATATAAATTAATAAAAATAATATATTTAGGAAAATAATTAGGATATTTTTTTCACATAATAACTAATCTATTGATGAGTCATTTTCATTTTATAATATATAATTATTATTCCATAAAGAGTAAAAATCAATGTTTTGAAAGAGTTAATGTTGAAAATTTAGGGTTAAAACAAAATTTTAAGGGTATATCCATGACCTAAAATTGATCAAAAAATTATTAGTTGAGTATAACTAATAAAATATAACTATTGTATCTAGTTTTAGTTTTTAATGGAAAATATTCCCAAAAAAAATACATATATATTTTTTAAATCAGAGAATGCTACAAAATGCAAATCTCTTTGTATTAAATATCTTTTATGATATCAGAATTGAACGAAATAAATATATGAATGATAATAAATATATATTTCCATATAAATTTAATTAGTTAATTATATAAATTTACATTTAAAATTTATATATTATATAAATAGCTTAAATTCTTATGGAATGCTAATACTATATTTAATTAATTATAAGAAAAACAGAATAAATGAGATTAAAAATAATAATTTTCATATAATTTGAATTATATAGTGAGTAAAATCAAATTAATAGATATATATAAAATATTAGTGAGTTTTTAAATTATTCTATTCTAATTTATAGTTTTTATTAACATATTATTTTCTAAAAATAATTTAATAATATCAAAATTGTAATTATTTTTAATTTATAAAAATATTATTTTAATTAATTATTAATAAAGTCATAAAAATTTTATATTCATCTATATGATTAAGATATTTTTACAAAAAATTTATTGTTCTATTTATGAGTCATTTATATTTTTTTTAGTTACATTATTAACCCTTTATTATGAATATATTGGTTACAATAGTTAAGTTCAAAAATGACTAATTAAGTGGAAAATAAAATGGATATGTTTTAAAAAGACACCATAACATTTCTAAATTATATTTTTTATGGGATTACATACATTTCCTATGCTATCATTTAATCAATTTATAGTTGAATTTATTTTGAATGAAATTTTTATATTATAAGTTAATATTTCGGGGTCTTCCAAAAGTACATATCACCTCACTTATAAATTTGAATTCCCTCCCACACTTTATCAAAGCAAAATGCGCCATGTCGCTCAGAAAATTCACTCTATGATATATTTCCACAATACATAGACAAGTTATGGATGTTTTTTTCTTCCAAAATACATATCATAGTTACCATAAGATAAACTATAAAGGATGTCTGTTAAATAAGAGGTAATCTTCTTTACCAACTCTTTCATGGTTGTTTATTCTTTAACATTATCAACATGAGTTGCTTCTATTATAATGAAACAATTTTTTAATATATATATATTTATATTATATTTAATTGTGATTTTTGGTAAACTATATTCCCCATTTTAATTATCCAATGATAAATGAAAAACTTATGCATGCGTATATATGACATACCATCTTCAATATGTGGTGTATAATTTTATTCATATCCAATTTAATTTTGTGGGTACAATGACAAAAATAATAGATATATATGATAAGGAATAAAATAATACTATTATAAAAAATTAATATATCCCCCACTGTCATACAATTTTAATAATTAATTGAATAATATCATCGCTCGTGCGTATATATGACCTACCATTTTTATGAAGTGATGCGATTAAATTTCCATGATCATCATTCAATAAAATATTATAAAAATGTATATAATTAAAAAATATTCTTTATATGATTCCAATATCTTCCTTGAAATGTATTAACTATATCGTTTTTACATAAACAAGGACTTACATGACCAAACATGCATGGGGAAATGAATCATCTAACACATGAAACACATGTGATAAACCATTATTTTTAAAATTAGATGATAAGATTATATCGGAGGATCATTTTTGATATCATAAATAGAAATATGATTTTTTATTAATTAATAAATGATTTATACCATTATAAAATATGATAAATAATGTTGAATTAATGGGAAGTGCAAGGTAAATGTTTTTTCGTCCCACTATTATTTATGTGCTATATTACTTATTCACCACATAATAATTGTGAGTGTTTTACATACTCATTGAAATATCATATCATTAGTCTTTTTATTTTCATTGTATTTACTCTTTTTGTAAATGATATTCATTTACGGGAAATTCAACTCTACTGATTATAATGATGTAATGGATTTCTTCACCCACTCATCATTCATTTATTTAAAAATATATTTTATAGATTATGTGTATCTATGGTTATGTGAGAAATAAAGTTTGATTTTATTATGTTGTATTACAATGTATTTTTGTTGATTTTAATTTGATACACATAATCCCTTCTAATGAATTATTAAATGATATTTTTAACAACATTTTCCCAATTTTCACATCATTGAGCGTCACACCCCGACCTATGCGTATAATTTATTTAATTATTATTATACCTTAAAATAGTTTTCGAATATTTCTGGGTGTGTCCCTGATGACATCTTTCAGTATTCAACAAAAAGTTTGTGTTTTGGGTTCGACGTCATTGGACTCATGGTCAGAGCACGACGTTGTGCGGCTTCTCTCATGAAATTGAGTGTCCTTTTGTTAATTTTATTATTATTATAAATATATTAATTCATTTTATTATTATTATTTTATTATTAAGGTTATTATTTTTTAAAATAATAATATTATTATTATGATTATAATGATGATGATGATGATTATTATTATTATTCGTATATTATTATTATTATTATTATTATTATTATCATCTACTTGTTCTTTTACTTTTTCTTCTTTATTTTATTTTCTTCATTAATCTCCTTTTGTTCCTCTCTTCCACACATGGGCCACCTTTCTTTTTTCCTTTTTTTATTTTTCTTCCTGCAGCAGTCGTGCGACCAGCTCCACCTGCGACCCTAGCCATCTACCGGGCTGCCTCCTGCCTGACCCTCCTACCGCGATGCCGCTGCACCCATCCATTTTGCCTTCGCCTCATCCCAGCACCCAACCCATTTTCTCCTCCTGTTTCAGGGAATAACATGTTATTTCCAGCCACCGTGCACCCCTCCGCATCACCTCGACTCTGGACCAGGTCCTCCCTCACTTGCACCGCACATCCCATCCAGTATCACCCCAGACCTGACCTCCCCTCTGCCTGTAATGCCCCCCCCCCCCGAGTGCACCTCGATCTTCTCCTCTCAAACACAGCTCGCTGCTACCCATCAGCTGTTATGTACCATCCATATGACACCCTCCAGTCAACCTCACCTTAACGGCACAATCCCCATGTCTGGCCTCTGCAATATCCACCTCCCTCCCTAGCTGAAGCTACCCCTACCGGTGGTATTTCTCCCTTAACGGCCTATTTTTCTGGCATGACCACTCCAGTGTGTTACCTCACCGGTGCGAACCTCTTTCGGCAGTATCATTCTTTTCTTGGAGTGCGACTCGAATCTCAAGAACCCCTTTTTGGGTGGGTTCTGGTGTTCTCCACCTAAAGAGAGGGCTTCAAACGATGACGGGATATCACTTCCTTGCTATGTGAGGGTTTTCTTTCTATTTTTGGACTCACACATTCAAAAAAATGATATTCATTGTATGTTTTGAGCTTTATCTCTTATTTTTGTAGTGCATTGGTCCTTGTCATGTTCAATATCATTTTCGCTGGGTTTATTTATACGTATTATGTATGTGGGTGAAGTGCGAATGAATTTGCACACTGGTCTCAGGAGTGCATTTTCATTCGTCTTTGGAGTTTTGGGTATGGTCCCTTTTCCCTATCATTGATTGTGTATTATATATTTTATTTAGCAAGTGATTTATTTAATTATGTTTTTGTAACTTGAGTTTTTTAAAATATAATATTTGTGTTAGAAAATTTTCACCCTACTTATATGAACTGATGGTGCATGAAAAATTATTTTATTTAAACTTGTGGTCTGAATTTGACGAGGTTAGTATTCAAAGGCCTTATTAGAACCATTAGGCCTTACTCATAATTTAATGTTTTTATAATTAATTTAATGATTCTTGATTTGGTTTCATTTGTTTAAAACCGAGATATAATTTTTGTAAATAATGTTTTATAATTTTTTTTAAAATTTTTATTAAATAGTGTTGGTGCTACGATCCTGGTTTTGAAAATGTTTTTAGCTGCATGTGTTTTTTTTGTGGACCTCTTCGTGTTGTGTGCTTTAATCAGGATTCAAAATCTACATGATTTCTTAAATTGTTATGTTGTCTCTTTAATAATTTTAGTGAGTTATTTCGGCGCTGTGGGGTTTTTTTGTTTACACTTCATGGCTTTTAAAGTGGTGTAGTAAATAGTGCTAATGGTGCAAGATGTGATTTGAAAATGTGTCGAGGTGGTTCTATTGTATTTTTTGATTGTTTTTATTGTTTTAAGTCCATATTTGTGTGATTTTTGTTATTGTTCATTTTTTGTAGTGCTTTTGCAAGGGTACCACCTGATATTGTGATTGACAGCCTTCATGTGCTTGTACGCCCTCTCGAGGCATGTCGCAACATCATGCTTGGACCCCATGTTGAGGTAGGTCCGCCACTGAATTCACATTCACATTTACATTTTATTAATTGATTTATGTGTTTATTAATTATAATAACATGTAAATGATATAATATAGTTAATTCTTAAATGATTATTTGGTGTAAAAAGAGCTATTTATTTTATACACAACACTTGAAATATTTTATTGACGAACATACACTCATTTGTGAAAGAATGACCATTTTAAATATAAACATAATTCATGGAATTTAAAATTTACTTTTGGTTTAAATTATGAATGATTTATTCTGAATCATGAATGAGTGTTTTGGGTTATCTTGTGAAATTAGGTTTTTAATTAAAATTAGTGAAGGTCTGTTTTCACGATAATAAAAAAATTATTTTGGAAAACTCTTTTTGTGGTGACTCAGGGGTGATCTTTGATGTACATTAATTGCATGAGTTTTAGAGGATATCTGTACTACAATATTGACAATGATGACTCACCCCTTTCTCTATTATTAAGTGTGTTGACTTGGAAACCAGGATAAGTGAGTAAATCTTCTGAGATCGATTGCTAATATATTTTATATTATAAACTATCTAGTGGCCCCATGCCATGTGAATAATGATTTATTGTTGTTTTGGGGATTAAGCCCCTCAGATTGGCTATGGTGATCTATACCGAGTGTTAAGGAGTTTTGATTTCATCATGTTAGAACATGCCTTTATGATGAGTCACTTGTATAGTACATTCTAGATTGTTCACGAGCTCCTAGGTTCGACCCATGTTCCCTTTTGTGTTTACTTTTGTGTGGAAGACGATTGAAAGGACTAGTTCTGTTGTTGGCCCATGCACGCCCAATTCCCATTTCCCATTGTGTGTGTTGTGTGTTATGTGTGGTTTTACTTTTGGTTAATAACTGAAGTCTGGATTTCTAAATTGATTGTAGAAAATGTTTTAAAATGAAATGTACCTATTCATTTCAAACATTAAAATTGTTTTTTAATTTACAAGGGGAATAGACCGAATCTTATTTTAGAAATTAATGTGTCTGTGGAAACTAATAATTTACATAATTTAGTTCAAACATGAATTTGGTAAATTCTTTATTTAAATGTAGTGCGTTCGGAGTAGTTTTTTGGGCACACCTACTGAGTTTTAATACAAACGTCTATAGTTTTTTCCTGTTTTTAGTTTTTCTATAGTATTGGCTCGATCTCGCTTGCTGTGACTGAGAGTTGGTTGTGGGTTGGTGAGAGACTATTAGTTTTGGGAGGAATTTGGGTCAAGACCAGGATAGTGTGTTTTTTGTTGTTATTTCTTTTCAAGGTAATTTATTTACTTTGAATTATTCTACATTTCCACAACTCTATTTATTTTTATTTGGAAACATTGTTCCCACATTTCCAAAATTGTATCCCTGTTGCTTTTCTACAGCCCAAAAGGATCGAGAAGGCCTCTCATGTCATGTCATAGATCGGCTCGTGTGATCGATTCTGGGTCGACCCGGGTTGGTTCGTGAAAAAATGGTATCAAAGGAGGTCGACTTTTGAGTAGTCGTTTTTTTATAATGCCCATTGTTATTTATGGATTCATGGTAGAAGGAGTAGAATTGTTGGGACTCAATGCATATAGATGAGAAGGTCATCATGAACTCTTTCTTGTTCCAAACCCTGGGATACAATGTGAAGTTTGCGGTTTTCGATTTCTTTTGATCCTTACCGTTTTTTGTTATTGAGAAATGAAATGAGAGTCATGAAATTGTCTTATATGAGCTCACATGGTTTGGTAATCCATGTGAACCTGGAGACTTCACCCTAGAATAATCTCAGTAATTGTGGTTCGACTGGCATATGGCCTCTAACCATTTGGTCGAGTCACCCATCATCACTCGTTTCCCTCTAGTGTATCGTTTGGGTTTTCATTTATTTTGAAAATTGTTGTGAAAAATGCTAATTTGTTATTTGAAATGGTAATAACCATGTTTGACCCATTATATTTCTTTCATGTTACTTAGTGTTTCCCCCCACGAATGTGCGATGGATCCCCATGGTGTGGCATTTGGTGGTGCATCCATAGAAAATCCTCCATTTGATCAGTCTATTCACTACGTCCTTGAGTTTCAGAAGTTAAACCCTCCCCTCTTTTACTGTAATGTAGACACTCGTGAGGCAGAGGAGTGGTTACCGAAGATTGAGAGGAACTTATTTTCGCTCACGCCACCTGAGTCATTAAAGGTGAAGTTGGCTACCTTTATGCTTGAAGGTCAAACCTGGAAGTGGTGGAAGTCTGTGTCTCGAATCAAACCTTGAGAGGATCAAACATGGGAGTTTTTCAAGTCACCATTCATCTAACAATATTTCTCTAAGTTGAAGAAATTAAAGAAGAGGATGAAGTTGTGTTTTCTTTATCTGGGTGTTGAATCAGTCCAAGAATTCTATCGACGTTTCATAGACTTAGTTCCATGTGATCAATGGTTTCTTGGGAATATCATGGGAAGGTGTGGAAATTTTAGTCTGGACTTCGACCTGAACTGCATTCAAAAGATTCAGAGCTAATCCTAACCAACTTCTTATGGACATGGGATGTAGTGCAGAAGATAGCGATAAGATGAATGGGAAGCATTCTGATGGTGGTGGAACTAGTAGTGTAATCAATAGGCTTTTATTCCTTCAGTCATTTTCCTCATAGCACAATGCCTTAATTTGACACAAGGGCTATATGTGGGGGCACAAGAGGCATATGTGCCAATGTGCTCCAAAACACCACCATAACTGTTGGTGTCTAGGTCACGTGCAACGATTATGTTGAGGTGTATCCATGAAGCGCACTGAAGTATGCCCTGGCTCTTCGAAGGTCGCCTCGGCCCGTCAGCATGAGTAGGGCTATGTTTATGGTTCAGATAGATGTTTTCAATTTTTGGTGTTCTTGGATGTAGTATTCATCTCTAATATCATTTTACAGTGTTTCTTTTCATTCAGTTGTATGAATTGTTGTGGTTGAACTGCTTTGATTCCATTATTTTAATGGATCTGAATTTGGTAAAATTCAATTTCTTGTGTCATTTTTGGGAAATTTTGAAGCCTGACTTCGAGGAAGGAGATGCTTCAATCAATAGAGCTCCAGACAATGGTCTCGGACAGATGCTGGCGCGTAGTCAGGTGAACCCCAGCAGTGTAAAAAGACCTTGGTTTAATCCCAGTCCTTAGTGTGGCAATGTTTGTATTCATTTGAGAGTGTGACATTGTAGGGGTAGCAGTGGTAGTAGTTTTGATGTTCGATCTGTTGGGCCCTTACCTTCTACACATAGTGGTGGGATATTTTTGTTCAGTGTGAAAATATTCATGTTCAGTTAGTTTATTCAGTACTAATGGTGGGGATACCCATCGTGGGCCCCTTGAACTCAGTTTGGCTTATTTACTATGGTGGGTAGTCTGCTCGAGCTTCCCCATGTTAGTATAAGAGTTTCGTCTTGAGTTTCATTTTTGATCGTGTTTATCGTGTTCATGTTTTGACGATAATTTGTGTGTCATGGGAGTTTGGTGTTCATTTAGATCGATCAACTAGAGTCTCTTAAACATATGGGGGTGGGTGACTCTAATGGAGTTTATTCTTGGGTCTAGGTCATATTGTGGCTTCTTGGGGATGGGAAGCATTATGGTGGGGAGAATTTTCAAACCCCATCCTATGTGTTTGATTTATTTAATTAATTTTATACTTTGAAATATTTTTAATGGGGTCTTGGGGGACTCCCAGACATAGTATTTGAGTTGTCAAAAAAAGTGTGCATTTTGGGTTCGTCGTTATTGGACGCATGGGGAGAGCATGACACAGCGCGGCTTCTCCCAAGAAATTGGGTGGCCTTTTTTTGTTAAAAAAAATTATATGAATTAATTTTATTATTATTATTTTATTATTAAGGTTATTATTTTTTTATTAATATTATTCAGATTATTATTATTATATTATTATTAGTATTTTTAATATTAATATTTTTATTTACCATTGTTTTTTATCTTTCTTCTCTTTCTTTTCATTATTTATTTCTTTTCTCTCTCCTTTTTTCCTCTCATCCATGCAGGTTCCCGCCCTTTATTTATTTTTTCCTTCATCTTCTCCCCATATCAATCGTGCAAACTGATCCTCCTGGGCTCCAAGACATTTGTTGGGATTCCTCGTGCATCGCCTTCTAGCGCCTCCGCCTACACCTTTGGCAGCACCCCCAGATCCTTCTTCCTAACCCTCTGACCTTGCGATGCCGCTACATCCAGGACTTCCACATTCACCTCATCCCAGCACCCAACCCTCCTTATCCTCCTATTGTAGTGCCAAACATGTTGTTTTCATACACCATGAACCCCTCCATAGCACCTCGACTCCGGCCCAGATCCTCCCTTGCTTGCACCACACGTCCCAGCCAGCATAGACCCAAACCTAACCTCCCCTCTGCCTATATTTCCCCCCTAACCCACCATGGTCTTCCCCTCTCGAACCCGCATAACCCTGCTCCCCTTTAGTCACTCCTCACCAGCCACCTGACACCTTCCAGTCGGTCTCACCTTGACGGCGCAACCCCCCTGTCTGGACGCCGCATGTACTGCCACCCTATCCATCCGGAGATGCCCCTGCCAATGGTATTTCCCCCCTACCGGCCTATTTTTTTGGCATGGAATCTCTAGTGTGTTACCTCACCGGTATGACCCTCTTACGGTTGTAGTTTTCTCTACCAGGTGTGCGACTCAAATCTCAGGACCCCATTTTTGGGTTGGTTCTGGTGTTTGCCACCTAATGCAAGGGCCTCAAATGATTTTGGGATATCATTGCCATGCAATGTGAGGGTTTTCATCCTATTTATTGGTCCCACACCTTCAAAATATGATATTAATTATATATTTTTATCCATATCTCTTATTTTTTTAGTTCTTTGGTTCTTATCGGGTTCATTCTCATTTGCACGTGGTTTATTTAAACTTCCAAAGCATGTGGGTGATGTGGGAATGAAATTGTGCACCAGTATTGGGCGTTCATTTTCATTCAGCTTTGGAGTTTTGGGAATGGTCCCTTTGCATTTTTCATTATTGAGTATTAGATAATGGCTTTAGAAAGTGAATTATTTAATTATAAAGGTGTGACATGAGTTTTTTAAAATAATTTAGTTGCATTTGATATTTTCCACCCTACATATATGAATTGATGTTGCGTGAATAATTATTTTATTTAAACATCTAGACAGAATGTGATGGGTTTATCATGAAATGTCCTAATTATAATCATTGCCCCTTTCTCATAGTTTAATGTTTTAAGAATAAATTCAATGATGCTTGAGTTGGTTTCATGAGTTTAAAATTGAGATATACTTTTCATATATATTATTTTATAATTTTTCTAAATGATTTATTAAATAATTCGGGTTTTGTGATCCTAGTTTTGAAAATGTGATTAGCCGCACATGTTTTTTGTGGACCTCGTTTTTTCTTGCGCATTATTCATGTTGCACACTCTAATTGTTTTAATAAATATGTTTGTTGTCTCTTTAAAACGTTTAGTGAGTTATTTTGGTGTTGCATGTTTTTTTAACAATTCATGGTTTTTAATGTGGTGTAGTATATAGTGTCAATGGTTCGAGTTATGTTTTGAAAACGTTTCAAGGTGGTTAATTCACGTGGTTTTCTCATTTTTGTTTTTTTAATTCTATATTTTTGTGATTTTATTTATTGTTCATTTATTTCAGCATGTTTGCAAGGTAACCCCATGATATTGTGATCATCAGCTTGCATGTGCTTGCACACCCACTCAAGGAGTGTCGCGCCATCGTTATTGGACTGCTTGTTGAGGTAGTTTCCCCACTAATTTCACCTTTAAAATTATATTTTATTTATTGCATGATATTTTTATTAATTTTAATAAATATGAATTGATATATGATAAATAATTCTTAAAATATTATTTGGTTCAAAAACTGGAATTTATATTATACATGACTCATGAAATATTTTATTGATGAACAGATACTCAGTCGTTAATGAATGATTGTTTGTCCTTTAAAAAATTCACAGAATTGCAATTCTAGTTTTTGATTAAATGATAAATTATTTATTCTGAAGCATGAATGATTTTTTTTGGTTTTTCCTGAGAAATGAAGGTTCTATTTAAAATTGGTGAAGTCTCATTTGGCACTTTAATAAAAATGAATTATTTTGGAAAAAACAACTTTTGGGTGACTCAGGGGTGATCTTTGGGGTACGTCGATTGTGTGAGTTGTGTGTGATATCTGTGCTTCTTGATTTAATTTTCTGACTCACCCCTTTCCCTTTTATTATTCATATTGACATGGGATCCTAGAATAGTGAGTGAATCTTCTGAGAACAATTGCTGCACTAGTTTAGATTACACACTGGCTAGTGGCCCCATTACAGGGAAATATTGAGTTATTGCTCCTATCGGGATTGGTCCCCTCGGTTAGGCCATAAAGGGTTATACCAAGGGTATGGGTGTTATGACGTTATCGAGTTAGATAATGCCTTCATGATGAGTCACATGTATAGTAAATTCTGGATTGTTCATGAGCTCCAAGGTTCATCCGATGTTTACTTTAGTGTTTATTTGTTTGTGGTGGACGATTGGGAGGTCTAGTTCAATTGCTATCTCATGTGCACCACTTTTCCAATTTCCCATGGTGTGTGTTGTGTGATTTTTTTGGTTTCCCTTTTGGTTAATAACTAAAGTTTGGATTTCTAATTTGTTCGTAGAAAATGTTTTAAAATGAAATGTACCTATTCCTTTCAAAAATTAAACATGTTTTTTAATTTAACAGGGGAAGTGGACTGATACTTTTTGTAAAACTAATGTGTTTGTAGAAACTAATAATTTACAAAATTTAGTTCAAACCTGAAATTGGTAACCTCTTTATTTAAAGGTAGTGGATTGGGAATAGTATGTCGGGCACGCCTAATGGGTTTTAATACACATGCATATATTTTTTTCCTGTTTTTAGTTTTGCTGCATGTTTGGCACAAACTCACTCGTTGTGGGTGAGAGTTGCTTGTGGGTTATTGAAAGTCTCTCGGAGTCGTGAGGAGTTTTTGTCTAGACCAGGTTAGTGTGTTTTGTTGGTCGTTCTTCATTTTTAGGGTCATTTATTCACTTTGTGTTGTTCTACTTTTCTACTGCTCTATTAATTTTTATTGTGAAAAATTGTTCCCACGTGTCCTCTATTGACGTCTGGGCACTTGTCGCCAGACCAAGAGTATGGAGAACACCTCTTGGGTCATGTCGGGACCGACTCAAGTGATCGATTCAGGGTCGACCCAGGTTGGTTCATGACATTGAGTCTTACATTTTATTATGCAACAATTCATTTTTATAAGGTTTTTCCAACACCCATTTTAAATATGTTTTTATTTGAAATTATATTTATCTTAAATATCTATATAATTTATATCATTTATGTTATTCAAATGTAATATATATACCATTTTTACATAAAGGAATTAATTTTAATGTTATTTTCCTTATTGGGGAAATATTGATAAATCTATATATTTTATTCAATACAAACATTTTATTTTAAGTCACCTTTTTTACTAATTAAATAGATAATTAGATAACTGAGGTATGATTTAGACTAGAAAACATAAGTGGGTCATGGATGTATATTTATACTCGACACATCATAAGTCTAATGACATGCACTAGTTATTCTAACATTAAATAGGTTTTTATGAGTACACTAAATAATCGTATAAATGGTATTGAAGGTAGTGGATCATGTTCATGATACATTTTGTCTAATAATTAATAATTTGCTTCATTCGTCATTATATTATTAATATCTTGAAATTTTCAACATGAAAAAAAATATATGGATGAATTTCATTCATAGTTTATTGATTAAAAATAATTTTTTTTCAATTATTACCTTCTGATATTATTTTTTCCTTATACATTTATGTATATTGCATATTTTGTAAAATAAATACCTTTCATGTTAATTATTATAATTGATTCACTATTCATTTAGATGTATTTAACCCTTACCGATCATTTCTTTATATCCTTATTTTTTTATCACCCCATGTTATGTAGAAGAGATTGTTGAATGAGGAAATATAATAATTTAAAGCCCCATATATAGTCTACTAGGGTCAGTGATTTGGTATTTGGTATTATATGAGGTTTAGTAGAAAACATGGGAATGAGATTTAGAAATACATTGACTATAGTATGGATGCCAATGATTTAATTTAGAAATATTCCCTAATAAATCATGTTAATTATTTAGATATTAGTTATACCTAAATTTTCAATCACTATTTTTGAAATTATACATTTTGTATCATATTGTAATGATAGTGAATGATTTTTTTGTGAAATGGAACCTAATAGAAAGAATATAATATCTACCCATGATCATTATCCAATGAGTAAGAATTATCATTCTTCTGATGGGTTTAACATAAAGTATACATGGTGACTACTCTCCCAAACATTAATATCATTTTAATTCATAGTATCATGTGCTATGATGATTTAAAAAAAATTATTCAAGTCCTATTTATTTAGGGGGAAGAAAGAGAACCAACGGAAGAAAAAGAAAACATAGATAATTGGAATAAGGAGAATAAAGGCATTTACACATATGATATTTATTAATGGAAAATCCTTTTAATATAATTAAATGAAAAAGAATTTTGTTTAATGTGTGGGGAAATAATCAACTATTTTCATGATTTCAAGGGTATGAAATAATTTTCTAGCGTGTAATGTTTCCATTATACAGATATGGGGTAGTAAATGAATTAATTCTAAAGCATCAAAGGAATATACCTAAAAATAATGGATCAGGGCTAGTATTATGTTATTTATATAGATGGCATGTAATTGTTAGTGTTCTTTTTTATTAGGATCCAAGATATTAGACATGAATACGGATACATATAATTATTTTACTATAGTAAAATTTTCATTATGGATTCGGAGGCATGTGATGAATAGTACTGGTAACCAAGAGAAGTGATTTTGTGGATTTTTGATCATTTTAAAAACAAAATATTTAAATATATATATATATATATATTAAATTCTGTGATAATAATGATAAAGTGGTGTTTATTGGATAGTATTAGTGCCAAAGAAGAATTTATGTAATTTAATGTTTTATGTGCCCTTTATTATTACCACTTGAATTTTCGAATTAATGACATATATTAAATAAACCTGAGATTTTTTGGAACTATGAATCCATTAATCATGGTTTTATGTTGATAATTTTTTTAAAATATCTGGTATCTGACATTTGGATTTATATTTGATTGTTTGGGTATATTATCTTAAATTAATTTCTCAAATATATTAACCTCGTTTATAGTATTTATTATATTTTTATTTGGAAATACATATGTTGTGTGAGTAATAATAATTATTAAATATGGATGAATTAGGATTAAATTTGTATATTATTGTATATTATTTACATGTGAAAACCATTTTTGTTTCACTAAATTTTTAGGGGATAACAGAATGAATTGTGGATCATATAATTGGTTAAAGTTATTGAAGAATAAAAAAAATTAAACATCAATTTCCTAGATTAACCGATGATGTGAACATATATTGATGCACAAATAAAGGATACGATAATGATGTGAAATGAAATCAGGTATGCTTTCTCAAGTGTTCATATATATAGTAAAAGAAGCACTAAACTCTTGAAAATAGATTTTCAAAAAAAAAACATTATCTGTTAACATTTCATTTTCTGAAATCAATTGTATTTTAACCAATCAAGGATTTACTATTTTTTATGGTTGATTTTCTAATTCCAATGTTCCCTAACACTTCACATTAGAACATGATGGATAGGTTTATCTTCCATTTCCACATTTATACTTACCACAAATGACCTCATGTTCAAATTATATGTTTTTTAGTGACCCTAACCAAATTATTTCCCTGTTATTATGAGAATATATTTTTACCCTATAAATGATGTTTTTTTCCTCAAATAAAATTTCATTTATGAAAAATTCATTTTGAATGTGAAGTTTCATATTTTTAGGACGTAATTTGTTGATTGAGAGGGGAATGTAACACCCCTAGACTATATGGATGTTTTTATTAAATTAAATATTTTATAATTTACATTTCACAAAACACCCAACTATAATGAATAATAAAATATTATTATTTGATCATTATATCCTAGACACTACATTTTAAGGGAATGAATAGTATTTAGAACAATATGGAATATATAGTTGTCAAAATAATTGTTAATGTGATAATTATTTACTCTTAGTGATTGATATTAAGGAAATTTTAATATTATATACTCATTAAAATATTATTCATTTCATCTAAAATATTCTATCTTCATAAGATATGAACAAATCTAATTTTACGCACAAAAACATTATTATTATAGATGTAGTTTTGCATCCATGTAATTGAGAACATGTTTGAAAAATATATTTACAAACATTTATGTATTGTATTTGATAAAATGAGCATAATTTTAAAAATTTATATTTCCAAATAATTATAGGGTTATCTATTTGATTTTTTCTGAAAATATTTATTTTCTATGGAATAGTAAAAATACTAATTTCTATAAAACAAGAAATGTCCATTTTACTAAAAATTTATATTATAAATAAATGTTGTTATTAATGTAAAAGTATTAATAATTTGGTTTATAATATATTATTAATTTCATTATATTATTCCTTATAATTTATTTTGGTATATTTAAAATTTTTCGATTAAAAATGCATTTTTCAATGAAACTGTCTTTCATTATGTTTTTCATTATTAATTTTAAAGGAAATATTGATACATAAAAGAATTCAAATTTAAAAATGAGTTTAATATTTGGGATAATAATTTATATATTTATGAACCATTTACCATTGATTTTTTACGAATATGAATAATTACCTTTGTATTTTTGGTTACCACAGTAAATGGTAAATTAGGAAATTTAGGTTAAAAATGAAATGAGAAGTAATTAATATTGACCATAGAAAATTCCCAAATATTATATGATTAACTTCTAATGTTCATAATAAATTAATATTATTCTATATGACCATTTATAACCATTCATTATAGGAAAAGATCTTTATAATAATTCATTTTTAGAAAAGTTGGAGATGTCCCCTTCATATTTTTAATAACAATAACAGTTTTAATAAGGTGATATCTATAAGGTATATTTGACTATAAATTGTCGACAAGAAATATAAAGATATAATATTCATTTTAGTAATTTATTTTAAATTTTTACTAAATAAACACATAGATATAATTATTTCACAACAGTGATGCAATAATTATTTTATTAATTTAATCAACAAATAAATGATATTAAAATTTTAAATAAAATATAATTTTTTATAATTAATTTCCCTAAAATATTTCATATATTAATTTGGATAATTATGGATTTATTAAAAAAAATTGTGTAAATGTCATTGTATTATTTTTATGGAGGTTAAGGTATTGAATAGTTCATCAAATATACATAATGAATATTTTATAGTAAAAAATATTTTATTAAATTCTTTAATTTTTGTTGAAAATTTATATTCAATGATACTATTTCTATAAGGACTAAAATTTACTAAATTACTCATTTATGAATCTACTATAACATTATAGTAACTATAATAATCCTCAAAGTGTAAAAATCCATGCTACTAAGAATAGAGTTAAAGTTGATAAATATGGTTTAAAAAAATATATATTGGCATAACCATGACATAATCTTGTA
Organism: Viscum album; assembly: GCA_963277665.1. Lineage (NCBI taxonomy): Eukaryota > Viridiplantae > Streptophyta > Magnoliopsida > Santalales > Viscaceae > Viscum > Viscum album. Next base: position 986,537,793 of record OY728165.1, on the reverse strand, counting down.
CAAAACATTTATTAAAAAAAATAAATTCATGTATTATCACCTTATTCTTTAATTTTATTTATTTAATTGACACTTCTCTATGAAAATATCTTTTATATTATTGAAATCAATGATAGTTACAAAATGTCACTCCATTTGTATTAAATATATTATATGTGTTCAGATTTAGAAAAAAATGATATAAATGTACATAAATGTCTATATATATACTTATTTTAATTGAATAATTTTTTTTTATAATTTTTAGACGTTATATATTGACCTTAAAAACATGATAAATGAAAATAAAATATTTATTTAATCAAACAAAAAAATTAATTTAAAAATAATAATTTTGATATAATTTGAATAATTTAATTACTGGAAAAAAAAATTATTGAATGATATGAAATATTATATTTGTTTTATAAAATTCTGTTAGAGTTCCCATTTTTTCGTCACATATTATAATTTAAAGTAATTGAGTTTTTCAAAATTATCATGAACTATAATTTGATAAAATATTATTTATGTAATAAAATTAAAATTGTTGAAAATCTTATAATAAATATTTCTAATTTAATATAGTAATAATTATAATATATTTTCCACTTATGAGTCAATTTTCCATTTATATTATCCTTTTTAACCATTTATTTTATAAATATCAGTTTTTATAATTGAGGTAAAAAATAACTGACCAAGTGTAAATCAAAAGAATATTGATTCAAATGACACAATAAATTGGTTATTTATATTTTATGAGGTTCTTAAAACCCTATCATGTCGTAATTTAATACTTCTTTCCATTTTGATTAATTTTTTATAAGCAACTGTTGTAATTAAATATTTTTTAGGAAAATCCTAAGGTACCCCATTCCTCAGTTATAAAAGAGTACCTCCTACCTCATTTAATCACACCACCATGATTTTTATAGATCAAAATATTAATACCCATTTATTTACCCAATATCCATTTACATATTTTAGAGGTTCTTGTACTTCTTAATGTTTTACCCTAGGCCACTTAGTATAATTTAAAATGGAAGTCCGCCGAAGAAGAGGTGATCATCGTTATAGATTATTTTAGGATTATTTCATTTCATACATCCACATCTTGAATTTTTTTATTATAAATTATTATGTAAAAAATTTCCTATTTTGTAATATTAAATTATTATAATGGTACAAAAATATTTCATATTTTATATATCCTTTGAAATAATAATGAATTATTTGGGTGTATGTATGACTTACCATCTAGACACCATGGTGTACTTTTGTTCATATCCCCATTACATGGATGGGTATAATGATGGATGTAATATATAAATATATGAAAATTATTACATTATATTTATTATATAAAAATTAATATATCTCCTACTTCCAAACCATTCACTCATTAATCGAATGATATCATCACATGTGTGTTTGTAGATCCTACCTTCTACACAATGCGATGTGATTTATTTTTATTAAACCCCATTAATGAATGATTAAAAAATAGTATATAATGAATAATATGATATATGTTAACATGATATAATTCTAATAATGATGAAACTATATACTATGATAATAACCATGACTTACACAAAAAATCTTCTTTTGGAAAATGAAGCAGTTAACACTCGAAAAATGGGTAATAACAAAATTATTATTAACAAATGGGTACTAAGATGATATATGGTGATCATATATTATAAAATAAATATTGTTATTATTCATTTATAAAATAATTAAATTTGTCAAACCATTAGTACATATATTAAATCAAATTCATTCAAAGCGCACATTAATGTTTCACCATCTCACTTTTATTTCTGTGAGATATTTCATATTAAAAAATTATAATTTTTTCATTGTGTGATACACCTTTTTTATATCATATAATGAATGTATTTTTCGCATGGTAATTAAATTTATGTCGAATATTATTTTTTTATGGGGCATACAATTTGACCTTACCCAAAGTTGTAAGGGATTTATTTCCTAAATTTTATTCATTTTGTTAAACATATATTTTATTGATCATGTCGTAATAGTCTTTTGTGTTAAATGACATGTGATAATATTATTTTTTATATTAAATTTTTATGTATATTTATATGGGATGAACATAATATTTTCATTTTAATTATTAAATTTTTTTAGGGACTTCGTCTAAATTTCCATATAATCGAGACTTACATGTAATTGTGTATGTAATTATTTTTATGTGGTGTATCTACTATATATTTCCAATAAGATTCAATTTGAAGCTGTATTTTTTAAAAATATTTTTATTATTCTTATAATGAATATTGTTATTTCCTAAATGGTATACCATTTTTATACATGGTGTTTACATTGAATGTTATTTTATTAATAAGGAAATATTGATAAATACCTATATTTATAAAATTATGATATTTTATGGTAAGGAAAATTGTTTATTAATTAAATCATGGATTGATATATAAATAATAAATTGTACTAGAAGACACAGCTGGGGTCAGGTTATAGATATTCCCTTGAGTTATAATATGTTTCATTAGAATGTCATGTTAAGATAACATTAATAGGGTTCATACCTATATATTAAACATCTTGGTAGTGGTACTGATAGTAGTGGTTTATGTTCTAGATACACAAAATACAATAATTAATAACTTCCTTCATTAAGAATTCATTTATTTTAATTGAAAATAAATTCTGTATAAATAAATTGATTAATAAATTTCATTCATATATTGTTTATTAAACAACATGTGTTTTCAGTTATTTACTTTTACATATTAAATTTTCATTAACCAGTCATGTAAATGGAATGTGTGATGAGTAAATTACCTTGAAATATTAATTATGATCAAATATTAAATATTTATTCCACATTATAGAACCCATACTAAGACTTTGATATCACCCATATATTTTTTCATTCACAATATTATGAAGAGGGGGCCTTGGACTGATTTTTCAATGATTATGATCGTTTAATTTTAGTATCTATTATTTCTTATTTACTATTTTTAATATATTATGGGTATCATTTATGTATATAGTTTTCAAAACAGCTAATCTATTTAGTCCTTAATGATTTGATTCATGGGAATCAGGCCAATGTAATAATGTAAGGCACCAGATCTGCCGTATTGGGGTTGGAGACATCGTAGTTTATGATTGGTATGTAATTTTATTATATTACAATGTCACAGGACACCATAATATGGTTGGGTTTTTGAATAAGGTTTTTCGATTAATTATTAATTTTTGAAACATATCCCTTTATACATTATTCCTTATGATATTATTCCCCCACTGATAGGATCATGATAAATTCTATCAGTACTTATAATTTTAAATACACTCGTATAAAAAATGTAAATTCAAGGCAGGTGGTGATTTTAATTGGATAACTTATAATTGTATAGTACAACATAAATAAATTATTTATTTATACCATGTTCTAAAAACCACATTATCTAATTTCGTGCATTTATAGATTATTTTGGTGAGTTCACTCTGAAAAAAATGATCACATCATATACAAGTTTTAATGAAAATATCAGAGCCTCCCAATGATCAATTCATATTAATGGTTTAGTGATATATCACTTCATCCCATGGGCCACTACCCCTTACTCTCATTTATTCACTACATTAATAAAGTTATCAGTTTATAAACATACATGTATCTTCTCAGTTTATGTATATTAATGTCTCATAAAAATATACAAAAAACCTACATCATCTAAATGTATTATTAAATATATAATGAAATCAAAAAGATGATCTTTATTCCCTATATAGATATTAATAAGCCTATGTGATGTGGGTTCATTAATTTATTTATAGTACAAAATCATACAATAAATAAATTCACATATAATAATTAATAAAAATTATTATATTCCCAATAATCATCAATGAATAGGACACCCAATTCTTGAACCTAGGAAACTAATGTTTTAAATAATATACAATAAATTAAATGTGTAATATTTACATATAAGAATAAAATACTCTTCTTCATCCCCATACAACATGAACATCAAATTAATACCAAGCTATTATGACACTAATATCCAATTATGTATATTTCCAATTATATTATTTTTTCTATCTTCTTATTATTAGATCAAAAAGAGCAACTATTTAATTTTTTAAAACACTATTCTTCATTTTATTCTAGAATACTTTCTATATTCTACGTGTGCCCTCAAATATAATTAAATATTTATATAGCATTGTTTTTTAATACAAAAAATTATATTAAAACAAATTCAACAATATTACCTCACAACATATATATCAACATTTAGATTATCATTCATTTTATCTAAACATTTTATATTTAAAATATTACCCTTTTTATGTTAGAATAACTAATAAATTTCTTATAAAAGGCCGCATCAACAATGATATTTGAAAAAATTCAAGGTTTTAAGAATGACACTCGGTTCTTGGACAAATCTTGTTTCTTTTTAATATTATTATTTATTCTTTTAATGTTCCATGGAATATACCATGTTTTTCGTTGTGAGGCACAATGATTTTATATAGATATGAAATATCATCAGGTCATTTTATTTAGTGAAAAAAATTAATTTTTAGTGTAGACCTCATTCCCCCTACTAGTTCTATTGTATAAAAAATAAAAGGTGAAACATCTTATATGAATACAAAATATACAATTTCCATAATTTATATGATTTGTTGAATTCATAAACTAAATAGTGTCAGTGTCACATACCAGCCTATGTCGACCCAGAACAAGTCAGCAATGCCAGCCCGCGACAAGTCCCAATAGGTATCCCCAGTCCTACCAGGATGGTGACTAGCACTAAGGGAATGAATAGAGTATACAAGGAATTATTTATCTTAAATAAATACATTCAAACAGACAGTGGAATGAAGTGGTCAGCCTAAAATACATTCACCAAATAATTAATCTAAATATTATTTTTAAGAGAAACTTGAGTTACAACTAAACCAACAACAAATTTGACCAAACATGATAACAAAAAAACTCCATGTTATTCTATTATTCACTCTCCAACAAAATGATCACATGTTTCCCATAGCGATCTATCTGAAGCTGAAACATGCACAAGGGTTAAAAACAGAAGAAGACTAATGGTGTGAGTATTAAACCTCATTAGGTTAGCCAGATATTCTATTCCAAATTCACTTACTTAAAAAAAGGAAAATAAATTTATAGTTCTAAATACACGATGTAATGGTATGTTTTCCAAATCCAGATTCATGCTATAAAAAATTACAAGACAAAAACTTTCATGTTTTATAAAAAATAATTATAGTAACAATGTCCATAGAGGTGAAACAACAAAATGAAAATATTTTTTAAGAGGGAATATTTAAAGAATGTTTAATTTAAAATATATCACAAAAACTACTGAATTTACAATCCAAACACTCCATTTGTCGATGGTGAGTGCAAAATATCCAATGAGAACAAGTCACGGGAACACGCCTAAGAACTAGTTAGTTGTGAGCCCCGGGTACCTCATATATTGGTGAAGGTAACCATAATTATTATATGTTCGTGTGAACAAGATCCACTAGTAGATATCATACCCATAACGTATTGGTCCCCCATCATCGTTATCATTATATATTAGATAGTGTTGTCATCCTCAAACTTGTTATGTGAAAAAGGTGCCAAAACCCACAGGATCACTAGCATACTAGTACATATACGCCAACCTAGATACCCGAGATTAACTATAGTGCTCAATCAAGTTACACATATTATGAAATATAATTTCCACAAGAAAATTAAATTCCAAAACCATAAAAACTAATAAAAATCCCACAAGCATGATTCACACATCTTTCAGAGACAATAAACCACTTAAAATCATCATTAAACAATTTCAATGAGTGTAATGATGAATTACACATAAAATCATTCAAAAACACTCTTTTAGCGATTAAAGAAAAAAAACATACCGAAACATATTTCACAGCCATAAGAACCATTAATAAAATAATTTCATATACAATAAAACAATATAAATTGATGCACCATAGTATATACTTGTAAAACACTCAATTTTAAGTTTTTTAGGAAAGGCTTAATGAACTATTAAACATTTTTACCAGACAAACGTTTATCAAATACATAATTACCAAATTGAAAAATAATGCGAGAAAAAAAAAATTTAATATTCAAATCATTTTAACCACCTCGAAAATAGTTGTATTTCATTTCCATTACACAACCCTTTTTATAAAATACCGATATGGGCCTTCCATTAGAATCATATGGAAAAATACCTTTAAACTAATACACCTTCATTATAAAAACAAATAGCTTCTTGGAATGAACATAAGTAACCTATTATTTTTTTCTCCAAATTTGATGATAATGACAATAAAATCTTTTTAAACCACACTCGACACATAAAATCCAATTGGAAAACATACCAAACACATGGCATGCATTTTGTTAAGAACAATTCATTTTAGGAACTTTAAAAGGAGTAAAACGACAATTACATGACATTAATTTCATAAAGATAATGAAACATATTCCAAATATCACAAACCTCGTGATAAAGATAACAAATCATTTGAAGAACCACGCGGTGTGCACCATTTTAACGAAACTAAACCACTTTACAAAATCCTTTCTTTTTACCTATACATGGACCACAAAAAAATTATCTAAAGTATAAATAAAAATTTTCATAATATGAGGAACACGAAGAGATAATTAAATTAATGGATCTTAATTAAAATGGTCCTCTGAAATGGGAAGCCAACCTTAATTCCTTAGTATAATGGAAACACACAACTGGAATCACGCACTGTGGGTATATAAACCCTACAACTATAAAGGACATCACTAAAATATAATCAGACCAATAAAAAATAATTCCAGAAAAATAAACTAGGCCTTTCATGACTAGGGGTAATAAATAACCGTGATATATTTGATGTATGAGAAAGAAGGAGGTGAAAGTAGTATAAATATATCCATGGAAACGAGAATAATATTCACATTACCTTATATCTACTCCCATTGTGTAATGGGAAGGGATTGAAATGTCTTGGAGAGTATCCAATGGTCCAGAAGAAACATGTTCTGAATATTTGAGGAGAATTTGTATGAATTAAATGATTTATTAATGAGAAAAATTACCTTTGGAAAATATAGATGATTTGAAAAACAATGAAAGGGTTTTCCCTACACTGTGATTAATCTGAGATCCAAAGAGGGAAAATGGGACATGGGGGTGCATCTAGGTGTTTTAAGCTATAGGCCGAGGTGGAAACACCAAAAATTATAAAACATTTATTATTATATAATATTGAAAAATTATATTATTTAAACTGGAAGTGGGCTCATGGGCTGGCCCAATATGTGAATAAAAAACCCAAATTCATCAAGATTAGGATTTTTGAAGGGGTCCAAAAGGGTATGGTGGTTTTAATATGTTAGCGTAGGATAAGTGTGAAGTGTAATGATTGAAAAATGAATAAAAATTAAAGAGTTATAAAATAAAAAAATTGGTTTTTAAATCTTCCAATGTTCTCGCGGTTGGCCCTAATAATGATTTAACCACCCTTTTCTCCAAAACAACCAAACTTGCTATGGGGCACCCATTGATGGATGAGTAGAAATATATGAAAGTTAAAAATACAAATATAATCTCACCCAAAACAAAAGAAATGTATTGGTATTTCTAATGAACAATTTCAAAACAAATATATGAAAATAAAAAATTTAGTCTGTGACAATTCACTCCACCATTAATGCTTTTCGCCCCCAGAAATCAATAAAAATTTATAGTTGAAAGAAAAAATATTATGTATTCCTTATCAACATGATACATCCATTAAAAACAAGAAAATATCATTTATAATCACTGGAACATAATCCACTTCTCAAAACAAAACACCAAGTCACAACCACTTCATGAGAATCAACGGAAAGATCAAGCCACCATCTCCATAACCAAGCCAAGAACCAGATTGTTGGGACTTCTCCTGATGAACCCAATGATCCCCCAAATGAAAGTCCACCCACTATATACATTTACTTGGGGGAGTCTTGAATATGAACCCCACCATTAAATAATAACTATTATCCAACAAATCCCTAAATGAAATATCTTCAAGGCCAGCAATGGGTCTCCCCACCATTAAAGGCCAACTAGAAATTGACAAAAAAGAATTCAACATGAACTAGAATTGGGCCTCACATTATAAAATCCAAAAAATGTCTCCCATGATAACCTACAAACCCAAGTTAATATGGTTATAAATTGAACAATTAAACTACTAATTCCCAAATGGATGGTAAATGAATCGGGCCATCAATTTTGGCACAGATCAGAACCCCCACCACTTGGGGAGATAATGGATGGGGACCCAATCATTGGGCCAGTGAAACAGAAATAGAAATAGAGGATATGCCGAAAACTTCCCATATAAGAACATGTAATACCATGACCACACCAGATTCGCATTTTCAGTCTACACAAGTACATTTATCGAAAACCAGCATTTGAAGAAGGCATACCCATAGACACTACGTTAGGGGTAAGTACTACATCATCGTTGTGACAAGCGGAAATCCACGGTTATGAGGAACCACAATATAGGCATAGAAACTAACATACCATAATGGTGGATGAAAGAGCTTAGTCAAACTCCCCACACCTCTCGTAATTTCATGACTATGTAAAAATCATATCTCTGATGCCTATATCTGGAGCACTAATGTTTGAAGAAACTACTACGCCGCAGTTAGGAGCTATGAATCACATCAGCTCATGAAATACACTATATCAAACAAAACAACAATACCTAAAAGATACTGATGGATACGAAACACAATTCAAACTTACTTAGAATGTGGAGTGAAATGAACAAGGAACATAGTGAAACACACCAACAATCACCAAATAAAACCTATAAAATTGATAGAATCATTATAATGGAAAGGTACTATTAATTGTTCCCAAACAACTAAATATTTCAATGAATGTGATATTGAATTTTTTCAAGAGTAGGATCTAGCTTGTGAAACTTATGAAAGAATATTTAGGTTGTTCAACTGTAAATATTTCCAATATATAACTATCATTGGCCACAACACAAAATTCAACACATATTTAGAATCCCACTAAACATTCATCCAAAACTGAGCCACTAATAATAACCCATCTCAAGAAACAATAACTGTATGACTTCCAGATCACAATTTAGCATAATAAATAAACAACAATCTAATACATAGAAAAAAAAGAAGCCGTATAACTATCAGTTTATAAACAAATGAAACAATTTTTCAGCTCAAAACACTTTTGAAAAACAAACTAACCTGGTGGTTTTCAACATTCACCAATTTTTTTCATCATGTGAAACTCATATGAACATTTCCATGCCTTCCTAGGAACCCAAACACCATTCCACATAAGTCATCCTTCCAGATAACAATAAAAAAGACGCATGTGAGTACCCATGAAAATACCAATGGCTAAAAAATGTAAAATCATACAAAAAATCATGTACCTTCCAATAGAACACTAACCACCATATAAAAAACAATTTTCTGATTTCAAAAAAACAAACCACACTTCATCAAGAACAATTTTTTTTCAAATACCTACACCTTTTAATTTTTGACAACATTTTAAATAACCAACTTCTCCAAAAAACAACTTATCATTTTCAATAATTTAACATGGTATCTTTTCATAATCTGGTGGCCATTGAGATCAATACAATTTCTAAGAAAACATTCATCGCTCAAAACCAATTCCCAAAACATATTCATCAGATTCAAACACTTTTCGTCTTCCCAAAACACACCATTTAATACAATGATTCGGAATATCCTTAAAAAGATTAATACTTTTAGAAAAATTAATTTCATCAGACCACATGTTTAGAATTGGGAATATCCAATCCCGTTAAATCATTTCCACTTCCACCCCAAACATTGTTTCACAAAATAAACAACCATAAAACCCATTATTATATTTAATTTTTTAAAACCCCTTTTCTACTTTACAAAAACCAACTATTCCTTAAAACCCATTTTTACAATTCTCATTCAAGGATTTTCAAAACCAAATTCCAAATTCATGAAAATTCCAGGAAACCAAAAAAAGGAACTAGTGTCATTGGGTGACATGACCATATAGTTGGAGGCCAATTGTCAAACACACCACCAACAAATAGAGTATTATTAGGACCATTCCACAATGTACCCATTTCTTGCTTGGACTGGAAAGATCATGTATAAAATTAGTCTTCTACCCTTTTCATATCCCAACATCAAACAATAAACAGAACCAAAGACACTAATTAAACTGAACATCCCATGGACAGCTGAGGTATAGAACGAGAAAATATTCACGATGCTCATCCAGAAACTACTCCTCATGTCCCAAAAATTCTACTCCATCTACCTTGGAATCCCCAAATAAAATTGGACATTATGAGAAGAATTTTCAGCTAAGAGAATACCTCCTTTGTATCATTTTGTCTGGATCCATCCTGAGTCGAACCTGAACCTGTCACCTAGGCCTTCCTGTGAGAATTCCTGAGAGGTGTTCCTGATCATCCCGAGAGGGAGAATTGAATCTAGGGCATAAATAGAGTATAAAATGGAATTATTTCACCCAAATATAAACAATACAAAAACATTTGAACGAAATGGGAAGCCCAAAATACATTTATACAAAATTAAACCAAACATTATTTCTATATGAAACTGAAGGTACAACTAAACCAATAACTAAACTAACCAATCTGGGTATCCAAAAAACTACATGTGGCCCCACTGGTCACTCTCTGACATAATGATCACACATCTCCCATGGAAATCGAACTCAATCCGAAACATACACAAGGGATAAAACCAGAAGAAGACTATAGGCGTGAGTAATAAAACTCAATAGGTTATCCCGATATTATATTCACAATGAGAATCCATAAAAATAAATAAATCATAAATTTCATGTCTTAAATTCATGATGTAATGTTATGTTTTCAATATGAGGTACCATGCTATAAACAATTTACCAAAAAACACCATTCATGTTTTATAAATAATAATGCTACTAATAATTTTGTAATAGGTGAAACATCAAAATGAAAATAGTTTTTTAGAGTAATGATTTATAGAAGGTAAAATTATAAATAAATCACACATACTGCTGAATTTACCATCAAAACTCACTGTATGCAGACAGTGAGTACAAAATAGCCAATGATCACAAGCCATTGTAACACCCCTTGGCACTAGTTAGTTCTGATCTCTAGGTACCTCATGTATCATTAAATGTGACCTTAATAAATGTCTATTCTCGTTCACATCATCTACTAGTAGGGATCATTCCCTTATCCTAGTGTTCCCCCAACAACATCATCATTATTTTTTAGTTAGTTTTTTCATCCTCAAAATCTCTACGTGAAAGAGGGGCCAAACCACACGGGATGACTAGAAAACTATTGCACGTCCACCCACCTAGATACATGGGATTAACTTTAGTTCTCAATCAAGTTACGCATATTATCAAATACTCTTTACAAATAAAAAATTAATCACAATATAAAAAACACAATAAAATCCCACAAACATGCTTCAAATTTCATTCACGGAACAATATACATCTTATAATTTTCATAAAACAATTTCAATGGTTATAATTAGGCCTTACACATAAAAATAATTCAAAATCACTCTTTTAAGGAAAAACACATAAGAAAACTATAACCATCCATATATGGAAGCCTTAAAAAATTTATTAAAATCATTATAGGGACCGTTAAACCATTCCATTTGACTCAACATGCTATATACATGGAAAACACACATTCATCATTTTTTTAGGAAATGAAAAATGTGCCTTTAAAAATTTTATAAAAAGAAAAAATATTAAAAAATAAAAAATACCACATTTAATAAGTATGTGAGAACCCAAATGTTTATGATTTAAAACATTGGTAACCACATGGAAAATAATCAAAATGATTTTACTTTACCCAACCTTTTTTATAAAAGTTCCAAATAAGTCTTCCATTAGTAGCACATGTAAAAATACCTTAAAACTAACACAACTTATTTTTAAAAACAAAAAACATCTTGTAATCGACATAAGAAATACAATTAAAATTATTTTCCTACTTCCAATATGATTATAGATCCAAAAAAATCATTTCAAACCACACTCAACACAATAAAGCCAACTGGGAAACTTACCGATCACATGGCATGAATTTTATTTAACAAAAAATCATTTTATGCATTCGAAAAAGAATAAAACATCAATGAAATTTCATTAATTTATTCATGCTATTGAACAATTTTCATAATACAACAAACCAGGATAAGAAATTATGAAATCATTTGAACAATCACGCAGTGTAAACCATTTTAACAAAACTACAACACTTTACCAATCACAAGGTTTTAACCGCTACTTGGAACACCGAAAAAATTAAAGAGAGAATAAATTACAATATTCAGAGAATGATGATGATGAAAATAACATTAAATTTATTTATCTAAAATAAAAATTTCATGATCAGTGGGAATCCTACATCAAATAATTGACAGAATGGAAACACAGAACCGAAATCACCCACCATGGGTTTAAAAACACAAATACTATCAATGACATCCCTAAATGAATATAAAACCATAAAAATTCATTCCAAAACATATACCCCGGACTTTCATTACTTGGGGATAATAAATAACCATGAAATTTTTTAATGAGGAGGAAGAGGGAAGAGAGAGAAGAAATCTCATTGTGGAAACTAGAAAACTCATTGGATTCACTTATATTAACTCAAATATAGTAAAGTGAATGTTTTGAGACTTTTTGGAGAGTCTCATATGGTATGGAAGAAAATTTTAAATAATATTTGTGGAAAAAAGTACGAATTGAATGATTTAATAAGGAGACAAATTACCTTTGTAAAATATGGAAATTTGCGAAACATTGAGAAGTTTTCCCTTAATCTGCGACTAATATGTGTTATTAAGAGGGAAAATAGAACATGTAAGGTATTAATAGGTATTTCGGTCCGATAGGGATATATAATACCCATAAATTATAAAAAAATTGAATAATATATAAAAGGAACAATTTTTTTTTAAAAAAATTGGATATGGGCCCATGGGTTGGACCAATACCTTAATAAATTACAATAATTCAATGTACTTATGAACTTATAAGGGGTAAAAAGGATATTTTGGTTTTAATATGTCAGTTTATGACAATTGGGAAGTGGATTTATGGAGAAATCAATTAAAATTAATGATTTATAAATGAAACAATTTTTTTTCTAAATCATGAAATGAGCTCATGGTTGGACCAAATCATGACGTAACAATCCTTTTCTCCAAAACAACCAAACTAGATATGGGGAACCCCATCTAGAATTATTAGATATACATTGATGTTAAAAACTCAAATTTAATCTCACCAAAATCCCATGAAAAGGATCAATATTTCCATTGAACGTTATCAAAACCACGATATAAAAATTAAAAAAAAAGACGGGTGTGAGTGAAATAACATTGTTTATAGTTAACACATTCTTATTTATTATACATACATAACATTTGATGACTGGTGTGGACATTATCACATAATTTGTGAGAATAACTAATAACCTATACAATGCTATGCTATTTTTTTATCCTCTATGGTGAAGTCAAAATATTTCTCAACCATTTATAATAACACACTCTTTATCATAATGATCAATGTTCAGAGTGGTTATAATTTATACAATGTGAAACATAATCTTATATATGATAAAAATAAAAATACCTGATTATTATATATAAATCAACTTCTATCAGCATCTATACATTACCCAATCATTCATATCTTATCCATGACTAAAAGTCTCATTAACTTAAAAAAATTCATTCAATTCATACCACATTGAATTCTTAAATTATATAAATATATATTAAACATATAAAAATTAATAATTAATAAATATATTGGTTTCAAAATACCCTTAATCCAAACAAACTAGTTAGTTGTCAAAGTGTTATGATACTTTTTTCAAATGACTTCTTAATCATCCGACAATACTATTTCTTCAACTTATTCATCTATAAAACTCCTAAAACATTATTATAAAATCTAATACAACTTTATAGTTTTATCGTTATTCCAGCTTTTATTATTTTAATAAATATCACTTCTATAAAATATTACACCACCATGAGGAAGATATAATTACTCAACATATCAGAGACATTTATATATACTAAAAAATTATAGATTTTATTGAACTCTTATCTCTCCCCATATGAATTTAAAATGAACAAGTTCATGTTATGATTCTTCTTCCACATAGGAATATTCACCAAATTTTAGTCCCCATGGGTAAATGTTCATCCTCCACTATATATTAAAGAGAACTAATCCACATATGAATCATTAATAATTGATACATATAGATAATACATTCTTATCTTGTGTATTATTCTACAATGATATTAACATATATCGTATAGATATAATATTATAACATTGGTATCATTCTAAATAATAATTCATTTATTGACTAGTAAAAATTACCTAATTTATATATTCCATATATGAAATATCATTGAGTCACTATACAAATTATAAATTATTCATTAATAAATCATCTAACCAAATTAAGTAAAATTTTGGTGTTATAAATATGATAAAATGTTTACAAATGTTTTATCTCTATGTGCCTCACTATATTTTACACAACACTTTCCAATTGAAAAAATCAAATCATAGAACCCAATTCATCCTATGATCCAATAGATAACTATATATGGAGGGATACATTGTTATATTTTTAATATAACAAATTAATAGGCAATCATTCCCCCTATATAAATTAAGGGATAACTAATCTGACCATTATGATGATTTAATTGATCATGTTGGTAGTTATATGGGTGGATAACACCCCATATATAAAATTCATCCAAAAAAATAGGTCCAAATGTCGTGGGAAATATGGGGATATCAAATTAAAAATTTCTGATGAGTAATAAATTACGAATCACCCCAAAACCCCATCATCAAACATAGTTACGATGTTTAAGAATATCTCCACATCACCTTGATAAAACAATGGGATTGCTAACATTAAAACATCATTGTGATCTAAATTTAAAAATATAAAAGGTATACAATATATTTTATTGATAATTTTTATTAGATGAAAAATATGAATTTCATTGTGACATAAATTAGTGGCCTTACATTTTGGGACCTATGGAATATTTAATGACTTATCAAAATGTATAATATATTTTTCTTGAATTAGTCATCTCAATATCTCGAACAAGGTTCTATAGATGGGTAATAAAATAAAATAAGAACAAAATGTTAATACAGAAATTATAATTTAAAATAATAATGACAATAATAAATAAAATATTAATATCATAAATAATATAAAAATTAATATATAATACCATCACAGAAGGATTGATGTTGCTTCCCCCTCTATTTATTACGTTATATTTATTACCCTTGTCTAAATTTAAAAAATATTTTTTTATTTATTTATCTACACAATGTAAATGTGGGAATACCCTCTAATGAACATGGATTTCCCTCCACTGCTTCATTGATGGATGTCCTGATAGATAATAATCCACAACCACCAACACCAACTGACCACCTCTTGACGGACATCATCCTTGAAATGTTGGGCAACTGATCTTATCAGAATATTTACTCATAGAACTATATTCATGACGAGGTTCTCACATTTTTGTATGTCAATCATCTCAATATTAAACTACAAAAATATATTTACATTCACCTTCCACCTAAAATGTAAGCTTCCTTAACCATTTTTGTTTCCAAAAACACACATCACCACCAAAAACACAGAATCCTATTACTATCACCACCCACTTCCCAATAGTCTTACCCTCCCATATATTACTATTTGAACCTTCATTACCACAAATCCAATGTTTTTATAATGTCTTATAATTCATACCCACAACTTTTGAAAATATTGGATAAACGGGGATGTGAGGAGAGTGAGATATGAACTATAATGAGTTATCAACCTTTATTAATGTTTAAAAATGTTATCTCAATAAATAGAAAACATCGAACGTATTAATTATAACAAATATATAAAATTTTGAGAGGGAATAAAATCCAAAATATAGTATTTTCCACTTTTGAAGGGTATTATATAGTAATTATAATAACTAAAAAAATTCGTATAATGTGAAGAATGAATATTTATTTAATAACAGTTGAAATGAAGCATACATTACTGAGATACATGAAACAAAATACCCCACCTCAATAATGTATCACCATTACATTAATTTATCATCATTTCAGCTTTTCCTTTCATCAACATCACATAACTAAATCATCGATGTTAAAATATATTATATCTCAATCGTTTGACCTTATATATTGTCCTACCATGTTTGACTTCTCTCCTTTCATGTTATGTTATGTTTTTCCCATGTAATGATGATATCCCACGATAGTGTTTATAGTAGAAGAAATATTCATAGTAATTTTTAAATTAAATATTATTTAATTAATTAATTTAAATGATAGAAATATGATGAACCATATATAATAAATACAATTTAAACTATGTTTAAACCTCTCTTATTCTAAATCAACTTGGTTGGATACAATTGTGGGCTCAACATTAGTGTATGATATTAAATTTTAAATAAAAAGTAAATTTCATTTGAATACATGAAGATAGGATAAAAGTAATATTTTTTTATCTATATATTTTGATTAAGGCCCCAGGATTCCAATAATTCAGTGTCATATCATCTAATGAATAAACACCCAATATCAGAATCAAGAAGACCATAAAATAATTTTCATAAGGATATATTAGAAGGTAAAATTATGTTTATACCCCTTTAGAGGTCATGAGACTATAAAACTAAAAGTATAATTATGTCATAAAAAATACTCGTTCAATAAATCATCTCCAAATTAATTCTATTTATTTTACATATAGGATAGTAATAGAAAACATTAAAAATAAAAAACATTCCATGTGGTAAACTAGCTCTATCACATGCACCTTCATTACATATAGATCTACAAGACCAATACAAACTATGTAATAATAAAATATAGAAGCGAACCTCAAATTCATACAAAAATATTTATAATATCATTCCTATATCACTGATTGGACTATTTGAAATCAATAGTCAATTATTTAATAATATTTCAATGCCTTGGAAAATCCAACTTTTTTTTATCCTCATGGTTATCTTGTAACTCAAGACAAAATGAATCCATCAACCACCATCATTTTCCTTAGTAGGGTTGTTATAAAGTGACATATGTTCTAGGTTTCCCACTCCCCAATGTAAAAGATAATTATCATTTGATGTACTAAATGAACAACACATTCATTATGTAATCCAACATCAAGTTCTTCATATGATTTTTTTTACTAGCAACATATGTGCTTCAATGTAATATTCCCATATATAACCTCATTAATTTCTCAAAAAATTCTTTAATTAAAGGAATAGACACCCATATCCCATATTATAACACTATGGTGGTGTATGACTTATTTCTCATCCTCATTATCAATAAGAATCCTCTATGAATATTCTAATATCAAACACATTTGTTCCCAATATCATGGAGGGATAAATTTAAATAGCTATTCTCTTTAGTGAATGGTTTTACTAAGAACATCGAGTAGAAATTAAAAACATTTAAAATTACTCATTATAACATATATGTGTATTGGGTGGCCAACTAAACCACAATATGAAGTAGCTAGTTTATATTTTCAAATGAAAATTTTATTTTGGCACCAAAACCCTTGATAACACCTACTTAATTAATCAAAATACATAACATCCCTAGAAAAACACCTCCTCAGCAACACAAGAAGGGTTTATATGGGTTCTGTATGCTCAAAATGATCCTATTCAGTACCACACATAGGGTTATTATATACTTGGGTAGTCTTCATTAAGGAATATAATCCTTATTTTAATACATACCCCAAGAGAAGATGATTATCAACTTATTTATATGGGGGATCATATTCCCACCTTTATGGAAAACCATTGAGTTTTTTCACATGAGAATTTCTAGTCATAGAAAACTATAATATTTTTATAACCAATATGTGCCTCTCTCATATATATAATGATAGTGGACCCACCACCATATAATAATAGTATTCTAATGTTCGCAACATTTTTATGCCATATTAAGCGGTGAAATCGTCAAATAGGAAATATATACAATAAATCACATAATAATAGAAATAATTTCTTAATATTCTTGGAAAACTAGACACAATGATTAAATTAAAATTAAAATTTAATAAAACATAAATTATAAAAATTATATTCTTTGATAATTCCATTATACCACATAAATTATACCAATATATAAATAAAATCACCCACCTTGGAATCCTGGGGAAAAAATATAAGAAAGGGGTGATCTAAGAATCATAGTAAGGGTATGTGTACAGTTTAGGGTATCCTCATCAAATAAGCATAGAAAAATTTGGAATATTAAATAAAAAACACATTCCATTTATTCAATTACTTAAGAGTAATATGGTATGAATAAAGGATGATCATACAAGACATATAATTGATTAAATGAGAAAGATAATTGTCTAATGATATTATAAATAATAGAATAATCACATTGAAATAAATAATTTTTTTCATAATGCCAGTTTTCTTAATTTTGGACATCTGAAACTAACCATCGAGGCATCATCTAGGAAATCTAAAAATAATATCAAGGTATCTTCAATGAAATCATAATAAATGTGTAAATATATATCCATAAAATATATATTTTTCTTCATGATACATGAAATTGCTTTTGGGGGATCTATTAAGAAACAAGTTTCACATAATAACCCTAATTAATTCCTCATATAAATAAATAATACAACTGAATTAACATGAATTAGAAAATTCAATAACTTTTTATATTGGAGGAACTCGTCAAACAAATTATAAATAAATTCCCTTATACATGTAATCATAAAAAATTAGAAGAAATATGATGAATTATATCATTATAGTGCATCCTAAATATAATATTCAACAAAGGATATTTACTGATAATAAAATATATTAGATATATCAGAACAATATTTCTTTTTGAAATAACCCTTTTTTATTTTGAAAATAATTTCTAAAATATAATTTTTTTAATATAATAATGAAATTATTTTAATTTAAAATAAATGTGTCAAATTTTAGTTGAATAGTAAATTCATTGACGAATATCAGTGACGATAAATTATATTCATGTTGTATAAATACAAAATAGTTTTTCAATATTTAAAAACATAAAAAATTTACCTTCTTATGAAAATGTTAGGAATATTTTATAGAAAAACATTTTTAAAAAATAGAGAAATTATTAATATTACTTTGATTAATAGTTGGATAATTTGAAAATTATATTTTTATTTAAAAATATATTTTCATGTATGGGAAATATATTAAGTTTTGGGAAAAATAAATCAATCCCAAATAATGTTAATATTGTGATATAAACCCTTAAAACATGGGTATATTATTAATTGTAATTCCCATGAAAAATTTAATATCAAATTAAAAATTAATTCAATTATGATTGGGACAATAATGATAAAAAAATATAAAATGGGATATATATACACCATGGAAAATAAATACGATAAAAATAATTATAATTTCTCAAAAATGAAAATGTGGGATGACAATCCCTTAAAATGATCATTAGTTTGAAGTGGGGATAAATCAATTAGTCCATTATGTGTATCAAATTAAAATACACATAAATTAGTGTTGAATAAAAAACAAGATAATAATTATTCATTACCTACGTAATCATATAATTTAAATTGAAATGAATAAATAATAGTACCAAAGGAAAATAATTTTTGAGTTATGAAAATCATTACTACATGGTAATATTTAACTCAAATACTTTTGGATTATAATACTGAAATTAAATCCTAAAATACCATGAAATATGACATATTCATTATATTAAACTTAAAATGGGCTGTAAACAAACTATATAAAATAAATTGGGTGCGTAACATTTCAATATTCCTTCATGAAAGGAAATTGAGAAAAAATCCATTACCTTATGTCAGACGTTCCTTGTATGTTATTTTGATCTATTTTTTAAGAAATATTGATTATTTTTATTGAAATAAACATATATATAAATTTATATATGGTTTATTTATAACATTTTATTACCTATTTGATAGATCTTTTATAGTATTATCATTATTTCGTCTGTTAGTAGATTTGTTTTTCATTCATGTCTTGATTCAGTAGTTTTGGTCAATTTATATTTTTTAGGGTCACATTAAATCTAAAATATTATTCATCGTATAAATAAAATATATATTCAATATAAATATATATATTCTAAAATGACAGATATTGAAGAATGGATTTCATTGGCAATGGAGACAGTTTGACATACGTACTGATGAACTCTATTTTAATTTTATGATGGATGGAAGGAAATAATAGGAAAGAATAATTAATATTTATATAATATAAATTGTTTAATATATATCTTATATTTCAATCATTTTTATATATATAACAATATTTGAAAACTCGTGGTGATAATAATACATAACTATGTGGATATGGTAAGGAATACATATGCAAGAGCGATGTTTTTAGTTTTTTATTAGGTTAAAAAGGAGATGGAATATGATTATAATTTAATAAAAAAACATATAACAATATTTATAATATTATAGTGGTTATTATTTGATGTCTAAAGAATATTTATAGGAATTAGACGAACACAGTATTCCTGAAAGTGTTAGTAATGTTGGCTACCTCAAATTCTATGAATCCACATTAGATATATTCTTATGGGACCTACGACTAATATTCTGGAAGGTCTAGAATCTCAATAACATATATAAGTATGTTAATATAAGTAATTGAAAAAGGATTTGTTGATATATAGGACCGAATGATGTGAATATAGGTGAATTGAGGGGGTCCATTTTAAAGTTTAGGGAAGGGGAATTTTAGATATTAAAAAAATTAAATTAATATAAGTTATATATCACGTTTATATTGATAAATAATTATATTATAAGAATATAAGGTTTATATTAGTCTAAATAAATTGTTAAAGTATAATTTGTACCTATTTGATAAATGTTTTCATCCTTATCGTTTTATTTGTACCCTCGTTTACCCTTTTGAAAATCATCATACAATTAAAATTTTATTCTCAGTAAGGGTCAGTATTGTTACAATAAAATGAAAAAAGGCACAAAACTATTACATGATATATTTAAATTACATGATAAAATTACATTTGATGAATCTATGAATGATATGAGCTTTATAGCATTTAATTAAATATTATTTATTATAAAACATTTATAATTCCTTTTTTTAGAAAAATATTCATTAATTTGACTTTATTACGATAAATGTTAAACATTAATTTTGGAGATTTTTTTATTATATATATATTATGTAATTTACATACATATAATTCCGGAAACATGTTATTTATCTCAAATTATATAACTGTTAATATTTTAGATATGATTTATTTTATTTATCTATAATTTTAATAATTAGTCCATTACCGTTTTCTAATCATTTAATGAAAATAATTTTTCTATAAAAATATAAAAAAACTAACATGATTAAGTTGATTAAATTATATTTAAAAGCAATTATATAGTGTAAAATATCATCTACATAGTTGCGTATTAAAATCATTCTATTTATTAATATCAAGAGTGTTACATGTTTGACTTTTCTTGGAATAAAATACTATGAAGGACATAATCAAATCAAAATGAACATAAAATTCCATAAAACCAAGTTTAGGATGAGTATGGAATAAATTCAATCATATAATATGAATAATTTATGTTTTATATTTATTTTATAGTCCATTATATTAATGTTGTAAAATTAATTACATTATTTACAGATTATCAGGGTTTAAAAAATTAATAATGTTACAATTCATATTGGCTAAAAATAAAAGGTTGTGCATAATAAAATTGAACCTTCTGAATAAAAATATGGAAAAAATGTTTACAATTTAAAAATATTTAAGCGTAACAATTTAATTAAAAATTAAATCAAACGAATACAATGAAAACATTCATTCTAAAAAATCACATTTTAATATAAAAATATTTTTAATTGAAATTAAACCATAAAACTGATTATAATGAAATTAATTGTCCTATTTAAAATATTTTTTTAAATTAATTTTACTTGGAAAAATTTATAATAGAAAATATAACTTTTAAATTTATTGGAAAAATTACAATTTTCCATAAAAATCATAATTTTTCACTATTCACTAGAAAATAATAATTTTCAGCAAAATCTGGAACAATTTACCATAAGATAAATTTTATATGATTGCTAAAAAATTTATAGTAATTTTATAGAATTAAATTTATACATATTCCATAATTTAATTATAATATTTTCTCAATAAAAATATTTTTTAAGAAAATGTTTATATGAAGTATAGAATCCCTTTTCTGAAAATTTTGTACATAATTTATAAAAAGTCAAAAAATAATTTTCATGGAGTGGTCCCTTTTTATATACATATATTATAATTCTTTTAATACTATTAATCCCCACCAATTTAAGGGATAGTTTATAACATTCAAATATAAATAATATATCAAGATTTATTGATGCTCAGTGTTGTTTGTTGTATAAGCTATAATTCATATTATTATTTTAGAATATAGTGGTTGTGTTCGTTGGAAGATCCAAAATATATATAATATTTAATTAAAAAGAATCATACCATAAATTCACCGGTCAATGCAGCCCGCTTATGTGGGACACCTCGCTTACGTGGTCGGTGAGGCTGACCGCCAGTGCTGGTGCACTGGTAGGGAGTTTGGCAGACCACTTAAAAAACTCTGGTCATCATTTCATTGAGAGATCAAGGTTTGTGTCCTCCGTGGTGTTCCATATTCCCCGTAAGGATCCCAAACATTTCTGGCCATCATTTTGAGGGTGCAGTCACCACGAACTCACATGTGAACGTGCTTAGCCATTGTATGTGTCATTCTAGGGCCTCTTTGTTAGAGGTTTAAAGATGGGGGAGGATTAGAGATTTTCCATTCAATCATTCTATGCCCTGATTGGGACCCTGAATAAAATAACAGAAATAAATCACCCTCTATCATAACAAAAGAATCATAGATCATCCTGTTTATGGGTTGATCTGTGTTAATAGTTTTATGAAATGTATGGGGAAGAACATAAAATTAAATAAACATACCTCTTAATACGTCTGATTTTGCCACATTTTTCTGTGAGGGATTAAGACTTCGCGGTCACTTTCCGGCTTCAATCACTGAATTGTGTTGAAGATGATGATGTTATGCCGGTGTTCGGCATTCTTCATTGGTGTGGAAGTCCATATGTGGTTCTCCATATAATTCTCCAAATTTTTTATCTTTATTTCCACATTGCATCAAAAAAAATAAAACCGTGTTGTAGAGTTCTCATTATGATGTCACATCAAGTCCTTTCTATTTTTTATTTATGAAATAGTGTCACAATTATGCGTAATTATAGCATTTTTACTCTATTAGTTAATTAGCCATTAATAATTCTCATTAATTCACATTTCCCCAACCTCGTCGAAGCACCACACCATCGCCATCCACCACTCAACTATTATAATGAAAACAAAATAATTATTTTAAATTATTTTATTCTTTTTCTCAAAATTTATGAAAAATTTCATTTCTTATCAACACTTTCTAGCCGAAGTTAAGTCATTTCTAGGTGAACGATGGTGTCTTGAATTCAACAGTGCCCTCATATTTTTAAATATAGCATAAATTAAAAAAATATGAAATCACACTCACCCATTTACTAAACGTACCTTAATAAAATGTTCAAAATTATGTTTCATGCTCTTCCGACCATAGAATCACATGTCGTTGAATTTTATGGATTCAAAATAATTACATGTAAATAATAAAATTTACACTAAAATTATGAGATATTACATTCTCCCAAACATAGGGGTTTACATCCCTAAAAGACAAAACATCTAATAAAAAGATAGATTGGGGTACTGGTTACAAATCTAAGCCTCTCACTTCAACATGAACACATAGAGATTATTGTTCTGCCATAGGACATGCACTAAATGAATCAAATACCCATGTAGTACCCCCTCACGCCGGTCCTCTATCATCACTATGAACATTTCAAACATCTCCACATCATCAGCATCCATCTATCCCCAGTCGATGACATAGGATGGATCATGCATGTACCTCCTCAACTGCAACAGATTGAAAACATAGTACACCAGATGCATTTGTGTGGGAAGAACTATGCAGTACACCACCTCTCCAACTCTACTCAGGACTAGGAATGGTTCGATGAACCTCGGAGATAGATTTCCTCCACTACAAAATTTATGCAAACCTTATTGGGGTGAGGCCTGAAGGAGCACATGATCTCCCTTCTCAAACCCCACGGTTCTCTGTCTCGAATCAACATAATACTTCTTCCAGGTCTATGAATTCCTCATCTTCTTGTTTATGATCTACATATTCTTTGTGGTAGCCTATTCCAAATCTAGTTCCATGTGTATCGACTCTCCCTGGGTCATTATAGTATATATGTGATTTGGAAAACCGCTCATATAAGGCCTCAAATAGTTCCATTCCAATGGTGGAGTTATAGCTCTTTTTTTATACAAAATCTACCAGTGGTAGGTGGTCCTTCCACCTACGACCAATGTATATAACAGAAGAACAGTGCATGTCCTCAATGGTCTGTATGTTATGCACTTTCTGACAATCTATTTTGGGAAGAAAATATGTACTCAAATGCAGCTGCGACCCGAACACCTCTTGTAATCCCTTCCACCTCCATTGTGTAAAGTGGGTGTTGTGATCGTAGACTATTTTCAAAGTCACCCCGTGGATCCGTAATATCTTATGGATGTAGAGGCGTCCCAAGTCCTCTATTAATCCCAGCTCCCAGATGGGTAGGAAGTAAGCCGACTAGGTCAGTCAGTCAATGATCTCTCAAATAGAGATGTGACCTATAGATATATGTAGTAACCCCATCATGAATTCCATAGATATACCATCCGATTTCTACTTTTTCACCTCTAGTGGTTGAGTCAATCCTACTAGAACCTGATGCTTAGACATCACACACCAAAATGTGGGGCATCATTAAACAGACATGGCCACTTCATTCTTCATCCCTGGCCACCATTGCTGACACTGGAGGTCCTAGTACATTTTTTCCACACCAGGATGTAACTCCAAAGGTGATTAATGGAACTACCTAAACACCTCCTCCAAAAACAACACTAGAACTGTGGTGATCTATCTAAAAAAGGAATAAAATGCTCCCCACCTATCAAAAATCCATAAAGATCTCATCCTGGGGATACATGGGAATATTGATGCTCGTAGTAAACATCCCCCAACATTTCCTCCCTTACTATTTGTAAGAGAGGGAGAGTAACAACCATGAACTATAGTTAAACAACATCACCATCATCCAAAATGATATGAGAATCGTGACTAACTACTCGGTCACTTAACTCAACTTCTATAACCTAGTCATCCTGCTGAGTGCATTTGAAACCATGTTCCTCGTTCCAAAATTATATACTATCTCAAAATCATTGTCTGGGAGGATCTCTATCCATATATATTGTCTCTATTTCAGGAACATCTGTAAGAAGATATACCTGAAACTCATGTGATCGGATTAAACAATTATCCACTCACAAATCAAGAAGTTGAGCCACATCATCAAGGCAATGACCATTGTTGTTGACTCTATTTTGTGAGTCACATAGTTCTGCTCATTCTTCATCAACTACAGTGTGACCTAGGTGATAACCAATCACTCCTCCATCGGGGAACACCCTACCCTAGTCCTTGATGTTTCACAGTAATCTACATACCCAACAATCTCTGATGGTAGTCTCAAGATGGGGTCACTAGTCATTCTCCACCTCAACTCATAGAAACTATTCTTGAATTTTTCCATCCACACAAGGGGTTTTACCTTTTGTATAAATGCCGATAATGATGTTACTACCCTAAAAAATTTGTGAACTTACCTCCATCTATAACCATCCATCCCCAAGAAGCTATGCACCTTAGTCACGGTCCTACGTGGCTGCCATGAAAGCACTACCTCTATCTTCACTGGATTTAGTACATGTCCTACCACAAAGATGACGTGTCATAGGAAATGGAACTGGAATTCAAAACATTCACATTGAGATCTTACCATATTGTTGGTGCTCTTAATGTGTATATATGACTATTCATAGCTTCACAATATGTTCCTTCTTTGATTCTGAGTACACCTCGATATCATGGATTCATACAATAACGAATATGACAAGGTTGGGTGGATGATCATGTTCATGAGTCCGATGAAAATTAATGGGGAGTTGGACATGTTGAAAGGAATCACCAAGAACACAATGTTACCATACTATCACATGATGGTTGTCATTGCTACACACTTATCTCGTACCTGGAGTCATGGATATCTTGATCTGAGGTCTTCAATTGAGAACCACTTCACTCCATTCACCTGGTCAAAGTGGTCTTTAATTACTAGCAAGGGGTAGTTGTTCACCACAGTTTCATAGTTCCGGAACTTTCATTAAGACCCTTAAACTCCCTTTTTCGTCATCGAAAAAAGAACTAGGGCTGCCCATAGTGAATCTTTGGGACATATGAACCCTGTCACATACATCACCTCCAGATGTATCCTGAGCTTGCGAACCTATATGGGTGACATTTGATATTCGAATGTGGATATCTGTGTCATCGTGGGGTTTAGGTCGATATAGAATTCCACCTCTCTAAAAAGAAATTTCCAAGGATCCTCATGAAGAGAAACATCCTCCCACTCTTCCACTAATGCAGGGAAGCTTGGAATCCTCTCCACCACTACACATAGGGTGAGGATAGAAACTAGTGAGTGATTGGATGAACCGTCATCCGAGAGATTCATCCTATGCTGCAAGGGTTTCCTTATCACCTATTTAAGAAAACATGGTCCCATAATCACAGACAAAGCTAAATGAATCCCTAAATAAGTTGATTTGATCATTGCATGTGGTTAGCCAGTCCATACCCATGACGACATCGTAAGGCCTCGACATTGCTACTAGGTTTTCCCAGCCAAATTTCTCTCCTCCTAGAGTATCCTAACATTTTCAGAAGTAGTGTGTAATCATCAAATAACTTCTTTTATGAGTCTCTAATCGTAATGAATGTGTCAACGACTCCACCAGAATCATCGAGCTCTGAATAAGATCTATGGAAAGGAATGAGTGGTGAGAACCTGTGTCTATAAGTACTGAATCCAGGGTGGAGGAGACACAGAACATATCTCATATCATCTTTGGAGTGTTGTGGTCATAATCCTTTTCTAATTAGAGTCGACATCACCCATTTGTAACTGATGCCTGAGGTTGGAGTGGACCAACAATGGTTGGTGGCGATAACATCTCGAACCATCGCCCATCACCAATGGCTTAGCATCCTCCCCTACCACATCCATCTCCCTACGGACCATATCACTCAAACGGATGTAACTGACTGGGTGTCCCCTCAATCGTATGTTGGTAATATGTATGGAGGGGCTGGTAGTCACATGCCATGTGTTGTTTCATGCATCACGAGTAGAAAATACTGACCCCCATCTGACTCTCTCTATCCTGGGAGCCTCACACTCCTAACATTGAGTCATGGGTCCGACCTCGGAAAGACCTAGCCTGCATGGGCCCATGCATTTTATGTCCACTACCTTTCGAAGACTCATCCACTTGGGGAATGCTGGTAGTTCTTTCTGTAGGCACCTCATCCACCATGAATCTATCCATCAAAAAATATTTTTCCAGCACCCCAGCCAGTGTGGGGATGCAGAGAGACACCACGGAAGCCCTCATCTATCTCATGAGCCCCCTTTTAAGTCTCATTCCCTAAATAAATGGTCCCTCACCATATATGTGGAGTAGTAGTAAATCAATGAGAACCTTTCCTAGTACTCATCCACCATCATGTCTTCCTTATGTAGCTGAATCATATCCGAGATGCGCCCTAATCGCAAGGTTGTGCGGAAAACTCCTCCCAGAAAAGCCTCTCGAAGTCAACCAAAGTGTGGGTTACCACATTGTGATTCTGGATGACAAAACTCCACTATCTCCCTATTAATCCCTGTAGAATTTTCACTACCATGATCCCAACCTGGTTAGGCAGTGTCCTCACCATACGTAAGACCCATGTCACAGCCTCCTTCCAGTACATAGTGACATGAGGATCTGTCACTCCCCTGAACTTGGGAGGTATCTATCTATAAAACTCATATAGGGCACTAAGCCTATTAATGTCCTCTTCCAGAACCACCTGCAGTAGATGTTGACAATTAGGTGATGGTAGAACTGGTGGACCACCCGATGGGGCCATCTCTAGTTCTGGTTCCTAAATGGATGCTTCGTTGCTAGGTAGGTTGTCCTCATTACCTCATAGTGGGAACCTGGCTGGTGTTCTTCATGGAGGTATCCTGAGATAGATCAAGATTTACAACAATTATAAGGTTATACCTGGCGAGCTAACTCTTTTTTAAAAATAAGGGTAAACATATTAAATTTGTGTTTTCATGTATTGAGATGAAAATAGAATTCATTGTCCGGGTGTTTGGATATGTTTCACTGCAGCATCACTAGACTCCCCAAATCTGAAATTCAGTCACACAAAACATAACAATATTTCCCTAATACAAACCACAGACTCCCGATATTTGAGGGGAATTGACCGCCCTCTGATATAACATTTTCATGACCCGTACCCCATGTCCCATGTCATGACTACCCCATGTCAGCCTCTCGATGTTCAGGGGACGGTGACTAGCGACAGATGTAATGCTCTGACCCCAGTAACCTAGATGCAGTGCATTATTACATAACATTATCTTGATAAAAGCAATAATTTCTCGAATTACCGATCAGTTTAGTATCCATGGAAATACTAGATACATTAATATGTTTTACATTACATCATGAAATAAAAACATCAACATAATTTTATCCCTTTTTTGAACTAACATATATGCTTAGCCTATCCCTTTAGGTCAACCATAAAATACTTTTCACAGCTTGGGAAAAATAATACATAGAAAGGGGTGAGCTTAGATTCTCAATAAGGATAACAATATAGAGGAAACATTCATAAATAAGCATAAACATTTAAGGAAATGTACAATTAAAACAAATGAATTTTCCACTTAAACATCAGAATACTATTTAAAAGATGAAATCAAATAATTCCATTTTATTTTTAACATGGATATTCTACTATTGAAGTATTCACAAGTAATATAAAATAGCCACTTTTATAATGATCGAATGAATAATTCTAGACATCATTACCCCATAGTCAAGGGCTTGTTCCAAGACAACAAATAAAATTTTGTCAAGGCCTTGTGCCATGACACTAGTTGTCTAATGAGACCTACCGATACATCGAGGAGCAATAGCAGGATCCACCAGTCCCTTACTAAGTCTAATTCATTAATCATATGAAAAGGTTAAAACATAACATAATATTTTTTTTATTGAAACTAGCATAAGAAATCTAAATACTTTATCCATAAATCATGAATGTTTTAAAAATAACACATCAATAGTCAAACATATCACACATCCTTTTATACAATATGGATGTTTTGTATCATAATAAATCAACATCAAACAAACTTAAAATCCATTAAAGGATATTGACATAGAAGTAATCAAAACGTTTTTTTAGAAATATCTATGTCTATTTTGAAATCATTTAAAAGCCATGTAAATATACAGTAAAACATTTATTTTTGAAAATCTTCTTATAATATTGTTAAGGAAGCCTCGACATTGTTATAATATCAGAAAATAGTAGCACTTGCCGTATAAGTTAAGAAACATTATTACCTTAATTTTGTCGAAAATCATTAAGTACCTTTTTTGGAAAACAACAGAAAGATTCCTTTAAAAAAATAAGGTCAAAATAAGGGTATAAATGACTTTAACCCGTTGTTTAGTTAATAGTAAAAAAATTTGAAATACATTTCTAAGAAACCATGATGTGGATGATAAAGAGGTCATAGTAGATAATTATATATAAACAATCTCGGATAATGAAGAGATTGTAAAATTAACCCTTATCGTATAATTTTTCGTGGTTGGATGTACGTTGACCTCATTTATAATAGCTAAATCATTGTTATTAAATTATAAAATAAAAATATACATAATTATGATATCATATATGATCTCCTAATATTTATTTGTTAATAATATTTTATTTTGATCGTCCTTTCGGTTGTTAACTTATTCGTTTTCCTTTATATGTATTGTTACGTAAGTAATGGTTATTATGGATAGGATTCAATTGACGAAAATCGATAATAACTTTATTTTTTTAAAAGTCATTATTATTAATCAAATGAAATTTATTCATGAATGGTTATGATGGGGAAATAAATCTCATCGCTTTTGTGGAGATGGTAATCTGTACGTACGCATGAGGGTTAATATAATTCTTTGTATATTGAAATAGTATGTAAATATGAGATATATCATATATAAATAATAATTAAGATGTTATATTTATTATTTACATCAATTATAAATAATTATTAAACAATCCAAAAACAATGTATTGAATAAAACTACACCACGACATGGAGATGGTAAGCCGTAAGTATTCACGTACGGTGACATGTCATTAATAGGATGGATAGAATAATGAATATTGTTGTACAATATTTATAATAACATTATAGTAAATAAAGGCCTCTATAATGAAGTGAAGAAAGTTGAGAGGATATTTGGGTAGGGTTTGGCTGAACCAAATGGCTATGAATGTGTGAATATGAGGGAAGGGGATGTTCCCATTTATAAGAGGGGTAAGTGGTACCTTAGGAAAATATTGAAATTATATTTTATAATAAATTCATATTCAGTTTATAATGGCTCCAAAATAATTTATTTCTACGATTAGGAGGGGTGGGTTGAAATAATCTCAACCAATAAGTTTTAGACAAGTTTAGGTTACCATTTTAACATTATCATTTAGATTAACTCTTAGTTAAATAGTTTGACATTTACCATGTCTCGTTGTATTTTTATATTATATGGATAATAAAATTACTATAATCTTCCTAAAGAACCCCAAGTGGTCCATTAAGGATACACCAATAATTATATAAGTCTTTTGTCATAAACATATATTTTTTGGATATTACATCAATTAATAATATAATATTTGTTTTAAAAACTATTTTATGTCATTGTTGACATTATTTTTATTTTGTTTTTGTTAAATTCATAGCAGCATTATTCCAACAAAAAAATTCATTTAATCAACCCCAATATGTCATATTAACAATGAAAATTATTAGAATTTATTAAAACCCTCAAATTATATTTATTTTATTATTTATAATATCAATTATTTTAATTTTACATTAATAAGTTAATTAGTGCATCATCATTGTGTCATAAATATATTTAATTATTTAATCTCAAATAATTATAAATAAAATACCATTATGCATGAATTTTATTTCTTTCTAAATATTTTTTATAGTCGAATTTATGTTATGTATAACCCTATATTAAAAATGGATTAGTTATTAAACTTTGATTATAACACATTTAACACTTTTTTTAATAAAATAATAATAAATGTCCTTTTCTAATCCAAGTGGACCTAAAGGATCATATTGTAATCCTAATGTTGTTTTTGGACGTATTACACTAATCCAATAAACATAGGACATGTGTTAAAGTAATATTAATATAATTTTTACCTTTATTTTCCCTATTTATTATTAACGGTGGTAAATAACAGTCAAATGTTACTATTCACATAAAATTATATTCATATTATTGAACCACATATTACTTACTGATATCAACCTTGTCGCTATGATTTTTGAAATTCAACTCACAGATATGGTAAAATTAATTTTATTCAATTTTGTAAAAGCTCCTAGATGTAGGTAAAAGATGGTAAAACGTTCAATAAATTTTTTTATCTATACATATTATAAAATGACTCTAATGAATTAAATTGAACTTATATAGGTATTATTTATCTATTTTTACCGAATATAAATTTGAATAAAATAACAAATTATTTAAATAAAAAGTCAGTTTTAACCGATAACATAATGTTTTTCACCATTCATAAAAAATTTAACGTTTGCGGAAAAATAAAAAAAATTAACCCTAAGCTAATTTCAATATTACGAATCCAAAAATAAAGACCATTGTGAGATATAAATTTTATAAAATTTTAAAAATTTGGTATTACTATTCATAACATCTTGTTTGATTGGTCGCGGTGTGTTAGAATCTAGAAATTGCGTACAATGAAAGCTATTGCATTATTCAAAGGGATACATACTGTGGAATCTTGGGGTGTAACATTGTCCCCTACTTCAAATAATTTCCTCCTCATATTTTCCTAAATATTTCTGCATAAAAAGATTCGGGTTGTACTTAACCAGATGTTCCTCAGGTTCCAATGTTGCCTCTTCCATTTTATGGTTTCTCCATATATATTTTACCTGGCGGGTCATTCGGATTTTCAACAAATGTTCTCTAGTATCAACAATCATGATAGGCTCCTCACAAAAAGACAAATAGGGTTCCAGTTTTACTTCCTCATATGTGAGTAGATGTGTTGGGTCAGGCATGTATTTTCTAAATTGTGATATGTAGAAAACATCAAGAAATTTGGATAGACTTTGTAGCATTTCTAAATAGTAAGCTACAACCCCAACTAATTATAGAAATTCGAAAGGTCTGATGTACCTAGGACTCAATTTACCATTATTATCGAATCTTATAATTCTATTCCATTGTGTTACCTTCATGAAAACAAGATCACTTACATGAAATTACAAATCCTTACTTAAGTTATCGGCATAACTCTTCTTCATTCTTTTAGCTTCTTTGATGTGGGTTTGGATTACCTTCACCTTTTCCATCGTTTACACAACAAGTTATAGGATTGTGAGTTTTATTTCCCCAATATTTTACCAAGAGCATTGTGTGAAACGTATCTTTCTGTATAACACTTAATATGGTGCCATCTTAAATCTTGAATGGATGATATTTTTATAGGAAAATTCTACCATAGGTAAATATTGATCCTATATACCCTGAAAGTCTTGTGACGAAGATATCAACATGTCTTCTAAGGTTAGAATAGTCTGTTCTGATTTCCATCAGTTTGAGAGTTGTACGGAGCTCTCAAACGAAGTTCAGAATCCAAGGCCTTCAGAATACTTTTTGAGAATCATTATGTAAAATGGATATCATGATCTGAATCATTCATTAGTGGTACTCGGTAAGCCTCACAAATTCATTAATATATAGACATTCTAAATTTTCAAGTGTTAAATCGTCTCTTATAGCTAGAAAATGTGCTGACATGGTAAGACGATCAACAATGACACATATTGCATCATTTGTTCTTGGATTCATTCGTTTCCCCATGAAAATGTCCATTATAATATCATCCCATTTCCAATCAAGTATGGGAAGAGGTTGAATGACTCCCCCAGGATGTTTCCTCCCAATAATCACATGATGGAAAACAATACATCTCAACACAAAATCAGCAATCTATCTCATAATGTTGACCCACCAAAAATGTTCCTACAAATCACTATACATCATAGTGAATCTATGGTGTATTTTGAATTTTGAGCTTTTTGCATCATCCAAAAATTCCATTTTTAGATCAGGTATATCTGGAACACAAAGTCTCCTCCCAAATTTAAAAATCCCATCTTCATATATGAATATGATAAATCTCCCATCATTAATAGATTTAAAATTATTTTGAAACTCCTCATCATCATCCTGAGAACTTTTTATAATTTCTAATAAGGATGCTTTAGAAACCATTTGAAAAATAATCAATGTTTCAACTTCCATGGTAATTCCCATATCCATCGTTACTAGATCCATGAAAATAGGATCTCTTTCAACTCTCATCTTGTTCAAAACTCCATGAACCTTTCTCCTCAAAGCATCTTCCACATTATTTGCTTTCCCCAGGTGATAGTGTATAGTGCAAGCATAATCATTGTGTAGTTTAATCCATCACCTTTTCCACATGTTGAGTTCTTTTTGAGAGAAAATATACTTCAAAATCTAATGATCATTATAAATCTCAAAAAATTTCACCATAGAGATAGTGTCTCTAATTCATCAAATCAAAGATTACAGTTGATTACTAAGGATCCGGAGTATGATAGTTTTGTTCATGAATGGTTAGCTGCCGTGAAGCATAGGTAATAAATCTATCATTCTACATTAGGACACAACCATGTCCTTTCTTTGAAGCATCACTATAAATAACAAACTCATCATTCAACGATGGTAAAGTCAACATAACAGTATTAACTAATCTTCTATTCAGTTCTTCAAAACATTCTTCACACTCTTTTTTACAAAAGAATTTAACTCATTTACATGTTTGCTTGGTTAATGGGTTAACCAATCGGGAAACATTCTGGATGAAAAACCAATAATAACCTGCTAAACCAATAAAATTGATATCTTAGATATACTCGTCAGTGTTGGAAATTCTAGGATTGCCCCTGTCTAAGAAGGATCAATGGATAATCCATACATAGAGGAAATATGGACAATAAAAGAAATATCCTTACGCAAGAATTCACACTTGCTAAACTTCCCGTATAATTAATTTCATATGAGGGATTTCAGAATGGTGCACAGGTGATTTTCATTATCTTTATAGATTTTGTTATATTCTAGGATTTAATCAATAAATACCACTACAATGTAATCAAGACATTCCTTGAAAACTCTGTTAATTATATCCATGAAAACACATGGTGCATTAGTCAACCCGAAAAGCATTACTGTAAACTCGTAATTCCCATACCTATTTTGAAATGCTATTTTTGGAATTTCTTCCTTCCTCATGCACAACTGATGATATCCAAAACGAAGATAAGTCTTTCAAAACTATTGAGATCCATGAAATTGGTCGAATAAATCATCAATGTAAGGTAGGAGATTCTTATTCTTTAATATTATTGCATTGATCTCCCTATAGTCAATGAAAAAGCTTATATATCTATATTTCTTCATATCAGATAGAATAGGGGATCCCCATGGAGAAACACTATGGTGAATAAATCTCATATTAATCAATTGTTATAGTTGTTTCTTTAGTTCCACTTACTACACAATGGCCATTCTATATGGAGTCATTCATATGGGTCTTGAACTGGGAATTAAATCAATGGAAAACTCAATTTATCATTCTAGAGGATGTCTAGGTAAATAATCTAGTAAACCATCAACATATTCATTCACAATATGTATTTCCTGTATTTGAACATTATTTTCCACAACCATAGTAATTTTATTATATTATTCCACAATAATTGAATTTTTTTGAGCTATTGGGGGAACATTGAGATAAGTATCAGATGGTGATGTTTCTACTCTAAAGATAAGGAAATCCTTATCATCATGAAAAATTGTTACTTCCTTATTATTGAAATAAAATTTCACTTCTTGGTCTGAAATTCAATCTATACAGAAGATTATATCAAATTAAATCACGGGTATAACAATGATTTCAACATATAAATAACATTTATATACCTTAATGGGAAATTATTCACTCAATTTTGATGCAATTATACTTCCATTATGAGTTTTTACTGGAAACTCCCATGTTAAATCAATTTGAAAATATCTGTTTTTCTTAGAAAACTGAGAATATATGAATCAATGCAATGATCCAGAATAAAATAATGCATTTACTAAACTTGATGAATCCATAAAATTACCTACCACCACGTCATTCTAAGCATCACCCTAGTGAGCATATAAGCATGGCCTTGATCCCTTGGAAAAGTTTGAGGTAATTTTTCTTGGTACTTAGGGCATTAATTTGGATAATGACCCTTTCCCTACAACTATATAATTCAACATTGACAATATCATTCTTCCCCTTTCAATCACCCGTTTGGTGGCCTTTTTACAACACTTGTAACAGACTCACATTCCCATCTGGAATGAATCGGGGTGTTTCATCCCACATTTACTGTAGGATGGATAACCAAATTTTCCCTTCTTCCCATTATTTTCATTTCCCGAGTGTTTAACTGATATATTATTCTCTTTCTTTTCTTTAAAGTAGTAAGACATAGAGAATTTCTTTTTTAGTCTTGAAAGCACATGAGATAATATTTTCTCATAATAAGAAGGATTGTGTTACTAATTCTCGAAAGATAAATGGTTTTAACCAATTGAGAAAATGGTCAATATTACCTCTTTGTTAACTTATATAATCTACAATATACCATGATAAACTTTGTATCACCCCGAGATTTTATAAAAAATATTCTTTTTAATTTCATTAATGTCTTGTATTGTACGGTACACCAAAAGAATCTTGCACAACACACGTCCTTGACTTGCCTTGCATTACACGCAATCGTGACCTTCCTTGATAGCGTGTGTAGTACGCAATACCGAGTTTCAGTAAACAGCGATATGCTATTAAAATATTATTAAAACTATCCGTTATGAATTGTAATAACCAATTTTTTAAATTTTGTAATATTTATTTTCAAAATGGACTTCATTTTTGTATTCGGAATATCAAAATTAGCTTAGGGTGAAATTTTGGTACTTTTCGGATAACTTTCATTTTCTGATGAATAGTGAAAATTACTAAATTTTAATTAAAAACAACCTTTTTAATCGAAATAATTATTAGTGATAAATTATTAATTTGAGTGCTTTTAAATTATATTTAGAATATATTTTTACAATTTAATACAATGTTGTTCATTGGATGTAATTTCACATTTAAACCAGACATAAACAATTGTCAATCTTTTGATAGTTATTATTTCTTAAGAAAACACTATTTCTTTTGATGACGGGAATAAATTTTTAAATTAATTAATGCAACTAATATGTTTTGAATTTGGTAAAATAGAAATCATTTTTTAGTTCATAATATCAAATATAGCTTAGGCCTAATTTTTGGTATTTTTCTGGAAACTTTCATTTTTTTGATGAATAGTGAAACCACTAAGTGGTAGTTAAAAAATGATTTGTTCATAAAAAATAATTTTACCACTTCTGTAAGTGGAATTTCAAAAATCCGAGGGACACGGTTGATGTCAGTAAGTAAAATGTGGTTCAATGAGATGAAAATAATTTTTGGTGAATAATATATTTTTTATTTTTTTACCCCGGTTAAAAGTGAATAGGTTATTTAAGGGTAAAAATGATATTATTATTATCCTAACACATGTCCTAATTCTATTAGATTAGTTTAATTCGACCAAAAAAACCTTAGGAATAAAATATGACCATTTAGGCCCACTTGGATTAGATTAGGACATTTATTATTAATTTATTTAAAGAAGGGTTAAAATAGTTAAAATCAATGTTCAATAAGTATATCATATTTAATATAGAGTTATACATAAGATAAATTCTAATATAAATATTAATTAGAAATCTGGAAATATTTCCTACATAATGATATTTTATTTGTAATTTTTAGACTTTAAATAAGTTAATTTATTTATGACACATAGATGATGCAATAATTATCGTTTTAATGAAATATTGACATAATTGAGGTTATAGATACCCAAATAAATGTATTTTGAGACTTTTTTTGAATTCCACTAATTTTATAGTTTAATAGGACATGTTGGTAATGATTTAATTAACTTTTTTCGAAATAATCATTCTATTATGAATTTCACAAAAATCAATTACTAATTAGTGTCTAAATTGACATAAAATAGTTTTTAAAACAAATATTATATTATTGATTGTTATTTTATTCCTAGAAATCTATGGTTCGGCCATGATACTTATATCATAATAGGTGTATCATTAATGGACCACCTAGGGGTCGCTTGGATATATATGGTATGTTTATTAACTATATAATATAAAAATACAAAGTGACATGGTAAATGTCAATCTAATTAACTAAGAGTTAAAACTAAAAGATAAGGTTAATATAATAACCTAAAATTTTATAAATTCTATTGGATTAGAGGATTTCTACACATCCCCGCCTTAGCTTTGAAATAAATAAATTTGAAGCTATTTAAAACTGAATTTGGTTTATAATAAAATAATATTTTTTAGTTATTCCAAAGGTGCCCCTATCCACCATTATAAAAGATCTCCTCCTCCCTCTCTTCCTCACACCACATTGAGCCTTCAAACTCGGCCAAAACCTGCCAAATTATCTTCTCAACATCCCTAGAAACATCCTAGAGGTCCTGGTATTTTTCAAAGACCAATTTTTTTCACAAAGAGGAAGACTCAAAGAGGCGCTTCAAAGAAGAGGTAATGTCTGTCACCGATTCTGTCATCTTTATTTCTTCTTGCACTTCTTCTTCTTAGGTTGTTCCATTATGAAGTAATAACATCAGTATCACTCATATAATGATATGTTATTATAAGTATGAAACAACCTAATTTCACCATCTATCCATCCTACGGAAAACGAAATCACCACGCGTGCGTACGTATGAAATATCATCTCCACGTCGTGGTGTAATCTATTTCCCACCACCACCTTATTTGGATGGGTATAATGGTGTACATAATAACTATATATGATTATTGTAATGTGATATTGATTCTGAAATAGTATACATACACTCCAATATAATTCCATGATCATGAGAACGATATCATCGCTCATGCGTACGTACGGACTATCGTCTCCATGACACGATGGAATTCATTCTCCACGTTAACCATTCATGAATGATTATAAAGTATATATAATGAGTAATCATGAAATATATGAAATAATAATGATACTGGATTTATGTATATATCTATATTTTTGTCATCCAATTAATTCCATTCAATTCAATGAGGAAACGAAAACAACGTTCATACATATGTACGACCTACCGTCTCCATGAACGGTGTATTTCGTTCCATTTATCGATATATTATATATATGTATATTCTGAATATATATTATATATAAATCATGTTTTATATTCTGGAAGTAAGTAATCATGATCTAAAAAATCATATGAATAATTACAAGTCAAAACACGGACGACAAATGAAACGATTTTACCCAAAACGCTCTTTAACATGGATTTTACAAAAGAAAAGATAATATAAAGTCATAAGTGGACCATATATGATATATTAACAATGAATATGATTCTGTAATAAGTCAATAGCATTATTTAAATCATTATACAGGATGTTCGGGCACATACGAAGCAAATCAGACCTAAGGTAAGGAAAATATCACAATCTCATTTTTATCTGAGATTGTTCATACATTGAAATTCACTGAGGTGTATTTTTATCATCCACATCCATGTTTCCTCAATAGGTAATATTATTTCCATCAAAATAAAATAGTTTAAATCTAATTTTACCCTTCTATGAGTTTTTAGTAAAAGATAAGAAAGGAATCTTTTGTCGGTTTTCGTACGAGGTACTTTTTGACTTTTCCAACAAAAGTACGAGAAGAATGTTTTTTTAACTTATATGGAATGAATGGATTTTTAAAACATTATTTCCAAGAAGCTTCATTTAAAATTTTTCAGGTTTATTTTAAATCAACTGCTTTTAGTTTAAAATTGCATGACATGTTAATAAAGGAAAAATGTTTTTGAAGTAGAAAGGATATTATCCTCAAGAATGGAGTTCAAGTGTTTTATCAAAATTATTTTCCATCTAATATAAAATATGGTTCTGATTCTATCCCTATAATTACATTGATGTGATTATGTTTTGATGGAATTATTTTTATGAATTCATTTATCTTATATGAATTGTTTTATAATGTCACGATGTTTAAGAATTCCATTTTTATTACATGGGTTATGCAATGATGTATGATTTATGATTTTGTGGCACACATAAGAATGGTATCATTATGAGATGGGTGGACCTATATCTCCCTCCAATGAATTGGGTAATGATTATATATCTCATGAGATATACATGGCTGGAACAGTAGGTTAAAACGGTTCAGTGAAACAGGACTGAAACGAGGGTGACTCGGTTCAGAAATGGACTTTGTCCACTAAGATAGTCTTGGCAATGAGTCTTGACTAATAAGAAATGATTATCTATGATTATGTGTGTATGCCACAAAGTTTCATGTTTTATGTTATGATTATTGGGATTTCATTTCATTACTATGATTTATCCCATGTTATGAAATTATGCTCACTTTTGCATGTTATGATTTCCAAAATGTTATGTTCTTATGAATATGCTGTGATTTATATTTCTTTTGTTTACCTTTACTGAGCATTTGATCTCACCCGTTTATGTTTTCATTTCACCATGATATAAAGAAAGGTTTTAGGTAAAAAAAGGAAGATCTTTATGGGAGATGTTGAAGATGTTTCAACACGATTAGAAGATTATATTCCAAGTTTCCAAAGACACTAAACTATTACGATCCTTGTGTCTGTGTATTTGTAATGTACTAAGTATTCCGCAAAAGTAATGTAATGTCCATGTACGTCAAGCTTCGGTTCTCTACAGTTGGTATGAGAGTAAAGGTTTAGTCAACCATTGGAAACTTGGATGCGAGAACTTTAGTGAGAACCCTAGATATATTTCTATGGTATGTCTAGGGATGTCCCTAAGGTTAAGTATAATCATTGGTTATAGTACTAGAATTACGGTAACCCAAGATGATTAGATATTGAAGGTACTCCCCCTTTATTATATTGTTTTCCCTAGCATAATTTTTGCCTCTAACACTATTGTTTTTGGGTTTTAGACGATGGATGGAACCCGAAATAACTATGTTGATCAATGTAATGGACAATGCAATGATTTTCCTCCTGAACAAACAAATGTTATGGGATATGGAGTGAAAAATCTTATTGCTATACTTACACAAGCTATGAATCATTCTGGACATCCAAATGAGCAGAGAAGGGAACAACATTCTATTGAGTCCTTCATGAGGCAACGTCCACCTTCTTTCAGTGGGTCTTCTGATCCACTTGTTGCTGAACAATGGATCAGTACCACTGAAAAGATAATTTCAGTTCTTCAATGTTCTGAACATGATAAAGTCATCTTAGCAGTATATCGATTGGAAGGTGAAGCTGGTCAATGGTGGAATCTTATCAATAATACGAGGAAAAGAGATGAAATTGAGTCCATGAAATGGGACGAGTTCAAGAACTTATTTTTCAATAAGTACATCCCTCGTATTCTTCACACAAAGATGGAGAATGAGTTTCATGAACTAAAGAAAAAGGATGATGAATCTGTTGGTATATATGAAGCGAATTTTACAAGGCTTGCAAGGTATGCATCTGGATTTATCATCCAAACTGAAAGTAAAGTTGATCGATTCTTCAGTGGCTTAAAACCAAATCATCGA
This sequence comes from Viscum album, assembly GCA_963277665.1. Classification (NCBI taxonomy): domain Eukaryota; kingdom Viridiplantae; phylum Streptophyta; class Magnoliopsida; order Santalales; family Viscaceae; genus Viscum; species Viscum album. Next base: position 986,496,297 of record OY728165.1, on the reverse strand, counting down.
AGTGCATTAGCTATAAGATACTTCAGTAGCTATGAAGAAATTGTACGTTGTGCTATCAAGGTAGAAATGGATGTTGGTGTTACTTTTCCATCTCATAGTTTTGACAAGAAATGAAAGATGGAGTTCAAGGAGAAATCTTAGAATAATGGTGAAAAGAAGATGAATGTTTCCTTATTCTCAAAGTGTCGAAAGAAGCATGGTGGATATTGTCTTAAACGGACAAGTAAAATTTTCAAATGTGGAAAGGAATGTCATCGGGCATTTGAATGCCGCAATGATGGGAACATGATGTCTAATGATGCAAAAAAATGAAGGGATACATAGAATGAACCTACTACACATCAATGATTCAAGTGCAAGGAAATGGGGCATTATGCTAATAAATTCCCTAATCCAAGGGTTAGTGATGATCGACATGAGCAACCAATTATGGAAAAAGACAAATGGAAGTCACCTGCGATCACTATTGGCGATGTTGAATATGACAACGATGTGGTGTAATGATTAAGTGTTAATGTAATGGGGTTCCAAAGTAATGTTGTATATAGTATCATGGAATATTGGAATATTTATATACCGGTCTATTGTGGTATTCAATAATTTTATGGTACCGGTAACCATGGAAAGTGATTGAGATATTTTTGGAAATAAGATGATATGTGCATAATGAATAGAAAACGAGAAAATGAAATGTTTAACAATATTCATGAGGTCATGATTGATATAAGGACTAAGTGATATCATGGTTTGAGTATATAGAATTTTGAGAATTTTTGTATGTTGAAAGAGTTAACTTTTAACAGCATTCATGTCTTCGGTAAGGATCAATGGGTATTTATTTTTTTTCAAGAGAATACATGATTAAGGCCTTTGATTGTTTGGAATGTGACCAACAAGACATATCTCATGATATATGGGGATCAACAATGGTATTAACATGATAGTTGTATGAACTCTTTGTTAATCATTTTCACTATAATATGAGATTAGACAACATTATTTTGGATAAGCCCAAAGATCGGAATGGATTATGTTGGAAAAAAGTTAGTATTATTTAAGGATAGAATTTTTTTTTCGATATTATTTATGGGATTTTATAGTAATGTAGTTTTAGAAAAAGGGCAACCTGCAGGACGGGCGACAACCCATCGCGTCGGACAAGGCTGTGGGATCGAACCCACAACCAAAGTGCGACAGGCCTTTATCGCCTACCACTGGCGTATAAGAAATCCATATTTAGTAGAAACTAGTTTTATTATATTAATTTGTATGATATATGAAGTATATGTCCATTTTAGGAACCATATATGATTAATCTCACTATAGTAGGACTTATGTATTTTTGATAACTTTTATAACCTTTTGTTTGAGACAGATGGAATGACCCATCATTCTATCACATGAGCTACTAACACATCACGAATGAAAAATTCAACTTCATTTCTTTAAGAGATGTAGTGGAAATTATCCAAAGAACGAACAATGGTGAGACTCTACCAAAATCACGAAAGTATTTCTTCTATTTCCAATTTCATCAATTTTAGGGAAATGATCTTGAAAACCAAAAATGTTGTTCTAGTGCCCTTATATCTGATGAATCATATGGTACCATAGATCATCACAAATTTATGGCTTTTTGATTTCTGGATTTTCCATAACCATGTTCTCTACCACTCTCCATTAGAACATGATGGTTAGATTTCTCTTCCATATCCATATTTTCACCTATGTGGAAACCCAGTGATTAGTTTATTTGGGTAACCGTTACATTTCATACTTTTGTTTTTAAATATTGGTTTTGGTATTCCTTTTTACGATGTGGGTTTCTATTAAAGAAACTTCCGAGGAGTAAACCATTTATAACCGCATCGAATTTCGAGGGTGAAATTCATTTTAAGGGGGGTAGAATGTAACACCCCGAGATTTTATGAAAAATATACTTTTTAATTTCATTAATGTCTTGTGTTGTACTCTACACCAAAAGATTCTTGCACAACATGCATTCTTGACATGCCTTTCATTACACGCAATCGCGACCATCATTGACAGCGTGTGTAGTACGCAATACCAAGTTTCACTAAACAACGAAATGCTATTAAAATATTATTAAAACATGCCGTTATGAATAGTAATAACCACTTTTTGAAATTTTGTAAATTTTATTTTCAAAATGGACTTCATTTTTGGATTCGGAATATCAAAATTAGCTTAGGGTGAAATTTTGGTACTTTTCGGATAAATTTCATTTTCTGATGAATAGTGAAAATTACTAAATTTTATTTAAAAACAACCTTTTTAATCGAAATAATTAATAGTGATAAATTATTAATTTGAGTGGTTTTAAAGTATATTTATAATATATTTTTACAATTTAATACAATGTTATCCATTGGATGCAATTTCACATTTAAACCAGACATAAACAAGTGTCAATCTCTTGATAGTTATTATCACTTAAGAACACGCTATTTGTTTTGACGACCGGAATTACTTTTTAAATTAATTAATGCAACTGATATGTTTCGAATTCGGTAAAATAGACATCATTTTTGAGTTCATAATATCAAATATAGCTTAGGCCTAATTTTTGGTATTTTTCTGGAAACTTTCATTTTTTGATGAATAGTGAAACCACTAAGTGGTAGTTAAAAAAAATGATTTTTTCATAAAACATAATATTACCACTTCTGTGAGTGGAATTTTAAAAATCCGAGAGACACGGTTGATGTCAGTAAGTAAAATGTGGTTCAATGAGATGAAAATAATTTTCGGTGAATAGTAAGTTTTTACTTTTTTTACCACGGTTAAAAGTAAATAGGGTAATTAAGGGTAAAAATGTTATTATTATTACCCTAATACATGTCCTAATTCTATTGGATAAGTTTAATTCGACCAAAAACACCCTTATGAATAAAATATGACCATTTAGGCCCACTTGGATTAGATTAGGACATTTATTATTAATTTATTTAAAGAAGGGTTAAAATAGTTAAAATCAATGTTTAATAAGTATATCATTTTTAATATAGGATTATACATAAGATAAATTCTACTATAAATATTCTTTAGAAATCTGAGAATATTTCCTACATAATGATATTTTATTTGTAATTTTTAGACTTTAAATAATTTAATTTATTTATGACACAAAGATGATGCAGTAATTATCTTATTAATGAAATATTGACATAATGGATGTTATAAATACTCAAATAAATGTAATATGAGACTTTATATGAATTACACTAATTTTATTGGTTAATAGGACATGTTAGTATTGATTTGATTAACTTTTTTCGAAATAATCATTCTGTTATGATTTTCACAATAATCAATACTAAATATTGTCAAAATTGACATCAAATAGTTTTTAAAACAAATATTATATTATTGATTGTTATATTATTCCTAAAAATATAAGGATCGGCCAAGATACTTATATCATGATAGGTGTATCATTGATGGACCACTTGGGGGTTGCTTGGATGTATATGGTATGTTTATTAACTATATAATATAAAAATACAAAGTGACATGGTAAATGTCAATCTTATTCAATAAGAGTTAAAACTAAAAGATAAGGTTAATATAATGACCTAAACTTGTCTAAATTCTATTGGATGAGAGGATTTATACCCATCAACACCTTAGATTCGAAATAAATCAATTTTGAGCTATTTAAAACCGAATTTGTCTTGATAATAAAATAATATTTTTTTAGTTATTCTAAAGGTGCCCCTCTCCTCCCTTATAAAAGGGCTCCTTCCCCTCTCTTCCTCACACCACTTTTAGCCTTCATGCTCGGCCAACCCCTACCAAATTCTCTTCTCCGCTTCCCTAGAAATATCTTAGAGGTCCTGGTCTTCTTCAAAGACAAATTTTAGATCCTTAAGAGGAAGACTCAAAGAGGCGCTTCAAATAAGAGGTAATCTCTATTACCGATTCTTTCATCTTTATTTCTTCTTCCACTTCTTCTTCTCTGGTTGTTTCATTATGAAGTAATAACATCAGTATCACTCATATAATGATATGTTATTATAAGTATGAAACAACCTTATTTCACCATCTATCCATCCTACAGAAAATGAAATCACCGGGCGTGCGTATATACGGAATACCGTCTCCACACCGTGGTGTATTCTATTTTCCACCACCACCTTACTTGGATGGGTATAATGGTGTAAATAATAACTATATATGATTATTGTAAAGTTATATTGATTCTGAAATAGTATACATACACTCTAATACAATTCCATTATCATGAGAACGGTATCATCGCTCGTGCGTACGTACGGACTACCGTCTCCACGACGCGATGAGATTCATTCTCCACGTTAACCATTCATGAATGATTATATAGTATATATAATAAGTAATCGTGAAATATATGACATAATAATGACACTAGATTTATGTATATATATATATGTATGTCATCAAATTAATTCCATTCAATTCAATGAGGAAACGAAAACAACGTTCATGCGTACGTACGACCTACCGTCTCTATGAATGGTGTATTTCTTTCCATTTATCGATATATTATATATATTTATATTCTGAATATATATTATATATAAATCATGTTTTATATTCTGGAATTAAGTAATCATGATCTAAGTAATCATATGAATAATTACAAGCCAAAACACGGATGACAAATGAAATGATTTTACCCAAAACGCTCTTTAACATGGAATTTACAAAAGAACGAGTAATATAAAGTCATAAGTGGACCATATATGATATCATAACAATTAATATGATTATTTAATAATTCAATAAAATTATTTAAATCATTATACAGGAGGTTTGAACACTTACATAGAAAATCGGACCTAAGGTATGGGAAATATCACAATCTCATTTTTATCTGAGATTGTTTATACTTTGAAATTTACTGGGCTGTATTTTTATCATCCACATACATGTTTCCTCAATATGTAATATTATTTCCATCCACCTAAAATATTTTAAATCCAATTTTACCCTTCAGTGAGTTTTTAGTAAATGATATTAAAGGAATCTTTTGTCGTTTTACGTACGAGGTACTTTTTGACTTTTCTGACAAAAGTACGAGAAGAATGTTTTTTTAACTTATAAGGAATGAATGGATTTTTAAAACATTATTTACAAGAAGACTTCTTTACAAGTTTTAAATTTTACTTTTAATCAACTTCTTTTAGTTTAAAATTGTATGACATGTTAAGAAAGGAAAAATGATTTTGAAGTAGAAAGGATATTTTCCTCAATAATGGAGTTCAAGTGTTTTATCAAAATTATTTTCCATCTAAGATAAAATAGGGTTCTGATTCTATCCCTATCATTACATTGATTTGATTATGTTGTGATGGAATTATTTTTATGAATTCATTTATCTTATATGAATTGTTTTATAATGTCACCATGTTTAAGAATTCCATTATTCTTACATGGGTTATGCAATGATGTATGATTTATGATTTTGTGGAACACATAATAATTGTATCATTATGAGATGGGTGGGACCTATATCTCTCTCCAATGCATTGGGTAAAGATTTTATATCTCATGAGATAGACATGGCTGGTACGGTAGTTTAAACCGGTTCAGTGAAACAGGACTGAAACGAGGGTGACTCGGTTCAGAAATGGACTTTGTCCACTAATATTTCTTGGAAATGAGTCTTGACTAATAAGAAATGATTCTCTATGATTATGTGTGTATGAAACAAAGTTTCATGTTTTATGTTATGATTATTGGGATTTAATTTCACTACTATGATTTATCCCATGTTATGAAATTATGCTCTCTTTTGCAGGTTAAGATTTCCCAAATGTTATGTTCTTATTAATATGACGTGATTGATATTTCTTTTGTATGCCCTTTCTGAGCATTTGACCTCACCCTTTTATGCTTTCTTTTCCCCAGGATATAATGAATGGTTTTAGGTAAAAAAAGGAAGATCTTTGTGGGAGATGTTGAAGATCTTTCACCACGATTAGAAGATTATATTCCGAGTTTCCAAAGACACTAAACTATTACGATCCTTGTGTGTGTGTTTTTGTAATGTACTAAGTATTCCGCAATTGTAATGTAATGTCCATGTACGTCAAGATTCAGGTCTCTACAACCTTGTAAATTTATCTTTATACATTGCGACATTCTCATCCTCATTTTGCCTCAAACTCAGAAATTGTTGTTCCATATCTGCTTGATGGTCATGAGGAAAGTGTTTTTCTAAGAAAATATCTTTAAATATCCTCTATTAAATATTTTATACTTCATCATCTTCCTTTTTGTTTTGAATCAATAAGCACCATTGATCTGCATCTACCGTGAGGTGATGAACTTCCATGACTAATTTTTCCCTTTCGCTACTCCCCAAACCAGGAAATATTTTCTCTAAATAGTTCATCCATTTCTCAACTACAAATGGATTTTTACTTTCATTTAATGTTGCTGGTTTTTTCCTTATGAAGTGGTCTAACATTGATCCTCTGCATTTTGGATCAGGGATCTCCATACGGGTAAGGTTATTAATCATAACCTGAGTGTGTTATCCCAGAATTTTGATTAGCTGGCCAGCACCAGTTGCATCACCAGCTCAACTATAATAATATTGAGAAGGAGGAAATTCTATACATGGATTACATTCATTAATATAGTTTCCATTTATTCCACTAGTCACCACATCATAAAAAGACATACACTAGATTAGTTTATGCATCACAATACAAAATTTCACACTTTTGAAACACTTATCACAAATTGAACAGTTTATGGATATAATCTATAATCATTAAAATGTTTTCTTTAAGGAGGTATATACTCTTAAATAATTCATTATAGTTTTATAAAAAAATGATAATTATCTTAAGCGTATCCCTCGGGAGTGTCCTAACCATGTGTGTAGTGGGGCCCCATTTTCATGCACTAGTACCCATTCGAGTCTAGCTCAATGTGGTGTTTTTTGGGTTTTACCCCTGGGTACATCTGTGCCAAAACCGCCTCTACCTGTACGTATCCATGCAAGGTGGAATTTCATGGAAGACTCAGAGAATATCTACAATACCAAAATTCTAGGAATTTTATCTCTAGTAATCCTCAATGTCTATCTTAGGGTAATGTTCTCTAATTAGAGTTTATCTAAATCTAGTTTCCACGGTTTTTACTAAACTTACTCTAATACCAACTGTAACTCTCAGACCCCAGTTACCTAGAGTTGGTTCATTATTACATAACATTGGAATGATATATGAAATCATGTCCCAAAATCCCAATCAGTTTAGTAGCCTTGGAAATACTATATAAATTCATAAGTTGTACAATACATCAAGAAATAAAAACAACAATAACATTTTTTCCTCTTTTTGAACACACTTATATCCTTAGACTATCTCTACTGGTCAACCATAATATACTTCTCCAAATCCTAGAAAAAATAAAACATAGAATGGGATGAGCTCAAATGCTTAGTAAGGATGAAAATATAGTGGAAATGTTGGTAAATAAGCATAAACATTTAAGGCAATGTATATCAAAAACAAAAGACTTTTCAACTTAAACGTCAACAAAATATGGAAAAGATAAAATAAATTAATTCCATTTACATATTCACATATATATTCTACTAGTCCTAGAATTATATGTAATATCAAATAGAAACTTTCATAATGACGGAATGCATAATACCAGACTTAATGACAACATAGTCAAAGCCTTGTTCCAAAACTAGAAATAAGATGTTTACAAGGACTTGTACCAATATAGTACTTTGTCTCATGAGACATATTGATTCATCGAGGAGCTATAGTGAGCTATTCCTATCACTTATTATGTTCAATTCATTCCTTATATGAAAAGGTCTAAACATAACGTAAACATTCGTATTGAAACTACCATACAAAATGTCAAATATTTATAAATAAACGATGAATGGTATGAAATAACACATCCACACACAAACATATCAAAAAACCATCAATACAATTTGGACTTTTTTATCAATATAAATAAAATTTAAACAATCTTAAAATTTATCAAATGATGATGACATAGATAAAATCAAAACCTTTTTAGAGAAATATATCTTTTTATTTTGAAATCATTTAAAAGTCATGTAATTCTAAAAGAAAACATTTAATTTTGAAAATATTCTTATAATATTGTATGGAATGCTTCGAACTTTTCATATTGGTGAAAAATAGTTGCACCCACCATAGAAGTTAAAAAACATTCTTACCTTAATTTTTTCGAAAAGGTCATAAAATACCATGGTTGGAAATCGATGGAAATATTCCTTTAAAAAAACAAAAGGTCAAAATAATAGTATAAATGACTTTAAACCATTCTATAATAAATAGTAAAAATGTATTGAAATTCATTTTTAGGAAACAAGGATCTGGAGAATAAATAGGTCTCAGTAGATAATTACGTATAATCAAAATCAGATAATGAGGTGATTGTGAAATTAATCATTAACGTGTACTTTTCCTTGGTATAGGGTATATTAGCCTTCTGTATAATTGTTAAATCATTGTTATTAAATTATTAAAGAACCATATACATAATTATGATATCATATATGATCTTCAATTATTGCTTTGTTAATAATATTTTAATCTTATCTTCGTTTGATGTTTTAACTGATTCATTTTACTTTACCTGGTTTGTTACATAAGTCATGTTTATTATGGATAGTATGCATTTGATTCATATCCATAATGATATTATGTTCTTTGAACATCATTTTTAATCACCAAATGGAATTTATTCTTGAATAGTTACGATGGGGAAATGAATCTCATTGCATTCTTAGAGATGATAATCCATACGTACGCACGAGCTACAATATAATTATTTTGATTTTAAAACGGTTTGTTTATATATGGTATATAATTTATAAATAATCATAGACATGATATATTTATTATTTACATCAATTATAAATCATTATTATACCCATCCAAATATAATGTATTGAATAACAATTACACCACGACATGGAGACTGTAAACAGTACATACACACGCATTGTGACATGTCATTCATATGATGGATTGAATAATTAATATGGTTTTACCATATTAATAATTACATAACAGTATATAGAAGATACTATATTTATTATTTTATAATGGAAACAACAAAGAAAGAGGACGTGGAAGAAGAAAATAACTTGAAATATGTGAATAAATATTTACCCCTTCTTCAGGTACTTCTTTTTTATTTGATCAAAAGGGATTCTTATGTTGGTGTTTTACTAAATTATGGCCTCTTAGAATGAAAAGTGGGATATTAAGATGATATTAGGGCAGCGGTTGGCAAAGCCAAGTTGCTTTGAATGTGTGAATTTTCTAGAAGGGAAAGTGCCCATTTATAGGATGGATGAGGGGTACCTTAGGAAAAGATTGAAATATTATTTCATAATAAATTCATATTCTATTTACAAAGGATTAAAAATGATTTTTTTCGAGGATATGGTGGGGTTGTGTATAAATCCTCTAACTAATAGGCTTTAGACAAGTTTAGGTCAAGGTTTTATCCTTATCCATTAGATTTAACTCTTAGTTATGTAGTTTGTCATTTACCATATCACTTTATATTTTTATATTATATGGGTAATAAACATAAATAAACATCCAAGGGAACTCCCGGTTGTTCATTACTGATACACCTATCCTTATATTAGTCCTTTGTCCGATCATTAGATATTTAGGAATATTATATCAATTAATAATATAATATTTGATTTAAAAACTCTTTTTTGTCAATTTTGACACTATTTAGTATTTGGTTTTTGTTAAATTAATAACAACACTATTACAAATAAAAAAATTATTTAGTCAAACCTAACATGTCATAATCACATATAAATTTAGAGGAATTCATTAAAGTCTCAAATTATATTTAATTGATTATGTATAATATCAATTATTTTAATTTTTCATTAATAAGTTAATTAATGCATCATCATTGTGTCATAATTAAAATTAATTGTATAATTCCTCAAAATTATAAATAAAATACCATAATTTATTAAATAATTTTATCATTCTAATGAATATTTATAGTAGAATTTATGTTTTGTATAACCCAATATTAAAAATGGATTATTTATTTTATGTGGATTTTATCTTTTTTAACTCTTCTTTAAATAAAATAATAACAAATGTCCTAATAAAATCCATGTGGATCTAAAAGATCATATTTTATTCCTATGGTTGTTTTTTTCTAATTAGAGTTATCTAATAGAATTATAACTTGTGTTAGGTAATATTAATATCATTTTTACCTTTAATTACCCTATTTACTTTTAACTGTGGTAAGTAAAAGCCACAAGATACTATTCACCAATAATTATTTTCATCTTATTGAACAAAATTTTACATTCTGATATCAACTGTGTCTCTTGGATTTTTGATATTCAACTCAAAGAAGTGGTAAATTTATGTTCTATGCAAATTTCTAAATGCTTCTAGGAGGTGGGTAAAAGATGGTAAAAAGATCAATAAAATTTAATATACGTAAACATATTATAAAATGACTCCAGTGAATTACATTGAAAATATTTAATTATTATATATCTATTTTTACATAATATAAATTTAAATACAATGTCTAATTATTTAAATAAAAAAGTTAGTTTTAACCGTTAATTCTTGTGTTTTTCACTATTCATAAAATATTGAATGATTTCATAAAAATACCGAAAATTTTCCCTAAGCTAATTTCGATTTACCGAATCTAAAAATTAAGTCCATTTTGAAAAATAAAATTTCTAAAAATTTAAAAAGTGGATATAACTATTCACACCGGCATGTTTGATTTGTCGCGGTGTGTTAGAATCTCGAAGATGAGTTAAATGGGAGCTATTGAATTATTTAAATGGAAACATTACGTGGAAGCTTGGGGTGTTACACTGAAGGTGTCAACCAGCATGGGTTGGGCATTTTTCTGAGTATTTGTACTCACAGACATGACCAACCACATCCCAACACATTAAAATTGGGGATCATGTACCACTAAAACAATTTGGAGTGAATGTACAACTGAATGTAAGTGGGGTATAATAAAAACCCAACAATGAATTGGAAACATCAAGTAAAAAAGGGAAACCCTAATTTTCATCTGTAGAATGACCCATCTAATCATGAGAGTTTTAAATCTACTAGAAATCTATGTAATATTCCATGTATACCTAATCCTACTAGACTCCACAATGTCCTGGGCCATCAAGTCCACAGTCGATGCATCTGTTAGTCCCGTCTCCCTGAGCACCCATGTCATAATGTTGGTTATCTGCACTAGACACAACACGTGCAGGAAAATCCCATGCAGGGGTGAGTAAAAGAGTACTCAGTGGAGACCCCAAACTAAAAGGAAAGACCACAGAACAATTCCTCAATGTAATGCACAGAACACAAAATAACTCACACTAGTAAGATTTTAGGGTAGTAATAGTAGAATCATCATCCACCTAATCAAAAGCCTATTTTTTAGGTGACCTCTTCATATGGTGAGTTTAGTGGGCCTACCAAGTCACGAATAGGTGCTTCCCTCTATCCTTGAACTGCTTACATAATCATCCATTATGGATCTTCAATGTCGAATATATTTGAATCCCAATAGTCATAGCCTACTAAGTTACTCCACCTCGTCGCCTACCGTGGGCCTGTAATGTTAGAGAGAGGTTCTTCCCACCATGGGCATGAAATGTAATAGAGAGGTGTTTCCCACTGGGTCTAAAGTAATCAATCATTGTGTCTCTTCCAGTCGCAGGGTTCTGTACATATTTTACTTTGGAAAACATCTATTCCAGCCTTTCTTCACATGTGAACTTCTACTAATGTATCTATAGAGATATTCGAATGATCCTCCTCATCGAGAGGGTCATGACACTATAAACAGATCTCTAAAAGGAAGTGTGGTTTGCATGATACATGCATTTTAGTAACCGGGGGAAATATTGCGATTGGGCCCGGTCCGACTCGGTCTGACAGATAAGACCAACCCAGCACGTGGGTCCAATATATGTTTGTTCATTAAGACAAACTCGACCCGCCCTCGTGTAGGTTGAGGTTGGTCTGGTCCGTTCTGGCCAGTGGGCCAGGCCTCATGTGTCTCCCTGGACCCGGCCAGGTTGGCCGAGGGTCCAACCCATTGAGTTTCTCGATGACCTGGTCTAGTCTGCCCCAACATGAAGAGGGAACATGTCCTACCTACCGATGAGGTTTTGGCCCACTGAATGCACATCCAGCCCACCATTCTGGGTCGAGCCAATCAGCACAGGTCCAGCCTACTGGTGCAGGTCCAGACCGTGGTTTCGTGGTCCGACACATTGGGCAGCATGACCGGCCTGACCCGCTGGGGGCTCGGCCCGCCTACTAGGGACTGGCTTCATAGTACAGTCGGTGGTGCCTATGAACAGTACTGTGGCATGGAATTCATTTCCGGCTCCCCTCGTGGCCCCATAGGCATGGGAACATCCAAAAACTATGATCGACAAACAGCAGCTTCACCAGCAGTCCAGATGTCCTAGACGCGAGTCATCTATCTATGTGGTGCTCTACCTCCATTGCCTCCTCCACCATTCTATTTTGGTTGAAGATCCTTGGAATCCAATTCAACTAGGTCGGACGGTGTGGGCCGCCTCCACCACGCAGCTAGTTATTCTGGCCGCCGCCACTGCCGTCATTGGTTCCGGGACACCGACAATGGGTTTTTAGGACTACTTGATGCACTCTGATGGTCCGTTCATCAAGGTGCAAGTGTCTTTGGCCTCCAGGGAGGTCCATCACCATTAAGAGTATACCAAACCTACCATTAAATCATTTAGGGGAACGAACACTTTAAAAAACATGCAGAAGCACTTGGGATTTTTCTATATCTGTCCGGGGCCTTCGTATTAGTGTTTTAAATATGGGGGAGGTTTTGAGGGTGTCTGTTACATAATTAAATTCCCTGATATGGACCTTTAATGAAGTAACCCCATGAATAAATAACCCTCCCACATAATTCACGAAGAGTGGATCAATCTATTCGTGGGATTATCCATGTTTTTTGTTTATAAAAAAGGATAGTGAAGTACATCAAATCAAAAACCACTACATCTTATGACATCCAATGTTGTTGATTTCTTCCATGAAGTATTAAGTTATTGATGTCATATCCTATCTATGATCATCAAAGGGAGTCAAATATAATGAAGATCCACTAGTGTACATCGTTCATCAATAGGGTGGAAGTCCGTTAGAGGTTTGTCTGAGAAGACTCCAATTTTTTAATCCTTATTTCCTTAACACGTTGAACTTTAAATATTATCAGAACACAACATTACCATTATGATGTGATGACGCGTTTTGGTAGAGTTTTATTTAAGAAATAACATTGTTGTTACGAGTCTTTAAAGTGTCATTATATTGTGAGTTAACAAGCCATTAATGAGCCTCATTAATTCTCATCATCAGTGCCTTATCACTGCCCCACAACGTCATCATCTGTCACTCATCAGTGAGAATGAACAAAAACTAATTCTTTTCAATTATTTTATTATTTTTCTTGAAAATTACAAAAAATAACTTTTCTACTTGAACCTTGTCGTTCAAAGATAAGTCGTTCCCAGGTTAATCCCGGTGTCATGAATTGGTCGGTGCCCTCAGATTTTTAATCAAAGAGCCAATTCAAAAGAAATAAAATCACACTCACACATTTATTGAATGTACTGGAAAAAAGTTCTTAGATCTGTCCTAGGAACATTAGAGCATGGAATCACGTGTCATCAAATTTCATGGTCTTGATATAATTCCATATAAATTAAAAAATTGGACACAAATTATGTGACGTTAAAATTGATTTTTTTGTTAGTAAGGGATAGAATAATTAATTCATTAATGAACAGAAATTAGTAGAAATGATTTATATTGAGGATGTGTAATTACAAAAAATACCTAGTTTATATTGAACGGACCATGTAAATTTTTTATTTTTCATTATTTATTTGTTTTCAATAATATATATATTTAAATTAATGAGGTGATGATGGTTCATTGAATTTAAAATATATTTACTAAAATTTTGAGGATAGTTGAATGGAAATTAACCTCACGTTTGATAAAAAACACAATATTTTTACAATATAATTTGTTTATTTTCATTTTTAGTGGAAAAAACATTAATCTACGTTATAGATAACTAAAAATGGGATGATCAATATAATTTGTAATTAACAATGAGGTGATTTATTTAATAACATTTGAGGAAATATGGGAATGTGTTGATGAATTATGATACACTGTTCTGAATCATAATGGAAAAGGGCTGATGAAAATTCTTTAATATAAATAATATAATGCCATAGATTATGATTCTAATGTAATGAATTTAATTGCTGGAAATGGAATTTAACGTCAATTAGTCATTTTTTCATAGAGGAAGAGGACCCGATTATTGTTTTACCTAGATATTTGAGGATATATATAATGAAATACACTAATATATTTTAATGGTTGAGTGAGATGTTTTATATGACCTGATATTTTTAATGAAAGCATCACCACAATATGTTTTTATTCAATAGTGGAATGATGATAAGAGGTTTTATGCCATAGGAGAAGTACTATTCCATAAAGGGTAGAATATTCTATTTATTGGAGTCCTTGAAAATCATAGGGTTCTTTTAAAGCAAGATATATCCATATCATATATCATTGGGATCAAGGCGATCTTTGACAATGAATATGTATATATACTATATTGAATTTTATTATAGATTTTTTTGTTTCTAGTAATTTTGAGACCTTGATGCCATAGATTTAGCCCATTCTACACAGGGTTTTGACAGTAAAAAAAATAAATTTGTTAGTCTACCACCTCACCCTTAAATATAAGAGAATATTCTATAGAATTAGTTTTTCAGGAAATATTTTCAATTCCAATGACTCTTACTAATTTAACATTATATGGTAAATTTGGAAGGAACATAATTTCCTTAATAACTATCAATTCTAATTACATTTCAATAATCTATAGGGATACGGGTCCTATGAATGATTTTGAAGATGTATACTTGATATTGAAACTAATAATCGGACAATAATTTGATGAAGAAGGATTTACACTGATATATTTTTATATATTATTCAAATCTGATAAACCTGAAAAGAAAAAGTTGTGAGGGGAAGATGTTTTTAGTTGATGGGAAATGTGATGAAACTACGAATCGAAGGAGACTAAGATCATATATTATTCCAGATTATTATAATAAATGATATGTATGTATATGTATTTGAATCATTAGAATGATTCATTCCCAAACACTACTTAAATTGATATTTCAAGAGTACATGGGATTGGATTGCTTATCAATCTGATCAAATAAGAAGATTGTATTCTTTTGTCGTACACATTCTATCCTATAGAAGAATAAAATTTTAATAGTTGTTTTTCTTATATTTTATAGATTTATATCATATAGTGGATTATTAATGTCGTAGAACAAAATGAATTCTAGGTTCTATAACATATTTTGGGAGATAAAATTTAATCAATATTTGGTTAATAACATTTGTGGAAAGATGTATGATTTGGATCTGAACCATAGATTCTTTTGTGTCCTTCAAATTTTACACATTTATTGACATAGTGAAGTTGGGATAAAATATTTAGTTGATTGATAACATTAAATAGTTCTAATTGATGAATTTTAGTAGATAAATTATTGAATAAATTTATCACCAAATCAAAAACACTTAGTAGAAGAGAATAGATCCTTAGGAACTATAGTAATACTCTATAAAATAAGATAAATTTTTATTGAAACATTTTTTTATTGATAAAAATTTATCATAGTGATTTTTTTAACAAAATGATAATTATATATTAATATCAACAATATACATTTTTTACCACATAATTAAATAAAATATTTATTTATTGATAAAAAAATACATTAATAAAAAAATACAAAATAAATGATTACTGATATGGATCGTGTCTTTTATGAAGTGGTATAGATACATTATTTAGTATGAAAAACATGATTTTTATGCTAGTAATTATATTTAGAGGATATTGAATGGTTTTAGAGAGTTAAGGGCTCGTTTAAAGACAGAGCACCAATTTTTTTTAAATTTTATTAATATGCATTGTAATAACATAATTATTGATAATTATACAAATAAAACATATAGGGGATATAATAAACGATAGAGGGGTGAACAATTATTTATTACTACTCCCATCTGGACTCACGACCATTTGGGGTTCTCTAGTTGGATGGAAGTGACAGAACAATTTTCCCAAATAATGTTCTCATTGATACACCCTCGTTACCACTTAACTAGTATAAGTACACCGTGTGGAAAAAATCTTAGCAAAACCCTTGTGGCCAATTAATTACTTGGTAAAAAGTTAATTTTCCCATTTAAAAAATGAACCACAAACCAAAATTCCCCCCATTAGTTTTCCCCACATCCATCATCATGGGAGAATTGTCCTCCCATATTCCTTTGGCATTGAGCTTCGATACTCATTTGTTCTGAGGTTACATTATCACAACATTCATTGGATGTTTATTGATAAGATAATTAATTAATATCCTTCATTTATATGTTTATCTCCTCATCATTTGCATAATTTGTCTTTGACCTTATATTCTAAATTTTTAGGGTATTTTTTGATTATCAATGTTTATTCTATTATACATTGAATATACAGATTAAAATTGGAATGGGTTCATCTACATCTATATGGTAGGTTTTATAGTAATTTTTCACTAAATCTAAATCACTTTATTACATTCACTGTCATGTTGAACACTGGACATTCCATATGTTTAATTGAAATTATACTCCAGCTTTATTAAAAGTGTTATTAATGTTTGAAATACCCAATTATCAATTTTTTATGATCATAGGTCCCCCATCATGACATTTATGGCCAATGATGGTGTGATTTTGTGATTACATTGAAAAAGTAAAATAATATATGGATAAACCATTGTAAATGTTGTCCTTGATTGATGGCTAAATGATATTCCTACCCCGAGATAAATAAGAGAGAGTGGTATGATGATATAACATAAATCAGATATGAATATGGATTATGAACCTTTGTTAAATGGAATGTGAAATGAATTTAAATATTTTATTGTCTTGTAATAAATTATAACATGAATATTTTTTATAAATTTGAATTACAGACATCATATATAACACATTAAGAATATATGAAATATTTTTCTTCAAAATGAATTTAATCCTTTTGATAATTTTTTATTTATGAAATAGTTTTTATATATTTAATTATATGAAAAACATATTTTATCTTGCATTATATGCAATATTGAGATTAGTTCTTAGTACACACAACTGAATGTTCAAATCAAACATGACATGTTATTAAAATATTGTTAGTTAATAAAATATTTATCACCTATCAAATGGAACAATATTTATAAATTATATTAATTAAATTTGGAAAACATATGGTTTAAAAATTGATATAAAATTTATTCTTATGTAGAAAATTAATTATAAAAACCAAAATAATGATTATTTAAATATTATAGAAATCCTATAGAAAATAAATTTTATGAAAAAAATATGTTTTACTGAAAAAATTAAAATTTATTCCATTTTATTTAGAAAAATATTGAAATTAATATATCATTTATCTAATCAACTAGTCGAGATTCATCTCATGTGGTCTTAGACGAGTTATAATAATTATTATAACATTATGCTTAAAAATGTATTTATCTAAAAATTAGTTTCACCACATTCTAGATACATATATTAAAATTTAATTTTACTAATATTAGAAACCAAAATTAATAAAATAAATATAATTTTCAAACTTAAAAAAATAAAAATTAGGTTATGATTGATTTTTAGGTTTCTGTAAAAAGATTCATTTTTATGAATAGTTAATAATATTGAATGTATTTAAAGAATGCCTTTTTATTTAATTTATTTTAAAAGCTAAATTACATTATAAATTTATTTTAAAGTATAATTAGTAATGTTGTTAATATATTAATACCATTTAATAATTTTTATTCAATTTCATATTAATATTTCATATGAAATATTTGTAAACATGTGAACATTTTCTATTTAAAAATCCACTTTTATATAACATCCATTAGATTAGTGCTAAATTAAATATTTTACTTCTTAGATTGTAATTTGAGAAAATAGATTCCATTTTTTGAATGACAAAACTTTATATTATCTAATAAGGTAAAATTATCTTTTAACCAATATCAATAGTTAAAGATGTAATTAAATATTTACTATTGTTACAGTTAAAATGGTTTGACCTGGGGGAAAAATAATACATCAATTGTTCAAAATGACATAAATCTTGTCTAGACCCCAGTTTATAAACCTATTTCTACATTATACTACTAGTTATAGATATGGATACATTATGAGATCTTTTTTTACTGAAAAAACCACAAGGTGGATTTCACAAATTCAAAAGAATTACAAATGTGACACTCACATAACTTTAAAAGGAAACCCCTTTTCAATCATATTCACACCCTAAAATCATTATGGTTCATCCAATACCTTACAAAATCACTTTTTAAGGTCAGTTTTAACATATTTTTTTTCTTTTTTTATATAAATCTATCCATTCAAGGGTTTTAGTGAAAGCCTTAAAGGATACCCAAAGAAGAGTTAGTATTTTCGAAAAAAATTGGGTTTTTTTCATTCTTGACCACCTTATCTTATTATAATAACACAATGAAATATTAACCAATGTATCCTACATATAATTATTTATGTTAAGTTCACAACATACAACCATCCACACTTACATCAAAGGGTTACAAAATGATCAATCATGTATATGGAGGACTGCCGCCTAAAAAACCAACGTCCATTTTTTGTCAATTACCACATCTCAATGTTGAAAAAACATATTTCATATTTTATTTTGATATTTGATAAATTATTATTCATGTTTAATTATTTTATCACATATACATTATTTTCTTCCATTTTTTGGGAATATGATAACATCATTCATGTATATATCATACTACCACCCCATGAAGCGATGCGATTTATTGATGGTTTACATAGATTATATTAATGTTTTTTAAAATAAAAAATTTTAATATTTAGGAACAAAATGATTCTTGAATGATAATATGTCATTTATCATTATTGAATTAATTCTAATAAGAAGATGGATATTATATTCATGTGTACGAATAACCTACCATCTCTAGGAATGGCGTATAATATTTTTTGTCAATAAATATTATGGAACCATTATAATAGTAATAGAAAAAAATTACATATCAAAACATATATAAAAAACAAATATGTTATTACCTACAACATGCCATTAACATTTAATTCTTAATAAATAGGTAATAAAATGTTATAATAAAATAAAATATGTTATGATATATATACGTAATGTTTATTTATATATGTATAATACAAATAAGTTTTTCATAATATAGTTTTTATTGAGTATGATGGATGTTAAGTCATATGTTAATGGAACAATAGTAACTCATTTATTTTTTGGAGACATATGTATATTAACTGATCAGTTCTTTTGTATAGTTTATATACTACCCCTTTTAGATGTGATATTATGAATCCAAATTCTTTTAGTAATTATTTTAATTTAATTTTATTCTTTATTACATATTATCATTCAAAATATTACTAAAGATGTAATGTAATTTTTGTCTCAATTTTATTTCCGGTAAATATATGTTATGTTATTCACCTTCATTAATTTTACCAAATGTTAATTATTTTATTTAACAATTTCATTATTTATAATGGATATTTGTGATTATGATTCTGATTATAAAATAATTTGATTAATCACTTAGAAAACTATTGAATTTTCTTCCCATAATGTTGTTCAAAATATTTCCATGTAATAGTATTATTGTTACACTGATTAGAATCTAGAATAATTGAGAAAACTTTCTGAAGAAAATAAGAAATTATTTATCTCATTTATCGAAGATACATTTTCTTCCAAAAACATGTTTTCTATAAATGTTTTAAAAATTGTAATATTCTTCTTCTAAAATTTAAAAAAAAAATATTTACAAATGTTTTGTAATTTTTTGATTCAAATATTAATCTAATTTTTGAAACAATTTCCATTTTTATTTTACAAAAAACATGAAGGGAGTATTTTTCATAACATGTATTATATTAATGAAACATCATGCCGTTTACATCAATGCTTCATTTATATGTTTTCATTTTTATTTCATTGGATAAATGTTTTCAAACAATATTATTTTTAATAATGGTTTTAAAAATTGGTAAATATATTTTACTAAAGACATGTTTTAATGATTTTAGAAAACCTACCATTGTTGGGTATCAATGTTTTTTAATGAAATTAATTATGAAAATGGGATTTGTTTAAAAAACTGAATTACAAATAATTGTTGTAAATATTAAGAAATATTTTAAGGGATAATTAAAAATAACTCTATAACAAAGATAAAATCCCTTTATATAATTTATTATTTCTTAGGGATATGAACTAAGAATACCATTTATAATTAATCTATATGTGGTTGATTTTTATAAGGAAAATATATTTATGTATCATATTTATCTTTAATGGTTTGTACCTTGATATATCTCTGGTCCAACATGATTATTTGTAGGTGTTATTCTATGATGAAATGATATAATAATTGTGCAGTCAACCTATTTTTCATTGGTTATGATATGATGAATGTATTAGGATATTGTGTCACACACATATATGATAATAATTTTGTGATGGTGAATACATTATACAAAAATGGAGGGAACATTATAACTAAGGATGATGATTGTTTTATTAAAAAGGAAATTTTTTGTTATAATAAATGATTGTTGAGACCTATATATGCCTCACATGAATTAGGTAAACATTTCTATCTAGTGAGATTGATAGTGCTGGAACAATGAGTAAACATGGTTTTGTAAGGGACTTTGTCTGTTATGATGGTCTAGAGAGTGAACATTCACTATAATGATGGTTTGGGGAATGATATCATTCCACTATAAGGAAAAGGATCCCATTGGGGATGGTGGTGTTTCCTACCCATGAAATTTAGATATATATATATATCCCATATATATTATGGAGATGATCCTTTGATACTATGGAAATAATGTTCCATAAATAAAAATTTGTCACCATTCTATGTATTCTACAAAACTTATGATACCATTAATCATATTATTTGATTATCTTATGATTTATATTTTATGAAATTACAATTTTTTTTTTGTAATTACATAGAATTATGATCTTTGATGTGTAGGTTATGGGTCAAAAATTTTATGTTGAAGTTATATTACACATATTTATATGTTCTGGTTACATATCTATATCTTTTACCCTAACTTTCAATCTATTATCACACATTATAATATTTCCATTCCTTTATTTATGAAGAAAGGTTTCATGTAGGTGTAATAAAATTTATGATATTATAGGATACATTGAAGATATTTCGTGAATTAAGAATAATATGTTCTAATATTCCAAAGGAAATAAACAATTATGCTCCTAAAGCATGGTTTTCTACAATATATTGAATGTTCATATAAAAATATCTAATATCTAATTATGAAAATGACAGTGTATTATATTTTATATCAAATTAAATTTTTAGTTAATGTTTTTAATCTATGATGTGAATTCATTAGTGATATCCATAAGGATATTTTATAGGATATTTCTTGAAATATATTTAATGATAATGATATGGATGTGTAAACATATATTAGAATATCATGGATTCTTACTATAGAATAAATAATGAGGATTTCGAAAAAATACATCCCACTCTAGTTATACAAGTGGATGTGGATCTAAAAAATAGTTACCTAGGGGTAATAACTATAAAAAGAATACATTGAGATGGACTTGATCGTCACATGGTGTAGGAAAATGAGCCTTGTTGTGCACCTCATTTGACACTACAATTTGATATTCTTTGGAAATTAAAAAATTCATTATGAACCAACATGATGGTTATAAATAGATTATCACTATGAATTTACAAATAAAAACCTATGTGTTAATAGATAAAAAATAATTTGTCATCATTTGGAAATACTATAATTGATTTTATTTCATGATTACGTGGTATTACTCTATGATTAGTGATTCTTACACTATTATATTTATTTATAGTCAATGGCCAAAACTAGAATAAATTTTGTTACAAATGAATGCATTTGAAAATTTTCTTACAAGATGCTACATGTTATGGTGAATAGAATAAAGGATGTTGTGATTATTCATTTCATGGAGTATTAGTTTATGTTTAAATTGATCAGGGAATAATCAATGGTTGAGATTTTTCATTTTAAATTTAATGAAGTCATGTAAGTTTTTAATATAATGAAAAATTTTAAACATTAGGAAAATCATCTTCAAATTATATACTCTCATGTTATCACCATTTTTTATTATATCATTGTATTTTTTATTCCCATTTTTTATATGATATTATGGTCACTAAATTTCAATGGATCACTTACTATTAATTGATTAGTGATCTATACCACTCTATTTAATTATGTGTTCTTTTATTCTTTGTCATAATCATTATTCCTAAATATGTTCTCATATGATAGAATCTAGATATGAGTTACATTGGGTATCTCTTATATTTCCAAAATACCTTTTATAAATAATATTTATTATTATTAATTTTAACAATTTGGGTTTACATGTTTAAAATTTTTAAATGTTAAAAAAATAATGGTCAAGATGAACTTAGTAACTAAATTCATTTTATGGGTGGTTAAATGTAACACACATTAATTTTGTGAATTTTTTCTCATGTTGATTAAATAATTTTAATATTTTGGAATACATGAGTGAAAATGTTTACCTACAGTGATAAACAACACTTATTTTTGATTTTTTTACATTCAATAATGAATTTATCATGCATTATAAACAACACTAAAGTAAAATAACATGTAATATTATTAAAATATTATTATTTATTATGAAATTTATCACATATAAATTGGAAGGGAGATTATGAATAGTATTATGTATATTTTTATTATCTATGGTCTATATATATATAAAAATAATTCATTGTTGACCAAAAAATTTAATAAATTGAAATTAAAAATTATCAGAAAATGAATACAATATTTTACTAAAAAATATTTTTATTCCATCAAACATATTTGGAATAAATAAATGAGGAAAAAAATTAAATTAATTTAATTAAATTTGTTATATATATATTCAATAAATTGATTTCCAATCTTCTTAGATATTTTCAATAAAAGTAATAATAATAAATAAAATTTTATTATTAAAAATGTATTTATCTAAAAATTACTTTTATCATTTTTAGAGAACATAATTGAAAATTATTTTTTAACCTATTTTATAAAATTAGTTTAATAATATTAATATATTTATTTAAATAATCATTTCAAAATTAACTTAGTGTGAATATTTTTGGGGTTTTTTTTGAAATGTTTTCATTTTTTCATAAATAGTTAAATATTATAATTATTAATTAAATACTAACTTTAAATTTAATTTATTTTGAAGTTAAATTATATATAAAATTATGTTTCAATGTGAAATTAGTTCAATATTAAATTATTAAATTAAAAAATTTTATTTTAATTAAATAAATGTATTTTTTATATGTCTAATTTATAAACATTTAAATAATTTATTCTTTATGAACCTTCTTTCTCTTCTCATATGAGAGATTCATTATAAATTTAAATATTTTATTTTATGGAATGGAATTTGGATGAATGGATTCCATTTTCATAATCATAAGAATATATATCATCTAATATGTTAATCATAATTTTTGACAAAAATAAATAGAAAAATTATTAAAAAAATTATCATTGTTAAAGTAAAAATGGTTTTACCATGTATAAAACTAAAAATGAAAGTATAAAAAATGAAAAAAACATGTAAAAACCCATTTTATGGAAATAATTATACCATATTTTTATATAAGAAATATTGGTGTAGTATTGGATCCTTATATCCTGAAACATTTTCGTTTTAATTTTATATTTCCAAAAAATTTACAAGTGTATGACTCAAGACACATATAAAAGGACACCCCTTATATATTCATTTTCACCTCTTCAAAATAATTTGGATTAAAAAAATATGTACCAAAATATCTTATTGAATTCCAGAATCTATTCTTAGAATAGTTTTTTTAGAAATAAAATTCACCAAGGAAGACTATTAGTGAAAACTGATGAACGATACCCCAAGAATAGGTAACATACATCAACAACAATTTTTAGTTTATTTCAACCTCATCCTCCTTAAATTATTAATATAACATGATTACATAAAAAAATAAGTATCTTCATCGTAAATATTTTAAATTTTGTAATATTCATTACCTAAAACCATATCCACTTCCATCTAATGGGTTATGAAACAACATTTCTTGTGTAAAATAGGCCACTGGAACTGGAAGAAATGTTGTTCTTTTTTCCAATATCACCTATCATGATTATATGTAATTACATATTACATATTTATATATTATAATTATAATATTATTATAAATTTTTTATTTTTATATGACACATAACTTCACGACTTCCATTTTCAAGAAATACATAATGTCCCTCTTGTATACGATGGACTACTGCTTTATGATGTAATGTCGTTCATTCATGCAATACATTTAATGTATTAAGGATGGTTTTAATGAGGATGTCTGATATATTTTAAATAAAAATGATTATATAATGGTTATATTTCATTTAAAATAAATTATTTAATCCAAAAGATGATTTAAACGGTGTTCAATCATACACATGACTAGCTGTCTCCATGACCGTTGTGTTTCATTTTCAATCAGTAAAGTAATTAGATTAATATAAATACAATTATAATGGATATATATGATACTTATATAATGTTTATCTTTTTAATATAATTGATCCAGGATTAATGTAAAAGGACAAAAAATATTATAATCCAAAAGATTTATGAAAAAAAATTAACCGAAATATAACATTGAAGTTGAATTTTTAATAAAAACATAATGAATGATTATAAGGAAAGACAATATAGTAGGATATATATAAGTATTGTTCCTTAATATATTTATTTTAAAATTATATATAATAATCATGAGTTTTTAATGTGTATGATGGAAGTCAAGTCCTAATGTATGGGATTTTTTTACTCATTAATTTCAAGAAGACAACTAAAATTTCATCACTCAGTTATTTTGAGTGGTGTATATACTTCAACTTTAACATGTAATATCATAAATAAATTAATTTTAATAGTATTTAAAGTATCATTTTATGTTAATATTTTTTAGGGATTATATTTCGAAAAATTTACTAATGTATCTGGGTTTTTCTATCAATTTCCATTCATTGTGACATATGTTATGTTATACACCTATATTGGTTCATGAGGTGTATATACATCCACTTTGACATGTGATATCTTGAAATTATTTACCCATAGGATATTTTATGTTATATATTATATTATTTCATTATGGATTTTATGAATCAATGTTACCAAAGTAGTGATGGTTTGTGGTTAAAATATCATCATTTATCAGGGGTTTTTCTGATTATATTTACAATGATAAAATATTATGATCTCTCTATAATGAAACTCATAAATTTACATCCCTTATAGTTACTCATGATATTTTCAAGTAGTATTTACATTTTACACTCTTTTACATTTATGAAACTCGATAAAATATATTTAATAACATCTAAATTTAATAATATATTTAATAAGATATCAAGTGTCTTACAAAAATATTTTTTACAAAAAATCCTTTTTTTCATTCCTCTGTTACATTTTAAATATATATATATATTTTTTACATTTTTCATTTCTTTTATTAATATTCATATCATTTTCCAAGAAATTCATGGTTATAATTATTTGAAAATGTAAAATGAATCATTATCTTCATGCGTACTATATGAAAAACACATCCCAATTGTTTTTCTGATGATTATTTAAATAATTTTCAAGTAATATCAAATTAATTTATTTTAAAAAAAAATTGTTTATTTTTTGTCCAATCGTAAAGGATATTTTCTTCAAGAAATGATATATTTTTCAGAAAATTCATTTATAATTTTTCAATGCCATTTTAAATTCAAATAAATTTGAAACACCTTTTTCTGTTTTAGAATTAGAAATTAAAATGGTTGATATTTACATTATGAAAACTTCTTATTGATATTTCAATATCCTTCTCAATCTAAGATGACATCCTTTATTATAATTTATTCATTACTGGAGACATTAACCATCGATACCATTCATAATCATTCCTTAAATATATTTTAAATATGATGAAATTTTATTTATGAATACTATTTATCATCCATGGTTTATAATATGATATAACACATATGAAACCCACTTCTTTTAAGAGGTTATTTGATGATGAAAAACAAAATTATTATGAAAGCCACCACATTTCAAATTGTTATTATATGAATAATGTTTTATCATCTTGTGGATCAAAAATGAATTCTTTTAATTATGTGATGGTTGTTGTGTAATAATAAATTATGGTTATTACATATTAAACATGGATGGTGGTGATCTTATAACAAAGGATCATGGATACATAATATCCAAAGGTGGGTGGGATATATATATAGCTCCAATACCTTGTGTAAATATTTATATCTCATTATATATATAGGTCTAGGATGTGGATTAAAACCAGTCCAATAAGGGACATTGTATGCTATGAAGGTCATGGCAGTGATGATTTACTACTATTATGGTTTGGGGAATGAACCCATTCCACTATGAGGAATGCTATACAACTGGGGATGGTTTTGTATCACACCTTTGATGTGTAGCCACTAATTGAATTCTATTATTTGTTTTTTTTATAATACTTTACTACTAAGGAATTGATTTTCAATAAATGTGTGTATTTTAAAATTCTATATACTATACCAAAATTATTCTATCACGGATCACCTTATTGGATTATCTTATGATTCACGTCATATGTATTGCCAATCATTATTTCATGAGTAATGATTATAATATTTGATATGCATATATTTGTTCCAAATAATTTTCCCATGTTCATGTAACCTTACATTCATGTATATGTTATGTATATACTTGTTTTTACCATTCTAATACTCTTCTATTATCCATTATTATATTTCGAGTCCCTATGTTATGAATAGTGTTTTTAAGAAAGAGTTCTACATGGGAATACCATTATTTGAGGGATGGAATATCTTTTATGAATTATAATAAATGTGTTCTATGATTACAAAGGCACTATACTATTATATACCATAGGTGTGTGTTTTTTTAATGTAATAAATATTCCTATAATGTTTTGTAATATCCATGTTTAAAAAAATGGATTCCTATATAGATCCCCACTTGTTTTTGATCAGGTAAGGCATCCCATCTATTTTTGATCCTCGAAAATGGTTTCTAATATAACTGTGACATACGGGCAAGGGGTCCAAAATTTAATGTGATATATTTTCAGGGGTTAAAATTTGAAATTTGATATAAGAACATTGTTCCCCAAATGAAATGTGATATATGAGAATGAGGTACCTAATTATTCATTATATAAGTGAATAGAATCCCTCATTAAAAATTATTACTGAGAAAAGTATCATGTATTATGAAATACGAGCATGGAAACCCATTTGATTCATTGTATATATAAATTGTGCATTTTAAAAAACTATGAGACTCATACTATTATCCTTGAATGCCTGAGTTACGCAATAATTCATGGTTAATAATAGTATCTATATATATGTCCATATATGTAACTATATATAATTACAATATTTATAGATACATATCGATACATATAAATTTTATATAGACTTATATAATTGTAGTCACCTAATTATTGATATACATGTTTACAGAGAAGAAAGTATTGTCATATTTGTATTATTTTCATTGCAGAACTGACCTATTTATGGTTGATATTTATAAATAAACTATTAACCGTGAACACTAACAATTTTATATGAACTAGCTAGATTTCACTAGACAAAGTTGGTGGTGGCCTAACATGTATTTCTCACACTCTTATTGGGATTTTGGTTTTTACTCGAATAAATATTATTCATGCATGTCGAGATAATTGGAAGAGTCCAAATATGGATTCATGATTTTATTTATAGGATGGATTAAACGGGAAGAGGACTTTGATTATTCTCATAATCATAATGGGTATATAATATGATATTTTTATGTTATTAAATATCATGATATGTATAATTGTACACCTACGAATTATTTGTATATAACATGAGATGATAACCATTATGCATCTTATTTTGATTCTATTACCACTAGTCTATTTTGGCTTGATATTATATAATTCTACTACTAGTAATATATAACTAGTTTTCTAATAATTATATTTTTATAACACTTTTCTACTCAATGATAATAATTTTATAGTCTCCCATTACACCACTATATACCCCCACTACTAGTCAGCAACCCCTGACATGTGGGGTGGTTTGATTACGACCATGTGGCCAACCATGTTCTGTAATATACAAGTGGAATTTATTTGGGATACAAAAAACTATATCAAAACACTTTTCCTTTATATTTCTATTTCGTTATTATGTTGGATTAGATTAATTTATAAATATTTGGTAATGATATTGTGCCTTGTAGTTTCTAAACTTTTTATAGGGAAAACCCACATTCCATTTATTGGGATATTACATTTCAGGTATTTTATAATTATGATTTCATTGATTTCATTGAACGGTGACAAAATGAATTTTGGTTTTATTATTGTGGTTTCATTATTCTTGGGCTTGTTAGGGTAAGCTGGTATCATTTCATGTGTTATAATAGGAATAGTGGTATTAACATATCATTCATTATTCCCTTACATATAGGTGTATCACATTTCATTCAATTAATTTATTGCATATGAATTTTGTATGTTCCATGATTGTGATAAATAAATATTTGCTAGTTTTTATTTAAGTGATAGAATAATTAGATAAATTAATTTATCTTCAACAACCAGATTACTAGTTTTAACATAACCTGATGGTGACCCTATAATAAAAAATAATGGAATGTTTTAGCCATACACAATTGGTTAAATGGGTTACAATGTTTGATTATTTTGATAAAAATATTACCAATAGTAATTTATAATGCATGTACTTTTATAAATTTGGGATAATGATTTATCTAATAAAATAATTTTACATAAATCCTTACATCTTTATTCTGAATTTAATGGAAATTTTATAGTTGGAGGACATTCCAATTACAATTTATTAAGTGTTTGGGAATTGATAAATTAAAATTGGTGATTCTTCTAACTATATCATTATACATTAATATACACTAAAATTATTAAACAGATAAATGAGTTAAAACTATTAAATAAAAATATTTAACCATAAATGGGGATAACAATTGAAATTTCGAGTGTATTTTCCTCTAGAAATTTATATTTAAAATCCATATATTGAGAGTTTTTCTCTTTGAGGTCGGAACATGACCCTAACCTGAGCATAGTAGTGGTAATCAAGGTGTGGAAACTATAACCTCTATGATTTGTTTCACCATCTAGACCAAGAACTTGGATTAGGTAAAGAGGATTAAATCATTTATTATAATGCCATGAATTTCTAGAGTTTTTACATGAATGATCTTATCTATTAATGGATATTATATGAGCGATGAATTTGGAAATTTTAAAATAATACATCAACGATGTCCTCATATTTTGTTATTGGAATTTGGTGATGATCAATCTCTAATGATGGTGGGCCCAAGGAAATGGGAATTAACTATAGTATTTACACTTGAGGAACTTCCCATTATACCTAACAAGGGTTCCTATTCCCAACACCAAGAGATAATAATATGGTATATAAAATATCTAAATGGATCTATATGACCTACCCCTACTATAGAATAATTGATATGTTAATTCTAGCAGAAACATACATTTACCCTCTTAGGCGTTGTTTTCCCACAAGTTTCTTAATCATGGATATAGGTAATGCTATTGATATTATATAATATGGAGATTCCTTCATGTTTTGTGGTCAGGATCACAATTTACATTATTCATTATTCGAATATTCATTATTTTGATGTCACAACCTAGGATGGTAGTCCCGAGGGATAGATCTATGAATATTTTCAGAGAGACTTCTATAACTACTTCATTCCACAAATGTTGAGAACAGACCACACTTGTGTATTTATTCATCTAGCAGTATGATTCCATTTCTATGATGTAATGTTTGGCTCATTTCATTAAACATTAAATCATATAAATTACACATGCTAGTGAGGATTTAAATATAGAAGGGTGATGGATGGATGAACTTTTATATTCCATCTAACAGAGGTTGAATGTATTTTTTTGAATAATATTTTGGAGACAGTGAATCAAACCGTCATCTGAAAGAGGAACCTGATGCATAGAGATGGTGAATGATAGAGTAGTTATATAAAAATATAATAATATAGTTGGTTGAGTTATTCAAGAATCAATTTCATTTTGATATAAAGTTTAGTAGAAGAAATATGACTCCTACTATTAAAAAAATATAGTGTCACCAGTGTGGGAAGCTAGGGAATATGATTTCCAATGGATTATATATCCTTTTGATTTATATGTTTATGATAGGATATTGTATATTTTGTCATTCTATATGACCATTAAATTTCTTTCTATTTGTATTATATCTTTATCAACTACACTCTCTGGAATATAATCAATATGACATTATTATGATGACCGTTGAAGTAATACCACTATTCATGTAGTGGAGGTGGTTATGGATGACGTATCAAGGATCTTGAAATGGGGTGATAGTATAGAATACTAGTTGAGGATAACCAGTTTTCATCATAGGTCCATATATTTGGGAATATCAATATTGTGAATCCTACACCCATGTAGTATTGTTTCATTCCTTCTACAGTTAGCGGTTGTATTCTTATAGTGACCATATCATCTCATACATGATTATTACATCATTTTTTTACTAATAATCAATATATTATACAACCACACACCGAACGAATATAATAGTTTTTAAATAATTGAATCATGGAACACAATATTCAAAAAAATATATCATAATGTCAATATGCCAACCAACGGTCCTCTGCCATAGTAAAATTCATAAAAATCTCTTATATAGATCATTCATCATAAAAAATTAAATAAAATCCTAAAAATGAGTGATCTTATATAAACAGTAATGAAAAACAATGATGATACATAATCATAACAAGAATGTATGTTATGAGAACATTATCATAACAGCTGAAAACAACACCCTAGAAATCAATAATCATAATCACGACTCATTGAAAAATTATTAGCATTGAATAAGACATGAATAATAAGGGAATCAAAGAACATTATCCCTAAATTAAATACACTTCCATAGGAAATTAAATTTTTAGAAGAAACATTACCTTATATATTTGTGAAGATATTTGAATTGAAACATGTTTACTCATTAAGTAAAGGACATGATATCTGGACATCACATAAACTTATAGAAAAGAAACCATCTCCACACATATCATAATGGATCAGAAAGATATTTCCATACATAAAAAAATGACCATTTAATCATTTTCATGCATAAAATAATAAACATTTCATCAGTCTAAAGCATAATAGTGTGAACATGTAATCTATTTTATACATAACATCGTGAACATGTAATAAAGATCACCCATGACATCATAGTAGTAAAGGTTTACTCTCAACACCATAATAATAAAAATGTTGTTTAAAGGATCATGTTCAGTCTGTATTCCATCCCTACCATACATTATTATGTTCACTCATCAATCCATCCATGTCAATCTAAGTATATATATTAATCCATACCCAGTGCATTTGGGAGAGATATAGGTCCCAAATATCTAATAATGAAATCCCTATATAGGTTTTATACATGTTCATAAAAACTCATTATATCATAAACCATCAACGGAAATGGATCTAATATTAAATTCTACACATCAAACACTTTTTTTAATATATAGGATTCACAAACTTTTCAATATATCATAACCCATGAAATGAAGTGGGATTAATGAGTACATGTCATCAAAGACATACAACATTTAAAGAATGAATACGAATTTCATATTTTGATCATATCCACAAGAAATAATAAATAATATTAATTACTTTAATATTATAAAAAAATAATTTTGTTAGAATAAATGGGGACTTTCTTGAGGAAAATATTTTTTTACTAAATCACTTTTAAAAATGAGAATCATTATGAAAACCATTTTCTTCAAAAATAAAATTGAATCATATATTAGATAATTTTAAAACATATATAAGATAGTATTTTGTTTACTCCCCTATAATATTTTACATGAAAATGTTCTACAAATATCAATTGTTTTTTTGAAAAACTACTTTAGAAAATATATTTTTTGAATGAATGATATTTCTGATCAAAGTGTTATATGAAGTCATATTTTCATAAAACAAATTTCATAACTATATTATGTACATGTGAATATTATAATTAAAATTATACTATTATATATCATGAATAACCATACAGGAATAAATTTATTTTCAAATAAAATGTAGTAGAAAATGAGATCTCAATATGTGAGACAAAATCATTAACAATCCAAATAAATGAGGAGATGGTAACATAAAATTTTTAAGAAATTGATAATTTTGAATCATAAGAACCAAGGTAGAATAAAATGTAATGGAACATAAAATTTCATGAGGATTAATATATTAATGATATTAAATATATATGTTGTTGTATATACTCATCATGGATGAATATAGGTCGACAAAATAATGTATATCTCAAAGAAGGTAAATTAATAAACAAATCACTTACTTATTTTGTAACATTTGGAACATAAACCAAATAAAAGAGAGGTCATAAAATGGTTATATAAATACCAATAATTTTAATTAAAATAAAAATAGAATAAAATCTTGTGTAGTATAAACACATTATAAATAATCTTGTGGTCGATATCGCTTTTATTTCATTCAAAAAAAAAATTGAGACAAAAATATTGTACCATAGTTTTTGAATGCCTTTATACACATTAAAAAACAAATCATAATCAATATTAGATTATTATAGCTACACTGAAGAACAATATTCCTATATATAACATTTTATCAGATTTTAAAATGACCATTTATTACACTTTTATTTACAATTCCATGTTAAATATGTGTTTTGAGTAATAAAGTCATTATTTGTATATGTTTTACTTTAATATTTTTTGGTCCCCTTACATTGATAATGGTTCCATAATTACGAGCATGATATAAATGATATAAATGTAATATATATTATATATACATGTATTTTTATAAACTAATGAAAATTAGTTATAGGAAATAGAGTACACCATTTATGGAAAAGGTAAGGGATATATACATATAAACGATGTTGTTTTTTATTTCCATGATTGGTCATAATAACTAAATGTAAATGAAATAAATTATAATATCATAAACATATGTATTTCATATATTATCATATTAAATCATCCATAATTAATTCCTTATATATCGTGAAGGAATCACATTGCTCTGTGATCCTTTAGTATACCATATAGACAAACAAATATATGAAATTTCAAAAAAATATTCAGAAGTAATGCATGAGAGATAAAATTTCCAAAATTATAATAAAAACATAAATATCAAATATATATATATATAATATATACAATATTACATAATTATTACCATCCCTGAAGGGATGTAATGGAAAAATGAACGACATAATTTCACAAGGTGTTACTCCTCTGTACACACAAATAATGATTTCAAACCCCATTTGATGGTAGTGTGTGTGGTTTTATGTCATAAATATATCATAAATAATATCATTATTTTAATTACATTGATTTTATAGTGTAATCATTATATAAAAATAATTAAACGGGATTTTATAATAAATTTATAAAAATTCTATGAACATTACCTCTTCCTTAGGTAACCCCATTTGTATATCACCAATGACCTTACATTATTGTTTTTATTGACAAATTAAGGATTATAGGATGAGAGGAGGGAATTTATGAATTTATTTTGGAAGATATTGTCCAATCCACATTTATCAAGATGTGTGAAATGCGTGGTGAGTGGCATCCTTTCAATATTTGAAGAGGAATGATATTCTTGTAAATACTATAAAGTATTCACAAATTTGAAATAAATCATTACTCAAGATGATTGAATAATGATAATTAATGTTTTTACGGGATGATATTTTCAAGAAGTACCTATAAAAAAATTATACACATGTATAAATAATTTGGATCCATAAATCTTATGTTCCCTTATTTTTCTATTTTTGGTTTTCATTTCGGTAAATAGTTCTCTACCATATGTATTTTTTTTATGTATAAATTAACGTGAGAAATATTATATAATTTGGCTTCACTAATTTAAAATATTATAACTAATTTATATTTTAAAAACACTATTTTTGTTGGAAATTAACCTTAACACATGCACATGAAATGTGAAAATACACTACATATACCATAACCACCCGAACCATGTTTTCACTATTTAAACATCAATCAATTCATTATTATAGAAAATTTAGTCTAATAATGGGACATATTTGATAATTATTTATTTTTCATAAATAAATTTATATAATATAGGAATTTTGGTAGTTTTAAATAAATTATTAATTTTAATTTATTATAAGAAAAAATTAATGTTAATTTTTATATTATTAATTTAACTGAATTTACAAATCATCAATACGATAATGGAGTAAAAATATATTATTATGAAATCTTTTTAGTAGGTTATATTCATCTTAAAAGATAATTTATGTCAATAACTCATACAATTTTAATTACTTTTTATGTTATTAGAATCCCTTTTTAAATAAATTGTTTCTAAATTATTTTTATGTTGGAATTTGGAATAATTTAATGTTATAATTTCATCTATAATAAATTAACATTGATTAATATAGGTACAAAAAATTTGTACAAATTTTTTTTTATAACTGAATAATTTTAGTTTTTCCCTTTTACTATATTATTAGACAAATCAAAATGAAGATATGTCCTTGGGGAAATCTTACGACTCATATTTTATGTGTAACAACTATGTAAACTATTGTTTTCCTTTATCTTTGTAGTAAATTATTACTATTTTTACTACTCAATTTGGTCACAAAAATATGTAGGAATTAATATATAATATAAATTTTTTACAACAAATATATAATAAATATTTACAAATTCCAATCACATATGTGGAATAAAATAATTTAATTTAATCGTATAGATGTGATGGATAAAAGATTTCTTAATTTGTAAATGTTATGAATATTACAATATTTTCATATCCAAATTCAATATAAATATGTTTCCAATGAAATAAACTGGATTAATATTTTCATAATTAAGTTATTTTGACTTTATAAAAATTCAAAATATATATTATAATTACAAATTATTTTAAGAAAAAATATGATTCAATTAATATTATGTATTTTTCACTATTAATAAAAAATAAACCATTTCTTAAAATTATAAAACACTAGTACCTTGGTCGTGTATTCACATGGTGCTATAAATCAATTGTTATTTTTAAAACGGATTCAGATTTGAAAAATTAAATAATGATAATTTAATAGATATGTTGAAAATAAAAGTTTGTGGTAGGTAATGTTGAAATGTTTAGAGAAAATTTATTTTAATGTAATAGTAAAAACATTAATGATTAATGTGAAGGAATGAAAATTAATTTTTTGGTATGGAGAAACAGAAAACGTGAGTTATCATACAATTCAAATAAGATAAACTAATTTGGAATATTGAAATTTTATTATTGATATATTGAATGTAAAAAGGGAAGAGGAGACTAAGGGAAGAGGGTACAATCTGAAATTTGAGTTTTAAAATTAAAATTTTTACATATGTCTTATAGAAATAAGATTATTTTGGATAATAATGTTGAGTTATGTAATAGAAAGTTTTTGTTTATAAAATAAACATGAAATAACATAACATCCTCTAATATCAGATCACATTTAAAAAAATTATGAGCCCCTACCTAAATAGTAAATGGTGTTTCCTTCAGAGACATTGTGAAAAAAATCCATTTAAAAAAAATCCCTCTAGATGTGGTAAATAAATTTAAATATAAACCATTTAGCTATGGTTTTATTACTTACCTCACTATAGCACCTATCTTGGATGTTGGAATAAATATTTTTATTGAACCTTATATTAGTGAAAATTATTGAGTAACGAAACTGTGTAATCTGTTTTCTGTAAAGGGGGTAGTCATAAGAAACTAAAAAATTGTGGAAAAACTTTTTTTGAAAATATTTCATAAACTATAATAATGAGTTCATTTTATACATAAAAAATAAATTGATAATTTGAAAAGAATTGATGAATTAACTTTTAGTATTACCTCTACATTGCACCGTAAAATTTCAAACTAAAATGAATGATAAAATTCAATAATAATGTGGTGATATTTTCTATTGATGAAGTGATTATGTAGTGAACTGAGCAACCATGGTTGTAGTAGAAAAAAATCAATTGGGATCAATACACTTTCATGGAATGATTGAATACTTTTATGGAGTGTGTTCCCATACGTGTACACAAACTGGAAGATGATTAAAATACACTTCAATTTGCGGTCACCTATATAGAATGAGAGGATGCAGAAGATCTGTATTCAGAGAATACAGAGGAGATGGTGGAGAAGATGGAGGCAATGAGGGTTGTTATGGAGGTAGTGGGGGTTAACGGCAGAATTTCCAATCATATGTCTATAGGAAGGAACCATTATGAGTGGTAGATAGAAGAGAATAATTGGTCGAATATGAAGAAAAATAGGGATTTGAGTGGAGGAAATGATTTTTAGTAGTAACTCTGGGATGCAAGAATCATGACTGGATATGAGATTTGAGAATGGGGGTGATGGAGAATTCCAGAGATGGGGAGCAAACAGAGATGGAGATGAGGATCCAGAAGAACTTGTGAAAAAAAATATGAGTGGGACATTGAAAATTATTGAGAAGTATGGTGAAAATAAGAAAAAGATAAATAAAGAGTATGAGCACAAGGAACTATAGGGAAACCAAGAGTATGATGATACTAGCATCTGAAGTATGTGGGATCCTTTATTCTCAAATTGCAGATGCCCATCTATGAGCATAAGAATGATAACCACGAAGGGTATAGTTGATACTGGGAGATGGAGTACGGAGGAGAGAATTAAATTTTTTACTTGTCTTACATATTTTGGCATCAAACATGTTATATAAGATAAACCCCCTAGTCCACCTGACAACAGGAGACAAAGACATGAAATGGTTTGTATATGGATAAACATTGGGGGGAAAAAATCATACCAAAAGTAGTAATGACTCTATTTGAATAGATGTATCAAACATTAATTGTATCATGAAGTTGTACGATGTCACCCAAAAATCATGTAACATTGTATTAATATTCATCCTCAAATATTTGAACAGTATTTTCATCATACAATATATTGTTTATAAATAAGAATACCATAGTGAATTTTCAAATTAAAAAATAAGAATGTAAACATTAATGAAATTATATGAAAAAAATAAAATGATATAATTTGTTATGGTTTCTCTAAATCATGTTTTACTAATAATCCATTTGATGTATTCTTTAATTAAATCCAATTTGTGGTTATATGGGAACCATTACAAGAGAAACAACATGAAAACAACACAACAACTGAAACATCACATTTGGAAAAAATTGAAATAGGTTACAATTGGAGATAATATTTTTAGATATCAGACATACAAAATAGACAAACCTTCAGCCTCTGTTATTTTTGAAAAAGCACACCACCATAAAAACATAGAAAACAAAAATTGTCCTGAAATTTAAAAAAACCAAACCATTATTCTAATTTAGTGTTACCCTATTTTAAATCAGCCTTGTTTTGAAAATAACATTCAAACTTATAATGCTAAATAAATAAGTGCGAATTTTTTGAGCACCAAAACACCAAGACAACAACAACAATACAATAATGCAGCACCAAGAAAAAAAAATGTCAAGGAAAACCCAACTAAACCAAAAATACACATCCATGCTTGAAATATCTTCAGTTTCAATCTAGGGGTCTCCTGTAATGGACCCAATAGCAATAGGAGGGTAACTGTAAAATAAACTTCATGTTTTGATACATTCTAACAAAACAACCATTAATAAATAATTGAAAAACAAAATGATAAAATAATCAACAGTTCAGTAGACCACAATAGAATGTAATTAATATTTTAAATGTCTAATATGAAATATATAATGTGCAGTTATTATGAAAGTAAAATTAATTGTAGATTAATCAAGATGCCTTACCTGTATGGAAAATATAGTTGGTCTATCTTTTCAGCCTTTATTTTCCTTGAATAGGAGAAAGATTCTACTTATAATTCATGATCATCATTTTTTGAGAACTATTTCTACATTAATGTTTGCTGGTGTAGCCAATATCATGTTCAATGAAATCCTCCACTCACTACAAAAAACAGCCTATAAATATGCATGAATTTGGTATAGAAACAACTTGTGGTCACTTTATGATGTATCATAACTCATAGTAACTAAAAAACGATAATTACATAACTAAAAAAATTATAATTACCATGTAAAAGAATCATACTATTTGGTAACTATATTGACCATGAGGTAAACATAGCGTGTGAACACTTGATATAACATGGAGCAGGTTTACGGACCTTGAATGCATGGTTAGTAGAAAATATCTTCATATAGTGACTCGATACACATTGATTCTTCATTTAATATTCAACCACTTCATTCGTACTTGGTTTTTCATGAATATAGGAGAGTTACATAACAATATAAAAAAGGAATATTTATTGAAATATATTGGAATTCATAATATATGTGAAATATAATACATTTGTGTATAGTATGGGAGGATATTAATCTTATATGATGTATGATTTAGAGTGTTTTCAATATCTATGAAGGTGAAGCCATGGAAGGGGATAATTTATGCCACATAAATGGAATAATAGTAACTCATTTATTTTTTGGAGACATATGTAAATTAACTGATCAGTTCTTTTGTATAGTTAATATACTACCCCTTTTAGATGTGATATTATGAATCAAAATTCTTTTAGTAATTATTTTAATTTTATTTTATTCTTTATTACATATTATCATTCAAAATATTATTAAAGATGTAATGTAATTTTTGTCTCAATTTTATTTCCGGTAAATATATGTTATGTTATTCACCTTCATTAATTTTACCAAATGTTAATTATTTTATTTAACAATTTCATTATTTATCATGGATATTTGTGATTATGATTCTGATTATAAAATTATTTGATTATTCACTTATAAAACTATTGAATTTTCTTCCCATAATGTTGTTCAAAATATTTCCATGTAATTGTATTGTTGTTACACTGATTAGAATCTAGAATAATTGAGAAAATTTTCTGAAGAAAATAAGAAATAATTTATCTCATTTATCAAAGATACAGTTTCTTCCAAAAACATGTTTTCTATAAATGTTTTAAAAATTGTAATATTCTTCTTCTAAAATATATAAAAAAATACTTACAAATGTTTTGTAATTTTTTGATTAAAATATTAATCTAATTTTTGAATCAATTTCAATTTTTATTTTACAAAAAAAATGAAAGCAGTATTTTTCATAACATGTATGATTTTAATGAAACATAATGCCGTTTACATCAACGCTTCATTTATATGTTGACATTTTTATTTCATTGGATAAAATTTTTCAAACAATATTATTTTTAATAATGGTTTTAAAAATTGGTAAATATATTTTACTAAAGACATGTTTTATTGATTTTAAAAAACCTACCATTATTGGGTTACAATGTTTTTTAATGAAATTAATTATGAAAAAGGGATTTGTTTAAAAAAGTGAATTACAAATAATTGTTGTAAATATTAAGAAATATTTTAAGGGATATTTAAAAATACCTCTATAACAAAGATAAAATCCCTTTATATAATTTATTATTTTTTAGGGATATGAACTAAGAATACCATTCATAATAAATCTATATGTGGTTGATTTTTATAAGGAAAATATATTTATGTATCCTATTTATCTTTAATGGTTTGTACCTTGATATATCTCTTGTCCATCATGATTATTTGTAGGTGTTATTCTAGGATGAAATGATATTATAATTGTGCAGTCAACCTATTTTTCATTGGTTATGATATGATGAATGTATTAGGATATTGTGTCACACACATATATGATAATAATTTTGTGATGGTGAATACATTATACAAAAATGGAGGGAAAATTATAACTAAGGATGATGATTGTTTTATTAAAAAGGAAATTTTTTGTTATAATAAATGATTGTTAATTCCTATATATGTCTCACATGAATTAGGTAAACATTTATATCTAGTGAGATTGATAGTGCTGGAACAATGAGTAAACATGGTTTTGTAAGGTACTTTGTCTGTTATGATGGTCTAGGGAGTGGACATTCACTATAATGATGGTTTGGGGAATGATCTCAATCCACTCTAAGGAAAAGGATCCCATTGGGGATGGTGGTGTTTCCTACCCAAGAAATGTAGAGATATATATATATATATCCCATATATATTATGGAGATGATCCTTGGATACTATGGAAATAATGTTCCATAAATAAAAATTTGTCACCATTCTATGTATTCTACAAAATTTATGATACCATTAATCATATTATTTGATTATCTTATGATTTATATTTTATGAAATTACAAAAAAATTTTGTAATTACATAGAATTATGATCTTTGATGTGTAGGTTATGGGTCAAAAATTTTATGTTGAAGTTATATTACACATATTTATATGTTCTGGTTAAATATCTATATCTTTTACCCTAACTGTCAATCTATTATCACACATTATTATACTTCCATTCCTTTATTTATGAAGAAAGGTTTCGTGTAGGAGTAATAAAATTTATGATATTACAGGATACATTGAATATATTTCGTGAATTAAGAATAATATGTTCTATTATTCCAAAGGAAATAAACAATTATGCTCCTAAAGCATGTTTTTCTAAAATATAATGAATGTTCATATAAAAATATCTAATATCTAATTATGAAAATGATAGTGTAGTATATTTTATATCAAATTAAAATTTTAGTTAATGTTTTTAATCAATGGTGTGAATTCATTAGTGATATCCATAAGGATATTTTAGAGTATATTTCTTGAAATATATGTAATGATAATGATATGGATGTGTCAACATATATTAGAATTTCATGGATTCTT
This sequence comes from Viscum album, assembly GCA_963277665.1. NCBI lineage: Eukaryota > Viridiplantae > Streptophyta > Magnoliopsida > Santalales > Viscaceae > Viscum > Viscum album. Next base: position 986,454,907 of record OY728165.1, on the reverse strand, counting down.
ACTATAGAATAAATAATGAGGATTTCGAAAAAATAAATCCCACTCTAGTTATACAAGTGGATGTGGATCTAAAAAAGAGTTACCTAGGGGTAATAACTATAAAAAGCATACATTGAGATGGACTTGATCGTCACATGGTGTAGGACAATGAGCCTTGTTGTGCACCTCATTTGACACTCCCATTTGATATTCTTTGGAAATTAAAAAATTCATTATGAACCATCATGATGGTTATAAATAGATTATCACTATGAATTTACAAATAAAAACCTATGTGTTAATAGATAGAAAATAATTTGTCATCATTTGGAAATACTATAATTGATTTTATTTCATGATTACGTGGTATTACTCTATGATTAGTGATTCTTACACTATTATATTTATTTATAGTCAATGGCCAAAACTAGAATAAATTTTGTTACAAATGAATGAATTTGAAAATTTTCTTACAAGATGCTACATGTTATGGTGAATAGAATAAAGGATGTTGTGATTATTCATTTCATGGAGTATTAGTTTATGTTTAAATTGATCAGGGAATAATCAATGGTTGAGATTTTTCATTTTAAATTGAATGAATTCATGTAAGTTTTTAATATAATGAAAAAATTTAAACTTTAGGAAAATCATCTTCAAATAATATACTCTCATGTTATCACCATTTTTTATTATATCATTGTATTTTTTATTCCCATTTTTTATATGATCATATGGTCACTAAATTTCAATGGATCACATACCATTAATTGATTAGTGATCTATACCACTCTATTTAATTTTGTGTTCTTTTATTCCTTGTCATAATCATTATTCCTAAATATGTTCTCATATGATAGAATCTAGATATGAGTTACATTGGGTATCTCTTATATTTCCAAATTACCTTTTATAAATAATATTTATTATTATTAATTTTAATATTTTGGGATTACATGTTTAAAATTTTTAAATGTCAATCAAATAATGATCAAGATGAACTTAGTAACTAAATTCATTTTATGGGTGGTTAAATGTAACACACATTAATTTTGTGAATTTTTTTTTCATGTTGATTAAATCATTTTAATATTTTGGAATACATGAGTGAAAATGTTTACCTACAGTGATAAACAACACTTATTTTTGATTTTTTTACATTCAACAATGAATTTATCATGCATTGTAAACAACACTAAAGTAAAATAACATGTAATATTATTAAAATATTATTATTTATTATGAAATTTATCACCTATAAATTGGAAGGGAGATTATGAATAGTATTATGTATATTTTTATTATCTATGGTCTATATATCTATAATAAATAATTCTTTGTTGACCAAAAAATTTAATAAATTGAAATTAAAAACAATCAGAAAATGAATACAATATTTTACTAAAAAATATTTTTATTCCATCAAACATATTTGGAATAAATAAATGAAGAAAAAAATTAAATTAATTAAATTAAATTTGTTATGTATATATTCAATAAATTGATTTCCAATCTTCTTAGATATTTTCAATAAAAGGAATAATAATAAATAAAATTTTATTATTAAAACTGTATTTATCTAAAAATTACTTTTAACATTTTTAGGGAACATAAATGAAAATTATTTTTACCATATTTTATAATATTAGGTAAATAATATTAATATATTTATTTAAATAATCATTTCAAAATTAACTTAGTGTGAATAATTTGGGGGTTTTTTTGAAATGTTTTCATTTTTTCATAAATAGTTAAATATTATAATTATTAATTAAATACTAACTTTAAATTTAATTTATTTTGAAGTTAAATTATATATAAAATTATGTTTCAATGTGAAATTAGTTAAATATTAAATTATTAAATTAAAAAACTTATTTTAATTAAATAAATGTATTTTTTATATGTTTAATTTATAAACATTTAAATAATTTATTCTTTATGAACCTTATTTATCTTCTCACATGAGAGATTCATTATAAATTTAAATATTTCATTTTATGGAATGGAATTTGGATGAATGGATTCCATTTTCATAATCATAAGAATATATATCATCTAATATGTTAATCATAAATTTTGACAAAAATAAATAGTAAAATTATTAAAAAAAATTATCATTGTTAAAGTAAAAATGGTTTTACAATGTATTATACTAAAAATGAAAGTATAAAAAATGAAAAAAACATGTAAAACCACATTTTATGGAAATAATTATACCATATTTTTATATAAGAAATATTGGTGTAGTATTGGATCCTTATATCCTGAAACATTTTGGTTTTAATTTTATATTTCCAAAAAATTTACAAGTGTATGACTCAAGACACTTATAAAAGGCCACCCCTAATATATTCATTTTCACCTCTTCAAAATAAATTGGATTAATAAAATACGTACCAAAATATCTTATTTAATTCCAGAATCTATTATTAGAATATTTTTTTTAGAAATAAAATTCACCAAGGAAAGCTATTAGTGAAAACTGATGAACGATACCCCAAGAAAGGGTAACATACATCAACAAAAAAATTTAGTTTATTTCATCCTCATCCTCCTTAAATTATTAATATAACATGAATACTTAAAAAAATAAGTATCTGCATCGTAAATATTTTAAATTTTGTAATATTCATTACCTAAAACCATATCCACTTCCATCTAATGGGTTATGAAACAACATTTCTTGTGTAAAATAGGCCACTGGAACTGGAAGAAATGTTGTTCTTTTTTCCAATACCACCTATCATGATTATAAGTAATTACATATTACATATTTATGTATTATAATTATAATATTATTATAAATTTTTTATTTTTATATCACACATAACTTCATGACTTCTATTTTCAAGAAATACATAATGTCCCTCTTGTATACGATGGACTACTGCTTTATGATGTAATGTCGTTCATTCATGCAATACATTTAATGTATTAAGGATGGTTTTAATGAGGACGTCTGATATATATTAAATAAAAATGATTATATAATGGTAATATTTCATTTAAAATAAATTATTTAATCCAAAATATGATTTAAACGGTGTTCAATCATACACATGACTAGCTGTCTCAATGACCGTTGTGTTTCATTTTCAATCAGTAAAGTAATTGGATTAATATAAATACAATTATAATGGATATATATGATACTTATATAATGTTTATCTTTTTTATATAATTGATCCAGGATTAATGTAATAGGACAAAAAATATTATAATCCAAAAGATTTATGAAAAAAAATTAACCGAAATATAACATTGAAGTTGAATTTTTAATAAAAACTTAATGAATGATTATAAGGAAAGACAATATAGTAGGATATATATAAGTATTGTTCCTTAATATATTTATTGTAAAATTATATATAATAAACATCAGTTTTTAATGTGTATGATGGAAGTAAAGTCATAAGGTATGGGATTTGTTTACTCATTAATTTCAAGAAGACGACTACAATTTCATCACTCAGTTATTTTGAGTGGGGTATATACTTCACCTTTAACATGTAATATCATAAATAAATTAATTTTAATAGTATTTAAAGTATCATTTTATGTTATTATTTTTTAGGGATTATATTTCAAAAAATTTACTAATGTATCTGGGTTTTTCTCTCAATTTCCATTCATTGTGACATATGTTATGTTATACACCTATATTGGTTCATGAGGTGTATATACATCCACTTTGACATGTGATATCTTGAAATTATTTACCCATAGGATATTTTATGTTATATATTATATTATTTTATTATGGATTTTATGATTCAATGTTACCAAAGTAGTGATGGTTTATGGTTAAAATATCATCATTTATCAGGGGTTTTTTTGATTATATTTACAATGATAAAATATTATGATCTCTCTTTGAAGAAACTCATAAATTTATATCCCTTATAGTTACTCATGATATTTTCAAGTAGTATTTACATTTTACAGTCTTTTATATTTACGAAACTCGATAAAATATATTTAATAACATCTAAATTTAATAATATATTTAAAAAGATATCAAGTATCTTACAAAAATATTTTTTCTAGAAAAATCATATTTTTTCATTCCTCTGTTACATTTAAAATATATATATATTTTTTTACATTTTTAATTTGTTTTATTAATATTCATATCATTTTCCAAGAAATTCATGGTTATAATTATTTGAAAATGTAAAATGAATCATTATCTTCATGCGTACTGTATGAAAAACACATCCCAATTGTTTTTTTGATGATTATTTAAATAAATTTCAAGTAATATCAAATGAATTTATTTTAAAAAAATTTTGTTTATTTTTTTCCAATTGTAAAGGATATTTTCCTCAAGAAATGATATATTTTTTAGAAAATTCATTTATAAGTTTTCAATGCCATTTTAAATTAAAATAAATTTGAAACACCTTTTTCTGTTTTAGAATTAGAAATTAAAATGGTTGATATTTACATTATGAAAACTTCTTATTGATATTTCAATATCCTTCTCAATCTAAGATGACATCCTTTCTTATAATATATTCATTACTCGAGACATTAACCATCGATACCATTCATAATCATTCTCTAAATAGATTTTAAATATGATGACATGTTATTTATGAATACTATTTATCATCCATGGTTTATAATATGATATAACACTTATGAAACCCCCTTCTTTTAAGAGGTTATTTGATGATGAAAAACAAAATTATTATGAAACCCACCACTTTTCAAATTGTTATTATATGAATAATGTTTTATCATCTTGTGGATCAAAAATGAATTCTTTTAATTATGTGATGGTTGTTGTGTACTAATAAATTATGGTTATTAAATATTAAACATGGATGGTGGTGATCTTATAACAATGGATCCTGGATACGTAATATCCAAAGGTGGGTGGGAAATATATATAGCTCCAATACCTTGTGTAAATATTTATATCTCATTAGATATATAGGTCTAGGATGTGGATTAAAACCAGTCCAATAAGGGACATTATATGCTATGAAGGTCATGGCAGTGATGATTTACAACTATTATGGTCTGGGGAATGAACCCATTCCACTATGAGGAATGCTATACAACTGGGGATTGTTTTGTATCACACCTTTGATGTGTAGCCACTAATTTAATTCTATTATATTTTTTTATAATACTTTACTACTAAGGAATTGATTTTCAATAACGGTGTGTATTTTAAAATTCTATATACTATACCAAAATTATTCTATCACGGATCACCTTATTGGATTATCTTATGATTCATGTCATATGTATTGCCAATCATTATTTCATCAGTAATGATTATAATATTTGATATGCATATATTTGTTCCAAATAATTTTCCCATGTTCATGTAACCTTACATTCATGTATATGTTATGTATATACTTGTTTTTCCCATTCTAAGACTCTTCTATTATCCATTATTATATTTCCAGTCCCTATGTTATGAATAGTGTTTTTAAGAGATAGTTCTACATGGGAATACCATTATTTGAGGGATGGAATATCTTTTATGAATTATAATGAATGTGTTCTATGATTACAAAGGCACTATACTATTATATACCACATGTGTGTGTTTTTTAATGTAATAAATATTCCTATAATATTTTGTAATATCCATGTTTAAAAAAATGGATTCCTATATGGATCCCCACTTGTTTTTGATCAGGTAAGGCATCCCATCAATTTTTGATCCTCGGAAATGGTTTCCAATATAAATGTGACATACGGGCAAGGGGTCCAAAATTTAATGTGATATATTTTCAGGGATTAAAATTTGAAATTTGATATAAGAACATTGTTCCCCAAATGAAATGTGATATATGAGAATGAGGTACTTAAATAATCATTATATAAATGAATAGAATCCATCATTAAAAATGATTACTGAAAAAAGTATCATGTATTATGAAATACGAGCATGGAAACCAATTTGATTCATTGAATATATAAATTGTGCATTTTAAAAAACAATGAGACTCATACTATTATCCTTGAATGCCTGAGTTACGCAATAAGTCATGGTTAATAATAGTATATATATATATATGTCCATATATGTAACTATATATAATTACAATATTTATAGATACATATCGATACATATAAATTTTCTATAGACTTATATAATTGTAGTCACCTAATTATAGATATACATGATTAAAGAGAAGAAAGTATTGTCATATTTGTATTATTTTCATTTCAGAACCGACCTATTTATCGTTGATATTTATAAATACACTATTAAACGTGAACACTAACAATTTTATATGAACTAGCTAGATTTCACTAGACAAAGTCGGTGGTGTCCTACCACGTATTTATCACACTCTTATTGGGATTTTGGTTTTTACTCGAATAAATATTATTCATGCATGTCGAGATAATTGGAAGAGTCCAAATATGGATTCATGATTTTATTTATAAGATGGATTAAATGGGAAGAGGACTTTGATTATTCTCATAATCATAATGGGTATATAATATGATGTTTTTATGTTATTAAATATCATGATAAGTATAATTGTACACCTATGAATTATTTTTATATAACATGTGATGATAACCATTATGAATCTTATATTGATTCGATTACCACTAGTCTATTTTGTCTTGATATTATATAATTCTACTACTAGTAATTTATAACTATTTTTCTAATAATTATATTTTTAAAACACTTTTCTACTCAATGATAATAATTTTATAGTCTCCCATTACACCACTACATACCCCCACTACTAGTCAGTAACCACTGACATGTGGGGTGGTTTGATTACGACCATGTGGCCAACCATGTTCTGTAATATACAAGTGGAATTTATTTGGGATACAAAAAACTATATCAGAACACTTTTCCTTTATATTTCTATTTCGGTATTATGTTGGATTAGATTAATTTATAAATATTTGGTAATGATATTGTGCCTTGTAGTTTCTAAACTTATTATAGGGAAAACCCACATTCCATATATTGGGATATTACATTTCAGGTATTTTATAATTATGATTTCATTGATTTCATTAATCGGTGGAAAAATGAATTTTGGTTTTATTATTGTGGTTTCATTTTTCTTGGGCTTGTTAGGGTAAGATGGTATCATTTCATTTGTTATAATATGAATAGAGGTATTAACATATCATTCGTTATTCCCTTACATATAGGTGTATCACATTTCATTCAATTAATTTATTGCCTATGAATTTTGTATGTTCCATGATTGTGATAAATAAATATGTGCTAGTTTTTATTGAAGTGATCAAATAATTAGATAAATTAATTTATCTTCAACAACAAAATTACTAGTTTTAATATAACCTGATGGTGACCCTATAATAAAAAATAATGTAATGTTTTAGCCATACACAATTGGTTAAATGGGTTACAATGTTTGATTATTTTGATAAAAATATTACAAATAGCAATTTATAATGCATGTACTTTTATAAATTTGGGATAATGATTTATCTAATAAAATAATTTTACATAAATCCATACATACTTATTCTAAATTTAATGGCCATTTTATAGTTGGAGGACATTCCAATTTCAATTTATAAAGTGTTTGGGAATTGATAAATTAAAATTGGTGATTCTATTAACTATATCATTATACATTAATATACACTGAAATTATTAAACAGATAAATGAGTTAAAACTATTAAATAAAAATATTTAACCATAAATGGGGATAACAATTGAAATTTCGAGTGTATTTTCCTCTAGAAATTTATATTTAAAATCCATATATTGAGAGTTTTTCTCTTTGAGGTTGGAACATGACCCTAACCTGAGCATAGTAGTGGTAATCAAGGTGTGGCAACTATAACCTCTATGATTTGTTTCACTATCTAGACCAAGAACATGGATTAGGTAAAGAGGATTAAATCATTTATTATAATGCCATGAATATCTAGAGTTTTTACTTGAATGATATTATCTATTAATGGATATTATATGAGGGATGAATTTGGAAATTTTAAAATAATACATCAACGATGTCGTCATATTTTGTTATTGGAAGTTGGTGATGATCAATCTCTAATGATGGTGGGCCCAAGGAAATGGGAATTAACTATAGTATTTACACTTGAGGAACTTCCCATTATACCTAACAAGGGTTCCTATTCCCAACTCCAAGAGATTATAATATGGTATATAAAATATCTAAATGGATCTCTATGACCTACCCCTACTATAGAATAATTGATACATTAATTCCTGTAGAAACATCCATTTACCCTCTTAGGCGTTGTTTTCCCCCAAGTTTCTTAATCATGTATATAGGTAATGCTATTGATATTATATAATATGGAGATTCCTTTATGTTTTGTGGTTAGGATCACAATTTACATTATTCATTATTCGAATAATCATTATTTTGATGTCACAACCTGGGATGGTAGTCCCCAGGGACAGATCTATGAATATTTTCAGAGAGTCTTCTATAACTACTTCATTCCACAAATGTTGAGAACAGACCACACTTGTGTATTTATTCATCTAGCAGTATAATTCCATTTCTATGATGTAATGTTTGGCTCAATTCATTAAACATTAAATCATATCAATTACACATGCTAGTGAGGATTTAAATATAGAAGGGTGATGGATGGATGAACTTTTATATTCCATCTAACAGAGGTTGAATGTATTTTTTTTTGAATAATATTTTGGAGATAGTGAATCAAACCTTCATCTGAAAGAGGAACCTGATGCATAGAGATGGTGAATGATAGAGTGGTTATATAAAAATATAATAATATAGTTGGTTGAGTTATTCAATAATCAATTTCAGTTTGATATAAAGTTTAGTAGAAGAAATATGACTCCTACTATTAAAAAAATATGGTGTCACCAGTGTGGGAAGCTAGGGAATAGGATTTCTAATGGATTATATATCCTTTTTATTTATATGTTTATGATAGGCTATTGTATATTTTGTCATTCTATATGACCATTAAATTTCTTTCTAGTTGTATTATATCTTTATCAACTACACACTCTGGAATATAATCAATATGACATTATTATGATGATCGTTGAAGTAATACCACTATTCATGTAGTGGAGGTGGTTATGGATGACGTATCAAGGATATAGAAATGGGGTGATAGTATAGAATACTAGTTCAGGATAACCAGTTTTCATCTTAGGTCCATATATTTGGGAATATAAATATTGTGAATCCTACACCCATGTAGTATTGTTTCATTCCTTCTACAGTTAGTGGTTGTATTCTTATAGTGACCATATCTTCTCATACATGGTTATTACATCCTTTTTCTACTAATAATAAATATATTATACAACCACACACCGAACGACTATAATATTTTTTAAATAATTGAATCATGGAACACAATATTCAAAAAAAATTATAATAATGTCAATATGCCAAGCAACTGTCCTCTGCCATAGTAAAATTCATAAAAATCTCTTATATAGATCATTCATCATAAAAAATGAAATAAAATCCTAAAAATGAGTGAGCTTATATAAACAGTAATGAAAAACAACGGTGATACATAATCATAATAGGAATGTATGGGTATGAGAACATTATCATAATAGCTAAAAACCACACACTAGAAATCAATAATCATAATCACGACTGATTTAAAAAATATTATCATTCAATAAGACTTGAATACTGAGGGAATCAAATAACATTATCCCTAAATTAAATACACTTCCATAGGAAATTTAATTTTTAGAAGAGACATAACCTTATATATTTGTGAAGATATTTGAATTGAAACATGTTTACTCATTAAGTAAAGGACATGATATCTGGACATCACATAAACTTATAGAAAAGAAAACATCTCCACACATATCACAATGGATCAGAAAGATATTTCCATACATAAAAAAATGACCATTTAATCATGTTCATGCATAAAATAATAAAAATTTCATCAGTTTAAAGCATAATAGTGTGAACATGTAATCAGTTTTATACATAACATCGTGAACATGTAATAAAGATCACCCATGACATCGTAGTAGTAAAGGTTTACTCTCAACACCATAATAATAAAAAATGTTGTTTAATGGATCATGTTCAGTCCGTATTCCATCCCTACCATACATTATTATGTTCACTCATCAATCCAGCCATGTCAATCTAAGTATATATATTAATCCATACCCAGTGCATTTGGGAGAGATATAGGTCCCAAATATCTAATAATGAAAGCCCTATTTAGGTTTTATACATGTTCATAAAAACTCATTATATCATAAACCATCAATGGAAATGGATCTAATATTAAATTATACACATCAAACACTTTTTTTAAATATATAGGATTCACAAACTTTTCAATATATCATAACCCATGAAATAAAGTGGGATTAATGAGTACATGTCATCAAAGACATACAACATTTGAAGAACGAATACGAATTTAATATTTTGTTCATATCCACAAGAAATAATAAATAATCTTAATTAATTTAATATTATAAAAAAATAATTTTGTTAGAATAAATGGGGACTTTCTTGAGGAAAATATTTTATATACTAAATCTGTTTTAAAAATGAGAATCATTATGAAACCCATTTTCTTCAAAAATAAAATTGAATCATATATTAGATAATTTTAAAACATATATAAGATAGTATTTAGTTTACTCCCCTATAATATTTTACATGAAAATGTTCTACAAATATCAATTATTTTTTTGAATAATTAGTTTAGAAAATATTTTTATTGAATGAATGATATTTCTGATCAAAGTTTTATATGAAGTCATATTTTCATAAAACAAATTTTATAACTATATTATGTACATGTGAATATTATAATTAAAATTAATCTATTATATTTCATGAATAACCATACAGGAAGAAATTTATTTTCAAATAAAATGTAGTAGAAAATGAGATCTCAATATGTGAGACAAAATCATTAACAATCCAAATAAATGAGGAGATGGTTACATAAAGTTTTTAAGAAATTGATAATTTTAAATCATAATAACTAAGGTGGAAGAAAATGTAATGGAACATAAAATTTCATGAGGATGAATATATTAATGATATTAACTATATATGTGGTTGTATATACTCATCATGGATGAATATAGGTCGACAAAATAAAGTATATCTCAAAGAAGGTAAATTAATAAACAAATCACTTACTGATTTGGTAACATTTGGAACATAAACCAAATAAAAGAGAGGTAATAAAATGGTTATATAAATACCAATAATTTTAATTAAAATAAAAATAGAATAAAATCTTGTGTAGTATAAACACATTATAAAGAATCTTGTGGTCGATATCGCTTTTATTTCATTCAAAAAAAATTGAGAAAAAAATATTGTACCATAGTTTTTGAATGCCTTTATACACGTTAAAAAACAAATCATAATCAATATTAGATTATTATAGCTACACTGAAGAACAATATTCCTATATATAACATTTTATCAGATTTTAAAATGACCATTTATTACACTTTTATTTACAATTCCATGTTAAATATGTGTTTCGAGTAATAAAGTCATTATTTGTATGTATTTTAATTTAATATTTTTTGGTCCCCTTACATTGTTAATGGTTCCATAATTACGAGCATGATATAAATGATATAAATGTAATATATATTATATATACATGTATTTTTATAAACTAATGAAAATAAGTTATAGGAAATAGAGTACACTATTTATGGAAAAGGTAAGGGATATATACATATAAACGATGTTGTTTTTTATTTCCATGATTAGTCATAAGAACTAAATGTAAATGAAATAAATTATAATATCATAAACATATGTATTTAATATATTATCATATTAAATCATCCATAATTAATTCCTTATATATCGTGAAGGAATCACATTGCTATGTGATCCTTTAGTCTACCATATAGACAAACAAAGATATGAAATTTCAAAAAAATATTCAGAAGTAATGTATGCGAGATATAAAAATTCAAAAATTATAATAAAAACATAAATATCAAATATATATATAAAATATATACAATATTACATAATTATTACCATCCCTGAAGGGATGTAATGGAAAAATGAACGACATCATTTCGCAAGGTGTTACTCCTCTGTATACACAAATAATGATTTCAAAACCCATTTGATGGTAGTGTGTGTGGTTTTATGTCATAAATATATCATAAATAATATCATTATTTTAATTACATTGATTTTATAGTGTAATCATTATATAAAAATAATTAAACGGGATTGTATAATAAATTAAAAAAAATCTATGAACATTACCTCTTCCTTAGGTAACCCCATTTGTATATCACCAATGGACTTACATTATTGTTTTTATTGACAAATTAAGGATTATAGGATGAGAGGATGAAATTTATGAATTTATTTTGGAAGATATTGTCCAATCCACATTTATCAAGATGTGTGAAATGCGTGGTGAGTGACATCCTTTCAATATTTGAAGAGGAATGATATTCTTGTAAATACTATAATGTATTAACAAATCTGAAATAAATCATTACTCAAGATGATTGAATACTGATAATTAAACTTTTTACGGGATGATATTTTCAAGAAGTACCTATAAAAAAATTATACACATGTATAAATAATTTGGATCCATAAATCTTATGTTCCCTTATTTTTCTATTTTTGGTTTTCATTTTGGTAAATAGTTCTCTACCATTTGTATTTTTTTTATGTATAAATTAACGTGAGATATATTATATAATTTGGCTTCACTTATTAAAAATATTATAAATAATTTATATTTTAAAAACACTATTTTTGTTGGAAATTAACCTTAACACATGCACATGAAATGTGAAAAAACACTACATATACCATAACAACCCGAACCATGTTTTCACTATTTAAACATCAATCAATTCATTATTATAGAAAATTTAGTCTATTAATGGGCCATATTTGATAATTATTTATTTTTCAGAAATAAATTTATATAATATAGGAATTTTGGTAGTTTTAAATATATTATTAATCTTAATTTATTATAAGAAAAAATTAATGTTAATTTTTATATTATTAATTTAACTGAATTTACAAATCATCAATACGATAATGGAGTAAAAATATATTATTATGAAAACTTTTTAGTAGGTTATATTTATCATAAAAGATAATTTATGTCAATAAATCATACAATTTTAATTACTTTTTATGTTATTAGAATCCCTTTTTAAATAAATAGTTTCTAAATTATTTTTATGTTGGAATTTGGAATAATTTAATGTTATAATTTCATCTATATTAAATTAACATAGATTAATATAGGTAAAAAAATTTGTACAAAAAAATTTCTATAACTGAATAATTTTAGTTTTTCCCTTTTTCAATATTATTAGACAAATCAAAAGGAAGATATGTCCTTGGACAAATCTTACGACTTATATTTTATGTGTAACAACTAAGTAAAATATTGTTTTCCTTTATCTATGTAGTAAATTATTACTATTTTTACTACTCAATTAGGTCACAAAAATATGTAGGAATTAATATAAAATATAATTTTTTTACACCAAATATATAATAAATATTTAAAAATTCCAATCACATTTGTGGAATAAAATAATTTAAATTAATCTTATAGATGTGATGGATAATAGATTTCTTAATTTGTAAATGTTAAGAATATTACAATATTTTCATATCCAAATTCAATATAAATATGTTTCCAATGAAATAAACTGGATTAATATTTTCTTAATTAAGTTATTTTTACATTATAAAAATTCAAAATATATATTATAATTACAAATTATTTTAAGAAAAAATATGTTTCAATTAATATTATGTATTTTTCACTATTAATAAAAAATAAAACATTTCTTAAAATTATAAAACAGTAATACATTGGTCGTGTATTCGCATGGTGCTATAAATCAATTGTTATTTTTAAAATGGATTCATATTTGAAAAATTAAATAATGAAAATTAAATAGATATATTGAAAATAAAAGTTTGTGGTAGGTAATGTTGAAACGTTTAGAGAAAATTTATTTTAATGTAATAGTAAAAACATTAATGATTAATGTGAAGGAATGAAAATTAATTTTTTGGCATGGAGAAACAGACAACGTGAGTTATCATACAATTCAAATAAGATAAACTAATTTGGAATATTGAAATTTTTTTATTGATATATTGAATGTAAAAAGGGAATAGGAGACTAAGGGAAGAGGGTACAATCCAAAATTTGAGTTTTTAAATTATAATTTTTACATATGTCTTATAGAAACAAGTTTATTTTGGATAATAATGTTGAGTTATGTAATAGAACGTTTTTGAATATAAAAGAAACATGAAATAACATAATATCCTCTAATATCAAATCACATTTAAAAAAAATATGAGCCCCTCCCTAAATAGTAAATGGTGTTTCCTTTAGAGACATTGTGAAAAAATCCATTTAAATAAAATCTATCTATATGTGGTAAATCAATTTAAATATAAACCATTTAGCTATGGTTTTATTACTTACTTCACTATAGCACCTATCTTGGATGTTGGAATAAATATTTTTATTGAACCTTATATTAGTGAAAATTATTGAGTATTGAAACTGTGTAATCTGTTTTCTGTAAAGGGTGTAGTCATAAGAAACAAAAAAATTGTGGAAAAACTTATTTTGAAAATATTTCATAAACTATAATAATGAGTTCGTTTTATACATAAAAAATGCATTGATAATTTTAAAAGAATTGATGAATTAACTTTTAGTATTACCTCTACATTGCACCGTAAAATTTCAAACTAAAATGAATGATAAAATTAAATAATAATGTGACTATATTTTCTATTGATGAAGTGATTATGTAGTGAACTGAGCAAGCATGGTTGAAGTAGAAAAAAATCAATTGGGATCAATACACTTTCATGGAATGATTGAATACTTTTATGGAGTGTGTTCCCATACGTGTACACCAACTGGAAGATGATTAAAATACACTTCAATTTGTGGTCACCTCTATAGAATGGGAGGATTAAAAAGATATGTATTCAGAGAATACAGAAGAGATGGTGGAGAAGATGGAGGCAATGAGGGTTGTTATAGAGGCAGAGGGGGTTAACAACAGAATTTCCAATCATAAATCTAGAGGAAGGAACCGTTATGAGTGGTAGATAGAAGAGAATAATTGGTCAAATATGAAGAAAAACAGGGATTTGAGGGGAGGAAATGATTTTTAGTAGTAACTCTGGGATGCAGGAATCACGACTGGATATGAGATTTGAGAATGGGGGTGATGGAGAATGCCAGAGATGGGGAGTAAACAGAGATGAAGATGAGGATCCAGAAGAACTTGTGAACAAAAATATGAGTGGGACATTGAAAATGATTGAGAAGTATGGTGAAAATAAGAAAAAGAGAAAGAAAGAGTAGGAGCACAAGGAACTATATGGAAAAGAAGAGTATGATGATACTGGTGTCGGGAGTATGTGGGATCCTTTATTCTCAAATTGCAGATTCCCCATCTGTGAGCAGGAGAAGGATAACCACGAAGATTATAGTTGATACTGGGAGATGGATTATAGAGGAGAGCATTAAATTTTTTACTTGTCTTACATATTTTGGCATCAAACTTGTTATATAAGATAAACCCCCTAGTCCACCTGACAACAGGAGACAAAGACATGAAATGGTTTGTATATGGATAAACATTGGGGAAAAAAATCATACCAAAAGTAGTAATGTCTCTATTTGAAGAGACATATCAAAAATTAATTGTATCATGAAGTTGTACGATGTCACCCAAAAATCATGTAACATTTTATGAATATTCATCCTCAAATATTTGAACAGTATTTTCATCATACAATATATTGTTTATAAATAAGAATACCATAGTGAATTTTCAAATTAAAAAATATGAATGTTAACATTAGTGAAATTATATGAAAAAAATAAAATGATAGAATTTGTTATGGTTTCTATAAATCATGTATTACTAATAATCCATTTGATGTATTCATTAATTAAATCCACTTTGTGGTTATGTGGGAACCATTACAGGAGAAACAACATGAAAACAACACAACAACTGAAACATTACATTTGGAAAAATTGAAATAGGTTACAATTGGAGACAATATTTTTAGATATCAGACATACAAAATAGACAAACCTTCAGCCTCTGTTATTTTTGAAAAAGCACACCACCATAAAAACATAGAAAACAAAAATGGTCCTGAAAATTAAAAAACCAAACCATTATTCTAATTTAGTGTTACCCTATATTAAATTAGCCTTTTTTTGAAAATAACTTTCAAACTTATAATGATAAATAAATAAGTGCTAATTTTTTGAGCACCGAAACACCAAGACAACAACAATAATACAATAATGCAGCACCAAGAAAAACAAATGTCAAGGAAAACCCAACTAAACCTAAAATACACATCCATGCTTGAAATATCTTTAGTTTCAATCTAGGGGACTCCTGTAATGGACCCAATAGCAATAGGAGGGTTACTGTAAAATAACCATCATGTTTTGATACATTCTAACAAAACAACCATTAATAAATAATTGAAGAACAAAATGATAAAATAATCAACAGTTCAGTAGACCACAATAGAATGTAATTAATATTTTAAATGTCTAATATGAAATATATAATGTGCAGTTATTATGAAAGTAAAATTTATTGTAGATTAATCAAGATGCCTTACCTGTATGGAAAATATAGTTGGTCTATCTTTCCAGCCTTTATTTTCCTTGAATAGGAGAAAGATTCTACTTATAATTCATGATCATCATTTTTTAAGAAATCTTTCTACATTAATGGTTGCAGGTGTAGCCAATATCATGTTCAGTGAAATCCTCCACTCACTACAAAAACAGCCTATAAATATGCATGAATTTGGTATAGAAACAACTTTTGGTCACTTTATGATGAATCATAACTCATAGTAACTAAAAAACGATAATTCCATAACTAAAAAAATTATAATTACCATGTAAAAGAATCAAACTATTTGGAAACTATATTGACCATGAGGTAAACATAGCGTGTGAACACTTGATATAACATGGAGCATGTTTACGGACCTTGAATGCATGGTTAGTAGAAAATATCTTCATATAGTGACTCGATACACATTGATTCTTCATTGAATATTCAACCACTTCATTCGTACTTTGTTTTTCATGAATATAGGAGAGTTACATAACAATATAAAAAAGGAATATTTATTGAAATATATTGGAATTCATAATATATGTGAAATATAATACATTTGTGTATAGTATGGGAGGATATTAATCTTATATGATGTATGATTTAGAGTGTTTTCAATATATGTGAAGGTGAATCCATGGAAGGGGATAATTTATGCCACATAAATGGTTTCAGATGTATCAAATATCATGTTTAGTGGAGGCCTCCAGTCACTACAAGTAGCAGTCGTTAAAAACCACATGCATTAGGATAAAAAACAACTTGTACTCAGTTAATGAAGTATCATAACTCCAAGTAACATAAAAACAATAATTAAATAACTATAAAATTATATTTACCATGTAAAAATCATATTTTTTGGTAACTACATTCTCCATGAGGTGGACATAGTATGGTGACCAATATAAAATTCACTTTTAACAAAAACCATATATTATTTAAAGGTTATATAAAAACTAAAATTATATACTTAAATAGTAAAAGAATAAGTATAGAAACAGAGCAACCTGTAGTTGATAATTAATTGTTTAAGTTACACATATAATTACTGGACTGTCATCCTCATTTTCATACAAAAACTTTGAATGTATTAGTTCTAGTGATGTGTAGGAAAGTTAAAAGGTAATGTTCCATAAAAAATTATTACATATAATATGTAACATAATTTAAATTTATTGAATATAAAAATACATATATATTGAATGATGAATTATATTTCTCCATAATATTTAATTTTAATAAAATTTTCAGGAGTATAAGAAATAACAGGCATCAATCAGGCCAAAATAGTAGACCCTAGTCATATCTTGATTCTAGATAGGAAAATCCACCAACATTAATCATGAAAATATGTAGAGAAAACTATGTGGTTATTAAGAATATAAAATAGGAATTTACTCATATCTTACATCCAAAATGAACAATGTCAAAAAAACATTTTCGATACAGATGATGGATGACTCAAGGGCATAGAACAAAACCATTAACAAAATGAGGAAAAATAAAAATAAATTGAAGATGATTGGTGAAGGTGATTGGTGAAATAGTAACATATATGACTATATAATTATAGAAACTAGAAACAAAAACAGTGAATATAATCGACTAAGAATAAAGAAAAATATAGGTGAATCTATATAGAGGTGAAGCGAAATAGATGTGTTAAATGACATGATTACCAATTAATTAGATTCCAAAATTCTTGACTCAAAACACATGAGTAATTATATCTTATGAAAAACTCATCTAAAAATGGAAAAATAATAAATTGTATACTCGAGATTTATTGAATATAGATCACCTTAGTTACCTATAGCAATGATGTCAAAAGTCCCTATTGTCTGCCTTATATCGCCACAATTCACACAAGTTCAACCATTACTAAACATAAATTATTCTAGGAACATATTACAAACTCCTAAACACATGATGCACCTTAGTTACCTATATCAATGATGCCAAAAGTCCCTATTAGATGAGATGATATAATCAAAGACATAAAACTCTCTGATGTAGAAGTTAGTTATTTTAAAACATAACATGAAAATTCATAATAAATTTGAACCCATTGTATATGCAATGTATATGTAGAGACAAATAATACGTAGATTGTGCATATAGATTTTTCTATTGTTGGGTGTCAGCTTATAGTAATTTTACAGTCATCGGAAGATCGTAAATGTTGAAGAAAAATAATACATGGAGTTTTGAAACACATATATTGAATAAAACAGGAAAACAGTAAAGAAAAATAGAGGTGAATCCAAATAGAGGTGATAAAAAACATGATGACCAAATTAATTAGATTCCCAAATTTAAGAATAAAAATAGAAGAATTGTAATATCATATGAAAAAATCATATACAAAGGGCGAACCAATAAATTGGGTACTGGATATATATTGAATATGAAACACCTTATTTTTTAATAGTGAAGAGGTCAAAAGTCCCCCTATTCTACATGACATCACCACAATTCTCACTTGTTCAACCTTTATTAAAACATAAATTCTCCCTGGAATATATTAAAAACTCTGAAACACATGATGCACAACTGCAACATAAAAATATATACATAATAAATCACATACTTGAAGTGTGAAGATGTTGTATGATGGAATAAGAGATGTAGGGAGTCATTTGAGATGATATAATCACAGACATACAACTAACCATAGTTGAAGTTTGTTATTTTCGAACATAAAATAGAAATTTGAAACAAAATTTGAACTCATTGTATAGAAAATGTATATGTAGGGGAAAAATAATACGTAGAATGTGTATATTGATATTTCTTTTGTTGGCTTTCAAATTACTGATAATGCACAGAAGGGATAGGTATTTAAGGATACAAGGATAACATACCTATTGTAGAAATAATTTCAAGAGGTGATCTAATGATAACCAGAGTGGATTTGCTAAGTAGAAGAGTGTTCATTTTAATGACAAATGGGGGATAAGTTTGTAGTGGATTATTTATCAGTTTCTGTAGCAGAGGTATAGGATGGAATTTAAGGTGTTCAATGGTGATGGATCCCTAGTAGCTGAGCACGAAGGACATAAAACCCATGATTTGGTAGACAAAATATAGTATATTACCAAACCCTAGATTGAAGATATCATGAGAGGTGAAGACAAATTCATGAAAAGCAGTGCTAACTGTAGATTTGGGAGGCCTATAATGGTTAATTTGCAGGAATAGTAGAATGAGAAAATAGTGGTGGTATTCCAATAGGTGATTTGGAATTGGTAACGTGTGATGGGGAGGTGATCAATAATGGTGAAAATGGAGTATCGATGTCATGACATGGTAGATGTATGAAGAGGGGAAGATGGGGTAGTGAGATTCCATGAAAAGAGTAGGATTATGAGGCTGATGTATATGAAATCATTAGCATATGAGGTGGTAATAATAGAAGAGGTTAAGAAACTGAAGAATTTGATGAGTGTAGTTGCGAAAGGGAGGGAGGGTAAGCTGAAGAAATAATGAAAGAGGGTTATGGAATATCAACCGCATGAGTAGGATGACACACCGAGGGAAACCTCACGTGGAATATAGAGGGAGTGAAAGTCAAGGCTCGACGCAGATGGAATACGTGGAAGATATGTGGTGTAGTTGCGTGGTGCGATGTAGGACGAACAGATCTACTGGAGAAAACTGAATATTATTATATTTAGTAGATACACCATAAGATTTTTTTATATGGAAATTTTAAAAAGTAATTTTTTCAATGAACAAGTCTTATAAATTCTTTAGGATTAAACAGAAATTTTGATATCCATGAAAGATTAAACCATCTTTTAAAAAATATTATATTTTTAGATAAAATTTCTTCTTTATTTAAATTATTCTCATTTGTTGTATAAGTAATAGATGAATAAAAATATTTAAAATATATTTATTTTAAATTAATTATTTAATACTAATTATTTATTCTACTCTAATGGTATGATGATAACTGTCAAATTAAAATCAAATATTTATAGTATATTGTAGTATAAAAACGTGGAATTGGGTATGAAAAAATTCCAAACTTATGGTATTGTATTCTAAAATTCAAATTTGGGTAATGTGTTTCCCCATAATAAGTAAATTTTTCTTAAACATTAATCAATAAAATAATATTCATATATTATATAAAAAAAATTATATAAACTAAAGGTCTTATGCTTACCCTACGTAAAATGTAATGCACCCTCAAAAATAATTCACATCACCAATGTTTTAATTTTTTTAATTTTATTTTCATAGAAACCCACATATCTAAAAAAAATTAAAAAAATTCCATTAAAACAGTATTTTTGTATACATTGAAATTACCCAAAGTAACTCATAACTAGGTTTACATATAGGATAAAATAATATGGGAGATAAAACATGAATATCAAAGAGAAAACTGACATCCAAATGATGATGGATAGTGGTAGAGAACATTTTAAGGTGAATGTAATGATCAAAAATCCATAAATGAATGATTCTAGGAAATCACCATTAATATCATAAAAATCAATGATAACAATGATACAATTTTATTTCAATACCCTTTTCATAATGATAATGAATATTCATCTAAAGAAATATTTTGAGGATTTCAGTGAAAATCATAATAATAATATAACACAATAGTTGTATATTGAACATTTTAAATATTATATATTACTCTATAAAATGATGTCAATTTTTGTATGCCTAGATAGAAAATGGTTCATAATATTAATTGACATAAGGAAAAATCATTTTTTACGTTCATTTATTTTCAAAAAAATTGTTACAATAGGTATTCAAATATGGGAAAATATTCTTCTAGTGATGTTGTAGAATATTATCTAAATCTTTGTTAAAAATTTAACAAAAAACATTCCATAATTTTTTTACCTTATGTCCCTTCCATAAGATATAAATCCAAAATGATAGAAATAATGATATTTTATTTCCAAAATGAACTTTTAATTAATACATATATACCATTGTGGCACTTGAATTCCACACAACAAACATGTGAATATCATTAACATGTAT
This sequence comes from Viscum album, assembly GCA_963277665.1. NCBI lineage: Eukaryota > Viridiplantae > Streptophyta > Magnoliopsida > Santalales > Viscaceae > Viscum > Viscum album. The sequence goes on along the minus strand of OY728165.1, from coordinate 986,433,236 downwards.
TCACTAGAAATACGGAAATATCCTTGATTAACAAAACACCATATTATAAAATTACATTCTTCCAAATTCATTACATTGACATATATTATTGGATATAGTAATTAAATCAAAACCATCTATATACTTCATCAATGAAAACATAAATAGAGTTATCAATAAATAGTATATCAGATCTAAGTGAATCAATATTATAGTATTTAAATTATCGAAATTAGTAATGTCTTTATTCGAACATAATTTTCTCAATATCTAGAAAATAATTTGTGGTACCATCCGATAATTAAAATATAATATTTTAATTTAAAACAATTTACTTTTCCAACATATAGTTTCAACATATTCTATAAAATAATTAATAAAAAATTTATTCCAACGAACCCTTATATACAATATAATTCCTGAATACCAATAAAATAATACATTAATCATTCAACTTAATTAAAAAACAATTAATTATTCTTCCTCCTTTTATTCCATAATTTTTCTTTCATATCATAAATAATATATAGTTTCTTTATCATCAACAATATAACCATTATAAAAAAAAATTCATTTTGTTCGGAATATTTCCCATTAGGTCATTGAATTAAATAATTCCAAAACATTCGGCATTAAATGAATGCATCCACTAATTATACCTGAGGGAGTATTGCATTCTTTTTTATTATGTTAACTAATATTTTCATTTTACCTCATAAATAATTTACTATTGTCTCGTATTATCTACTAGGAGAACATTTTCATATTCCATTGAGACAGTCCCTTGATTTATTCTTTGCAATGTATAGACATATATGGAAATAAATATTAATTTAACCATGGTTTATGTCACCCAAAATAAAATCAAAATCTATAATTATCTTCTTTTGGGATTCTGAAATGGTTACTGTTATTAATCTTTATTGTGATAAATTATTATGAAAAAACACAATATAATTTACTATAGTCATCATCCACTTTTAAATGCTCTTCTGACAATTTTTTATTACATCCAACATTAATCTTGTTTTTTCTAGTTACCTTCATTAACTAAAACACAAAACATTGTGTGAGTAACTTTAATCATAATGTGGAATTACCAAATCCTGACAAATCACATAAATGTGGTCTAAATCATGACCACTACTTATTTTTTCCTTGAAACCGTACATGAATCATAGTTTATTCATATTCATATTCTATTTAAATTCTTCATAATGGTTTTCAGAGAGATTAATAATTTCAAAAGCATAAACACCAGGAGTATCAAACCATTTCTATAGAAATTCCCATTTTCATGCACCAATTGCCAATCAATTTTAGCACAATATTGTGTTTTGGGGTTGTTAACCCTTGGTAAATCATGAATAGATCCACAACCACATATACTATCTATAATATGGATGTTATTCTAAAAAACAATTGGTCTATCATTTAAAAAAATTCACGGAATTTTTTTTACATTAACGCATCCCCATACTCATCATTAGATACATCCCTAGACACATCCTAGGAAATATACCCAGAGATCTCACTAATTTTTTCTCATACCATATTCCATTACATGACTAAAACTATCATTTGGTACCAACTATAGAAACCATAGATTATCATACTTGGATATTTCATATTTTTTAGATGAATATTCTATATTAAAAACACACATTCATGAAAATAATAATAGTTTATTTCCATTGGAAACATAGAACAAATTGTAATTATTTTGGTGAAATACCTTCGATATATCCAATAATGAGCATACCCATTAGTACAATTCAAAAAAATATCCAACATAATTCAATCTTCATCAGAATAGGAAATGAAACATAATAAAGTTGGATATATGATTCTCAATCAGGGTAAAAAAGTGAGATACTAAAAAATAACTTAAAAATAATTTTATGAGAACATGGTCATAACATTTACAAACTGTACCCTACATATCCAATATCATAATAAAGATTCATGGAACAAGGATTGGAAGTTGATAAGACATAAATAATAATGGAATTATCGAACACGATGCATGAGAGAATAATGTAGAAATATGAAATTAAATATTTGGAATACAAATCAGATTATAACACAAAATAAAAATGAATGAATATAAATGTATCACCAAATTATGTTGTGCAATAAATTGAGACCTCAGATCAAATTATGGAAATGAAACCAGGTCTAAAAATAACATTATGAACATGAATGATAGGTCCATGTATAATATTGTGTCCTTATTATTAGGCTAGTAAAAACGTTGTGAAGACATAATCATGTTGATATATAAAATTGGGAACATGTAACTTGGACCATGGTTAACATACTGAATTAGTAATCAGCTTCATGAATAACATTATAGTATTTAGCGTTCACTCATATGACAATGATATCATAAAAATTACTTTATTTTTATTGTGTTTACTCTTCAATCCAACCCTGTATTATTATACCAGGTTCTAACCCCATTCCATAAATATATCTGTATAATTATTTTATAAATTATTATCTAATTCTTTACAAGGAGATATCGGTACCACCAATATCATAATTAAATAACTGATTTATGTATCCTATATGATAATAATAATTCATCATATGTTAACTCATGAAATGAAAAATTTATTAATAATACCTCATCATTCAATAATTTCTCAAAATTCTGTAGCTTTTATAATCATTTTATCATAGCATAACCCAGGAAAAAAATCAGTTTTGTTGAGGAAAAATGTTATAAAAATAATAAATCATTAAAATTAAGATAATAAATGATATCATTGAATAATATACCTAGTATATCATATGGAACATAAATATTTGTCATATTAGATAGAAAATAATATTAGAAATTCTAAATGAGTAATTCAATAATGAAAATATATATTCACTGAAAATAAATTTTCATAATTATATTCAATATGAAGAAAAAAGTTTCTAAAAATAAACTTGATAAAATATTAGGATGACTTTTAAATTTATTTATATAAGGATACAGCCTCAAATATTACATATTCTATTGAATTTAGAGTAAAATTCAGTTTATATTCAGTCCCACTAATATTTCATGTTTCCATTTTATGATTATAAAGACATGAACTTACAAATTACACTCTTAGATTACATGTTGAATATTTTAAATAGTATAAATATTTTTCATTAAAAACATTCGTAAATAAAAACAACCTAATTACTTTTCAACATTAATATTGAATAAAATTCCTTTGATCCCACCCTTGTCCCCACTCTTACTTAAATCATTTGAAAAAATTTCAAAAAATATGATGAACACATAAATAATCAATAATGTAAATATCAATAAAAAAATAATCCAAAAATACTTATAAAAATATTAAATTTTAATGAAAATTATTGATCTCAAAATAATTATTTTCTTACACTATAATTCACATTTTATTCCTAAATAATTCTATAAAATATTTCGAAAAAAATTAATGGAAGTAAAAATTCTATAAATGATTCTAAAAAATCACTATAAATTAAAAAATGCAGTTTTACGATGTTATACTTTTCACCCTTGAAATGAATGATTTGCATTCCATTGAACAAATAACCAATAAAATAACTTCTGAAAATATGTGTTTTATTTTAAAATACCTACAAATATGAAAATAAATCATATAGTTCATATTTGGAATCAATTTACCATCACAATTACTTATGATGTAACAGAAATGGATACCATGTAATTATAATCCTCTTTAATTCCATAAAATAACCCTCACAATACTACTTAGATGTAACTATACTAGTTGAATATGGCATAAAAACTATGGTTAAAATCCAACACACCAAATTAATTTATTTTATTTCTGATAATCACCCAAATTTTTTATATAATGGAACTACCCAAAATAAAAAATAATTATTAGGAACCATAACATAATCGCAAAACCTAGATAATTTCATTATAGAACCATTCCTTAAAGAAAATCACATATTTTAAAAGAATACATCGAACACAAAAAAGAAAATCATTTCAATGAAAATATCCCTGAAACCCTATAAATGATGATTCTATTAATTTTGAAATATTAAATTTGGGAAAAAAAATTTAATTACTTATGACATTAAAAAATATTCTACATAAATTATTTTCAAAAAAGTTACTATTAGGGATTTGTAATGGAATGTCATTTACATGAAAACATGATATGTTTTATCAATGGAAATATTGGTGTGAAACATGAAAATCAATATTTAATAAATACTCATGTCCATATATAAATAAATTCATAGAAAAAGTATAAAAAACATGGATATGGGAGATAAATATTTAGTAAATAAAGCTCTAAATCATTAAAGAAGTGGTTTTTATTTAATTTTTCTTACCTTGTCTATGAATTCATTTTTCCCAAGTACATAATGTCTAATATTGTAAAACTATATTATTTATTTCATTAATTATTAACATATTATAACTATATTTTCTTTATTATAAATTTTTAAGTTCATTTTTAACTATTTTTATAATTTATAAATACCAGTTTCACTGTCCTGAGATTATTTGTTCCATAGTTTCACGGTTGGTTAGGTTGTGTGCATTTATGAATGTAATTTTGAAATTCTAATGAAAATAACTAAGTTAGAATATATTGTATTAATAATCATTAAAATTTTAAATTATCCCATATATAATTTTCTTTTCTTACATGCATATGATTCATTTGATACGAATTTAAGGATAATTTTTTTGTGGAAGTTTTTCTAACCATAACAAATTAGCCTCATTTTATTTTTAGTCATATATGTATATTACTAATGAACCAAAAAATGTGATATTGTAATAATTAAAATAATATTTAAACATAAAAATACATTAATAATATTCCATGATGGGAGTAATAGAATACTAAAACACATTATCCACAGAGATGGTTAATCACCAAAATTTGGAAAATTGTTTTATTTCATTGCATAAGAAGATAAGAGAAAAAGTATTTATACAAGATATTAAATTTAAAATTTAAAATTCAATGATATATCTTTTTTTTATATTTAATATTACATCATGGATGAATGAGGCGAGGTGAAGATTGATGATCAATATAAAATAAGAGAGGTAGTTTAAGAAATTAACCTCTTGAATGTCAAATCCTTGAAAGATCCATTAAATAACATGTAACATGTTTTATTATGATACAAAAAACTCCAAAATGTGTATTGTGAAGTGTTTACGAGAATTTTCTAGAGTATGGTAATGCAATAAGGCTCATGGTGGTAAAATAATGTGAAGAAAGGGTGTCCTCTTAAAATTGACATGAGGGGCACTTTAGGAATTTCGCATAATATTTAAATATAATCTGAATATTCCAGATAAAAAATATTCCAAATAACATATAAATTAAAGGAGGTTGAATTATTTTACAATATAATTTTACCTTTGGCCTTATTAATTTTATTTATTTTAATTAATTTAATACAATATTATATTCATGAACTATCAATATTGTAAAATGTTAAACTATTATTGACATTGACTTTAAATGAATCAAAAGAATGATTACAATTCAAAAATATTAATTTATTATAACCTTGACATGTGATTTTTCTCTATTGAATTTTTATATCATCTTTATTTTTAAATGGAATGTTTATTTTAATTTTTTAAAATTCAATTATTCGATTACCCCATTAATTAAATAATTAATGTATATTATTTGTGTATGCATTAATTGTATTCAACCATTACCTAATAATTAAAACTAAACATCCATGAAGATTCTAAATATTTAATATTTCCATGGAATATATTTCATCAAACATATCATGTAAAAATATTTGTTATCATTTTTATAATTATTAATTACCATAGAGTGAACTGTTTGACATTATTTTAAATAAAACATTATAAGGTAATAATTTATTATTTTTAAAGAAAATATGTATTTCATTAAAATAATTGGTGATTATGGTATAAAATTATAGGTAATTTAATATTTATTCATATTTTTGTGTCATTTAATGTTTCTTTTTATTTTAATTACAATCATTTTACTGATATTTTAGTAATTAAATAATTATTTCCATATTATTTTGGATGATATTATGGTTATTATTTATTCCAAAAAACTTAAACATAACTTATGATGATGATGAAAATACTTTCATATTTCAAAATCATATTTGTGGTCAAATGTCTCTTCTCGTTGAATAGATATTAAAAATGATAAACTTCTTTAAGACCCTAGTGGGATATGTTAAACGTTTCATAAAATAAAATTATAAGATGGATTTCAGGAAATAAAAGTGGAAAATAAAGTCTATAAATTATAATTGTGGATAATTTTTGTACAAAAATACTGATCAAATAAATTATAACAACTTTTACATAAATTATACAATATTTTTAATATAATTATTATCATGTATTACAATATTAACGCTTAATTATGATAATAAAAACTAATATGTTTGAAATTCATATAGACAAAAATAAAAAGAGAAAATTTAATAAATTTTTAAATTTTTATTTGAAATGTGAAACACATTTTCCAAAATTTTAAACATTTAATTGGAATAAATAAATTTAAAATTATAATGTTAAAATGTAACAGAAAATAGTTCTTTTGAAAAAAATCCCCAATTTAAAAATAAATATTTTATACAAAGCAAATGTTTAAAAAAATTAAAAATCCATAATTGGATTATTTAAATTTAATATAAAAAATAAAAAAATTTAATTATTACACATCATAAGTATTCTTTCTAAATAATAAATAGTTTTTTAGTAAAAACAAATGTCTTTTTGATTCATTGAAAAATAAAACATTTCAAAAAATTATCACAGTTCCATTATAGACAAATTTATGTATTATGAATCCAAAAATGAAAATAAATTTATAAAATAATTGTTATAATATTTTGAAAATTTATTTATATTAATTCAACATAAAATGAATTAAAAATAAGTATTTTAATACTTAGGTTTTTTATAAATAAAATGTGATTTACTAAACATATAATAGAATGAATTTAAAAATGTTTAATCATTTAAAATTAATCAATTAATAAATTAATTTTTTTTACCATTATATATTCCATAAACTATTTAACACTATTCATTCTTACCTATTAAACAACATGGTTATAATAAAACATTGAAATAATATGATTTCAATGTTAATTTAAGATTGATAACGTGTATCCCATATAATATCGACCACAATATATATTTTTATGAACATGGTATGTTACATTCTCCACTCCACTTTCAAAATTGCTTCATCACAATTTTTAATTAGGGTGGAAAATTAGGGGGTTTACAATTCAAAATACCATTGTTGAAATCAGACATCATATAGATGATTAATAATAAATTATATTCATTATGTAATATGGGATGTTTAAATTTCTCCAGAGAGAACACATTCAAGGTTTCCATTTAGGATAAAATAAGATTAATTTGAAATAATGCATAAAAAAGATAATAATAACTCTCAAATATTTATGGATAGTAATATAGAACACAGTCTTGGGAATGTTAACCATAAAAAAATTGTAAATAAGTGGTGGGTCTAAATCCCATTGATTTCTAGGTAATAATATTATATTGATAAAATATGTTATTTAATTATTACCATACTTACTGGTCTAAGCCCACGAGTAAATATACATTCTTGATAACTATATTTACAACAACAAACATATCCATTAAATTGAATGATGAGTTTGAATTTTATTTTGTACCACCAAAATAAATTTCTACATATAAAAAAATCCTTTAAAATTACGTTTATTACTCATGTATTTAGATATTAACCTAATCCAATAATGGTTAGGTTAATATAAGATAATTTCCTAAATATATTATCTCCAAATTTTAATTTTAATTCTGAAATATTAGTATAGGCCACTAATAAAATTACTATCATCAAAATATCTCAAAATTATTATATTATTGAGATTCAAACACAAAAAATAGAAAAAATTTATCACATAGCATTGTAGGATAAATTTAGATTTTATCTAAAAAATACATCAATAATTATTAATTTCAGAAAAAAAATCTGATTAACTAAATATGGTAATCACGAAGGTATTATAACAGTTTAAATAAATAACATGAATCATAGTAAATACATAATAAAGTCACATATTCTTCTAAAATAGAGTTTATCATGTATTCCTCCAATAATATCCCATAGTATTCTAGTCACATTAATCATATTGGGATATGAAAATAATGCACACCTTTTGAAATAATATTTACCTCCTTATCACCAGGTAACATTTCAATATCATTTTTATCTATTCGATAATATGTTATAAAAATTTTTAAACATAATATATCATATATTTTAACTAAAAGGATTATATAATACTATTTAGGACATCACACATGCCATTGTTTGGAGATTCACCCTTGTCTCCCTTTCGTTGTGGGTTCAAACCTTGCGACTTTATCGAATGTGACAAGTTTACCCCTGACATGTGGGATTTCATTTTTCTAAAAAAAATTAATTATTATAATATTACATAAAATTAGGAAAACCTACTAATGAAAATAATTTATTTGACATTATATATATTTTCTAACCACAAATGGTATCTTTTACCTATGAATTTTGATCCCAAAATATAATTACGCCTTATTATCTCATATATAATGTTCTTTAGAAATATCGTTACTCACCAAAAAATTTCATAACATAAAACATCAATAAGGGTTCTTAGAGCATTGGAATTATGATTAATTTTATAATTATAATACAATGATAATATCCATAACTCTTAATAATACCTCACAAGAAAAGAATATAATTTCCAATGTTATGTAAACCCTTTATTAATATGAACATTGTGGACCATACATTGAACATAAGATATTATATTTTCATTATAATCTAATTCACATAATTTCACTAACAAAGATAATTTGAGTATATTTTTTTTATAGAATTTGGAATATTTATTACACATTAAACCCCTAAAACACATGTGTACAATTATAAATATTGTCCATTTTTTATAAAAAATCTATAAAATAAAATATTATTTCTTTTCATGATAAATAATTAAAAATATTCCATTGATCACATATTTTTTTTCCAAACTTCCTTACAACCTAAAAAACATTTTAAAACATGGGATGATCATTGAAATCTCATCACAAGACAAAAAATATATAATGATATAATGACTCCATAAATACTTATATAAATTATATATTTTTAAAATAAACATCGATAAAAAACTATATTTTTTTTGTTTTGAAGAATCACCATTATGTCCTTAATAATTAAAAAAATAATTTAAAATAAAAGGTTACCAGTAATATAAAATCAATATCGGTTTATGTGAAACTAAGAAAAACCCATGAATACATTTAGAAAAAGATATTCATTTCACCCATAAATAATAACATATAATTTACATTGAACATAATCCTAAAAACATAACTTGTGAAAGCATAAAATTTATTAGAATAATATAATGCATAAATACATCGAATACATTACTTGGGGAATAATTTTATAATCATAATTTTATTTATGTGACCCTCATATCTACCATGTTATTGAAACCCCTATAACTACCAAAAAAACCACTCACAATTGTACCTAGATGCAACCATCATAGATATAGATGGAATAACAATCATGGTCAACATAAAACATTAAAAATACATTTTAAAGCTATCAAAGAGACTAATAATCATTGGTTTATAAAAAACCACCATTAATCATAAAGAATCCCAATAATTATATTATAAACATAAAATATGAATACTTGCATTATAAAAACATTCCCCATTGGAAATCAATTATTTTAAAAGAACAACACAAATATTTAAATTAAAACATCATTGAAAATAGACAGTTAATATTTTAAATTACTCATCATAACATTTAGGGTCATGAATTATAGAAAATATTTTCATTCTGTATAAGTTGAAAACAATCGTTGGGAGTTTTTTTAAAATATACATCATAACAAACTATTTTTATAAATGTCTTTTCCATAAACATTAAATGTTTATTTTTTAAATTTTTTTATAGAAAATATAAAATTAAATTTTTAAAAATATTCTTACCCATGAAGATATTTTCATAAAAAAACTATTAAAATCACTAAAATATTAGATAATTATTTAGAAAATAAATTATTAAAATATTTAAAATAATTTTTTATTAAAAATGTCTCTCAACTTGTATCCAAATTCATTTTATAATTGACTTTAAATAAAAATATTATCAAATTTTATTATTTAATTACATAATTAAGAACCTTTTTCATATTTATTTTATTCATTATTATTTTAAAAAATTATTTATTTGTATTTTTATGAGTTATAATGACCAATTGTTTTGTTTTCCGAGTGATTGTTTCATGGTTTCATGTTTTGATAAATTTTGTTTATATGTGGATGTTCCTATAAAATGATAATAGTTAAAAATATGGCAAACAATATTGTTTTCATTCACCTACCAATTTATATATGGTTAAAAATATGATTTTTATTTCAAACATGACGATAATTCCTATGAATAAACAATAGTGAAATTTTTTTATTTTTTATGATGGTATTTCTAACCACGTCAAAATTATTTTATTTTTATTTGATATAATATCTATATATTCATTAAATATCCTGAAATATGATATAATATAATTATTAAAAAATGACTTAGTCATATAAATATTTTTATGAATTTCCATTATGGTGATATTAGAAAATGGAAACTCATTATTTATAGACTTGTTTAATCGCCATAATTAAGACAATGGGTTTTCTTCCATGAATAAGTTGATATGAGTAAACATATGTATATAAGATATTACATTAGAAATAAAAATTCCAGTATATAAATTATACCAGATTTATTATATCTTCATGGATGAAAGAGTTTAATATAATATAAAAGAAGAACAGTAATTAAGAGAGGATATTTAAGAAAGCTAGATCTTTAATATCCCCTACTATAATGATCCCCTATGGTACATGTAATTGTCCATTGGATGAGAAAATAACCTATATAATTTGTCCAAAATAGTGGAGGATTGAATTTTTTATAGTATGGTCGATATAGAAGGCTCTTGTTAAGGAAATGATGTGAATGAAGGGGTGTCCTTTTATAAATGAGGTTTTGGGAACCTTTGGAACGTCAAAATATTTTAAAATATAATAGGTCTATTCTTGAGAAAAAATAATTAAAATAGACTCAAAATTTATAGGTTATTACATGTTTAAGGATATATTATCCAATTTCACTATATTTTTATTTTTTATGATTTTCATATAATTTATTAAAATATTATATTCCTTAAATATCATATTTTAAAATTTGATACTATTTATTAATATGATTTTGAAAAAAAATAATGTGTAAAACATGGAAGACAATTGATTATATTATAACTTATTAATTTAATAGTTCTCTATATATTTCTTGGATCAACTAATCTATCAAATATAATATATTTTTTATTATTTTAGTATCATTTTTTTACTCTTCCATTAATTTAATAATTACTAAATGATCATTGTGTATAAATTTATATTATTTATATCATCGCTAAAAATTAAAAATAAATTTTAATGAATAAAATAAATAATTTACCTATCTATGTATTTTGGTTTTAAAATGACTTCTAGAGACCATATATTAAATATTTTATACTTATTAAAAACCATTTTGTAAACTAGTTGACATTGATTTAATATTAATTATGATAGGGGGACTAATATCAACTAAGTGTATCCAAAAGGCCCCAATTTCTAAAAATGGTTGGATATATTTAAAAATTACTTATCAGGTAATATTTCTATAAATATTCTGTGTAATTTAATTTATCATATATTCTTAATTAAAAACATCCTATTTCATTTCAATTATATAAATAATTAGTTCCTAATTATTTTGCAACCTGTTAGTGAAAATATTTAAATCAAAAAAATTATAAATAAATTCCCATGATATAGTTAAATTTATTATATTTTACAATAATATTTTCTGTTAAACATATACTATATATGTCTTTATATCATTAATGTTATACTTATTCAAAACCACAGTGTGGAAAGTATGAATTTTTTAAAAATTAAATATTATAAGGGTGTTAATTTCATCTATCTGGATCCAAAGGGTTATAAATTAGACACATAGATGATTTTATTGATTCATTATCATGCAATAAAATTAGTACACGTGTAACAATAATTGAAAAATATTTATTATCTTATTGTTATACAAAATTTCCTGATTCAACCATTAATAGTGGATGAAAATTAATAAATTTACAATTCTTATTATATTTAATATAAATGGGAAACATTTAAAAAATATTATCCTTATTATTGAAAATATTGAATCCATAATTCAAAAATAATAATAAAAAATAGGCAGAATTTAATATAATATTAAATAGGTAAAATGCAATGAAATAGAGGTTTTTATGAAAAATTACATGTTTTAAATAAAAATGTATTTATATAAAATTATATTATACGAACAATTTGAGAACCCATACATGGATTTTTATAATTTTAATTGGAAAACATAAAATTTATAAAAAAATAGTAATTTAACATTAAAAAAATACATTTTTTTTAAACCATAAATTTTCACTCTACCTTGAAAAATCAATGTTTTTAGAAAATTATAAAACAAAATCACCATATTCTTGTTTTAGAATAATGGCTTCAATATCATTAGTAAATATATTAAAAAATTGTACAAGGTTATAAAATCATGCATTCCATTGATAAATATACTAATATTAAGTATCCCTTCTATAAACATTTCATTTCATCAATGCTCCATGCTCCTTGCCTGCCTTTCGTCCACGTCTGTTCCTCCATCCATATTCGGAATGGTGTTTCCCTCAATTTCTCTTCCTGCTCGTGATTCCTCTCGAATTAATCTAGGGTTTCCAAAGCCACCACTCGACGCTTTCCTTCCACCATATCGTACTTCCTCTCTAATTTATATAGGGTTCATACTGATCCCAATCGATGAGATTCTTCACGTAAAACCCTTTCACTCCCTGCCTCCCTCTTCCACACAAGGTTTCCATATGTTTCGCCTCTCACTCGCGCTTCATCTGTTGTGGTGCTTGACCTATTGTCGAGCTTTTTTTCCTCTATTGAGATTACTGTTCGGTTCATTTTCATACCCTCTTTCGCCAATGCATACTCTACCACCACATGTTCCTCCTCAGCCTCCCTTGGCCTCTACCTATCCCTATACATTCCCTTTCGAACTCCCCTCCCGTCCCTCTCACGCTAACCCCATCCACTCCAATCTCTATTACAATCCCCTTTACTAAAATGAACATGACATTCATAATTATGACTGATGTATATCTCTATAACAGGTATGCCCTACTCATTTTGAAGAAATTTTCACACTTCTACATCATTATGTTCACAAATGCTTATGCAGAAGCGTCATTATAGATATTCCTTCATCATTTAACCCATTATACAATAATTTTCCATTGTTTTCCATCACGTAACTCATTAATTTGTTTCTATTTGATATTTTCCCCTTTATCCAACTACAACATTTATTTAAAAAAAATTAGGGAATTTTTATTCACATATCTATCTACGAATCCAGATTCCACAACAGTTATGTTCTCACATCCATACAAGGAGTTTCATTATGAAAAATTGATTCATGAATTGCCTATAAAGGTGTTATTCGACAGTGGTTTTTCTGCTTCTCATGGAATGGGTGAGATTAAATGGTGGTATGATTTTTTGGTTCCTCAAAATAAACTGATCATGCTGATATTCTTATTTGTGCAGGTTTTCATGACTTAAACATTTGTATTTTTATCATTGTTTAATGAACTTTTAAGTTGTTCTTATTTCATTTTAGACACAAAATTTGTCTAATGATGTTATTTATCAATAATTTTTTAAACAACCTTGTATATATATGAGAATAAATAATTTTTGAAATTAATATAATAAGATAATAACTATGTTTTATAGTATTTCATTCAACCCTTTCCACATCAAAATAATAATTTTATCATATATATTGACATGTTTTTTATGTTTTTACTTTCAGTTTTATTATCTTTAATATAGATAGATTGAGGAGGTGTTCTTCGATATTTGTTTTTTTGCATCACATGGTATTATTGAGATTCAGTGGCAGTATGATGTTTTTATTCATCACATTTCAGTACTCAGGGTGATGTTTATATGTGTGTAGGTTTACATGGATAAAAGTATTCTTCTTTTTATCATTGAATCATGAACTTTTAATTGCTCCTCGTTTCATTTCGGAAAGACTAGTTTTCCTATGTTCTTAGTTTTCAATAATTTTTTCATACTACCTTGTATCTATACTAACATAAAATCTTTATGTAATGAATATGATAAGATCAAACCTCTGTTTTATAGTATTTATGACAACCTCTTCACTAAAACCAACTATTTTGTCATATATGTTAAGAAGTTGTATATATGTTTCCCTTCAATTTAATTGGTTTTAACAAGGATAGTCTGTGAAGGTGTTCTTTGACAGTGGTATTTCTGCTTCTTAGGGTATGATTGAGATTTAGCGGTAGTATGATGTTTTTCTTCCTCAAAATACATTACCCATGCTAATGTTCTTATTTGTGCATGTTTTCATGGCTTAATCTATTGTATTTTGTTATCATTATTTCATGCATTTTTAACTGGCCCTTAGTTTATTACAAACACACCAGTTGTCCTATGATGTTAGTTATCTATAATTTTTTGATACTGCATTGGATCTATATTTGTTCTATTCACAATTCATTTATACTGTATTTTGTGATTACATTCATATTTTATTGGAATCGTCCCATTACAGTGGGGTCCAATGTTGTAATAAGTTATCCTATGAAATTCCTCAAAGAAAAATAATAAAGTATGAAACTAATATGTTCTTATAGGGTATGATTGTGGGGTTTTACCCAAGCATCAGGTCCAGTAACTTTTTTGGTGTTTTTGGATACCGAAAAATAAATATAATTCATCACATATATTTTTAACGAATTATAAATTTATGGGCCTCACATAATGTTCACCCCTACAGCAGTATGGTAAACATTTATTATAAGCGGCATCTAAGGCAGTTTTAAATTGATCAGGCACAAGCTTTTTAGATTTTAAAATAATTAGAAAGTACGGTAAAGAAACCTAATGTAGTAACCTGCGATATATATATTTATGGGATTTACAGTGCATGAAATACTGAACATACATAGGGTCTAATTAGGGATTTTAGGTTTATAGGTCATCTTATAAACTATTAACGTTTTAGTGCTATAATTTATAGTCTGTGTCTTAGTGGTGAACGATCCCATGATTTTACTATTTTTGAAGAAATTAAATGTTGTGGAGTACCCCCGAATGTTTATATCTACATAATTTCGGATTGAAAGAATATGCATCACATCTATTGAAATATTATATAGATTTTTCCTATAGATATTCAAATATGTTCTGTTCACATTTCTTCACATATGTGCTGTTCAATTTTTATTAGTTTTCAATAGATTTCACAATTTATTTTGACCATCATATGAACTATTTTGATTTCATTGAGTCTTTTTATTTCATTTTTTGAAATAAAAGAATCCTCAATTTTGTATAATTTGTTTACTACTGTATTATTGTAACATGGAAGTACTAGATGTTTAAGATTCAGCGGAAACACCAATAGATGACTTGTTAAAACTATGAATTTTTTATCCACTCGGTATTATGATTTCAATCTCCGCTATCTTTTATTTGCATTACACTTTTGTGCATTAACATTTTCATAATGTTTAACATGAAGGATGTTTCAATCGTATATGTTCATGACTCGAAGAACCCATATATTCTCATCTTGGGGTGATAATGTTGTGATGTGTGTTATTTTACACAACAATATTAATTTAACAAACTTCACTCATTGTTGTGTGTTTTTGTTTTCTATTATTTTCTTTTCATTAATTAACTAGACAAGTTACAATTATCAATTTCGATATCTATGCATATTCTTTTTCTATTCTACTATTTTTATGAAAAATATTAGATATACCTCATCTTTACTAACATAGGTCCATGTTAACAATCCCTTTTTAACATAAACTTATTTCAAGAAGATCACTATTCTAACAATCCCAATGTTATCTTATTTTTATTTTTGTTACTATTTATTGCATATATGTTAACATTAAAATTTTGTATTCTAAAATTTCTATATGCATTAAAATGTATTCTGATTTTTAAACATTTTTTTTAATTCTGTACATATAGTTCGAGGTGTGGTTTCTTCTTTTAATAACATAAAATAAGTAGTTTTCCCCTTTTTGACTCTCATATGGTTTGTATAGGGAATAATTTTTACACCATTAATGGACTATAATGTGTGTTATATTGTGTTTTTATAATGAACATGACAAATGATAAAACTTTTCGGTTCAATTAAACTCTAATATAGTTTCAAAAAACCATACCTATTTTAGTCAACAGTATGTGATTTTTCAATATCCTATTTCCTACCATATTTTCCCCTAGATTCAATTAGAATCAAACAGTAGTAAAATAAAAATATTCTATTTTCATACTCTCTTTCTAACAGGTTTTTATAAATTATACTGATCTAATTCATTTTTTATTATATTGTAATATTTTGGTACACTCATTTACCCCTGTGTTTATTTTTTAATTCAGATTTGACCTAATGAGTTTTGATCGGATAATTTTTTTATTATTTTTATATTCTGTAATAATATATTTTATATATTCTGTAATAGGTTTATATATATTATGCTAATCAGATTCTATTTTAATTCAACATTGAAAACGACATTTCTATAGTTTGTTGGAATGAATGAAACAATGTAGAGAGGACTCCCATGGAGATTTAATGTGAATGTCAACATGAAAGTTACACGGTAGCTATGTTGTGGAAAAATTTTAAGACATTTTTTTAGCCTCATTTCTACATGGTAATTTATATATGTGTTGGTGGAAAAAAATAAAAAGATGTTTTCCTCTATATTTTGTACAATTGTGAGAATGTAATTGGTTAAGAATAAATTAAATAAAAGATTAAGGTTTCTTAATATATAATGAATTCATTTTAATTTTTTTCTATAACCGAAGATTTTTTCTTGAAAATGGTAGCTGTCTTTTTTGATTTATAGTTATTCTTTAAAAAGATCAATATGAGTGTTCTTATGTATGTCTTATTAAATTCACATATTATAAGGATATACAATAGGAAATACATTGAAATTGATTATAAATTCATACTGATAATCCAATGATAACTAATGGTTTTATTTTTAAATTTGGAACATTTATTAGCTCTATGTCACATTGAAAATAGAAAGTTACACTATTAATCATTTACCACAATATCTCCTTTATTTTTTAGCATAATAGATATATTTATATAACACATGTTTATTGTTTTGATGTTCATGTGCACTAAGGATATATCATTTACCACTACCATATTATATCAACATTGATCTGTTGGAGCCTTCATGTAAAATATATTGCACCAACTTCACGAGAATATCGTGTCTTCCATCACGGGTGAAATGACCACTATAACAAGAAGAATCATTGATAT
The DNA here is from genome assembly GCA_963277665.1 of Viscum album. Lineage (NCBI taxonomy): Eukaryota > Viridiplantae > Streptophyta > Magnoliopsida > Santalales > Viscaceae > Viscum > Viscum album. The sequence continues at coordinate 986,415,684 of OY728165.1, read as the reverse complement.
CTGCGGTCCATAAAGCCACTAGACCACTATTGATATCTACTGGGCAGTCTATTCCACTTCAGTGGAGACAACTGGGTAGTCGATGTTATCGCCTTTAGGTTGGGAAGTAAGGTACTCAACTGATGGTCATGGTGATGTCAGACCATTCACCTCTATTTACTTCAGTTCAATCCTTTTATTTCTTTATTTTAATTCGCATAAAATTCAATCCAATAGTAAATATTATAACAATCATAATTTTAATTATCCATTTGAATCTTTATTTATTTAGGAAATTTATTTCTCCAGTATGAATGTCCAATATAAACTTTTACTGCTTATTAATTCATCTTAATATTTACTACTCTATTTATGATTTCTAAGATTTTATCCTTATATTCTATTTTTATTTAAAAAATTCATAACTTTAAATATATTCAATATTAAAATGAATTATTGAGTTTGAAAAATTAACTTCTATTATGGAAAATTAGATTTTTTATACTGTCGTGCGAACACACGGGTGAAGTACTAGTTTTTAACAAAAAATCTATAATGGGAATTTTTTTTGATGAAAATATGAATTTGATGAATAAATTGGATTTACTAAAAATTTAATATAACAATATTAAATATATATTATTTATTTTAAATATAATTTACTAATACATTATAATTGTGTATGAACATTATATATTATATAGTTTCATTAATGAATTTCATTCCCACCAATTTAATTGATAGGTTATAATGGTCAAATTAGAATAATTTTATTCTGCTATTCATATATGCTATATTTTTAATATATTGTACCCTATTGAAAAAAGTATTTCATTTTAAAAACCTAGGATGTTACAATGTATACCGATTTTTAAATCATAAAACATTTTTAAATAATTTTACATAAAAAGAAATAAAATGATCCTTTAAAATTACACATTAATTTTTTGAAAACATTGTTTTCGAATGAAATGGATTTCAGAATGAACATTGAAATAATCATTTATTAAAAAAAACTCTTTTATAAAATTATATTTTGTACCAAAGACTGTAAAAATCATAAAATTATATTAATATATCATAAATAACAAGAGTAGAATTAATATCATGGAAAATTGTGAGAGGATGATTGTGATATTTAAACATTTGATACATTATCATAAACAATAACAATAAATGATTTGAGATTAACATTAAATTGTTATGAGATTAATAACATTGAATCATGGCCTCCATAATGTAATAACATAAAATGACACATAAAATATCATTAATATGGATAAATTTATTATATTATATGTAAATGTGGTTATATAAACACCTCATTGAAGAATATATGTAAATAACATAACATATATAACAAATAAAGAAAACTAAGACCAAAATGTATTACTGATTTGGTTTCGTTTGAACTATAAACCCTATGAAATAGATTTCATAAAATGGATATTTAAATTCATATAATGTTATGAATAAGAATGATTTAATATATTAACGGGCATTATGTACACCACACAATGATACAAGGGGTGAATATGGCATGTGTAACAACGAATAATTACAGTGAGATAGAAATCCAATACCTTAATCCATGAATTCCTTCTTACATGATTGATTCTGCTATATGATAAATATAATTTTAGTCAACATATTTTAATTATCTGTATTCACATTTATCGTAAAATATATTATTCTAATATTACCTTTTATTACAATTATAATAATAATTCTATTTTAATTTTTTTCGGTAATAACCATAATGTTTTTCAAATATGTAATGATTTTATATTTTTCATCTTACATTTATAATGGTCATATTAGATAAAAAATTAAACCCATGATATAAATATTATCTATATAATATATATTAATTTATTTTTAATCACAAAATTTTATTATAGGAATTGTAATACATCTTTTAAGAAGATTTGTTGGATGTATGTATGCCTATACATTTATTTTATTTTCATGTTTGGTAGAATTAATGCAAAGTGAATGAATTATATTATATTCTTATAATAATATTTATTTCATTTATATATATATATATATGTGTATGTATAATTTTTATTAATCCATCATTAATTCATTCCACGTATAGCATGAATAAGTCACATCACTAAATGAGGAGGTAGTATGTCGTACTCATTAGCGATGTTATCGCATTCTCACAAAATAAGAACCTTGGATGAATGTGGCATATAAATAATTTATAAATAATGATAACATCATATGTATTCTATATACAATATTTGAATATTATGTCCATAATTATTTCGATCCATTAATGGTGAAAATGGAAAAAAATAATTACATAAGTCTGCGGGGTGGTAGTCCACCGATACATGAATGATGATTTCACAACCCATTTGATTTACTTTTTTAAGTATATAGGTAATGATCTGAATTTAAAAACATCTTCTTATATTTAATATATTTTTTTATTTTATAATAATTATTTTAAATTAATTAAATGGGTTCGAATAATAAAAAACCAAACATTTGTGGATGATGTTTACATCTTCATAGGGTATTTCCATTTAATTTAACCCAAATGCCTTACTTGGTAGGATTTATGATGAAATTACGTAATTTAGGGTTATATGTGGAAATTTTGGATGTTATTTGATTAGTTATTTATTGAGAAAATGGTTGGATATTTCTGAAGAAGTTGGGGAAGAATTTATTTTCTTTGTTGAGGAGTAGCAATATAGTTTAAACTCAAATGTATTTAGTATTTGGAAGTGAATTTTACATAATTATTAACTAAAAATGATAATTAATGGTTTTTAGGGATGATATTTTTTATCCATGACTTCACAAATCATTTATACACATTGTTTTAAATATTTGTTTCTTTAAATATTATGTTTACTTTATTTATTTATTTTCTTATGGTAAGTAGTTTTCAAACCTATTTAACATAAACATTAAGATTAAAATAAAGTTATAATTATTATATTATTTTTACTAAATAAATATATTCTATATATATAAATGATGAATTATAAATAATAAGTTTTTTGAAAATTATCATTAATCGATGTGCATGTTACACAACAAAACCTAGGTAAACTGTAACTATTGTAACTGAATTCATACTATTTAATGGTAAATTTATTTTTTTTAATTGAATAAAGGTCCATTAGTGGAAAATATTAGAAATTTAGTATCATTTAAAACTAATTTTAAGGGTATGACTTTTTTAAATAATTTTACATAAATTAATAAAATATAATTTGTTATAACGTAAAAATAATGTAATTGTTTAAATTAATTATTTAAATGAAACTATGAAATATAAATATAATAATTGAAAAAAATATTATCATAAAACCATCATAAAAGGTTATATTCATATAATAATTAATTTAGCACAATAACTCAATCAATTTACATCACATATAATGTCATTGTATCATTTGATTTATTTAATTATTAACTAATTAATTTCTTAATTTCTGTTTCTTAAAAATTTAATATAATTAATTCATCTATAAAAAAATAAAATAGAATATCAAAAAACTCATTTTTCGTCCTAATTAATATTTATAAATGGACCTATGTAGTTGTTTTTATATAACAATGCTTTTTAGAAATTAATATATATAATGGAATATTTTATTCATTTTTCTTTAAATTACATATTATATGGGTAACATTAATCAAAATGTTACCTAAAAAATAATTAAAAAATATAATAAGGCCAAAATAATATAATTATATCAATAAAAATGGGGTTTTACGTTGTATGGGTCATCATTACACTATATATTCTTTTTTAACCAATGATTTATCTTATTTTTCCTAAATAACAATAATTAATTTAATATTTTTCACTAAATATTATGGTAACAAAATAATATAGAATTATTATAAATTATAAATTATTCTATATTAGAGGTTTTCAAATATTTCCCAAATTGAAATTTCATAAGTGGAAAAAATTAAATAAAAAAAATTCCACAGACATAAAGAGAAAGTTAGTTTTTAATGTAAAAATGTTCAAACATTTATAATGGTATTACGTCAAATATAAATATGAAAATTATTCCAATGAACTAAACTGTAATAATATATATACTAATAAAAAAAATTACATTAAAAACAATACGAAATATAAATTTACATTATAATTTATTATAATAGAATAAAATTTTTCAATAAAAATTCTATATTTTTCAATATTCATCATAAAATAAGACTTCTTAGAAAAATATCAAAAAATTACCTTCAAGTAATTTTGATATTACAATTTCTACAATAATGTTTATTTAGTAAAATAAATTTTAAAAATTTTATAAAATTACATTTTAAATTTTGTGCGGAAAGAATCAATAACCATTCTTATGAAGAAGACATTGTATTTTTGAAAACAATTGTTTTTCTTTTTTTAATGGATTATAATAATATTTATTATAAATAGTTAAATAATAAACATGTAGAACCTATATATTTTAATATTTTATCTAATATAATTCATTCCCTCTGTTCTTTAGCCTCATCGATAACTGTCGTGTCAAATAAAAATATAATTAGTATATTATAGATTGTTAAAACTCTGCATTGTGTGCCGATGAAGAATATATTAGTATTATTTATAGAGCATACTAAAATATGTGTTTCATGTTGCAATTCAATAATGAAATTTTATATGAAATTAATTCCATCAAATAAAAATAATTTATTAAAAAATATGAAATAATTCATAAAAACACATAGTGTTATATTCCTCCCAACATAATATTTATGTTACCCTAAGAATTCATCTAGTTCATCAATGTTTTAATATTTTATAAACCTATCATTGATTTGTTTTTTTGTAAAAACAAATACAATAACATCTTTTATAATAGGAATATTGTAATCATAATAGTTATCCAATGTATGTCTTATTAAGATTCCACATAAGATAACATAGGATGGAAGAGAAAACATAGAAATGGAAGAGATAACTAATGTTGTAATATTGATGGAGAGTGTCAAATAACATGGTCTAGAGAAACGTAATGTTAAAAAATATATACAAACAATTTTCTAGAAAAAAGGTCCCTGGAATCATCAAAGATGATAATAACAGTGCAATATTTTATATCATAACCTTTTTCCACATGTTGATGATTTTTCTTGAGAATATATAATTAATGGATTGCAGTCCATTTCATAAGAAAAATATCACCCTTTTGGTTTTTCATGATCAATATACACATTATCTCTTACAAAATGAAAAGAATTTGAATTTATTATGCCAAAATATTTAAGGGATCATACTGTCATTATAAAGAATGATAAGTCAATATATCAATCACTAGTTATAATCAAAATAAAATTGATAGAATAGGATATCTATTATTCATAAATGTTAATATGGTGAAATAATAAATTATTATCTATTGAAGAAATAGAAATTAAACATACACATTTCTATAAATGCATAAACATATTAACTGTTGAAAATATTTATCTCCAAAAAATTAGAAAAAAGTAAAATTTATATCTAAAATGTTTTTAAGATTAATATATTTATTCTATAAATTCGATATTGATTTTAGCATACCAAACCCATTACAACCATCAACATTATTCTCTTGAAACATGGTAATAACATGAATCATTATAAAACATTATAACAAACATACATGGTTCCACATTCCTTACACAAAATATAGATTATTGGATATATTCATTAAATAATAGAAATATTATTCTCCATCAATGATCATAAAATACCTTGTCAATAAATTCTGTATTAGTTATAAGTTCATAAATAATATCAATTTTTTTATATCCATATCAATCATAAAATTATCCCATCATCATTTTATCATCATCGGAAACTAATTAACCAGTTAACACCCCGTAATCAAAATATAACCATGAAATTAAATCACTTTTCCATTCCATCATCATCATTCAGCATATTCATTCAAAACCATAATGAAGATAATACATTAAACAATCCATATATATATATCATAAATCATTAATACCAATATAATAATACTTCATTAATACCACTTTCATCCAGTGATTTTAAATATTATCGATTATCATATTCTTTACTACATCATTCCATTAAAATATCATATGTATACTCTTTTTAATCGTCAATATCACCATTACTCAAACAATATTGATGATTTTATTCCCAATATTTCCCCATTAACATCAATCTGTATAGTACCCATGCTTTCACCATTTAATACATTCATCCTCAGATAATACCTTAGACACAACCATATTGTCAAAAAATGTGACAAAAGGTGTTTTTATATTTCCTTAGAAATTACTTACATTATTCCCTTATAATCACATTTATCATTTTCTCGTTCATATGAGACATTCCATTGAGATATTCATTCAAAATAATTCAAATATGTTGAATTTAATCGTTTCTTCTCCCTAGGTTCTATTACACAAACCCACATCAAACACCATACATAACCTCTATGTTGATTATGAGAGTTGGTTATCAAGAAAATTCTTATTAATGATTCATGATAAATGTATAGTAATATACAAAATATTCCCACTATAGTGATCATCCCATTTCTATTATCATTGAAAATTTGTCCGTCAAATTCATTGTTAACTGAGTTCATTCTACATCCCATTTCAATGTAAAATTAAAAACAACATCTGATAAACAATAAATCACTTATATGATGTATAATTCACAAATCCTACTTATTTAATATATGACATGATATGTATATCAAGGACTATTCATAGTTATATTCTTTTTAAATACTTACGGATGGTTTGTAAGGAGTTTGTGAATTTCCAAGGCATATCCCCCGAGTTTCATACTTAGTTTGATGTAAGTTCCATGATCATGAACCAGTTCGCAAATGATTTTTTCATAATACAATATTTTATGTGTTGTTACATATAAGTATATCTACTCCAAATCCACATCCCCTAGTATTATCGAGATATGTATGTCCTTCTAAACAATCACATGCTCTATCCCTGAACAATATTCTAGTAAATTTTAATTATACATTAACTCATCCTTGTAATTATACATATAGAAATCCAGAGACATATCCTTAATAATATCCTTATCAATATAACTAACGTTTTTCCATCCTAGTTTAAAAAGGTTGACTAATCCTTTATTTTGATTCCCACTATAATAACCATGTCTTCATGATACATTAATATAACATATTTTAATATGAATATAAATTTTATTATAAAAACATTCATGATTACAATAATATTTTAGTCTTTTTACAAACAAAGAACACAATATTCATTATTTGGTGAAAGGTATTATGAAAAACACCTAATGTTCTTCTCCTTTATAAATATTCTAAATCATATCATACATAAAACATCAGTCATAAACTGGGGATTTAAAACATAATAATGGGTGATCTTAGATTATCATTAAGGGTAAACATGGTAGATACATAAGAATATAATGAATATAATTAATATAAGTGTATTATAATATTATCATAACATTTTATAACAATACCATATATATCAATGATAACAATCATGAGCCATGGAGTTAAAATTGGAAGCTCACAAGACATGAATCATAAGGGAATAAAAACACGATCCCTAAGAGAATAATGTTGTAATAAGGCATGTAATATTTTTCATACACATTAGATTATATTATTATGAACATTTATAAATTGTTATATGTTCACTCAGTATGATGAGGATACAAAACCATGTCCTCGTATAAAATTAAGGACATGAAACCAGGTCTATTAATAACATTATATATATAAAATAGAGGACCACATATAATATTTTTAAAATGCAATTATTTTCATTCATAACATTGTGAATGTGTAATGATGTTCATAGATCACATAGTGATCATGTAATCATGTTCACATATAACACTGTGAACATGTAAAATGTTATCATATAACATCATTGAATTCAATGTTATCTTCAAATATAATCATAAAGGGAAAATTCATTTACTATACCTTTTTCTCACCTCCTTTTATCCATTCCATAATATATCATGTTCAAAACCTATTCCATTAATGTATTTCTGATTAGATATATAAATCATTACCCAATTTATTAGATATATATATAGGTCCAAACAACCTTATAATAAAAACAACATATATGTGTTCTATAAGATCATTAACATTCATCATTTCATAAATAATGAAATGAAATTGATATCATATACATTAAATACTGTAAAAAGCTATGAAATATTGACAGGTTTCAGAAAAATGTAATCATAGAATAACCCATGAAAAGAATAATGTTTAATGATCAACATGTTATCAAAGAAATAAACCTAATAGATAAATTGAAAAGAATGATATCCTTGGTCCACATCCCTAATATTGAATAATTAAACACATTTAATTTCATACTATATGGAAAATAAATTTTGTAGAATACATGGGAAATTTTATAACGTAATAGATTTTAATTTAAAATCATTTTTAATGATGAATCTCATTATAAAAAATATTTAACTAGAAAATAAACTAGTTAAAATGTAATGAAATATTTTAAATGTGATTTAATTCACTTAAAAAATTTCTTTCATATGAAATTGAAGTAAAAAAATTAAATTAACATTTTCAAACATTTTTAAAAATCATGGTTTTTTGAATAAATACGTTTCTAATATAGGAGAGATATGAAATCAAATAATATTGTATACAATTTTTTGGGTTTTTAATGTACCAAAAAGTGAAAAAATGTAATATTAATTAAATCAATCCATTAATTACATGTGTTGAAATTTAATGATAAATACTGATATTTATATCATGATATTTTTTGATTTTAGACTTAGTCATAAACAATTCTTATAAATGATCATAATGTTACATAAAATATATATTAAATATATACAATTGAATTATAATACCCATGATATAATAACATAAAATGAACTGTAAAATACAATAAGGGCCCAACCCTTAAACACTACAAAATCATTAATTATATTACTAATTCCAATTGAGAATACTTTCAAGTATAGAGATTTATATAATTATGTTATAACATAATCATTAAAACTTGAATATTATATAGATAAACTTCTACACAATATCCATTTTTCCATAAAATAACAACTCTTAAAAATAAACACGTCTAGTTCAATGTTTTAGATGACATGACATCTCTAGGATACCATCATTGAACCTATAGATCATTATGTCATGTGGAAAAAATTTCAAAAATATTGGATGAGCATTAAAAATCAACGAGGGTTATAAAATAAAAAATGAATAGAATATCCCATCAATAAATACAAATTAAGGAAGGCATTATTTTCAATCATAACATACCTTGTGAAATCATAAGATTTATTAATAACACCATAAAATCACAAATCATAAAGGTGAATTGTGGCATTCATAACATTTTTACATTGTATCATTCACATCTATGTAGGGAGTAAAATATAGAATACCCATCATAGTATATTCCTTAAATATCTTAGTAGAAACATTCATTTTTTCCTCTGTCACGTTAACCAAATCATTTGAGAGCTATCTCGGGCTCACCCGACCTAGGTTTATCATAAAACCACTCGTATATGAAATAAATTATCAGTAAGAATAAAATATTCATAACACATAAAACATGAATAAGGGAAGGATTACATTTCCACATTTCAATCACAATATATCATTTTAAGGTATTGACATTATCATTTCATTATCAAACCATTTTCAAAACCATTTATAACATTTAATAAAGAGAATTTTGAATCGGTGTGTCCCATAACACTTTGAAAACTTTAAATTAATGATCATATGAAAACTTTATTGTCCCTAAATATTAATCCTTAAAATTATTTTGATAATATGGTCATAAATTATAAATATTTAGAAGAATACCTCATTAAAACTTTTAAACCAATGATTTAGTTAAAGTGAACCTTACCAATTGAAAAAATGCTTGAATAAAAATAATTAGGATATAACATAAAAAATCATATAATATAATTAGAATATAGGGATTCATGATATAATACATCAATGGGTATTATATACACCATATGAAAGTGAATTGGGGTGTAACAACAAATAAGTCTCAATAGAATGTAATTTGAGGAAAAATACCATACAAAGATTATATCATTAGATTAGGGATAAATAAATGGAATAATTATGTGTGAAAAATAATAATACACCCAATATATGTGTACATTAAGTGTAAAACAATCATAGTTCATTCACAAATATTTATAGCATGACGTAATCCAGAAGTATAAGTATAACACAATGAATTTAAATTGGGTTAATAAGTTCTCATACAGAGAATTGATAGTTTAATGGAGTCGCTTTAAAATTTGGAAAAAAATATGATGAGAGAGGAAAGAATCTATAATAAATTAGAAATAAGTTTACATCTATAAGGATATAGATTATCATATCCCAACATAAGAAAATGTAAATTAAAATACATGACATAAAAGAAGTCTTTGACTAAAAGAGTGTGGTGAAAGGTTTCCTTTCTGTTTTGGTATCTTACAAAATATAAACATCATTAAATAAGTATCATAAAATGAAGATATATATACAAAAAAACAATATTACAAAAAAAATACAATAATGGGGAGTAAATAAACCACACAATAGTAAATAGTTGCAAAATATAGCATGAATCTCACGGGAATAAAAAGTGAGATGAAAACCCCTTACCACGTTGTAATAAATTGAGTCATATGACCATAATATAATTACCACCAAAAGAATCATAGAATACCATGAATAAAAATATAATCATGATAATAAATGTAAAATGGATGAGGAAAATACACCACATTCCATAAATTAGTGGTGAATAATTGAAATCCTCTTGAATTAAAAGTGAGATAAGAAACCCCTTACCTCATTGTAATAAATCGAGTCATACAAAATAAATTTAATAACCACAAAATGAATCAAATAATATCATTAATATAAATTGATTAATGATAATATATATAAAACATAACTAAACAATAAACCACATTCATTAAATAATTGGTGAACAATGGAAAACTGACAGAATTAAAAGTGAGAAAAAAACCCCTTACCTCAAGTCCGACTTGTCATATATATTCCTTGTTTTTAATGAATAATTAACATAAGTTAATTTATAAATTCCTAAGAACCTTTTCGAGTTTTATTATTCCTTTTATATAACTTATTACCTTACTATAACAATTAGTTAATTATTTTAGTTCATATCAGATATTTTTTTTTAAGTTTGGAACATGAGTCAAAAATGAACTTCATTTAATTACAAGTTGTCCTATTGGTAAAAATTAAATTATCTCCTGAATTATATTCAAGATTTAGATATAAAATAAATCATATATATCAATTATATATAAATATATATATATATATATATATATTTAAAATATTATGTGAAATTTCATGATTAGAAATCAAATGCACCGTTCATGAGATGGTAAGTCGTGCGTACGCATGAATGCTGCTTTCATTTATGTTTCATATTTTGTGGAATGAAATTTAATGATACATAGTTATATTATAATTCTGGTATAATATCATAATATATATACGTTAAATAATTTCATAACTCCATCCTTTATATGTTCCATGTATTTTGTGAACGAATCATTTCACCTTGAGGGGGAGGTAGTCTAAACTTCTTCAAATAAAACAATCGTGTTTAAACATATTGGAAGGCATAATGATATGATTGTAAATAAAAATAGCATAAGAATAGATACATCATAAAAATAATATATATCATATATAAATACATTTCCATCCTAATGGACAACAGAATAGGTGGTAGGAGAATATTGAACAATCCTTGCTTCCTGAGGAGTAGATTGTCATCCACAGAAACAATATGTATATATCCATTCGATGGAGGTGTCTAGAAGTGCAGTTCGAATCCTTCTCATAAAAATATCCTAGTAAATTTTGGATACTTGTGTTGTTATAAAAAAATTATGAAAAAGAGTTTTTGTATTGGATATGTAAAATAAAATAAAAGAACTTAAGATAAGAAATTATCTTTAAATCGGGTTACTCCCTTTGGTTTGAAAAAAAGAATTTCTTGAAGTTCATCCAGCCTATGGTAAGGCATACAGGTGGAAGATAGGTATGTAGGGAGATTATTTGGTTATAGGTTTGATGATCCAAGGGGCTCTAGAGGTGTGAGTAATTAGTTAAAGGTGATGGATTTTTATAAGGGGGAGGAGGGACGCATTAGTAATGTTTGAAAATATTATTTTTTACATAATTATTTTAAGTTTTAAATATCCAAAAGTCATTATAGTAAATGATAATATAATTAAAATTTGAAATAATATCATTAAATAATAATTGGACAGGTTTTGGATATTTATGAAATTTTTATAATGTTATTTATTTAAATTAATCGTAAATGATGTAATGACATCATCATTATTGTGTCATAAATAATTTTATTTATTTGATGTCTAAAAACTAAAAAAATTACATGATTTATTAAATACTTATAGATTTCAAATTTATATTTATATTCTATGATATATCTTGCATAACCCCATGTACGAATTTATTTACTAGAAGATATTTGTATATGTCATTTTTGTCTTTACTTTATATTAATTAATTTATAGTGTCATTATCACTCTTACGTGGATCCATGGGGTCCCAAAATTGACCAAAGGATTCCCATGGTTGGAGATATATCATAAAATAGTATTAGATCACTTGTTAGTGTAAATTTAATATTATTATTATTTTATTTTTTTACCCTTATTTATCTGATTTACCATTTAACCGTGGCATATTAAATATTTACTCAAATAAATATTCATAATGTCTGTTCATAAAAGTTAATTATTTAAAAAAAATTGGACCTCATAATTTCAAATATGGAATAATTTTTTAAAAATTCAATACATATAATTTAATAAAATTAATTTTATATTAATTCCTATTTTTTTAAAAAAGCGTGTCTTTACAAGATATTAACTATCAAAATATTGACAGTTGTTTATGTACAATTTAGAAGTGAATTTACATCCAATGAACAAAATTGGATTAAATGGTAAAAAATTTATCTAATTAAAAATTAAATACCATTAAAAATATAATATAACTGTATAAATAAATAAGAATAAAATACATGTTTTAAATAAAATATAGTCTTTTTCTCTATTAATTTAAAAATAATCATTATCATAAAAATACCAAAATTTCATCTTAAGTAAATTTTTATGTCTTGATTCTAAAAAAGAATATTATTTTGTCAAATACAACATATAAAATTGAGAAAAATTATATTTAAAAAGGGTTCTCCATCTATAGGCTATAAAATTACTTTTTAACGAATATTTTAGTATTTATGATTAAAATCACATTCATTCTTATTTAATCCCATCAAATTTATTGGATAAATGTAAAAACATTTTAAAAACATGTATAATAAAATTTTAGTTAGTTATATTCATTCCTATCTCTAGAATTTCTTGGAGTTAAATACCATTTAAAATAATAATACAATATTATTATTTTTTAGTATAACTCAATGTTGTGCACAAAGTAAGATTTCAAAGAAAATCGTTGTTCTGTATTAGGTACACCATCAAGCATAGAATCTCTAATAAAGAATGGTTAATAATTAATTCAAAAATATTAATAAATATGAATAAGGCATATTATTTATTTATTAGTGATGTTTCATCCTTCCCCCCTTTTGGCAATTGCATCCTCGTAATTATAAAATTGGTCTCAGAAACATCATTGAATGTCCCACTTTCTGGAAAAGAGTCAATGGAAATATCACATTAAAATAATGTAAGAGAAATATAAATGTTACACAAGAAAAATTATATTGGGATTCCATGAAAACAAGGACATGGAGGAGAAAACAGACCATCATGGTCCAGCAGAGAGTGATATAAAACATGATTAGGAGAAAGTTAACCATAAAAAACCACAAACATGTGATAGGTTAAACAATCTTTTATTCCCTATTAAGAAATGATAGAGACAACATTTTTGTTTTATGAAAACAGCTTATATCCGTACGTACAACCTACCGTCTCCATGAACGGTGTATTTAATTCAATTTATCGATATATCATATATATTTTTGTACTGAATATATATTATATATAAATCATGTTTTACATTCTTTAATTAAGTAAATCTCGTTATGAGTAATACTATCAAGAACAAAAAATCGAAACACGTATGATAAATGAAACGATTTTACACAAAACACTATTTTAAAATGGAATTTACAAAATAACAGGAAATATAAAGTAATAAGTGAACCATATATGATATCATAACAATAAACATGATTAATTAATAATTAAATGACATTATTTAGATCATTATATAGGAGTTTTACATACATATGAAGCAAATCAGAAATAAGGTAAGGGATAACTTTTCCAATCTCATTTTTATCTGAGATTGTTTAGTCGTAAGTATATACTGGGGTTATTGATTTCATCCATGTCAATATGTTCTCAAAAAAATTTCATGTACGTTTAAAATAATTTTACCCATTTTTTAAATTTACCACATGTTATGAAAGGAATCATAGTTTTTTTTTCCACACGAAGAACTTTTTGACTTTTCCGACAAAAGTATGATAAGAATGTTTTTTAACTTATACGGTATGAATGGATTTTTACGGTTTTATAAATACTTATTTTCATGAATATTACACTACATGATTTCATTAATATTTTTAAAAAAATCCTTTTATTTTAAAATTTATAGGCATTTTTTGAAAAGAAAATGATATTTAAGAATAAATGACATTTTCCTCAAGAATTCATTTCAAGTATTTTATCAAAACCATTTTCCATACAAGATGACATTATTTCATATGTGAATATTTCAAGTATAATGTCTCTATGATTTAAATTGTTCCACTTTTAATATGATTAAATTATATAAATTTGTTTTATATGGATTATGTTATGATGGTATGATGTTTATGAAACCAATTTTTATTCTTTGGGTTATGATGAATGATTTATGATTATGTTGTGGCACAATTAAGAATTGTTTCATTATGAGATGGGTGGGACATATATCTACCTTCAATGCATTGGGTAATGATTTCTATCTCATGATATAGACATGGATGGAATGGAAATTTAATCCAGTTCAGTGATACATGATTAGAAAGAGGGGTGAACTCGATTCAGAAAGGGACTATGTCCACTAAGATGGTCTTTGAAGCAATTCCTTGGCTACATTGGAAATCATAACATGTTCTTAATGGTTGCAACAATTACATGTTTTATTACAATTTTATTTTATCATAATTAAGGTTTCTTTATGATCTATGCCTTACGTATTGTCATGTTTTATGTCATTGCTCATGATTTTAAGGTTTTAACATTATGTTCATGTTTTTAAGTTCAAATGTATGTAGTTTGTTTTATTTTCTCCATGCTTAAAGTTATTGAGAATTTGAGCTCACCATTTATATGTTTTCCTTTCCCCAAGATATAAATAATAGTTTTATGTAAGAAAAAAAGGGGAAGATATTTGTGGGAGATGTTGATGATCTTTCACCATGATTAGAATATTATGTTATGTGTTTCCAAAGACAATAAAATATTATGCTCCTTGTTTTTTTGTTATTTTTATGTATTATTTATTCCGTAAAAGTAATGTAATGTCCATGTAAATAAAAAATTGATTCTCTACAGTTGGTATCAGAGGGAGGTTTAGTTAACCATTGGAAACTAGGATGCTAAAAGTTTACTGACATCCCTAGAGATATTTTTAAGGTATGTCTAGGGATGTCCCTAAGGTTAAGTCTAAGTATAGGTTGTAGTCCTATAATTATGGTAACAATCTTATAATTATCTCTAAGATGATATATATTGAATTTACTCCCCCTTTATTATGTTTTTTTCCCTATCATGAATTTTTCCTCCCACACTATTCATTTTGGGTTTTAGAAAATGGCTGGAAATATAGAGACTCAGGATAATGGAGGATAAGATAGACAATGGAAGGACATTATTCATGATAATCCAAATGAAATGGGATGTGGAAGTCCTAACATCATTTTTATGCCTAATCAGCAATCTCATAATAAGATCAATAATATCAACTTTGGTATGATTCCTGACTTGACTAATAAGAGAAAGATGGCGTTTCATGATGATCATAGAGGAATGAAAGATCAATTTCCATCATGTAAATCATGTGGGAAGAGGCATCAGGGAGAATGTTTCAAAGGAACTGGAAGATGCTTTGTGTGGGGAAAAGAAGGACACAAAGCCAGTAATTGTAAAGGAAAAGGTTCAGTTAACACCATGGACATGGATAATGTTATTTCTAAGACATCAACAATAATTAAATGTTTTAAATTTGGAATGTACGAGCATTATGCAAACCAATTCCCTAAGGGAGTGTATCATGAAGATAATATGCATGGTCGTATGGGTAGTATTTATGTTGATGGTGATGAAAAATCTATAAATTACTTGTGAGGTGAAATAATTGATCGGTCAATGGTTTTAGAAGGCAGTGGAATGATTACATGTTTATCAAGAGTAATGTTGTATAAGTAATCTCATGGTAATATGGATTAAAGAGACATCTAAGGATTTTTACACTATTGTTTTTTCTTCTGTTTTTGAAAGTATATGTTGAATGGTACCGGTAACCATGATTGGTTATTTAGAAAATTTTGGAACAGAAGTTGATATGCGCATAATGAATGGATAAAGAGAAAATAATATGTTTGATAGTATAATTGAGCTGATTACTGATATAAGGACAAAGTTATATCATTGTTTGAGTATATAGAAATTTTGGGATTTTGGTATGTGGAAAGAGTTAACTTTTGACAACATTCATGTTTTCACTAATGTTCAATGGCTATTAATTTTTCAAGAGAATAAATGATTAAGGTATTCAAATGTTTGGAATGTGACCAACAAAATATATCATATGATATATGGGGATAAATGATGGTATTCACATGCTCGGTAGATGAAATTTCTAGTAATTGTTTTCATTATACTGTGAGCTTTTAATGAAGTATTTTGGATAAGTCTAAAAATTGGAATATATTATGTTAGACATCAGATAGAAATTTTTAAAGCTAGAACATTTTGTTATTTTATAATAGTATAGTTTTAGAAAAAAGTCAACCTGTAGGATGGGCGATAACCCGTCGCATTAGACAAGGGTGCGGGAATCGAACCCACAACAGATGTGCGAAATTCCATTATCATTGGCCTACAGGAAGTCACTAGTTAGTAGAAACTAGTTTTATTTTATTAAGTGCTATGATAGAAGAAGTATAAGTCCATTTTAGCAACCATATATAATTAATCTCAGCATAGATGGACCTATGTACATTTAATAAATTGTGTTAAAATTGTTGCGATAGAGACAGATGGAATGACCAATCATTCCATCACATGATCTGTTATCCCTTCACGAATAACAAATTCAATTTCATTTCTTTAAGAGATGAAGTGGTAATTGTTAAAGGCACAAACAACTGTGAGATTGTACCAAAATCAAGAATGTATTTCTTCTAATTCCAATTTTTTCAACATTATGGAAATAATCTTGAAAACAAAAAATGTTGTCATATTGCCCTCATATCTGATGAATTATATGGTACCTCAGATCATAACAAGTTTATGGATTTTTTATTGTTGTATTTTTCATAGCCATGTTTTATTCCACTCTCCATCAGAACGTGATGGTTAGATATCTCTTCCATAAACATATTTTCACATATGTTCTCCTATGTGGAAACCGAGTGATTAGTAAATTTGGGTAACTATTGTATTTCATAATTTAGTTTACAAAGATAAGTTTTTGTAGTGCTTTATACCATGTGGGATTCTATTAAAGAAACATTCAAGTAGTAAAAAATTTATAACCCTGACGAATTTTGAGGGCGAAATTCATTTTATATGGGGAAGAATGTAACACCCCGAGATTTTATGAGATATATTCTATTTAATTTGTTAGATTTCTACTATTGTACACTACACCAAGATTATCTTGTACTATATGCAACACCGTATTAGCTTTCAGTATACACAACACTATTCTTTCCTCGTGTTACACACCAATTCAAGTTCGTTTTGTGGAAGTTATTCTACATCGTATTAAGAATAGATTTTATTTAATGTATAAAAGAAATAAGTTTTGATTATGTTATACGCAAAACCAAATATACCTTTCACTACATGCATCCCTGACTTGGATTGCATTACACACAATCAATACCTTCTTCGATAGCTTGTGTAGTACGCAATACCAAGTTTCACTAAACGAGATATTATTATAATATTATTATGAACTAACCGTTATGAATAGAAATACCCACATTTTAAAATTTTATAAATTTTATCTTTCAAAATGGACTTCATTCATGGATTCGGTAAATCGAAATTAGACTAGGGTGATTTTTTGTTATTTTTCTGAAAACATTCAATTTTTTATGAATAATGAAAACATTGGGTTACTATTTAAAAAACGAATTTTTATTTAAATAATTATTTATTTTATTTAAATTTTATTTTAGGAAAAAATTTATACAGAATACCTATAAAAGTTCAATTTAATTCATTGGAGTCATTTTATAATGATTTTAGATATATAAAAATTTTATTGAACTTTTCAACGTCTTTTACCCACCTCCTTGGAGAATTTGAAAATTTATATAAAACATAATTTTACCACTTCTGTGAGTGGAATTTCGAAAATCTGAGAGACATGGTTAATATTATTGAGTAAAATATGGTTAAATAAGATAAAAATAATTTTTGATGAATAGAAACTTTTTACTTTTATTTACCACGATTAAACGTAAATAGGTTAATTAAGGGTAAAATTTATATTATTATTACCCTAACACATATCCTATTTCTATTGGATAAGTTTAATTAGACCAAAAATAATATTAGGATTAAAATATGACCATTTAGTTCCACATGGATTTGATTAGGACATTTATTATTAATTTATTTATAGAAGTGTTAAAATAGTTTAAATAAAAGATTAATTACTAAATCATATTTTATATAGGGTAATACAGAAGATAAATCTGACTTTAAATATTAATTAGAAAGATAAAAATATTTCCTACATAATGGTATTTTATTTATAATTTTTAGACACTAAATAAGATAAATTATTTATGACACAATGATGATACAGTAATTAGCTTATTAATGAAATATTAACATAATCGATATTATAAATACCCAAATAAATGAAATTTGAGACTTTTTATGAATTAAACTAATTTTATAGGTTAATATGACAAGTTATTAATGATTTAATTAATTTTTTTGTAACTAATCATGCTTTCATAATTTTTACAAAAATCAATTACCAAATAGTGTCAAAATTGACATAAAATAGTTTTAAAAACAAATATTATATTATTAACTGTTATTATATTCATAATAATCTAATATTATTACAAATGACTTATATAAGGATATATATATTAATAATGAACCTCTTTGGGTACGTTTGGCTTGTTATAGTACGTTTATGAACCATATAGTGTAAGAAGACAAGAAGACATGGTAAAAGTTAAATTATTTAACTTATAGTTAAATCTAAATGATAAGGATAAAATAGTAACATAAACTTGTCTACAATATATTGGATGATAGTATTTAGACCCATCCCAATATTAGCTTCGAAATAAATCAATTTGGAGCTATTATAAACCGAATATGACTTTATTATAAAATAATATTTTATGTTTTTTCAAAGGTGCCCCTCTATCCCTTATAAAAAGGGCACTCCTTCCCTATTCTCGTCACACCCTTTTGAGCCGTGAAGCTCAGAAAACCCCTTCCAATACCTCTTCTAGACCTCTATAGTTATATAACAGAGTTTATGGTATTCTCATAATTCCAAATCTAGTGCCATAAGAAGAAGTTTAAAGGAGGTGCGTTGAGGAAGATATAATCTCTTCTACCGACTCTTTCAAGTTTCTTTCTTCATATACATTTTCTTCTATAGTATTTTAATTATAAAATAATAACATTAGTATTAATTATATACTGATATCTTATTATAAATATGAAACAACCCTATTTCACCTTCAATCCATCCTACCAAAAATGAAATCACCACACGTGCGTACGTACGGAATACCGTCTCCACGCTGTGGTATAATCAGTTTTTCCACCAACACCTTAAATAGATGGGTACAATGGTGTAATGAATAACTATATCTGATTATTATAACATAATACCAATTATGAGATATTATATCATCCACTCCAATTCAATTCAATAATTATGGGAATGATATCATCACTCGTACGTACGTACGGACTACCGTCTCCACGAACGCAAAGAGATTCATTATCCATGATTAACCATTATAGTATGAATATAAAAAATATTTATAATAAATAATAATGAATGATATTAAATAATAATGATACTAGATTTATGTACATATATGTTTAATTTACTTAATTCCATTTAATTCAACAAGGAAACGAAAACAGCGTTCATGCGTACGTACGACCTACCATCTTCATAAATGGTGTATTCCATTCCATTTATCAATCTATCATATATATTTATATACTGAATATATATTATATATAAATCACATTTTACATTTTGTAATTATTTAAATATGGTAATGAGTAATAATATGAAGACCAAAAAATCGAAACACGTACGATAAATGAAATGATTTTACCAAAAACACTACTTTAACATGCAATTTACAAAAGAGCGCGTAATATAAAGACATAAGTGAACCATATATGATATCATTACAATGAATATGATTCTGTAATAATTAAACGAAATTATTTACATCATTATAAATGAGGTTCGGATACATATGATGCATATCAGACATAAGTTAGGAATAACATTTCCAATCTCATTTTTAACTGAGATTGTTTATTCGTAAGTATTTACTGGGGTTATTGTTATCATCCATGTACATATGTTCTGAAAATTTATTCATGTATGTTTAAAATTATCTTAACCCGTTTATGAAATTTACCACATGTTATGAACGAAATCTTACTTTTTTTACCACATGAGGAACTTTTTGACTTTTTCGACAAAATTACGAGGAGAACGTTTTTTAACTTATACGGCATGAATGAATTTTTACAGTTTTATAACGCCTTATTTTCATGACGCATATTATACAAGATTTCATGACTATTTTAAAAAAAATCCTTCTATTTTAATATTTAATGGAATTTTATGAAAAGAAAATGATTTTGAAGATGAAAGGATATGTTCCTCAATAATTTATTTCAAGTGTTTTATCAAAACGATTTTCCATCCAAGATGACATTATTTCATACGTGTATGTTTCTAGTAAAATATCTCAATGATTTACATGGTTCCCCTTTTATTATGATGAAATGATATCCATTTTTTTATATGGATTATGTTATGATGGGATGAAGTGTATGAAACCCATTTTTATTCTTTGGGTTATTATAAATGATTTATGTTTATGTTCCTGAACAAGTAAGAATGATTTCATTATGAGATGGGTGGGACCTAAATCTCCCTAAAATTAATTATGTAATAATTTATATCTAATGAGATAGACATGGCTGGAACAGAAATTTAATCCGGTTTAGTGATACAGGACTGGAACGAGGAGTGAACTCGATTCAGAAAAGGGACTTTGTCCACTAAGATGGTCTTGGAAGAAATTCATTGGCTATTATGGAAATAATAACACGTTCTTAATGGATTCTAAAATTACATGTTTTATTACAATGTTATTTTATCATTATTAATGTTTCTTTATGATCTATGCCTTACGTACTGCCATGTTTTATGACATTGCGCAAGATTTTGATGTTTAAACTTTATTTCATGTTTTTAAGTTCAAATGTATAAGGTTTGTTTTATTTTCTTCATGATTACCCTTAATGAGAATTTTAGGTCACCCTTTATATGTTTTCTTTTCCCCAAGATATTAAGAATGGTTTTAGGTAAGAAAACAAAATGGGAGATCATTATGGTAGATGTTGATGATCGTTCACCACGATGAGAAGTTTATGTTACCAGTTTTCAAAGACACTAAACTATTACAGTCCTTGTGTGTTTGTTTTTGTTATGTATTAAGTATTCCACAAAACTAAGTTAATTTCCATGTACGTCATGCTTTGGGTCTCTATATGAACCATGTCACATATTAATTCCTCATATGTTTTTCTTATATCATAGGGCATGTGATCAAAGGAACGAGAGTATCCTCACAGTGACGGTGGAGATGTCTTTTGATATTTATTATTTTTACATAGCATGTTTTATATTCATGTGTCTTGAATCCCATGATTCCCCTTTTTCTATATTATAATTTATCGGAAAATTATTTTGAATGACTTATGTGATGGATTTCAGTAATTAGTACTATTTTTTATAGGTTTCTACTTCAATTTTTGATATGTGTATTTGTTTCAACAATGATATTTATTATATTATTCTTACAATATTTTTTAAGTATATTTCCCATAGTTATACTCTAGTAAAACTGTATAGTCTCCCCACCATACCACCATAGACCCTAAATAATAGTTATAATCAACTGTAATATGAATAGTCATGACGAAGACCATAAAATCCACAAGATAAGGGTAACATTTTATTTACTCATGAGTTTTTACATTACCAACACCATCCTCTATATATAATATTTCATTAAAAATAACTTTTACATGAGAATTATGATGATAAATTAATTATCCCTCTTTGGAAAAAAAATAAAAAAAACGAATGTAATAAAATGAAATTATATAATGAAATATTTATGTACATGAAATAGTTGATTAATACATTACTAGGTTACAATCAATCCACAACACATATTGGGAATATTTAATATCACATTATGCTTCCAATAAAACTCTCTCATGTCCATGATATTATCCATGTATCTCCTATAGGTCATAAAAACCATTATAATTCATATGTGCTAAAAATTTAAAACATGTAACTTGAGCATGATCAATATTTTGAGGAATAACAAATTTATATTCTATATCCTATAGAGATAGTCCTATGAAAAAATATGTCTCTCCTGGTTAAGGTTTTCAAGTGAAACCTTCAATTTTATGAAGGTACATTTCTATGAGAAGAAAAAGATGATATATAGGATTCATTATTTTCTTTATTTGAGTGAAAAAATTAATGGATTAAATTTATTATAATTGGGTAAAATTTTACTCCCTAGTTTTTTATGAATTTTTTTAATATAGTATGTATATTTTATATTTTCCATTATAGCAACATCGAATTATAATTTGATTAAATATGACATTTTTTTTAACAAAAAATAATACAAAATTTAAATTATAATTTAATAGAGACTATTATAAAATAGTAACAAAAAACACTTAAATGAATATTCATAACTATTTTTTAGTATTATGTATAATAGTTTAATATAATTTTTTTTATAAAAATGTACTTCATTTTTAGAAAATACATAATATAGTTTGAAAATAAAATTTTAATGAACATATATTTTTAATATAATTTATTTGAAAAAATAATAAAATTAATTTTTTAGATGTTCTATAAATTTAATTTTGGAAAATATAAATAAAATTCAAAATATTCTTATCAAAATAATCTTAGGGTGATTTTTTTATAATTTTTTTAGAATTAAATTATTCCAATGAATGGTGTATGATAATTGTTTTTATTAAGAATTCTCATTTCAATTGTAGAATTTTAAATTTTAAAATTTGTTTTCAACAATTCTAAAATTTAAATTAGTTCAATAATATATCTATTAATAAAATTAAATTCATAAAATCAATTTTATAGTGAATTTTGATATTAATGGATTCTATTTACATGAATGTCTCTCTTTGAAAACTTGTCTTCCTCTGCCATTTGCGGTTGTAATTTTAAATGAAATTCATCAAATTCTATGAGTTGATATTATATAAATGGAGTAAATGTTTTTTATAACTATTATATATATTTTATAATAATTTTATGTAAAATTATAATCATAATGAAAAGTAAAACTTGTAAAAACTATTTACTATGGTTAAGATAAAAACTATTAAATAAGGTGATAAAAAAATGATAAGATATAAATATTACTCAAAATGTGTCCAGAAATTTTTTTATCCATTATATCAAATTATGTTTTCTAAGATAAATAATATTCCATTTAAAATATTTTTCATGTGAAAACTGACAGTAATTCAGATTCTTCTGAGAAATTATATGTTTTCCACCCGCCTCACTTATAATAGATCTCCCCTCTCCTCTCTACTTCAAACATAATAAACCCCTTGGATTAGTACATAAAAGAAATATTATATCCCACATATAATTCTAAAACCCTCAGTAAGGTCATAAATCAATCCTATAATTCCATTTTATGCAAACCAAAATAATCTATCTCAAGTGGAGGGGATATCCCTAATAGATTGTTTTATTTTATTTCTTCCTCACATCAATAAATATTGGTTACACCATGATAATATAATAACCTACATATCTCAAATATACTAATATGTTATTATGTCAATGTAATTAACAAAATAATTATCTTCTCCTATTAAATGGGGTGCAAAGTCATCATTCTTATGTATGGGGGTATATCACCTTGTGAACTGAGGATATTTTTCTTCCATCACTACATCGTAAAAATCAAATATTACATTTTTTATTGCAAAATTAAATTTATAGAAGAAGTGAGAAAACACAACATAAAACCATTAAAGTATATAAAAAATTCCAGTAAAAAATAAATTATATTTACAATAACCAATTTCCATAAACAATTATTAGGAGATATTACTAACCTAATAATCTAGGTAGTCCATTAAGATTTCTTCAAATTTATTTTCTAGCTTGTATTATGTATGTATATCCTCATAATGATTGATATTACATTGGTTTAATTCACTTATAAATATAATATATTTCTTATCAATACATGTAAAAATCTTATATTTGGTATTTACTTTTAAGACCCTTCCTATGATCCTGTCAGCTTCATCCTTAGTCTAATTAATCACTAGAAATGATTAAAAAATTTCATCTTCCGGGTGAAGATGTAGTTCTAGATATTGTTCATGATCATTGAACTTCACCTCTATGCGGACCAGCTAGTGATGCCTTGGGTAAAAATCCCTCATGATCCACATCCTCATATCAATCAAAAATTAAAAGAGCCTTAGAATCAGTAAACATAATTTTGTTGTTCGACTCCATAGATGATGTATTGGTTTATATGAGTAGTCAATTCTCCCTTTATAATTTCCTCTCTCTCTCTCTATCATCCTCCACTATAGACATAAAATCCTACTATCCATGATATCTTCTACAGAATCAATAGAATAATGACCATAAGACCCATCACTAGACTCATACCCAGGGACCCAATCAGTACATCTCACAGATGGATATAATTAGGAATTTAGTTATTATAAATCATTATTAATATATTTATATATTTATGAAATCATTATGTCACATATACATTCTTCAGTTTCAGTACATGATAATACAATATTGGGGTTACAGTTACTAGTGGACAACTGCCTCTTGAATTAATGTGATTCATTCACATATTACAAAAAAGGTAATAATGATGGGTTTAATAAAAATATGTGATATATTTGAAATAAAATTATTTTGTAATCGTTGTATAATATTTAAAAGTTTTTATTTCATCCATCAAGAAAATTGAAACATTGTTCACACATATATATTGATCACTCCTTCAATGAAATCAATATTTCATTTTCTATTTTTAACTTATATATTATTATATATATATTTATTTAATATCTATTTTATTTTTATATCATTGATATCATTATTGATACTATGTCACCATGATAAATTAAATTGGAAATAATTTTACAAAATGAACATACAAGGAATATAAAATGGTTATCAACCAAAAGGTTTTTTGAACAAGGAAATTATAATAACGATGTAATAAAATGACATAAGTAAATCGTATATGTTATTACCATGAATTTATTTGATGCGGTTTATATATTTATAATAATTTTATATATTGATTATCCTCCTGAATAGTATTATTACTGAAATTACCATTTTATTGTAATGGTTTCATTTTGATTAAGATTCAATGTTACTGATGTTGTAATGATTTTATGATACAATCTTTTCATTTATTGATATTTTAAATGACAATGTTTTCAAATACAAAATAATATTATACATCTCCCAGGAAACTCATTAATATTAAAATTATCCTGTTATTCAATAATAAAATATATTATTACATCATTTTACTTTATTCATTTGAATGAAATGTCAAAATATTTTTTTAAGATAAATCATATTTATTTTACCCTTCGCTTAAAAATCAATTTTTATTTTAAATCCATGTTTTTTAAATATGTTTTCATTTTTTACATTCTATAGATGATTTAATAATTATTTTTTTAGAATTTATTAATCCTTATAAAATATTCTTCGAGTAATATTAATAACATTTTCCAATCAAGACATGTCTTTATTTTAGATCAACTGTTAATGAAGTCATTTTTTTATGTATGACTTGAAACAAATTACCAAAAACCATGAACATTAATTTTATTGAAACCTAATTTATAGTATTTAAATTTTTTTCAATGAAAATTTTTTCATAAAATTTTATTCATTATTACATTCATAATTAATACTTTTCAATGAAAAGAAATTTTCTCATGAATCCTTCAAATTGATTTTTTCATTCAAATATATTTTCCCTCATAGATGACATACTAATATGTTAATTATGACATATAGGGGATATTGTCCTAAGATTCCATAGGCTATGCTATGGTGAAATGTTTATGAGACACATTTATTTTAATGTTTTTTTATGTAATGATTGTTTCATGATATTATTATACACATATACTTAATTTTAATTATTTTATGATTGGGTCACATATCTCTATCCATTGAATTGGGTAAATACATAAAAATTGTAAGTAATTTGAATATGCAAGAACCAGATTAGAAGTTTATAATATTATAAAATAACATCATAACATGTTCATAGTGTGATAAATGGAACTAAAATTCATGTCCAAAATATAATTCAAGGTCTTGGTTTTATGTTAAATTGTTTATGAGAGGTACGTATTCCATGTCTTTAACTTATTGAATGATCATATTTGTAATTATACATGATCAAAATGAAATCATCATATATGTATGCCAGAAATATATTCCTTATTCTAATATTATGTTGTTATGGTAAATATTATTTACTTCCATTATGATTCTTTAACTAATATGATTTATTCCATGACTTCATTTTTATGATACGTTATATAAAAGGATTGATTTTGAAATATTATAGTCATGTTATCATACACCTTTTCTAATTATATTTTGATATCTCCAACGTTTAGACTTATCGAGAAATTGATCTCACCATTTCTTATGTTTTAATTTCCCATGATATGATTAATGGTATTATATATTATATGTATAATAAGGGTACTATATAAGATGGACATAGTAAGAGATGACATAACTCACTTATAGACTAGCTATTTACATGTGCATGTTTATAAAGGATATAGTACTAAAAAATTATCATGTAGATCATTATGTTATGAAATGAATTTATATATATATTAGGATATAATATTTATGGTTGAAACTTTTATGTATTTACAGGTTACTATTACTGAGACATCACAAGTATATTTACACCAAACACAACCTTGAGTAAGAAAATATTTTTCCTATCTTATGCGGTTATAAAAATTATCTATTCAGGGAGAGGTTAATCATATTAACATACTAAATAAGTCTCATAAAATTCCACATATCATGATTTGAGTATAAATAAACACCATTGGGTCAAATACTAGTATTCATTGGCCATTAAGGTTACTTATATATTAAAAAATATAAATTTAGTAGTTGATTCAAGGATCTAGAAGAATACTAAATACACCATCCAATAGGGAAATAATGTGTGGAGGTTGTTGGACATATTTTGAAAGATAGACTAGGAGGTTTTTTAATATAATGGGCATCGAATTTTAGTATCTTTGATAACTACAATCAGCATTATGAAATGGGTAATTATGATAATACATTAGATCTATAGGGAATAGTTATTATGGATAATGAATGAATTGAGGTCCAAAATCTTATTTGGATTATCATTGAGGATGTGATCCTTCACCTTCATGTGTGTTATCACATACCTATAGATATAAAAAACTAAATGACGTGGCTATCTCTGGAATTTATCTAGGAATTTCACTCTGGTATTCCCAAGATGTTACAATATGAACATTGTCTGTATTGGTGGCTAGTTGTAAAGATACATATTTTATGTTTTATCATATTATGTTCCAAATTTTAGATGGAAAAGATAAGACATCATAGAACAGCTGGACCTATATAATCTTTTTTCATTATAGAGTGGAAATGGGATGATTTTCAATGAATTTCACAATGGTCTTGTTGAAAACCCTTTGATGTTGCGATGAATTATGGATGATAATTGGTAGGTTTAACAAGGCCAAACACATTCTACCAATCAGGAGGACCATTTCAATAGATTTTCTTAAAAGGATTTACATTTGTATATTTTTCATCTTCATGGTGATCTCAATAATATAATATCAGTAGGAGTTACATTTTTTACGACACAGTTTTGGGATGGATAATAGAATGTACTAGGACTGTATGTGGTTCTATGTATATCATAGTACATATTGATCAATGGTCAGTTTTAGTGTATGAAATATTTATTATAGGACATTATAGAAGAATTGTACCATTATTTTGAATGTTCATGGAAAAAACACCTTCTAGTGATCATGTTTCTATATAAGAACAACATTCTAGTTTATATTCATATTTCTCTTATAGAAAAATAAAATTATAAAAGAATAAAAAATTTGAGTATCATATGTGGGACACAACAACAAGACATTACAGTAATATAAAATTCCATTAAATTATAATACATTTATTTTTAAATATTTTTTATATCATTATATTTATTTATTATAAAAAAATTGACATTAAATTTTGTTACAAGCGAGTATGAGTTTTACCTATCAGTAATATACTATTAATATTATCTTCTAATATAATAGTTTTCACTAATAAATTGGAATAGTGGGTAAGAATATGATTAAATAAATAATGAAAATAAATAGATACAAAATTTAATTTTTACCTATTTTT
This sequence comes from Viscum album, assembly GCA_963277665.1. Taxonomy (NCBI): domain Eukaryota; kingdom Viridiplantae; phylum Streptophyta; class Magnoliopsida; order Santalales; family Viscaceae; genus Viscum; species Viscum album. The sequence continues at coordinate 986,386,555 of OY728165.1, read as the reverse complement.
TAGAAATAAAACGGGTGTCATATAAATGATGAATAAATATTTTCTGAAAAACATTTCATTTCCACAAACATAGTTTTATAGTACATTGTCAATAAAATTTAATATTAATTTTTACCACTTAAAAAAATAGATCAGAAAAATTATTCTCTATTTTTTAAATCAAAAAACAATAATTATCATTGGGTTAATTTTATGTATATCTACGAGAAGATTCATGTTTTTGGTGAATAGTTGAAATATTTAAAATTATATTAGAAACATCTATTTAGATTAAAAAAATTTAATGATAAATTATATTTTCAGTTATGTTATAATTTATTATTAGATAAATTTTATAAGAATTACACAAATTTATTTCATTTAAATATTTTTTCATTCTGAATTTAGATTAAAAAACATTGTACACATGGGAATATTTTCAATTTAATACCCCACATTCCCATCACACATGTGACATTAATTAAAAAATTAAAATTTCCCAACTATGTGAGATGAACTTGGAAAATTGTATTCCATCATTAAAATCATTATAATTTACGTTATTTAATATGTCTAAATTATTCTTTTATAATAAATATTATTGATTGAAGATAAATTAATTTCAACAAATAAGATAAAAACTAGTTTATTATGGGTTAAAGTTAATAGATAATGGGTATAACTATATACCAGATTTTTCAACAACCATAGAATTGACATATTTCACAAATAGTCAATATACAGAATGTTTTTTATGTCGTATTGAAGAACTATTAAATGAATTTTACCCATATAATATGCTATGTAATTAAAAATGAATAGAACGAACCTTACTTCCCTTTTATATATATAAATATTTAGGATAAGGAAAAAACATAACAAGTTAGATTATAAATATTATATTTAAATAAAATGAGTTTTTATATTTATATTTTATTTTAATTTTATGTAATCAAATATTTCATTTAAATTGTTATGAAATAACCACATATGAATTATTTAGATAGAAATCTGATAAAATAAATGAGACCAAAATTATTAAATGATATATAATCTAAATGAATTTGTGTGTTTAACTAATTTTTATATGATTATATAAATTTTTACACTTTTTGAAATATGATAATTGCATTTCATCATCTTTTTGTTATTTTTAAATTCAAAATGAACTTATAATGTTAAAATTGAAATGTATTTTATTTTATAAAGTGTGATATTTTATTAAATGATTTATTATTTCTAAAAATATATCTTTTATCATGATATTTATATATTTAAATAAATATAAAAAATAATACATTAATGCTCTAATTATTAATTCATAATGACTACATTTATCCAAAATAGAAAAAAACAATATTAATAGTGTTATGTTTAAAACAATGCTCTTTCACATTACATGAATTTTTCTTGAACCAAATTTTACACAAACATTTAATTTTTATTAAATAAATTTTGCAACGTATTATTTATGAGAAGGTTTAAATTATCTAATAAAACTCATTTTAAATTTATTGTTAATGATATAATTACCTAGTAAAAGAAAAAGATATATATTATAATGGTAAAAACTAAAAGGGTAAACGTTTACTAAAAAAAATTCAAAGGGATAAAAAATAAAAAAAAATTAACTTTTTAGAGTTTCTTACAGTAAAAATCAAATGTAACATATATTATAGATCAAATTTTTAGGTTCATTAAGAATGTGTGACCTACCAACTGTGAATAATATTGAGTATTTAGAAGAATTCCTCTCCGCATCAAATATAAAATGAAACTCATTATCTGCTGGTTTTAACACAATAAAACCACATTGGATTAAAAAAACCTTATGAAATAACATTTAAAATTACCTTACCTTGTCCTAGAATCCATATATTGTGCATAAATCCAACATAGGATGGAATTTTTGCAAACTAAATAGGATACCCGAAGAAGAGGTAATATTCATCAATGAGCATCATTATTTTATTTTTTCTAATATTCATTCAATTATAAGGAAAACATGATGTCATAAGACCATTATTATCCTATATGTACTATAATTTTTTAAAAATAATATAAATATATAAAAACCGCACCTATTCTATAAAATTGAATATGAAATCATCATTCTTGTGTACATCTGACTGTCACCTCGCAAACTGATGTCTTTCATTCTGGGATCACAACATTTCATGGATGGGTATGCTAGTGGATAAAAATTATATATATTTAATTTATGAAATAAATATACCATTGGATTAATTATATGATATATACCTTTTCCTTCAATTCTACATGAGATATTAATAAGTAACTTGTATGTATGGTGGACAACCTCCTCGTGAAATGATGTGATTGGTTTTTATTAACTGTTGACATGGAAATTGATAAGGATTACAATAATGATTATATGTTATATAAATTCCATAATTTTGATAATAATATAATATTTATTATTTTTAATTGTAATATATCATTTTATTTACTTATATCATTATTTAATGAAAGATGATAACATCATTCATGAACGTGAGGACTATGGCCTTCACGATGTGATGTGACACTATTTTCATCACCACACAATAGGAATGAGATATAAAATTATATAATAAGGTATTAATAATATTAAAATATTTTTAAAAATTAAAAATATTAGTTACCTCCAGTCCTAAATGATCATTTAAAAATAAAAAATGTTAATCATGTGTACGTACGACATACCATCTATTCGATTGTAACGTTCTTTGTTTTTTATAATTATCACCCATGATTTGTTTTATAATTTAAAATGGTGAATCAATATGAAATTTTTCCTTTTTTATTATTCTAGATATGATATATCTATATAATATTTGAATGAAATTTATCTTTGGTGAAGAAGCACTGATGAGGAAACAAGGCAATTATCACTTAATTAATGAATATAATGAATTATTATTAATAAATGAGTGATAAAATATTATAAAAGGAACACAAATGATATTATAAACAGATATATGGTTCTATATAACATAATAATTTATTAGAATCCACTATTCAAGGAGTTATATAATTATCAATAAAATGGAAATTTGAGGTACGTGATTTCTTGTAAATTTACTATCTGTTGATAATTATTTGTTATTAAACACCAATTAACTCTTATGAGGTGTATATATAGAAAATTTGACATGTAATATAATTATTCATTCATATTTCATGGTATATTATTTTTCAATTTGAATCACATCATATAAGGGTATTTTAGAGAAAATATAAAATTGGTTGAAGTTACTATACAGTCTAACTTTCAATTGTGATCGCTATCTTTTTCATAAAAAAATTACAATATTATGATCATTTTTCATTGAAAATTTCATTTCTCATAAAAATAATTTTTTTATTTATAATATTATCCTATTTAACATATACCATTTTTACATATGGTTTCAAATTTGAATGATATTTGATTAACTGGGGAAAAATTGATAAATTCATATCCTTTAATAAATATAGATACTTTATTATAAGGCACATTTCTTATGAATTAAATAGATTATTATATATATTATTAAATAACATGATTTTTTTGCGATATTTGGGCCATCTATCAACCCTCGATGAATTGGTAGGTTTGATAAGACAAACATGATATAGTTTTAGTCGAGCCATTACACATTTATTATACTATTCTCATGATGCCTTGATGGGTTTTTATTCTTATCTTGAAGCATTTATAGTATTATATTATCACCATGAAACCATGATGTTATTATATTCATGTAATAAATAATTCATGGTATTATATGTATTTCAAAAAATCATATATGGTTTGTTTTAGATTTCCATAGTTATGTATTCCACCCTTATGAGTTTAGTTATTGATACTCAATGTGATTATATGATTTATTTACATATCTTTAGTTATGTATCATGCTCAAATTATTGTTTTATGATATTAATTGATAATTATTTATTGTTACCATATTATTCCAAATTTATTTATTAAATGGCACGTGTTTATTTTTTTACCATTCAATATTTATTTGACATACTTTTTCCAAGCTTCCCTTATACACATACACACTCTATGCTTATGACCCCACCCCTTTCTTATGTTTCATTTCCCCCGTCTAATAGGAAGCATTTTATAATTCATAATACAAAATATTCATAGGCGAATAATGGATTTCAAAATAACTTACTTTTTTTTTCTATGATCTCAATAATAAATGTGATAAATGTCTTTATTGTTGGATCTGAATCTACGGATTACACACAAGGGGGTGAATTGTGTCTTTTCAAAATTATTACAATCTCTTCAATTTAGAAAAATTCTGTCCACTATGCTTTAGCACGATTAAATATGCAGCGGAAAAAGTAAAAGCATGAACACTCGGATGTATAGTGGTTCGGGGAACAGAAGGCCCCTAGTCCACTCCACCAACGCTCAAATCCACGAGCTTGGCGATTTTCACTATCTGGTCCTCGTTTCCACAGACCTGTTCACAACTGAGTACAGGCAGTTGACACCTTTACAAGTTTCAGGCAAACACAGCCTTCCTGGTTCAAACACGAACCCACACAGCTTAGAACGAGAAGCTGATCACTCAAAAATAAAAAGGGTTTCGATAAAGAAAACACTTCTCCAGTTGTTCTTCACAATTGAAACAGAATGCAATTGACAGTAGATAGATCGTCGTCTTCAGAAAATAAAGATCTGTAATCAAAACAGTTCTGAGTCGATCCAGTTGTAATAGATATTACAAGAAACTTCACAACTTCAGCAGCAGTAGATTCACAACAGATAGTCGATATAGAACACATGAATCTGCTATCAAGTTCTTCCTTCGGTAATAAAGGTTTTACACTTCTTCTCGATCACCAGAAAAGAACGCCTTCACACAGTCTCTGTTTCTTGCTCGTTAAAAGATCAATCTTTATATTTCATACACTTTCCTGTGTATATATATATCCGAAGTTTCCAAGATAGAACATGTATTTCCAAATCTGAGAAAATCTTACGCATAAATAGATCCATGAAAATATCCTTTAGATTCGCGATATTAAATGATATAACAGAGCCGTTGTAACTCCCTTGAAGAATCGGCATAAAAAGCTCCGTTTAAATCAATCATTAATCCGTTGAAAATCGTCTTTAATTCAGTCAATGTCGTACTTAAGAATCGGCTCGAAATCCGCTTAATAATCCGCCTGTTTGACCAATGCAAAAGGAAATATCGTCTGTCAAAAATATCCCGACGCCAAACGTAGGGTTGATGACGTGGCTCCAAACGTAGGGTTCAAAAGCGTAAGGTTCAGAACGTAAGGTTCAGAATGTAAGCTCAAACGTAAGGTTGAACATACATACTTTCTCTTCAGCATTCAAACGTAGGGTTGATCATCCATACTTTGTCATGCTTCAACTCTCCAAAGAACGTACGGTTTATTATAAAACTAAGGTTGATGATCCATACTTTTGAGAAACAAACTCAACACTGAAAACTAACGTACGGTTTCTCTTCCATACTTGTCCAACAACAAAAACGTAAGGTTCCTTCCAAACGTAATGTTCTTCTTCCATACTTTTCAACAATGTAAGGTTCATTAACCATACGTTTCAAAATAACGTAAGGTTCCTTAACCATACGTTTCTTTTAACATAAAAAGTAATCTTTTCATCCATACGTTACGTTCATCAATGTAGGGTATGAACAGTGATTCCAGTACGCGCTAAAACTGATCTCACGCTACAGTGATTCCAGAACGCGCTAAAATTGATCTCGCGCTACAGTGATTCCAGAACGCGCTAAAGTTGATCTCGCGCTACAGTGATTTCAGAACACGCTAAAATTGATCTCGGAATAAAATGAAGTATGAAATCTCGTTGTATGAAATAAATAAATAAAATAAATTCCTGAAAAATACTCAACGAAATAATTAGTAAATAATTAAGGGTATTTGTGAGCATCAAAATCATCATAAAGAGACAGAGTATTATTTAAAATAATATCCCCCTTAAAAAAACATTATTTTGAATTGTTTGAAAACAATACATTGCTCAACAGTCTCCCCCTTTTTGATGATCACAAAACCCATAAAATAATAGAACTAATTTAATTGCAATCGTTATTGAAAAATTAGTTTTATAAAATTTTAGAATTTTGAAAGGATTAAAACAATATTTAACTATAATAAAATTTCTCCCCCATAAAAATAAATTTTCAGCTAAAAATAGATAAAAGATAAATGTCGTATATATCCAAATTCTCCCATATATCCAAATTTCTTCATAGGAAACAAATGAATTTAAATGTTGTGTTTATCCAAATTCTCCCCCTTTTTGTGATATCAAAAAGAATGAAAAAGTACGGATTTGAACACATTCAATATTCCACTGAACTATAAGTAAATGCTATAACTAACTGTGTATGAATAAGTGAATTTGTTATACTGGCTAACTCAATCATAAATCAATAAACAACAAAACAAAAAAGAAGTAAGAAAAGAATTTTCATTCACAAGCTGTTATATATAAACGATTGTGATATACAGAGGAATCAATGTTCATAGATAAGACATGGAAAAGGTGTCTATCTCCTTTGAATCGCGGTCTTTATCTCTGTAAACTGTTCTCTGAGCCTCTTCATCATCCCATCTCCTAACTTGATGATAAGATCGCTGTTATCTTGAGTCATATGAATATCTTCAATCAAATTAACTCTGAAAAACACATGCATTCTTTCTTCTTTTTCAACAAAAAGAGCCAGTTTTTCTGATAACTGATTCAAAAGAATCTTAATCGGTTGCTCTCCAGATGTCAACTGATCCACTAAAAATCTCTGATTATCTAGAAAAACTGACAAAGGGGAACTATTACACTGAAGATCGTGTAATATGTCACTCATATTTCTCATTGCTGCAGTAATTGCTTGAAATCTCTGAATCAAATCAGGTGAAGAGCCTGATCAACTCACAGCACTGTTTGCAACAGACTCAAATTTATTCTCCATGTAAATCTTCAACTCAGAAAAATCATCTTTCTTTACCATCTCTGATTTTAACTGATCAACAGCATGGAGCATATCAGTCTTAAACAAATCTACTTCCTGTCTTGAAACAGTACATTCTTTCAGCTTCTGAAACTTCAACTGCTCTAAGTTCAGAGAATTTCTGAGACTAACATTCTCAGATTCTAACTGAGAGATACGCTTGTACAACTCAACAAATTCTTCTTTTCTCGAATCAGGGGCACCCTGTGCTCGATTCTCATGTCCAGAATTAGGTTGATGAAGCATGGAAAGTTGTAAGGAATCTGCATCTGACTGTTCTTTGTCCTTGTCCTGACAAGGTTGATCCACTGAACTATCTTTTGAAGCCTGAAACTATTCCACTGAAAAATCTTCCTGAAGTACCTCTGTATTAGCTTCAGAAGTATGTTCATCACGAACAGTAGTCTCTCTGACTTCTACTGATTGGTCAAGAACAATATTTTCATGTAAATCTTGAGGTCGGGCCACTTCTTCACCAGGAACTGCCTCCATAAGTTGTTCTTGTTGAATTACTTTTTCAACAGCCACAGCAGTAGATTGAGGTTCTTTTTGAGTTTCTGTTTGAGCTGCTGGTTCCTCTATCGGTGCAGTCTGCTCAACAACAGCTTCTCTCACAAATGAATAAGAAAATAACGGTTCAGACGATTTCAAGGCAGGAGAGATAATTTCTTCATCAATTGACCTCTTCCTTCTAGATTGAAGTCCTTCTTGACTTCTCTCTTCCTCAACTTCCAAAATCTCAAAACGAATTCTCCTTGCCACTGTACTAACTCTTGATTCTGCTTGTCCCTCCTTGGACTTAGCCGGTTGAGCCTGAGCACTCTCCGAGTTTTCCTCAGCTCCAACAGGTAATAGTTTTCCTTTAATTGTGCTCCAGAAGTATCCTACTTTCCTCAAAGTTCCAGCATTAAAAACGTTACTGTGGTGACATTTCACCCCAGCATCTACCAATCTGATCATTCATCTTTTAAACAAAAACAAAGAAATGAACCTTCCATAAGGGAAAAAGGTCATTCTTGCTTCACTCTGACAGCAGTAACTCAGATATCTTATCATAAACCGAGGAAAATTAAACTTAATATCACACATCAGAAGATACATTATGTACATGTAAGGGTATAGGATTTTCTCCATCTCAGCCATTCTTTGTGCTAAACCAGTCTGAACAAATTTTACCAAAATTTTCTGATCAGGCTCCAAATCCTTAATGAACATCTTCTTTATCACTCTGGTTCCAAACAGAAAAGACATAATGTCTTCAGACTTATGTACAGAATCTCCAATATTCCGTAAATAGAAATGAAAAACTCCTTCATGAGGGCAGTTAAGAATTTGACTTATCTCTACAGATGATATTGAAAAGTCCTTATCCTCTATTTGAGCCAATAAACTATCCTCTGTATCTCCAAGACTAAACTGAACAGTTCTAAAGAAATGTCTCATTTCTGCCTCATATAGAAACTCAGAATTTGCACTATTAAAAGCTTGATCAAGGCTTTGAAACGACAATGCTTTCTTCAACAGTAAATTAGTTTCAAACAGCCACTCTAAATCTATGACTTTACCTTGCAGTATTTTCCGACTAACCACCTTAGGTTTCTTTGCAGCACTGCTCACGGCTTCATCTAGACGCTTAGTCTTTGCCATTCCAACAACAATTTCTGAAGGTTCGTATGTTTAGGGTTTGAAGATTCAGAAAAGGGTTTTGGAGCAGATGTGCGGTTTTAGGTTTTCGAAAGGGTTTCCAAAAAAGGTGAAGCAGTTTAGAAGGTGAAACGGTTCTGACAGCCTTGATTCCCGTGTAATAACTAATCATTACTTTTATTTAAAACAAAATAAAATTACTTATAGCGGGAAACAGAAATTAAGCAGAATTCAAAAACAGAATAAGATTAAAAAAAACTATTTAAAATTAAATAAACCTAACTCCCCCTTAATAAATTCGAACCTTGCCGTGGGAAGTGGTTTAGTAAAAATATCTTCTAATTGATTTTCTGTATTTACAAATTCTAAAAATATATCCTTTTTAAACACATGATCTCTTAAAAAGTGATGTCTTATATCAATGTGCTTAGTTCTAGAATGACTAATAGGATTTTTTGAAATATTAATTGCACTAGTATTATCACATAAAATAGGTGTATTATTGAAATTTAATCCAAAGTCCATAAGAGTGTTTTTCATCCACAACACCTGTGCACTGCAACTACCTGCAGACACATATTATGCCTCGGCTGTTGACAGGGCAACTGAGTGTTGTTTCTTACTAGACCATGATACTAACGACTTCCCTAAAAAGTGAAATGTTTCTGAAGTACTCTTCCTATCTAATCTACAGCTTCCAAAGTCAGCATCTGAATATGAAATTAAATTAAAATCAGAGGTTTTTGGATAAAGCAGAGATTGATAAATAGTACCTTTTAAATATCTAAAAATTCTTTTTACAACAGTTAAATGGGATTCATTGGGATTTGATTGAAATCGAGAACAAAGACATACTGAATACATTATATCTGTTCTACTAGCAGTAAGATATAACAAACTACCAATCATACCTCTATATAACTTGTTGTCCACTGATTTTCCAGTTTCATCCAAATCATGTTTTATATTAGTACACATAGGATTTGTAAATGGCTTGCTGTTTTCAAGTCCAAATTTCTTAAGTAAATCAGTAATGTACTTGCATTGATTTAAAACATTTCCAAATTTTTTTTGAAATATTTGAAGACCCAAAAAGAAATTTAATTCTCCCATCATACTCATTTCAAATTCTTTTTGCATTAATTCTGAAAATTCATGACAAATAATTTATTGGTTGATCCAAAAATTACATCATCAACATAAATTTGAACAAAAAAAAACATTATTTTTCACAGTTTTCTTAAAGAGTGTTGGATCTGCCAGTCCAACAGTAAAATCATTTTTCAAAAGAAAAGAACTTAGTCTTTCATACCAAGATCTAGGTGCTTGTTTAAGGCCATAAAGAGCTTTAGTAAGTTTGAAAACAGAATCTGGTTTTTGAGAATTTTCAAAACCATGAGGTTGCTCAACATAAACTTCCTCCATTAAATAACCATTTAAAAAGGCAGATTTAACATCCATCTAAAATAATTTAAAATTCACATAAGATGCATAGGCTAAAAGGATTTTAATGGCTTCTAACCTGGCTACAGGTGCAAAGGTCTCATCATAATCTATTCCTTCTTCTTGATTATATCCTTTAGCTACTAATCTTACTTTATTTCTAGTTATTATCCTTTGATCATCCTGTTTATTCCTAAAGACCCATTTAGTTCCTATTACTGGATAATCATGTGGTCTTTTAACTAATTCCCAAACCTTATTCCTCTTGAACTGGTTCAATTCATCCTGCATTGCTATTACCCAGCTCTCATCATCTAAGGCTTCTTCTATGGTCTTAGGTTCTTGTTGGGATAGGAAAGCAGAGAATTCAACTATGTTTCCAAGGTTTCTTCTAGTTTGAATACCAGTCTCTAAGTCACCTATCACAGATTCTAAAGGGTGATTCTTTAAGGTTCTAGACTGTCTAGGCATTACACTCAAAGGTTCTTCAGTGTCATGTTCTTCTGAACTGGACTGAATTTCTTTTATATCATTTTCAAAATCATTCTTTAAATTCTCAAGTCTCATGTTTTCATTAGAATTAGGTTCATCTATTTGTTCTATCCTTTTCTCAAAAGGATCAGATTCATCAAATTTCACATGAACTGATTCTTCAACAATCCTTGACTTTTTATTATAGACTCTTTAAGCTTTGGAGGTTGCTGAATAACCTAAGAAAATACCTTTATCAGATTTTGGATCAAATTTACCAAGATTATCTTTGGTATTCAAGATGTAAACCTTGCATCCAAAAACATTAAAGTAATTTACTTTAGGTTTTCTGTTATTCCATAGTTCATAGGGTGTCTTTTTCAAAATAGGTCTTATTAAAATTCTATTCATTATATAACAAGCTGTATTAACAGCTTCTTCCCAGAAATATATAGGTAGGCTATATCCATTTAACATAGTTCTAGCCATTTCTTGAATAGTTCTATTTCTTCTTTCTACAATCCCATTCTGTTGAGGTGTTCTTGGAGCAGATAAGGTGTGTTTAATACCCATGTTTGAGCAAAAGGAATTAAATTCCTGGTTCTCAAATTCTCCACCATGATCACTTCTCAATGAGATTATATTTAAACCTTTTTCATTTTGAATAGATTTACAAAAACCTTTAAATAAACTAAAAGCTTCACTTTTAAATTTCAAAAAGAAAATCCATGTAAATCTAGAATAATCATCAACTAATACATAAACATATAATTTACCAGCTAAACTTGCTACTCATGAAGGTCCAAACAAATCCATATGGATAAGTTCTAGAGGTTTAGTTGTAGCAACTTTATTAACAGATTTGAATGATGATTTGTGTTGCTTGCCAAGCTGACATGCATCACAGAATCTGTCATTTTCAAATTTGAGACTAGGCAAATCAGAAACTAGATGTTTCTTAGATAATTTATGTAAAGCATATATATTGCAATGACCAAGTCTTCTATGCCAGATCCAGGATTCACTTAAATTAGCAGTTAAGTAGTTTACTTGTTGTTTACACAAGGAATACAAATCCAAAGTATAAACATTATCAGTTCTGGGTGCTCTAAACTTAAACAGTTTATCTTTAGAAATAGTACAACTATTGTTAGTAAAATCAACAGTGTATCCATCATCACAGAGTTGAGAGATACTTATCAGATTGTGTTTTAACCCTTGTACATAAAGTACTTTATTGATTGAGACTGTCTCGGGATCTCCAACTGTTCCAATACCAATAATCTTTCCTTTGGCATTGTCACCAAAGGTTACAAGTCCTCCTTCCTTTCGAGTAAGAGAAGAGAAATTAGCTGAAGTTCCACTCATGTGTCTTGAGCAGCCACTGTCCATATACCATATTTCTTTATTTCTTTGGTGACCTGCTACCTGCAAAGACATTCAAACAAATTGCTTTGGTACCCATATTTGGTTGGGTCCAGGAGTGTTAGCAAGCAGTGATCTGGGTATCCAGATTTGCTTTTTTTTCTTAAAATTGATTGAATCATATAGATCATTGGAAATATAAGCTTTCTTAATTCCAAATATTTTAATTTGTCTTAGAAAACAATTTTTAGCTATATGACCTTTTCTTCCACAGAAGTTACAAATAACCTGTTTAGTGCTAGGAACAAAATAATTTTTGTATAACTTAGGTTTTTCTCCTTTACTTCCAATTCGAAACCTTTACTTTTTAATTACAGTTTTTCCAAGTATCTCATTTAAGGCGTTTTCTCCTTTTGTAAAAACTAATGCAGCCTTTTTATAAGATTCTACTTCATCCTGTAGAGTTTTTATTTTTGATTCAAAATTAATTTTATTTGAGTCAACAGAGTTGTATTTGTCAATTAATTCCTTATGTTGTTTTAGCAAAGTATTTCTCTCATCTGAAATAGCTTTATGCAAGTTCTTTATAGATTTATATTTTTTAAATAATGAGTCATACCTTTCTTCAAGCATATTGCAGTAAGCTGCAAGTTTTTTATTTGAGAAGCTTGTTTCAGAGTTTGATTCATTATTTGAGTCAGAGAAGTAGTAGGAGTGTACCTCATCAGTTTCAGCCATGAAACACATATTTGCTTTTAAATTGGCTTCCTCCTTCTCTGAGCTTGATTCAGAAGAATTACTTGAGTCTTCAGAAACACTCCAAGTAGCTTTCATAGCTTTCTTGTCTTTCTGCTCATAATCATCTATTTTGAAGAATTTCTTCTTCTTTGCATCTTTCAATTTTGGGAAATCCGGTCTGATATGTCCCATCTTTTTGCATTCATAACATCTCACATCCTTGCTATCCTTCTTGAAGGATTTCTTGAAGTCTTTCTTCTTACTGTAGAACTTTCTGAATTTTCTGGCTAGCTGAGCCAGTTCTTCATCCGAATTTGAAGAATCAGAGCTTTCTGATTTATCACTTACTTCTCTGTTCTTCATCTTTCTATCCTTTTGTTGAGAAGTCACTTTCAAAGCAGTATTTTCCCTTTTTATGTAGACTTTATGCTCATTTACCTCATCTTGCATTTCAGCCTCGTACATCATCAATGTACCAATCAGCTCTCTCATAGTTAGATCTTTAACAGAAGTTGATTGTCTGATTGCTGCAGAGATTCCATTCCATCAAGTAGGAAGTACTCTCAGTACCTTTAACGCTTGATCAGCCTGCTTGATTGGTTCTCCTAGAGCTGTTATATTATCGACAATTTCTGTCAATCTTCCATTCATCTGAGTGATGCTCTCTCCTTCAATCATTCTGAAAGTATCGAATTTTAATTTAGCAGTTGCATATCTCATTTGTCTTACATTATCTGTTCCTTCATAAGCAACAGCTATTGTTTGCCACATTTCATATGCAGTCGGGCATTGAGATACTCTGTTAAATTCATACGGTCCTAGACCACAGATGATTGCATTCACAGCTTTTGAATTCATGTCATACTCAGCCTCTGTAGCAGCACTCCATGTATCGGGATTTTCAGGAATTTCATAGGGAGTCAGAATCTTTGAATAGACTTTGTAACCAAGATTTTTCAGATAAATAATCATACGTGATTTCCAGCAGCCATAATTATCTCCATTAAAGTAAGGTGCTCTGACCATTGACATTCCCTCTCTCGTATCAGCCATGATACACTATGTATAATCTTTAAATACTAATAGCTTGATAATACTTTAAAAATAAGAAGCTCCTCCACTGATACCAATTGTTGGATCTGAATCTACAGATTACACACAAGAGGGGGGGTGAATTGTGTCTTTTCAAAATTATTACAATCTCTTCAATTTAGACAAATTCTGTCCATTATGCTTTAGCACGATTAAATATGCAGCGGAAAAAGTAAAAGCATGAACACACGGATGTATAGTGGTTCGGGGAACAGAAGGCCCCTAGTCCACTCCACCAACGCTCAAATCCACGAGCTTGGCGATTTTCACTATCTGGTCCTCGTTTCCACAGACCTGTTCACAACTGAGTACAGGCAGTTGACACCTTTACAAGTTTCAGGAAAACACAGCCTTCCTGGTTCAAACACAAACCCACACAGCTTAGAACGAGAAGATGATCACTCAAAAATAAAAAGGGTTTCGATAATGAAAACACTTCTCCAGTTGTTCTTCACAATTGCAACAGAATGCAATTGACAGTAGATAGATCGTCGTCTTCAGAAAATAAAGATCTGTAATCAGAACAGTTCTGAGTCGATCCAGTTGCAATAGATATTACAAGAAACTTCACAACTTCAGCAGCAGTAGATTCACAACAGATAGTCGATGTAGAACACGTGAATCTGCTATCAAGATCTTCCTTCGGTAATAAAGGTTTTACACTTCTTCTCGATCACCAGAAAAGAACGCCTTCACACAGTCTATGTTTCTTGCTCGTTAAAAGATCAATCTGTATATTTCATACACTTTCCTGTGTATATATATATCCGAAGTTTCCATGATAGAACATGTATTTCCAAATCTGAGAAAATCTTCTGCAAAAATAGATCCATGAAAATCTCCTTTAGATTCGCGATATTAAATGAAATAACAGAGCCGTTGTAACTCCCCTAAAGAATCGGCATAAAAAGCTCCGTTTAAATCAATCATTAATCCATTGAAAATCGTCTTTAATTCAGACAAAGTCGTACTTAAGAATCGGCTCGAAATCCGCTTAATAATCCGCCTGTTTGACCAATGCAAAAGGAAATATCGTCTGTCAAAAATATCTCGACGCCAAACATAGGGTTGATGACGTGGCTCCAAACGTAGGGTTCACAAACGTAAGGTTCAGAACGTAAGGTTCAGAACGTAAGCTCAAACGTAAGGTTGAACATACATACTTTCTCTTCAGCATTCAAACGTAGGGTTGATCATCCATACTTTGTCTTGCTTCAACTCTCCAAAGAACGTACGGTTGATTATAAAAGTAAGGTTGATCATCCATACTTTTGAGAAACAAACTCAACACTGAAAACTAACGTACGGTTTCTCTTCCTTACTTGTCCAACAACAAAAACGTAAGGTTCCTTCCAAACGTAATGTTCTTCTTCCATACTTTTCAACAACGTAAGGTTCATTAACCAAACGTTTCAAAATAACGTGAGGTTCCTTAACCATACGTTTCTTTTAACATAAAAAGTAAACTTTTCATCCATACATTACGTTCATCAACGTAGGGTATGAACAGTGATTCCAGTACGCACTAAAACTGATCTCGCGCTACAGTGATTCCAGAACGCGCTAAAATTGATCTCGCGCTACAGTGATTCCAGAACGCGCTAAAATTGATCTCACACTACAGTGATTCCAGAACATGCTAAAATTGATCTCGGAATAAAATGATGTATGAATTCTCGTTGTATGAAATAAATAAATAAAATAAATTCCTGCAAAATACTCAATGAAATAATTAGTAAATAATTAAGGGTATTTGTGAGAATCAAAATCATCATAAAGAGACATAGTATTATTTAAAATAATATCCCCCTTTAAAAAAACATTATTTTTAATTGTTTGAAAACAATACATTGCTCAACATTTATCTAGTTTACCATGAATGCAAAACAATTAATTACATTTGTATGATATTAATTTTACCTTATTAAAATGTAATAAAGTAGGCTCTGTATCTTGGTAGATATTCTTGGTCTCTATAGTTGGTATAGTAGAATTATTTTATAAATCAAGGGAATTAGATTTATGGAAACTAATATTAGGGAACATAACCATATGATAGACATTTTGAAAAAATATTTCACTATTTTTTGGATTATACATTTTTTCATAATCTAATATATCTTATTATATCAATTTAATGTGGTTCAGAAAAGATGTAATATGAAGCCCATTAAAGAAAAAAAATCTAAATGGGGATAATTAATGTCTCAATTTTTTTAATACCAATATTACAAAGGGAACAATTCCTCCAAGAATTCTCATCATTTGAAGACATAATTACATATTCTAAGAAGATAGAAAAAGAATTATTTATGTATTATGGCCTCAAGGGGGATAAATATTATAAATGTATAGTGGAGAAATGTTCAGATAAAGGGATGAATAGAATGAAGTATTTTCCAATGTGCGATAATTTTTGGAACAAAAAAATGGTATATGTTTATAAATAAAATTTTCATTCTTTAATTATGGAAAAAAAGAACACCATGTTCATAATATAGAGTGAATGAAATAATTTTCCATTATTTGATTCTTTAATTTTATGTATATTGGGAAGTACACAAGTGACTAACTTTATAGTCAAAATAATATTAATTAAAAAAAGATAATGGACCACTGCAAAACAAATTCTATTACCATAGAAAATGATGAATTATTATTGTAATTTGGCTTCAATTATAGAATTATGTCATTTGAGTATTTAATTAATGTTATATTGTTTATAAAAATCATAAAATATATGAATATTTTAATACAATACATCTTCTCAGAGAATTTTAAATAGTATATAGAATAATACAAAAAGAACTAACAAAGTGGAAGATTGAGCTATTTTTAACCCCTAATATGTTATGAGATTAAGATAATTGTATCAATAAAATAAATGATTTTTTTGGATTGGTTAAATAGGATAGTAAGGAAACAAACACTAATTTCTTAATTATTATTTACAAATTTGATCATATTTTCATTTATGAATTTTATAATATCTTTTTATTTAAGGGAAATAACAAATAATTTGTGTTATATTTCATGAATATTCATGAATTTAGGGTTTTAATAATGTGTTATGGTTATTAATGTTATTAACATACTTAAATAGAATATATGATAAATGTATTCACATGATTTGAATGTGATGGTTAAGAACTACATTATATAGTATTGGGGATTGATGATATGATCATTTTGGTAAATTTAGAGACCGTATTTCAATTTGTACTGTCATAATCATCTAGAAAATTTAAGAATTTATAATTTGGTTTATGATTATATATGGATAAGGGTTTATATTTTAATATATTACAACACCATATGATGCATCCTTGGATAATATGTGATGTATAAATAGTTTATGGAAAACACAAAGAAATGGTTGCACATATGAAATGTAATGATGTCATGTATGTATATCTACTAATTATTTTTAATCAACAATTAGGAAAATCATGTTGAAACAACATGTTTTATTCTATTAAATTCATATATGATATATCAAAGAGTCCATTAAATCATCATATATTTATCTTTTTTCCCATTACGTTCAATTTACCACTTATATTCTTCTTATCAATGATAATTATCACTTTTATATTTTTATTTATTATTATATTTCATGTGAATGTTTTAATTTCACAATTATCTTCTCTTAATGTGGAATCGAGCATAATAATAATTTTATTAAACATTATCATATTGAAAGAGGATATATTTATAAACTATTTATATTATGGGTTTATCAATGATCATATGTACATATTTCAAACCCCCAATACTTAATATCATTTTAAGATATGAGAAAAGAAGTTATTTAATATTCATGGAATGTAACAATCAAATATTTTATAATAAAAATAATTTATTGAATAGCGTATGTGACGAGAAACTAAAATCATAAGATGTTTTTGATATATTTGTATTTAAATATACTTAATATTTTCGATTGTATAAAATATACGTATCCTATATTTTATCATTTATTATACATTAGAAAATGTTTTAATGAATAGTAAGATACAAATTATAATATTATTTAATAATTTTGTTATCACCAATCCATTGCAATTGAGGGTATGAAAAATTAATTTCTAACTTTTAAAATTAAATATTTTACCCACATTTATTAGTTATATATTGATTAGTAATAAAATTAGCATCATATTCCACATATATAATATTTAATTAAAAAATAATCATTAATTTTGAAATCATTACACAATAATAATAATTGGGTGAAATTTTTGTATTTTTTAAAGGTATGTTTTTGAGAAATAGTGAATATATTGAAATTTAATTGAAAAAATACATTTCAATAAATTAATTTATAATGTTATATTACATTTTATATTTCATTTTAAAGTAATTTTATTTCAATTTTAAATAATTTGACTCAATTTAGTTCATTTGAATCAATTTCCTATTGATTTTTTTATAAAAAACACGTTAACTTTTGAGAATTTTCACTTAAAAAACTCACTTTCTCCTCATGTGTGCATGATTAAATTTATGGTATACCCTTCCAACATTGTGAATTTAATTTATCCAATAGTATTCCATATTTACAATCATAATAGTTTATATTATATTATTATTTTTCGTAATTTTTACAATAATTATTAGTAGAAATAGTATATATTTATTTCTCTAATTTGGGTAAAAAGATGTTTATCAGGGGGTTGCACTTAATAGATAACTTTTAAAATAAACTATGAAATTTTTTAACTATATTTTAATTGTAATATATCAAATATTTTCACATTAGAATTTATTTTTATCATTTCAGGGGATATAATTCCTCGAATAGGACCCATATAGATATATAAGTAAAGAAGTATAAAAAGGGACCTTCTTAAACATAATAATTATAAATATTTTTTATTTCAAATAACATCAAAGGATCAATTATAAATATAATTTTTAAATATAAATTTTTTTGTTATGATAATTTATATTAATTATTATAGGTGAATTACTTAATTTTAAATCATAAAAAATTACGACAAATGAAATATTTAGTTAATAATTAAATAAAATTAATTATAGTAAAAATATTAAATGTGAAGTCAATTTGACAAATTATTGAGATCTAATAAATTTTTAGACAGTAATATCATGTCATAATTGTTTGTACGTGATATTATTGAAATTTAATCCTTCCATTTATATTTATAAATTCAAATTAAATTAATAATGTAAAAATTTCCTTTAATGTAATTTAAAGAAAATTATATTTTATTTAATTTTTATAAAATATTAAAAATACAATATTCTAACACAAGACTGATAAATGGAGAAAATTTTAAAATAGGTTTTATTCTGTTATCATGTATTATTTTATTACAACTATTTTTCCCTTAAATTGAAAAACAACAATGTTAGCAAAATTAAGGTAAAAATAGTTTATTTGTTCATTACATGTTCTTATATTAATACTTTTATTACATTATCTAAGAAAATTGATTTCAAATTATGAATATATTGGTACAATTATCTAATAAATATCAATATAATTTCATTATTAATATACACATTACCTATGTAAAATAAAATATACATTTAAACATGATACAAATAAAAATAGTAAAACTGAGAAAACAAAATGGATAAGGAATAAAATGAGAAAAATGTTTTTAATTTCACATGGGGAAGTATTTATTATACCAGAAAATCCAACCCTCAATTATTTATTTATTCTTTAGGACCATGAGGTATGGTAAACCTCCAATTTGGAAAAACTATTGAGTATTTACAATAATTACACTCTTCAACTACAAAAGGGAACTCAATATCCTCTCTTCATCTAAATTTCACTCATATGTGGTTCATTTAAACCCTACCCAAGTCACATAAAAAATTATATACACTCAATCTATAATCCTTTTCTTTTTCCATAAATCTATCTTAGAATTTTATTAGTTTTTTATTAAGTAGGACACACGACGAATAGGAAATGTTCTTCAATGATTTCATTTATTTTAATTCATTATCCACCACCTTCAATTATTATTAAACCATGATGATGTAATAAATTCATTATATTCCACATACTGGGATATTATTATAATATGTTCATCACCTAAAACCACCTCTACATCCATTAAATGGGTTAAAAAATCATCATTCATGTGCACGGTGGATTAGCCCTCACGAATCATTGTAATTCTTTATTCCAATATCAATATTAAATGTTGGGTATGATGATATATATAAATTCTATATATGATCATAATAAAATTATTTATTATTTTATATCATCATATCATCAATATATAATTAGTTTCCATTCACTATTATATACCATACTTTCAATCATGTGTAGGGGAGTTTAACACCTCACAAAGAGATTTGTTTAATAATTCAATAACATTTAACATATATGTTGAAAAGGATAAATAATATTGATTATATATGATAGAAATTTCAAAATAATGATATTCAGGAAATATTTATCAATCATTAAAGAATTGTTTTGATTTCTTATATGTATTGTTCACTCAATTAAATATGATAACGTTGCCCAGATACATTTGGACTTCTGCCTAAATGAAGCAATGTGACTCACATTGAATCACATCACCACATTGATATTATATTTTTTTGTATATAATACGGAATTAATGATGTTATGATAAATATGTAAATGACTAAATATTATTTACGTCCTTTCCATAACGATAATTGAAAAGTTGAAAACTTTACTGAATCCTAAATATGACCCACCAACTCCCATACCATAACAACATTCAGTTTTTATAAGATCAACAATGATATATTTTAAAAGTATAATAAATGTAATATTATGATAATTTTGTCATTATTATTATTTTGGATATATTATTTCAATATAATTTGAGCAAGAAACAAGTCCATTTTTAAAAAACATTCCTAAAGAAAGTACCCAATTATCACATGAAACAACGATTATTAACTAAACCATATAACATGTTTACATACCATGTTTACAATGATATTTATTTGATTAACTGGAGAAATATTGATAAATAAGTATCATTTACTAAAAATTTAAATGTTATTATATAGAACAGTAGTTATGAAATAAATTGTGTATTCAATATATGATAAAGGTATTGGACTTTATATATGAAATGTGAGGCCTACTATAGTCCCTCAATGCATCGGTAGGATTCACAAGGGAAACAACATATGGTTTTTTCTAAGTCCATAAACATTTTATACAAATCATTATATAAAAAATTGATGGTTTATGTTTCATGGAATGATACCTTGATATTATTATATTACCTTCATGAATCATTGATGGAATTTGATTCTTGGAATGAACCATTAAACAATATTAAATGACATGGAATAACGACTATGGTTTATTTTTTAGAAATCCATCATCAATTCATCCATCATTATGAATTTACATTTTGATATTCCATGTGGTTATTAAATTTGTTGGAATACCTATGGGAATGATTATTGTTCATGTGACTATTTATATGTCATTAGTTAATAATCATTTATTCCTAAAATATTATGCTCATGTTTTTTATTAAATGGAATATGTTTTAGTTATGTAACAATCCATGTTAATTATGTTATATAAATTAATAACCAA
Source organism: Viscum album (assembly GCA_963277665.1). Taxonomy (NCBI): domain Eukaryota; kingdom Viridiplantae; phylum Streptophyta; class Magnoliopsida; order Santalales; family Viscaceae; genus Viscum; species Viscum album. Next base: position 986,365,222 of record OY728165.1, on the reverse strand, counting down.
TTCTATACACATTACAATGCTGAGAAAGTGATTTCAAATCATTATTATCTTATATATTCCCTCATATACAAATAATTATTTTATAAATCATAATTTAGAATCTTCTATGTTGGAATAATTGAATTCTCCAAAAAAAATAGGTTGTCTTCCATGTTTTCAAATGTAAATGTCGTTTATGTTTTCATCAAGTTTATAATGGAAATTAAACTATTTTTTCATTCATTATTTTAATCAATATATGTAATGGAAATGCATTAAATAATAAACAATCATTGGATTCCAAGAGTCAGGGTCACAATTGACCCCTTTAAGTTCGTTTAAAGAAAGTTGGATTGTTCACATTTGCAGTGGTTTGAGGTTCGTGATGCATCACTAATGAGACCTTTTATCATTCATGAGACAAAATAATAGGTTTAAATAATCTAGTTTCATGTGGATGTATCTCAGTTTATGATAAAGTCTTATACCATTCATCACAATGGCCTCTCATGTTCATGGCGGTTTATCATGTAACTCCATGAGTTTCTCCTAGATTTGGTCGTAGACTGATTTAGAGAGAGAGCATGATATTTCCACATTACATTGGGTGAATAAAAATCTTGGATAGAGTTTTCTACATAGGATATGGTTCAGCATTTCCTTAGAGGTACCATTCTATGCATGACAACTTCCATGTATCCAAAATTCACCATTACTATTCCAACCAATCTCATTCCCCCAAACCTAAGGACATTGAAATAGTGGATGATGTGTACCATGATTAGTATCCAATGTTTATCATTTGCCCAATCATTAAATATCTATATGGAACATTAGTTATTCTAATGTGGGTTCAATGGAATCACAACCTCGTATAGGATTATACTAGAGAGTAAGTTGTTGAAAAATGTTCTCAATGTACGGAACTATTTGTTGATGTTGTTTTAACACTATAAGAAGAGAGAGTTGGTGATGTTTTATTTTACGGAGGGAATTTTGTTCTATCCATATGCTTTTTAATAAGTAATGGTATTTAATATAATGGGGAAATCACTAATTTTATGCTAATATTGTGAATTTTATGCTAATGAGGTGTTTGGGAGTGCCCATGGCTCGTTCTTTTTTGAAGCTCAAAATTTTTAAAGTAAAAAATATTGATCCACATGAATAATGAAATGTTAGTTCTATTAGTATGACTAAATTATTAGAGTGACTAAACAACCTGTATAGTTGTAATATTTAATTATATGCATGCACCTGGGACTTCATGGACATATTCGTCACTCTTGTGGAATAATAGGTGCCTCACAGTTTCCGCAAACTGTGTTTCTAGGGTTGTACCCATAGTACCACACAACAAGTATATGCACAAAGTTATGAAAAATATTTTTCACGAACAGTAGAAAAACCATGATCTCCATAATGAACAAGCTAAATGGACATTTTTTTCATTTTCATATTACAAACACACTACCCATTATTCACATTTGATTTCCTAGGTAGCCAACCACATGGGAACTTCCTCATCCCCCATTTCATAGGTGATGAGATGTAATCAATTTCTGATCTCTTATTTGATCATCATCAGATGTATCGGATTCTTATTAGTAATAGATTCATTCCAGGTCATTATTTTATTAGTTTGTCTCACATTATTAGATTTTAATTTTGAGTGAGGTAAAATGGATTTTTTTCTAATAATTTTTATATATTTCTAATTTATTGAATTCTACATAAAATGTAAATCGTTAAATGGTTATGGTATTATCTATGATAATAATGGTAATCTTCTAATAATTCTCTCAAATATAGATTCCTTTTAAAAAATGCACCATTCAAACACACAATGAGAATTCCACACCTGTCTATAAAATAATATTTTCCATTTCATTAGACTATTAGACATGTTTTAAATTCACCCTTTACACTTGTTTTGTGGTTGGTGGACTCCCACCATGAAAAGTTCCATCACTTAGGGTATTTTTATATAATAAATATGAATTATGAAATTAATATATAGTTAAAAACCCATCTATGGGGTCTTAGAATGATTCCAAAATGAGACAACTAACTTGAGTTAAATGATAATATGTGGTATGACCACTTCAAATGACTCATATATGAATAAGGTATATTCCACTTAGATAAATGTCCTATTAAATGAATTGTTAATAAAACATGTATTGTATTGAAGAATGATTGACCCTTATTTTATAAATTAGATTTATGGGGAAACCCTCGAATATATTTTGGATACATAGGCATGGTGTCCCATCAACATGTAATAATATAGAATGGTTTCCATATACATGAAATATATGTGTATGGGATCCTAAATGAAGTATGATATGTGTAGATTCACTCCTAAAACAAATGTGATATATGAGCATAGAATCCCAACTAAAACATGATATGTGGGAATATTGTTTCAAATTAAATAGCTTATATAAAGTTGGGATTCCCAATGAAATGTGATAATCGATCATGGAATTTGATAATGTGATATTCTTGCATGGTGAACCATGCAGTTTATAACACCAAGTCTATCATCCCTTCACATCCAATGTGACTCATACTACAATTAATGAATACATTTGTATGTCCTTGGGTAATGGATAGTTGTAGTTTCTATATTTATGGCTAAAAATGTCACTATTTTTATAGACCATATATATACATACATATCTATACATATATATTTATATTTATACACAAAAAATCATATATTCAATTGTTTAGATACTTCCATTAATTATGCGTTTAATTTATTCTGACAATATTATGGATTCATATTATTCCTTTATATGGAAGAAACTATATTTTACTAGACACCATAGGTTGTGGAATAATTACAGAACTCATGCACAATTAATACCACTAGTTGGTACCCAAATAGATATTATGAGTGTTGGTAGGGGAAAAGGGAAGCATCTGGTTGTGGATACTTGATTGATTTTTTGGTATATAGTACATTAGAAGAGGAAATAGATTAAGAAAATGATGATAGTGGGGATGGTTTTTTGAAATACTGTATTTTTATATATCATGAATTATTTTCATGTAACCTTGATTAGATTTTTTATATGACATGACACAAATTTCAATTTTCATCAGATAATGATTTTGTTCCCATGTGTTTATTTTATGTGGATGATTTCCACTTTTCATCTAGCAATTTAATACTATTTTGATATATATTACTATAATATATCATTGAGACACCCTTTGATCACAATGTTATAGTTTCCCTACTATTACACAATCTCCAATTTCTACTAGTTGATAACCAGACATGTATGTGGAGGGACAGGGGTTGCCTTGTGGACAAACGGGTTCAGTTAATTATTACTATTCTAGGTCCAAGATGTTACAACTGAGTAATTAATATTAAATTTAATAATGTTTATTTAGAATAACTAGAATAAAGAAAAATTATAATTTCTCAATGATTTTACCCAAATATTAAAAGTTGATTATTAATATAACATTTACATTTGTAGTTATATAAAATATTATAAAATATAATTGAATATATTTTTTAATATATGTAATTATATAATGAATATTTTTTATACAAAATTAAAAAAAGAACTATTTTATGAAAAAATATAAATTTTTTAATTTTTTTAAATTTATTCAAATATAAACGTATATAAATAAATAAAATGTATATATATGTATATATATTTTATAGTAAAAGTAGAATTTTATAATAATGTAAAGAACTATTTTTTCTCTATTGATAAATAAATGTATAAAAATTATATAATTAATACTAAATTATAAGAGAATAATAATATATAAAAATATGTAATATTACGTTTTTGTATATATGTACTTATAATATTTTATAAATTTACATTTTTTTAAAGTATGTTAAAGTATAAATGTATATATAACTATAAAATTATATATCAAATATTATAAATTTTATTAACCATAAATTTATATCATTAAATAATTATATATATATATATATATATAAATTTATAAACATATAGATCTATAATGTATAAAAACCATATTGAAAAAGGACAATAGAAATTTTCATATTATGAAGGAAAAAATATCAATAAAATATTTATTGATAAATTTGGGTTATACTGGTATATGTATAAACAACCCAAAAAATAAATAATATCTTAATTTAATTGATGGAAATTAGATATGGTAAAAATTTTAGTACAGTTTTTGAATCTAAAATATAACTCAAAATAGAACATCAAAATATTATGGAAATCCATTTTCAAAAAGTCAATCTGATTCCATAATCAATGTATAAAAAAATAAAACTCTAAATTATACATTTATGTTATAGATATCAATGTGGAAAAAAGTTGAAAAACTTTTATCATTTATTTTGAATATCTATTTAGGTTGTAGGTTGGGGTACATTGTTCCAATGTTGGTATATACCAATTTTTTATTCTAATGGGTGATATGTAGAATTATGGTGGAGGGATGGTTGGGTTATTACTACATAGGTGATTCATATTGCTATGAAAGGGTGGTATGGGGTTATGTAGATGGATGAATATGTGTATTATTATGGGAGGGATTTAGGAATAGGTTTTTCTAGATTATTATTCAAGGTTTTTTAAAACAGTAATAATACATTTTATTCTATGAAAAATTTATTAAATCTAGAATAGAAGAATATCATATGTCATAGAATTCCAATAAAATATATGTATATTTGATTGTAGTTTTCAAAATGTTTACATACAATGGAAAATTATAAGGGTTTTAGGATTTGAAACTTGTTAATATTACATGGCTATAGTTTGAAAACCAAATTAAAATATTCATTATCATAATTGGAGCCAATAAAAAATGATGATATTAATTACATAATTTTGTAGAGTATAAAATGTATTGACATTTTTTAGAATATTTTATCAATGGACCTCTCCACCTCTGTAGTTGGGTGAAAATCGGGGCTATGGAAGATGATTATGTTAATGATATTAATGAATGAAAAATACTAATATCTATGATCCTTTGAGGTATTCAATTTTATATTCATTAAACAATGAAATTTTGATAATTTAATCAAGGATGAATTTATATAAAATTAGTGGGATTGGATTTTTATTAGGGGAGGAGAAATATTGAGTTCTATTAATTAAATATATCGATGTGTCTAAAATGGTACATCTATTATGAGTATATGGAATTTTTATTGACATGAATTCTTGGAGACATTAGTATTTTTACTAGGAAATATAGTAGATGAGCATCTTACGATACATAGTAATCAAGTAATTCCATAATATGGAAATTGGTTTGTAGGTAAGGTTCATCGGTTCTCATTAAAAGATAATAAAATTCAAGGGATAAATCATAAAAACGAGGGACATTTATCTGTTTTGGATGATATTAGATAAAAATGTGAATTATAACTATGGATATGAATATATAACATGTCTAATGATTCTATGATGACCTCATCAATTTTTGGCACAACTGCATCTAAATCATTTTTATTTGCGTAAATAAAAGACTAGTTTAAATTTCATAGAGTATTTATATATTAATATTTTATGATAAGAACTATAGTTGAGAAAAATTATAATAATGAATAAACTTCCATTCCAATTTCATTTTAGTTAATTGTTTGTAAATCTTGTCCTAATTTATATTCTAATGGATGTGCGTATTTTATCTTATTATTTGGAGTGATTGTATGGGAGGTTTAATGTTCCTTATTAAATTTAAATTCTATAGATTTTCCATTATATTACCCTATGAGAGTTAATTTTAATTTTATTTTTGTTTCATGAAATTATATCTGTATATATTTTTGGGAACATTAGATATTTTAAATTCTAGGTAGAATGGTTGATTCATAAACTCATTTAATTTAAGGATAAACCATAGATAAAATTAATTCATAAATATTTAGTTTATTTTATACTTGATTAAATATTTGAATTACCACTTTAGAGAGTAGTGGGTTCATTATTTACTAATGTTTGGACCACAATGCCAAACAACATGAATAGGGGGGTAGTGAATAATGTTATGTTAGATGAAAACAAATTTCTTTTTGATCTTGATTTTTTCTCAAATTAATCTATCATCTCAAATCTCATATTATAAATATATTAAATTAAATAAAAGAATCATTTAGAGGTAAAATACATTAAATAGTTCACCCATTCCGAAGTTATCCAAATGGAATATAAGTGAAACATGAAAATGTATTTTCATCACAAAAGTAAACTGCATATATATTTTTCTACATATATATGATGTCCATTATACTTTGTAATAACTCTCTTATTGAAATATTACTACTCCCCCTACTGAATTCCACTTATTTTATATTAAAAATAAACACCTTATGGATATTAATCACCTTTTATTACGTTGTAAATAATTTATCCCCATTATCCCCATTCATCCAAATAATGATATCCTATTTAACACACACACACACACACACACATATATATATATATATATTACCCAATGAAAATTTTAAATTAAAACATTCATGAATCTAATAAAATTAATGAAACACCAAATTTCATGAATCTCCAATATTTCAGGAATTTTTTTATAGAACCTAATAACCATTAATGACATAATTAAATTTTTTGTGATACGTATTCACACAATATATTTTTATAATCACTCCACTCTAAAGGTACACCTACTGAACTGAGAATGATAGAAGGGAGATAAATTTTCATGAAGATTTCCTCCAATAGGCCATGAGTATGATAAAAGAACTGAGGTCATATGATATAGACAAATGGGTGACATTTCCCCCTTAGAAGAAAATTAATATTTAGAGAGATGTTAATAATACCATATATATCATTCTTAATATAATGTAAAACATACCAAATACATGTATATAATACTATACATACTGAAAAACTACATAGAAACTACAAGTTCCTCATAGAGATTTTTTGTATGGTCCTAAAATTCCAAACACCTAATAAAACATTTCATGGTCTACTAATATCTATCTTGATACCCTAAAAATCCCAAATCCCTTATAAAATATTTTCTATATATGTAGGTATTTCATAACAAGTGTACATATAATGATAATCTATCGCACATACCATGCTAAATATATAAAAATAATACTAAAGGCAAGTAAAAATATGTTAGGAATACTCATCACTGAATATATAATTCTTTGTCCTATGACACACAATGGATCTCTCACCACTTATCACCTAAAATAAGTATATACAATCTAAAATAATATTAATATACGGTTACCCTTAACTACTTTCCCTCTTCTTTCCTACTATTCGCCAAAGTTTCATGTCCTAATCAATCTATCCCCAAAAGTAAGCCTTGTAGAAGAAACCTAGGAAAATATATCAAACCATGAATCTCGTGAATCCTAATATCTAATACTATTAATATATAATCAATCATGAATATAAAATCTCTAAAATTAATATATAATAGATGGGTAGTTTTCATGTTTCACAACAGTCTTTATGTAAGATATTATTCCACATTTCATCATTTTATATACACATAATAACAATAATAATCCTTATGATAATAGAACAATAAATTTTTGTGAAATAACTACAAAAATTATTATCGGATAGGTTGATATATAAGGGAAAGATTTCCAAAATTAATTCAAGAACATAAAACTATTTAGGGAAAGGAGTGAAATAAGTCAGTGTGTTTAGCCATCTATTCCTCTCTAACCTAGAAGTTCGAAAAAACTACCTCCCTAGGTACATTGGTTGTTAGTAGACATACCAACATCCTAAGTGTTGATAATTAAATAATATAACACAATATAAAACAAATATAACTCAAAAACACACTATATGAACTTACATATCCTTAACCCCAATTGCATCTATCATCTATTGGACACTCAACTTCCTTTATAACAGACTAAATGTCCTATATGAAAAGAATCATTTCAAGGATATGGTTATTTATTTATTTCCATCTACCCACCATTAAAAATGACATTAATAATATAATCAACCAATTACCTAACATAGAACTCATAAGCCAACTGATTTTATCTGCTTCCATAGTGTTATCATTATTCCACAAAACTAATAACCCGACTGGTTAAAACATTTATTTTCATTATCATTATATAATTATTCATACATTAGGACTAGACATAATATAAAATAAAATAAATTCATAAGTTATGCAAAACCAGAAACCTCAATTAGTTTGGAATGTAATATAGAAATAATAACCCATAATATATAGCCATTTAAATTGATATATTGATAATTAAACATTCTAGATTCAATCATAATTATAGAAAACAACTAATTCAAATAGTAATATCAATATTGTCCTAAACCATACCACAAACATTCATATCCTAATGAATCGATCCCACCACCATCGATTCTAACTTCATAAACAAACATGGGCCTCTTTTCCCATGTCTCATTAACCAATTTACATTCTATTCATACATTACATGCCCTTTAATGGATCATATAATGAGAAATAAGAAAAATAATGAAGTAAACTATTGAAAACGAATGGGGAATCTAAGCCATAAAAATGGAATATATATTTAAGAAGAAAATTTTATCAATTGACCATAATAATTTATCATTATCAAATAATTGGTTCTTTATCATGTTTAATTAACTAATTTATTTATCATTATTTTATGAAACATGTTATTTAATACGTAATCTATAAATATATTTTTTTGTATGTACATTCATTCAATCATAACATCCAATTTCATAAAACATTAAGAAATAAAAATTTCATTTAAACATGACACAATCTTCATTTTATTTCAATGAAATCATTTGTTACAGTATTTTCAATATGAACATGCCTATTTGTGGAAATTTAATTTAAAATAATTACTCACAAATTCATTCATTATACAACATGAATTACTATATTTATGTTGTTTATAATATTATAATATATTAATGATTATAAAACATAATATAAACACATATAACATATTATATTGAAAAAAGTGGTGAACTGCTATCACAATAGGAAAAATGTGATCAATATATCCAAAATCATCTGTCATTATTTAATATGGATTATTATTTATTAATTTTGATCCCAACATAACCGAATGAAATAAATCATAAAAAAAATGATTTCACTTAAAAATATCATAATTTATGAATCCTCACTTTTTAGAGGAATTTTCCACAAAATATCTTCTAAAAATAGATTGAGGGATATAAGGATATAGACACATAGATATCCAAAATATAATTTCATAATAAAATTGTAAATTATTAATGATGTGGGAACAAATAAAAAATCATAACTCAATAGTTATTCTCTACCATAGAGAAATATATTGAGTACCAAAATGATATCATTACAAGAAATGACAAACATGGTGGGTCCCATTGATATTGAGGGCCTTGAAAAAAATATGCTTCATCAATTTTGAAGAATGGAAGAAATTATTTGAATGGTGTATTGATCATCATATTATTTTAATGTATATGAAATGATTGAGGTCTCAGAATCAAAATGCAAACAATAATTATACATTATTTTCATAGGTAATTAATTCAAATGGATGTTAAGTATAAAAATATGTGATATTTTATAAATGAAGGGTTATAAATATCCCCTTTGAGGTATCACTTAATTTAATATTGTAATGATTTTAGAACTATAAATATAATTACATGTCATATACAAAAAAGTGTAGGAAAAACATATTTTGAAACCTAGACCTTAATACCATCTTGCTATAGTTGACATGATACCGTGAATGTTACCATGACTTCTATTGTGAATTCCCATTAGATAACAACTTGTTACTATATCTACAACCATGAGCCAACCTACTATCGCCATAGCTATCATGGTCCAACCTACTAATTTGACTATTAAATTGAGCAAAACACATTACAGTAAGGTAAACCTATTATTATGTCTAAAATTACGAGGCTAACGTTCTACCATGAGACTAACTTGCTACGATGACTACTACTATGAGGTAAATTAGTACACTAACTACTACTACTGGACAACATGTTACAGTGACCATAACTATAAGGAATTTTCATTATTGCATTACATAATATTGAATTTCAGTCACGAACAAACATCCTTTCATATTGAGAATCATTTCATGCTCAATGTTTTAGATAATTGGGTTATAAAACATACAAAATATACAACATTCATCTAGATGAGGAACCACAAAATAGTAACCATTTCTTCCAAAATATAATACATTTCAAATTAAACTTGTTTTGTTTAAAAATTCCTCATAACACAAGGCATCCTTATTTTTCTTACACATCCTTATAACTTGTGAAAATTATTTAAGAACATTGGACGAGCACTAAAATATCAGTAAGGGATTTTAAATGAAATAAATAATACATTAGTGCATACATACTTTTAAAGTATGAAATCATTTTAGAAAACATACTTGTCACCCATAGAAACATACTTTTTGAATCTATAGGTTTCCATGAGATTTACAAAAAAATATAGAACATAAATAGAACTCTTAAAGTATATTTGGAAATTAATTTAAAAAAAATTAACCTTCTTTTCAACCTTAAAATTTTTAACCCTCACAGTTACCTTACAATAAATCCCTCACGACTACCTTATTGTGTTACCATCACTGTTAAACATGATGTAACCATAAGACCAACATCAAACATACACATACCCAATGCATTGGAAGAAAATATAGATCCCAAAATTAATCACAAACAATTATTAATAATGATAAAATAATCATACTATATAAGAAATTCCATAAAAACTTTTCATTTGAATTTCGTAAAAAAGAATTTTAAAAGAGATGTCTAAAATTTGATTCCCTTAAAATTATTATATTATTGAGGTGAGACTTAATATAGCTGATTTAATATTAATATAAAATGAAATGAAAAAAATATTTCAACATTATATAAACAAAATTTATCAAATTTATTTTAATAACACCTAAATAATGATGTAGATGGATAACCTAAATAATGAAAAGTTTGTTAAAAATTACCATACCATGGGTTTGTCGATGTTAAAATACCTATAAAACCTATGTATACTATTTAATTGAGTGTAATTAATGTCTTACAGAAACATATTCATCTTTATAATATATTATATTATCAGGTATTTACATCATTCCACCATTTAATTGTTAGTATTTTGTTCCTTTCATTGTTTTGGGTTCGTCATTTACATGATTTCCATGGTATGTTTGTATTTGATTTTCATTTCATATGGAAATTAAATTCTCGAAGTGAAATAAAATTTAATTATTATGTATACAAAATATATATTTATAACATAAATCATTTTTTACTTTATATAATTATGGATCATTAGAATAAACAATAATGATGTTTGTTTAGATCATTTTTGGGGGTTTTCGGTAATCATGAACTTGTTTCATTATATAATATAATTTCATTCATATAAGTTCATTCCATAAAATTTTATTGGTTAGATAATAAAACGTAAATTCTGATTAAACCATTAAAATGGTTGTATGATAAATTTTTTAATAAATTAATGGAAATCTGAAACACATCATCTAAGATTTTGGTAAATTGACACATCACAGATATTGTTTTTATTTTTAGAATATGAGGGAGAGGAGAGAATGAAATATGATGAATAATTTTCATAAACATTATAAAATATTGAATATATATTATTTTTAATAGATAATAATTCCTAGATAATTTTGTGGATTAGTTTATAAGAAAAGGATTGAATTTGAAGGAAAATACATGAAAAGAAAATAAAATTCTTACTCCTTCTATCTTCTCCTTGAGATCCTCTTTAAAACCATTGGTTTTTGAATTTTGGTGAAACCAATTGGTCTTGGATGTTGGGAAGAGCCTTGGTGAGGGAATTTTTTAGATCATAGGTTATTTTAGATGCTTGAGAGTTGTGGGGGGAAGACTGGATTAATGGTGGTATTTATAGTGGAGGAGAGGAGGAATTTTACATTATTTTAATCATTATTTAAAAATTTTTGTTCAAGGAAATGAATAATCACCATAATTATGATCATGATTGTAAATATATCATGTGAGTTCTAAAAAAGAGGGTTTACATTAGATATGATCAAATAAATATGGTATTTTAACTGAAATATGTATATGCGGTATTTTACTGTATTTCACTATTCAGCCAAAATCAAGAAATTTATAAAAATACCTAAAACTCACCCTAAAAAATTTCAATGATTAGAATTAAAAATGGAATCCATTTTTTGAAAATAATTTTCTAAATATTATTAATTTCAATTTTTAAATACAATCATTATTTATTCAAAAAAAAATTATATCTAATACTCATTTTTTAACACCTTAAAATTTTAATCAACATATCATTTTATTATAACCATATAAAAATAAAACAATAATATTATTTACTATTCATAAGGGTTATATTACTATTTATATTACTATTCTTAAGTGTATGTTACAATTCACCAAAAAAACATGTTGGTTCTATCATACTCCAAATAACGTACTCCTCACAACTGTGGATGAGAGTTTTTTAAATTCAAATCATAGAAGTGAAAAAAATATGTTTAAATTCTTGTTATAAATATCCACTTCAAAAATATTTCATGAATTTAATTTTAGTTTTAAAAAAATGGGGTGATAAAATATCCCCACCATTTATAAATCTCATCATAACTATTATATTTATATATTAAAAAAGTGAGGGTACCTTTCCCTTATCAAATTTTCATATTACCATGTTTCTTCAGAAAACATGTGGTTCTCAAAAAAAATCATTTACATGGTGGATTACCTTATTCTACAATACTTTTTCACTTCAATCATGAATATGAAATAGTTTCTCTTTATATGAAAGGTTCTATTTCAACTAAACTACTTTTAGACACCAGGCTTGACATGAATTTTGAACATACATTCTCGACAACAAAACATGAAAAATATTATGTACCTGAGATAAACTCACAGGAAAATCCACATGATAGGAGACTGTTCCATCATCATCCAAAATTTAATAATGCCTAATTAATAATGGAATTAGTATTACATTCTTACCAAAACACATAACAATTTTCCATGGTGATATTATAAGTGAATCATGATCACCTACCGTAAAATAAAATTCTTTCCTACTGTTATAAGAAAAAAATTATTAGATACTATGAGATGTCATCGTGTGTGTATGGATCATCTTCATCATCTCACATAATTCCTATAGTAATTCAAGTCCCATCAACATCATTTCCCTAACATCATCTCAAAAGATATATTTTTACCCTACTTCCCCTAGAATTCCTTGAAAGGTCCCCTCTGTATACTAGAATGAAAATAATTATTATAGGAAACCACAACTTAAAAAATATGATGATTCCAAATTTCATGGTAGTTAATTGAACATGCTCAAAACAAATCCTCCTATGATTGAATTGATCATTTAGAATTCCCATCAGATTGATGATGAAGAGATGTTCTGAAATTTAATAATGTTCAGAAGGACTTTTAAAGGCTCCTCCAAAAGATAAAAGAGATCCTAGAATCTTGGATAGATATAAAGTAAATAGGAACATTATTTATCCAAATAATTTCATTGATGTATAATTGATAAATCTGAAAAAATGATATTTTATATAGAACATAATGAAAATTTGAATATTTTTTCAACCAATGAACAATAAAATAAATCACATTGTTACCTCATGATGTCTTTGTTATCCTCACAATGAAGTACATAGATATATTCTCCCATTTCCACACTTTCATTGGAAAAAGAGGAAGCATCCCCTTTGATAACTGCCACACTAATGTAACCTGTTTACTAGTCAAAATTTTCATGGTGAAATCTAAAATATCTCTTTTCATTCCATCCCACCAATAATACTCTCAATAGTCTTTGTACATCTCAGTACTTCTATAATGTACAATAAATAGAGAACTATTTGTTTTACACAAAAATAATTTCATCAACTAGAAATCCCATGGAAAACAATTTTCTAAATCTAAGAATGAAATCATTTTCATTGCTAAATTTGGGAAACATACCCATTTTAACAAATTATACCTTTCTCTATAGCTCACAGTCATCCTTCCATAATTTATTAATTTTGTCTGAAAACAATTACCACATTGAAACCTAAAATAATATATGGATTTCCTCCACCATCAATATCCATGTAAAAAATTCATCATATCATTATTCAAGAGATCATGTTCCAAAAGAATCATTTTTAATGATGCATGATGTTTTCGACTCATGGAATCCGCCCCATATTTAATTCTCCCAAATGGAAAATGATCATTTAATCATATTATTTTCTTTGTTCAGTCCATCTTCCATGCCTCTTGTTTAATTCTTTCTTTTTGAATATACACTTTAGACATTTATGGTTTGTATAAATTTGATATTTGTCTATGAATAAATGATGCCTCCAAATATTCAAAGAAAAATAACTATATCTTCCAATTCCAAATCATGTGTGGGAAAATATAACTCATTGTGTTTTAGTTTTCATGATGAATAAGAAATTACTTAATCATTTTTCATTCAAACAAAATCAAGTCTCGTCAATGATGCATCAATATAGATGGAAAAGTAACAATTTTGGGAAGGTAAGTCCAATAATAGAGAATTCACCAATCTCTTATTCAGTTCCTAAATAAAAAGAATCACTTTATTTTGTCCAAATAAATTTAATCCATTTTCATGTTAACATTCTTTTTGGCCAAGATAACCTTGAATTTTTTTTAAAAACATTCTATTATAACAAGATAATCTATTAATACTACGCTTATCTGTAACAATTCTAGGACATGGCCAATAATCAACCACTTTTGTTTTGGAAGGATCAACTATTACCCAATCTATATTTATAATATTCCTAGGAATTAAAATCTTTTTCTGCTAAAAATTGCACTTGTTTAATTTTCTGTACAATTTCTTTTCCTTTATGGTTTTCAAAAAACCCCCATAGATTTTTTCATGCTATTATTTAAACATATAAAATACCTAAATTTAATCAAAAAACACAAGAAAAAAATTATCCAAGAATTCATGAAATATTCTACTCATAAGATCCATGAATACAGTTGGTGCATTAGTTACTTGAACTGCATAACATCTAATTCACAATTACCATATGTAGTTCAAAATGTTGTTTTCGAGATGTCAACCTCTGTCACATTTAGGTGATCTTATCCAGATATCAATTTAATCATGGAAATTGATCGTGCTCCATGGAGTTGATAAAAAAAGTCGTCAATTTGAGGAAAATGATACTTTTTTAATATTGATTTTATTAAAGGAACATTAATCAATTCACAGTCTCATGTAACCACCATTATCTTTAATAAAAAAACAGGATAGACCTATGGTTAATTGATAGGATCAATGAATCATTTATAAAACAACACATATAACTCATTTTTCCATTCTATAATTTCCATTTGATCCATTCGATATGGGGGTTCTGGAATCGTATTAGCTTAAGGAACTATGTCAAAGGTGAATTCAACATCCTGCCCTGGTATGACTGCTCATTAGGAAAAAAATTGTATTCATTTACCACATGCACAACATTAATCCGAAAATTTCCCATGTATTCAATAATATGATCAAGATAAACATCATTTCCATATTTCAATAGTTTCTCATATTATTAATATGTTATCAATTTTATGGGTTCGTTCTCGTATACAAACTAAAACTCTTTCTGAAAAACAACTTTTTTAGCCTTACAGTCAATCAAAACATGATAAATAGATATTCAATCCAATCCTAGAATTATATAAATCTCTACTAAGTGGAAAAACGATTTTAGAAAAATAGTATCCATAGAACACAATATAAATATTCATATAATTCCATTTTTCTATAATATTCTATCTATTTGTTTTAACAAAATGTTCTGGAATCATTTTTTGAGGTGATATTTCTAATTTACCAGAAAATTCCTCATAAAAAAAAATAATTTGTTGACCCCATGTCCATGAAACCATTATAAAAATATGAGAAAACAAAAAATGTACCTAAAGAAAATTAATTGGATGGATGAAATTTTATAACATAGTTAGAAAGTATCTCATTATAGCTTCATTCTTATCACCTGGCTTTATTGCATCATTCATATATCTCTTAGGGAATGCATTAACATAATGACCAATATCACCACATTTATAACACTTAACAACTTTCGTATTAGGATTAGTCTTAGGATCATATTCATTACAATATCAAGACATTTTTCTAAACATACCGCATAGAAAACACATCCTAATTTTGGAAAGGCATTCCCTTAGGTTATTCATTCCAAACATTTCACAAACTAGAAATATGAATTTTATACCATTATATTTTGTTGGATTATTCATACCCATCACGTTCCATATAGATCTCTTTTTATCCTTTTTTTCAATTATTGTGTGATCATCATAAATCTCTATCTATACCCTATCATAAAATTTTAATATTTTCTCAAAACATTTGAATTCATATAAGGAAAATTCATTTTTATACATTGGATTTAATCCTGAGTAAAAGAGGTTGTAATTACTATCAACATCCAAAATAATATTTGTATCATGGATCACTAGTCGGGTGATGTTCGCATCATAGACGAACTTTGAATCCTCATAATTATTCTTAAATTCATGGAATTCATTCTCTATCCTAAATCAAACAATTGTTGCATAATATTTTTCAACAAAAAGTCATTTAAATTCATCCCATTATAAGGAATCAATATCTTCTATATCCCTGATATTCATTACCCCTGACCAACACTGATCTTATTCACCTTCAAATTGATAAATGTAAAGATATAAAATTTTATTATCTGAACATCCCATAACATTAAATATTGTTTCAATGGGATTAATACATCCTTTCTCCACTACTAGGTCAGATTATCCATTGAAAGTATAAGGGTGTTGTCACATAAAATGTTCCACTATCATCATGTGATTTTTCGGTACCTCTGGTTTTACTCAATCATTGATGCCACCACAAATAATTTCAAATTTTAGATCATCTATTACAATCCCAATCTACATAGTTTTAATACCTACAATTCAGGGATATAGATTCAGAAATATATCATCCTATTAGTGCCTCTCCTCTTCTGCTTCCCTATTTCTTCTACACAAAAACATTCTGAACAAGCCTGTCATAGATGAATAAACAAGGTAATATTTAAATCCCATAACATCTCAAATTAACCACAGAGTGAAAATAGTTTATGGTATTATATTAACATCATAATAAACCCTAATGTTATCTAAATTGTCATATTATACCAACTATAAGGACTTGGCCTTATTACATTACATAATATTTAATTTAAATCAAGAATTCACTCACATTAATAATGAGGAAATTTTCAATTTTATAATTTTATTTAATTTTCATATAAAAAATATATAAAATTAAAAATTAATATAATGGTGATACCATAATAAATAAACAATTTCTTCCCAAAATATAAAATATTTCCAATAAAAGAAGTTTTCTTTGAAAAAGCATCCTAACAGTTAACATTGATTCCATATTTTTCTTAAAAGGCCTTATAATCTGTGAAAATAAAATCCAATCATGGGATTAGAATAGAATATCCATAATTGATATAAAAATATGGAAAAAACACATTTTTTCAAGAATACTTATAACATATGTAGTCATTTTCTAAAAAACAAATGTGTCACAGATATAAACATAATTTCTGAAACATGTGGTTTTAATGAGACTTCCACAAAACCAATAGAACATAATTAGAAACATAAATATTACATTATAAATTCATTAAATAATCATGAAACATTCACGTCTAATATATAATTTGGAAACCACATGACTACTTTACAATGAAACCCTCACGAGTACATTATTGTGTAACCATTGCAGTTACACTTGGAGTAACCATATTGTCGACTTCCAAAATATGCATACCCACTGAATTGGAGGGAAATATTGGTCCCACCCTTCATCATAAAATATTCCTAGTAACTATAATGTAATCATACAATATTAATAATTCCATAAAATCATTTCTTTTGAATTTCGTAAAACAGAATTTTAATATAGGGTTTTTTTAAAAAAAAAACCCTAAAAATATAATATAATTGTGGTGAGACCTAATAGGGTGGATGTAATATGTATATATACTATAAATACACTGAGTTAAACATTATTTTAACATAATTAATCACACAATTAATTTAACACCACATAAACAATTATGTAGTAGTTTAACCGAAAGAATAGAAATTGGGGTAATAAATTATTTTACTTCAGGTTTGTCCAACTTCCCACTTTTTTAAACCTCCTGTATAGTTTATAAAATTTTGTTATTAATTTTATAAATAAAAATATTAGTCTTTTTAATAATATAAATTATCATTTCATTACATTGTTTTACACATTAATTTTAAGTATTTTGTCATTTCCATTTTTTGGTTGCGTTTATTACATCATTTTAATGGCCAGTTTGTAATTGATTTTCCTGACATAATGAAATGATAATATAGAAGTCAAATTAAATGGAATTAATATGGTTCCAGAATATATAATTACTCCACAAATCATCTATTTATCATATATCATTTTGGATCATTAGATAAAAAATTAATCATGTTTTTTAGATCATTTTGGGCGGTTCATCGATAATCATCAAATTGTTTAATTATATAATTTAATGTCATGCTTAAAATATCATTAAAGAACATGAAATAGGTAAAAAATAAAAACTAAATTCTTATTCAACCATTAAAAGTGTTTTATGGTCATATTTTAAGGATGTAATGGAAATCAGAAACACATCATCTATGATTTTGGTAAATAGACACATCGCAAAAAGTGTATTTTTAGAAAAAAAGGTAGAGAATGAATGATGATAAATCATTTACATGAAAATTATATCATAAAAAATATATATGTTCCTGTGGATTTCATACATCTTAGATAAGTGTTTGGGAATAAATTATAAGAAAAGGAAGGAGTTGGAAGGAAAACACATGAAAAATGAAGAGAATTCTTACTCTTGATATCTTCTCCTTTAGATCCTTGTTAATAACATTGGATTTGGAATTTTCGTGAGACCAGCATTTCTTGGACATGGTGAAGAGACTTGGGGAGGGAATTTTGAAGCACATTAAAAATGATCAGGTCTTTAGAGGTCTTAGTGGAATAGTGGAATGACAAAGATATTTATAGTGGAGGTGAAGAGGGATTTTACATTATTTTAATATTTTTTCTCAAGACAATGAATAATTTTATTAATTGTGATAAAATAGTAAATACATAATTTTAGTACAAAACATGTGTTCTCTCATCAGATATGATGTCCGGAAGAGTATATTTAGCTGATAATTTGAATATACGGTATTTGACTATTTGTCTTTATTCATCCAAAAATCATGAATTTTAGAATAAACCAAAAATTTCAGCCTAACCATTTTTTGACATGTATTATTAAAAAATGAACTCCATTTAATGAATATATTTTCCAAAATATTATTAATTTAAATTTTAAATAAAAACAAAATTTATTCAAAAATAACAATTATAAATGTATAAATCATTTTTTAACACCATGAAAAACTAATCAACATCTAATTATCTTATAACCATATGAAAATATAATAATAGTTTTATTTATAATTAAAAAGGTCCATATAACTATTCATAGTAATATTAAATATTGTATGTTACTATTCACCAAAAAAATAGTAGGTTCAATTAGACTCAAAATAACTTATTGATCACAACCGTAGATGACCATTTTCTAAAATTCAAATCATATAAGTGATGAAACTTTGTTTAAAGGATACATATAAGTATCCAATTAATATAATTCTTCATTCATTTCAATTATTATTTAAATCCTTGGGGTGTTATAGTAACCAATTTTCACCCTACTATTGTATCTTCCACTATGAGCCAAAAAACTAGTGATATTACAACTATGAGCCCAACTTTTTTCATGAATGATTCAATTATCCAACCTAAATTCATGAGACCAAGAGAGAAATATAAATTTTAGTTAATATAATTCCCCAAAATATTCCATGGAACCTCTTGGTATAGTGAAAACAAAATGGAATGGTTTTTTGGATGTCATGGAAATACATTATATACCTCTCAAGAAATTATCATCCTTCATAATTAAATTATAATTTTGAATGAAATTGAAAATTAGGTCTAAAAAATCACTCTTGAGACAGCTCTAAATTATCTAGATACATCGTGAATAGAACGACTGAGAAAGTTAAAAAATAGATTACCATGTGAAATCATCAATCTGGGGAAAGTGTCTACAACACCATCAATAATACAAAATAATAACACTAAGAGAAAAAAGTCACAAAACCATGACTCCATCTCCAATGGGTGATATCTCTATATTATGTTAAATTTATTAAACAAAGAATTAAGGTAGAGGGAACCATCTCATATTCTTAATAAATATCAAAAAAAAACATAGAGTAACTAAATTATACGATCATTTAAAAACTTTATTGGTGGTTTGGGAATTGTATTTGTGACTTACATTCCATTGATCTCATCAACACAAAACCATGTTTCTATAGGACATGAGCTATGAGAATTTCACAATTATGTACCACCATGTCGTAATAGTCCTGAATCAGTATAGGTATTTCCTTGATGTTCACATCATCATCAACATTGAAATTTCCCAAATCAATGAGATGTGAATTTTTATAAAGATAGCGAGGAATAGTTGAAATGAGAATGATATCATGAACATATCACATGTGTATGGAAGTGATATCTGATACAATACCACTGTAATATGAGGCAACACTTCAAATTTCCAACCAAACATGGGTGGAATCATACATACATTAATAATCATTTAATTACATGAAAATGCATAATATTCAAGAATATATGATATTTAATATTTAACTATAGTGTTATCCTTTTATTGTTAACATTATATTTTAGAAATAAGTGTGCTATTTTCTTTACTCATTAATCACCTAAACCATCTTTTTCATTCTCTACATTATTTCTGTAAAGAGAATTACAAACTATCCGACCCTAGTCCAACAAAATGGTTAATGGTATAGTTTGTGGAATATAGATTCAATTGGTGAAATACCAATGATTCTAAAAAACATTTATTGAATGAAAACTCACTCAAAAAATTTTTCTACATCCACGAACATCCAAAATATAAGACCCCATAGTGAAAAATGACTTCAATATTCATGATTTTCCACTCTTTCTGACCATCCATTCATAGATGAAAATTTAAAATAAGGTAAATATGGGATCCAAAAACATGATGAATGACTCAGAAAAATTTGGAAGTAACCAAGTTTCAATGTTAGAGATGATCATCTTTGGGTCTCTATAGAGCCTCACCACCCCCTCTAGGTACTATATTGAAAAAACATCCATAGATCTCAAGGTAATCTAGTGATAATGACCATTAAGATGGAAATCCAATTCCATGGATGAATATATAATGGTAGGGAAAATCCAACAAGAACAAATTGTTTATTTTTTATCCCTTGGGATGACTAATGAACAAGAAATGAACTCAGAAACTACAAAGTTCAACCCAATCCACTAAAACATGAATCTCAATTAAAGATAAATTATTTTACTACCAAGATATAATATTTTTGGATTCTACGGAACTCGTTAATAAAAAACTCAAAAATTTCTTAACTAGTTATATTCCTCCCCTAAAACCCCCTTGTATTGATCATCCTCAGATCATCCATTTGGGATATCACCATATGAAATTTGGTCCCATGAGGCCTCCACCTCGAAATCCCTGATCTATGACTCATCCACCCGATAAACCAAAGTACGATTTCATTTTATTTTAAATTGGAATTTTTATTCAAAAAAACTATTATATAATGGTATATAGTAACAGGATTTTATGTCACTCTTAACGAATACAAAAATTTATAGAAATCATTAAAGTGTGAATTCCCTCTCATCACATCATCTATAATTTTTTACCTTGGGTATATGAAATAAAAATGTTATATTCATATAAATATTCCACAAATAGAATATATATATATATATATATATCATGTTTGTATAAGGAATATATTGAGCTATTTTGTTCAGTGAATACGATAAAATGTTTTCTGATGAGCTACTATCACCAAAAGTAGATAACAACCATGACCACAACCCACATAAGAATACATGTAGAATATTTATAATCATGTGGTCATAACATATTAGGGACATCAAATACAACTTATATCATCAATTTCATTAAAAAAATAATCCAGTAGTTGAAGAATCATAGATAAACTCAAACCAGAATACCCCATCATGAAAACATAGAACACGAGTGATGGCCATCATCACCTTCATGAAAATGAAATTCTTCATGAAACAAAAATTTTCCAAATAATTAATTATAATTTAAAATCAATTAAATAATAGCAGTCTCAATATTACATAATTTTTGAATTAAATTTATATGTTTTTTTCAATCCCTATGAAACAATGAACCTTTACAAATCCTATTAGGGTATGCCTAAGAAACAAATGCTTACATATTAAAAGGATATGAAACTAAATTATGTTTGGATACAAAGTTACCCTTTAATCGAACATCATGTTTTAAAAAATCAAGATTTAATATATTCCTCATCAACTATCGAGGGTTATGAATTCTAAATGATATGCATATATTCTCTACATATTCCACTATAGACATAGATTACGTAAGTATTTCATCAAGGAAAGTTACTATAAACCGGTAATGGATATTTCAAAATTATTTTCTACATTGAACACATGATCATATATAGAGTGTTTATTAAACATAAATGATTCAAAAGGAACTCAAGTTTCCAATAACGACATCATAAACTATCTTTAGAATAACCTAATCGTGTTTTTTCATTTTAGGTTATCCCAACCACTATTAAATCTATTGGAATCATGTATCGTTCGTAATTAATTCAAATACATACAGAATCTATTTCAGTGGATATAATTATTTTCCATTCACCCAATTTAGTTGATGATAATTGGTACAATATTTCTAAGTACAATAATCAATTATTACAAAAAAACCCAGAGAACCCCATGATGAAAAAAATTTCTTAACAAAACATCACAAAAAAAATTTGAAATCAATATATTTATCTCCAAGAACATAATGTGATATAATATTGAAATATATCATGATTTGAGGTATTCATGACTATATCTCTCTTGAGAACAAGATCTCCAAGAAATGGTGTAATGCAACAACATCCTATATAAAAATATCATGGTATTATTATAAAATAATGGGAATCCTAATTGGCTGTTGCTCTAACAAAATTAACATCTTATCAACCTTCAAGGAAGTTATGTATGGAACATTCTTCCAAATGATCCTAGAGTACCAGTCAAAAATTAACACAACAAACACTTTATCGACATCATATAATACAATATGCATATTTATGAGATCCATCGTACCCTAAAAATAATATATAAAATTCATTTCAAGGATTCTTTCATAGATATGTCAATGAAAACATATAATATCTCTCTAGGTGTGGTGTTACACATGAACTAACTCATAGTCTCCATATACTTTATAAGGATATTCATACCCTGTAATTTTTAGAGTCAGAAACAAGGTCACTATTGTTATTTCCGTAGAATCCCTCAAGTAATTAAATATGTTAGTTTATATGATGTATTTTATATATTTTTAATAAAAAATTAATGACTCAATGTAAAAGAAATGTAAAGGGTACCTCGAACAAGATCGAACTAACAATGTTCTAGAAAATCCAATGAATGTATTTGTCCATCACATGGTCCATAGCTTTTTTGACCCTAATGAAATACACCTATATGGTTGTGATCTTATATATATCAATGAGGAGCATCATGAGGATTTCTTATTCTCACAATTCTTCCACATTATAATCTAGAGTTGGATTTCTCTACATCCACTTCATCGGAGGAAATATCTACAATCGGAATACATTAAGAAATCATATCACACACTGCCTATTTAAAAAGGATGAGAACTATTACCACTCATGAACATGAAAATTATAAAAATATAAAGTATATAATACTTTATAGATGTCTGAAAACTACCAACCATGTATTAATTAGTAGAAATGGGTGGGGTCCCGCACCCAGCTATAAAAAACAATTCTTTCGAACCAGATATGAAACACGAACCCAATATATACTACATAATTAATTATAATGCCTCTCATATAGTGATATTTCAATCCAATATAGAATCATATATATAACCTATATATTTTCTAGAACATTAATATATGTCAGCTATATAAATGTGGTATCTCAATTGTAGATCTATGGATGAAAATCCACCTCGAAAATTCTCAATATGGAATCCACATTTAAAAATTGGTCGACTAAATATCAAATAAGGGTCAACACATAGATCCTAAACAGCTTCACACTAGAGATCCACTATCAACGGGTACATAGCTCAAATTGAATTTATACCTATGCAGCCAAAGAATGAAACTGCTCTTGGAATCGATAAAAAATATTTTACAATGATGTTTTTGACCCTTCATGATCTCCAATGAACAAGAACAAGTACCTCATAGATACTCTATATTTCATATTACCAACCAATGAATCCCACTAATCCATTGGACCACAACATTAACTGAAGGCCACTTCAAACTCCTTTATCAAATGACATATGACTCATTCTGAAATAGAACCCTCTTTTTTGGTAGAATCTAGTACTGAAACTATCAGAGAGTCCTATTAAAAATTTAATAATCTTCGACCTCTACCCTCTGACAGTCTGGTATGACATCCTACTATATCTCAATGATAGAGTCCTGATGAAGATATTGTACTAAAACCATAGCAATGAAACAATTAATATTTAATGATACTTAATCATATAATATGGAATATGTAATATTATTTATTTGAAATTAAACCAAAACTAAAGGTGTGAACATTAAAATACCCGAACAGTGAATGAAATTTTATTATTCTTTCATTAGTCTCTACACTATATAAAAAATCTATTCTCATGGAATTATTTGAATATATAGGGCTCTTATATCAGATAACCTAGTTCACTATATACCACTATCATATCTGTTCTCCCTTTTTACGTAACATACTAATCATCCATGGAATTATTTTCCCATCAATCCATATTTTACTCACATGTGAATATATTTGAACTCCATCATATAAATTGATCTAAAACATTGATAGGAGTCGATGATGATCACATCCAAAAAAGGGGACCCCTATGAGATTGGTTATGTGTAAATGGGGATAATGACACTCAATGAACACTTTCAATATAAATTGGATAGTGAAAAGATACAATGTAATATAATACAAATAAATTTTTGGAAATGCCATATAAAAGAAAAATTTGGAACTGTGATAAGACAAAAAACAAAAAAAATAATTCTCAAAATAATTTAATAGATCCAAAATTCATGAATGTATTATTATACATTCTGAAACAACTTCAATGTAAACTATAAATACGAAAAAGAAAATACTATGCATTGACCTCAGAGCCCAAAACACACTTCAAAAACTCTATTGTCATGTAATGTCCACCCAAATTTCGAACATGATCTAATAAATGAGAATGATAGTTTATAAATTATTATTGAATGCATAACATGTATACTTACTAATATCATCCTTTTACCCTCTAATAAAAACAATAAAGAGTGATCATTGATGTCCCTTGGAAAAATAGTGAGGCTAAATCATCACTTAATCTGGTCTACCATGTTCCCAACCTCACAAATTCTCTCTCACCAAGTATCACATAAAAAGATATTATAATATCAAATACATAATGAAAAATAATAGCAAAATAAGGTACCCCAAACCCCTTCTCCGGTAGTTTTCCTCTATGAATCAATATAGAACATTCTAAGATGTCTCTCTCTAAAAGAAATCTATCTTGAATATACATGGAAAATATAAAATTTAAACTATAACATACATAAAAAACCCATCATATAAACAAATCATGAAATCCATTTATCACATGATCCATATCTCTAAATAGTAACTAAGTAGTTTTTGTGAGCCACGATAACCCATACATCATCTATTATATCACAAACCATTATAATCAACACACACATTATATATAATAATAACTATTGTGTAGTATCTAGACATACATTTTTTTCAAAAAACCAAATTCCATTACAACCCTCTACACACATACAAATGGGAATGATAACCTATGTGAGAGCATACAAGTTAAATTACACGGATAAAGTGTGGTGTAAGAGGGGTAGTCATCCATGTATTCCTCAACAACAATGATGCTAGGGAAATTCTCCCCAGAGTTATGTAGGAGTAATTAAACCTACTTAAACAGGCTGAATGTAGTGTCAAATAGCATATAACATAGGAAATATACATATAGGTTATGAGAAAACTATTGGAAATTATATACCGTTAACTTATATTAATCCATTGCATCTTGGGAACCAAAATCCAATGTTATGAACTAGAGTTTAAATAAGATTATAATAATTTAAATAATACATTCATTTAATTAATAAATCTTGATAACCATTAGAAACAACATTAACATGATCTCCAAGTGATTCTCATACCATTAGGGCATAATCCAATATATCACATTATTTCACATGAATCATGAATAGAATTACATTAAATGACTAACCTCATGTGTTAAGCTAATTATTATTCATCATCAATAAATTATTATTCAAAACACTAGAGACATACAAGGATAACATAAACCAGTTACCATGAGCTACCACAAAGAGTAGGGATTTGAATGTTCAAAAATGAAACTCATCCATCATTAATTTTAAAAAAAATTTGTAACATGAAAGATTACCATATTTCATAAAATGTTTAAATAACTAGTTTCAACCCATTCCATTTAAAAAATTTCCATTCATGAATCCTCAACATATATCGCATTGCATCCATCCCACTATCAATTCTTCCTACTATTATAAGACCACAATACTCTATACCCATGTCTCATTAACCACCATCAATCAATGCCTCACATCACATCGCAAGAAAAATGACATAAAAAGTAACCAGACAAGGGATCCATAACACAAATGATTTCAAAAATTAATCCTAATCCTTAGAAATCATGGAATCTATTTTTCTGAAGAAAACATTAATTCTTGACACCAATCTTTTTTAATTATAAATCAAACAGTTCATTACCATATTGAATTTACCAATAATTTCAACATAGCATACTACGAAATGTAACAACTGGTATTAGTTATAAATAGTTATTAAATATATCAATATTATTTTAAAAATAATTTCTATTTTCATAAAACAATATCTAATAAATAAATAATTTAAACATGAGTGAATAATTATTTGGTTTTTATATAATTTTTGTGATCAACAACATGATGCTGAACATTTGTGTGTTATTTTTAAATAAACATCAATTTAATGCACTATTATTCTTTATCAAACAATAATTAACATATTTTCATTATTTATCCAATCAAAACACCATAAACATGATAAATCATAACATTAACTGATATAGAACATTATAAATAAAAAGTAAGTGGTAAACTATTGTCATTGTAGACAAATCATTTAATCCCATTAATCTTTGTGATACATTCCTTCTTCTTGTATAAACATTATTATGTATAATTACACCATTTTCTAAAGGGATAAATGTTGATAACATTATTATTTCAAATGAAAACCAAGAGAATTAATTATTATTTTACCTGTAAAAGAATTGTCCTACAAAGATCAACCAAAAAAATTAAGAATAAAGTAGATAACACCACCTTTATGTTCACGTGATAAGGGTTTAAATGAACATTCATATTATATAAATTAGAAGGAATATAAAAATTAATAAACACTATCCTCATGGAAAACTCAATGACATATAAAAATTGGATATATAAATAACTATTAACCCTCCAAAAAAATGAAAATGGGGTGGTTCCCATTAATGTTTAGGGTGAATTAAAAAAACCTCTCAAAATAAATTAATTTAGTCAATTATTCAGTTTCTCGAATGATATTCAATTTTGTGTTATGAAGATGAGATGATCTGGATTATTAAATTGTAGTTCTAAATTAATTAAACATTAATGTTGGTTGAAATTAATTTATTCAAAATAGCTATATGAAAATATTTTTTTAAGAAGATAATGTTATAAATACACTAATTTTAGAAAATAATAATTTCATTTTTTTATGTTTTTAACAATATTTTTATTATAATAAGTAGTATTTTTACATTCTAGGAAAAACATGAAATTTTGAAAATGTGGGATGTGTGACAAAAATAATAATTTTAAAATGAAAAAGACATTTTCTTTGACTAAACATACTCTTATGGTCAAAAAATCTAGTTTGGAAACTACTATGATAATAACCTTGTACTATTAGGCTATCATAATACATTAACATATTTAGCAAGGCTAATATATGTTTTCGAGACAAACCTTCTACAATGAATATAACTGTGACAAAATATACTATCATGACTACAGTTATCAGATACCCTTATTCAATGACTACTTATGTGAGACGAACAATGACAATTTCTATTATCATGAAATAACCTTTTATAAGGACAACTCCCATTGTCCTACATTCTACCATGACTAATATTTAGATCAAACCTGGTAAAATTACTTATATTATGATTGAACCATCATCCTTTAGGTCGTGATTAATGATGATGATTTTTTAATAAAGAACACCCTAAAATTCCATTTCTCCTTAGTTACATGGAAAACATAAATGTACAATTTTAAAAAACCATGGAGTTTCAATAACAGTGCTATCACAAGACTTATGAGTAAATTAAGACGTCATATTTCTTTTGGAAATTATTTATCAAAAATGATATTAGGGAGGCATATTTATTTTTGATTCTAGATATTTTTTCAACTTTATAGACACTGATATCCAGTTAAACATTTATTTTTTCCAAAAAATATGATTCGTGTATTGAGATTTCATGCTTGTAGATTAATATATTCTTGAAAAATCACTTCATCATACACAAAATTCATAAATTTTATTTTCAACCAGCCTTAATTGAATTTATGAATCTTAATAATTTTATTAATTTTGAATAAGGTAGGTTTCATTCATTATGATCTAATAACATTAGTTATGGAAAAACCATTCATTTTCATTACAATTCTATGATATTTATCAAATATCTTTTAGATCTTATAGTTCTATTAATTATAAATTTTTCATGGACTCTATAGACCTAGAAATATTTTCCACACTTTTTAGAATTCCATAATAGCACATTATATACTATCATTGTTGAAATAATATTTAACAAAAAAACAACAAAAATAAATCATGAGGGATTTTTTCCAACAATATTTCATTTTCAGTTTTCTTAAAAGACATAAAAACCATTCAGTAAAATATACAGATAGAAACATGTGTACCTTCTACATTAATACCCCATTTTTAGCATTAGAATCTAGTTGTGTATTAAATAATTTCATCAAAAGAAATCTACACCCATGAGTTTCATTGTCAACATGAGAAAAAATATTATCAGGTATTGATCATACATGATTAAAATTATTCCAATCACTAATTCATTAATGAATCAATTTTATGAAATAACTCTATGGATAAAAAACAACCATTCACATTGACATATAATTTATCTATACTGATTAAATCTCAACATCATTAAAATAAATCCCTCTATAAATATATTTCTTTATTGATAGATTAAATTAATCTTATAATATTTATAACTATACACTTTCTCCTCAAAACTTAATAATGAAATGATAAACTCATTCATAATATTACTACCCCTATATAAGGTGCCAAAACATTAATCAGAATTTATGAACAATATCACTCAACCATTTTAAATGAATTTAATGGTCACTCATTAATGTATTGAAATAAGAAAATAATAGTTTTTAAAAAATAGATAAATTAAAAACACCCCACAATGTGTTAGGCTTCACATCAACAATACATATCCATTGGGAGTTTACTGAACATCGGGTGATAGAAAAATAATTTTACCGAAAAAATAGAGATGATAGTTACATAATAGAATATGATATAATATAATATTTTCACATAATAAAAAACCACCATACTATGCTCCACATTCTCATTTATAATGTGATACTTGATTTTAGTGAACATCACCATTGAATGATGGATACAATTTTTTCTAGGTTTGATTACATGAGAATAATTATATTCAATTATTATTGGTAAATTCACATTTACTCCAATTTCATCATTATATAGGTTGATAGAAAAAAATTTCATGAAATAAAGATTTTCTATAATATAATCTTCTTCTAGAGTACATATAAAAATGAAATCATGATTCTTACTCGCATAGAAATGACCAATTCAAAATTACAAAATCCACCACCTGATGGTTATTTTAAATCATCTAATAAACCAATCAAACTAGTGTATTTAGAACCCAATAAATTGTGATAATTTGTTTATCAATATATCACATCAAAATCCACTATTCCATTGATATAATTATTATATTAATT
Source organism: Viscum album (assembly GCA_963277665.1). NCBI lineage: Eukaryota > Viridiplantae > Streptophyta > Magnoliopsida > Santalales > Viscaceae > Viscum > Viscum album. The sequence goes on along the minus strand of OY728165.1, from coordinate 986,334,722 downwards.
TCAATAAAATAAATTATAATTACATGGTGTTTATTTTATATTGTATTTCCGGATATGAAGAAAATAAAGAATCATGTAATTTTAATTTTATGTATAACATTCTCTAAATGAAATACTGATATTCTATTTATTGACCACTTTTCCATTACCAACTCAAAAAAACATCACCATGGTTGAAAAGATTGTATACATCTCCTTAAAATCACCCATTAGAAATAGTGTTCTAATAGTAATGTCATACATATTCTTATAGAGGATTCGTAGAGGGCATAATTATATCAACTATAATCCAAGGGAAAAAACATTATTTTATAACCATCGACAGTTAAAATGTGAACATTATTGTTTTTCAAGGATATTCCAACTGATATTTGTTTGATCATACAAATATTGTTTCATCTAAAAATAATGAACCATCACCATTTGATCATTGTCATTATTGATAATGATATTATAATCAACTCCACCAAGATAAAAATCAAAATTCTTCATGTATTTATACATTATTAAATACCATACACATAGTTACTAATTTAACAAAATAATATCATTCCTAAATTGAATGAAAATATTTCTTACCTTCATGGATAGTAATATTATTATTTCTTCTTAATTCACAATTATTCTTCTATAACCCCTTGAAATATTGACCCTGTATCTTTATGGAATACAATAAACTTCATTACCATTGTTATAGATATTAGTAGTAAAAAAAATCTAGCCACCCTAAATGTAAATGTGTTTCATTTACATTAGTGAAATTGAATTAGGAGTATATCATTCAAAAGTATCATGATATTTCAGAAATCATTTTTCATGAATAATTTAGTTTGTTATGAAAAACCAAATTAGTCCATATGAGAGTCAATATTTTCATCATAAAAAATTCTGTCAAGATTGATTTTTTTTATTTCATTATGATTTTATCAGATTAATAGAAATCAATTCTTACCCATTGAATTTTTTTAAAAACAATTCTACGCATAAGATAGAAAATAAGTTTATAATCAATATATTATTCTCCTCGAATACACTTATGTATTACAATATCATATTATATTATACTCAGTAATTTAATTTTCTCTATTTTGTTTCAATACATATTCTAGTTTAACATCATCCAACCAGTCATTATTTTTTTCTTCTAAATATTCCACTGTCACTTGTGCTCCCCTTTGGATTCATAAATCATTTTCACTATCACCAAAATGTGGTCGTTTTATTTCATATAATTTATCTAATAATATACTATTATGATATCATTTTTTCACAAATGAATCTGTGAATTATATATAAGAAATTGTAGACTTTTATTTTACTTGAGTAACTATGGATAATTCCTACATTATCATCAGATTCAAAATTAATATTTTTTCTTCTTATTGTGAATGAAATAGTTACTAAAAACAATTGAAATGTACCTCAATGTTATTTTCATTCAATAACACATATTTTTATAACATTCTTATTCTATGGGACAAAATAATTTATAGATAGAAATATAATCTGATTTCATGAATTCTTCCTTCTAAAACTTCTCTCAAATGTATATTTCAAAAAGTATCATTCAATATATGTTGTTTATGATCATGTTTTTCTTCTCAAACACATAATTTTAATGTTGTTTCTTTATTGTTAATAATTGGTTCTTTATCCAATACTCATTTTGATAATAATCCACTTGGATAGTTTAAAAATCTATGTCATTATCTATATAGTTTTGTACAATTCACTACGCCAAAATCTTATTAGAATTTATACAATATTGAGTAATTAAACTAAATGATTTGGACTTTTCAGTGACAAAATATATCTATCTAATCTTTTAATATTCATAAATGAAATGAATATAGAATAGCTTATGATCTTTTTTTCTATGTGATATCGGGAAAAATTCATCAACATTGACCAATTCAGGAACCCTAGTGTACTTCTATTATTTTTACATGTACAATTAATGAATATTAATCCTCTGTATTTTGATATTTCCTATAAGACATTGAATACCAAATAATATAGAAAGATTGTGAGATCCATAATTTTTCACCAAATATTGATGGAATCATTTTCTAAAATTTTAATTCTATTTATTCCTCAATATATTTTATCCATCATTTTAATAATTTATATATCTTATTCTCCACTAAAAATTTAGATATCTTATTTAAAAAACTCCCAAATGTATTTTCTAAACTACACATTCGTGCAGATGATATATGTATTGTTGGTATAATTTATTCGATGACCATTGTATCAAAATTGAAGGGATCATAGAATATTTTGATTAATACCTTCATCATTCAGGATATCTATATGGAAATTTTACCCCCCCAATTTGTATTTCATTAAGGTAGTAATAATTTGTCCAACATAAAATATATATATAATGAATCCTTCATTATTATATAATAATCCATAAAAAAGATTTAAATTCCCATCATTTTGGAAGAACATAAACAGTAAAGGATAATTAAACCAATAAGATTTGATTATTTTAGGGAAATTTATTCAACTTATTTTATCACATCATCATCATCATCAAGAATTTTATTAGTAGCATTGGGGGGATGAAAAAAGAAAGTAGACAAAGCCCCAAGAGATAAAATAATGGGGTCTAAAATAGTGAATACCTAAGATGACACCTTTTATAAAATCCACTCCATTGAGTTTGATGTTGGCGGCCATGTTTAGTAATACCTCCTCCATGTTTGGGAACTCCACTGAGACTAGGTGATCTGAAACCTTATTCCCATACCTATAGGTATGGATCACACAAACACTACTGGAAAAATAACATACTCCAACGGTTTGGAACTGTTGGTATAGGCCTCCAAACCATTGGTATAGCCTATACCAACGGTTTGGAGAACCGTTGCCAAGTAAGCCGTTGGGATAGGTCAATACCAACAGTTTTCCCAAAAGCGTTGGTATAGACCTATCCCAGCGGTTTTGGAAACCGTTCTTATAATTAATATGAAAATCTATACCAACGGTTATGGAACCGTTGGTATATATATTTCAAAAAAAACATTCACTGGGATTTGATCCCAAGACCCCTAGTTTATTATTCAATGACTTTACCAGTAACCTAACATGACTTTTGTGAATATAATTACATAAATATATATATGTATTCTCATAATGATTTTAAATTTTGATTTATATAATGTTCTGGGTAAGAAGAAATGATAAAAAATCAAAGGATATATACCAACGGTTGTCAAAACCGTTGGTATAGGCCTATACCAACGGTTTTGAGAACCGTTTGTATAGATTTTGATTCTGGATTTTGATTCTGGGGCAAGGTTGATTTGTGGGGACCTTTCCCAACGGTTTTGGCAAACCGTTGGGATATGTATTCCCTTTCCCAACTGTTTTGGCCAAACCGTTGGAAATGATATCCACAAAGTGGACTTTTCCCAACGGTTTGGCCAAACCGTTGGGAAAGGGAATACTTATCCCAACGGTTTGCCAAAACCATTGGGAAAGGTGGCCAAAATGTGGGATTCCCCAACGGTTTGGCCAAAATGTTGGGAATGCCATACCCTTTCCCAAATGTTTGGCCAAACCGTTGGGAAAGGTGGCCTCAAGGTGGGATTTCCCAACTGTTTCACCAAACCGTTGTGAAAGGGAACCTATACCAACGGTTTTTACGAACCGTTGGTATAGAAGCATTGGGAAAGGTCATATTTCTAGTAGTGAAATGTTGTTGTTGAGCATAATTTTTCTTTTATTTAAAGAATAGACGATCGGTTAGGGAGAAGCATCACTACCTTTCAAGGAATCGTGAACAATTTTAGAGTCATTTTCAATGTTAGAGATCTCCATCCCATTTTGTCTTTGAAATTTGAGGCATGTGAGAATGGCCATGGATTCTACTTGGAGGGAAGAGCCTTGGACTAGCCTGGAAAAATAGGCTAAATATACTGAACCATTGGTATACTGAAGCACACCTCCACAAGGAATGTTCATATGGATACAAGAGTCATACATGATAAGTTTTAAAGCACCAAAGGTGGTTTTCATCTGACCTAGTTGCATGTCTTATTTCTAGATGAAGACCCTACCCAAGCTCTTACCTGAAAATAGTGGAAATATGGAGCTTCCTATAATTAAAAAACAACCTTGTTTAGGTCAAGTAACCTATTTTTTCCCATACTATAATGAAACAAGTCATCACATCCCCACCCTCATGATTCGACTTGTTCCAAGACATCTAGAGACTCCTACATCATGAAAGAAGGACCACCGATCAGGCCACCCTCTTCGGTTCTCTCCCCTCATAGACATGGAACTATTTTTCTTAAAAGGATGTGATATAGTCATTCAGAGGAATACCAACAGAGAATTACCCAAGGTCTTGACAAAACCCTCTTTCCCATTTCCTATTGATTAAAATGTGAGTAGTGTTCTCCTCCTTATGCAACATGAAGCACACTCCCCAGGACAGAAGTGAAATACTGCATCTACGACCATATTCATTAGTATGGAGGTCTCTATTTCACTGTCTACAAGTGAAAAAGTTATAATTTGTGTGGATATATTTCTACAAAATGATCTCTTCCCAGCTCCCTGACTACCCATAGTAATGAAACATATTCCAAACTCCTTATAAATTAATAGGCATGAGGAGGTAGTAGTGAAACACATTTGCCCTCCTATCTATTAATATTGATGAGCTAAAATGACTCCAGCTAATTCTTATCCAAAATAGAATTGATGGACACATGGAAGATTCTTGAATCCATAACTGATATTTTAGTGGCTAGACAACTGGGAAACCCCATCACGATGTCGCCCCAATCATGAATCCAAAATGAAAAATCCCTTTCCATAACCGCCCATAGAGAGAATGGTTGAAGAACATCGACAGTAGGACCAATTATCAACCAGAGAGTAAAGAGACACCCCTCCACAAAGCCACAATGACACAATTTTTTATCATGAATGATGATTCCACATAGCATACGACATTATATCACACCCCTTGCAAGCCTTACAAGAATTTAGTAGATCGTATCCTTCAGGTTGCGCACATTAATACCTCTCTCCCCCATTGGCCGTTAAATTTTGTTCAAATCCACCCAATTTTTGTTCCCATAAAAATAAGTATCCCAAATGAAGTTAGTGATAATTATATCAATATAGTTGATAATTACATATGGTACCTTGATAGTGGAAAGGACATGGATTGGGAAGGCCACCCAAACACTATTCACCAGAGGGGTCCTTCTGCTGAAGGAGAATAAAAAATTTTCCCAGTTCAACAGTCTATTATTAATATTATTGAGAAGAGAATAAATTTCATGGATCTGAAGGCTTCCTTGAGAGATGGGTACACCGAGGTATAGAAAAAGGAACTCCCCACTCTGGATGCGCAGAATCCTTCTGACATACACCACCCTCTCGGCAGAACACCTGTTGGAAATAATGATACACTATTACAATTATTAACACTCTGACCACTCCATCGACAGTACCCATACAACATTTTGTTTAAGATGCATTGGGATCTCCTATTTTCATTAAAAAATAGATTGGAATCATCAGTGAACATTTGGAGAGATATTGTTGGAGCCTTCAGTTGGAGACGAGATGGGAGGACTCCCCCATTGTTAGTGATCCTCTTTTTAAGAGTACATAAGACATCCAAAATGAGTTTAAACAAATTAAAAAATATGGGGTCCCCTTACCTAAGGACATGTGTATAATTGATGAATCTGTATGATTCTACCATTAAAGACACTGATAACCACGAAGAAATGTATAAACAGAAAATAATATTAATGTTCAATGAGCTGAACCACATACATGAAAGAACTCTGTTAGTGAAGCTCCATTCAAAATGGTCAAAGGCTTTGTTCATATCTATTTTAATAACCATGTTGGACCCCATGATATTTTATGTTGATGTCGTTGAGAATCTATTGTGCAAGAGCGATGGCTTCCAAAATTGAGAAACCCTTGGTGAATCAATGCTATTCTAGGGATATCTGATATGTGAAATGAGTACCCAATCTAGAGTTAATGATATTATAAGGAATGTTTCACATACTCACTGGATGATAGTGTGAGATCAAAGGCAAGATCATTATCTTTTGCAGGAGAACCAAGGTGATGGCAATGGAAACTCGGGGCAAGATACCCCCCTCTAATGAAATCCTAAACAGCGTCGATCACATCCCTCTTTACCATATCCCGAGAGCACCAGTAAAAAGAATATGGGAACCCATTCAGACTCGTGAATCTATCAGGGTTATGGTGCATGAAAATGCCCATGATCTATACTCCTCTAGGAACTACTGCATTATTTTCATTAGAAATTATATATTTATCATAAAATAATTAAAATTACTTTTTATTACATAAACCATAATGATTCCTAAAGCTTCTTTGTATGAACAATTTCTATCTTCATGGGAAAATTCCTCAATATTTTCATGAACAATACCTAGATATATGTCCATGTCCTCCACATTATAAAAAATACACGTAATAGAATACATGTAATATAAATATCTACATAGATCAATTTATTTCCCTTTTAACATTATTGTATTTGGTCTACGAACTATATATTTTAAGGATGTTACCACTTTCAACAATAAGAAATCTTACACATAGGTTATTTATTATGTATAACTCCAATATCATAGGCTTTTCCTTGAAATGTTTTAGTATTCTAAAGTTTATTCTTGTATTAATAAACCTTCAACTATGTAGTTGTTTCGTGGGGCATGGCTTTGACCATTACATATTTCTAGATTAGATTGACCCCCTTATGATGTTTTCCATTCATATGTGTCAATTTTTTTTACAGTAAAATATTTTACTATTTATTATATATTTATGATCCAATATGACATTTTATGTAGTCTATAAGATGTTTTTTACTAATGAAAAACTTGGATTCTTAGGTTACACTCAATATTCTACTTTTTATTATAGGCCAAAAATTTAATTCTCAATATCATTGATATTTTTAACTTGATATTTCAGGATATTTTTTAGTACTTCAACATCCCTATACTATTTTTTATCTTTCAACATGTTCTAAAAAAAATCCACAATATTTCTTTCTTTATATATATACTATTTTCAATCAATTACTCAAAATCAGACATATAATAATTTTGATACTATATATGCATGTTTCCATTATCAACAAATATATTAAATTTAAAAACATTATCTCTCTAAATATCTATCTCATTATAATAAACATATAATTAATAATGGATATCCACTCTACCTATCACACCCCATTAATCATTATCACGAACGAACTCGGATCGACCATGTACCGGTAACCGGAGCCAGTCCACAACAAGGCCCAAGCGGCCTTCCTGATTCCCAATGGCTGTCAACATGTGTCACATATCAAATTTAATCACAGGGAACGATTTGGCCTATAAATGTTAAACTACATTTTATAAACAAAACATAACATCAAAAAATAAATAAATAATAGGAGAAGTAAAGGTTGATCAACAGCACCACTAACTTTTCAACGTCTAAAACTCTACATAACCCGTTGGGTCACTCTCTCGTACGGAAATCAAATGTCTCTTAGGGAGGTCCATACAAGAACATGAACCTGAATGTGAAACTAAACACAATGAAAATACTATAGGTGTGAGCATTCAAAGTCAGTAGGTTGGACTGACTAATCAACTCATAGCGGTCATTATTTAAATAATTAAATACTTGATTTCATGTTTGAAATAAAATCAATAAATATTGAATTTTTCTACACATATCATTTTTAAGGTAAACAAATAACAATAGTAATCCATTTCCATCACGTTTATAATAAAGTGCAAGAGGAGGAAATAAAATGAACAAAAAACAAATCATTTATTTTCCATAAATGTGTTTAAGGAAAAGAGTGATTTTCTGTTCAAAACATTTTTCTTGGAAAGATATATAACAACCACACATTTAAAATTTTACAATAAATCACCAAAACTAAAAACAATGTGTATTGCATCAGATAGTGTGGGAAATGGTACTAATTGTACTAGTGTCAAATAATACATGAAATCATAGAAACTCAGTGGAAACCCATAACTTACTAATAAATGAGACTCATCCTGAAGGAATGGCTACTCTCGATGATGTCATAACACCCAAACGATTGGTGTTTGCCTACCTGGCCCAACTGAGGGGCCAAATCCCATAGAAAAGAAATGTTTGTAAGAAGGGCCACTAGACAGTGTGTAGTATAACCGTGTGCAAAAATCATTCTTATTAAACCTCTTTGCTATCCCAGTTTCCCATGTATAGTTATTAAGAGGGTGTCCCATACATTTCAAATAACCATCCACATATATATAACATAACACACCATACAACTCAAATCCACTTTGACCACCTCAAGGGAAGTCCTTTCCTTGAAATAATAATTCCACAAGGAAGGTCCCATATTGAGGACTCTCATATATCATGATCAATTGATAAGGCAAGAGACCCAACCCAATAAGTGTTTTCCCAAATAACCATTCAAAAGTGACAACTTGGCCTTTACTTATGAAACGCTATAAAATTTATCAATTCATTATGAAAACCATTTCCAGACCAAAGACAAACATTATTTTACATAAACATAGCCAAACTGGCCCTTTTCCAATTGTTCAGTAGTTTTCACATGTTAAACGATTTTCTGAATAGTCATAAAAATGATATATTCAACACCAAACCAAATTACAAATCGACATTGAAAACACCAACAACTATTTCAATTTCAAAAAATCATTTACATAACCAATTCATGCCTTTAGAAATCATGAACTACTTAGACCATCCAAAATTTCACATAACCAACCCTTGGTGTGGAAAACACAACAAAAACACAACACACATTAATGAAAATCATTTAATAAAAATACTAACTCACTTTGACAGTCAAAGACATACTTGGAAACTTGTTTAAGGAAACCCAATGACCTCTTTAAGTCTAGAAATAATTTATAAGAGCCAATAGAGAATTTGATTAATGCTTAGTATGCACAACATAATATGACCACTTGAATTAAATTCCAAACTGGATTTAAATATTCTCCACTAACCAAATATTCTCATATATAAGATCAAGAATCCAATTTTAACCCAAAAAATGGAAATCCATTTGAAAAAATTTCAAAAACCACATTCATAAACATCACAATCATATTTTTATGACCAAAACACGCTTCTAATTTTTATTGACCATTTGCAGGAGCCAATAGGGCTATCAACATAATATGAGGTGTGTTTCATTCTTTAAATCCAAATCACAAATTAAACAAAATTAGATAAAACACTTCATTTCAAACAGAACAAGAATTATAAAAATAGTACATTACTAATTTAATAAATAAGGAAGTGAGAAAAATAAGAAACCAATTAAATCAAGAATTTAAATGCAATGTGAAAAGGGTACTACCTTGACTCATAACTCAATCCCCATAAGACAAAATGCATAATTATTATTCATAAATACCTATGAATCAATGATTGCGGCATTAGAGTTTTACCTCACCAACACACTGCAACAAACAGAAAGCATATGAAAACACAGAAATAATAACTTCAAATAATCAAAACGAATAAAAAACACAACACACTCCTAGACAATATTGCATCTGAAATTGCATGAATCCAAACATCTCACCAATGGAAATGGGTGTTTGGTGCATGCCAAGTTGAAAATATGGTGTGCACATGGATGGGCATGCGAACGAAAATGAAATAGGAGATGATGGGGTGGTTTTTCCGCCTCGGAAGGACGACGAGGGGCTGTGGGCACCGAAATGTGCACCGACTGGGGGTGCGTGATCGGGATGGTCATGTAGCTAGTCAGATGGTTGCTAGAAGGGTCAGTTTTAGCTGAAAATATATGTGGTGGTTAGAGTGTGTGTGGTCGTAGGCCTGAAAGTGGTTGGATGGAGAGGGTGATGCGCTGCGTAAGGGTGAGGGCCCTAGAAGAAAGCCTAGACTGTGTCGTATAGGGATCAGACCAGAAGTTGGAGGGTCAGGGTTGCTGGGGCGTTGGAGGACGGTCCGTAGGAGTTACATGATGGAGGGACAATTCTAGGAATGCTGAAATGAGGCGAGGCGAGACCAGGTGCAGTTTGGCGGGATGAAACTGTGGATTCTGGGAGTGTGAGGGTGAGTGCACACCGGGACCTGCGGGGCGAGAGGTGACTGGCGCAATGCGAAGGGCAGGAGTGTAGAGGCTGGGAAAGAGAAGGCGAGGGCAGTGTTGTCAATGTGTAGTGCCACTGAAAAGGGGTTTCAGCGGCTAGATAGGGTATGGTTGGCCACCATAAGTAGTATAATGTTTACTCTTTTATTATTTTTATAAATATAATAATATTTTAAAAATAATAATAATATTATTATTATTAATAGTCAAAATTATATAAATAATTTTAATAAAAATAGTTATGAAGATAAAGGTAATAATGATAATTAAAATAATAAGAGGAATAAGAATTTTGCTAACAATTTATTATTAATTATATTTAAAATAATGTTTAAATAATAAAAATATTATTAACCATTATTAATAATAACAATATTATTTTCTATACAATATTATTATTATTATTATGTTTTAAATATTTAACTCATCTTATTCACACAATGTATAATTCATTTCAACTGTTAGACATTTGCTCTAGCACTTGGGCCAACAGCGTGGCTACCTCTCATCGTGCGGTGACCGCGCACGGGTCTGAAACCCACAAAAATTATTAAACATCAAATTTTGTTTTACCTTCAATCAACCTGCAGCTCAACGAGTTTAACAAAAACCATGAAATAATAAAATAAAAACAAATTTAAGAACCTGGGATTGGAAATTCTCCCCAACAGAGTCACATTCTACTCTCAGAAAGTCACCCAACCGATCAATTGACAAAACAAGAACCCATGTCCGAATGAAACAAAATGAAACCACAAAAAAAGAATTGGGGAACATTAGAGGATTATACCCACCAAAAGATCTCAAATAGTGCTAAAATTTAACACTCAAACATTGAACATCCTGAATGGGGGATTACAGGAACTCCCAATAGAACCAAACTAATTTCTGTTGTGTGAGTGAAACTACACCTCCTCTGAGACATGGAACTTTCGACCAAGACCAAAAACCACAGACACTATATAAAAACCTCCAAGAATAAAATAACCTCAAATAGTGAATATGAGAATAACCACATGCCTTGACTCCTCCACATGCACTTTCACCTCCAAATGAACACAATTAAACCGTGATTAACCCATACAAGGGATAAACACATATTTATGAAAAACACACGTTTCAGAAAACCACATCCAAAAAAAGGACTTATTTGGTTTTAATATACCATGTTCATGCTCACATCATGATGAAATAATGAAATACATCAACATGAAAACATTAACAGTACAAAAAAAAGTCATTAAAAGTTCCACTGCGAAAACGGGACACAAAACTGAAACAGATGCTTCACACCCCCGAAAACTCCTGACTATTCACAAGATACACCCTATGACCTGGGGATGGGGCTCTGATGGCTGATGTATCTCCATCCTCATAGTTAGACATGGGAATTCCCTGGTCATAAAGTGTCCATCAGGCAATGTTTCTTGTAAAACAATTATTTGTGAACCAGAATGTTGCACTACTGACACAACTTTGAAGAGATGCAACATGACAATATCGTGTGCCCAAACAGAACACACTAGTGGAACACCACTAAACGGTATGGAAAACCAGAATCCAATAACCATTGTATCAGACTCTTTATAAATATGTCCCTTTAGCACACCCTTTTATCTAGATGGAGAACCATCACGAGAAACTGGATACACTAGATTTCAAACTATCTGCGCTTTAGAGACCAACTCCGTGAAGAACTCCTCATCCATTAGTTTTCCAAGCGATGGTCCTTAGAAGGGAGGACCATCTCATTCCTCTTTGGATATAGACCCACGGTGAAGATATATTTCCACATCAAATACTACGATGAAACCTCCAGATTAATGGACACATGTTCATTGAAATGGTCAACATATTATTTCACTATCCACTGGACTTGGTGAATATGCATGAGAACTTCAATTTCATTCACATTCGCCTCTTCATGTAAGAACAATTAGATGATGAATTATTTAAATAATTCCCACGTCATCCCCACTTTCATGAATAGAAGGCAGAATAACTCCCATCCATCCAAATTCGAACCCTCAAATAATCCAAGGACAGCTCAAACTCTAACAACATCAGGAGTTCTAAACATTCAAAAAACACACTCAACATCTTAAAACCACATAACTTCCTTCCACAATCCCCGGGCACGGTTAAAGACATACAATGTCCAAGAAGGACCAAAAACTGGGCATGACTTATCAGAAACCTCGGGGAGTTTTTTTGCGCAGAATTATTTAGATAACATATGAAACACATATCCAAATAAAAAATCATATCTAAGAAACATAATGGAATTCTACATAATCCAAAAATTCCTATCTCAAAAACCTGAAAAATACATATAGAAAAAAAATTATTTTTTTCTTTTAGTCTTCAAACCATCATTCTTTTGAGGCCGGTTTCCAAATACCAAATCTAATTTTCAAACCAAATCAAATTTCCAAAAATCAATTTCCCTGTTTAAAATAACATTAGAAAAACAAATTTAATACTTTATTTCCATGTCAACACCTCAGTAATCCCATGACCCATTTAACATGGCTTCATCCTCCTTCATCCACACGCACCAACAATCACAGTCCATTAATCCCCTCACAAATGAAAATTTATATAAAGAGTACCTGAGGTTTCACCCAATCCATTTTCTACAAGTTCAAAGAATACCAAATAAATTTAGACCAATAGAATTATGTTTTAAAAACTATTTCATGAATTTGAATCCATATAAATTAAATAATTCTTATTACAAAAAAACATTTTTTCAATTTCAAATGTGCACTTACACCAATCAAGAACAAAGACTATAGTCAACATGCATCAAAATACCGGAGTGAATGACCAATATTTACCATTAACCTAGAAACATGGTAGTGGGTCAGACCCCATGTAAGAGTAAAGTACTACAAGAACCTTAATTTGTGTAATCATATCTCACATAGATCACTACTACATGTGAAATCATTATGTAAAAATGACTTGCCTCCATTGTGATCCCTGAATCGAATTCAAACCAGAACAAGACAAGGACCTAATTTCTAGACTACCCCTACCGACTCGATGTTCAGAAAGAGTGAGCGTTCCTGACACCCATCCCATACATACCCTCTCGAGTCTCAAAAATCCTAATCTCTATCTACCAGAAACCCCATATACCATTGGCCTATTCTGATTCAATTCTTTCACAAACCAACCTGGGTTGACCCTAAATCTGTCACTCGATCTGGTCTGCAACATATCCTGAAGGGTGTTCCCAATCCCAACAGACTAGAAACTAGTTTCGGGCATCCAATTTAAATTAATGGGAACTATTGGTCATATAAATGATAAATTAAATAAAAGAAACAGAAAGAACATCAAAAAATAAATACAGAACATAAAAAGTAATGGATGGTCAACAACACGACTAACCATTCAACGTCGAAAACTCCACATAACCTCATGGGATACTATCTAGTACTGAAATCAAACATTAATCAATGTGATCCAAATCAGAACTAGAACATGATATTGAAACTAAAAACAAGAAAAAACTATAGACGTGAGTATTAAAACATAGTAGCCAGGCCCAACTAATTAACTCCCATTTCATAATCATTACATAAATAATACAATGATTTTAGGTTTGAAATAAAATCGATAAATATATAATTTTTCTACATATTTAATTTTTATGATAAAAAAATTAAAAGAATAATCCATTTCCCCCAAGTTTAAAATAAGTTGCATATGGAGGAACGAAAAGGAGAAAAAATAGGAATCATTAATTTTTCATTAAAGATGGAAAGGAAATAGTTATTTTTTGTTTAAAAAATAGTTCTTCAAATGATATTTAGAAACCACACATTTACAATTTTAGATGAAAACACCAAAACTACGTACAATGGGTATCACTTCAGATAGAGAGGGAAATGGTATTAATTTTACTACTGTCAAAGGAACACGAGAAACCCTAGGAACTCATATGAAAACTGGAATATACTAATACATGTGACTTATACTGAAGGAATTCATATTCTTAATGACATCAAAATGCCCAAATGCTCGGTGTTGCCCTACCAGGCCTAAGAAAGGGTCCCAATACCCTAGTAAAGCAAAGTCCAATCTAAGGGCACTAGCTAGTGCATAGTCTAATCTAGTGTAGGAATGATTCACATTAAACCACTGTGTTATTCCATGTTCCCATATATTTTTCTCAAGACGGTGTGACATACATTCAAAATAAAAAGCCACATATATATATATATATAAATATAAACACAACACAACTCGACACCACCTGAGACACCTCATGTGTAGTCCTTTGCATGATATAATAATTATACAAGGAAGGTCCCATATTGAGTACTCTCTCATCTCATGATCAATCGACTAGGCAGGAGACCGAACCCAAGATGGGTTTTCCCAAATAACTATTCAAAAGTTCCAAAAAGGACTTTACATATGAAAGATTTATCATTTAAAATAATAATTTTTAAAACCATTTCCTGAACAAATCCAATGTTTAATTTACATAAACTTAGCCCAAAGGGCCATTCTTCCCATTTGTCAATATTTTCCAATTTTAAAAACTTTTTATTAAAAGTTATACATTGGTTATATTCAACAAAAAATAAAATTAAAAATCCACTTTGAAAACACCAACCACTATTTCCATGTCAAACTATTATTTACAACACCAATTCATGCCTCTAAAAATCATGAACTACATAGACAAGTCAAACGTGAACTTAACCAACCCTTTGTGTGCAAAATCTATTAGAAACACCCCTCACATTAAAAATACATTTTAAACCATAATTACTAAATACGAAGGAAAAATACATACTTGGAATCTCATTTAAGGAAAACCAACCACATCATTAAATACAGAAATAATTTATAAGATCCAATCGGGCATTTGATAAATGCATAGATTATGTAGTAAAATCTGAGGACTTGAATAAAATGCCAAACAAGCCTTAGATATTGTACTCAAACCAAATATTCTCATTCGTAATTGCAGAAAGACAATTTTATCCCAAAACACATTGGAAATCCATTTTCGAATATTTCAATAACCATTTTTTGTAATCATAACAAATATATTTTTAAAACCAATACATACTTCTAACTGTTTATAACCATTTTCATGAGCCTATAGTTCTATAAACCAAACACAAGGCAGACATCATTCTTCAAAACCACATCACAGGTTCAAGGGAATTAGATAAAACACTTCATTTCACATAGATGATATATTATAAAAATATTAAAAGACAACTTTAATAACAAAACAAGTGAGAAAAACATGAAACCAGTGAAATAATGAATTCAAATGAAAAGTGCATAGGTTCCTACGTCGATTCATAACTCAAAAATGATGACTCAACTCCCATCATTCTTGTTCATACGTACCAATGAGCCAATGAATATGGTATCATAGGATTACCACATCAATACGCTGCAACAAATGCAATGCATCTGAAAACATATAAATAGTATCTTCAAATAATTGAAACAAATAAACATTTAAAAACACACCTCTACCTTGGTGTAGGTGAAACAGTGAGAATCTAAACACATTCCATTGATAGAGGGCGTTTTGTGCACACCCAGTTGAGAACTAGGCATGCATGCAGCAGGTTGCGTGAAATAAAATGGAATAATATAGGATTCGGTTGGTTGTTTATCCTCGAAAGTATGGCAGGGGGCTTTGGGATGACAGTTAGATCACTGATACGGTGCATCCAGGAAGGTTGTGCGGCTATTCTGTGGTTTACTGGTAGGGGAAATGTCGTCTGAAAAGTGAAGAGGCAGTCAGAGGGTGTGTGGATAGAGGACCAAAAGCATCTGGACAATGAGGGTGAGGTTCTGGGAGAGGTTGAGGGCAAGGGTGCCTGGAGTCGGCCTTGCTGGTGGTGTTGAGGTAGGAGGTCGGATGCCGGAGGGCCGAGGTGGCTGGGGTGACCATGGATGGACAATGGTGTGAGGTGAGGAAGGGTCATCGCTAGGGATGCTGGAACGAGGCGAGGAAAGGTCTAGTGCAGGTAGCTGGGATGAATCAGGGGATATCGTGACCTTGAGGGTGAGTGTGGTCTGGGAATTGTGGGGTAAATGGCGACTAGTGTATTGCCGTTGGATGGAGTGCAGATGCCGGGACTAAGAAGATGATGGTGGTGGGGAAAAAGTGTAGCACCGATGTGGGGGATTTTTGGTGGATATGGTAGGTTTGGGGAGGAGGGGGGTGGCTCTATAGGCAGCTAGGTCAACCGCACGGTTACCTCCCACCGTCCGGTTACCACGCACAGGTCAGAAACCCAGAAAAACTGTAAAAATTACATAAAAAATTGACCTTCACTCATTCTGATCCTCAACAAGCTTACCCAAATCGATAAAATAATAAAATAATAATAAACTAAAACATTAGGATGTGAAAATCATAGACTATATCATCCCGTATGTTAAAATTTCATACAACCACTATTACAACATCCTCAATATGGACATTGTAGTCATCAATTAAAACCATTAAATTTTTTTCCATAATTTTTTATCATCCTTATTAATGTAGATTATTTTTCTTTAATAAGTTAAATTTTATATTTCTCTATTATTTCAATTTGGCTGGATATTTCCTCATTCTGAATTAAACATGTTTTTCAACAACTACAAATTTTTTTGGATAATTTCTTTTAAGGTGAAAAATATTTCAACAAAAAAAATAATTGGAGGAAGTTTTGATTAAGTCATTCCATTCTCCCATTTATTATTTGATGAAACTAATGGAATAGATTTATTATCTTCTTCATATTCTAATCATACACCATGTTTATATTCTCTATTTCCTTGAAATCTACATTCATGGAATAATCCTTTTCCACAACCTCATTGTATTAGTTATGAATTTCATATGTGGATAGTGAAAATTTCATCTTATCCAACACTAGATATATTTGATCATTATCTAGAAGCACATTTACTTTAAAACTGAACTAAATAAATAATATTTTCATAGTATGATTAATGATCTTCATGTCATCAACTATTTACCCAGGACCACACATTTCATCCATTTTGAAATATATCTGTTAAAATAACGCATGTAAATATTCATTTAGGTGTATACTAATGTTCATATAGATATTCTATATATCATTATATTTGGATTCATTTAAATTTCAATCACCTTCATATATATTATTTGGGATTTCTTAAACAGAATTATAAGATTTATTTGACATATAGATCTCGTATATAGTTGTTGGAAAATGATCCCACTAAATAATTGATCCATACTTTATAATCATCATTTTCATTAAGAAACCCATCTAATAAGACTCCATAGTCCATTTTGAAAAATATATTATGAAGAGAAACCTCATATATATCCATTCATAATGATCAGTAGTAGTGATGCATATAGTTCTTAAATTGATTAATATTTTTCCCTCAATGATCAAAATCCCATTATGATTTAATACATCAATTAAATTAATACGGAGAGAGGTAGACACGTTAAAATTTATCACAAATACCATATAAAAGAAAAAATGTAGAACCTCTAAAACAATGTAATTTTGATATTTTATAGATATCGTTATGATTTTTCTACCCATATTTGTCACTTATTACTATTTTGAACATTGTTATTAGTAGAATGGATTACCCATCATCAATTTTGTGGATCAGATGCCACAACCCTTCTTCCCATTGGGGACACTGGATTATACCCCATTATATGTTAAAAATTTTTTAGGAGGATTAATAGTCCATATTTTTTTACCAATTATATAGGAATGAGTTTCATGTTTCCAACAATACCCCCCTCAGTGAATATGACGTCATTGAGGGGGAATCCTATTTTCATTAGATCACTAATATTTCCATGATCCATATAAAGAGGATTCCAAAGTAGTGTGGTCCAAAAGTCAAAAAAAAACATAGAATCATTCACACAGAGATAGCCATAGGAATCTAATCTGGAAAACTGTAGGATAACTAATTGTAGGATCCAATCACACTCTTAAGACCATTGATTTTTCTAATTTGGAAGAATTGTTTCTGTTTTTTATCACCATATTTTTCACATTCCATCATAAGGATAATTCAGTTTCCTATATGGGAGTAACTATCTACTATTTAATAGATTTTGTGTAACTCACCCTGAGACTATTTAGGACAAGTGGTGATGAACCACTAAATGGTTCCAAATTTTTAATAGGGTTTTCAGTAACTACATATTATTTATTCCATTTGATATTATTTCATTTTTCTTGTAACATATTATGAATAAATAGTTTTATATCCATTCCAATATATTTTATGTCACTTCTAGTGTGATGAGAACATAATAATTAGTTAGAGGATATTGATGGTAATTGGAAATTCAAAATAAATGTGTCTGATTGGGCATCAAAAAATCCATTTTTATGAATGATTATTGCATCATACCATAGCCAATCATCTAAAACAAGATAAATAACATTATAATAAATAATATTTACTATTACAATAAAGTTATTAATTTTATAAAAATCTACTTGGTATTTATAGTTATATATCATTAATACAAAATCATGGTATCAAAATTTTTGGGCGAAATAATGTGTATATTCTAATGATAACTTCATGTTCAAAATATAAACATTATATTTTTTAGTGATGATGTTGTGTTTTATGAATAAGTATACTAATTCTATGTCCCAAATGAATAGTATTATAAATATTTACAATGAATCATTCATAGTAGAATATTCTGAGGATATCATATGATAATAAATAAATCATTTACTAAATTTTATGTATATTATAAAAATAATGAGGAATCATAAAATAAACCAAATGATCTATAAATAATTTTTTGGATTATTTGGTTAATTTAAAAGGGACACTTTATCTATGATGTGTTTGATATTTTCTTGGAGAATTTATAAGTGGATGTGTATTTCAATAATAAAATGTCTTTTTTAGATACATTGATTTAATATTATGGTGATATTTTCTTAGAAACATATTTAAAACCTCCCAATGCATGCATCTGAAATATAGGCATTTAAAATGTTGTTTGATTAGACTATGTTAGTAAATAAGTGAAAACAATTTATCAATATAATGGATGAGAAGGTTTAATTATATTTTTTTTGTTAATCATACATAATAATAACAACATGAATTTAGTATATTTTCATAAAATTGGGAATAACTTAATGTTATCTGATTACAGTGTTTATTGTGGTGGAATATGGACAATAAAATTAAAGAAAAATTAGGATAATTATAAAATACATGATATATACTGGAATGAAAATATTCACTAATTGATTCATAGAAATATTTCATTTTAAGAAAGATTATATTTTTGTTATAAAATGAAAACAAATGAAATACATTTTCTCCTTGTGATATCTAACCATGAAATATAGATGATTTGATAAGTATATTCATTCCATGACATTGAGTTGTCAAAGAATAATGGTATGGGTAATCCTTATTTATGAAGTCTCACATGTGAAAAGAATCATATATTTAATGGGTAACATGAGCCTCAACCCAGTTTATGAGATATCCTTATGTGCATCCACGACACCCAGGTTCAAAACCTGGTAGAGGAAAATTTTTGGGGGTACTATAGTAGTAATGTAACAGTACTGTAGTATGTACTGTATCAGTACTGTAGTAGACTATACACTGTGCATGTACTAGAGTAGACTATACACTATGCTGGTACTTTAGCAGAACAACACACTGTGTGGTACTAGAGAAGCCACTATAGCACCAACTGTATTAGGTATTGTTTGGTAATGTAGCTGATGGAACTATTCACCTTGGGCCATCGGTTTGGGATTGGAGTCCTTAAGGCTTTCGGGCCACCTAGGCCTTTGGGTCAGTAAGGGTTTAGGCGACATTTAAGCCCTTTAGGCAACCTCAAGGCCTTCTGGCCACATGCAGTTGTCCCAGACAGTCACTACAAAAAAAGAGCATCCCTAGAAGAGGATTAAGAGTAGGTGCACCCACCCGAGTAGAGCCAAATGGATTTTTCAGAATGAGAGGGTATGGCCACTCCATCGAGACCAGCCTGTGCTTTCACAGGAAGCCTAGCTAGATGGAAATGTTAAGGTGGAGTTCTATTACGACGATGTAGATGATGGGGAGGGGCAGTTCCTTATAGATAGATTGGTTGAATTCCTTAAGACCCTTGGGTCATGTAATCTCCACAGCCTATGGGCCATGTAACCTCTGAGCCTACATGCCTTGTATTGTTTTCCCCTCATATCATAATAGAGGGGTTATCAAAAATCAATAAAAATGAAGGCCTTCAGGAAATTCAGGCTATATTAATGGGAAACCAATGTTCTTGATGGTATATATACATGAAATGATCATGAAGTGGGTATGAAATTTATTTCATATCTGATTTATATCGACCAAAATCTATATGATCATGTAAACAAGTGATGAATATGAAATAGTTAATTTTAGAGTGTTAAATATTTCATAAATTGTGGGGAGACCACTATTTAGTAGTCACATTAATTGGATGTAACAATCCATATAAGTGATATAGTGGTTTTCCTTGTGTTTTAATTTAATTGGTAATGAATTAACTTCCTAACATTTTTCATTGATATATAGTATATGAATAATATAGTTGGAAGAAAATGAAATTATACTAATCTATGAATTAGTATGTATAACAAGATAATATATGATTTATGATAATTAATAACTTAAAAGTCAACTTATAATGATTTCTAATATCCACCTAAAAATAATTTATATAAAATCATGTATTTTGGTTGGTATACAAAGGTATCCACAAATAAATACATTTTTTGTTTTCCTAAATGTCCTAAAATCCTTCTTTTTAATGTATTTTTGATAACCCCCATTTCAAGGGATGAGGGGGGAACCGATACTAGGCCTGTTGTATTTAGAGATTACATAGACTATTGTCTTAAGAGACATTACATGACACGAAGGTCATAGAGGATTCAAACAGACTATCACTATAAATAAACAGTCCTTATCTATCATCTGCATCAGGATGGTAGCACTCTACATTCGCATGTCCATCTGACTAACCTTCCCGTGCAAGCCCAGGCTGGTCCCAATGGAATATTCAAACCCTCTAATTCTTATAATATAAGGCCCCACCCTTAAACCTTAATTAATATTGAATTAAATGAATAATTTTCATTGAGGATATTTTCAGGTTTAGAGTTTTAGAGAATTAGGACACAACTATTACATCTCAAAAGATTAAAAAGTAGTCACTTCTACTAAATTTCCATAAAATAAAAAAACTCTTGAAAAGAAACATGTCCAATTCAATGTTTTAGGTAGCATGACTTTCCCTTGATCCCATCCTTGATCCAATTCCACATTATTTCCTGTGAAAAACATTTCAAAAAGTTGGGATGAGCATAAAAATCCCAGTAAGGGATACACAAAGAAGGAAAACTGTTAGTTTTTTAAAATAACAAGTAAACCATCTATAGTTTATCAAAGTAATACTTTTCACCTTTTCAAAGTAGTAAAAACTCTTCACTGAAAAAAGTTCATTACTTACCATTCTGTAACCAAAAGATTACCATAAAACCCTTATAAGACCACATAACATATAAAGGTAACTTGGGACATAAACATATTTAAGTGGAATAACCATAAGGTCGACTTCTACACATATCACTTAATAGAATAGCCATTCAGCCAACTTCCATGCATACTTAATGGAATAGACATACGGTAGACTTCCATACCCAATGCATTGGAGGTTATAACGTTACCACCCATCCTGTTATTCAAGGCACCACCCGTCATATGGTTTATCACGTAACCACCCGTAAAATGTCCAAGTACAATTATATAATTATAACACATAAAACTAACATAAAGGAATGATAACATTTCCACATTTCAATCACAATATATCATTTAAATATTTTGACATAATAGAATCCTTTATCAAAACAATTTTCAATACCAAAATAAAAAAAGGTATATGGAATTTATTTTCTTTTAAAAACTTTACGGCTTGTTGAGGAATCCAAAGATCAAATAATACTCGTGGTGGCGGAAAAGGTCGTTGTCACCGCGTATGTAAAAAGAAACATTCCTTTTTTTCATTTAGTAAAATGCTTCATAGATTAATGATTGCTTTTGAATAAACGTAAAAGTCAAAGGGGTTTATAAACCGTATAAAAGAAGGTTGTGTATAAAACAAAATATTCAACAATGAATGGAGATTGAGATGAAGTCCCTTACAAAGACAACATCTTTGGTTTAAGGATAAATCAATTACATAATTATGTGTGACAAACGAATACACCCAATATAAGTGGATAATAAGTGTAAAACAATAAGAGGTTATTCACACATATTCATAGAATTACATATTCAAGGAGTACAAGATTATCCCAAAGAATCTAATTTGGGTTAAGAAGTTCCCTTGCAAAAATATGACAGCCTAACGGCGTCACTACAAAATTCAGAAAATGAGTTGATGAGAGATAAAAAGGCTATCTCATCACGTGGACATAAAATTTACATCAATAAGGATATATGAGAACATATCCCAACATAACAATATGTAAATTAAAATAACCAACAAAATAAGTCTTTTAAAATAGGAGTGTGAAAGGTTTCCTTACCGACATGGTTATCTTTCGAGACATGCACCCCGTGAAAGAAAGACAATACAACATTGATGTAAATTCTCATAAATTAAAGTATTATACACAATGAGTAAAATAATGGTAAATACATACACCACTCAAATGAAATTTTTGCAAATTTAGTATAAATCTCATGGGAATAAGAGTGAGATGAAAAATACCTTACGAATACTCGACAGCCTAATGACGCCACTTAAAACTTCCAAAATCGATTGATGAGAGAGAATATGGTCTCTCATCATATGAACATAAAAATTAAAGATAGAGTAATATAAAATAACATCCCGAGAACAAGAAATTTGAGCTTTAAAATGAATGACATTAAAGAGCGTACTTAAAAAGAAAGAGAAGAGTAGGATCCCTTACCTCGAGTCCGACATGACTCAATCGTTCTTTAATCTCCGGAATAATAAACTTGAGTTAATTTATATTTGATTAAGAAAATTTTTCAATCTTATTATTCCTTTTAAATCACTTATTTCCATGTTATAAACATTATGTAATCATTAAGTTAATAATGTCTGTTTTGTCGATATTTGGTTCTTAAGTCGAAAGTGGACTTCTTACAATTACATGTTGTTCGTGTGGTCAAAGGTTCTTTATATCCAAATTGAAATTATTGATTTGGATATCATATATATCATATATATCCAGCATATACATGTATTTATAATATCATATAATCATTTATAGGAAATAAATGAAATGCACCGTTCATGGAGACGGTAAGCCGTACATACGCATGAACGCTACTTTCATTTCTATGTCATATTAATTGAATTAAAACTATATGAGAGGTATGTATATTTTAATTACAGAATTATATTAATCATTTAGATGTAACAGACATCATATATATCCATTATATATATGTACTCATAATAATACATTACATTTGGGGATAAGAAATGAAATGCACCGTTCATGGATACGGTAAGCCGTACGTACGCATGAACGCTACATTCATTTCTATCTCATATTTTAATGGAAATAAAATAATAATTATATAAAGGTATATTATAATTCCAGTTTAACATCAAATATAATAACTTTAAATCTATTCTTTATACGTCCCACATATGGCATTAACGAATCACATCACTTTGAGGGGGCAGTAGTCCGCACTTCCTTAAATGAAGATATCGCGTTTACCCATAATGCAAACCATAAAGGTATGACATAAATGAAAAATAAAGAATCGTAAGTAAAACATAAACATATTATATATCATATATAACTATAGTGTCATCTTAATGGCCACCATTGAAGGTGTTAAAAGAATGTTGAACAATCATCGTTTCGGGAGGTAGAAATTCGACATCCACGGAAATAGTATGCTCTTTAACCATTAGATGTAGGTGTGTGTAAGTGTAGCTATAATAATTCATATAAAAACATCCTAGTATATTGAAGATACTGGAGTTTTTACAAAATAAATGAATAAAAAGAGTTTAGGGGGTTGGAGAAGCAAAATAAAACAAAAGGACTCAAGTGAAGACATTACCTTAAAATCAGATAACTCTCTTAGATTTGAGCTCAAAGGCTTATGTGGGAAGACTTATGCCAAAAGTGAGGTTTCAAGGAGTAATACAGGGATGTGAAGAGACAAAATGGGTAGGGGTTGGCCGAGCCGAAGGCTTTTTAAGTGTGGGTAAGGAGGTAGAGGTGGGGGATTTTTATAAGAGGAGAGGAGGGGCACTCTTGGAAAGGTATAAAATGAATCTTTATTTGCAAATGAATTTCGGATTTTAGTGGTCCCACATTGATTTGTTTCTAGGATAAGGTGATAAGGGTTCAAAATCCACTCATCCATTAGGATTTGGACATGTTTAGGACTTAGATTTTACATTATCTTTCCATTTTATTTAAATCGTTAAATAATGAGATCATCGTTGCATCATAATGATGTCATAAATAATTTTATAAATTCAATGTCTAATAATTATAAACAAAATTTCATGATTCCGAAAATCCTTTTAGATTTCTAATGAATATTTATAGTAAAAAATATGACTTGTATAACCCCATGTAAATTTTTTTTAGTAAAACATCTCATGTTTGTGTCATTTTTACTTTAAAATTTAATAAAAAGTTATTTATGTCATTTCCCAACCAAAGTGGATCCATGGGGTCCCAAAGTTGACCCATGGATTGTATTGGTTGGACATGATGCATCCAATGAGGGTAGGACATGTGTTAAGCTCATATCATTTTATTAAAACATTATTTTTACCTTGAACTACATTAATTACCTCTAATCGTGATTAAGAACATAAAAGTTACTATTCACCAAAAAATTATTTTAATCTCATTGAACCACATTTTAATTCTTAATGAAAACCATGTATGTCGTATTTTTGAAAATCAAATCACAGAAGTGACAAAATTTCATTTAAATGAAAAATCAGTTTCTTTAACTACCACTTAGTGGTTTCACTATTCATCACAAATTGAAGTTTTTCATAAAAATACCAAAACTTCACCCTAAGAAATAATTGATATTCTGAATTCTAAAATGATGTCTATTTTACGAAATTCAAATCATATAAGTCACATTAATTAATTTAATAATTAATTCCCGCTGTCATGACAAATAGCGTGTTTTTATGAAATAATAAGTATCAAAAGATTGACACTAGTTTAAGTACAATTTCAAAGTGAAATTGATTACAATGACCACCATTGGATTAAATGGTAAAAATATAATCTAATTTAACTTTAAAACCAATTCAACAGATAATCGAATCATATAAATAAATTAGAATAAAGAGAGGTTTTGAATTAAAATACAACATTTTTCACTATTCATTAAAAATGAACTTTATCAGAAAGATACCAAAAATTTAAACAAAGTAAATTTTGATGTCCCGATTATAAATAAGAATTTTATTTTGTCATATATAAAACATAAAATTTTCAAAAAGTGGATTTAAAAGAGGTTCTACATCAAAAGGCGGTTAATCGACCTTTTAAAGAATATTAGACTGTCTACGCTTAAAATTGAATTCATTCGCATTTTTAATCCACTAACATTTATTGTAAACAGTAAAACTATTTGACAAAGATATATAATAATTTTGTATTTAGTTCTGTTCATTCCCGCCATTACAATGGCAAGGCATTAACTACCATTTAAAATAATATTATTTTGTTATTAGAGTACAACGTAAGCTTCCCAAGAAACTCGTTGTTGCGTATTGGGTTCACCATCTAGCATAGCATCCCCTTTAAAGTACTATTAATATTTTATTCACAAATATGAATAATTAGAAAAATGTAATATTCTTTATTTACCTGGGGTGATACATCCTTCCCCTCTTTTGGGAATTGTGTCCTCGCAATTTTAATATTGGGCTTGGAAACATCCTTAAAAGTCCCACATTGGAACAAGTGTCGGTAAAACAATCACATTAAAATAAAGAAAGATAAGTACAAAGGTAACCCTATTTAACACATACTAGGATTCCATGTATGAAAATATGGACATGGAGGAAAAAACAAAAGGGTCATGTTCTGATTGAGAGTGATAGAAACCATGTTTAGGAGAAAGTTAACCACAAGAAAATCACAAACTTGTGATGGGTTAAACGGTATTTTATTCCCCAGTAGGAAAAGTTAATAGAAAACATTTTTTTCTTAAGTTACTTTTTATTGAGGAATTTATTCACAAGGAAACATAATCACTTATCATGTTGATACCAACTATAAGGCCCCATCCCAAAACCATACATAATATTTAATTAAATGAGTAATTCACATTGAGGATCTTTTTGGGTTTAGAGTTTTAGAGAATTATGACATAACTATTACATCTCAAAAGATTACAAAGTAGTCACTTCTACTAAATTTCCATAAAATAAAAGAAAACACTTAAAAACAAACATGTTTAGTTCCATGTTTTAGGTAGCATGACATTCCCTTGATCCCATCCTTGACCCTATTCCACGTTAATTCCTGTGAAAAACATTTCAAAAACATGGGATGAGCATAAAAAGCCTAGTAAGGGATACACAAAGAATTAAAACTGTTAGTTTTTAAAAACAACAAGTAAACCATGTATACTTTATTAATGTAATACTTTTCACCTTTTCGAATTAGTAAAAACTCTTCACTAAATAAAAGTTCATTACATACCTTTCTGTAACCAAAATATTACCATAAAACCCTTATAATATCACATAACATATAAAGGTAACTTGGGACATAAACATACTTAAGTGGAATAACCATAAGGTAGACTTCCACACATATCACTTAATGGAATAGCCATTCGGCCAACTTCCATACATACTTAATGGAATAGCCATACGACCGACTTCCAAACCCAATCCATTGGAGGTTATAACCTAACCACCAGTCCTGGTATTCACGACACCACCCGTCATATGGTTTATCATGTAACCACACGTAAAATTTCGAAGTAACATTTTAAAATTATAACACATAAAACCAACATAAAGGAAGGATAACATTTCCACATTTCAATCACAATATATCATTTAAATATATTGACATAATAGAATCCATTATCAAAACCATTTTCAATACCAAAATACAAAAAAGGTATATGATATTTATTTTATTTTAAAAACATTACGTCTTGTGGAGGAAGACAAAGATCAAATAATACTCGCGGAGGTGGAAAAGGCCGTTGTCATTGTGTACGTAAAAAGAAACATTCCTTTTTGTCATTTAGTAAAATGGCTCGTAGATAAAAGATTCCTTTTGAATAAATGTAATATTAAAAGGGGATTGTACATCGTATAAAATAAGGTTGTGTATAAAAAAAATATGACTCAATGAATGGAGATTGAGACGAAGTCCCTTACAAAGACGGTATCCTTGGTTTAAGGATAAATCAATTACATAATTATGTGTGAAAAATTAATACACCCAATATAAGTGGATATTAAGTGTAAAACAATCAGATGTTATTCACACATATTCATAGAATGACATATTCAAGTAGTACAAGATTATCCCAAAGAATCTAATTGGGTTTAAGAATTTCCCTTGCAAAAATATGACATCCTAACAACGTCACTACAAAATTCAGAAAATGAGTTGATGAGAGATAAAAAGTGGATTTCATCACTTGGAGATAAACTTTACATCAGTAAGGATATATGAGAAAATATCCCAACATAACAATATGTAAATTAAAATACCCAACAAAAGATGTCTTTTAAAATAGGAGGGTGAAAGGTTCCCTTACCGACATGGGTATCATTCGTGACATGCACCCCGTGAAAGAAGGACAATACAACATTGATGTAAATACTCATAAATGAATGTATTATACACAATGAGTAAAATAATGGGCAATACATACACCACTCAAATTAAATTGTGGCAAATGTAGAATAAATCTTACGGGAATAAGGGTGAGATGAAAAATCCCTTACAAAAACTCGGCAGCCTAACGACGCCACTTAAAACATCCAAAATGGATTGATGAAAGAGAATAGGGTCTATCATCATATGAACATAAAAATTACAGTAAGAGTAATATAAAAGAACATCCCAAGAACAAGAATGATGATCTTTAAAAGGAATGACTTAAAAGACCGTACTTAAAAAGAAAGAGAGGAGTATGATCCCTTACCTCGGGTCCGACATGACTTGATCGTTCTTTAATCTCCTGAATAATAAACATGAGTTAATTTATAATTGATTAAGAACATTTTCAAGCTTATTATTCCTTTTATACCACTTATTAAATTTTATAAACATTAAGTAATCATTCAGTTAATAATGTTTGTTTTGTCGATATTTGGTTCTTAAGTCGAATGTGGAATTCTTACAATTACATGTTGATCATGTGTTCAAAGGTTCTTTATATCCAAAACGACATTCCTGATTTGGATATCATATATATAATATATATCCATCATATAAATGTATATATAATGTCACATAATTATTTAGAGGAATGAAATGAAATGCACCATTCATGGAGACGATAAGTCGTACGTACGCATTAACGCTACTTTCATTTCTATATAATATTAATGGAATTAAAACTATATGAGAGGTATTTATATTTAAATTCCATAATTATATTAATAATTTAGATGTAAAATACATAATATATATCCATTTTATATATGTATTCATAATAATACATTACATTTGGGGATAAGAAATGAAATACACCGTTCATGGAGACGGTAAGCCGTACGTACGCATGAACGCTACTTTCATTTCTAACTCATGCATTAATGGAAAGAAAATAATAATGATATAATGGTATATTATAATTCTAGTATGACATCATATATAATAACTTTAAATCCATCCTTTATACGTCCCACATATGACATTAACAAATCACATCACTTTGAGGGGGCGATAGTCCACACTTCCTTAAATGAAGAAATCGCATTTACCCATAATGGAAACCATAAAGGTATGCCATAAATGAAAAATACAGAAGCATAAGTAAAACATAAACATATTATATCTCATATATAAATATAGTTTCATCTTAATGGCCACCTTTGAAGGTGTTAAAAATAATGTTTAACAATCATCGTTTCGAGAGACAGAAATTTGCCTTCCACGGAAACCATATGTTCTTTAACCATTAGATGTAGGTGTGTGTAAGTGTAGCGTGAATACTTCTTACGAAAACATCCTAGTATATTTAATTTAATGGATTTGTTACAAAATAAATGAATAAAAATAGTTTAGGGGGTTGGAGAAAAAAATAAAACAAAAGGACTCAAGTGAATACATTACCTTAAAATCGGGTAACTCTCTTAGATATGAGCTCAATGGCTTCATAGGGAAGACTTCTACCCAAAGTGAGGATTCAAAGAGTAATATAGGGATGTGGAGAGACAAAATGAGCCGGGGTTGGCCGATCCAAAGGCTTCTGAAGTGTGGGTAAGGAGGTAGAGGTGGGGGCCTTTTATAAGAGGAGAGGAGGGGCACTCTTGGAATGGTATAAAATGTAACTTTATTTGAAAATGAGTTTCGGATTTTAGTGGTCCCACACTGATGTGTTTCGAGGATAAGGTTATAAGGGTTCGAAATCCACCCATAAAATAGGTTTTGGACATGTGTAGGTCTTATATTTTACATTATCTTTCCATTTTATTGAAGTCGTTAAATAATGGGGTCATCGCTACATCATCATGATGTCATAAATAATTTAATATATTTAATGTCTAAAAAATATAAAAAAAATCATGATTCAGTAAATATGTTTATCTTTCTAATTAATATTTATAGTAAAAAATCTGACTTGTATAACCCCATTTAAAAATTGTTTTAGTAAAACATCTCATGTTTGTGTCATTTTTACTTTAACATTTAATAAAAAGTTATTTATGTCATTTCCCAACCAATGAGGCTCCATAGGGTCCCCAAGATGACGCATGGATTGTCTTGGTCGGCCATGACACATCAAATTAGGGTAGGACATGTGTCAAGCTAATCTCATTTTAATAAAACATTATTTTTACCTTAAACTACACTAATTACCTCTAATCGTGATTAAGAACTTAAAAGTTACTATTCACCAAAAAAAATTAATCTAATTGAACAACATTTTACTTCTTGATGACAACCATGTATGTCATATTTTTGAATATAAAATCAAAAAGTTACAAAATTTCATTTAATCAAAAAATCAGTTTCTTTAACTACCACTTAGTAGTTTCACTAATCATCAAAAAGTGATGTTTTTCAGAAAAATACCAAAACATCACCCTAAGCTATATTTGATATTCTGAATTCAAAAATGATGTATATTTTATGAAATTAAAATCATATAAGTCACATTAATTTATTTAATAATTAATTCCCGCTGTCATGAAAAATAGCGTGTTTTTATGAAACAATAAGTATCAAAAGATTGACAGTAGTTTAAGTCCAATTTCAATGTGAAAATGATTCCAATGACCACCATTGGATTAAATGGTAAAAATATATTCTAATTTCACTTTAATACCAATTCAAAAGATAATCTAATCAAATATATAAATTAGATTAAAAAGTGGTTTTGAATTAAAATACAACATTTTTCACTATTTATTAAAAAATGAACTTTATCAGAAAGATACCAAAAATTTAAACAATGTAAATTTTGATGTCCCGATTATAAATAAGAATTTTATTTTGTCAAATATAACACATAAAATTTTCAAAAAGTGGATTTAAAAGAGGTTCACCTTCAAAAGGCGGTTAATCGACCTTTTAATAAATATTAGACTGTCTACGCTTAAAATTGGATTCATTCGCATTTTTAATCCTCTAACATTTATTGTAAAGAGTAAGAATATTTGACAAACATATATAATAATTTTTTAGTTAGTTCTGTTCATTCCTTCCATTACAATGGCTAGGCATTAACTACCATTTAAAATATTATTATTTTATTATTAGAGTGCAACGTAAGCTTCCCAAGAAACTTGTTGTTGCGTATTGGGTACGCCATCGAGCATAGCATCCCCATTAATGTAATATTAATATTTTATTCAAAAATATGGATAAATATAAAAATGTAAAATTCTTTATTTACCTTGGGTGTTACATCTAAAGGCTTTGGTTATATTCTGGCATGTTCTCCTACTATAAATCATCCTCTGGGGATGATCCCATTATTAGGATGGGAAAAAATATACATGTATAATGTAATATATAAAAATTAACAAAAAAAATTATGTGAAATACCTCAGAAAGATATATATGATGAAAATGTTGTGGTATCAAAGAGTTTTAAAATTTATTTCATTTTATAGGGATCCTCCATTTCATCCATGATTTGAGGAGGGATGTTCAAGGAATTTTGATCATATTTAGGAATGTGAAAATTATTTCAAACATTGAAATATGGATAATATAAATAATTAATATGATTTATTTTATGTGATCATTCTAGAATCAACATATTTTGATGTAATTTTTATATAAATAATGTTGAAGAATTCATTCAGATAGATCCATTCATATAAAAATATGGAATATCAAGAGGATAAATATTATGTTTTATATATATAAGAAATATACCAGTTTTGGAATATAGAAAGGTTAAAAATATGATAGAATTTAAACATCTATTCACTAACATATTTATTATTGAACATACTTCTTTTTCTTATATTGATTGCATAGGATGAATAGTTATTCATATGGTTGGGGAGTTATTATTCATACAATCAATTCCGTGAATTGGAATACAATGAGTCAATAAAATAGTGAAGGTATAACATTGATATAATAATTGAAATAATAGAATTGTGAATATATTAGATTATTTTTCTGTCTAGTGTTAAAATTGAATTATAATACTTTTCATCATTTGTTTCATGTTTTACAAAAATGGATGTACAATAAGATATATATCTTGTACATTATTTCTTATTTATTTATTTAAAACATAATATAGTATATATTGAAAGAATATATTGTTTTATTGATATGCAAATTATTGTATCACATGGAGAATATATTAAATAAGTTCATGTATGTATGAAAAAAGGGTTGGATTAAGAAAAATCCTCAAAACATAAGCTCACATATGATAATAATGAACATATATATTCTTGTGAATGATATCCCCATCAATTTTCAATGCTAAAAATTTATTTGGGTTGGGTGGGGGTTTGAAATACATCTATTTTGGAGTTAATTTATTAATATAAAAAACATAATTACTTTTTTTTATTTTTCCACAAATGGTTAATAAATTAATGGAATTTATTTATGACTTTTTATTTTGATACCCTAGTATTGATTATTATTTTTATATTAAATAGAAATATGGATAATAAATTATTAGTATAATTATATTATTTTTTGAAAAAAATTGGATTTTATAATTAATTTAATTTCAATTTTATAGGTGATGTATTATGGTATATTGATATTAAGAAAGTATGACTTGGATTTCATGGAGGAAAATTAAGTAATTTTTTAAACATAATAACCCATATATCATTATTGGATATGTAAAATATTGAAAATATATTAACCATGACATTTTATGTGAGATATGATTAAATTATAATGGATTATATATATATGATGATTTTACAAAATTCTGGTCAATTTTCCACATTAAAAATAAATAACAATTTGTTAAAGAATATGTATTTTAAATAGAAAATTCCATTACAAAATTCTCCCCTATGAAATTCCTCTATATTTTCACAATACTGATTGTGAAAAGCATGAAGGGATGTGAACAAAGACTAATGGGTTGGTTAAATTAACTATGAACATTGATGAATTGTTTTATTGTCTTCTATTAATATTAATTGAATAACTAAATTGTAAATGATTCCAACCATTGGCAATAAAACACTAATTATAAAATTTATCTCACTTGTAGATGTTGGAAGAGAATTTAAAATAGAGGAAATGTAGTTATATAATATGGAATGGAATATTTAGAGCCTATAAAATTTAGTAAGATTCAATATAAGAATTTATATGGGTTTTATTCCAGCATGCCCTGGGTTGTGTCAGTACTACACTATGGACATGATGAAATCATAGGATGCCTATCGATGAACACTAAATAAAAACTATAATTATTTTTTATAAAAAAATTGGATTGTTTACGAAATTGATAGCATGATAGAGTGCATAATTCAATTAGGTCATATGATATGGAAATTTTTAATAACTCTATAGACATGTATATGGATGGTGACTCAAATCCATTTGGTATTTGGTTATGATTTTATGAAATTTGAAAAAATTTCCCTTCAATAAAAAGATTTAATAATGTTTTTCATCAATCAGTTATCTGATTTTTTATGTCAAATTTATTTTTAATCATCGTTTTTGACAGAGTGTAAATATATAGTTCATTTATTGTAATATTTAATAATAGTGATTCAAAATCATGTGGATTTTATTTCTGAAATTGGGGGATTTAAAAAAAATTATATATAAATATATAATTTAATATTTATATTTTTATTTACGTGAAATTATTTTTGGAGGGAGATTATTATTTTTGAAATTATTATAAAGGGATTAAAATATTTATTGTAATGGTTAGTAGATACTATGTATATTTTGGTCTATTCAACAATGATTGGTAATGGAATAACCTTATGAATTTATCTAGGGTAGTGATGATTGTTTTTAGAATCTATATTAAAGTAGTTGGTTTAATATTCTATGGATTCATGGTTTGATAAATTTTATACAAGTTATGACATGTAATTTTTTTAAATTGAATCTGTGGAAAAATGTTTTAATCTAGTAAGATTTTTATAAAATATTTTTCAACAAATATTAACAATAAATGTTTTTATTTTTTAAAAAATGTTATTTGATTTATGGTTTTCAAAAAAAATACATGGGATTTATTGGGATTGATTCATTAAAATTGTACAGAGTAAGTTGTTACTCCCTTCTACCTACAAATCATATTGTGTTAATAAGTTTTTTATTAATAAAAATAAATTTTAGAATAAATTTTGTTCATATATGGAACATAAAATATTTTTTCATGGTATAACATGATAGGGATAGAAAATATATAAGCATTGATATTATTGTTATTCATGATAGATACATGACATTCAAAAAAAAGTTTTACATCAAACCATGACATGGTTATCTTATTATCATATAATTAACGGATAATTTTTTTTTAATTTGTTAAATAATAATTTTCTTTTTAATTAATTTTTTTTTGAATTTATATATTGTTAGTTATGTTATTTATGTGAATTTTTTAGTGATTATTTTTGTGTCTTAGACACTATTTTAATGGATAAGGATTAAAATATGGAAATGTAGTTGTTCGACTTTCTGAATCTGTTTATATGTTTTAGGTGTTTAGGTCAGGAATGTACGGTGACATATGATTATAATTATGTAGTTAATTTTATTTCAGAAGGTAAATGTATCTTTATTTCATAAAACATAATATAAAATAATTCAATTATATTTCCCTCATTATTTTGTTTTTATTTTTTCCCTTAGATTATATTATAAAATATTAATAAAATTTGGAACTATGTAATTATTTTTGGTTATTAAATAAAATTTTAGGGATTAAGGGGATCATTTATAAATACGAGTTTTTAATAACATTACACATTATAAAAAGTTTATTTACTAGATTTTTGAATGAAAGGAATTAAATTTTGAATCAATGTTTTTATTAAATTTTTAAATGGTGACGTGAAGTATCATCATGAGAAATATGGGTAAAAGAACCAACAATAAAAGATGATAAATCTCTAATAGAATAATTTTTTTAGAGGGAAAAGCAGAAAATAAATTAAAATACTATCATTATTATTTATAGTTAAATATATTATAATGTTTACAAAAGAAATGATTTTGAAGTATTGTTATTTATGAATTGAGTTTTTTTCTTTATTTCAGAATTATAGTTCCTATATTATATTCCGTTGGTGAATAATTTAAATATATATATATATATTTATAAATATTAAAATAAATGATTTATTCTCCAAAAATCATTCTCTTATATATTTAAATATTATGCATATAAATGTATTTTTTATAGTTACATATATAGTATATAAAATGAATGTTCTACAGAAAATGGCTTATAAAATCAGTGAATTTCAAGATAAAAAATAATTAGAGAACACAATTTTTTTAAAAAGATAATAATATAGTTAATAAATAATAAATTTCAAAATTTTATTGTTTTGGTGGTGGATAGAAGTATGGAAATTACTTATTGTAATGTAATGATAATGATTATATAATTTCAATTTTTTTTAATATCATAATTGAGTAGATATATTATTTATAATAAATATGTAATGATTATATAAAACCTACAATGGAATGTCAAATGATAAATAATCTATAATAAAATCACACATATATCATAAAGATACACATGAATATGAAGATTCTATGAATTGTTAAAGAAAAAAATGAATATCATATAATGGAAAATAATATATTTCATATTCCTCTGATGATAGAATAAAATAATTATATGAAATCCAGATGGTATTTCTAAAGTATTCACACTTCATATAATCAGATTATTCCATGAAAATGAATACCAGTTTCAAGGGGGTAGATTATTAATATAGAAATTGGTGATATTTTTTCTCTCATGAAGAGGTTGTATATGATTTGGTTATTCATGGATATCTAATTTCAAATATGTATTAAATTTATGATATTTATATTTTCTAAATAACATTTGTGAATAATAACATCGCATATATCAAATAGATAATATTTATATTACACTATATAATAATGCTATCATTTAATTTATGAAAAAATCACATATTATAGGGTATTCACCTTGATCAAGTTGGTATATTTAGTTTTTTAAGATGTATGGATTTCTAAAAGGAGTATTTTATCATAACCACTCTGAAAAGAGAAAATGGTATCAAGGAATAATTGTTCTCATTTATGTAGCATCGGAATATTTAATTAATCTTCATCCTATAAATAAATTTTATAATGAATAAATTTTATCACCCTACACACCAAACTAAATGAAATATTTATATATTATAAATTGATGATAAATATTTATAAATAATCTGAACTAAATGTGTCATACAACATGTACATAAGACATCAATAAAAATTAAATCATAATATAACATTACATAATCATTTTCTAAGTAAAACAGTCCATGGATTGTTATATACCATGTTCTATTACATCCATTGAAGGTGCATAAAAAATGTGTCATTTAAGCAAAAATATTTTTATTATTTTAACTAGGAAATCTATTCGATCATCTTTACCATGTAGATTCACCATTAATTAGAAAAAACCAATAATGAAAAAGAAATTCATGAATAGAGAATGTATAATGTAAAAACATATATTAAAATTAATGTAATGGAAATCAAGATCTCTGATGTTAGAATGTAATTTATCTATATGATGACATGGGGGTAGAATATCTATAATAAAGGGAGATATAATAATTGGAAATGTAATAATTCGGAGTATGGTAATTTGAAATATGGTAATAAAAAATATAGTGGTTAGATATAAATTTATCCAATAAGTATACAAATGATTTTTATTTTTTGTTAAAAAATTAATAACAATGATAAAATTTAAATCATGAGAAAAAAAGTTTATATTAAATGGTAATCCATAAAAAATATTTTACATTTGTATATATTATTATTAAATAATAAATTGATTAATTTAAAAATAATAAATAATATTTTAATATCAAGGGATTTCTTATTTTTAATGATTAATATATAAAATATCAACTTAAATAAAACCTATTCAATATTATTCAAAATATATAATTTTCATTGTACTCATCATTTATCTATTGAATCGATTCATTTAAATTCTTGTAATTGTTAATTACTTGTTTTAAATTAAAATTTTTTATAGTACATAAAAAAATATATAATAATTATCATCAAATAATTTTTAATATGTCTGTAATGAGAATAAATTCAATTAATGACTTGTACATACATTTCGTATGAATTAGTTTATAGATTATGTGTTACTATAATAAAATTATTTTAAATTTAATTGTTTAGAAATTTATAATCATTATATATAATTAATTTAAAATTTTAATTTCATTATTAAATATAATACTAATTACCTAGAAAGATATTAGTTTTAATGGTTGGGGATTTAATTTTGAGAATGTATCTTTTTAAAAAAGTGTTTATTTTAACAAAAATATACACTTTTAAATTATGCATCAGATATATAATTTTAAATAAAAAAATTATATTAATTCAAATAAAGTAGGAAACTGTTATCAAATAATATTAAGAACACTGAATATTTCAAAAAATCCATTTGAAATTAGAAATACTTTTTATATATAGATTATATTTTAAATTTAAATGAAATTTCCAAATAAAATGAAATTTAATTAGACTTATTGTATTCAAAATTCTTAATCATTTAATTAAGTCATGGATTTTTTTATTATCATATATATTTCGAATCATGATAATTACTAGGGTAGATATTTAAATGTTGTTAGTGGGGAGAATAATGATAAATTAATGCCGATCAATATTTTGATGACTAAATTGATACAAATTCCATATATATAAAAATTGGATATAAATTGAATTATACATGGCTCTCAACCATTTATTTAACTATGTCACTAAACAACCATTTAATTTCATCATTACTCTTCACCTAAAATAAGTTCCCAATCAAATGATACTCGTTTTTACCATTATAAACTACTCACATACACCCACATAAACGCACAGTTATCCAAAAAATTTACCTTACAACCCAACCATTTCATTCTTATGTAATATTATTCTACATTTTTATTCCTTTGATCACAAGATGATTCCCAATATTTTTCATTCCATGGAAACTCATCACTAGAAGTTGTCATTGTAAAAAAGCATGTAATGTTTTATAAAATAATATTTTTATTTAATTTTTCATATTCCTTATTTATAAATTTTTTTGGAAATATAATTTTTTTACACTATGATAATTATTCCTTTATGAATAATATATTAATCATATATAACTCCTCACTATTTCTTATTCGTTAGTATAACATGTTCTTTTTTAGATTATACTAACCACATACACGAGCAATGATATACTACATAAACATTTTCCAACATGACTAAGCATGAAGTCATTATTAATGATTATATATAATATTTAATAGAAATTTAAGTTATCATTATGGGAATTTATTTTTAAAAATAAAATGATTTATCTACATAAAATAACAAAAATTTATTATTATATTACAGAAAATATGTTTTCTATATATTACATTCTCAAAACCTATTCCCATTCCTTCCTCGAAATGAACTTATATTAAAAAAATAATAAAATTATATTTATTAATATTTCATAAATAATTTATAAATTATGATATTAGTTTCAAATAATGATGATCAAAATATCCATTAAAAAACATGAATTAAACAATAAATGTTACTAACATTCGATGATGAAAATAGTCAATAACTAATTAATAAATTGAAAATTAATTATTATAATTGAATATTATTCAATGTAACATATATGAAAAAATTTCACAATTATTTTATTAGAATTTTTATTTTTTTATAAATGTTGTTATTATGACTCAATTTTTTTCAAGAATATATGTATGTGTGATTTCTAGAAATTTGTTTTTATATGACCTATTCCATATTATGCACCAATATTCATCTATATGTAGCATATAATTCACCATTCACATATTCTACCATAGATATTTTTTATTGATTAATTTTAATTTGATATTTAATGTTTTATCTTTTAGAGTATTTTGATTCAAGGGTTACCAAATCTATTAAGTAATTTTTTAAAATTATATTATGTTACATATTTTATATTATCATCTATAATCATATATTAAATTCTATTTACCTAGGGGGAGTTAACATTTTCTCTAGAATAATATTATATGTCAATGCATTTCTTTCATTATAAAGATATAATACTGCTACGAAAAATTTTCAGGCTACCTAATAGTTTGTTTTCGTACATATATATAATATATAAATCTTAAAATGTTTCCCATTGTTATTATGAAAACCATGCATATATATTGTCAAGTTGCATTAATATATATTATTTAATATTTTCTAAAATAATTTTCATTATCCTTTTAGAAATGTGTGATTCATTAATGGTATTATCAAAATTTTAAAATGCCAATTCATTTATCATTGAAATATTATATATTCCAATCCACGTTTTTTATCAGAATATATATTTATTTTCAATGTTCCAATATTAGTTTTAATTGAAAAATTATTATTAAAATTTTATTTATGTTAGCTTCCCTAAAATAAATCTTGAATGTGACTATTAACTTCAAATTTTTATAATAATTATTAAATATACTATTAATTTTTTTTAATATATTTCATACATTATTCTAAAATTTTTAAAAAATATCTAAATCATTTTGAGTAAAATTTATTGTAATACAAAATAAACAATTTATAGTTTATACCCGACATTACTTATATGTGTTATGTTATATATTCTAAACTATATATCTCACTATTTACGTTTTATTTTTTTTTATTGTCAATATTATTTTGCTTCGGGTATATGTTTTATATATAATATTTTATTTCATTAATTAATTTTGAAGCATTTATGTACCTATATTACCATTATAATATACATTGTATGTTTGAAGCTGTAAATAAAATAAATCGTATCAATTTATTGATTTGATATGTATTGATAATATGTGTACTTGTTATTTAAAAGAAATATTTATTGATTACTATGGAATTATTTTTTATGTATTATATTCCTCATTCATTTCATTATATCATATTTTTAAACTAAAAAATTTTAGATGGGTGGATTCTAATGTAACATTTCCAATAAAAGAAATGATAGGTCTCATGAAAAAAATATGGATTTTGTATTTGGTATAACCCATTCCTACTTATGATTGTTGGATTATGAAGAGTCCTTGAAAATATGTTTATAGTTTATAAAATTAAAAATTTCATCCCTACGAAAATATTTATTAGTGTCAATGTGATTAATTACATTTTTTTCGATATATAATATTCTCATTATATTTGTTGTATGAAATATTTGGTTATTATTCATTCCTTCTATAATATTCATCGCTTTTTATTCGTTGGAAGTTTTTTCCATAATCCACACCTTATTGTGTATTCTATATCACTAGTATAATGTCCCCATTTCACTATAATACTGAAAAAGAGTTTTACAAATGAAATTATATGATGGGTTTTTATTCTATGTAATATGAAAAAGACATACTTTTAAATAACAAGTCCATTGTTTAGTAGAAAAATTCTAATTTAGACGAATAGATATTGGTTTTATTGGTAAAATGTTTTTTTGTAACTCTGTGAGAATATATTCCAAAAAGGTATTGGCTGTGTATGTGACTCAATATTTTTGTTTGATATTGTCGATTTATAAGTCTATGTTTGAGATTATTTAGTTAATATCATTGTCGATTTATAGAAGAATATATTTCTTAGCACTATATATGTAAATAGAGGTTCGTGGAATCATGTTTTATAAGGAATCATGGTTTAGATAACATTAGATATTTTTTGTGAGATGATTTATATATATGAATCCAAAAGGAGTTCTGTGTTATATCATGCCCATAAAACATAGGATATTATCTAAAAAAATTAATATCATTTAGCAGTATAAATTTTGAGTGTATAAGTGGATTGTAATTATGTTTTTTGTTGTTGGGGGCAAGGTCTATGTTAAATTATAGTGGTATAATTTTCTATAAATTATTGTATTAGGATATTGTTATACAATTCATTGATTAATTATTATTAGAAATTTTTACTATAATACATTATTGGAAGCCCCAGGGATAAATATATATATTTGAAATGAATTCTTTTTGGTAAAGTACATATTGTGTAGTTCACTGGAAATCAAATCCGTATATTTCTGAAATAAGGTCTATTTAGGGTCTAAATAAAATGTACTAAGGCTAATATCCCTGGAAAAGAATCATTGAGAAATTAATCGATAATTACATTGTGGCTAACAAATATCCATAACTAAAAACCTCATTTATAACTGTTAGGGTATATTACTTGGATTATTCATAAGAACCTTAAAAACCATTATAATGGGTTTGAATACACTCTTATATCAAGAGTAATTACTACAATAAAACCCCATCATCAATATTCATCAGTGTTAGAAATTTATATAACGATGGGATTCTTTTAACATATAAGAATGAATAACATTGATATTATAGTATGTTTTATCATTTAAATATGTATTATGTTAAATAGTTTTCATTTCATGCAGTAGAAAACGAAAATAATCCATTATAAATTATAAAGTAAAGATAAATGTAGATGCATTATGAGAAAAAAATATTTAATTGATCATGTGAATAAAACTAACAAATAATTTTTCAATCATGATGCAAAAAAAGAGTATATATGTATAA
Source organism: Viscum album (assembly GCA_963277665.1). NCBI lineage: Eukaryota > Viridiplantae > Streptophyta > Magnoliopsida > Santalales > Viscaceae > Viscum > Viscum album. The sequence goes on along the minus strand of OY728165.1, from coordinate 986,292,981 downwards.
AATTATATGTATGGTTACATACCATTGAAGAATATGTTTACTAAAAGATTATAATTAATAGTGGGAAAATAAATAAATATTAAAAATATCATCATAGTTGGAAAATCTACTAGATGATCTTCACTCATGCTAATCATCATCATAGAAATAATAATTTAATGAGATAGAAAATATTTAAATGATAAAAAAATTTGAAATATCCTATCTGAATATAAATGTATATAGAATTATGATCTATGAAGTAATAATTGTATGAATATATGGGATGTAATGGGTCTAATATAGTGATTATAAAGAGATATACAGTCATTGTAAATATTATCATTGGAAATATTGTCATTGGAAATATGGTTATTTGTTATTCATGTATATAATAGGTACACTGAAGTTGTATATTGTTGGTAAAAAATTTATACATAATAAAATAATCAAAAACTATATAATGAAAAAAAATAAATATTTAATTAAAATATTTATTTATAAATATATATTTTTTCAGAATTAGATTTTTTTAATAAAAAATAATATATTTTATTTATAAAAGTAAATTAATTTTACAATAAAAATGGATTGATTAAATACAATTTATATAATATATATCAAATATTTTAATGATTTGGAATGTTTTTATCGTTATAAAATTAGTTTCTATTTCCACCTATTTTAAATGTATTAATTTTAAAATGTATATGATAGTGTAAATTAACGTATATATGACATTTATAATATAGAATAAAGTGTGACTAAATTCATTTCATACGTAAAAGATGCATTAATTCTAATATCATTTTTTTACAATGCATGCTTATATTAAAATAATCATTTATAACCTAGGTAAATTGATTCTAATAAAATGGTCACTATATGTTGATTTAGAATGTATATATATATATATATATTTAATATGGATAGTTTAATATTAAATAATAAATGAATGTCATTGAGGTAAATATTTTTTACCATGGTAAACTGATTATTTTTCAAAATGTAAATGTTTTTAAATATTGTCAATTTTAAAAAAATAAATTGATAAATTTTAAATGATGAATTGAATATTTAATTAAAATTAATAAAAAAATGATTAAATACTATGTACTATCTTATTTTTATTATATAATTTTATGAACTATTAATATTTTATAAAAATAATAATTTTCTACAATATTAGTTTTTTTATATGTTATGTTTTAATATAAAAGTAATTTATTCGTTCAAATTAAAAATTTGAATTATATTAAATTTAGAACAACTTAATATTCATAAAATTGAATATATTTTTACTATTTAGCATATATTATTATTATGAGAATAATAACTCTAGTAAATATTTAATTACGGTTAATTGTGGAAATTTTTTAATTTAATGTTTCATGAAAATTGCTATTGGAAAATGATACAAAAAAATCTAGATAACCTTTTTGGATTGTAAAGTAAATAATAAATTCCTAAATATAATTTTATCCCAAATTCACCTAACCCTATTTTAATTTTATCATTAGGTTACACCTTACTTATGTTTCCAACGAATGAAACCATTTTCTCTTATAAAAGGAGCTTACATTGACAAACATCATGGAACACATATATCTGAAATATAAATGATAATTTTCACATTTTTAAAAACATAAGAACAATTTTTTAATTTTTAATACAATTATATCATCCCATATATTCATAGAAAGATAAACCCTCCTATTTATTAGTAATCTTGAAATAAATAGTTATATTCATTATAAATATTTTAATTAGGAAATGGTTTTATTTCATGCACGGTTATATTTAAAAGATTTTTTTTTTAAATTTATTGTATTATAATTTAAAAAATAATAATTAAATTTTTTAATTCATCATTTCGAAATTATCTTATGATTAATTTTTCTTTATTTTGGCAAAAGATAATTTATCCAGTGAATACTGAAAATTACATAATTTTCTAAAATGAAATTTTATTTTAATAAATTTTTATTTTTAAAAGTTCTGTTACGTTTTGAAATTAATTTAATGTATCCATAGTATTATTTATTGATATTTAATTCAAAAAATATATTTTCAAACAAATTTATATTTTATTTGACAATTAGTCTATTGTTGGGGGTAAAACATGCATTTTTCTAAAAAAATGTTTTATTGTACATAATGTTTATAATTTGATATTAATGAAAATAATCACAAATGGGGAATAATTTAAATAAAACATACATATAATATATCAATAAATATAAATTTTGTTAATTTTTATAATTTTTATTAGTAATAGTGTTAATATGAAATTAAATTTTTAACAAATAAATATACTTATGGAAAACACACATTTCTTCACTTCTATGTGTTATTTTAATTCATCCCACTTGATGAATTTAAATCGTAATAATTTTTAATGTAATAGTAACTTGAAGGGGAAAATTAGATATTGGGATATTTTTAAATTTTTTAAAAAATTTATAGTGCTAAAAAACTGTTTTACTACATCATAGGTAATGTAATTAAACAGGTGAATTTTAAAATGCAAAATCTTGAAATACATAGAAAAATGCACCTTCAAATGTGTAATTATTTTTGTTATTGAACATAAACATTATTTATAACTATAATGATAATTTCAATTAATTTGAATTATTGCACATAAATTTAATATAAATTTAATATAAAATAATAATTATATAAACACTTAAAACCACGTCCCCATAATTAGCAAAAAACATCTCACCCAAAAAAATTCAGAAAAAGAAAGTAAGATAAGTAAATTAATACCCAAACCCCTTATACTCAATATTAAAAATTCCATGTGCTTTTGGTCTCTCCAAAATACAAATTCAATGGTATTTAATGAATCATTCCAAGAGGTGATATTCACGAGGTAATTTTCACAAACCACCCTATTTAATTTCATTCCATTTTCAACATTGTAATCACCTACATCATCAATAAAAGAGCAATAAATCCATTTTAATATATATAACATTATTTTTTTCTAATAAAACATGTTACATCCATCCCTTTTGTTATATCTAACAATTCAATGGAATGAAACCATTGTACTAATTTTGGAATTTAAATGTCTATATAGATAATAATTATTAGTATCTAATTTATGACATCATTAATGGTTATGAAAAAATTATTCACCTAAAATAATATTTTAACAGAAATATTATAGAACATTTAATTTTCAATAACATATATATATATATATATAATATTTAGTAAAATGAAATTCATTCATGATGTTCATAAAAAAACCCCCCAAGTTAGACTAATTATTTATTATAAACATTTTTATCCAATAAATATTCATTATTTAAAAATGTAACATGATATTGGGGACTATTAAAAATTCTGTATGTTCATGAATACCATTTTATATCAAATATATAGTTTTATTTCCATTGTCCATATAAATCCATAATTATAGAAAAATAAACAGACTATGAAACCATGAAATGGATACACACGAAACAATGATCATAATTAAATATTATTTATAAATAGGTTTTATTATGTTAATAAAAGGATATATATGGTATTATAAATATTAAAATATATCATTAATATATTAATTACATTTTTTAAAATATTATACATGATATTTTATCACGTTTGATGGATTTTAAACCACAGTTATGGGAAATCAAAAACCTGTTTCTATTCATTGGGAAGAATTATAAGCCATGATTATGTCATGCAATGAATAAGTGGTAAATTAATTATGAATATATTATAGTGTATTTACAATTGTATTTTTAGATTTATATTGGATACAAGAGGAAAAATCGTTTTTTTAATTATCACATGAATGATATGATAATTGTAAGTGATTTTCTCTAAAAACCATAGTTTAATGTTTCTTTATTTCCAAAATTATAACAGGTTTTTTAAATATATTTAATGAACATAATTTCATAATTTCATGTTTACATAATATTTTGAATATTATTTTATAATGATACATGGTTTCTGTCAATGAAATGTTTTCCCATTTTTCTTGTGTAAGTGGTCAGATTGAGTAATTTTGAATGTTGAATTTCTATTCTCATCAATGAGTGGTTTATGATGAAATATATAATGATTTACAATTATCTTATGGCTCCTAATAATTGTTTAATATGAAATTTAGATTCTTAAAATCCCAATTATGGGTGGTTCCTTGATAAATTTAGGTCACCTAGTAATTTTATTAAACAAGGATATGTCATTTTATCACAAACCAATCATTAATGGTTATGTTATAACCCAAGATGAATTGTGTACTCCAGAGTTGTATGTTGTCCATATTTATTACTACACTTTTAGGAGGGACATAAATTTTCATTTCAATATTTACTTACATATATCTTGAATGCTTACTTATTTGTTTTGAAAAAAAAAACTTATTTTCAGAAGGATATAAAATGATCATTATGAAAAGATGATTCCTTGTTTTGGTAAAAATTGTACGTGTTTATAAAATCCTATTATGGGTATTCACTGGACTAATAGTTTCTATTCATTTTGGTAACTTACTAATTCTTTCTCCTCATCCCATATTTTAAACTTTTTCAATAGAATTTAAGGTAGAATAGTAAAAAGGCTAAGATCACGGGGAAAATTGGGAATATTAATATATAAAATAAACAATGTTTTCCGTGATTTTATTGGTTGAGTAAATGGATAATGTGAAAAAGTGTCCATGCTAAATTTATGGGTTGACTATGATATATTTATTACTAACTTTATAAACACTAAACCAGAATGATTTTAGGTATTTAATAATTCAATTTATGGTTTTAAAATAACTATTATATGTAAGTCTAATGATGGGTCCTTACATTTCGTATTGACTGATGGATTATATAAAATTTAGTGTTAGGATAATGATAATATAATACCAAAAATAATTTATAATTTATGGTCATGTGGATATGATATAGAAGTTGATGATTACCATTTTCCTTTATCAATGATAAATATTTTTAGAATAGTTTTATGTGATGGAATCATAGAGGCTATAGTGGGAAGGCATCGAGAAACAAAATCCTTACAGATCAAAATGAAAATATGATTGGAATAAAAATATAATATAAGAATGATTGATATATCATTTTACAAATAATATAAATGGTGGTGGGATCAATTCAATTGATAATTCAGATCATCTTCAAATGATTTTTTCATCTGAGGAGCATTATATGAGGGAACATCTTTCTATATTTAGTAGAACATCAGATCCAATTATAGACGAAGGTTGGATCAATGATTAGTAAAATATATTTAATATCCTCAGATAATTATAATTCCAAAAGGATGTCTTTGGTATTTATAACATTGAAGGTAATTCTGATTGATGGTTGAATTTAGTTGTGAATGCTAGAGAAAAATTGGTTTTGGATATTACAGTATGGGATGATTTTAAAATTCTTTTTTTGGAAAATTATTTTTCAAATTTTTTTTAACTAAAAATGGAAAAAAAAAATTATAGGAACAGATATAGAAGGATTGTGATTCTGTAGATACATATGATGATAACATTACAAGAATATCCATGTACATAGAAAAAAACAATTGGACATTAATATTTTAGGTAAAAAAAATTTATATTATTTGAAAAAATTTATAAAAATATATTTTGATTCAAATTTGTTGGATATATATGAAAATCATGTTCATTGTGCTATAAAAGTTTATATGGAGTTTTCTAATTCATATGTTCCTCTTGATAATGAGAATAAGAAGCATTCATGTTTGCAATTATTAAGGAAGCAGTCATGAATGAATGTGTTGTAAGAATCACCTTGGGAAATGTCCCTAAAAATCTAGGAAACGAAGTTAATGTAAGGTTTATGGTTATATAGATTGTGACTATAGGTAAAATGACCATATAATAATGAAAAACTGACGGTAAGATTCTTAAATTGCAATGACTTATGATATTATGCAAATGTTTCTTCAATGTTAGTCACATAGGTTGGATCAACATGATTAGAAATCGAATTGTTTAGAAAAGGCATTTACTAATACTATATTTTTTAGTTTTTCAAATTAATTGGTGATAGTCATGTTACTTGCGTATTTAAATTATGCCAATAAGTTTTTTTTTGATTCATGATGTCCGCATTCCCTTAATTCAATTAACATGCATGAATACTGGTAAAATTTCATATTAAAATTGTTATAGATATTTTTATAAAAAAATCCATCTGTATGTATTAAAAAATGAGAATTATATGAATTTTCATATTGTTATAGTATAAATTGTTCCTAGTATAAATATTATTTAACTACCCATAATTTAATATGATATTGTTTTTGGTATTGGTTGGTTTTTTTGTGACATTCTAGGTATTTATAGAATAATAAATTTTCATATCAACTAATAATTATTAATAAGATATTAATTTTACTTTCAATAGGACACTTTTTCAAACAGCATACATGAAACACAATAATGGGTTTCTTCAAAATATAACGTTGCACACAACACTGAGTTATACGAAAAAACAATACATTATTATTATTATTATTTTAAATGATAGTTAATGCCTTTCCATTTTCTCGGTGGAATGAAGAGAACTAACTAAAATATTAATATGTATGTTTATTTAAGGTTTTCACATTTATCTAATAAATCTTTGAGGCTTAAAATTATAATGAATTCAATTTTAATCCATGAAAACTCCAATATTTTAAAAAGGATTTTTTAACAACTTTTAATAGAAGACTATATTTAAATATTGTTTTTTTACTTTTATATGTACTCATTAACACAATAACCTTCTTATATTGATGCAGGACATTAATATATACCTTTGGTAAAATTATGGTATTATTTTGTTGAAATATATATTATAATGAATAGTTAAAATTAATGTATTTAAATTAAAAAAATCTTTTTAATATAATTTATTTATATAGTTATATTTTAATTTTAACAGGTTTTAATGTGTAATTATATTATAATTTTTATCATTTAATCTAATACTTTTCTTTGACATAAATTCACATTTAAATAACAAATAAACATATATCAATGTTTTAATTGTTTTTATTTCTTAAAACCGACTTTATGGTTTTGACAATATAAATTAACTTTAAAATAATTATTCAAACTTCTATGCTTTGGATTTTCAGAATCGATAGTTATAATCCGATGTTCCAAATTATCTTAATAGTTACCTATTATTTTTGTACATTATAAGTATTATCTTCTGTCGTTATTTTTATTAAACATTTTTAAAGGGTATATTAGATAAATAAGTGTAAAAAATATGTGTATAAAGTAATATTATTATAACATAAATCTACCATAATACATGTAATAATCCTATTGTATGAGATATGTCCAGGTATTTAAATCCTTTTGTCGATTTAAGGACCCCGTGGAGGCACATGGCTTTAATAATGTAATGTTATAAAAATTAATTTAATGTAAATAGAAATGTAACATAAAAATATATCATTTTACTAAAACAATCTTAATATCGGGTAACATAACTGATATATATTAATACAAAAAGTAAATATATGATTAACAACACTTGTTATATCAGGGTATTTTATTTATAATTTTAAGACATTAAAAAAATATTTATGACACAATTATAATTCAATGAATACCTTATTAATGAAATATTCCAATAAAGTATATTATAAATATTAAAATAAATGTAATTTATCATTTTGAAGCTATATAATAATTTTTTGGATGATAATGACATGTTATACTTGTGTAAATTTTTTATTGTCAAATGAATCATGTGGTTGTTACTTTAACAAAAATCAATTTCTAAATAAGGTCAAAATTGACATAAATGTTTTTCTAAAACAAATTCTATTTTAATAAATGATATAATTGTCCAATAAATCCATTATACAGACAAATTTCATATATATTTTTAAAATTTTATTAATTAACCTCTTCTGATCCTCTTGGAATTGAATTGTAAGTATTGTAAACATATATTTTGACAATACAAGAAGACATGGTAAGAATTAATATTTTTAACTAAAGGTTAATGATAAAATATAAGGTAATTTTTCTGAAATAAACTTTTACAAAACCTATTTGTGGATATAATTTTTACCCTTAACCATCTTTCCACAAAATACATTATTTTTAAATATTATTATTCAAAAATGAATTTATAATAAAATAATATTTCAGGACATTCCTAAAGTGTTGCTCCTACCTTTTATTAAAGGCCCCCCAACTCTACCAACTAACACAAACCTCTCAACCCACTTGGATTTCCCAAATTATACTCAAATAATCTCCCAAATTCCCTCACATACAATATAATCCTTTACTTTTTCATAAGGAAATTCAATAAATCCTTTTGGATCTAAAACAAAATGGGTTACATGATTTAGAGTTAATCTGTTCTCTCAAGGTCCTATCATTTATCTATTTTCTCTAACCACATAACCTATCATTTTTCTATTATTTTATAACAACAACTGTATTATAAATATACTAAGATGTTTTTATGATTAATTTTATGCCTATAATTAAACACACCTCCATGTAGTTGATATAGAACATTCTATTTCTATGTACGAAGTACTACCGTTTCATGAAATGATGATTGTTCAATTTACTCCTACCACCTCTCATAGAGGCCATTATATAAGAAATGTATTTATATATGAGATAAATTATGTTTATTTTTTCTTTATATTTCATTAATTATTATATACAACATACCTTAATTCTTTCCATACTGTGTAAGTGCGGAAATTTTATTTTAGGAGGTGTGGACTACCGCTGCTCAAAGTGATATGACTCACTCATTCTCTAACAAGAATGTATATAGGTTGGAGTTACTAAAATTCTATATCATATATTACATATATATAATAATATAATTATAATATACCAATTTTTCAATAATTTTTCAATTTATAATACGGTAATGAAATGAGCATTGTGTTCATGCGTACGTAATGACTACCATCTTCATGAACAATGAATTTAATTTCCATTTCCCCAAATGTTATGGACTATTCAAAATTCATATATATTTGATTTATATGATATTTAAATAAAGAATAATATTATGTATACATTTTAATTAGGACAACATGGATAATTTGAATCAAAACAACTTAATTTTTTACTCAAGAAGCGAACATCAACAAAATGCAAGAAATGAACTGAAATAATTAACTAATTATGATGAAATGGTAATAAATGTCATAAAATTAATAATAATAATTAAAAAGTTTTTAAATAAAGTATAAATTATCATATGATTATTATTTATGATATTAAACAATATATGACACAAGTCAGACTCCAGGTAAGGGATTCCATTTCAGTCTCCTTTCATTGACGCATATTTTTATTTTTATTTACGTTCTTTTATTTGGTGAATAATCAACCCTTTTACCTTTTTATTTCATTAAATTGTATTCATAGTGAATATTTTTTTAACTAGTGATTTATTAAATGGAAAAATGACTTTTTATTTTTAACATATAGGTTGAAAATGACCTTTACACTACCTCGTTCATTATTCGATATCTGGCTACCTATAGAAGTTGTAATGTATTTAAAAATAAATGGAAATACCATATTTGTTTTTTGGTATTTTGGTATTTAATTTTCTTATAATTGATGTATTATATATATATATATATATATATATGTCATAAAATTAATTCTTCTGATTGCAGTGTGGAAATGTTATTTTTTATTAATGATTGTTCATGTGTTATGTTTATGTTATGATTCTTATGAATTTATTTTCACTACGGGTTGCTCAATAATAAATTGGGGCTGGGTGAGACTGTGATAGCTCTCTAATGCATTGGGTAACGTTAAAGAGGAAAATGTACTTGTTTCTTCATGGTGATTTAGGGAATATACTGTGATAGTTATTTTTAATGTAACTTTGAATGCTACTCCCTAGGTGGATGTGAAATCAAAAAGGTAAGCATGATATGGATTCCACTATTTACCATTATGGTTGATGTATTCTATGATGTTTACAAGATTCTTAAGAATTCATGTGTTTAAAAATATTCAAGGAATACTATTTTATTTCCTTATTTTATTCCCTACTGTGTTTTTATTCTTATCCCATGATTTTTTGAAATGTTTTCACAGGGTATAAGGATGAGTAAGATAAAGTTTGAAGTCAAGAAATGTTTTATAAAAAAATCATTTTTTTCTAAAGGGATTTATTTGGTGGAAAAAATGTATGTATATTTGATAGTATAATATATTATGATTATGAGATTATATGTATTAATAATGGCCTAATTATTTAAAAACTCAAAACATGAAAAGTTATATGATGTGATGTAATGTCAAATTATTGACTTATCTCAAGATTATGTAACGTTTTAAAGATGTGGACATAATCGTAGGAATCAAATGTATATTTATATTACTTTAAGGGTTATGATATTTTTAATATAATATCCACAAATTATTTTTACATTTTTTTAATTTTATATAGATTTTGGGGATTACCATGATTCTTCATCATGGATATGTCTGTTCAAAATGATTTTCCACAGAGGAAACAACGAAATTGTACTGGGACGACATACAGAGGAAAACAACCTTAGACATTACAAACCTGAGATATTTGGAATATGAATTGAATATTTTTTCAATGATAGAAGAGGTGACATATGTAATAAATTGAGGTGGTATCCATGCATGAGAGAATCTAAATCTGACACAGAGGAACATATCGGTTGTGGGGAATTTCATGAGGCAATGTGCTCTTTAAATCAGAAGATCTTCAAACCTTATGCTTGATGAAGAGTAGATTAAATCCATGGAAATTATTTTCGACGTCACGGGGTGTTCAATAAATCAAATGGTTAGACTTTAAGTTAACCATTTTGAATTTTATGTGGTCAATGTTGAAAAATATTAGGGATAATGAGGAGATTTTTTCTCTTGAATGTGAAGAAATCAATTTAATGTTTTTAAGAAATATGTTCCTATGGAAGTTCGGAATAGGATTGAAAAAAAAATCAAGGAATTGAGGCAAGAGGCTGACTCAGTGGACAATTATGATGAAAAATACACTCGACTATAAAGGTATAATAAAAATTCAATATGGGATCATGATAGTAATCTCAATCATTTTTACTCAGGATTAATTCCAATGTATCGATGGTTATTAGCATCTTGTGAGTTAAAAAGTTATGAAAAACTAGTTTGATGTGAAAATAAGGTAGATTTTTTAATAATATGATATTCTTTGATATACAACAGAATAAGAGCTCAAGGTTGAATATTAATGGGAATAACTCTTCAAATATTTCTGATTGTAAAAAATATGAGATTTCAGTCTGTGAAAATTGAGGTAAAAAGCTAACTGGGGAATGCCATTTGAATTATGGTAAGTGTATTTGATGTGATAAAATGTTACATAAGATACATAGTTTCATTGAAAATGATTAGGGTAGTGGTTAGAAAAAATCTGATTTATAATTATTGATTTTTTAAAGATCAATTAAATGGGTCTTTATGATATTGAGTGTCCAACGAAGAAATTAAATGATGGGAAGTATGAAGACTACAAGTATAAATGGATAGTGAAATCATTTGCAATGACTTCATCTGCTGTTGGGAAATCAAATGAAGCAGTATATATTACATTGAATATTTTTTCAGATTATGACAATGCGTGGTTTGATTCTGGGTCGACACATTATTTCATTTTTAAAAACATTTCTAGAAAATTGAGAATTAAATCTCACGAAATAAATCCAGAAATTTTCCTAAAACCACTTGGGGGAACTGTTGAGAAAAAATAAAATATATGAACCATCAAATCCTTTTCTATGGAAATAATCTAGTTAAAACCATACTATTTTGCCTCTAGTATAGTTTGATGTTATTTTGGTAATGTATTGGATTTATGTTAATCATGCTAAGATTGAATGCGGAGCTAAAGAGGATTCAATTTAGAATGAATTGTAGTTTTTTTATAATAATAAACCCTTACGATTGATTACTTATCAGGATACTAAGAAACTAGTAAAATATGGAAATCAATTTTTCCTTTCATATATTATAGATAAAAATAGAATTGTTTAGATTAATGATGTTCGATTTGAAAATGATTATCTTAATATTTTTCAAAATGAGATTTCTAGTATAATACCTGATAGTGAAGTTTTTTTACTATTTACATGGTTTATCATGCTATGTCATTTTCAAAAACCGTTATAAAATGTCTAAAATTGATCTTTTAGAGTTAAATAAGAAATTACAAGAGTTATTAGATAAATTTTTAATTCAACCTACCACATAATGATAGGGTTATCATGTACTGTTTTTTAAAAATTAAAATGGTTCAATGAGTTTTTTCATTTATTATAGAATGTTGAATAACATCATTGTTGAGAACAAGTATCCTTTGTATCATATCAATGATTTGTTTGATCAGCCACAAGGAGATCATTATTTTTCAAATATTTACTTGTGGTTAGTGTACCATCAATTAAAATTAATGTAAGCAGACATTCCGAAGATAGCGTTTAAAAATAGATATTGAAATTATGAATTTTTAGTTATGATTTTTGGTTAAACAAAGCACCCGTTGTATTCATGGATGTTAGGAATATAATATTTTTTGAGTTATTGGATAATATTTTGATTGTATATATTGATGTTATTTTGTTATATGCTAAAATTTAAGATGATCATCAATTCCAATTATGGGTGGTCGTTCAAAACATGAAATAAGAAAAAATGTATTTGAAATTCTGAATGTGTGAGTTTTGATTACGAACAAATTTATTGCTTTGTCACATTATTTCTAATTATGGAATAGTTGATGATCCTACTAAATACATGTTGTTGAATAATGGACAAGAATAAAAAATATTACCAAGATTCATTGTTTTTATGGTATAGTAGTTTTTTACTAGAGTTTTGTAGATCATTTTGCACTATTATCTTGTCCACTGACTATGTTAACATGAAAATGTATTTTGTTCTTTTTGTGAAAATAATATGATGAATGTTTCCCAGAATGGAAAAGATCAATGGTGAATGACCCATTTATCTCACTTCATTCCAGAAATGGTGGATATATTATCTATAGTAATTCACCATTGAAAGGTCATGTTTGTGTCCTAATGAAAAATGATTAGGCAATTTTTATGCTTCATGGTAGTTGAAAACTCATGTATTAAATTATCCCACTAATGATTTAGAAGAAACTTTAGTTTTTTTTATTTAAAAATTAGGAGGCATCATATGTATCGAAAAAAATGTGAAATATATAATATTTATAAATGTTTTAATTATGTATTTAACTATAATGAATTGAACATGAGACATTGAAGAAGGACAGAGTTAGTCAAGGATTATCATTTCAAGATTTATTACCATTATGGTAAAGTGAACAATGTGGTTGATGCTTTGTGATGGATGAGTAATGATACATTAACCAAGATAAATTTATAACATGACCCTTAAATTAATGATATGAACAATTTTAGCATGGAAGTAGTTGGTGTAAGAAAGTCCTCTGTTTTGTTTCAGGTTTTAGAGCAATCACCTCTAGAAGACAAAAAAAATAATTTGATGAATGAATATAGTGAGTTTCCAAAAAAGGTATAATTAGTTCCAAATGGAATGTTACCTGAATTCAAAATTGATAAATACTTTATTTTGAGGTTTTGAAAGATATTATATGTGCCTTGTGATTCGCAGTTAATGAATGATATGTTATCTAAAGCTCATTGTACCCCATTTTTAGTTTATCCTAGTAGTACAAAGATGTATAGTGATCTTCGAGAGTAAAACTATTATGGTGGAATGAAAAAATATATTGGTGACTTTACTATGAATATTTTGACATGTCAATAGGTTAATGTGGAGCAGCTGTTACCAAAATGGATACGTAAGCATTTTTCTTCTGCCAGTCTAGAAATAGAAAAATGTGTCCACGGTTTTTGTAACTGGATTACCAAATACTTCTTGAGGTAAAAATGAAATCTAAGTTATCTATTATTAATTAACTAAATATTATCATTTTCTTCTTATTCAAGGTAAACAGTGTTTAGAAAATCATTCTGAGTTGTAATGTAATGAATAAGTCAGGTTACATGGAATCCCCCTCTCTATTGTATCTGATCTTGATCCTAGATTCACATATAACATTTGGAAAGGACTTCAGAAGTCATTGGGTACTGAATAATGTTTTAGTACACCTTTTCATCTGTATTCATATGGCCAGATAGAATGAACAATTCATTCATTGTAAGATGTGCCACTTTATTGGTCAATGTATTATAAGGGATGTTGAGACTAACATATTTCTTTGATTTAGTTTTTGTATAATAATAGTTTTAATATAATTATATAGATGGAACGATTTGGGAAATTATATGAAATGTGGTCTCAAACTCAATATTTTTGTGATGAAGTAGGTGGAAGGAAGTTGATGGGACAATATTTTGTATAAATAATGTCTGAAAAAGTTTAGTGTATTTTCTAGAACATGATGATAGATCAAAGTAGAAAGAAAAGTTATGTGGATAACTGGTAGAAGGAATTTTCATTAAAAGTAGGTTATCATGCATTTCTCAAAATGTTCTCTTTAAAAATCCTTCATGTGTTTTGGTAAGAAGGTAAAGATGATTACATATTTCCTTAGACACTATGAAATACTGGAAATATAGGATCTGTTGCCTTTAGGGTATCGTTAACTTAATTTTAATCCTTAGTACACTATATTTTTCATGTTTCAATGTAGAGAAAGTATTTTTCAGATCCACGTCATGTTTGGTGTTCATAGGTAGTACTTTTGCAAGAGAATAATTCTAATGATGAACACAAAATACAGATTCTTGATCATAGAGATCATGAGTTGTGGAATAAGGTAATAATTCTCATAAAGATTTTTTTTAAAAGTATAGATTGTTCAAAAGGTAACATGGGAATTTAGAAATTCTATGAGGGATAAGTGCCCCCACTTATTGGATAAGTGAATAAAATTGCAAGGAAACAATTTCCAAAAGGGGTAAGGATGTTACATCCTTGGTATTTATAGAATATTTCATTTTCATATCTATTTATATTTATTAATATGATACTAATTTTATGTTAAGGATGGAACTATCTCAAATGGTGTACTAGACACACAATAATGGGCTTTTCACTGAAATCGTACATTGCACAGAATATTGAGTTATACCGAAAAATAATACAAAAACAATATTAATTTTATAAAGGCAGTTAATGCCTAGAAGTTGTATAGATTGAAATGAACATATCAAAAAAATATGTTTATATGTTTTTTATTTAATTATTTTTATATTTATGAAGTATATTTTAGCAGCATAAAATGAGAATGAATCCAATTTTAAGCATAATATACTGTAATATTTTTAAAAGATATTTTTATCGATTTTTTAAATGAAATACCATTTAAAATATAATTATTTTTACATATTTATGTTCTATTTGAAAAAATAAACTTCTTCTTTAAAGAGGGAAATCAAAATTTACATTGTATATAATTTTGATATATTTTAGACGAAATTCATATTTTAATGAATAGTGAAAAATGCCGCATTTTATTTCAAAACTACATTTTCATGTAATTTATAAATATAGTTATATTTCCCATTTAATTGGGTTTATAGTGTAATTGGATTAATTTTTTATCATTTAATAAAATTTTTTAAATTGAAATTAATTTCAAATTTAAATTGGACATAAACACATGTTAATCATTTGATAGTTTTATTTTTTTTTAAAATCATATTTCTAATTTTTACTAGGAGATGTAATTTGAAATTAATTATTGAAACTTTTTTGTATTGAATTTTTAAATGGATTCCTTGTTTTGAATCAAAAGGTACAGAATATCTATATAAATACCTTTTAATTTTGGACATTATGAATAGTAACTTTAGTAATTATTTTTATTAACCATGTTTAAAGTAGAAATCAAAAAATAAGGGTAAAAATTATATTTCAATAATATGACTCAACAATAACAAGTTTATTAATCAAATTTGATGAAATATGGAGACCATGGACATCCTTGGTTAAATTTATGGACTCCATTTAGCCACTTGGGTATGATGATGACATGTTGTATTAATTAGCTTAAAGTAAAGAGAAATTAAACATAAACATGTAGGTATTTACTATATTATTTTTAATATAGGGTTATATAACTGATATATTTTACTATAAATAGTAACTAGATATCTAAAAATGTACTACATAATTTTATTTTATTTGAAATTTTTAGACATTAAATAAATTCTTTAATATATCACACAATGATGATGCCACGATTACCATATTAACTAAATATTCGAACAAATGACATTATAAATATTAAAATAAAAGTAATATTAAAATTATGATTCCATCCAATAATTTTATGGATGGTTTTTATGTGTTATATTTTAGTTAACGTGGTTAGTTTTAATTAATAATCAAGTTACAATTTACGAAAAATCATTTTATAAATATTGTCTAATTTAAATAAATGATTTTTAAAAACAAATATTATATTAATAAATGATATTATACTAATAAATATCCATGATTCGGAAAACTGACTTATAAAATGTTAAAAATATCATTTATTAACCACTTGTGGTCTCTTTTCGTTATATAGTGACTATTGTAACGATATATTATGAAAATAAAAGAAGCCATTGTAAGAGGTAATGTTTTTAACTAAGGGTTAAATCTGTAAGACAATGTTAAATATTGTGACTTAAACATGTCTAAAACCTATTGTTTGAAAGTATTTCGACGCATAATAATATTACCCTCTAAATATATAAATTTTAATCTAATATAGT
This sequence comes from Viscum album, assembly GCA_963277665.1. NCBI lineage: Eukaryota > Viridiplantae > Streptophyta > Magnoliopsida > Santalales > Viscaceae > Viscum > Viscum album. The sequence goes on along the minus strand of OY728165.1, from coordinate 986,276,199 downwards.
TTGAAATTAAATTTATAATTGAATAAAATTTCAATACATTCCCACAATGCACCTCTTCCATCTTATAAAAGGCCACCGCTTCTACCAACCTGCTAACACCTCTCATGCTCTTAGACTCGTCAAAATCATTATCATATATGGTACCAATATACCTCCCTTTCTAATAGAATCATTATATTGGGTATAAGGAAATTAAATAAACCCTTTGGATCAAATCAAATTGAGGAATGTGATTTATTGGTAATGTCCTCTCTTATGGTCCATTCACTAATTTTCCTCCAGAATCCCCTTGAAATCTATTATTTAATTATTTCATAACAACATAAGTATCATATATATACTAGGATTTTTTTATACTATGTTTTATACCTACACATACATACACCTCTATCTAAGAATATTGATATATTGTTTTTGTGTACAGTGAATTGCTGCCTCATTAAATGATGATTATTCAACTTTTTCCAACCACATCTCATGGTGGCCATTATGGTGGAAATATGTTTTTATATGAAATATATTTTATTTATATACTCTCTATGGTTCCTTATTTTTTATTTACACAATACATTTATTTTTTTGATAAAATGTAAATACGATAACATAATTTATGTGTGGACTACTACCCCCTCAAAGTGTCTTAAATTGTTCATGCCATACATTGAATGTATTAATGATGGAGTTAATGAACATATGTAACATATATAACATAGATTCTATAATGGAATAATAATATAACTAATCATCATTTATTTTTCATTCCATTAATATGAAAAACATGTGAATGTAGAGTCATGTGTATGTACGCCCAACCGTCTCCATGAACGACACATTTAATTTCATGTATCCAAATTCATTGGACTATTCTAAATGCCTATATACTAGATATATATGATATTTTATTCATGAATATATTTCTGGAGATAATGGATGTACGACAACATGTATAATTTTCATCAGAAGAAATTAACTTTTTTATTAAGTACCGAACATCGACAAAACATGGGATATGAACTCAAATAATTAACTAATTTCAATAACAATGTAATAAGTAATATAAAACAAATAATACAATTTAAAAACGTTCTAAATCATGTATTTAATATCCTATTTATTATTCATGAAACCAAAGAACTTATGAGAGTGGTTAGACTCAATTTAAGGTACTTCATCTCAACCACCTATCATTGCGGTATATTATGATTGTTATACAACATCATTTTATACAGTGTAAAATCAACCCCCTTTTATTATAATATCATTCAAAATTTTTAAAAAGGAATAATTTTTTAAAAGAGTTTTAATAAATAAAATAGTAATTATTGTCTTTATCGTATCAGGAAACAATGATATTTCTATCTCCTCAAGCATTATTCGATAAATGGATTCCTATAAAAAAATGTAATGTTTTAAAAAAAATAAAACACCATATTCCATTCTGAGGTATGTTGTTGTTTACAATGGTTTTGACAATGTTTTTATTATATCAATATCTTACAATTATATTTAATATTGAAATGTGTAAATGTTATTTTTTTCATTATTCGTGTTCATGGTTAATGATTATTTTTGGATATTGCGAATTGATTATGTATACAGGTGGTTTCATGATAAACTGAAGGAGAGTGGGCAAGTGATAGCTCTCCAATTCATCAGGTAACATGAAGGAGGTAAACATTAAGGTTTCTCCTAAGAGATTTATGTCATATACTATGATGGGTATTTCAAATGGAACCATAATGGTTACTCCCTATGGGGTTATGAAGGATACAACGTTTGTATGATATGGGTGCCACTAGTAACATTTATTATTTATGAATTCTATGATGTTTTCATGATTATTATGATTTCATGGATTTTTATATATTCACATAATACTATTTTTTCCTTATTTTATTTCATTATGAGTTTCTATGACGATCCAAAGATTAATTTTGAAATGTTACATAGGGTATGGGGATGAGTAAGATAAATAATGAAATCAAGAAGATTTTTAAAAAAACATTCTTGTTTTTAAACGGTTTTTCATTGGTAGGAAAAATGGATACTGTTTAGATAGTATCAAATTGTATGATAATGGGATGATATTTACTGAAAATTCCCTATTTCATTAAAACTATAAACCTGAAAATATCATAGATGTGAATTAAAGTTAAATTATTGACATATCTCATTATTATTTAATGTTTTAAGGCTAGGGACTTATAATAATATCCCAATAAGTATAATAATAATTATTTATATATGTATATAGAAATTAATTAACACCAGACATTAAAAATTGAAATTATTCAAAATAATGATGTTACAATATTGAATGAATAAATGGTTGTTCTTCCAGATTAATTTTGTGGAATTATTTATAATTGGGAGGTTGAGTTAACTGTTTAATTAGTCTCGGATTTTCAACTTACATCAAAACCCCCATATTAAATGGAACATGAGGATATATTGGAACTGAAAAAAAACAGAAAATATTTTCTTGATAAATGTTTTATTAAAACTAAAACATCACCATGGTGTGTAACAATGTTTTTCAAAGTAATCATAGATCCAAATAAAATATATTTTATTATTGAACATTTAATTACAACACTATTAATAACACGTACCATTTTACATATATCGATGATTTGTTTGATTATTATATTAGACCATATTAAATTTAAAAGTTTTATTAATATGTTAGTTTACAATCAGCTGAAAATAATGGAGTTATATATTACAAATACATCATTTTGAAATATATATGGACAATATTTTAATTTAGTTATTACCGTTGGGTTTTAAAATTCCTCTTCAATATTTATGTTCATTATGAATATAGTCTTCCCTGAATATTTGGTTTTGTTTTGTTTGGTTTCTCTGTTGGTGATATTTTGGTTTAATAAAATTATATGTGGATCATGCTGAACTTATATGGATTGTTTGGAATCCTATAGAAAGATATGTTACATGTAAAATTTATAAAGATATATCTTCAGTTTCAATAGATTTAATTTATTTTGAACTTAATTATTTAATAAGGAATTATTTTTGATCCTTCCAAAACAAAAGTTGTAAATGAAAGGACAAGAACCAGTTTTTTTACTAAATTAAATGCTTACTAGTATTGAAAGGAAACTATCGACAATTTATTTTTAAAATGTCATGGTTTTTTATACAACAAACGATGTTAACATGAATATGATTTAACCATTTGATGAAAAAAGAATGTGATGACTATTTTAATGAACAAAAAAATAAGATAAGTAAATGCTTTATTTTTTTCCCTACCATAGTGAAATTGGAATTATATTATAAAAAATAATTCCTCATTGAAAGGGACATGTTTACACTATGATTCATAATGATCTATTATGTTTTTATCATTCGTGATAATTAAAAATTCAGAAGAAAAGTTATGCCCCAAATAATTTGGATTTAGTTATTTTGGTTTTGGAATTAATTTTTTCTAGGATCATTCAAATTATTCATAGTTGAAATATATACTCATAATAAATGTTTAATGTATATAATTACATATAAATAGGTGAACATGAGGTCAATAGGATGTCTTTAATTGATTACTGTTAATTATTCCTTGATAAATATCGGTCTTGGAATAGTTAAGAAATGTGGGAGATGCCTTGATATTAAAACAACATGATTCGTTAACTATGTTATATATTGAATCTGTCCATTTTGTTATTGACTTGATGAATTTTTTCATAGATATTGTGGATTCATAGAATTGTTTTGTTTTTTAGGTGTCCGTGAAATAATATGTATCATATAGAATTACCCAAGGTAACATAGAAGTCCGTCAGATACCAAAGAGTTTGATTTTGTTAAAATGTGTATTAATACTAAATTTAGTGTTCATAAATAATGTGTATTCATATTTTATATGATATTATATATTCTCAGAAATTCATAGTTGAAGATTTACTTGTTAAATAAAGTTAATAGTTCCCTATTTTTCATTCATCCAGTTAGCACTAAGATATATAGATAACTTCGAGATTATTACTGGACTGCTAGAATGAATTGAGATATTTCAAAATTTACAATGGGATGTTTATGTTAAAATATATATATATTGAATGAAAATTATCGAATTGGGTGGTTTAACTTATAAATGTACTAGAGTGGAAAGTGAAAATTATTTCCATGGATTTCATGTTTGGACTACTAATGTATTTTCAAGGTAATAATGTAAAAAGATTAATTATAGATTGAATAACTATATCTAAAAAATTTCATCCAATTCGAGTTAATTTATCATCATATCACCATTATTGACTATATATTAATGTTATTATAATGTTACATGGAGTTACTTCATCGATTATATCTAAATTTGATCCCAATATTAGTATAAATCTTTTAAAAGTCATATTGAATTAATTGGTGACCAAATTAAATTCCAGATCAACCATTATTCCTCATTCAGATGCATAGTTTTAATGATCAATTGTTATAATGGAAGATATTCATTTTTCTTGTTCAATGAACTACCAAGGATATAGGGACCAACAACATTCATTAGTTGTGTGTTAACAAACTAATATCTTCATTCTAGTATATTCGGGTAACCTTTTATGTAATTTTTTGGAAGGCGGTGTCGAGCTCCAGTATTTTCATATGAAGTATAAGGAAAAAATTAGTTGACAAGAACATGTAGGGTAAATAGATGTTAATATAAAAATGATTCAACAAAAAATGAGGATATCATGGAGAAGGATGAAATGTTTTGTAGATAAGAGAAGCGAAGAACATTCAAAGGAGAGAAATGATTGTGTATTTCTTAAAATAACTCCATAAAAATGTATTATGAATTTTTTTATAATATAATGTTAAGTACATAAATCATAGAACAATATGAAATATTCGAGAATATTGGATCAGCTTCATACTGAGTTGAATTGCCTCTGAGTTTATCTCAATAATATAACATTTTTAATGTTTCAATGTTATTAATGAATTTTCTTGATTAATTTCATGTTTTAATACATGATGAATTTTAGATGGAAGATAACCTCTCATATGAGGAACATACTATTAAGATTCATGAACATAAAAAGAAATTATTTAGAAATAATGTAATTCATCAAGTTATGGGTTTTTAGAGAGACCATATGGTTGATCAAAACCCATTGGAATATGAAAACTCTATTAGGGAAATGTTACCAACTTCTTTAGTAAATGAATAAAATCCTGAGATAATAATCTCTTAATGGTGGGAGAATGTCACAACCCATGTTCCAGGAGAATAATATTTTTCACATTGATTATTACTCATGAATTAAATAGTAAAATTCATTATAATTATGTTAATTAAGAAATATTATAATTTTTTATAATTTGAATGATAATATTTTTATTTTTTAATTATTTAATATTATTTTAAAAAATAAATTCAATTTTTTACTCCCGATATCAAAATTATATTTGGATGAATATTTGATAATTTTTTTATAAGATAATTTTCTTAACAATAGTAGAATATAATAATATTTTTATAAATTTCAATTCATTTCAATAAATTAATTAAATTAAGATTATAATTTTGTTTTTAAATTATTTCATTTTATATATTTTGGATTTAGTTCTATTTTAAACACTTAAATAATATTCAATAATATTTATTTTATCTTTTTTTTATCAATTTATTTTTGGGATTAAAAAAATATTTTCCTCATTAGTATTTTAAAGAACATAATAATTATTTACAATAATTAATTAAAATAATATGTAATTGGGAATTTTTTAGGTGAAATTAATCATATTATATATCATTATATATTAATTTATTTTTTAAAAATAAATATGATTATTATTCTTGGATTTAAAATAATATCATCTATTTCATAAAGAATATGATTCTTGAAAACCTAATTTGTCATCGTGTCAGTGGGTTTTATTATCCTATTATGTAAATTGAATTTCGTAAAATGGATTCCATATATGCAACGATATGATATACATTAGAGAGAAGGGACCTTTTCATAGTTAGGCATAAAGAATATACCATGGTAAAAATGATTTATAAGAGTATAGGAAAAATTATAAAACATGTTAAAGTAAAAATGATAAAATCATAAAATAACTAAAAAATAAATCATTAAATGGGAGGTTATTGAGTTTATAAATCATAAAAATCCATTATAATATTAATTATCCATATAATTCATAGATATTAATTCCAACAAATGTTGTTGGATTTAATTATAAAATAATACTTATTTATTCACTTAAATCCACCCCTCCTCAAGTATAAATTCTACTCATGACCACCCATTTGTCCACAATAACCAGTAATTTTTTTAATGTATATAAAACCCTATATTACCTGTACTCTTCATGTCAATGATCATCTATTCTCAACATATTGCTAATTCCATGGTCATTAAGGGATCCTTTATATAGGTGACATTCAAATGAATATTTCTCAAATCACCTCCCTTAATTTAATTACATTTTCTACCTTCTCTTCACCTCCTTCATCTATATTGTAATAATTACTAAAATATCATGTATATAATGAAATTTTATGTGAAAATGGAATATATTATATTTCTCATTTTTATTATATCCTCTTATTTAGTGAAATGAATCCACAGTCCAACTTACAGATTTTAAATATGTCTTGGGATAATGATTATTTGTTTTCCATTAAAACCATCATGTATAGTAATAATATTATAATACAAGTTAAATAAGATTGTAACAGGATTATTATAAATATTTTAATTTATGTTAAAAAATATCTACACAAAATATTAAAAATAAAAATATTTTTATTTGGTCGGAATGAAAATACCAAATCCAACTACACATTTATCATTATCATTTTCTCTAATGATTAATCCTCATGTATGAAAAAAAAATTATATATCAAATGAATTAAACATATAGATGTTCATTAATACCTTTTCATTTCATTTCTGTTTTTATATTGAAATTTTATATAAAACTCTATAATTATCGAAAATAAATCAACCATGAAACCTTGATGATATCTCACCGAAATTATTGAAATTAATGAATTTTTATTAATGTAATGGCTGTAAGATGTTATAAAAATTTCCTATAATGTATTATAATTAGTAATATAGATATATAATTAATTAATAACAGTATTTAATGTATTATTTATGATTTTTCTAAAGCTTGAAGGAACTAGAACATTGGGTAATGGAATTCATAACTAAATTTTTATTCTTTAGGTTAAACATATACACCATGATTATGTTATCTAGGATTAATTTAGAAAATAATTTTTTATATATTATATTCTATTTAAACATAACATAATTTTACTTATATTTAATACACAAAATCAAATAAATTGATTAAAAATAACTTCAATAATACGATATTTATGATGAAATCTCCACTAATAAACATTGTTTCATTATTTTTTAAATTAAAAAATGATTTTTACAAATATATAATATAATTGAATTTCCTAATTTCATGTCACCATAATATTTTGAAGACAACATTATATTTTTATGTAGTTACCGTCAAATGAATTCTATTCAATTATACATGTTTAATTTTTCAAAATGAGTATGTTCAAAAAAGAGATGGTTTATTTTCATCATATAGTGTTTTATAATGTAATCATCCTTGATTTATGTTTATTTTACAGTTATTGGGTATCGTTCATAATGATATTTGGTTACTTTATATACCATTAAAGGGTGATTACATGATAAAATAAGTTTGGGTGGTTATGTTATAAACTAGGGATGTGTGTCACCATGATAAACCAAGAATTTTTCATTACATTATAACCTATAACACATTTGGTAATCTACATTTGGAGGGTTATCTTATTGGTTACTCAATTTGTAATATTAATATTCAAAATGATATCCCATTTAAAATAATTATATATTATTTGACGTATTATGAGTTTTCATGAAAATATCATGATTTTTATATAGTATGATCGTGATTTATTTGAAAAGATGATGAAATTTTCTTGGTAAAATGCATATTTATAGGAAAATGGATTTAGGGGATTTCACTGGACTATCATTTTTTTTCTTTTTTTCCATTATTTATAATTTTACATCATCCAATATTATAAACAATTTTTATAGTATTTGTGGGAGAATATTGATAAAGATGATACCTAAGTGAAAAATCTATAGATTGATCATCAAAAGAAACTGTGATTTATTTATAAAAATTCATGGATGAAAATTAGATATTGGGAATATGGTTCCACTTATAATTTATGGGTTTATTATATAATATTTTGACCAAATTCTATTAAACTATAAATTAAAAATATTCTAATAAGATCTATAATGTGAATTTAAGTTTTAAGATAACTGTAATATTTAACTTATTATGTTGACTCCTTATAACCATGGTCAAATGAATAAATCTGATGTCCTTCATTCTGAAATACAAAATCATGAGATGTAATAATTTCATCAGTATATATATTGGGTGTTTTAGTATTCTTATAATTTTCCATGTCATATTAACTATATATTTACCTAATACTACACTATAATTTAATCATAGAATCAAGAACAATATTTCAATAATATCATATAATAAATATATAGATCCATTTTCTTGTTTTTTAATTAGCATAACAGGTTTTTATTTTGGTAGTTTGAACACCATGAAAATTAATTATAAAAACTCATCAAATTTTATGAATATGAATTAGCATAAATAACATAATAGTTGTAATATATTATTATTAATACAATAATTTTATATGAATACATATCAATAAGGGTAGTATAAAATTTAATGATCAATATAAAATTGGTCATTATTGTTGGTATGTTACAGAAAACCTATTCAACGTGGATTCCATCCATACAACCCAAAACCATTCCTTCCATCAAATGAAAATGGGAATATATAAACCAATATAAATCATTATATTACATTTAATAATTGTTTATTAATGATCATATTATCATTGAACAATCATAAAAATCTCGATTTCAAAAAAATTATGAAACAATCAACACTACTAACATTGAATGAAATAAATTACTCATAAATAAATAAAAAATTTATAAAAAATTAGAATAATGGATGATAAAAAATGATATATTTTATTTCAGTTTAAAAAAGTGAGTAATATGGTTTGTTATTATATATATTGTTAAAGTGAATTTATATAATCCATGATTACAGGTATGGATTTTTCTAATCAAAACCCATTTTTTTATTTTGGTTTATATGGGGTATTTACAGTACCTTTCAAATAAATATTAATAATTATAATCTTAATCATGGTAATTAAAATTCTATATCATGTTTTCACATTTAATTGGTCTTGAATCGATGTATGAAATATATAAAAAGTATTTTATAAATAAAATTTATATTATTTGAGTCATAATGATTTTTCATTACCACCATTATTATATGTTTGATTTCTTCCTATTTTTTAATAAAATTTTATTTCGATGTCAATTTATTATTACTAAAAAAATTTCATATATAAAACATTATGATGAATTTGTTAATAAATATATTTAGAGGGGTATCTTTTGACTCAATTTCATTGTTATTGAATAAATGGTTTATCTATTGACCATATTTATTCAAACCGAAATAGTTTTGTTTTCCAATTTCAAAAAAAAGAATGTATTATCCCATGTGTTCATAATATTTATCTTAATATCATTTCCAATTGAAATTTGTAATATTTTAATGATGTGTTTTTCAATAATGGTATTTTAAATATTAATAATAAGTTTAACTTCATATTCAATTATTTTATCATCTATTCCACAGTTTTTGAATTATAAATTAATTATTTTCATGGTTTATCATTATGATTTCATTCTATAAATTTATTTAAAATATCATATTATAAAATTTGTAAATAGCATTTGAATATGAATAGTGTGTGTATCAATTTATGGTAATGATGGAATTTATTATCAATAATTTTTGAATGTTTTTCCCTCAAATTTTCTTTGAAAACATGAAAATAATATATCCATTATAGTATAATTTCATGTATTGATCTTAATTTGACTGTATAGATTATACCTAACCATTTTTATAAGGGTTATGTTCTCATTAATTCTTTATTAATCTCTTTATTTTTTTCATCTCCACAATTTTTAATTTATTTTTTAATATATATTACATAAATAATGTCTACATTATTATTTCTTGAATGTTCATATTCATATAACCATTACTATTTATAGTGTTATTTTATAGTATTATTTTCGTGATATCTATTGTTTTTCTGATGAATGTATGGGAAATAGTTATTGATGCGTGGGGCCAAAAATAATAGAGCAACTTAATAAATTATTTGGTCCCATTAGAAAAATTACTTTTTCATTTAGAATAAACCATGCCCATTAATGTTTGATATTATTGGATGAGTCTTTTACCATATGTTAACAATGTCAAAAAAAATTGTTACCTCAAAATGAGGTTGGTTATTATTTTCAATTTGATTAATTATATTTCTTTTTCCATATAACATGATCATGTTAATAGTAATATGAAATATTTTTTTTATAGTATATTATTCATTACTACTTTAGTCCTTGATATCATCTATTTTACACAAACCCATACTAAGAATTTATACCCACCAATCCTATAATTCTGTTATTGTAGGATTATGAATAAGTGTATTTGGAATGAATCACTTAAATGTGTGTCTATTTTATATAATTTTGTGGGAGGCCCTAATGATAGATTGATAAATAATAATCATATTGTTTAGTGGGAATAATAACCATTATATGTAAATGATATATATTTATTATGATAATGGTTTTTCAAAGATATAATAAATTAAAAAAATAATTGGAATTGTGTTCTTAAGTGACTGAATATATTAAATTGATATTTTTTGTTTTTATAAGGTTATATTTTTTCCACCTTAGTATATTTAAAAGATAATATGGAAAAGAATAAATTTATTTATACTAGATCTATGATTATGGATCTAGGGTGTCATAGTATATTTGAATGACATAATATTTATCCTTACAATTGTATCAAAATTAATAGATTACACATTACTCATTAATGGAAAGTCCAATTATCCATCCTTAATGAATTAACATTTTTCCATCGATATAATGTTACTTATTGAAATAAAAGAAGACTCATTTAAACAGATAATAATAAATATGCGGTGATGGGAAGTGTTCTTTTAGAGGATAAAAATGTTTTTAAATTAATTGTATCAAATTATATGATGTTTATAAATCATAAAACAAAAAATATTGTCAATATATCAAATTATTTTAAATGAATTGATTTTTTTTGGAAGGTCATATTATCCCAATGATTTGTTTATGACATGTTATGTAACTTGATAATAATGTTTTATTCATGGAATAAGTTTTTTTATGGTGAAATATATAAAACACGGAAAAATTTAATTATTTATTTCTTATTACCATATTAATATTCTAATAATTTGTAATTATTTAATTTTTATACCGATTATGTAGGTCTGATAGACGTTAAATGATACGTTCATAGATTTGTATCTTATTTTATAGTATTTTTGTTGGTGAACATGAAACCAAATTTAAGATCACCTATCATTACAGAACCTAAATATATGACATCTAAAAAAGGTATCGACCTAATTTTATGGATGGATAATTATTTGTATTCCAATAGTGAATGGGTATTTTCCTCTATTTCCTTTAAACGTGATAACTTATGTTATATTAACATTAGATAAAATGAAGTGATAAATTTTATAATAATTTTCATCATGGTAATTAATCACTACATTAAAGAGATAATGGATCATTGTTTGGTTAAATTTGAATAAAATTGAAAAAATCGTCTTGTCAATATCATAACTATTAAATTATAAAATGGACTAAAAATTATGAGTTTAATATTTAAGTTACAATATCACCTTTCAAATATTGGTTTATAGAAAATTTTCGAAGACCCTAATTTTTAATGACTATGTTGAAAAAATATAATTTCTTTTTCATTCCATTACATTATCGAATGATGATGTATCACATCTAAAAATTATGATTTTTGTTTCAAATAAATGGAGTCTCAAGATAAAATTTATTCTAACAAAAAATTAGGTCAAATAAATAAAATAGTTTACTTTTTTTATAATTAGAAAAGAAACGAATGAGAATTCATTTTGATTACATAAAAATGAAACAACACAATGTATATCATCAAGTAGAGAAACATCATGGTTTAGATAATGGAAATTATTTTCCACAAGGTGAAATATTACATGATGAGATTAATTATTAGAAAATAGGTACTATGTGTTAGATTTTAACATGTTGATTTGATAAGAAACCAATTTAGGAAAATAAAATTACATAGGGTTCCAAAAATATAGATGGTGTTAATTATAATTACTGTGAAATTGATGAATCTATTTTTCATGACAAATATTGATATATTTTTTCTTAAATTGAGTGTGAATAATAATAGATTACGAATGATTTTTTAAAAAAAATACAATTATAGGATCCAAATTTTTCTTGATATTTTACATAGATTTTGTGTTTTTTTATTATATTAACAGTGCTCAATGTGTTCGTAAAAATTAGAGAGTACAAATTTCACATAAAAATACCAAAATATATTTTCGGTAGTTTTTTTATTTTTATAGACACAAAACCGTAAAATGGAATATTTAGACAATGATAATTAGTAGAATAAAAATTTATGGGTTATTTAAAAATTTAGAAATTATTTCAAAGAAACGAAATTCACATTTTGGTTAGGATTTCATCAGGTTTTATTATAATGTGTAATGAAAACCATACTTATTTTGAGTTTTCATTATATGATAGTAGTTAAATTGTTTAACATTAAACCATCTATGTAAATAATATAATTTATTATTTCATATGATGAATAATCATTTTTTAAATATCATAGTGAGATTGTATGATGATAAAAACATATATTGTTAATAATGTGATTTTGAAACTAGACAAAAAATAATAATATATTTTATACTAAACCAGGGTTCATCATTGATTCATGTAAATTACTAGATACTATGATTAATTCCCCATTTATATTGGATGAAATGATGTATAGGATGGTTCCATGGTAGTTTTTTTTCACTCAACCATATATCATAAAAGGTAGTTCACATAGACATGGTTCTATAGTGGAATGTTTCATCTAGAAGAGATACTATAATGTTTCTTATAATTCAATATCATAAATATTTATGTGGAATTAAATATTTGACACTTGTATTAATTTAAAAATACAAAAAATGAACTTAAAATAAAAATGTCATGATTTTCTTATATTGGTTTTTAGAGTGAATGTTTGAAACCAAAACAATATCATGGTGTAGTAAAATATTCAATACCATAGTAAATCCTTGTATAAAAATCAATTTTATTAAATCTCAAAAAATTGAATTTCTTAAATTTAATTTCGGTATTTAAATCTATTATTGGAGAACTATTTAGAACATTTTTACCTATCAAAATTATAGTATTGATTAAACAATATTGGGAAGAGAAAAAAATTCACAATTTATAGAGGACATCATTCCATGAAAAATGGTGGTAAAATGAATAGGATTTTCTTCTAAAAAATATCATAAGAAAATTTGATATATTAGAAAGTTAGAATTAGAATTATATAAGGAATAATAAAAAAATATTGATATAAGAAAATAATAAATATATATATAATTACTAAATATAAATATATATTATATTTATTTATTTTTATATGGGGTATCATTTTATAAATAGGTTTTATTGTATTTCATAGAATTTGAAATATATTAGTGAGAATTATAATTTAGTTATGTTGAAATCCTAGAAATGTAGTATATATTCTTAATAAATTTATCAAAAATGATATTAAGTGAATTTGGAATAACAAAACATCATCATTTTACCGTCCTTGGACACACCCTTTTACATGGAAATAATGAATATTTCATGTCTCAAATTTTATGATGATTTCAAATATAGAGAAGTTGAGATAAGTGATACTATTAAATAATGAATATGATAGTTATAAAGGATTGTATTAATACTCAGGTATCCCAATTTAACATCCCTCTAATGGTTTATTTCCTTATGGTTCTAAATATTATTCAATAATATATTTAATAAATTCATGTATTTCACTTTTGAAACCTAAGGCCACGATACAATAATATTTCAAAATGTTGGCATGAGGATGAAAATTATATGTATTTTATCATTTTGGAAACATAGAGGACATTTAGTGTTCCCCCAGAATTCTACATGGTGCCACAATGTGGGACCTATGAACTAAATTTCACCTTCAGTTGGAATATATGTGAATTAAGGCATGTTATGCCACTACACTATAGAGCACATTCAAAAAAATCCACAAAGACCTAGGTAATAAATCTTATACACATCAAAGTAATTGATCCATGAGTTATGGATTCCTCACTCTACTATATTATGTCAAAAAATATCCTCTATTTTCATCCTTCATTCATTGATCTCCACCTAGGTTATTATAATATTTTTCATCCCCCAAACACTTTTGTCATGCTATAAAGGTAATTTTGTTTTTGAATTGAAAACTATTGTAATATTGACACGTTAAACCACCACTATGTATATATTTTTAATTATTCATAAATTACAGTAATTTTAAATTTTATATCAATTTTATGTATCCCAAACAATAATTTGATCCTCCCCTCGAATTCGACATTCAGAAGTTATAGTTTAACACAACATTTCACCTGCCACATTCATATTCCCCATTAATTAAATATATATATATCAAAGTGAAATAAAATTATTTGTAATCACCCTCCATTTTTATATCACATACTATATATAATGACTAACCATATCTATAATTTGAAAAATATAGTGATAATCGGTGTTCCAACCATGTGTTTAGTCGGTGAAAAAGATAATTTTAGGGATATATAAAAAATGGGGTATCATGAAATATAAATTACGTGGAGGTCTAATGGGTGATAAAATAACATCATATATTAAAAAAATTCAAGTGAATATGTATATTAAAATGTATACTATAACTATATATTAATTATTAATTTTTCAAAACTATATAATATGAAATTCATAAGTGATTAATATTTAACATGACTACTCAAATTTGTTGGACTCATTGATATTATCTAGTTTCCATCATAATCCCTCACAAATAACAACTAATCAATTTTTTCCAAAAAATAACATTTTAATTCAACTTATATGTTCAGTGGATATTTATTTTACACATAAAATTTCCCAATTATGGGCCTTGAACCCTTTAATAACTAATATCACCTCTAACCAATAAATAGTTCCCTGAGAAATAATATTCGTAAATCATTAAGAATACATTTCCTGACGAATGATGTATTGACTAAAATAATAATAAAATTTGAATCATTTATTTTATTCATTTTATATATCTCAATGTAAAATATGTATATGGAATTTAAAAAATATAATAAAATAAAATTCCCATGATAAAAAATTTAGATAAAAATTATATCAAAATATAAAAAATATATTGGTTGATTTCTTTATTCCAAAATCATATATAATATTTGTAATGAAACAGACCAACTCAGTTCATTCCTTTGTGAAAAATAGTGTTTTTGGAAATCTAGGGAGTCATGGTGACACGTTTTACAAGATTAAATAAATCCAATTATTTTCAAGGTGGTTTAGGATTGTTAGGTCACATTAGTAGGTGTTGACTGTAGTTAGTACCCGTAGATCATGTCGGTAGGTCACATCAGAAGGTGACACCAGTAGGTGGTATTAGTAGCTCACGTCAGTTGTTGTTGTATATAGCTCAGTGTCAGTGGGTCAGGTTTGGGGGCTATGTATCAGTAATTCGAGAAATGGTAGGTCGAGCATATGTTGGAAGGGCATCTGCAGGTTGTAAATCATTAGTTCTGGCGTCGGTGCCCCACATTATGGAGGTATGTGTTCGTGTTTCATGTTGGTGATCCTCCGTTGGAATGTCATGTTATTGAATCAGTGTTGTTGAATTTATTTTAGGGACTCGCATCGATGAGTCCATGTCAGTGACTCATGTCGGTGAATCTCCCATCAGTTACTCATTCACAATATATTCTGATTTTGAAGGATTCTCTTCATACATTTTATTTGTTGTAAATCAATTTTATAACATTTCATTATCATTTATGAAAGAATTACAAATGATCTTAATGATGTCATTAATATCCTAATGCTCTTGGGACATAGAAATAGTCAACCCATTTATTTTTTATCATGAATTGAATTGTCTGTTCTTTCAATCCATCTGAATTTTTTTTATATTGGTTTTGGCTATTCTAGACTGCGATCTTCTCTTCCTTGTGTATATTAATTTTTCATTGGGTATGACCATTGACATTCTTCCCCGTGGAGTTTTCTATTCTGTTAGGGACATCATATTATTTTTCCCTTAGAATCTCCTACATCATGTGTGACCCTCTGTTTTTGCGTAAGTAATAGATTCTGATCATCTATTTTTTGAGGAAAGGATTCCTTAGTGGTTCATTACGCATATATCATGTGGGTTGGGTAATCTATTGTGTTATTGTGTTTAAGGTATAATACTATCATTAAAAAGATAGTATAATCAACTATAAAGATAATCATATTTTTTAGGATAATAGGTTGTGTTGCCTTAGTTATAAATAAGGTACAACGGAGATGATGATGATGTTTTTGTTGTTCTATATGTTATCTCTGATCCATGTAATGAACTGTGTTTGTCTTATGTCTTATAAAAAACATGGAAACTGGTGGTATCTTTTTTCGCACCACACTCATTAATACATGTTTTTATTCCTCTATTAAATGGTTGTGAACATGAAAAATTGATTAATCACTTATATACTATTAATTAAATTGATTTTCCATGATCAATAGTGTTCTGTGATAAACCCTGATATATCAAAGTTGAATTTAAGAAAGATCATGCGAATCCAAAAACATTTTTCTTATTTTTTTGGCTATGTTCTATGTTTTGATCTTTTCATTCTTGTGTGGGTTGTGTGGTGTCGCGATTGAATTTGTGACTCTGGGTACAAGTGTTGGAAAGGGTTTGGTTTATGTGTGTGATGTGGAATGTTTGTTCAGTAGAGATATGGTTTATGTAGAGTGGGAGTGTAGGTGTGTTTATGAGGTGATACCAGTTGTGTAATGGAATTTCATTTAGAGTGTTTGATTGATTTAGGAATTAGTGAACTATTTGAAATGTGGGACTACATATATGTTGTGTAACGATTTTTGGGAATGTTCTGTTAGTCTTGTGGTACTGAACGTAGTTGAATTTTTTTTACGATGTGGTTTTTTTCATGTTGTGCGGTTTTAAGAACCTGAGTTTTTAGAATGGGTCAAAATCCTAACCTTTTTTTACTTTTTGATGTGTTTCTGAGAAACACTGAAAAAATATGGATGTTCTCGAAATATGCTGACTACACGTCATGTACTATAAAGTACACACGGTGTATGAGCTAAGCGAGTACCTTCTGTTTGCTAGCTAGCTAAATGTCGTCTGATTATTGTATATAAATTTCCTACTACAAGGCATATAGTGTTGGTTGACATGTTGTGTACCCTCCTTCGGCGTACCGATTGAGTTCAAGTTGTGTGTCTAACCATGTGGCACATCCAAGCCGTGTAGCTTCCTCCACTTAAGATGGGGTACCGAAAAGGCCACTACATAGTGCGTAGTCATGAAATAAACGTCGTGTGCTATTTTATTCACTTAAATGAATTAATGTCGCATCTTATTTTAGAAAACACATAATTTTTCCCCAACATCTGAATCAGTCCATTCTGAAGATCTGAAAAACATACAAAGCCCTAGATTCCGCATCTGGCATCCGTTCTTCAATCTGTCAGTGGCTACGGGATTGCAATATTGAGGGTAAACCCCCACATCCCATTATGTTCATCATTCTTTGCCACATGCATCACAGTTTCCATCTGAGTGGAATTGATAGAATTTGACCAAAACGTAAATCAACAAATATCGGCCTTAAATTGAATCTTCATATCGAACATGCCTACATCTATGAGTCTGACGTTGGTGGTGCATACCTTTTCTTGTGTGTTTTCATAAAACTCGATGGTGCATCTTAAAGCGTGTAATTGGTTATTTTGAGAGAGACAATAATTTATCTCTTATTGCATAATTAGTTTCTCATTAGACCTATGGGATGCCTTTGCGTATGCCCTTTGTCCTATTTTGATTGAGCATAGTCGGGAAAGAGACCATTTCTCATTTGGTGAATTTTGTTTGGGGTTTCCAAAATGGTTATACTTGAACTATATTGGTTTAAAATGATATGTTTAGTTTATTAAAACTTATTATGAATTGTTCTATGTTTTCATGATCTTAGTGTTACTATGTGACATCACCTGGTTAGTTCACATCAACTGTCTCGAATGTTTTTCTTTTTTATTGTATTTATCTTGATTATGTGTATATATTTGATTTGTGATATTTCATATTTTTGAACCTTGTGGTTGTGTTGTGTGTGGCCTGGTTATTCTTGAGTGATGTTGATCAAATGTTGGGTTTGACCCCGGTTACTATACGTGGTTATGACCATGGGATTGGGTGCCATAGATGTCAGATTGAGGCAGAATGACTGTCAGGTTAGTCGTGGACCGGGTTACATGGATGGTGAGGCCATCAGACATGAGCAACATGGTCGCAGGGACATGAGGTGTTAGAGTTGTTGTTGCTTGGGTACTATTTGGATGATTATCGCTAACACGTAATCTTTGAATAGTGTTCACACATAGAGACTCCGTGATGAGGTGGTTTTGACCACACATGTGGGTAGAATCCTATGTTAGCTTCAGTTTAGGTACAATTGGTTTGGGGGTTCATGTCGCATGAAGCCTCGTGGCAGGTGAGGAGTATTCAGGGGATAATGTTGAGGCTATCGGGTTAGGGGTAGTGGCTCACCTTTATTTGATGGCATCCATCATTGTCCCTCTGGTTACCTCATTTTAGGACATGCATCACTATCACTCTGGATACCTTATTTGAGTTCAACAATCCTTGTACCTCTAGTTACTTTATTTTACGGCAGACATCGTTGATCCTCCGGCTATTTATTTGAGGACATGCATCACTGTTCCACCAAATTACTATTTCATGGGTGTGCCTTCTAGATGTCAGTATTTGAGACATGATGTGTAAGTGGGAACCTAGTGCTAGGTTACAAGACAGAGATAAAATCATTGGCCGAAGCATGTGATAATCCATAATTGTTGTAGAGAACTAGTAGATTTTGTGTTTTTTTTGTGCAATGTACTTTTTAATGTTTCATTATAAATGCATTCCTCTCTAAACACTTATATAAGGTATGAACCATTGTGTGGTATCCTACTAAGATTAATCTCACCCCCTATATGGGCCCTTCGAGATGCATGTATAATTCATCATTTTTCGTGTAGGAAATAGGCCATCTTCAAGAGTTTCACTGCATTAGTTGTTTCATGGGGATTGTATGGACAATGAGGTCTTTCCAAACTGGAGTTACATTGTTTTTCATTATTTCCTGTATCAGCATGCTTACTTGTTTTGTAGCTATAGTTTTTTATCCGTTGGTGACTTTATATATGGAAAAGTATGAATTTCATGGATTAATGTTTGTTGTTCAGTAGTTGATACAAGTGATCAGCATGCAGGTGTGTTTATTTCCGCTTCTTTTGTTATGTTTATGGCTTCTGCGGTTTGTCAATATTGAATATTTTTCTGCCCTGTGGGTCTGGTTTGAGTCTGCTGAGTTATTTTTTTCTTCAGTATGTTATATATATGATACTCAAACTAGTACCATTATTATCTTCTAAGAGTCTATATCCTCCCTACTATACCTATAAGAACCTCACTGCAAGTCAACTGACTTCCGAATTCGAGGAGGTGCGCCTAATCTAGTAACACCCGACACGTTCAGCACGATTTGGGTGCCTGTTTGGGTCCATGTCATTACAATGTTGTATTGGCAGAGTTCATGACTGGGATTTAGTAACAGTTCTTGGATATCTACTAATGATATTGATACTTCTCTTTTTATTTCTAATGGATTTACTATTTGGGATATGGTAGACTAGAGATAGGATGTTACTAGAAATGGGTTTCTAGCTCATTCTTGGGTGCCTACAGCCCCATGTATGAGGGATGGACCAAGTTTCCTTGGGAGGTAATTTCTATTTTATGTTTTATCATATTAATTTTTATATGATTTTCACCTTGGGGGATCACTTGGTGTGTGATGTTATTAATTTTGATGTGTAAACAATGGCCCGATATCGCAAGGCATGATTGTTTGTTTTTTGATAGGCACATTTTAGGGTATTTAAATTTCATAACTGCAAGTATGTTTTGTGATGTGATAATTCCATGTGAATTATATCAATTTCCTTGAATTGAATGCTTTAGAATGTGAATAGGTAAATTCCTGATCAAATTTCTTCTCTATTGCAATGTGTAATTCCATGATTTGTATATTAATAAAATTACATGTGCTGGGGTATTTGGGTCTGGATTTTTTACGAGCAGGCATGTACTATGGTTGAGGTGATTTAGATCACCAATATTGGGCAACTCGGTCATCGGTTTGAGGAAAAGTTGGTTGTTGGAACTGGTACGGCCTGAGGTACTTTTGATACTTGGCTCTATTGTGGGTGGGTAAGGAGGCCATGAGGTTGAGATGCCATAGGAACTAGTTGAGGTAGGGGAGAGTAAGGTTTGTTTTTTAATGCAGACTCTTTACTACTTTCATTATCTGCGTTGAATATATATTGTTATATGTATATGGTTATTTTGACCATTTATGGTATTCAATGGGTTCCTTTAGTCGAATCTGATGGAGCGTCAGATAGGAGATGGTACAGTGCCACAGGAGAAGGATCGTGTTCATAATCCATTGGAGGCATTGCATGAGCCGCCGGTATAGGCTGAGGGACAGGATCAGATCTATGTTCCAGTACAAGCAAGACTATTTCTGGGTTTGGCTGCATTCGGACCATGGATTGACGAGCAGCTCTGAGCAAGCTTGGTACGTGTCTTATAGGGGATTGACAGAGGTGCAAAGGGTATAGAGCCATCTATGACATATCTAATGCAAGAGTTCCAGTCATATCACCCGCCTCTTTTTCAGGGTGAGGGTGGTCCACAAGCGTCTATGAAGTAGATAAAGATAATGCAGATGATCTTAGAGAAGCTTGAGACACCACAAGGATGGAGGGTCAAGCCGGCGATGAACAAGTTGTGGGGACCGGAAAAGCGCTGGTTGGATGTATAGGTTAAGGGAAGCAGGAACAAGGTACTGGCATGGAAATACATTGAGGATAGGTTTTTAGAGCACTTTAACCCAGAGACACTGAGGGCAGAGGGTGATCGGGAGTTATTGAGAAATCCACAGGGAGGGGTTTCAAGTATGGAACATGACACGCCATTCAGAACTAGGTAAGTATTTTTAGGCTGGGATAATCCACGGAGGTAGTGAACCAATTGGTAATAGTATAGGGAAGTCAAGGGTATAGGCCCCATGATGTCCAGTTAGTATAATTATGAGGAGGTTAGAGAAGAAGAATTCAACGATGGGATGAGTTCTCGTAGGGTAGTCAAGACAAGGACTCAGTTTGACCACCTCATAGTAGTTCAACAATGGTTTCCTTTAAGTGTGGCCATCCCTAACATGTTCGGAAAATGTCTGATAGGCATCCAAAGGAGTACCGGGCATGTGGACAGGTCGGGCATCTGGAGAGGATCTACAGCCAGCCTACTCAAATAGGTGGTAGGCAGGGACCAGGGCAAACTTTGGCATCTAAAGTTAGTTCAGGTTCCATACCAGAACAGGGTAGTCGTGTTTCAAATGCTCACAGAAGACATAACAGAGACAGTGGGACCCAATTTAGGGTTCAGTGGCCAGTGACTAGAGGAGCACCGCAGGGAGGTCATGAATCAAGCAGTCGTACTTCAGGCAAGGTGCCTACCATGGATTAGCCAGAGGCTGAGCAGGATGGTGTGATGATGATGGTTATAGGTAAACCGCTATTGTGGACATGACACTCTTGTTTTTTATTCTATCATGACTTGTAGAGGTATGTCCATTTTGAGTGCACATGATGCCTATCATTCTTAGGGATATACTAGATGCTGGTCTGTTTGATTTGTGCCATATCGGGTGCGTGATGTATTTATATATAAGTATGAGATGCTTAGCATCGTGGGATTTGAGGATGCAGGTTAATTGAGGTGTCATGGGAATCAGGGCATCGAGGATGCAGTTTACATGAGGTGCTAGGAACCTGGTTAATTTTGAGCATCCATGGGATGCATGACCTCGCAATGGATGACACTGATGCAGTGCGTGATTTGTTGGATGTCAGAAATGACATGGGTGCACCAATGATGCGCAAAGGTGAAAATGAGTCACTAGAGGACCATGATCCCATAAAAAGGTTAGTGAACCCTTTCTTTGTTGATTTTTTTAGGGTTGAGACCGAGTTAATGAAATTCCAAATGTGGGTACCCCCTTGTGGAAATTATCCAGAATCATTGAGACTGGGGGAGTCCGAGTTACTTAAAGTGGGGTGGTATGTTCGGTGCCATATCTGTGTTTCATTTGATAGCTCGGGGACGATATCTGATATTTTAGAGAGATTTTAATAACCTCGGTTTTTAGAACAGGTCAAAATCCCGAACCTGTTTGAATTTTTTACTGGTTTTTGAGAAAAACTGTTAATATTTGGAAGTTCTATAAATTTCTAGACTACATACCATGTACTCTAAAGTACACTTCGTATATGAGTTATGTGAGAACTAGCCGTGTGCATGCCGATTACATGTTGTGTGATGAAGGTGTATAAATTTCCTAATACGCAGCGTATAGTGTTGAATGAAATTCCATGAATCCTCCTTCTGTGTACTGGCTGAGTTCACGCCGCGTGTCCAACCGTGTGCCGCGTCTAATCCATGTAGCTACCTCTACTTAAGTCGGGGGGCAGAAAAGGCAATTACACAACGTGTAGTCCTGAAAGAGATGATCTATATTTTTTTATTCACTTAAAGGAAAGGGTAGCACGTCTTATTTCAAAAAACACATCCTTCTTCCTCAACATTGGAACCTGTCCATTTCGATGTTCCAAAAAACATACAGAGGCCTAGATTCATCATTAGGAATCTAATTTTCAATCTTGTGGTGGCTACAGGATAGCACAATTGAGGCTAAACCCACACACCCCATTTTGTTCTTGATTCCTTGCCTCATGCATCGTAGTTTCCATCCAGTTGGAATTGAAAAAATGGGAAGAAACGTAGATATACGAAGATCATCTTTGAATTGGAGCTCAATATCGAATGTGACTAAATATATGAGTCTCAGTGAGGTGGTTAATACCTAGTTTTTTTGTTTTTTAGACCATTGGGTGGCGCCACTTAAATCACATATTTGGGTGTTTTGAGATAGACAATACTTTATATGTTATTTCTTATTATGATTCATGTTAGACCTCTGGGATACCTTTGGCAAGTCCCTTTTCCATATTTTTATTGATCATGGTCAGAAGAGAGGACATTGCTCAAATGGGGCATTATGGTCGGAGTGCCAAAAATAATTAACTTTGAATTATATTGGATTAAACCGATACTTTTAGTTTATTAAAACAATTTATGAATTGTTAGAGGCTTTTTTAATCTTAGTGTTGTAATGGGACGACACCTAGTTAGTGCAATTCAAATGTCTATTATGTTTTCCATGTTTAATGAATTTCTCCTGATTATGTGTATTTATGTGATTTGTGATATTGCATATGGTGGGACCATGTCGTTGTGTTGGCCATAGCATGGATAATCTTCTGTGATGCTGATCACAATTTGGGATTGTCCCGAGTTACCTTGGGAGGTTGTGACCAAGGGATTGGGCGTCTTGGACATCATCATGAGGCCTGATGAATTCTAGGATGGGTGTGGCCCATGATACGTGGATGGTGAGGCCATCAGATATGAGATGCATGGTTGCAAGGACATGAGGTGTCAAAAGTGTTGTGGTTTGAGTACTATTTTAGTGATTATCACTCACCCGGAAACATTGAGTAGTGTGCACACAGAGAGACTCCGTGATGAATCAGTTTTGACCACTCTATTGGGTATAGGATCCCATTAGTTGTTGTTTAGGTACAATTGGTTTGGGTTTCTCGTTGTCGGAAACCACGTGGGAGGAGAGGATCCTTTAGGGGATAACATTGACGGTATTAGTTTCGGGGGTAGTGTCTTTCCATTAATTGAGGGCATACATCGTTGTACCTCCAGTTACCTATATTAAGGACCGACATCATTGGCCCTTCATTTACTTTATTTGATGGTAGACATCACTGTCCCTCAGGTTACATTATTTAAGGGTAGACATCCCTAACTCTCCAACAATTTATTCGAAGATAGGCTTCGCTATTCCTCTGAGTTACTATTTCCTGGGCGTGCCTTCGGAAAGTCTGTACTTGAGACACGTATTGTTTGGTGGCACGTGGTGCTGGGATATAGGATAGAGATTACGGCATTGGCTGAAGTAGGTGATACTCCATGGTGGCTATAAAGAACATGAGGATTTTTTGTTTGTTTTGGGAAACAAATAGTTTAAAATTTCCTTATAAATCCATGCATGCATAAACAGTTATATGAGATACACACCATTGGATGGTATCCTACTAAGATGAATCTCACACTCTACACAGGCCCATTGGGGTGCATGTTGACTTCATTTTTTTTCATGCCAGATATAGGTCAGCTTCAAGAGTTGGACTGAAATTGCTATTGCATGGAGATGGTATGGGTGATGAGGTCTTTCCTTGCTAGATTAACATTTTTCTGCATTCTTTCCGGTGTCAGCATGTTTACTTTTTTATTAGCTATGTTTGGTTAGTAATTGGTGCCTCTATATATGGATATGTATGACTATCTTGGATGCATGTTTCTTGTTCAGTAGTAGATACAAGTGATCAGCATGTTGGTTTGATTTTTTCCACTACTGTTGTTATATTTATCACTTCTTCTATTTGACTCTACCTCCTTGGTGATGATATTGATCTCTGGATAGACTTATATCATGGTTCTAGTTCTATTTCAATATATCCATATTATATGGAACCTTCTGTGTTGAGGGATACGTGGATTCAGATAGAATCCATGATGAAGAAGGTCATTATTTAGCCTAGTCGGTCATTGTGGGGTTCTCTAGTCTTGTTAGAAAAGAATACTAATGGTAGTCTATGACAATGAATAGAATATCAGAGGTTGAATCAAGTGACAATCAAGAGTCGTTAACCACTCTTGAGGATAGATAATCTTTTTTATCAGTTGGGAGGATCTAGTTCATTATCGAAGAGGAATCTGTGGTTTGGGTATCACCAGTTGAGGTTGACATCTTGAAGACTACTTTTAGGTGAAGTTATGGATACTTTGAGTTCATGGTTTTTCCATTCATGGTTAGGGACACACCAACCATGTTCATGGGATTTATGAACCCTGTATTTCAGGAGTTCCGATACCATTTATTTATCATATTAATTGAATAAATTCTGTTCTACTCAAGGTTAATGAAGGAGCATTCCAAGACTATTAGGACTATCATGGAGGCCCTTCAACACCACCATCTCTTCATAAGTTAGTCCAAGTATAGGTTTTAGACATTTTTAGTCCCCTTCTTTAGACCTGTTGTGTCTCAACATGTGGTATCATTAGACCAATGAATGATCGCGGCATTTTTTCATAGGAATCGACCAAGAATGTTCCATAGGTTCACCCTTTTCTTAGTCTATAAAGATATTACAAGATATTTTTATGTGATTTCACTTGAGTGACAACATTTTCGACCACCCTAACAAAAAGAGAAAGTGATTTTGTGTGGAGTAAGATGTTCTATAAAGTATTCTGTTATATGAAATGGAATTTGGTTAGTGCTCAAGTGATCTGGTTTCGAGTGGAATGACTAAAGTTTGAGGTGTTTTTTGATGCTTCACTACTGGGATTGGAGGTATGGTAATGAAACAATGAGGAGTGATATCTTATAGGTCTTGGTATTTATGTCCCCATGAATGTAATTATGCCACTGATGATTCAGATCTAGCATCATTCATGTTTGTGGAAATGTTGTAGCGGCACTACTATATTGGGGAGCACATTGTCATCTTAAAATATCACAATTAAATAAAGAATACAATTTCCCAGTGAGAATTGTATGTGCGACTGATGAGGTGGATAGAGTTTCACTAGGGATACATATTCAAAATCTCTTACATCTCAGGAAATGAAATTTTTTTGGCGGATTCTTTTAGCAGGATCTCATAGAATTAAGTAGATCAAGAATCTAGGGACACATCAAATTTGATGGAGGTGTTGGCCGTGTTAAACATTGATGAATAAATGGATGTATGTAGAGATTATATGATTTAGATGACCATGAGATCACTTATGTGGTAGATGGTTGAGGAGTCTCAGTGAGAAACATAATGGTATATGTGATGCGAGATCTCATCGACATGTGTAAAGCTCTGTAGGGTAGGTCCGCAGATGGACAAAATCACATTTTTTCTTATTCGATGTTGTTTGTTCAAGTATTGATGCATGAGTGAGTTTCCTTTGAGATTCACATCACAAAATCTAGTATTACACCAGGTTTTTATAAGTTATATATTTTCTGGAGGAGGGAGTTTTGGTGGCATGGAATGAATTTGGAAGTGGTGGATTATGTGGTGAATTTCATAGTGTCTTAATAGGTGAAGACTGAGCATCATGTGCCCATTGGTTTGTTTCAGATCATAAATTTCCAAGAGTGTAAGTTGGATGAAATCTAAATTGATTTCTTCATAGGGATACATAGGGATCTGGGAGGCTATGATTCTAAATTTTTACTAGTGGACCGACAGATGAAATTATCTCAATTCAATTCAATTAAGATGTTAGGTGCATAAGGTGTCGTGGAGAGAATGTATGTTGATGAGGTGTTGTAGCTTTATGGGGTTTTGAGATCCATCATCCTATATCTAGAAACATGGTTTACCTTGAAATTTATAAGATTATTATAGAATTATTTTGGATTTCAATTACGTATAAGCACTTCCTTCCACACTCAGATTGATGGGAAGATATAGTAAACCATCGATATGTTTGAGGACATGTTTCGAGCGTGTGTCTTAGAATTTGGGTGTTCATGGGTCTGACACATGACCGTGTTAGATTATTATTACAATAATATATTACACTCTTCCATTGTTATGGTTCTATTCGAAGCCTTGTATGGGAGACCATGTCATTCACCTTTGTGCTAGATAGAATCAGGGAGATTGCAGTTCATGGACCTGTGGTAGTACAGAGGACAACATAGGAGGTTAAAATTGTTTATGAGAGGATGAATGTAGAATAATACTTTAAGAAATCATATTTTGATCATAGGTAAAGGGCCTTGGTTTTTGAGGTAAGGGAACATATGTTCTTGAATGCTTCCCCTCGGTATGTTCAGGGAAGGATTGGCTGAGGGAGAAAGAATAATCCCATGATCATCAGATCCTTTGATGTGTTGTGGTGAGTTGGCGTGGAAGAATACCAGTTGTAATTTCCACTATTTTTAGGGAGGATCCATGAAATCATTTATGTATACCATCTTCGTCAGTATATTCATGATGAATCACATTTTATTTAATTGAGAGAGATGGATTTTGAGGACGAAAAAATTTGCAGGGACCGACCAATAGAGGTCCATATTTATCAGGAGAATGTGTTCATTGAAAGAACATTACCTTGGTTACTATGCTGTAGGGGCATAATGTCCCATAGGAAACTGCATGGGAGTGATAACAACATATGCATTCCCAGTACAAGGAGCTATTTTGGGGTTTTATTATGTTCTTATCTTTCTGATGTAATTCTTGAACCTTATTTTCTATGAGATGAGGTGTTTCCTTATTATGTAATGTGTGATTATTTCCTATCCATGAGGAGAGGAGAACCAAATTACTTATCTAGAAACATTAATTGATATATGATTAAACTGATGCGGTCGAGTTAGTGCCTCCTATAGTGGATAATATCTTGACATAGAGGAAGGAATTACTTGAATCATATATCCAGAGAGTGTGGTTTTTTGTTCTTATGTGGTGTGACTTCTAGTCCGTTTGGGTTATTGGATATCATAGGAAGTGTTCTTTGATTTCTAGGTTTCACTTATGATTTCTAATGAGATAGGATGGTTTTTCCTTCAATGGTATCTACTTGGGTGGTCTTTCAGACCCGTATTTCATCTGGGGTTGTTTTTGAATTCCCATGAGAGTGATTAGTTTGAGATGTATCTGATGTAATGGAATGGAATTCTATATTTCACTCCATTTTTATAATTCAGGGTTTGAGGTGTTTTGAATAGTCAGGGTGACATGATTCTAGGGTATTAAAAAATCATGTTTTTCCAATAGTGATTCACTATTAGTAGGTCACATCGATATGTGCTATCAGTATATCACGTTGGTAGGTGCCGTCAGTAGGTCGCGTTAGTGATTCACATTAGTAGGTTTCATCAGTAGGTGGTATCAGTGGCTCATGTGGGTATTTTTCATCGGTAGATCAATAATAGTGTATCAACGTCGATGGCTCATTTCCATTTTCTCCGGTCACGGTGGGACAACCATCAGTTTGTCGGGCGTCTATACATTGGACGTTAGTAACTCTCATCGGTGAGTCAGGAATTGGTGGGTCATGTTAGTGACACACTATTCATGTGTTGTGTTGGTGACTCAGTTTCGGTGAGTATCTTTTACTAAATACCATCCATTGGTCAGTAAATCCCAATTGTTTTCGGTTTTCCTCGTTTTTCCCATCTTAAATATTATTTGATGTAAATTGAGTTCATAACCTTGTTAAAAAATTTCTAAATGTTTTTCCAAGGATATTTGTTATATAATTAATATCCAAATTCTAAT
Organism: Viscum album; assembly: GCA_963277665.1. Classification (NCBI taxonomy): domain Eukaryota; kingdom Viridiplantae; phylum Streptophyta; class Magnoliopsida; order Santalales; family Viscaceae; genus Viscum; species Viscum album. Next base: position 986,247,262 of record OY728165.1, on the reverse strand, counting down.
AGGACATTGAAATAGTCAGACCTTGTAATCTTGATTGTGATCTTTCTTTTTGTACTTTGAAAATGTATCCATTCCATTGATATAGGATCTAGCTCTTCTAGGATGTGGTCTTCCCTTCCCCATGTGTTTCTATTATTTAATTGGTGAGCCTGGATCCATTCCACCCCATAGAGTCTAATGTTGTGTTGTGGACATCAGATTCAGTTTCCATTGGATTCATGCAACTTTATCGACCCTCTATTATTGTAAGATGGACAAGTTTTTTGAATATCTATTTCATGAGGTAGTGATTCCTTATTCAATCATTATTTTGGTATCACCTGGGGTGGTTAAGCTAGTGTCTCTTTTTTATCCCTCATTTCCCAGTGTTACAAAGATAATATAACTTGTTATTAAGAAAAACAGGTATGTTACGATTACAAGTTTTGTTACATCGGTATTAGAAAAATAGGGCTGTCGTGATTATTATTAATCTAGTGTTGTTTTATCCATTATCATTCATACATGATATGAATTGTGTTGGCCACAATCAATTTAAAAATCATTGTCTTTGGTGGTATATATTTTCACATCAGACTCATGAATACTTTTTTTAATCATATATTTAATGGTTATGAACATGAAAATATGATTAATCACATATATCTGGTAAATTAAATGGATTCCATATGATCAAATTGGTTCTATGATATACCCTGATTTATCACATTGGAATTAAATAATGAGTGTGTCAAATAAAAATATTTATTCCATTATTAGGTGTGGTTATGTGTTGTGTGTGGATGTTTTTTTGTCTTGTGTGGGTTTTGTGGGGTTGTGATCGGAATCCCGGTTGTGGGTATAGGATTGTATTGGGGGTTGGTTTTTTTGTGTAGTGTGGTATGTTTGTGCAATAAGGATGTGGTTTTGGTGGATTGTGAGTGTGGTTTGTTGTATAAGGTGGTGTAGGCTTTTTAATGGAATCTCAAATAGAGATTTTGTTTTTGTTTTGGAATAGAATAACTTTTTGAACAGTGGGTCTACATCATGGTTGTGTTATGGTTTATAGGCATGGTCAGTATGGGTAGTAGAACTACAACCTGGTTGTGTTTTATTTATTTTGCGGGATGTGGTCCTCTTTGCGTATAAGGGATAATGTGGAATTTTAGGGAGGAATAATTCTAAATAAGAATTCTATTACCTTATATAGGTATTTCACACATAGTTCTGATACAACTTTATATTATGAATGGATGTTATATTGGTTTCTTTTAACCTTGTCCTTCTTTCTCTATTGGGAATTTTAATTTGATGGTATGGATTCATCCCCTTTATATAGTATGTTGTGTTCGGTAGTTTCTTAGGTAAGGATGGAATCAATAATTTTGTCTTGTTAAATAAAGAATAATAATTTTTTTAATTAATTGGTGGGGGTTCTGAATTGAGTCTATGTTTAACTATGTGGTTATGAATTAGAGGTGTATGCATGTGTAGTTTTGTATGGGTTTGTTTTTTTGAGATCCCATGGGATGGAATGCATTTTTGGTAACTATATAAACACATGTATTAACTTGATATTTATATTTGTACCCCAATAATTTTGGGCACTAAATTTAGAAAAACCACATTTTTATGATGGGGTGTCTTTACAAAACATTTCGGTCAGAGGATGGATGTCTATCCACGCGCTATTCTCTCTTCCATCTTCATGGTGCTGATTACCTTAGAATCTTTGGGAAGGTTATTGTTTTTGAGGCATAGGTGTGTGTGAGTGAGTTTTGACTCCTAGGATTCTTCGTGATGAGACAGGTTGGGGTTCCTATGTGACTTCAGGATGTGCTGTGGTTTGTGGCCTAGGAGTTTGTGGGTGGTATGGGGTGCAGTTGCGAGGCCCAAGTGTTTGTTGATAGGATTTGAGGTGGTATGTGTCCTAGGTTTGTCCAGTCAGGTTGTGATGTGGTTCTTTTAAAAGAGGTGGGAGTGTTGTGACATTTTCTGTTAGGGTGTGAGAGTGGATAATAAGTGGGAAAGTAGTATAGAGTACCCTATCACCGATGTACTTCTTATATTACTTTACATTATTGGAAATCTTTGGTTAGTTTACCTTGGTTATATTTGGGATGGATAGTTTACCTTGTCAGGAATAGTTGGTTTCATCTATTTTCTCATGGGAGAATTAGTACGCTTCTCCACTTGTGCATGAGAGACATTGGTTTTACATATTGACTATACTTTCTTGCACACCCTAGGTATATAAATATATGTTCAAGTTTCTAGGAAGACTACAGGGACCATTCTAGGCATTACTAGATCAGCGGTTGGGACGATTTCTATGTCACTACTTTATTTTTTTCCTTTTTTATTTACTTTTGATATTTTCATAGTATTACTAGTAGTTGAACATTAGAAATTCTTATGTGATGTTTTTTTATTATTTTATACATATATCAAGGAGTTTTTTAAGGTTGATATATCTTATCTCCAAATTTATACTACTATAAAATTGTTTATAGATCCAATTTTGTGATATTTGTATACCCTTGGTGATGGTTTCCACCATTTTTCCTAGAGAATGCGGGACTCGGGGTCATTATATCTCATTCCCCATTTCTAGCTCAGGTGGTGAATCTTTGGAGGGAGGGGGTCATGGCATTATTAAATAGTTAGTTTTTTTATATAATCTATTTTGGATGCCATGTGGAATATAATAGTTATTTTTTTATGCTTTTAAATACATAATTGGGAAGAACATTACAGTTTTGATAATCTGAAATTCATTGAATTTTTAAAGGATAACATATTCATAGAGATGATTATTAGAGCATGATATTTTTCTAGAAAGGAGGAATGTAAATTTAGTTTTTTTTGGAGATAATAAAATATTTTTTATGGTGATGACCATTTTAGTGGTCACTTTCCTATGAAATAATCATGATATAATGTGACAACATAGGATTAAAACATGTTCGAAGACAACATTTTGGATGATGAAACTAATTCATGGTGGAATGAGGTATCATATTTGTGATGTTAAAACATAAATCACTTATTGTATAGATATTAGAGATCCTATAGAACATAGTAACACCTCATTGTATTCCAATGGTTGGTAAATTGAAACAGGGATATATGGGATGATTGTGTGGAGAATACACCCACTAGTTATAAATAATAACATAAAAAAACAATGCACAAAATAGTTAATAATTGGAAATATTATTTTATTATATTCAAATAAAAATCATTGTATTTATTTGTAATTTATTAATAAAAATATAAAGATTAATAGGATAATATATAATATGATCATGTGTTCACAAACAAAGGGAATAATGAATCCTCTAGTTTTTCACCTTATAACTACCCAACCCATCTACAAAATGTAACATCCAACTCATGAACCACAATCACTCTTATATAAATAATGTGCACCACCACAATATGAATGAAACTAAAATACTGACTCATTGTATCATGCTACAATGCCTCCTGATTTCTTCCCTTTATTACCGAAACATATATCTTGTGGAATGTCCCAATGAGGTCACTATGGGGAGAACGAAGAAGGGTGTCTATAAGACATAGTTTTTTACCACTAATGGTGTCATTAAAATAACTAGTATCATATAATATTACGTGTATAATGGTTCAAGCGAATCAATTTATTTATAAAAATAAAAATTAAATAATAAATAACCATTTTCCCTCATTTAATAATGACCCATGATAATCATGGTATAATTTCCTATCCTTAGGCCCGTGAACATAATCAACACCACATACCCAATTTGGGGTTAGGTTGTATATTTTTATGTCAGGATGATTGTTTAAACCATAAATAAGCACTTCGAATCTAGGGTATATCCTAAATTTCTCCAAAAAATGTTTCACCTGATGGAATCATAGAACTATTCTAAACATTCACAAGGAATCCCTACATGCATCATGAAATTCAATATTTATTAGTGGTCAAATGGAATCTAGATTATCAAAACTAAATTTTGAGGGAATCAATGTTCCCATCATGGGATATCCAATAATTCTGTATCATATAAATCTGGTAATGTGTTTTAGACTTCCCATGTGATTTTTAGTAATATAGTATTGGAAAACTATTCAACTAATTCCATGAAATTAAAATGTATCATAAAAATTCTAAGTGATCATCCTGACATTCCAAAGAAGAAATTATGACATAGAATCCATGAATATCATCCATAATTTATTGATCAAAACACATAAGAATCCCAATTAAACATTTTTCATTTATAAATTGAACTATCAATTTTACTTATTATAAATATTCATATCCCATATATAGAAAATCCGTAATTTAGAATACACAATCCAAAATCATTGATGATCACCATTTCAAATTTAATTAATAACGATTCATAAAAATCACCCATATGTTCAAAATGATTTTAAAATAAATGTTCCTTTTTATGAATGGACATTCCTTTTTCGAAAAAAAATAACAATTTAAAATATCCTACATATTTTTTAATTTTTATGGTTTAAAAATTTCCTTTCACATTAATGAATTTAATTCAAAATAATCTTTTAAACCATTTCAACATATATCACATTCAAGATTCCAATGACATTTTAGAAATATCGCATTTAAGCATCGGTTAAACTATAATGTTCAACCCACTTCCAATTTTATATCCTATAGATTATCACTCTAATCATCTCATCGTGAAAATATGGAATTTAACAGTAGGAAAAGAATTGTTAAAAAGTTATAAATAAAATTGTTTTGTGTCCTGAAAAAACATCAAAACATCACTCCAAATAAATTGTATAAATAAACAAAAATATTGGAAAATTTAAAGGTAACACCTATATAAGGCATCCTGAATCCAACTCATCATGTATCATTAATCTATTTTTTTTTGAAATGAAATACATTGAAAATAAGTGAAACACTATGAAAATAGATAATATTATCCAAATAAGATATAATAATAGTTTAATGAAAAGTAAAATATGAAATGATGTGATTATAAATGTAATGTTACCCTAGGTTCCCTATAACAAATTATAGATGTTGAATTAGATGAATGATTGATGCGATCTCCCACAGTAGAAGTTAATAGCGAGAGGGAAGGGAAGCAGATGCAAATAGAAAGAAGTTGTAAGAAAAAGTGGTTTTGAATACTAAAATTTTAGAGGGGAAGAATTATAATTTTATTTATTTTAAATAGTATCATGGTTAAAAAATATGGTTTTCCAATGAGTGTTTTAATCAGGTAGAAAACATTATACATGGAATGTGACCACATACAGTTAGTCTTTAGGGGTTAAGAAATCTTGAATAAACCATATGACATGCCTTTATAATTTATTATAGAGGTTACTTATCCATATGGAGATTAACATTTTTTTATTCAAACTATGTTCCTTAATATTCCATTCCAAAATGTTGGATTATACATTTATCACAAACTATTAACAAAAAATGTTCCCCAATCTATTTTCTCTAAAACTATACTTTTAATGTACAAATATATTAAGAATTATCTGAGAATTTGAGCTTACCCTACAGCCTTTGGAGACATAATAAAATACTTTTTAAATGTTCCATATATCAAATTTTTTTTATTTCTCAAATATAAAAACAAAATCCCTTTCACCATCCTTAAAATTATGTATTTCCCCAAATTTCATTCACCATCTGGATATGTTTTCCTTAAAACCATTACACCATAACATTTATAATTCCTGTAAAGCCCCATTAATTTCAAAATACAATTAAAAAAATATTTTGGTCATTAAAATGAATCTGAATTTCCATTTTCTACTTATTAACACCCAAAACACATTCAAAATGAATCTCTCAAATAATGAAACTAGGTTGTTCGATCCCAAGCTAATTCCTATACATTATATGAACACTTAAATGATACATATTTTTTTCCATCTATCCTAAGAGAACGATGTGTCATAGACCAGTTGATATTTTAGACCATGTTTTTCCCCGAAATTGGACAAAGGGCCCATGGAAAATATTACACATTAATACATCTAATATTTATAATTTTTTTTCTAAAAGAAATTTCTCATTGGACCACAAACACTCTCACCATATGTCCCAACTAACCATGTCTCAAAACAATCAAGAGAATTGGTCAAAACAAATTCCATTATCATTCCCACCATTAAGTCCAAGTAAATGTACATTTACAATCATGTCACTACCTGAATATGATGGTTATTCCATAAAAATATTCATCCAACAACCAAAGATGGCCTACTACACCTCCCAAAATTCCCCCATTTCAGTTTCAAAACTATGTCATCAAATTCATTTGAAAATAGATCAATAATTATCCTTTATACAACCACTCATAAGAAAACTTTTAAATACCTTTAAATTAAAACTCTTTAACATTATACCTCTATCTCTAAAGTTATCTAGTAGTAATATGAAATAAGTGTAAATGTTTAATCCCAAACCTATATAAAATAATCATTCATGAAATAACATGTACCAGTATTGATAACCATGTTCTTAGTAAATCACAAGCATGACACAATGTTATGAGACACCTATATCATTTCATCTAATCAAAATCCCTAAGATGACAAATCATACTATAAGAATATATACAATGGAACATACATTAAAATTTCCAAATGGATGAAGGTTTTTATGAAATAACAAGCTCAGCTAAATCCATTTTCGTTGTGATTGTATGAATATTGTTCTAACACTCCAATAAATATTTACAACATTAGGTACACATACCCATGATTGGAACATGGTTTAACACCATAGGGTATTCCATGAATTTAGTATACTAGGTCAACACACCAAAATTTATATCTCACATTTTATCTTTAACGAAATACAATAGTTGGATGTGGCCAAACCCACTATCTCTTGACCAATACATGACCACTAAAATATAACTACATATCAATCATGTAAATTAATTCTTAATAATATAAATGTCTAAATCGTGTGTTTTCCATCATATAAACAACATATGTGTTACTCCCCATTATATTAATTTCAATACTATACTCCCCAATCACTAAGGATGGATGCGTATTTCCATTTCAACACATGTGTCACTCATCCTGTGCGATTATGGTATCCTTATAAATACATGAAAAAATGATTTAATAGACAAAATGTTTCACTAAATTTGGATCTAATGTGAAACTACCTTTCTAAATTGTGGTTTTTCTCCTTTTCCAACCAAATATCATTAATATTTTCTTGCATGATATCTTCAAGATCATAAACCCTCAGCATTCACATGGTGATATATCACCCCAAAATTGTAAATGAACCATTATCTCTATCATTAATGGGCTTTATAAATTAAATGAAGGATTTTTGGAAAAAAATTACGACCATATAATGTTAAAATTATGTTGTTTCTAGGATATATGGTTCACCAAAACTAGGATCATATGGCTACTCAACTAAGCATGCTCCTTTTTTTCTCACACTATCCTTACTATGATACCCTCAGAAATAATTTTCAAAAAAATATACTCCACAAATTCCAAAAAATACACTACAATATTTAATATATATTATTTTAAAAAACAACATTAAGCACCACTTGTTTCCATTTGTTGGGTTAATCCTTCTCCAAGTCCGATAAGGATAATCACATGAGTTTTCCTACCTAATACGTAAAATGTGATATTTAGCACCAGGACCCAATAAGATTTGTCATTTTAAAACAAGTAAGGTATCTATCCATTTAATCTTTTCATCTATAGCCTCTGTCATGAATTCATCCATTCTCATTGAATTACCTTATTTAAAATAAAACAACAATTTTCCCCACTCTCACCACCTAGTCTAATCAAAAGCCTAAAATTTAATCATCCAAATGTGATCATCATTTAGAACTCCAATTATTAGTAATCATGTATATATTAATAAATCTTAGTTTCAAATTCCTAATTGTGAAATAGAAAATGATCTTTAATGGAATATTCACCTAACCTATGGCATCATAGATTCCATCAGATAAATGTCCCGACACCCTTCACATGTATTTTTCAAGGAAATGACCACACATCACCCCATGTGACAATATTAGAATGAGATATATCCTATCTATATGGCCTCCATATACACAGTTAACATATACAATTATCATTTTGTGGAATATGAGTGCTCCTTTATCTTGAATTCAACTTATACATTAGACCGAAATACTCTAGGAGATCAAACATATCTACATCAAACATTGGTATCACTAATCATATAGAGATATTTTAGACCATGATAAATACCTACCTAAGGGTATGTCAATTTATAATTCAAAAACATTAATGGGTCTCATTCATGGGATTCAAAAAATCAATTCATTAAACATAACATTCTCTTAGATTAATGTAGGACAAACCAACATGCTTCTAACCAAGATCCCACTAAATAAAAAATATCATAAAATGAAAATGACCCAAAATTAATGGTCACAGTTAAAATAGTGTGAAATCCAAAAAATAGTTATATCATAGTCTTACCACTCTTTTTATCCCTTATTTACCCCTTTAGATACAATCTGAATACACATGAACTTTATTCAACAATAATGACAAAAAATTCAATTATTCTTAAACACAATGTGTTTACACGTAACCATATTTGCATATTTTTAATCCATTATCGAATTAACAATATTTTTTTACATTCACATAAATCGATTAAATATTGGGGCATTCATAATATATAGATAATATAATTTTTAAGATATGTATGTTCACATTATTTATACTATACCACCCTCAATACCTTAATATATACCCATGCATGATGTGATCATCATAAAAATTTGTCATGTATGATGCAACAATATATATTAATAAAATACTCAGTATATGTTGTTTATAAAATTCAAAATACCAACAACCATATTACTAAAAAAAAATTATAGACCATATTAGTATATAAATATTTATTATATTATCATAAAAACAAAATTGTAAGCAAATAAAATACCATGTAAGTTGAGATTGACATCCAAAATTTGTTTTTGTAGCAATATGAAAGTCATCATAATCACTAACTTTCTAAAATGATGTAATAATTGGACCACACTATCAAAAAATTCTAGGAAATGAGTATAGATTCCATATTATAAAAGCATCTAATACTACATGTCTCACTCAATATGTAAAAAATAAAACATTAAAATGAAAAATAAAAGAGGAATAAGTCGCATCCCCAAGAAAAAAATATTTTCCTCATGTGAATGGGTATATTAGTCAAATTTATAAACCTGTTTCCTTATTTTGACTCCAACAATGTCTCATGTCAACCAAAACTGTGTAGAATTAACTTTGAAAAAAAATCCCTAATTCCACTTTATGTTACCCAATCTTGATACCCCTAAACTAGTAATCTTGGTTAGATTGTCACATTGCCTCAAGCACGTCTCCCCGTTTTCCAGATGCTTCTGAATAGAGGTGAGGGAATATAAGGTTTATTTTGGTAGATTATTCCATCATGTTATTGGAGTAATAATTGTGAATGTAAAAAAATATTATATAAAGAAGCCATATTAAAATGATAGAAGATGAATGGAACGTTCCAAAATACCCATATCATTAAAATTCCATAACAATGGGGATGATAATCATATAAAGACACCCCATGGTTAGATTATATAAAGAAAATAAATTAACCAATAAAGGAAAGGATAATTTTATACTAACTATGTATTGAGTATAGACTGATCTAGTCATGTATACCCACAATGGAATGTCATTCCATTCTTGAGAAACCCTTATCCTTTACCTATAACATAGTCCTATGAAAATTTAACGATATCATCTCGGGTAAGCATGTTCCATTGATACTTGAGTTGGTTAGGTGTAAAAATTAGTAGGCAATAAAAACTAGTGTCACTTAAATACCATGTATCATATAAATATGTGTGAATACATGCTCAAGGTAAACAATTTTGCAGTAATAAAGAATAGATACCAAATAACCCATGGCTCCCTGGGTGCATGAGGAAAATCAAACATAGAGGTATCAGTTTCAATATTTATTTGTATTACCATGATCAACCATTAATTCTTCAAAAAGAGTCTAGGTTGTCTCTAGTAATCTCTTCTTGACTATCCAAACCATAAATAAACACATGTTAATAATTGTTTGTCAAAGAATACAAACTAACATTATGTACCAAATGGGATGTGATTAAACATCACCCAAATCCACATGTGATACACCAATTATATTCCCAATGAACTATATCAATAAACATATCTCAAATATAACTTCTTCATGCTATATGATATCACTCCCACCAAACACTAGAAACACATAATCAATAAACAAAATCCATAATAGTAAAAATCCAACATCATCCAACTGAGATTACACTCGTGTATCATTCATGGACAACATAAGTATAAATTATATCTATTATCCTTTTCGTAAATGAACCTAACCTTGAATATTTCTTCAAAAACACATATACACAGATTTAAAATCTTAAATTTGTTGGAACTATCATACTATAAATATATGGAAACCACACATCGAGAAATATAAAAAGATCATTCAAAAATCGAATAAAAAACTGAAATCAATCAGTATCTTAAATTAGGGTAATAATTGCATAAAAATGATAAAATAGTTTAACAAAAGATGATATAAATACAATTTGGTATATATCCTTAATAAAATTTTCTCTCATAATAAAAATTATAATGAAATATTGTGAATTTAAGAAGATATAATCTATGTTTGAAATGCCTAAATATTTTAAATTAACTTTTTTTCAATTAGTTAATAGTTTAATTCTAAAAAAATTAGACATTGGCTTTCATAGAAGGACCCGAACATCTCTTAGTTTGATCAAGGAATCTAGGCCAAAATGCATGATGTTATATCCACCTACCATGGAGTGAAATTACATCTAAGATTCCAGGAAAAATTCCAATCTCAATTTTTAGCACCCTTCAATGGTGGGACCACCAAGGTTGAATGATTCATATCTCCATCATATTTCTATAATGTATAAATACTACATATCACAATGACATGACCTATATGGATCATTGGATTCTTTCACCCTTCCATATTTCATAATGTCTAAAACCTTATATATTATATTATTTTTTTGTATCATCATAGTGAAACTCCCAAATTCATTACTTGATATCTTAAAAAACCTATCTTATAATAATAAAGACTTACTTATCATGACTTATCAATTATAACTACTCCAAACAGTAGTCATCATAAAATAGTGCATGGAAAGAAAATGATATTTAACCAGTCTCAGAACAAAAAAATCACTTATATCCCTCTAGTTTAGGACATCACATAGTAAAAATCTATTATTTAGTGAATCATTCAACCAAAATGTGATCCCTATTATAATGGTGTGGTATTATTCATACTAAAACGTTGTTTGTCTAGTTATGTTCAATTTCAAGATACTCAATTCTAGGAATATATATACAACCCTAACATCTTAAAAAGGGTCATTGATAAATTCTGAATATTATATACAACCCAAATGACTACACTAAATTACTCAGTCAGTTATAATCATCCCACTATATCATAGGAAATTATTTATCAATATCATTACAAACACTAAACAACCCAAATGGATCTTAAAGAACACTACACTGCATGTTCCAGAATAAAAATTATGAACAATAATATATCCATCTCTTAAAAATAGTTCTAGATAATAAACTCAATAGATCAATTCCATCGATAGTAATTCCTTTCCACTAGAATCATCTAATGGGTCCCATTTTATCCAAACTACACGATAAGATGATGGTCTCTTACCCACTCACCATATTTAATTAAATATATACTATTTCCCAATGGATATTAAAAAAAATCAATTATTGTCATTCCATGTAATATGCTTGATCAAATCCATCATAGATCACACCAAATGAAAATAATCATGTTGGTATCATCCAAAAAAATAGCTTTCAAAATAAAGTAACAAATGATATCTTTATTACCTCTATAAAAATAATATGATTCCATATAAAAAAAGGTTATAATTACATCTGTGGGGATATTATACACTCATTTTCAATTTATTTGATTAATAAAACCATAATAAAATGTTAAAAAAATAATAGCTGACATATTGAAAATCAAAATTACCATATTGTCTGATAGAATAAATGTCATACAATAATAGATAAACATCATCAAAATGTTGAAATCCAATCATGAGTATATTAAGTGTAGAAAAATAAATAATACAAACATGAAAATGGAATTTCAATATTTATCCTCATTATACAAGCCTATGTATCATGTACATCCAAACATATGAAAATTTTCTTCTCTAGATCCCTTCTAACTATGTCTCCATAAACACCGAGATTCCCTTGTAGAGTGTTAGTAATAAATCCTATAAGAAAAAACAATTATGTCTTAATACCAATGTAGAAAAATATATATTAGATCTGGACATTAAATATGTAAGTACTTAATAATATTACAGTCACTCTAATACTGAGAAATCCATTTATATCCAATAACAAAAAAATCATGTCCCCACATACTTCCTCTCATTGATCTAAAAGATGTTTGTGTTGGATAAAATAAGAATATCTTGTTACAGAAATATTTTTTCCCCACCATGATGTTGGTCATTATCATTAATATCATGTATGCACCCTAATGGGGAACTTCATCTTGGAAATTCCATACCCCCACTGTGTTGGCAGTATATATCCTAGAATAGTAGTAATTATGAAAAAATATTTTTTGACATAATTTGATAATGAAGAATCACCATGTATAGAATCCCATATTATCCAAAGTCAATGGATTATTTTTTAATGGCTAGTATACTCCCACATCAATAAATAGTATATGATATAAAATATATCAAAAAAATCCACTCTAAATATCTCGCATCATGTTATCACATTTAAAATATATGGAGATATCAAAAAAGGATAGGCAATGTGCTCAATTAGATACCATAGGTATGGTTTTATATGGGATGAAACATACACAAAAATACATGTCATAACATAGAAAAATCATGAAGTATCCAGAAAAAAATCACTAGAGGCTACACAAACCATAATGTTTAGAAGTAAACTAGATCTCAATTCCACTATTACACCCACATATAGCCAAATAATAAGCTTTAGAAATAATTAATTAAAAAAATTTTCATACATCTTCTAGCATAAGGCACAAAATGTTTTGTAAATAACTAACCAAATGTTTCTGAAATATACACTATTGTTTTTCATGGGATGTAACATGACCTTGGGAATAGTATTTTTACCCATATGAAAAGTAAATCAGCCAATAGAGTAGTTTCTTCACTAATGAAAGTATAAATAAAATTGTTTCATCTTATAAAGTAAATTATTATATTATTATATCAATGTGAAAGTAAAATAATATTTTCAATATTTATATTTAAGTGTTGGAATTTTTGTATGTCCCAAACAAATAATTATAATATTATAATAAATTAAATTATTTTGATGGAAATTAAATTTAATAATAAATAAAGAGAAATTTATAATTTTTTGTCTTAATATTTTTGAATAATTTTATGATGTTGTAGTTAATTTATCAACTAGTTATAAAATCTTTTATAAATTTAAAATTTTATTTTTCAAGTAAATAATGTTTTTAATTAATAATTTATTTATTATATTTATAAAATTATTTTCTAAAAATTGGGCTCAATTTTTATTTCAACATGAAAAAAATTGTGCAGGGTAAAACATTGTTAATTTGGTAAAATACATGAATTTTTAATGAAGTGTAAAATATTGTAATTTATAGTATAAATACAAAATAAGTTGAATACACTATTCCTTAGGTTATATATGATGTAAGAAACCATGGACCAAACTAAAATGAACAGACTACTATATTTATTCATAATATTAAATACTATTTTTTTGTGACCAAAATAATAACATAATGAAATAAATAATGAGAAAATACCCCTCTCCTCCTATTTAAATATATTATATTACCCCCTTTTCTCCTTACAACTCTAAAGCATGTAAAAATTATTACAAAATTATTTACCCAGTATCTACCCCACTTCCAGGAGCCATTTTTTGTACCAAAAGACCAAAACCCCTTTCCCTAAGGAGGTGTAAAGGAGGATATTACAAGAGGTAAACCTATTATTTTTTCTTTTAATTTCACATCAATTTATTTCCTTATCTTATCCTATCCACACCTACTCTTTCCAAATTATCATGATATCTCATGTATCATATATTTACTATAATAAAATCATTTAAATGGAATATCAATTATCAGTCTTCTTACTCTATCTCTCTCTTTTAAAAATGAAATCACCATCCGAGACGTACAAATTTAAAAACATCATAGACGACAAAAGTTCATTCATTAATTTAGTATTCAGGAATAATGATGAAACAATTTTTATGTTTTAACTAGATTATGAAATATGTATTATATATTATCTATGGTTCTGAAACCATTTTATATCCATAATATTAAATAATAGAATAAACATTGTTCACTATAATTGAAAACCATATAAAATTAAGCTATATGATTATCATGAACATGTTATGTAATGATTCATCATCATATGTAAAAAAATATTAAATATTATGAATTAAAAATATTTTTTTATTAATAAAATGTAATTCCAATTCACGTAAATTACACGCAATTTATATGAACTTCTTTACTCATATACATGTATTGAAATCGTGAATACCATGAAATCGTGGATGTACCTATTGTGCATTAATACGTTGGTTTATATCCATAGGATTTACCTTGACATCCCCAAGAGTGGAATATTGAGTTTTCTATTGATTTAAATCCTGGTTCAATGCATATATCAAATAATCCCAATAGAATGTCCAAATTAGAATTAGTATAAATGAATAAACATCTAGGAAAATTTAGTTATAATGGATTTACATTCACTAGTACTTCTCCCTTGGGATCCTCTATTCTATTTGTCAATATGAAATATGGATCCTTGTTGTTATGCATTGACTATAGGTAAATAAATGATATTATAATAAATAACATGTATCTCCTTCCCCACATTTATGATTTATTTGATCATATTTATACAACCCAATAATTTTATAATATATATGTTTGATATTGATATCATTAACTGCGTGTAAGGAAGGATGATATTACAAAGTCATCAATTTGAACTATGTATAGGCATTATGAGTTTACAGTAATTCCTTTTGGATAGAATAATGCACCCTCTATTTTCATGGATCTAATGAATATTGTTTTCAAGGAATAATTTGATGTATTTTTTGTGGTATTTATTGATGACATATTGGTATTATCCAAGAGAAATGAAGACCATGAAAATCACTTGGTCATTATTCAGAAAAATATTATAAAAACGGTTATATGGGATGTTTAGAAAGTGTGAATTATAGCATCAAAGTGTTTCATTTAATGACAATATCTTCTCTATAGATGTAATCCCAGGTGGCCCTATGATGAAAAATCCTATTTAGGAATGGAAAATATAAACAAACATAACTGAGCTATGTATTTTAATTGGTTTAGCAGGTCATTATCAGAATTTCAATCAGAAAATCTCTCGATTAACTAACTGATTAACCAAGATTACTCTTAAATGGGTAGTGTTCATATGGAAAAAGAAATATGTAGAAGGTTTTGAAGAATTAAATTAGATATTCTTGAATGCTCTAATAAAGAATTTACCATTGTGAAATGGTGGTTATGTAATTTTTATCAATGCATCAATTAATGGACTTTATTGTGTTCTTATATAGAATGAAGTATTAATTACATATACAAGAAGTTAGTTAAAAACTAATGAATAGAACTATCTTACTCATGATATTGAAGTGGTTTCTATAATTTTTTCTATGATGATATAGAGACACTATCTATATGGCCAAAAATGAGAGATATATATTGATCTCAAGATCAGGAAGAATATCTTCTAATAAAAAGAAATAAACATGAGGAATATTTGATGGATCAAGCTATTCTAAGATTATCTTGGTTCAATAAACTACAACATATGGAATGAAAATAATAAATAAAAGGCTTTATATTGTACGGATCATGGCATACTGAACAAAATGATGATTGGAAAATTTCATGTGTACACTGATGTAAAAATGATGGATATTTTAATTATCATTGATGGTGGAACATCAAAAATATTTCAACTGGATTCACAACAATATTAATTGTATATAGTTAAAATTTCAAAGTGTAATGATGAGAATCAAAAAAAAAATAAGGATTTTAGGGATGGTATTTTTCTAGACATCATGTGTGTGGACGAAATTATGAAATTAGAAAGGAGGCTATATATTAACTCTATACTTGAGCTAAACAAGATGTTACTGGATGATTACCATAACTCAAATTTATCTATACATGCCTGTAGCCCTGCCATTTATTTATATATGGCGGCACATTTTTGGTGGGATAATATGAAGTAGAAAATTTCATATTATGAAACAAGATATTTAGTCTATAAATAGGCAAAGTATGAATGAAAACATCATCATGGGGTAAGGAAACCCCAAACTATTCCAACATGGAAAATGACATGAAATCACAATGTAATTCATTATTATAAGACCAAGAAATCCAATAATTAATAATTAAATATGGTTTAATGTTGATCAACATACCAAATCTTCAAATATCTAAAATATAAGGGAGGATTTCATTCTGGGACACCCTACACGACTCTTTATTAATGATGTTACGAGACTTCACGGATCACCTATCTTAATTGTGTCTAATTGTGAGCCACAAGTTACTTAAATTTCCTAGAAAGGTCTGTATAAATAATTGGATAGTAATATTTATTTGAGTAATTCTTATCACCCATAAACTGATGGGTAGTCAAAAAAGAAGATACAAACATTATATGACATGTTGAGATAATTCTAAAATGACTTTCAAGGTTTGTGGGATCACTATTTACCTTCAGCGGAGTTTGACTTCAATAATATTTTCCATTCTGGAATTAAATGGCACCATATGATTAATTTTTTGGATATAGATTTCGTACAGATACTTGTTGGGACGATGTTTTCGAATGAAATATTGATCCTCAAGATAAATTGGAGGAAACATCAATTAAATTAATCGTTATTAGAACCCATATCAATGTATCTCAAAGAAAACAAGGGTGCTTTTCTGAAATTCAATTAAAGTATTTGTAATTATCAAGTGGGACATCACATTTTCCTGAAAGTATCTCTATGGAGGGGTGTTATATGATTTTGGAAGAAAGGGAAACTTAAACCCATGTACATTGGTCCTATTGAAATTATATAGAGAATCAAAGTTGTGGACTATCATTAGGAAATGCCACATATCCATTCTAAATTACACAATAGTATTCCACATCTCCTTGTAAATGATGTACATGCCAGACCAAAAACATTTACTCGCTTTTGAAGGAATAGAGTGGAAATATAATTAATTTTACAATGAGGTGTCTATCCAAATTCATGAAACTAAGGAATAGGTTATGAGGAATCATATGACACTGCTAGTAAAGGTAATTTAATATATCATAAAATTTAAGATGTTACAAGGGATCCAATGGTGCTTATCATAAAGAACCGCCCAAACCATTTTATGTGGTGACAACCAAGAAATATGGTTCCTATTAGTGATATTCTATAAAATTTAATATGTGTTGGGCTTAATGAAAATCTGACATAAAAAATGAAACATGGTAAGTATAATTTTTCCATAGGGAAAGAAAATTTCCCTTTTTAAAAACAATCTTAAGGAAAAATAATTTCCCTTGAGAATGATTGTTTTTGATTTTTAAAACATGAGGGAATGGAAAAGCCATAAAGAAACCTTATTGGCTCAATAATCTCCCCCTTTTCGAAATACACAAACATTCTTATGAAAAATAATATATGGAGTCTGAGAATAAACCGTATCTCACATAAAACATGGAAAATAGTGAATACGACTAACTTTTTCATAAGCCTTGGACCACTAAGGATTGTTTTATGATTTCGTGAATGCGATTTTTCATTATCTTGAATACAAAATAATTCATGATGAAAAATTCCCTTCAGATAAACTCCCACTTACGTTGGAAAACATGTTAATTTACTTAGATTTCCTTTTGATATTCCATTCTCCCCCTTTCTGATTTTCATAAATTATTAAAGGGAATCAAAAATAAATTATGATACCTAAATAATTCATACTAATGAACCAAATACGAGCATCCAAAAAAAATATTTATTATTGGAAAAGTTTATACAAGGAAGAAATACAATGAGATATCAGAATTGATCAAGATTAACCTTACTTCTCCTTCGACATCAAATTCTTCACTATTTTTTTTAAGATCATTGCATTCTTAAGGATCCTCCACTGCACAATTGAAATGTTGATCCTGATCTTCATATTTCTTCTCTAAGGCTATGGATTTTTCATCTAGATCCTCAAGACATTATGCCTGACCCTTTAGAAATAATTCTTGCTTAAATAGATCATCATCTATCTCAATCCTAATATCCCTTTCTCTCTTACACATATGTGAAAATGAATACAAATTTCCATTCTTATATTTCAATTCTTGCATACGAGAATTCTGTTCCAGAGATAGATTTGATCAAATGACTTGGTGAAATCATTAAACATGATATCTTCAGTTTCAAAATCATCCTTAAAACATTCTTGGAATTTATCAGGAATTATAATCTCTTTTATAGTATTTATTGACCATATTTTCAACTTTTTGGATGACCTTATATGAGCTTCTTAGCTAATAATAATAGTCATGAAATCTTCCTCTAGTTTTACACACTTAACCAGCACCGTGGATACTGATTCAGATTTCTGATTTAGTATGTGTTGAAGCATCAGATATCTTGTGTCTATACTGAGAAATATTGGAATAGTCCCAAAAAGCTTCTTCAAAGACTGTACTACAATATCATGTCCACAGGAGGATGATTCCGAATCAGAGTCTTTTCATGGTGAGGATTCTTTTTCTAACTCAGCAGCTTTCCTCTTTGATGAACAACCATTATCTTTCTTCTTTACCATAACATTGATAGGTGTAACATGTACCACCCATTTTCCATTATCAACCTTCAAAATGGGTTCCTCATTACCAGGACATTCCTATTCACTATCAGATAGCATAACGATTTTGTGTTCATTAAAGTATTCTGTTTTGGCTCCTACCTTAGCATCCTCTTGGTGAATGAAATCTCTATTGATTCTTTCTTCACCAGATGGCTTATCTACATCGTCTTCATCCATCTCTTCATCCTTTCCATGAGTAACATGCTTTTATTATTTGGCATTAGTGGTTCAGAATGATAATTTCTCAGAAGGGATTTCCTTCTCATAACAACAGTCAACATCCTTTATCAGATCTTCGGTATTTCCACTACCTTCTAATTCTTCTTCTACTATTATTTTTCTATTTGTTCTTCTTATATTCCTTCTTTTTATTGGTCATTTCCTGGAGACACATACTACTTTATCAGATTCTCTATTAATGGTTATATTACAAAAAATTCTTGTACTAGAATATTCTCAGAATCATTCTTAGCTCCCTTTAGAAGGTATTTCAGTATCTCCGCTGTAGATAACTTCATCTTTTACTTCCTCTTAGTCTCATCTGTTTCTAGATTTTCACCTATCTTCTCCTTCAATGATTTTTCTTCAGCAGTATCCATGACAAAAATATGATACCCTTCATTCTGTTTTATTTTGTCTTGCCTCCATTTAACCACAACCTCATCAGGATATGATTTTTTTTCTTTGGCTTCAGTGGTGCTGATTGAACTTCCCTGGCCACATATATATTTTCCTAATATTAAACATCATTCACCATCCTCTTTCTTCCACCGTTTTTATATGGTTCATCCACATCCTATTCCATTGAAATAATTTCAACTTTCTATTCAAGCATGTAATAAAATTATTCAAATTATTTGGAAAATCCAGAATTAACCCTTCTTAGAGTGTCATCACTCAACAAAATAACATTGAAATTTCATGACATATATTTGAAAGGGATTTTTAAGGATGCTTAAAACCGAACAATAATATTCGAGAGAATGGATTGATACATAATAATATGAGGCCTCAGATTTCCATTTTTTAGGTTATCAATAGTAACCAAGATATGATTGACCATGTTTATATTCCATAGTTTTACCATGGAATCCAAAATGTACATAAGACTTTTCTTGAATGTATCATTGTCTCCCTTCATTGGTATGATGAATCCTTGGACCCACAATTCTAGAATTCGAAAATTTGTATACAGTTGAATAATATTCAGAATCCTTATATATGAGAGACCATGGAAATCCATGGACTTCACCTTATCAAAACTTACACAAACATCAAAAAGCTTATGAGAACAAAATTTATATTCCCCTTCATATGAAATACCAACCATGCTTGAGGCCTTTCTTTAGGAAATTGAATATTTATTTCCATAAAAATTGAATGAAAACATAATCCTCCCTTATTCATTGAAAATACTAACTGAATCATATAATTATATTATCAAATCTAGATATACCAAATCCAGTGATTTTGGTTTTAAAAGGGAAATGATTTCCAACCCATTAAGCATTATATTAGTATAGATAATAGAATCATAATTTATGAAAAACATCGGATCAATTAATAATTCTCTATATATCTTCCATTAAATGAATAGAATGATTTTTGATGTATCATTCTGAGAGGATACTTCGGCAGACATATGGAATTGAGGAAGATCAGCGAAGTTTGAAACGGGCTTATATAGAAGGGTAGAGCATCAACGTGCAAAGGCTTGAGTTTCGATGTGGGAAAAACATCCTAGGGTCTATTATACAGGCTTTTGAGGGGATAAGTCATCTTCCAAACTCAATACTAAGGTTGAAAAACCATATGATTAGATCTGACAGTTGAGATGATAGTTGGAAGGAATATTTGGTACAATCTGATCTTTTGAGGTTTCAATGAAAAACATTTGGATTTAAGGAAGTGAGAGAAATATTAAAAAAAACAAATGAAAATACAAACATGTAAAAGATGATTATGAAAATTTAAGAAAATAATCATACCTTTTAGATATCATGGAATATTATTTTAATGGGAAAAAGCATTCTAGAATAACATTATATTCTGAAAATTTGATTAAATAATCTGACTAAGAAAATTTCACTATGAAAAAACTATAAAATTATTCATTATAAAGAATCAAACTACAAATACATTCATTACGATAATTTAGAAAAATATTAAATAATAAAAATTATAAAATCATTATTAGGAAAATATAGAAAATAATCATAATGAAAATCTGGAAAATCATCATTACAAAAATTTAGAAAATCTAAATTACAATAATTTAAAAAATATTCATTACGAAAATCTAGATAAATTTCATTATGAAAATATAGAAAATATTCATTACAAAAATTTTGAAATCATCATTACAAAAATTTAGAAAATTATCCTTACGAAAATCTAGAAAATAATCTTTACAAAAATGTAGAAAATTATTATTACAAAAATTTAGAAAATCACCATTAAAAACATTTATAAATCACTCATTACGAATATTTAGAAAATGAATATTTTTGAATGATTTCTAGACTACGATAATTTTGAAAAACTAGAAATCAATTGTACCCCTATATGAAACAGAGTGTATTACTGTAGGTAGATAGGTATCAACAAGATGTTAACAAGTGAGATTAACATACAGTTATCATTCCAAACTTCTGTTTAATGTTTTCCAATCTATCGATTGGAAAGTATTTCATGAAAATATCAGCATGTTGATTTGGGGTTCTGATAAATTAATGAATTATATCTCTTTTTTGTGTGTGATCCCTAAGAAAGTGATATCTAATATCTATGTGTTTTCTTGAGGGTGATGTGAATGGATTTTAATTCAAGAAATGGAACTATTATTATCAAAAAAAAATTTGTTTTGGTAAAACTCATTACATAATTGGTGAGTGTGTGTTGAATCCACGACACATTAGCACAACAACTTACGGCTGCTACATATTCAGCTTCAGTAGTGGAAGGTTCTACAAAGTTTTTTTTTGCATGAACACAAAACTAATAAATCTCCTATAAAATGACAAGTTTTGGATGTATATTTCCTATCCATTATACATCCACCAATGTTACCAACTAAAAAACATTTCAAAACAAAATCACTTCCAGAAGTATAAAAGAGTCCAAGATCCAAAGTTCCTTTTTGGAAGTGAAAAATTCATTTCACTGCATTTCATTGAGATTCCATAGGATTGGATTGTTGTCTTGCACATAAGCATACTGAAAATATTAAGTCTGGATGACTGGATATTAATGATAGTAAACATTCTATCATACCTCTAAATGATATTTGATCTACTGGTTTCCCATCTTCATCAAATCAAGTGAATTTGTGGTACCAATGGGAGTACAAATTCTTTTATTATTGTCTTATACATAATTTTTTAGATGATCTTTAATTATATCTACAAAGTAATTATTTAATGATTGCTGAGTTGAACCAAATATAATTTTAATCAACATAAATTTGAACAATCGATATATTTTCATAATATCACTTTATAAAAAGGGTTGGATCTTCATTTCCCTTCTCATAATTATTTTTAATAAAAAATCTTGTAAGTCTATCATTCAAGGATCTAGGGGCTTGCATAAGTCAATACAAAGCATTGGTATGTTTAAACATATGTATGTGAAGTTTTGTATCATCAAATCTACGAGTTTGTTAAACAAAAACATCATATTTAACATAAATAACAAATAATGAACATTTATCATCCATTTGAAAAAATTTATAGTTGAAGAATACTGTAAAGGAAAGAAAAATACGAATAAATTCATGTCCAGCTACTGGAGCATAATTTTCGTCATAGTCTATTCCTTCTTGTTGATTATAACATTTAGCAACAAATCTTGCTTTATTTCTTACTATGATTCCATTTTCATCACACTTATTTCTGAAAAACCATTTTCCCCCTACTGATAGATGTTTCCTTATGTCTTTCAACCAATGTCCATACTTTATTCCTTTCGAATTCATTTAGCTGTGCTTGCATGGATTTTATCCAATAATCATTTCCTAAAGATTCGTCCGTGCTTTTTTGGTTCCAATTGAGAAAGGAATGCAAGATGTTTTAATTAATTTCTAATAAAACTTCTAGTCCATATATGTCTAATCACATCACCAATGACACTTTCACTGGGATGATTATTCAAAAACAAATGATTTTGGTTTTGTAAAAAGTATTCATCAAAATATGGTTGAAAATATTTTGGGGTGATTATCTAAGAAACATTTTCTTGAAAAATTTCCTTAACAAAAGGATATTCTATCAAAGGATGATAATCATATTTTGAAAACACATATGAGGATGTAGGTCTGGATTTTTTAAAATCCAACGGAGCAGTTTCAAATATATTAACATGTATTGTTTCTTCAACATTACAAGTGTTTTAATTAAAAACTCAATATGCCTTAGAATTTGTGTAGTAGCCTAATAAAATTAATTCATCATATATTGGTGAGAATTCATGTAATTTATCATTTTTATTTAGAATGAACACTTTTCAATGAAATAACTTGATGTAGGAGTGTCTAGGTTTTCTACCATTCCAAAACTAATAAGGATATTTATTAGGAAATGTTTTAGCCAAAAATCAATTTATAGTATAACAAGTTGTACATATAGCTTCAGCCTAGAAATGACTTTCTATATAATCTTAACTCAACATGGCTCTAGTTATCTCTTTATTAATTCTATTTCAATTTTAAACAACACCATTCTATTGAAGATATCTTGTAGCTGAGAAATTGGGAGTAATTAATTTACTACTAAAATATGATTCAAAATCATAATTTTGAAATTATCAGCAGTGATCTATATGAATAGTTATCAATGGATGATTTTTCTCATTTTTAACTTGTTCTCTAAATATTTTGAAATAAGATAAAGCTTTAGATTTTTTTCTCTAAAATAGACTCATATAAATCTAGTGTAATAATCAACTAATGCAAATGCATAATATTTTACAACAATGCTTCCAGTTTGTGTTAGGACAAAAATATCCATATGATCCAAATTTAATGCATCTACTGTTGATACATTACCAATTGATTTAAAACTAGAATTGCGTTGCTTTCCATATTGATAATGATAACATTCTTTTTAGGAAACAAATATAAGCTTTGGTAGATCCTTATCAAGTCTTTTCTTAGAATGTTTACATAGGTTATTATGGTTATATTGAGATAACCTTTTATGACATAACCATGAATGATCATTCATTTCCCTACGACAAGGTAGATCTTCGATCCTAAGGTCTTCTATGTTCAGTGTGTATATATTCTCTTGCCTCTGGGCAGAAAGAATAAACTCTTCCGTGGAATTGTGTACTAAGCACTTATCATTCCTAAAATTTACAAGGTAAACCTCATCACATAACTGACTTATGAAAATGAGGTAGTTCGTAAAACCCATAATAAATAAAAAATTTGAAATCAATGTTTTTCCATGAAGAATAATATAATCTATACCAATAATTTCACCCAATGCATTGTCTCTGAAAGTTACTTTTCTTGATTTTGGCTTGATAATATTTTCAAAGAAGTTTTTGTTACCAGTCACATTTTGTGAACAACCACTATCCATGTACCATGTATTATTCTAGGTATGTTCTTTATTTTCCTGAAAATAAGAGTGTTAGACTTTCAAAACATGAATATTCTTGGATCTAGAAATTTTAGATTGAAAAATTTTAGGTACAATCATTTCCATTGAAAATAAAAATTATGAAAACCTAAAGATTGAGTTTTGTTTAGAGAAAATTTTTTTTCTATTGTCCACCACATAGACCTTTAGTCCAGAAGGAAGCACTTTGAGGAAAAAAATTTATTACTAAAAATCGGTTTTGAACTAGTATATCCAAAGTCATAACTATTCCTTAAAGGTCAGACTTGTGAATACATCTTATCAAAAGTTTCCACACCTAAGGTAAAGTTTGACAAACAATTTCTCAAGGAAAATATTTCTGACTTTAGTTTAACAACCATGTTTTAATATTCCAAATAATTAGTTTTGGAACTACAACTAGTCTCTAAAATATTTTTCATATAAATTAGTTTTTCTAGATCCATAGAATGTTTATCCTTCTCAGAATTAACTTCCTCAAAGTTTTTTGTTAAACATTCAATATCATAATATTTCTTATGATGATCTTTAGAAGGATCTGATATATCCTTACTAAAAATTGTATTCCTAGAATTTTCCTTACCATTCTTTTTCATGAGTTTAAAATTACCATTCTCAAGGAGTTTAGAAAATCATTAAATTTATACATAATTAGGAAAAGTATTATCTTAATCAAAATAAGAATATTCATCAGATGTGTTTTAATATTTATCATCACTGTAATTATCATTCAATGATACATTTTTCATGGATTTAGCATTGTGTACCTTATCTATTAGACAATGATTTTCAATAGTTAGTCTATATAGAAAACCATGGTTGTTCTAAATAAATTATTCAAATTGTGTGGATTAAACTGAAGAGTCACCACCACGAGCACTACACGTGTCATTAACATTATAAAATTTCATATCATTTTCCTTATAGAAATTCTTCCAATTCCTCTCAGAATTCCTTTCCTTTCTATCCTTTTTCTTAATCATAGGATAATCTTTCCTTATATGTCCAACTCTATTGCATTCATAATATGTGACTTCTTAGTCTTTCGTATCATTCCAATATTTTTTATAATATCTATAATGATATTACATCTTCCCAACTATCTTGTTAATCCTTAAAGAAATATTAACTAGTTCATTTTATGATGAATCACTTCCACATGATTCGTATTTAATGAAAACCATCATAGATTATTATCTTTTAACCCTATCAGTCATTCTGGCATTCAATTTATTTGAATTTTTTGTAAAAGTAACAAATCCATTTCCATTGTTCTTATCAACATTGTTAGTATCTCTCTTCATTATAGATTCATGTAGATGAATAGTTCCGATTAATTCATAAATATAAATATGAATAACATTTATATTTTCATCTATAAATGTTCCCTTAGATTCCCACTTATTGGCAAGGATGTCTTTGATCTTGTCCATAAGAACTTCATAATCTAATCATTTCTCACCCATATATTTTAAACTATTAACTATAGTCATGATTCATTGTTGTACCTTACATATTGGTTCTCTATAAGGAATGAAAAAACCATGATATTCATCACTGATCATAGCTCTTCTACATTCAATGACATTTGACATTCCAATGTGAGTTACTTCAAGATTCATCCAAATAAAATTTTCTGCTTCCCAAGATGAAATTTTTCTACATATATTTCTATTAATAGAACATATCAACGCATTGTCTACCTTAAAATTCAGTAGATATTCATGCTCTTCTTAATTGATGAATTTACTAACATCATTATCAAGAGTTTTATATCCTCCAGTAAGCATTACTAAATTGTCTACTTGAGTATTGATAACGATAGACATCATACGATCTCTCCAATATTCATAATAATTCCCATAAATAATTGGTGGTCTAATAGGATTTAGATTGTCAATTGACCCAACATTCATTCCTGTTATCTCAAAGAAAATATATTTCAACACAAAATTTGTTAAAAGATAATGTTTGTAAGAATTAAAAATATTCCTATGTATGAGAAAAAAATTGAACAATGAAAACATGAGCAAGGAAAAAATTTATTTGAATATAAGTATTTCAGAGACCTTCTCAGATACCAATTGTAGGATCAAAATAAGAATGTATATTCTCAATATAAAAGAGGGGGGTGAATTGTATAATATAAAAATTCATTTTTAACCATTAATGTTGGTATGAAAACAATTTTTTTTAACCTTAAGGAAAACTGTGTCTAACAAAGTTAAAAAATGTAAATTCACAAGTCCTCTTAGTTATACAACGTTTCTAGGTTCATGAAATATGGTTCAAGAAATGAAACATGAGAAATGTTTACAACGAAAATATTCTACCTTAATGCGTATAGAATCTGACTAATCAGAGTATAGAAAAATAATAAACTATAAGATAGTAATAATTTCATTGAAAATCAAAATGCAACAGAAAAAAAATTGTAATAATACATGTAATAAGTATGAAATATTTTTATCCCAAAGATAATGGTATCCGAAAAACTTTGATAAAGGTCCATATATTTATACTATATAGAAATTATGTCTTTCCCACCCCATGGTAAGCCGTTGATTAGAATATTGGAATCTATATTGCCATCCCCGCAAGCCCTAAACATCAAGGTAGATGGCACCCCTATCTTCCTCATCATGTAAGTCCTCGAACTTTAAGGCAGTCAGAACCTCAGTCTTCCCTTCCCTGGAAGCAAAGAAATTTAATCAGCAACATTCGGAGTCCAATAAAGCAATCTGAACAAGATGTTTAGTATGCGCTATGTATAAAATTATCTCTCTCTAGAAATCACTTCAATTTCATGTAATCTTTGGAGTTCTAGAATAGTGTTGATCTAAATAAAATGAGCTCTTAATTATAGGCACATCTCTAATGGTCAACACCCTCCTCCAATGGTCAAAATTTTCCTTGAATTTTTTTGGGACATGTACACGTGTCACTCAATTAAATGATGGATAGAAACAGAATGTATGCCATCATTTCATAACTATATCAAGGATAATAAAAAATGGTAACTTAAACAAAACAATTTTTCGGAGTCCATGAAAAATGAATGTTCGATGACTAACCAAAAAAATTCAGAGCCTATAAAAATGGGCATTAGGATTCTATTTATCATGGAATTCAGAGTCTACTTATTATGGAATTCTGAGTTATAATTCTATAGACTTCTAAGTTTGAATTCATTATAATTTGGAGTCCGAATTAAGGAGAGTTAGAGTCTGAATTTAGAAAACACGGAGTCCGAACTCAGAAGAGTTCAGAGACTGAATTCATAGATTTTAGAGTCTGAACTCAAATGAGTTCAAAGTCTGAATTTAGAAGAGTTCGGAGTCTGAATTCAGAGAAGTCAGAGTCTGAAATCAAGAGAGTTCGAATTCTGAATTCAGAAAACTCAGAGTCTGAACTCATAAGAGTTCGGAGTCGGAATTCAGTGAAGTCGGAGTCTGATCTCAGAAGTTTTTGGAGTCTGAATTTAGAGAACTCAGTTTCTGAATTCGTATCCTCAAAATTGAATGCTTCATACCTATGTAATTATATGATTCTGAGGTTTTTGATACAAAACTGAATTTTACATTTAGAAATAATATGAGTTGGTCTTAAAGAAAATTATACATGAACAATGAAAACATGGTATGGAGACATTTTCCATGGGGAAAGATAATTTCCCATATGAAAAATAATATTAAGAAAAATAAAATTCTCTTTGAGATAATGTGTTTGCGATTTTAAAACCATGAAGGAATGGAAAATTTATAAGGAAACCATATTGACTAAACATGTCCATGAGCTCTTCGTATTGGAAAAAATACCAAAACCCATTTCCATAAGGTGGCTCTCAAGGAGGATAGTTCAAGAGGTAATCTATCTTTGATTTTCATTTAATTTCATTTCAATTTATTTTGTTTTCTTATCCACTCATGACATTCATTGTCGAAATTGTCATTATATCAAAATTATCATAAATATAATTTAATAATATAATTTTAATTTAATATCATTTATTAATATCCATAATCTCTCCCAGTTGTTTGTTTTAAAAATTAAATCATCGTCTCGGAAGTTTCGATTTTCAACATGCATGGACGATAAACATTCATTCATTAATTTTGTCATCAATGATTGTCATTAAACCATTTTCATTAATGATCCATATTATTAAATATGTATTATATTTTACATATTTTTATGGACCAATTTTATATAAAAAATATTAAATTACGTAACAACACTAGTTTATTATGATCGAAAACTACCAAAATAATGATAAATGATTATCATTAACATGTAATATAATGATTAATCCACATATATGGGAATATATTTAGAAAAATAACAAAAATTAAAATTATTTTTTTCTTTAATAACATATAATTACAATTCATGATAATTATATGCATTTTACTTGATATTCGTTACTGATAAACAAGTATTCCAATCTTGAAAACCAAAGAGACAAATGTTCCAACGAAATAAAATTTTATCTTATAGTTAATAAAAAATGACACAATTAAACATAAAAAATTAAGTTAAATACGTTAAATATATAGGAGAATGCTAATTAATTAACTAATGGATTTATTTTGTTTATCCATGATATTAAATACAAGTGGATGATGCATTCTGTCATAACGATTGGGTTTTCTACCCAAACCTCCAATTCCATGTCTTAATAATATCCTCTATTTACACCTATGTAGTTCATAATTATTTTATTTAATCCACATAAATAATTTTTATTGTTTGATAAATGGACCAATCAAAATAATTAATTATTTTATGTAGAGTTAAATGTTTGAAAATGATCTTTCTCAAATTCATCCCAATAAACACGCAAGATTATAATAATATTCTCTAATTCATACCTATTTTCCTGTGAAATATATACTCAATTCTATGCCACTAGTATTTTTCTGAAATATGTTATTTTATTATTAAAAAAATATATTTGGTAGATTATAATTTTATAAAAATAATTTTTCAAAATATATCTTATTTTCAAATTAAAATACTTTGTCTTTCAATTAATAATTAATGATTTTATAATATTATTTACGTCTATTTCAACACTCTCCTGGATTATTATATTTATATAGTATCAATATTTTATGATATTATATAACATATTTTATTGAATGGTTTATGATTCGTTTGACTATGGATGTCAAATCTTGTTATCATTTGTCATATTACTCTAGAATATTTAGTGGTTATGATTACGGATTGGGAATGTTATTTACATTTCATTTTTTGTTTTAAATATGAATGTTAATGTTGATTTTTTTCTCCTCATTCATATGAGGAATTAATTTAAATTAGTATGTGATGGGTGGGGACCACTATTGGCCAATGATTCATTGGTAGGGATCAAAGTATAGATAAGGTATGTTTTTTACCAATTAAATGCTTTGATTTGGAAAAGTCCTTAATGGTATGATTTTGATGTTCAAAATTACACAGTCACTCATTATGAAACTAGTAATTTGTATTCCATTTTAACATTTTACTAGTATAATGTTTGTGGTATTGTTTTATTTTTGAATTATTTATTCATATTTTATTCCTTCAATATTATTATCACTATTTGGTTTAAATGGAACATGTTCTATAGTCATTAATCATTCCATATTATTTATGATTCCTATGTATTACATTCCAATAATAAGAATTTGAGACCTCCAATTTAATATGTTTTATTTTTTCCTAGGATTATAGGATGTATATTATGAATGACTTACGAGGAATATCTTGATGATTATTGGTGTTTCTAATATAATTATAATGTTTTACTTAATTATTGTTGTAATGAAACTATCATGTATGTATCTGGTTTTCAAATGATACTAAACTATTAATACAAACAAGTTATGAATTCCTCCTCTATATTCCAATATAATAAAATAATGAATTGGATCTAGGAAACTAGGGTCGGGGTAAATAAAATGGATATATCTATTAAATAACATCCATATATTTTTAGACCCAATCCAACTTCCACAGATTCCAAGATTCAAAAGATATTTTTTATTTTAAATGAAAAAATGCTACATATAATAATAAATTCTCTCAGCTATATTATAAAAAATAAACATGATAATTCAATATTATCATTCTTGATAATTTTTTATTATATATTATAATATATTTTCAATTTCACATATAATTATAATCCCTATCTCTTGAATAATTAAAAAATAATAATGAATAATTTGTGTAATTATATCATTGGTAAATATCAATTTTCTAATTCCAGGTCATTTTTTAAATAATTTTACAATCATAAAAAAACATACTATGAAGTGGTTGTTATGGAAAACATAGATATGAATTATCTTTTGAAAACATATCATGAAAAAATAGAGAAGAGAGGGTGTGGTACATCTAAAATGGAAACATTTCAATATATTTTTAGTAATATATCGTTTTACCATAAATGATCAATGGAATTTTTTTACATCCAAAGACATGGGAACAACACAAAAACAATTGGTATAAAGGTTTCGGGTATGTTTTGTAAAAATATCAAGAAATTGAGTTTATATTATTTAAAAACCCCTAAATTAAAAGAACATTACATCAATTCCTTAGTGGGATAATTGAATTTGTTTGTTAAAGTCCATACCTAATATGTGTCATAAAATTAACAAAATTCAAGTAATTCACTTTTATAATATTATTTTATTTTAATAGTTAAGAATATATTACAACTTCATTATTGAAATGAACAATCAATAAAATGGTCTACTAATATATTACCCCCAAAAAGTAAACATCATAAGTGTATCATGGTATTAATATTTAATTACCCATTAGTGTCATGTATGGTTAATAGGATTCCATTACACATCCCATGTATAGATTGATTTACCTTGACACAACTCAACCTTACCCTTACACACCCTTTAGAATCATTGTGTTCCCCTTAAAAACCTCAATAAACAACAAGTTTCCTTTATGAATTTTTTAAAAAAGAGGTACCCAAACACATTGACTGTGGTACAATTACACAATTAAATTAACATTTTCCAACACCCTATATACCCTTAAAAACATTTATAAATTGGTTTTTTTAGTACATAGTGAGGAAAATTCCATCACACAACTCATGTTTTCCAGTACTTACAACCTATGTTCCGTTAAAAAATATTGATAACCCAGGGATAACATTACATAAGAATTTTATTAACAATTACAAATTCATATTGATAGTTATATAACATTACCCATCTCATATAAATGTGGATTAACCATATATAGCCATTTTAAGATCTATCCAACTGTTACACATCCTGATACATATATATCATTTATATATTTAATGGTAAATTAATAAAATGATATTTGAAATATAATTGATATTCATGATAAAATTTTAATGGATTAACTTGTTATTGGATTTATGATAGTATACAACTAATATTTTGAACATGAAAATAAATATAGTTAAACATAGGATGATGAAAATAGTTCTTGCAACGGCACATTCTGTTATGGTGTTAAAAAATAATTTTTTAATAAATAAAAATATGTAATCTTGAATGGATATATGAAGGATAATGAAGATTAATAAATACATATTAAGTAATACCAATTATTACCATTATAAAACAAATTATATCCCTCATTTTGTGATGTAGGGATATGTAGAGTTTCAAATCACTTCAACGTGCTAAAAAGGGTTTAGGTTATATAAAACACTTATTCCATATTACCATTGTAGGGGGAAATTAAGTATTTAGAATTTATTATAAAATATTTAGCAATATGTATTGATTTTTATGAATTTTTGGATTTGAGGAAGATGGTTTCTGCTTCTATTCCCATAAATTGTTCATTGACGACGTCAACCTAGTGAAAAATTAGATTCTTTAATGAACTAAAAGGTATTTGATGTATCATAGTATATAAATGGACCTAATTATTATGTACAATGTTGATAGATACTAAATACCATAGTTGTGTGATTTCCCACTATATAAGAATGCAAATCCTTTGATCTCATCATCTACTTCCATTCATATTTAGGTAAATATATATTTCTTCATATTCATTATTATCCAGAGTGAGTGGTTATTCTGGGTAGGGTAATGTTATTGTGGGAGACCTTTTTCATAATGATTACATATATTTTTATACTAATCATGGGTTTTCATAATTATATATTATCAATTATTAAAATCATTCTTATTGTCTTTCATGATCAATTATATGTGATTTGAAGAGTGAATGTATTCTAAAACAAATAATCTTTATAGTTTTTACATGATCATTATGAAATCTGCATAAATTTTGTTTATAAATCATTTGGGTCACATAGTCGTGCAATAAATTCAAGTAGTATACCATTATAATGGTGAAATTATTATATTATTTAATGGTACCAATATCAATGATCACTAATTATATAGTTATTATAATATATATGAATTAAAATATAATTTATTGAATCCCAAATCACACTAATCATGAAAATTACTCAACAAAGAATGGTTC
The DNA here is from genome assembly GCA_963277665.1 of Viscum album. Taxonomy (NCBI): domain Eukaryota; kingdom Viridiplantae; phylum Streptophyta; class Magnoliopsida; order Santalales; family Viscaceae; genus Viscum; species Viscum album. The sequence goes on along the minus strand of OY728165.1, from coordinate 986,214,067 downwards.
TCCCCTTAAAGAAAATATAAAATCATATCTTTTCTTTTTATCCCTCTTTTAAATCATCAATCAATCATTCACGTTTATGATTCCAAAAAATATCCTAGATCATACTGAGCATCCATGTGGGTATAAAACTCTAACATTCAAAGTATATAATTTTTTTGTTAGGTTTTGGATTTTAGATTTTTAAATTATTAATTTTTTATCCCCATATGAATATAACAACACCATATAGGTTTCCACAGTTCCTTGTATTAGTGTATTACCTAAGGAAATATTTTTCAAATAAAACAAACCATTACATTGTGAATAGAAAAAGGTATTTACCATTATATAAACTCTATATATTGTTAGAGTAATGAGATCCCATTTTATCATAATGTATCAACATAAAAATTTGGATTATATTAATGAAAACAAACAAATTACATATTTTTGTATAGGGAGAAGCATTTTCAAAATTTCATAGGTCATATGGCACATGTGAGTGAATAAATATGTTGAAAATTATTTATTTAGAAAAAATTACTTATACAGTAAGGCCAACATAGTTTTTTAAAAACAGTAAAAAATCGATAATATTACATTGGCCATGATGTTCCTCCATTCATTATTTTATATCAATATATTACCTAATATAGGTTACGGAGGAGGATATCCCAAAACAATAATTACTAATTGGGGTTGGTCTATAAGAGTACATGGTGATTCCCTTCAAATATATGAATGGGGCCAATAGTTTTCATGAATCTAATGAGAAGAATCATCCACCTTTAACAATACTCGCTCTTTATAGTGATAATTGATGATATCCATGAATACTCTCCCACACTAGAGTAGCATTCAAAATATGATGAGAAATTATTATGTAAAATTTTAGCACATTGACATTATTTCAATATTTCAGAGTGTATCATTAGAATTAAGATGTTAAATTCTTGGGATATGTGGGTTTTAAAAATTGTATGTTGTGAACATAATTAAATTACTATAGTTATTCCCTTATCATGTCCCTAGAACATATTTTTGTTCATGTCCTTTATGTTCATAGTAAAATATATTTGAAATTTTTTCTATGGATTCAATAGATTATTGGTAGATATCCTCTTTCTAAAGAATAATGATTTAATATTGTTTTAATTTGATATTTGTGAAGAGATATATTTTCATTTGAATATGAGGATGACTAAATATATAGGACTGATACCTCATGATTCCAGAATAAGATATATATTACAATTTTCTTTAATATGAGATTTTTTTAGGATTGGTACATTTTTTTAGGGAAAAGTTTCTAGATTATGGATCTTGTTAGATATGAACCAACAATAGAAACTACAATAATCACATCATATATCTAGTATCTTCAGTTCATTCTTAGATGTTTTGATGAAACTATCACATTGGTGAGAGTTTTATTATCTACATTGACTATAAGATCCTCATTTATATATTAAATTTTATGAAAATAAAATTAGGTATATGTTTTGGGTATAATAACATAAAATGTATTGTTTCATAATGAATTATGAAGTAGGAATCATAATTTCATTGCTGATGAATTTATCCAAAAGACGCATATTGAGAAATATCATCATGAATAAACATGAGAGGATATATCATGCTTGATGAGCTTATAGGATGACTAGAGGATGAATTATTTCGATGTCTAGTGATTAATGGATCATATTCCAATCAATTTCACATCTTCATTATTATACTAGGTAAATGTTTGAGAAGATAATTACCACGATTATTCTATGATTTGAGAACAACTTACAAGTGGTGATCCAATATTCCAGTGGTCATTAATTGATTAAAATGTGATCCTTATTCTTTGGAGAGTATTATTCCATTCTTCCATCAAATATGAGTTTATGAGGGACTTACAAAACAATAAATTTGTGGTATATACTAGTGGAAAAAATATGTAAAATGATTTCATACAACATTTTTGGAGGCCTTAGATGAAGATGAATATAATGGAAATTATTTAAAAATATCATACCTATCATATAGTAAATGTTGAGTGCGTGTATCCTAGTGGTTTTATCCAACCATATAAAGTTCCCATGTGGATATGGTATGACTTCATAATGGTCATTAAAATGAGGATACTTTGTATCATGATTATTCATGACACTATTTGGGTGAAATTCAATCGACTCATTAAAATTTCACACATCCTAATGATATAAGATACTGAAGGAGTTGATGTGTTGGGAAATTATTATGCATGTGATATTATACACATAGATGGATTTCTTATTAGAACAAATCCAAAAATAATTTATTTTTTACATATTTATTTTGGAATGGATTATAGAATGTCATTTATAATATGTAGAACTTGAGGATAATGTACTATCTTTATATAGATAAACAATATTATTGTAATATTTCCACTATATAGGATATGTTTTGGTATTTCATCTTATACATTAGAATAGTATGGGATGATGATTTACATACGGTGGTTTTTTTGATAAAAAAATATATGATGCAATATATATGTCTCTAGTTTAGGATAATTATAGAAAACCAATCCAGCCACCACTATATTGGGTTGAGGAGGGTGAGGTATTAGTTTTAGGTCTTGGTATGGTATAAGAGACATAAATGATGGTGTAGTGTATCATGAATTATTTTATGAAAAATCTAATTTTCTACAGATCATTTGCACATCATATGATGTAAAATTTATATGTAATTTTTAGAGATCTGGATATCTAAAGAGACTCACATCAATTTAGAAATATTTTACTTCAATTGAAGGTGAATATATAATTACATTTTGTTTTATCCATTGAGAACATAAAATGGGATGGGAGCTTGTTATATTTTCTAGAACATCCCAAAAGTTATTTAAGCATTCATTAGGTGTTTGTGATTTTATAACATTGGTGGTACACTATCAATATATCAGATTATATAGATTGATTTAATATTGATATGGAGATATATGATTACTAGGAGGAGTTCATAGTGATGAATATGTAATAGATTATGAATGATTTTTTGGGGATGACGTTACCACCGATATGAATACTTTGGTAACAATGACAGATAAAATAGTATACCTAAGAGTGGTAATATGAGGTTCTTAATCATTGACCTATTATGTTTGATTAATACCGTTAATGAAAATTATAGATTATGATTATTATTCATAAACCCTAATTTTAGATTTAATTAGTATGTTCTTATGTTGAAAAATTGTAATTTCAATCGTTGTATTTACCCTAACATAGATTTAAGGGCATATGTAAATGAAGAAAAAATAAAAATGTATGTATGATTTATTTTTTGGTGTTAAGTTATATAAAAAATTATTTGAAGGGTTTTATATTAAAAAATTGGGTTTTTATGCCTATATGATATTTTATAGTGGTTTAAATTCGGTTTTATAAGGTAAAATCATATTTCCAATATACTATGTAAGGGTAAGTGTTGTTTTCCATGATTTTGTATGTGTAAGATAATTATCTTGAGCACTATGTAATGGTTTGTGTGAATTTTAAAAGGCTACATATGGGTATGAAATTGTGTACATGTGAATCCTAAGGCAAATAACCTATTTATATGGTTTGGTTATGTGTTATGTAATCCCTAAGTAAGCGTAGCCTTTGTTTTGAATAGGACATATAAGGGATCATAGTTCTTATATATGGGTAAATAGGATTTTTATAATGCATGTTTTCTCACAGAGTATGAGTTAATCCATTTTTATAATGGTTACCTAATGGTTACCTTGGTGTTTTATAATGAAATGGAGAGTTGTGTAGGGGTATCTCACCTACTTTGTAAGGATTTATCTTTTTCAAAATGATCATTATAGGTTACACTTATTTATATGACTCCTTACTTTAGATCATGTAAAGGAATTAATTATCATAATTTTATACTTTTATAAATGTAATGAACATTTTATGAGGTCCTGTTGGGGGAAGAATAAAAAGAAGAAAAATTTTAAATATGGTCCAGTAATTTTTTTATCAAAACTAGACCACATCAGGGTATAATGTTTTTACACATGCACAACTCTTTGGTGTCCTATAATGGTATTAGGATAGCTTTATGAAAGATGTTAATTTTATTACTCCTTATTAAAAATTTAAAAATAGACACGACCATTTTATAGTGTAATGTATGGGGAAGGATAAGAAAAATAATGATTGAAAATATGTTCTAGGTATTTTATTCAAAAATTGTACCGCATTAGGGTAAAATGGTTTTACAATTACACAACTATTAGAAGTAATTGAAGGGAACTGTAATACCCTTATGTAACAAGTGTAATGTATTACCCCATTCTAAAATCAACCCTACCCTTATAAACAATTCAGAAACTATTATTTATCCTAATATAAATCATATAAATAGAGGCTTCAGATACATAATATTTTAAAAAACAATGAGATACCCAAACACTGCTTTGATATTCACTTAAAAAACTCAGGTAAAATTTATGAGACACCATGGTAACCTATATATAACCATTATAATCAGGTATTAACTTTAATGTGAGAAATATACCTTTGTGTGTCTCTTTTTTACACTTATATAGTGACTAGGAACCCTTACATAGATTTTTTAAACCAGAATCTACCCTTATCAAGGTCATTCATTTCCCTTTCAAAACCCATATAAATAGGAATATAATCATACACAAAACATATACACATGATGTATCCCGTATGCCTCTCTTATGAATTGATTATTAAATTTAGTTATCACATTAGATCAATGATGACCTTTATGAGACCAAAAGAACAACACTTAACCCAATACATGGTTTATATAAAGGGATTTAACCATACATAATAGAAGAAAAAACACACTACCCATACATAGAGACTTGAAAGTATTTTTTTAATTAAATAATCCCTAATTTTTTTACCATTATATGCACCTAAAATAACTCAATTTTTTATGTAGAATACTTTTTTACCATTATATGGACCCTATTCCTTAATAAAGTGCAAATACAAAGTTCAGAATGATTAATTTTCCATTAAAGACCTTCTAAATTATGTCAATGAGAAGATTTTAATAGTAATAAAAAATTGAGAATATTAAAATTCTCCTTCGATAATTACATTTAATCCTTTAGATGTTTCTTAATAAGTAATTATAAAACATCAAAACTCACTATGCTCCAACATCAAACTCCCTCTATAAGGTATACACCTAGATCCATCCATGCCACTATAGTATCATAAAATCATGTACCATCATCCCATGAAAAAAAATTCATAAGTCTATAATCTATAATAAACACTCATCATTAGTTGGATATGTTTCCAAGTAAACATTCTATATTATATAAATTATAAATAAATAGGAGTGTATTTGTAAATATGAAAATTATATAACACATCACGAATGCATAAAGAACATGTATTAATGTCTTTTTATTATGGAACTATCCTGACCTATTTAGTGATCTCATGGTGTCCAACAAAATGTGGTACCCATTTCATCTTCCTTAGAAAATGATTATACCTTAACTAAGGTGACATTACGATCAAAACGCTATCATCAATAGTTACCTGAAAAGGTGACCCCCCTCTAATATTCATATGATCACTACTTACTATTATTGGTCCCCATAAAATTCCTAATCAACTAAAAATTCTACGTGGGATTATATACTATATCAGACCAATAAATTTTTCACTCCCCCACCACATTCCAACACAATATTGGGTGTCAAAAAAATTGATATAATCATAAAATGGTTGTATCTATATAAAATTCTAGAAACAATTGTTTTAACAAAACAAAACCAATAAAGGATGATCGTCCCATGCTCCACCAAAATATTGGATGTATGCATGAAACATATCTTATAATATGTTATTTGTCTACTCCAAATTTCTATGTATCCATGTATAGTATGTTGTGCACAATTTAATTATAGATCTAAAGAATTTCTGTTATCCCCACCAAAACCATTTTGGAAGATATAAATCATTATAAGATACACTATCAAAGGGAAATATATTTAATCAAATGATGTCATGAAAATAAAATTTTAAAATCTCATTAATTACATGAGTATGATAGAATGTTATCATGTGTTAAAAATCCATTAGTTGAATGATAATCAACAGTATATCCTCAATACTCCTAATGGTATTGGGTAACCTTATAACAAGATTCATCGTAATTTCATCCCAATTGTACATGGTAAATATATGTTGTCGGAGATAACAATCATGTTTTAGGTTCATGAAATTAACCCTCTAACATCTAAGGCTTTTAGGAAGAATAAAATTTAGATATTTCTTATTCATACTACATGTGAACTATCCAAAATGATCATGGTGTATCATTTTCAATCATGGTTGAACCTCCCATTTAGATATATGGAAGTCCATCATCATATCCTATCTGATGGAAGCTTGGAATACTACTCCCCCATAGACATGGATCACTTCATCATTCGTTGATCACAAATAGGGTATCAAATCACATTCATCGGGTTGTTCTCATTTCCTATAATAAAATAGGTCAGTTCACTATCAATCCTTTACTCGGTATATTATAGATTATGTGAACACTATATGATACAAATTCATCAATCCCTGATCCATATAAGAATCCACTCTACATTCGTCCAAAAAACACATCGAGCACCATCGGTCCCCTGAAAATACTATCACCAAGGTCTTGGTCAACCTGTATCATATGAATAATATAATAGTTATCCTATGAAATATTTAACCTTTACCTCATTCACAATCCATATCAATTTTGAATATCGTATGATTCACTTCGGATCACCTCTATATCATGTATAGATCCTTCAATGTGAAGATATTTTGGATTCTCATATGGATAGTGTATAAAAAAATATTTTCACTAAATAGATACTTTCAATTACACTTTTAAGTGACTACCATGGTCTCCAACTCTATACCATGCATAGGGTAGTTCCATTAATAGGACCATTAATGACATAAGCCATAAAATACCAACAAATCCATCTATAATAGTAAAACTCTGAAACCAATTCCAAATGATTCATATTATAACGATAATTCAATTATTGGAAAAATATGTATCTATAATGGTGTTATTAGAATCATCGTGTTCAACACAAGAATGAAATTTTCCCATTGTTCTGTGCATTTGGCCATTTCTCCCTTTTCTGTCAGTGTAGTCATATGTTATGATGTTTTAGAGAAGAAACAAATAAAATGGTAATAATATCAATTTAATAGTATAAATCCCTTGATCCTTAATTCAATATGGGGAAATGTACATGATATAAATACCTACACATTCTATGAGTCTATTGATATACCTATCTCATACACCACAAGACCCAAGAATTTAACATAATTAATACAAAATCAACTCATCGATATCATGTCATAATGTTAATGTTTTCAAATATTACCCAATAATATATCAAGATTAACAGATTTTAGAACCTATTTCTTTGGGAAGATAATCATATCATAAATAAACTAAATGATTAATGAGTTTATTTAAGGGTGTAAGATTATTCTCTTGATTTCCAAGGACAATTATGCTACATTTAACTATCAATATAGAATCAACGAGTAATATTATAATTCATTTCTTCTCTAAGACACAATGTTATGGATTTCATACAATCTAAATCTAATATTTTTAATGTCTGATCAAATATAAAATTTTGAGAACCATTGGGCTCTCGATAACAAATTTAGAAAAACATTTTCTTTGTAAATTGATATTTATAATCATCATCACTTATTTAATTTTTCAATGTTCAATGTATATTAATAATATATTGTTTTTATTTTTTTAACTAAAATATCATTTCATCACAGGATGAAACACTAACGGTTATAAAGATCTTTTTCTAAATATATTCAAGCTTATACATGAGATCATTCAAGACACGTGACATAATGTTATCAGGGGTTTCAAAATAAGATGAACACCCTTCCTTAGATCAATCTAATAGTGAATTACCCTATCATGAGGAATATAGGTTAAATCCACTAGAATTTTTCCCTATGGGTGATCAATAATAAGAGGAATCATTGAGTGGGTTGCCTTTGGTAATTCCAAATTATCCAAGCCTGCCATAAATTCTATGATTGTATCAATATGAGTCATGTTTGGACATACTCTACATCATTCCAATTCTCATTATCCATATCATTAAATTACTCTACCAGTTTGATGATGTTAATGAAATATATCTCTTATTGAAATAAATTTGTGATTGAATACATGTCATCCAGTTCATACAAAGAATCACATTAAATATATTCATATTAAGTATCAAGAATGTCCACGTACATTCGTAGATCATAGTAGATGTTTAATACTCTATTCATCATTAAATTACTACCCACATTCCCTCAAAATGGTGTTTCTAGGGAAAGTATCACAGGGCATAACTTGAATTATATTTCAATTCCAAAAAAATTTGTTAAGATATAATGGAATATAAATAAAAATTGTCTAATAACATTGTATATGATGAAGATGAGGTAAAAACCATGCTTCTACTTATAGATATTCCCTTAACACTATCTTCTATACTACGGTTCACTGCATAAACCTATTATTTCTTTATTTAATTTAAATGTATTTGTGTCTCCATATACAGGAATTTCAATATCCTCTACTATGGTCCTATACTCTAGGATTTCCATGATCTCATAGAACCCCTATGAGAATTTCCCAACCAAAATCCATAAATACAACTATCCTTTCCAGAAAAGTGGAACGACATAAATTTATTTCATCATGAACTAAGAAAATGAAGTCTTAGTTAATTTCCTTGAAACAAACCAACCCATGTTTTATTCATTTATTGGGTTATTATCTTGATTCTATGTGTTCTGTTTTCATTTTATCATGATTGGTCAATAATTCATCATACAACTGATTTTTCACCAAGTTTATACACATGTTAATTCCAAAACCTCAATTTTATATTATACTGTTATCTACATTAAAAGGATAAAACCATTTTATGCTTTACATAAATAAATTTCCTAACTTGTTTGTGATTTGGAATTCCAAAACAATTTGGAAAAATGGAAGGAAAATATTTTTATGATAATGAACTAAAATTGTTGAAAAATAAGAAATAATCTTCATTTTATAAGATTATCATTGAGATATTTAGAGAGATATTATAATCATACGTGCAATTGTAATTATTCTCTTATATGTAATTTGGAAGTATCATGAAATATAATATGGATTTTATCTAGAAGACAAAATCTATTACAAATTTGGTGTTTTTATTTCATCTAAAATAAATTGTTTAATTCAACTCTAGGAATCCTTAGTGATGGATTTGATTTGGTGAGTATGTGGACATTATTTTGGGGATGTTTTCCTTAGTATATAATGATTATTATATTTATAGTCTTGACATATGATGATACTTATTAAGTTGTGCCTCATATATGATGATTTTATGATTTGTTTTATTATTCCTAATAACCAATTATTTTTATATTTTCTCATGTCCGTGTATGTCATTCTAAGTGATTTTTTGTATTTTTATTATATACAAACATGTAGCCTCATGATTTTATTAATATTCATTAATTATTCCATGAAATGACATATATTGTAAATTTTGTTTCATAGAATATTGAACCATACATATGATATCATGATGATCATGTTGATTATAATGATAACATAGCGAGGGATAAAAATTATATATCATTTTGTATAGTTATGATCGCATACAAGCTTATTGATATGTTAGTAGACTATGCATGGGATAATACTTCATTAACATGTTATGAAGTTTGAGAATTACATCAAGACATTTTGGTGTTATCCAATCACCACAATCATGTTGGGTGTGGATTTTCCACCATTCATGGATAATGACCAATAATAAGGTGGTTCACAGAAATTTTCATCTAATGACCAGCATTAGGGATACATGTAATGTTTTACCGATAATGACCATCATTATTTTGGGGAATTAATTGTTTCCAAAAAGATGGTTTTTTGTTTGAATTACCCTAAATTAAATAATAAAAACTAGACATTATCAGTGGGTAAGGGATTGTTAAAATTAGATAGAACATACTGTCTCGACACATGTATCACTATATGGCTATTTATCATTTTCACATCTCATGTATTCCACTATTGTTTTTTTCTAATTTTTTAATGAAGACATTGATCGTGTACTTCTAGATTTACTATTCATACCATGCATGTGAAACTCAATGCATGTGATGACTTCATGATTTAGGATATATAAAAGGGTATGTTCCCAATGATATGGAGTTAATGAGATAGATATTTTTTCTAGAAAAAAATACAATTTTTTTGATTTATTTACATTTATACACTTGAAATACATTGATTTGGAAACACCATTGGGAGGATATTTTATATTACTTAACACAAATTCCTTATGATATTATAATATTCTTTTCTTCATGATTACTTAAATTATTTTTTCATTAATTTATATTATGTTATATTAAATTTTTACTTATACCTTGATAATAATTTCATAGTCTCCCCAATGATGGACTTAGACCATTACCGCTAGTCATTAACATCCTGAATATATGGATATGTAAAAGAGGTAATCAGGAAATCTGGTTAGAAATAGTTGTTCAGGATATGATTTTACAATCTCACATTACAACTAATGACTACCATCATCTAAACAAATTCTTGATGCCCACTATTTCTTGATTACTATTCATCCCACCTCCATCCTATATCATATCCAATTCAGATTATTTTAGAATAATATAGTCATTATATTTAACACATATAAATATATTGAATCATTTTCCAATATAAAAACCCATAATAAACACAGTCATTCTATTCCTCTACTATTTTAATGATCAATTTCTGTTTAGTGGGATTTATGGAGTCCTTTATTAATAAGGGATGTGTATGGATTTTTATGCTTAGAGAAGCCCATGATGAAGTGAATTGAGAGTGGGGAAATGTTAATTGAATTTATTATAATTAATACATGGTAAACATATCTAGGATATTAAACTATGTGTTTGAGCACCATCGTTAAAGCCATTATATCCTAAGGTCTCATATTTTTATAACCTTTGTATTAATTAATTTATGTGAATTATATATTATGAAGGAATCATTTTCAATTAGGAGGTGATTCTACATGTGATTTTTTTAGACCCAGAATCATCATACCACCATAACATCTATATCACATTGATGATGATTAATGAAATTAGATTCTTACTCTGTATATGTTACATTAATCAAAACATAAAGTTTCACCATGAAAATATTTGGTATAGATTAATGGGTGATCTAACTTCAATGTGATTTTGTTCATATTTTCATTATTTTACAATTGTATTAAAGACAAATTAATTGTATAATCATGTATATAATAATGTCATAATGAAGTATCTAAGAAATTTTATTATACTAAATGCATATATTGTTATTTACTAGATCTAAATAGTCAAATTTAAAATTCCACAATTCTTTTGATCATGCCATGATTGAGTGTAACATCCCTTGTAAACAATGAATGACATTTTCATATATATTAATATTTGTGAATTAAATGTTAATTTTTCATGTAAGTGTATTATATGTTTGATGGAGTACCTGATACACAACAATGGGTTTCATTGAAATCTTATATTTCACACAGTGTTGAGTTATATTGAAAAATAAAATAAAATATTATTATTTTAAATGATAGTTAACGCCTACCCATTGTATTATAGGGAATGAACCTAACAAACTAAAATATAATTACACATGTTTTTTAGTTGTTTTTACATTTATCCAATAAATTTCAGAGGCATAAAATAATAATGAATTATATATAAAGAATAAATACTCTGTTATTCATTAAATAGTCGCTTTACCGCCTTTTGATGGGGAACCCTTTTTAAATCTATTTTTCGTCACTTTTATTTTATTTATTCGTCAAAATAAATTTAATCTTTAGAATTGGGACATCAAAATTTAATTTGGATGAAATTTTCATATTTTTCGATTATTTTCATTTTTAATGAATATTGAAAAATTGTTGTATTTTAATTCAAAACATCCTTTTAATCAAATTTATTAATATTGTAAGCTTATATTTTTAATTGGTTTTAAATTTTAAATAGAATATATTTTTACCATTTAATACAATGTTGGACATTGGATGTAATTTCACTTTGAATTGGACATTAACAAGTATCAATCTTTTGATAGTTATTATTTCTTAAAAACCCGTTTTTTGTTTTCACAAAAGGAATTAATTAATTAAATATAATTTTTTCCAATTTGGTAAAATAGAAATCATTTTTGAATTTGGAATATCAAATTTTTCTCATAGTTAATTTTTTTTATTTTTCTGAAAACATTCCATTTTTTATAAATAGTTTAAAACACTGCATTGTTGTTTAAAACCACTTATTTATTTAAAGAATTATTTTAAAATTTATATTTGTTTTAAAGTAAAAATAGATACTTAATTTCTATATTAATATAATTTAATTCATTGGATTCATTTTATAAATATATTTGACATATAATATTCTATTTAACTTTTTAACATCTTTTTACCCACCTTCTACGTGATTTTCCAAATTTGAAAAAAATGCGATTTTACCACTTATGTGAATTTAATTTAAAAATTATTAAATACATGGTTTTCATTAGTTTGTAATGTTTGGTTCAATGGTATGAAAATAATTATTTTATGAATATTAACTTTTTACTTTTATTAACCGCGATTAGAGTTAAATAGGGTAATTTAAGGTTAAAGTAATGATATCATAATATAAAATTACCTTGACACTTTTCCAACACTAATTGGGTGAGGCATGGATGACCATGGAAATCCAAAGGTCAATTTTGGGACCCCATAGATCCACTTGGGTAAGATAATGAAATTAATAACATTTTATTTAAAGTATAAATAAAAATGACATAAACATGTATTTTTTTTACTAAAAAAAATTTAATGTGGGGTTATATAATTGACATATTTGACTATAAATTTTAATTTAAAGGTAAATGAATTTAAAATATCAGGGTAATTTTTTATTATTTTTAGAAACCAAATATATAAAATAATTTATGTCTCAATGATCATGCACTGTTTTCATCATTAATGAATGATTTAAATAAATAAGAAGATAAAAATTAAAAAAATATCCAAAACTCATACAATTATTATTGAATGATTTTATTTCAGACATAGGAGACCTTATCATTGACCATATTGATTTTTGGATGTTTTGAAAGCAAAAATAATTATATATTAAAATAATATTTTTGAATCATTCCAAAAGAGACCCTCCTCTCCCTTATAAAATGCCCTCACATCTTACCAATTTATCACACTTCACAGACCGTTGACTCATCCAAACTCTATTCATACATGCTCAAAATATCTACTTATTAATCCTTTAAGCATTACCATAGGGATAAATCTCTTCAAGAAACCGTTTTGGTTCAAAATAAAGGGAGTTACCCGATTTAAAGTAATGCCTTCTATTAAGTTCTTTTGTTTTATTTTACTTCTCCATCCACCTAAAATATTTTTTCATCATTTATTTTATAATAAAACCAGTATACTCAATATTATAGCTTTATTAATGAGATGTATTCAAGATACACTTACACACAAATCCACTTAATGGGTAAAGAACATACTATTTCTGTGGACGACGAACTACTACCTCACGAAATAATGATTGTTCAATTATCTCCTACCACCTTTCTGGTGGGAAGTATGATGGAATAATATCTATATATGATATATATTATATTTATGTTTTCTTTATGCTTCTGTATTTTCCTTCTGATATCATACCTTTATGGTTCCCAAAATTGGAAAAATGCTATAATTTAATTGGAGGAAATTCGGACTACTACCCCTTCAAAGTCATATTTCTCATTCATGTCATATGTGGAACTTATAAAGGATAGAATTTATGGACTTATGTAATGTATATAACATGTTTTTTATAATGTAATTATAATATAACTATGTTTCATTATTTTTTTCTTCCATTAAAAAATGAAATATAAATGAAAGTAGTGTTCATGCGTAAGTACGTCTTACCATCTCCATGAATGGTGAATTTCATTTCTTATCACCAAATCTTATGTAATATTATAAATACATATATATACTAGAAATATATGAAATATATGACATATAAATGATTAATATTATTCTAAATATAATGTAATTTTGATCACATAAACAATTTATAATTATTACATGGTCATTCTTTTCTCACGTTTCGAACATTGACAAAATGTCCAATATGAACACAAATATTTAACTAACTATTATAGCAGGGTAGTAGGTGATATAATTGGAATAATAAACAAGATAAATATTATTAATCAAGTATAAATTATCTTCTGTTTATCATTCAGGATGAACAATGAACATACGCGTAAGTCATGTTAGACATGTGGTAAGGGATTTCTTATCTCAATTTTAATTAGGCAAGATTTCCATTTTTCCCCACTTATTTGATTAATGTAGTGTATTGTGTACATAAATTTTACCTATATTATTATGATTATATTTATATTCATGGTATCATATGATTCAATTATTTGTTATAGTGTTTTGTCTATACAACTCGATTGAATACAATGATGTAAGGGGGTTTTAGCTGACATTTTATTCATTTGACATTCATGCTATATTGGTCACTATTTCTTATGAGTAGTGTATGTACATCCCATTATTCAAATATTTTTGAAATATTCTTTCATTATTGTGTATTTACATCTACATTTTATGGCCCTTCTTTCATGGGGTGTATGTTTCGTATGTTACCAAATCAGCGAGGGACCCTTTCACCATCCACTTTTCAAAATAATTAGTTTTGTTATGTCTATTAATTTAAATCTTATTATGTTGGGATATGTTCATATATATCCTTATTCATTAAAAATTTATGTCCAAGAGATGAGATCCCATTATTTTTCACATCAAATCATTTTCTTAAATTTAATGTGACGTTGTTAGGCTGTCAAATTTTTGTAAGGGATCTTCTTAACCCAATTTCAATTCATTCAGTAAAACATATACTTTGTGAATATGTCATCAAATGATTATATGTGAATGAAATATGATTTATTTATAGATAATATCCACTAATATTGGGTTTATTATTATTTTTCACACATAATTATATAATTGATTTGCACTTAACAAATTCAAATTATCTTTATAAGGGATTTCATCTCATTTTACATTCCATGAAGACATCATTTTTGATATGCGCCTATTCTTTTTGATATGGTGTATATAATTTCCTATGGAATATTATATCATGAATACATTTATTTTCTTGATATTATAATGTTTTGATTAAATTTTATTCCTCCACTATTTGATTTCAAGCATCTCTTATTTGGTTAATAACTCCTTAACTAAAATACTATTTTAAGGATTTATTTTTCTAAATATTTATAATTAATGTCCATGTGTTGAAAATTGTTTTACAGATTTATTTATATGTACGTTACTATTTTAAAATTTTAATTCCTTTAAAATATTCATAGTGGTATGGGACACATTAATTAAAAAAAACTATTTATTAAATGGTTTTGAAAATGATTTGAAAAAGCTTTGATTGTGTTGATATATTGAAATGATATACTGTGATTTAAAATGAAATGTAAATATTGAAATGTGTATATTTTTAATATTTTATGTTTTATGATTTTATAATGGTAATTGGACATTTTAAGGGTGGTTATGTGATAAACCAAATGAAGGGTGGTGCCGTGATAAACTAGGATGGGTGGTTATGTTATAACCTCCAATGCATTGGGTATGGATGTTGGCCATATGGCTATTCCATTTACTGATATGTGTGGACATCGACTATATGTTTATTCTATTTATGTATGTTTTTGTCCCAAATTACCATTATATGTTATGTTCTCTTTAAATGGAATTTATGGTAATCATTTGGTTACAAAAGTGTATGAAATGAATTTTTTTTCAGTGAAGAGTATTTACTACTTCAAAAAGGTGAAAAGTTTTACCTGTGATAAATTATTCATGATTTACTTGTTTCTTATAAAAATTAACATTTTGCCTTCATTGTGTGTCCCTTACTTAGCTTTTTGTGCTCATACAATGTTTTTCAAATAAATTTCAAATGACACAGAGTGGAATAGGCTCAAGGATGAGATAAAAAAAAGTCATGTTGTCTAAAAAATTGAACTAGGCATGTATATTTTAATCAAGAGTTTCTATTTTATGAAAAAAAATATTAATGGAGTAGAAGTGTCTACATTGTAATTTTTATAATGTAATGTAATAATAATGATGTAACTCACTGAAACTCTAAACCTGAAAGGATTCTTATTATGAATTAATCATTTAATTCAAGATTATGCAAGGTTTTAAGGCTTGGTCATTATTGTAGGTATGAAATTTCAATTAAGACAAATTTAGGGATTATGACTTTTCATTAATCACTTGGTTAGTCCCTATGTCTTTTATTTTAGTTAAATACACATTTTAAAAAAAAATCAGGTCAAGGAAATTCAGTTACATATGGAAGGATGAGGTTCTTAAACAACATTAATATCTCTTCATGATGAGATGCTTTTAATATTTATTACAAACTCATGTTCTATAAAAATCATGTTTTATCTGATGTTTTGTAATTATATGTCATACCTGAATATTTTCCAAAACTATGTATCTGCAACACCCATTTGAACCAAGTTTTACTAGGTGTATTTTTAAGAAGGATGCATATTATTTTGAAGGATATATATATATATCATTGTTTCAATGCATGGAACATCCACCAAGATGTGGAATATGACGATGAAACCATATGGACACCATGATGAAGGTATGATGTTCTTTATTTTATGAATATATATATTTTATCATATGGAGGTGAAAAAAAGGAGAAGGCTTCATGAATTAATTTGTTAAAGTATTAATGTTTTGGGATGAAAATGAAATGTATAAGAAAAACATTAATGTTAAAACATGTTAGGGTTATTGTTGAGTTTTATAAAAAGGATAGCCCATAGGATGGTTGAAACACCATCGCGTCCGGAAGGGCCACATGAATCGAACCATTATATGAAGGGTGATAAGGGCACATCACTGACCATTAGCCTATGTGATGTCCATAGTTAGTATGAATTATTCCATTGTTAGTTAAATGATTTTATGGATGATGAATAAGTTGATGTTGGGATATAATATTTTATCAAATGGATATCATAAATATAGGAAAATTATTTGTTGATTAAGTGATAAAGGATATTTTGGAAGACGTTTGCGCTTTTGGGAACACTATATGCCTATGTAAAATAGAATACAATGATATTTAATTTCTGGAGTAATGGTTGAAATTTTATTTTCGAATAATCTATGATTTTAGTGTGGACAGATGTTGATTTGGGTAATTCATGGAAATTATTAAACTATAATAAAGAATATGTTATTAGGTTAATTTATTTTCAGTATGAGACATTAAGAGTTTATGATGTTATTTGGAGATAAATATTAGGACATATCATGGAAGTCAATGTGATAAAATTCTTCCGAGTTTTGGGATTCAAACATAGTTTTGTGTATTTTGAAAAAATTTAAGTGAAATTTTGTATTAAATGGTCCTTATTATCATTTGGAAATTTCTTGTTTATTTATAGACATTAAGCTTAGTACTTATTTTTATAATGTATTATACTATTTGAAAATTATCTAATCTTATACTAACCATTTTGGTTTGGGTTAATATCTAATGATGAGGGAAATATATAGTTCATCGTTTTGGATTATTTAATTTTCTAGAAGTTTATTCTAGAACATTTGATGTGAGAAAGTTACCTTCAATACTCATCCTTTGGTGGAATGATGAGTCTGTGGGATTAATTTAGTAAAATATGAAAGTCTATATAACAAGTAATTATGTTACATTATTTTTTTAGTTATGCTCATAAATAAATTACTCAACATTATGAAATGTATATTAAAACAAAAATGTTGTCAAATAATTTTTCCTACTAGGGAATCAAAGACCATTTAACCCATAGAATTTTTATGGTTTTCATATTGTTATCATTTTCCTGATCATGTTTTCTAACACTCTCCATCAGACCATGATGGTTAGTTTCTATTCCATATCCTTGTTTTCCTATATGGAATCCTAGTATGGGCTATCTTGGGTGACCATTTTACTTATCGTTTGTTATATTAAATAGATATATTTATTGACTATTTTTATAATTTGGGACATACAATGAAGTTTTAAAGCCCCACCTTTAAATTCCGGGGATGAAATTTCTAATAGGGGAAACGATGTAATATCCCAGGTAAATAAATAAAAATAAATTTTAATATTTATCAATATTTCTGAATTATCTGTTAATTTTACTTTAAAAGGGATTCTATGTTTGATTGTGTACCCGATAAACAACAGTTGGTTTCATTGAAATCTTATATTGCACTCATCGTTGAGTTATACTGAAAAATAATAATATAATAAGATTATTTTAAATGGTAGTTAATTCCTAGCAATTTTATTGGAGGGAATGAACAAAACTATGTAAAATAGAATTACACATGTTTATTAAATGTATTTACAATTATCAAATAAATTTTAGAGAAATAAAACATGAAGGAATCTGATTTTAAGAATAAATAATCTAGTATTCTTTAAAAGGTATATTTACCTCCTTTTTATAGAAAATTCATTATAATCTAGTTTTTGTCACGTATATATGTTATATTTGACAAAATAATTTTCTTCTATAAAATAGGGACTTCAAAATTTACTTTTGATGAAATTTTGATATTTTCCAGATAATGTTCTTTTTTTAATGAATAGTGAGAAAATGTTGTATTTTAATTCAAAAACTCATTTTTATCTAATTTATTTAGTTGTTTATATTAACATTATAATTGTTTTTAATATTTAAAGAGATTATATTTTACCATTTAATGAAATTTTGGGCATTGGAATTAAATTCAATTTTAAATTGGACATTAACAAGTATACATATTTTGACAGTGATTATTTCTATTAAACAAGCTTTTGGTTTTGAAAAAAGTAATTAATTATAAAATTAATTAATGCAACTTAATTTTTTCTAATTTATTAATATATACATCATTTTTAAATTTTTAATATCAAATTTATCTTAGAGTAAGTTTTTGGTATTTTTCTAAAAACATTCGATTTTTGATGAATATTGAAAAACATTGTGTTATTGTTTAAAACCAACTTTTTATTTAAATAATAATTTATAAATTTAAATTTTTTTAAAGTCAAAATAGATACATAATAAATATATTAAAACAATTTAAATAATTGGAATCATTTTATAATAAGATTTGATATATAAAATTATATTGAACTTTTTAACGTCTTTTTACCCTCCTTTTATGTGATATTACAAATTTTCATAAAATGTAATTTTACCAATATTGTGAATTGAATTTCAAACATCTTATATACATGTATTTTATTGGTATGTAAAATTTTGTTTTATGGTATGAATATAATTCTTTGTGAATAGAAACATCTTACTTTTACTAAAAGCTGTCAGAGGTAAATATGGTAACTAAAGATAAAAATAAAGATATAATAATATAAAATTAACTCAATACCTGACCTAAAATTATTTTATGAGTCATTTAAGTCCATTAAAATCCATGGGTCCATTTTGGTTCCCCAAGGAGCCACATGGGTATGATAATGAAATTAATAACTTTTTATTTAATGTAAAAATAAAATTGTCACAAACATGTATTATTTTACTAAAAGATTTTTAATATGGGGTAATATAATTGATATATTTGACTATAAATATTTATTAGAACTATAAGTATATTTATTACATCAATTAATTTTTTTTATAATTTTTATACATCAAATAAATAAAATTATTTATTATAGAAGAATGATGCAGTTTTTACAACATTAATGAATGATTTAATTAAATTAGAAGATAAAAATTCAAACAATATCCAAAACGTGTCCAACTATTATTGTATGATTTTATTTCACACATGAGACACCATATATTATACTTTAATTATTTTTGGTCCTTTAGTAACCAAAAATATTTATATAATAAAATAATATATTCAAACATTCGAAAAGAGCCCCTCCGATGCCTTATAAAATGTCCCCGCTTCTTACCCATTTATCAAACTTCTCAAGCCCTTGGATCATTATAAATCCCTTCAAATAATCACCCATGAACCCTATATTAATATTAGATTCCTTAAATTAGTAATAAAGCTCATCAAAAAACACTTTTGGTTCAACCCAAAGGGAGTTACCTGATTTAACGGTAACATCTTCTCGGAAGATCATTTAGTTTATTTTACTTCTCCAACCCCAAAAACTAATTTTTTACTTTATTTTATAACAAAAACAGTATCTTAAATATAATAGGATGTTGTTATGAGAATTATTATCACTACACTTACACACAACTCCATTTAATGGGTAATGAACATGTTGTTTCTATTGACGGTGAACTACTGCCTCATAAACGATGATTGTTTTATTATCTCCTCGCACCTCTCATGGTGGCCATTATTATAGAACTATATCTATAAATTATATATATTATATTAATGATTAATTTATGATTCTTAATTTTACTTTTTCAATAATACCTTTCTGTTTCACATAATGGGTAAACGCAATAATTTCTATTGAGGAAGTGCGGACTATTGTCCCCTCAACGTTATATGACACATTCATTCCATATGTGTAATGTATAAAGGAATGAATTTATGAACATATGTAACATAAATAACATATATATTATACTTTAAATATAATATACCTATGTATCATTATGATTTCATTCACTAAAAATTTGAAATAGAAAAAAAATAAGTGTTCATGTGTATGTACGACTTACCATCTCCATGAACGGTACATTTCATTTATTATCTCCAATGTCATGAAATATTATAAATACATATATATACTGGATAGATATGATATATATAAAATATAAATTATTATTATCATTATGTACATAATGGACTATTGATCAAATGGACAATTTATAATAATGACAAGTTTATTTTTTAATCATGTTCCAAACATCGAAAACATTTCTTATATAAACTCAAAAATATTAACTAATTTTTATAACAGGGTAATAACTGATATAAAAGGAAAAATATAAATGATAAATTTTCTTATGAATGTATTAATTAACTTATGTTTATTATTCTGGAAGAACAAGGAACATATGTGCGAGTCACGTCGGACACATGGTAAGAGATTTCTTGTCTCACTTTTAATTTCATTATATTTCGATTATTTTTAACTTATTTATTGAATGTGGTGTATTAGGTACATAAATTTAATGTATATTATCATGATTATATTTATATTCAGGTTATACTTTGATTATTTTGTTTTTTATTATCTTGTTTTCATATGAAACGATTGATTACAACGAGGTAGGTGAATTTTATCTCACTTTTTATTCACATGAAATTCCTGATATATTTTTTCACTATTTCCTTTGAGTTGTGTATGTAATAACCATGATTATACTATTTTTGTAATATAATTTCATTTATAGGTATTTAAATCTACATTTTATGGCACTTCTTTTATGGGGTGTATGTTTGCTATGTTACCAAAATCGGCGAGGGAATCATTCACCATCGACTTTTTAAAACACTTCTTTTTGTTATGCCATTTAATATACATCTTATTATTTAGGGATATGTTAATCTATATCATTATGGATTTAAATTTTATTTCCATGTAATTATATACCCTTATCTCTCTCATCAACTCATTTTCTGAATTTTAATGTGACGTCGTTAGGCTGTAAAAGTTTTTTATGGGAACTTCTTAACCCAAATTCAATTCTTTGGGTTAAAATTCTACTTCTTGAATATGTCATCCATTGAATATGTGTTGATTTTCTATGATTGATTTACACTTAATATCTACTTATATTGTGTTTATCCTTATTTGTCCCACGTAATTATGTAGTTGAATTTTTTGTAGCTAAAGGATATTGTCATTATAAGGGATTTCTTCGCAATTTACATTCCATTGAGACTTCATTGTGGATATGGGAAAATTATCTTCAATATAGTGTATATACTATACTTTGGAATATTATATCATGAATTAAATTATTCTCATTATATTATAATGTTTTTAATAAATTTTATTTCTCAATTATTTGTATTCAAGGATCTCTTAGTTGGTTAAGAACTCAATACAAAAATATCTTTTAAAAAATTTATTCTCCAAAATATTTCACATTGATGTCCATGTATTAATAATAGTTTTAAGGATTTATTTTTATAGAAATTAGTATTATTAAATGATAATTCATTTAAAATAATCAATGTGGTATGGGACACTTTGATTCGAAAATCTCTGTATTAAATGGCATTGAAAATAGTTTGATAATGAATTGATTGTGTCGATATCCTGAAATGATATATTGTGATTTAAAATGAAATGTTAAAAGTGGAATGTTTATATTTTAAATATTTTATGTTATATCATTTTATAATGGTACTTGGAAATTTGTAGGGTGGTTATGTTATTAACCAAATGATTGTTGGTGTCATGATAAACCAGGATGGGTGGTTAAGTTATAAGCTCTAATGCATTGTGTATGGAAGTTAGCTGTATGGCTATTACATTTAATGATCTGTGTTGAAGTCGAACATATGGTTATTTCATTTATATATATATATATATATATCCTATTCATTGTAGATTTATACCATTTTATCCCTTATACATTAATTTCATTTATTGATAATAAGATAGAAACTTGGAAATTTCCATTAAAATTTTTATATACCATAGTTTATGAACATGATTAATGGGGTCAGTGAATATAATATGAACTATTTTAACTTTTGTGTTGTACGTATATTTATATTTCCAATCATCTAATAATCACATTCCGGGTTAAATGAAATTCACGGAGGAGAAGAACAGATTCATTTTTTACGATTTTTGTTTTTTAATGATCATATATTCAATAGACCTCATAGGATTAATTTACTTTATCATGATTCAATCAAATGGTATATTAGTGTTCATGAAATTTATCTAGGTTTATATTCTTAAGGTTATTAGGTTCCATTTTTTATTAAAACCATAGATCATTTAATTTCATCAAATATATGAAAAATTTCCAATGTAGCTTTTTATGAATAACGAGACATGATTCTATTTGAAGTAGTGGATGGTTAAATATTTCTATATATTGACATAGATCTTGTTATCATCAATGAACCATTTTATATATTCATAATAAAAAAATATTTTCGCTATGTGTAAATAATAATATCAATGATAATGGTAGAGATAATATTGTATTACTTCTATCACTCTTGATTAACGAATGCACAGAAGTCATAATGCAAAAAATTATGATCGAAATTTTAAAAAATCACAATATCTATAAATTAGAAATGAAATTAAATAAATCAAACTTATATGTTTTACAGGATCTATTTGAGGATATTTGGATCATATAATATAATATAGATGATAACTTCTTCACACTGGGGAGAAAATTTATTAGATTTATTTGATTCAGTGGAGATGTCATTGATGATTATTCCATGGAGATGAAAATTATTATAGGGATCCTATATAAGATTGATGTAAAAAATTTTAACCATGCATATCTAGGCATTTTTCTCTAAAATATCATTATACTAAATAGTGTATTGATTTCTAAAAATATCATAAGAAGGGCATCCTTATAATGAAAATGGAAATTGGGAGGGATATGGCTTTCAACACTAATGCAATGAGATCTTGTAAGGATGAAATAAATGATGAAGTTGTTTAAATTGAATTTTCTGAGTTTATATTTTCTTTTTAATTGTCATAGAATTAGGAAATGTTAAATAAATGGGTAAATATCCATTTATCTGTTTCTATAATATAAATATTTGACTGATTTGTTCCAAATTTAATAAAAATGTACAAGAATATTAGAATGATAACTAATATTTCATGTTTTCATGAATGGTAAAAATTGTGGTTAGTGATATGAATTGAGTAATGATTGTGATATTAAAAGAATAGTATAAAAAAACAATGAATATGAACAGTCTAAAAATAATGATTCAATTTACAATGATAAGTGAAGATAAATAGGGAAATATAACTAACAAGAATAATTTCCATTGGTTTTCATTTCTTAATCAAATAAACTAAATAATCCCAAAAGTGAATAATAATATTGATTTAAAAATAAGCAGACTTTGATTATTGGAAGTCACAATTTGATTTCATATTATGTATATTTATTAATGTATGCTTAAAGAAATACATGTATATTTAGAGGGA
Organism: Viscum album; assembly: GCA_963277665.1. Lineage (NCBI taxonomy): Eukaryota > Viridiplantae > Streptophyta > Magnoliopsida > Santalales > Viscaceae > Viscum > Viscum album. Next base: position 986,189,741 of record OY728165.1, on the reverse strand, counting down.
AAATAGATTTTTAATCCTAGAATGCTTCATTGGGAAATCACATGATGAATAAAAATACACAAATATTAAAAAAAATTCATGTTTTGTTTGAATTGAATATGGAACATTTGAATATTATAAATTAATCATGGTAGAGTGTTATTTTGAATAATAAAATAATATTCCAAACAAAAAAGAAGTACATTTCACAAATATAAATTTTGATGTTACTGAAAATTCAAAGAAGCCCTTGTGTTTGAACGTTCTATCATAGATGTAAGTGAAAAGTTCATTGTATTATAAGATGTTTCACATACAAAAAAAATTAGTTTATAAAATGATGCCTTGAATAATCATTTTGGGAAATCATGTAAAAAAATAATATGGTAGTGGAAGCGAAAATAATTAAATGATGGTAGTTACACCAATCATGATGGAGAACACCCCCATTGATAAATTTATTTTGGGAATTAAATTTTTTGAAAGTAATAACATTAGGGAAATTTAAAAAACATAGTTTAACTATATTGATAAATACAATGTAAATGAGATTGCTCTTAAAAATAATTGGATTGAAAAAATTGGAATACTGAATAAAAATAAGCATAAAAAGGGTATATATTAATGAATTTATTTATTACTCTAAAATAACTCATTTAAAGAAATAGATGGTTCTAGAAAAAGTGAATTTATAAATCATATAATTTTTATAAAGAATTATCACATTCTGAATATATTAGATTCAATGATTTTTTTTGTAGTATACATGGACTTCTTAGTGGAAAAAAGAGACTACAATGATGGAGATATATGAATGAAATCCACATGCTTGAGATGCAATTGAGAATCCATGCCCTGGTGGGTATATATCCTTCTTGAGATTCATGGATAGCAGGTGCATATTATTTAAGAGTAAATGATTATTTGTTTTTTCTCAACAAATGTAATCATTCAGTGAACTATTTAAGATAATGAAATCATGATTCGTGTTCACCATTCATTGATTAATGAATGACTTCTCATAATAAATATTAAATAATGCATTAAAAATACATAATTAAAATAAAATTCATATGGACTGTATATTTGGAATATATAAAAATATAATTGCAAAATAAGTGGTGTGGGTGTAAATTGTAATAACATGATTGACTCTCCTAGATGCTCAACTCTGAATTATTCTTTTCCTACTTGATAGATGATATAGTAGGACTCATATGAAGGATTGACCCCCTATGATATTTTAATTATTCATTACAATAATGTATACCTTTTACGGTGAGATTTATTTTTTATGATAATCCTATCATCATGTTAAAATTCATTATAATTAGATTGAGATTTATAATAAGCCTTCTTCAGTTTTTGTTACACAAATTTACTCATTTCAAATTTTTTTGACTTTATATTTCATATATAGAGTCCTTTTATTTTGAGGTCCATTTTAATTTGAAAATAACAATTTACTGTTAATGATCCAAGATGAAACAAAAAATAGTATCATAGTGAGCCATGTACTTAGTTTCTTAAATAACATTCCTGAAATAATAAAATGATTAATATATCTCTTTTTCCAACACTACAACAACCTACCTAGTATTTTTCTATACTATAGTGCCATATGTTATTTGATATATTTTTCAGTGTTAAAAAATGAAAAACAAGAACTATGAGTTCACTAAATTTTTGTGAGTAGGCAATTTTATTTCATTGTGTATAAAAAATTTAGATTTTTTCACAAATGTGTTGTGAGGATATCATTTTAGTTCAAACATGTTAAAAAGGCTACCACATCTACACCATGACATTGATTAGTTACTATTTCAAATATTTTATTTGTTTCTTCAAAACACATTCAAAAGAAAAATAGTGGTGTTGTGAAAGAGGTATTTAATTTGAAAATAATTTTCTTATTTAGAATTATTAAATTAGGAAATTAATGCAATTCTGTACATTGTGTTACAATTATTTTACCATTAATAGTTTAACTACATTAGGTTAAGTGACAATGGTTACAACCATGACCTATCCAAATCCACAATGTTGAATGATGTTTTATATAATTTTATTTTATTTAAATTAAATTAATGAATTATATATGTTTTATAAATAATGATATTGTGTTGATAATATTTATTAATTAATAATGTGTTAATAAATTAATTATATGTATGATGGATTTACCCATGTTAGAGCTTCTAATATGAAATCTTATATGTGATTCTTGAATAGTTAATTTTCATTCCTATTCTGATATTGTTGCAACTTCCTCATACAATTTTATCAAAAACATTATCTCTCCTCACATTTCCCAATATCCTATCAATATAAAGGCGATCCATCAATTGTATTTTTTTCAAAAGGAAATTTATCTTCTTTTTGGGGGCCTTTTATTGATGATTATTTTCACATTCTCCTCCAAGAATCATTCACTTAAATTTTAAGGAGGACATTTAGATACCTTGAGTTCTTAAAAATTTATATAGACATACTTGATAAAAATTATATTTTAATTCATTTATTTTTTGAAGATGAGTGTTATAAGTTATTGTAACTCATCTATTGTAATCATGCTGGTTTCTATAAATATATTTTTTAATGGTATCCTAACATTGGTGATTCTATAAATCCCCCATTAAACTAATTTAGTTCAGGTTATTAACATGCATGGCCCCTATTCATGTGGTCTTCCATTTTTACCATTTATCGTTTAGTTGGACTGACTTATAAAGTAGACTCAAATACATCTATTCTTTCTCTCCATAATGTTTCAAGGGAATGTATCATGGTGGTTCAGTCAATGATTCATTCTTCAAAAATTTTTAACCAAATTAAATATAATGGTTTCTAGGATATTATTATTTATAATGATATCCCATAAAATTGAATTTCTTATTTCAAAAGTTTTATAACCATTATAAATGTTATAGAAAATTTAAACATCGTATTCTTTCTGAAGATTGGCCCCCACAATGAAAAATATTATGTGGGTGGAAAACATTTGAAAAAAGGCATTTCTAGTTTCACTAATGTCTTGGTCCCCCATGTGTGATCCAATGTTGGAATGGTTTAAATAAACTAGAAAAATGATATTAAGCCATATGGAAGTGATTAAATTTTGGATGCTTCTTATAGGTCAATATATCTGTAGGTATCTATAGCATCATGGTACAAAGGGATTCCTCTAAGATGGTAGACACTATATTATGTCATAAATAGCCTATATAGGATTGGGTGATGATGAATTAAAAAATAGTTGATTCAATTAACTATTAAAAATGTTTTCATTATTTAATTGACCATGTTCATCAAATTACTAATGATTTTTTATTAGAATTATATAAATGTGTAAGATCCAATTGGTGACTCTATAGGATTTATCAATCAACAATTGAGAGATAGATATAAGAATATTGGATAATCTGAATTTTATGGAACCATTTTTTTTAAAATAAATTGGGATATTGGAGGAATATAGAATTATTCCACACTATTTTTAGGGGGTAATGGAATGAAGAAAATATTATGGTCTATCCCATGAACCAATATGTTACTATTAAAATATAATATATATTTGATTCCAAATCATCTACTTATATTATTAGTTATGAAGATAATTATATTTTATTGAATATAAATTATTATTTTATGATCATGGATGACATAAGATAGATTTATACTATAGTATTAAAAAAATGATACAGTTAATAACATAAAGTATTTGATGAACAATCATGTTCAACATATTACATATAAATCAATGAAAAAATGATCTGAATGATAGAAGATGATTTTTAATGAAATAAAAATTTTAATTTTACATTGATTATATGATGATAATATCATTCATGCTATTTTATCTATCAGGTTCTAGAATTCATGGATTTTTTATTTAATTTCTGGGATGGATAATGGTGTTTTGGGCTTACTAGAATATGTTTTCTGATTTTTTTTGTTTGGGGAATATTGGAATAAATAAGGGTAACATGGAATATAATGTACACTATGTGATGATATAATTATGTATCGGTGATGAAATTCATGTTTCATAAAGCTCATTAGACATTTTATAAGGTTATTGAGAATATTATTTGATGTCATATCTAATTTTATGATGTTATGTTATGTTTCATTTCTATAACCATGTTCTATAATGTTCCATGGAATTTTCATAGTTGTATTTAGATTATTTCTAAATGAAATCGCTATTTTATATGATGTAATCGATGGTTGGGATTTTAAAATTATGATAGATAATGGACTTTGAAATGCATGTAAGGGTATTGATATCATGGTGCTATGGTAGCTTAGATATCAGGATACTACATAAGGGTTTGAATTTTCAAACATATTTAGTAATGGTCTATGGATAATAGCAGAATGGAACATAAATTATTTCATAAAAGAAGATCATTTTCATGTATGATATGAAAATTTAACTAATAAACATATTGAGGCTATAAAAGTCGATATAATGGGAAGCATGTAATATGGTTTTTTTAAAATTTAATATCAAAAGGTATCTTGAATTATAACAACTCATTTTCAATGTTTGGAGTCTACATTTATAGTGTTTTAATCTTTTATTCATTTACGGTCATAAGTGTAATTAGGATACTCATGTAAGATATGTAATGTTTCTGAGTTTCAATTTATGATTGTCCAATTTTTTTTAGCAAAGTTATTTATTGACATTATTTCTTTTTTGTATATTATGTGATTCTCTCTGATGATGTTTAACATTAGATGATGACTGAAGTACTATAATATTGACTATTCTATCTTGTTTAATGGTGATTATTTCATATAAAGATTTTATCGTGGGATACAATATAAAAAATATATAATGACATTGTAAATCATACTACTATTTCATTTTTAATTTAAATATATTTCCTTTTCCAATATTCCTGTATATATTTTTATATTATTTTTTTCTTGAAGAAAAATTTACCTCAATCTCTCTCATTGTATATTTATTTTTAGTTTAATAAATTTTGGTTGGTGTGGTTCTTTTACCATACCATGATTGTGACTCTTTCATTAGGATGAAATTGAAAATATAAATACACAAGAGGGGTGGGGTGAACATCATCATATTTGATGATATATGAGATACTTACCACTTAAATATATTCCTTTATTATGACATTAATTTGATTAAGTTGCGTAAAATAAATGGTGAGAAGAACACAATGATTTATTGTGGTACTGGACACAAATATCCCCTTGTGTTATACACCAGCACTCTCTCAAAAAGGATTGTCATTTTCACTCAGTATGCCCTCTTATAATATTACCACAACATCTGAGTTCTTGTAGATAAACCTTATAATAAAGATTTTATAGGTTGTTCGTGTTTTTTTATATGGAACCAAAGTACCAAAAACATTATATGATAATATGTTACTCCACCATTATTAGGTACAAGTATATGACACTTCAAATACAAATAGATTAATAGGATAACTAATGGTTCCTATCAATGAATAAAAAATCAACTGACAAATGAAATGTTTGTTAATAATACCCTACAACATATTATCCCTCAATGTCAAAAAAGCATTATTTAAATAGATGTGGAGACAAAAACAAGAATATGATCAAACAAGTTTTTATCAAATGTGTAGTGTTGATAAGTTCATTATTGAATTGCAACAAAAGGTTATTAAAAAATAAAATATCTAAAATAGTCGAATAATGTGAAATGATATGAATTAAAATTTTTTATCCAAAATGTATATCTACATTCATGGTAATAGTAATATTGTCAAAATCACATTAGCATCAATAAAATATGAACATCTCTTTATTTAAAATTAAGATAGAATTACTTCATGTAAAATTACTCAAGAAACATGTCATGAATTTTTTTTCATATTTGAATCTAAATCATTCCAAATATCTTGTAACATCTATTAGAATTAGGAACAATTTTATCGGTTGAATATGAAACATTAAATCAGTCTCTAAACATATTTTTAAATTTAATTTTAATTTTGAAGAGACAATTTCTAAAAATTGAAAAATAATATATAATTCCAAACTCTATGTATAAACAACTCAAATGTAGGGCTTACCTATACAGATCAATTCAAGAAAAATACAATTGTATGTATATGTTAGATTACAATATAAGATATTTTTAACCATACATGTGTACCACAAATGTTGGATTAATCCCAGAAGTAGGGTTCTATATCCATAATCCTACAATAAAAATGTATATTTAATACTTAATTTAACACCAAAAATAGGACAAAGAAACCATATATTACACATAAAATGTAGGGTATGAATAGATTTTTCAAACATCTTATAAGAACATCTAGAATACTTAATCATCAGTTAATGAAATAATCATTTCTGGGATTAACCACAATCAAAATCATTTAGGAATAAAATAATTATTCAAATGATGATATTCATTTATTCGAATTAAATCAAAATCATAATTACATGTATTTGGGAATTTTTTATTATAAAAATCTAAATTATATTAATGAAATTATTGAATTGATGTGTTCCATAAATTACAACTCCTATTAATAATCAAAAACACCAAAGAAAATATATTAAAAAAATAATAATAATAGCAAATTCACATATATAAGAACAAATAAATTTATTGAACATCCCACACATATAAAGTGAAAATTTTTTATAATGAAATACCTCTAAAATATATATTAATTTTTTGAACATAGATACTTCCATACGTTCATCATATTTACTATCATAATTTTCCTACTTCATGTAATCCACCCCCTATGTTCCTCTATAAATATTTCCATAAATATATATTTAAATGACTTTGTAATGTTTTCCAAAAATATCTACCACTATTTTTTCCTCAAAATGGAAGGAATGGTATATATTAATTCATATAGACAATGATATACAAACTATGACATTATTAAAAATATATTTAAGACATATAATTTTAATAAAAATTATTGTCTTGAACTTTTGGGTATCTATGTTGTTAGAAAATATTATGTATTTTTGGAAGGGTTAAATATATCCTCTTCAATATAAAAAATTCAAATCTTTTACTCACATTAGATATCACTCTTAAAAGTTGTTTTATTCTCCTGTGATAATATACAGATAATTAATGCATCGAATATGATGAGAACTATAAGGGTAATAATTCTTTTAGATCATTAATATCGTAATAAGTAACATCTTCACATCTGATTTTATACATTTGAATACTCACCTCATATTTTATGGCATAATCATATTCATTATAACTTGTGTATTCTCAAGTAAATTTTTATATTCATTGATATGTATTACAAAATAATAATTAAATAGAAATTTTTTTGATTACTACATATTACTTTTTATATCTTTTTGCATCTTCATGATGCGTTAAATTGTAATTATGAATATATCAGAAATCAACATAAATTCTACAATATTCATATTTTGTTTAACTAATTTAGAAGTCTAATATTTTATTCTTCAAATTTATAGACTTCATAATTTTTTTGAGAACATTTTCACAAATAAAACCTAAAATAATAAAAAAAACACTTGTATAAATACATCATTCATAGTGACAAGAAAAAAATTACCACCCTTCAATAATTTCTATGGGAATGGAGTCAAAGTTCTATTCATGGAAATCATTCTAGATTTTTGGAGACTTATATTTTCCATGTAATTTTTATTATATAGATTATTTTTGAGAATAGGTCCTAAGACAATATGTTATTCGATTGATCAGTGTTTCCAAAAAAATATAAATATATTAAATATATTAAAAAACATTGGTGCACTACTTTCATAAAAGAAGTGGAATAACATAAAAAATGTGTTCTATATCCCAAATCGGAGAGAACCATTACTTTCAAAGCATGGTTTTTATCAAATACATGAAATAACCTCTCTTAGTGTTGTCTATTTTTGAAAATTCATTATAGGAATACAATTTAGAAAGTAATTATAAAAATTATTTTATACCATCTGTTGATGCATCGTCCTAATTAATTTTAAAATTATACTACTGTGATGGAATTCAATTGTAAACCACAAAAACATGGAGCCTTTGGAGAGTGATTTGGTAGATCTATATGATACTATCATAAATATATTTTTTGATCAGTGCTTGACATTAAATAGAGTTGTATGATCACACAATTGACTAGAACAACATTATTTATTGTGATCAATATTTCCAAATTAAGTTATCACACTAATTTGATTGGATTAAATTACCGTTATCTTTTTTAATGATGATATCTAATCAATAGAAAAATATATTGATTGTGGATCAGTAATTTTTTTCGGTTGTGATATCTACAATGATCAGTTTAGGAAAAATTTCTTGTGATTATTTTTATAACTATATTTTTATCTTTCTTAAGGAATGAAGTCAAGGTTTAAATGAACAGCATCTAAGATCAATTCATCATTAATAATATTTTTGAAACTATTCCCCCTTTCTCATTAATATTTGGTAATTTTTGTAGACCACATTTCTTCAAATTATAAAGAGTTGAATGTTACATACATATTTCCTTGAAAAATGAATTGATGTAGTAGTTGTGCGATTAGTATGGTGTAATGATCATGAAATGATGAGAGAAAAATCATATCACACATTATGGATATCATAATTTTTTATTTGTCCAATGATGATGAATGCTGGTTACAAGTGTATTCTGAATGATTTATTGGAAGAATTTTGATGAATCGATGATAGAAAGTCTCAACTTATGAAACTCCTTGGTTCTAATTTGTAGTGCAGATAGATAGACGGATTGAGGGGTGGAGGAGATGGATGATTCTAGATATAGATTTATTGATATTCTCACATTATATACTATGTGTTATGGAGGAGCATGGAATATAGGAACCTCTTAGAAGTGGCTATTATTTCTGGAGTTATATATGAATCACACTACATGTGAACATTCTCATTTGGCGTGGCGCATACCTCCTAGTGTAAAAGTAAAGAGACATATGTACACTGGAATGTGAACACCATGTACTCTTATATGGACATGTCTAGAGTAGGTGTACATGGGATGACCCATATTTTAGGACACTGACCAAAGTACACGGGCATCAATACAACCTTTACTACTACATAGACATGGTGATTATGTTTTCTTCAAGTGCAGGACAATGTGGTAAAGGGACATGCTAAGTACTACCCCTATATGTTGTGTATTCCATCAATGATTACTTGGATCCCTTTCCATAGTATTATGGAAAATATTCATTATGTTGGTATTCCTATATCCTTTTTCTTGAGGGTTAGTATGGAATCAATTCCTACAGATTCGATGGTCATTCTTTTAGGAAAACATCTTGGATTGAGTTGTTGGAAACCCTTTTTGACTCCCAGAGTGATATAATCCATCATCTTTGAGGCCTAGGTGGAGTTCATTGTATTATAATGAACAAAATTACACAATATCCAATCCTATATGTAGAGTATTTTTCCAAATTATGTTTTTTGTATAACCCATGGGCATTGCAGTGATCCTAATCTACGTATCATATCTCATTAGTCATTAATGCAAATTTCAAATTGTGGTACTCGTCTAGCACAACATCTAAGACATACAACATTAGTGGTACCCGACTGATGATGTGTGCTCTCCTAGATGGTTTCCACATTTATCCTTAGATATGGAATAATTGGCTCGAAGAATACATTGGAATTTACCTTGAGATTGTGTGTCTTCATTGAGTATATGAAGAATTTTTTTCTATGAGATGTAGTTATACACATATTTAGATCTCAATTTTATTCATTTTTATGTAATATTTTTATTAATAGTGTCCTATTAGGTAATTTTATACAATCATTTTCTTGTTATTTTTTCACATGTATCACATCTTGTGAAAATTAACATAGTTTTGAATGATTTGAAGTCTGACAAGGAACATGAACTGGTTAGTAAGTCAAGATAGACAGATTCATGTTAACGATGAATCACGAAATCACACCCCTTATTTATTTTCAAGTTAGAATTATTTCATAGATTTTGTGGGGATATTTTAATTGGACCTTTTTTCTTTTTATTAAATATTGTATTACTCTAGGTAATGGATTATATTTATTCTTGTATGGTTTCTCTAAGTCAGTTTTTATTTTAACATTTTATGGGATTAGATATTTTTTCTGGTTTACTGGTACATTGTGCTTAATCCTCCCATGTTAGTTATACTGATACTCAATACTAGTCTCTAGCCCATGACCTATTGGATGTGGGATTGGGTGGTTATAAAGTGGTCCCCATTGGGACATGTTGTGAGATTGTGGTATTAATGGAGTTTTTTCAACATTTGTATTATATTTTATGATATTGGTTTAGGGAAAAACATTTATGTTTTATAAGATAGGATTATATGCCCTGGAGTCTAGTGTGCATGTTTTAGCTGATGCATATATACAACATGACACTGATCATTATATTTTTGAAAAGATAAATGAAGAAACATTTCTTATATGACTAGAAAGTCCCCAAATACCAACGGAATCAAAACTATGGCATGTGGAATAGTAATTATAAACCTATAACCATAGTTTCAATTAAAATCATTGGTATATGTCCCAGAGATATTTATATACCAAAAATTTTAAAAAAAGTAGGGTATATCATTTCCATCAATGAATCTATACACACTATTTTTAAATCCATAGGTATAGGTAGCCTCTTACATTTTCCGTCATCACCATCACTTCTTCATCATTCTCCTGAAAATAAAATAAATCATATAATATGCATTAAATAAAATAAAATATTTCTACATTTTGTGTCCAACCAATATCCTAAAATAGTATTCAAACCATATAAAATACTAAAACATACATATAAATCCATAAAACCATCTATTAAATTCATTTGAGAAGTTCCCAAGTCTCATTCTTGATTTTTTAAAGATGGGGGGATCAATATCTCCCAAATTTACAAAATCTCCATAATCGATAGAATCCTAAAATTAATCATCATCAGAAACATCATCACCAACAACATCATCTAGAGATACTACATCATCAGCAAAATCATCACAACTAACATTAGATCAGTTGAAAATAGGAACCTCATTGTCATTACACATTGATCATTTACAAAATGATTCAATTTCTAGTAGGAATCCATAGTAGAAGCAGTCACTAATGGATGTGATTGATTTATAACTTAAATATGTTACTATACTTTTTTTGTGATCATATTACTTTTTTCTCATCCTCGAAATATATTTTGCAACACAATTAATTCTACATGAGTGATTTATATCATAGTGGTCTGTGATGATTCATAGGGTCATGATGAGGACCAACACATAAAGAGGATAATGTTTATCTCTGGTCGATACCAGACTCTTCCTTATTTTTCATCAACCAATTCCTGACAGAAGTTATCATTCATCCCAAATTTTTCATTTTTATTATCATTAATGGAATCTAGGGTAGTATGATGAAAATATAAAGAAGATAACTATTTATGAATTTCGTATATATTTTTGAAAAATTAATAAAAAAATACAACATTTTCTTATGTTTTTTAATTTACTTCACTTATTTACATTTTCTTCCTACCTGTGGAAACTAAATTATCTCGAGGTACATGAAATTCAATTCCCAATAAATCATACTAAAAATGTCATTGATTGGTATTGAAATATTCATAATGAAATGAATTTTTTATCAGGATTAATAAAAAAAGGGAGCAATAAAAAAATTAATGAAAGAAATATATCTTAAAAAACACTTTATACATTGATGAAAATTTCATATATAAATGATAATCATAAACAATTTATAATTTTAGGTACTCATCATGATCATTAAATAATCAATAATGTGAATTCTTAATATTTTTTACACAATATGAGCTGAATATTATTCATTATATTGGAAGTTACCTATTAGTCATAGAGAAAATTTGGCCTTTAGGCGTAATGGCCCAATAGCCTAATGACTTAACAGTCAATTGGAATATCTTCCTAATGGAAAATTTTATTACAGGGAAAATTTTCCAATTGTGTTATATGAATATTGAACAATTTTCCTCTATGAAAAATGAACTCTTGGCCTATTAGCATAATTTATGAATCACCTATAATCCTAATTTCTAATGGGACACTATTTTGAATGGCCAATTCAGCAAATAGTTGTAATGGGAAATTTGACTATTGGACTAATGGACAATTGACCTATAGTCCTATGGGGAAAATGACATCTATTCTTAATTTCCAATTAGAATTTAGGCCTATAATCAGATTGTCATATTTACCTAATGTACAATTGAATTATAATCCAAATATTTAATTGGACTCTTGGACTAATGCCCAATTGGACTATGCAAATAATTTCCAACTGCCTAATACACCAAATATAGATTTTAAAATAGAGTCTTAATGGGCAATTAGAATAAAGGTATAATGGACAATTTCCCAAAATGCATAATGGATTATAGGCCTATAGGCTTAAGGGATAATTGGCCACATGGGCTACTGGACAATTTCCCATATGATTAATGACCAATTGACCTCTAGGAATAATTGCCAACTGGACTTTAGGACTAATTCTAGTTTGGATATGTTCCCAATGTCCACTTTTCCTCAAGATATCATAGAAAACTATCTTGTAGGAACAACAACCAATTTGAAAATAGACCTAATGGATGTGTTTTCAATATGAATTAGGAAATTTTACAATAAGGAAGGGGTACTTTTTGAATTATAATAAAGGAATTAATTTAAATAAAACATAAATCTCATCACGAAAATCTTACCAAGTAACATTATAAATAATATCATTATTTCAACACATATTAATTTACATCGATCTTATCATGATCGGGAATTTTTGTGAACTCCAATTTGTATAAATATTTCATTGAATTGGGGTTCATTTTATTTTTCCCTAATGCTAATAAAATTCAACACGAGTAATAGGAATGAAATTTTGTATGAAAACCATTAATGATTGGTAATAACTTATAATTATTAGTCTTCCTAAATAAAATAATTTTTTGATATTGAGTTTTCTGAATATTAAGTAATGTGGGTACACCCTATAAATCATAACCAACTCTCATCTTCCATCCAACAAACAACTCATTCTTCTGTGATCACTATTACACCCTAGCATCCATCAAACTTGTATTCATTGAAGCTTAACCATTTGGAATGTTAAATAGACTCTTCAATGGTCAGGAAAATTTATATAAATATGAATATATATATATATATATTTATATATTTATAAATATTTCATACCCAAGTTTTCCCCCAATATTTTTCCGTGATATCATTTCTAATATGTGTCCATGAGACCAGTGCAAATGCATTTATATAACAGTATATGAAGGAAGTGTTCATTAAACTTCTACATATCCTAAAATATTTACCTATCATCTTCTTTTCATTAGTGTAACCCACCATTATCATGGTCTGGTGATACATGGAATAATGTATATGACTGCGCCCAAGTAGCCTACTAGAATATTCCATCAAAGAATAAAAGAATAATTACAGCATGGTACAACATAAAAAAAATTAAGTTTCATAATTTGACAAAGTAGTAATAAAAATGAATAATGCAGTCTATTAAATAGTATCAGATGGATCTATTAGATATCCTACATCAACATCCATTGAAATATGTTTTTATTCCAAACTATGCTATGGGTTATATTTTTGCGCTAGAGTGTAAGAAGAAGGAATTGACTCATTATTTGTTGTATGGATGGTAGGACATGAACACAAAATTGACATAGTATAATATAGGTTATATGGTTGGGGATACACCAATTGAAATTTGTATGGTGATGGTGGGAACATCCTTGAAGGCAAAATAGATGTGGTATAAGATAAAAAGGATAAATTAGATGATGCAGAAATGTGTGGCAACATCCATATAGTCTCAAGAAGTGGATGAAAATGTGTGGTAGTTGGGGTGAACACTGGTGGTTTAGTGTGGGAAAAGGTATAATGGATACGCTGTCAGGGTCTACATGTATCCTTTCATGGAACCATGCTAGAAGGATGAGGTGTCAACTTTGGTGGAACTAAATTTTCCTAAAAAAATTAATAAAACATATTTTCATGACATTGTATTTAATGGGGAAGAAAACCCATTGTAATTATTATAATACCTAAGGGAAGAGAAGGAGGAAACACAAGTTAATCCACCCATCGATCAAGATCGTATATCAGCTTCCATTTTATTTTTGATGTATTTTTTATCAACCTAAGAATGAAATGTGTATTTTTAGAAACAATTTTTAAAAAACAAGAATTAAAATTAGATTTCAATTATGTAATACGCAATTTTAGTACTTATTTTAGAAAATAAATTTTTTATATTTTCCAATAACTCTGTTTAAACATAGTAATTTAAATTTAAATAAATCTAAATAAATCAATAAAAAACTGAAAATACTGTGAAAAACATATCATATCAAACTAAAACATATTACTGTAATACTAATCTGATAAACTCATGTCAATATAATTTTAATTAACCGTGGAGAAATATTTTTTGTACAATATATAACCCACCACTACATCAGGTTCAACATCATTTCACAGAATGGAAATATTTGAGTCATCAAATGAATTATTTTGGACAACATCATTGGTGGTTTCAATGGTGGAAAAAACATCCCCATAATCATGAAAAAATATTCTTGGGATTACTTCTCAAATGACCCCATATCCCAGCCTTATATTACCTTTAACTAAAACATTTTTATCATTGATACCATAATGCATGGATAATTTTTATTCTATAATTTATTCTTGTCAATAACTTTGAATCCAATGTCATCAATAAATTTTCCCAATCATGTAATTGATTCAAACCATTTATATTTCATCATTATTACTCGAACATGAATGTTTTCATACAATAACAATATTTTTTATCAACAAGTCCATAATAATACACAACATCATATATGTGATTCCCTAGAGTATATCCCGCATAAACTGGTTACCAGATCCTGGTGGGCCACATGGCTTCAAGTGAATATCCCCAAACTCCAGAGGCTTCTGACAATTATTGATGAGCGCGAGTGTGTCTATGGGTAGAGTATTCTCCCATTACCAAAGTGTATTGTAGAGGATAATAGTACAAATCGAATAAATAGGAGGGGAAACATAAGTAAATAGAAGTCACAATGAAAAATTGAGTCAACAGTAAAAATAACTGAAATATCTCGAAATATAATTCAACAATTGATGATATAACATGTTACTAGAAAAAAAGAAAAAATGTTACAAGTCATCAACATAAAATGTTCCACAAATTTATAAATGACTAACTGACTATTCCAAGCATCCCATGCACTAGCTCGGTCACTAGTTATCAATATCCAAACTATAATATATGAAATCATGTGTTTGAAACCAAATGTTTTCTTTTTTTAGCACCTCCTACCATTTAATTTACACTGGGCACTAAATAACCCTGCAAGAGGGTGTGAGATAAATCTCATTGAGCCACTTCCAACAGTGTCTATAACATCTTACCCAATTAATGGAAATTTAATAGTGTGAAGGCATGCATATATTATGTAATGAATTAAAATATAAATAAATAACCATGTACTAGCATCATCCCTCAGCTGGAGTTTGAAAATTTTAAAAATTAATTGTTTTATTATTAGCAGTGTAAATAAGTATCAACATAACAATTATAATGGATTCATGTTGTAATAAAGAAAACTGTCGTAATATAAAAAAGCGTTTCCCCAAGGTAATAACCAAGAAGACAAAGACCTTAAGGGTATCCAAATAAGTAATAGTATATATTGGAATTTGGTTAGTGTGTAATCCAAGGATCATATTCAATGTCATTCCACAATGAGTATTCTAAAGATATAATAGAGTCCATCCAGGGTTAAATGGGCCATATCAATGAATAGTACCTGATTGGATTCCACCATGGAACCAAATTGTCAATTGTAGATTCAAGTAGTGTATCCAAGGAATCATATATGTTAATGATGGATCCATATATTTTATTTTCAGCATCTTTTAGTTGTACATGAGGGATCATATGGTTTCAAAATAGGCATTCAAGAACAATCATGGATTAGGATCACGATGGGTCTCAACCTAAGAAAGCTGCATCATTGAATTAGAATGGGGTTCTCGTGTTCTCGAGGTATTATCCGAATAGAATCCAAGGAAATATCAAGTCATTACAATATTTTATTATTATAAATTCATTTATTTATTTTTTTGGTTCATTGAATTTCTATCATTATTTTCATATATTCAAGTATCATGGAACCTTTTAATCCAGTCATAATTAATCAATAACCCCATTTTGTTCAAATGTCCCCTTTCATTAGTGTGATAACTCCATATATTATGAAATCATTCATTTCATCCATTTAATTTTTTTTTCATATTCAAAGTTATTTTTGATTCCTTCCATTAATGTGGTTTAGGGTGATTCAGATATGAAACCTACTATTAATTTACATTTAATGCTAGATCATATACTTAGTATATTTTCTAATTCACATTTCATATTTCATTGTCAAATTGATGCACATACCTTAGGTGGGTCTTGTGGACACCATACATGGTACATTCTATTATGAAATTCAAAATATAAATCAATCCATCTAACATAGAAATGCATACCCTTATGATGATGAATCCAAGGCACACCAAAACGATGACTCAAATGTTTAACGAAACATTGCAATATTTTTGGAATAACCCCCAACATGGAAATAATAAAGTTATGATCATAACCAAATACATTTAGTCACATATATGTAAATATAATATCCTTAATATTATAATTTTTATAATCCTGGTATATAATTTCTTTTCACATCACCTGATCAAATTGGTTTTCCCCATATGAAAAATCCAAAATCAGCAAACAATGGGGATTAGTTATAGACCACCCACTATAGGTCTGTATAACTCTCCTCCTCTGTTATTTTCCCTTGATTTTGCACAGATTTTAGTACATCTATGAAATATAGGAAACAATCATACCCCATAAATTAGTCAATAGAAGGAGAGAAGGAGAACAGGAGAACAACTCAAGGGGACTGAAGTAAATACTTTTTCACATCCAACAAGATGAATGTAATCTAAATTGGATCCTATAAGGAGTTTATATGTTGATTCCTACCCTATATTCAAAAAGTTTTTCAAAATGATATTAGTTAATTTTACTCACTTTAAATGTAGGTTAATAATGAAGAGGGATTATGATTATATCATTTAGTAAAAAATCGTAATATCCCAGAAATATTGTATGGTCATAGTTTTTCCACATGGGAGGACAAATTACGCACAAACCATGCCCAATTACCATTATAGAAGGGGTGAATTAATAGTTTAGAAATAGATCCATGTGCCAACAGTGTGAAGTGTCTCATTTTGGTGAAAACAATATATTCACAGTTAGGAAAACTTTGTGTCAATCGAGTGACAAGGATATTTTCTCAAAATAGATGGATTTTAGGCTTTGAACATTCTCTAAATGACTATGTGATCTTTACTAACAAAAAGGGAATAAATATTAGATCAAAATTAGAGGTTTAGACTTAAATTAAAAGGATCAATACCTATGATAAAACACAGATTCGTATAGTCTTCTCCCATCAAAATAACAGTCCCCATGTTTAATATCCAAAGGTAGAGAAACAATTCTTAGAAAAAACTCTAGCCATCAGTCATGATCATCGGCTTCACTCTCCAATGTGCCATGATGTACTTGGTCGTGATGCCATATCACCCATACTAGAGTGACAGATCAACCTTAGAGAGCCTTCATTCTCCATTAAATAATGAAAACAATATAATCCTAAAATGTAGCATCATCATCAAACTCAAATTCATCATGATCAAAAATATGATATGGATCGTAATGATACTTGTGGAGAGGTGAAACCTGGAAGATATTGTGCATGAAATGATACCTCTATGTTCATAGTAACAAATAGTCTAACAAACAAACACTCCCGTTAATTTGAAAAGGCCCAGCAGTATGAGGTGAAATATTTCCGTACTTTCGTAACTGTATATTCTGTAGTCTGTGCAATACCCCACAAAAGACATGATCCTAACCTCAAACACAAGAAGTCATTAATGGCGATAATCCTAATATTTCTATCTAGACTTAGATTTAGTCATATTATTTATGATTAGTTAATGATTTTTTGGTTTCTCTAAAAGGATATGAGGATATAGTGTGGCTTTCTTACCCTCCTCTATCTTGCAATGGAGTGAACGACATGGGAAACCATATAAGGCCTCAAAAGGATCAATCTGAATTGCGTCATGATATCTATTATTCTAGGTGAAATCAGTGTGAGGGATATGCTTATCTTTTGAACTCAAAAAATCACGTGTACATTCTAGAAACATGTTCTCTAGAACCTGTATAGTACGTTATGATTTTCCATTAGTTTTAGTGTGAAAAGTTGTTCTTAGAAGCACATGAGCTCCCATAGTTTTTTTGTAAACCCTACATGTAGAGTAAAGTGAAATGAGCATCCCAATCTGAAATTATAGTATGAGGGACCCCATGAGGTATATTATCTCACATACATACATTTTTTTATTATCATCAACTATGAATGATTATTGAATTTTATTAAAGTGGTATGATTTCATTAGTTGGTCAATGAAACCCCATATAGTATAACCATCTCTCTTTGACCATGGTAATCTGACTATGAAATCCATTGTAACATTTAAGCATTTACATTCTAGAACTGGATGAGGATATATGGGGAACATAGGTCTTTGGATCTCTAAATTTACCTACAAACAGGTGGAACACATAGTGATGAATCATTATATCTAACATTTCAACATAGGACACTATTTCTTGCATCACATATATCGATATATCTTGTAGATTACTACATGAAATCCTAACATATATGCTATAGACTATTTCATCAATTCATGTATCATAATTGTAGGTCCCCAGATACATCCACATAAATCCAGGACACCATCTCTATCCACGTAACAATTTTGAGGCAGGTTATCTCATAATATACTCTAACAGAGTACGAATCTTTCATTATATAAAAATTGTATTCTATTAACTGTCTCACGGAGGGTAGATTTAACTAACATGGATTCAAGGTAAAAAATGATCATGACTATCATGAAACTCCATATGGATATCATAAAAGATGACCAATAACATCCATTCAGCAGTGGATTACTATATAGAATGTGACTAAGCTCTCTTAATTAGTGCATCTGCAACCACATTCCATTAATAGGTGTATAGGAAGGGACAATATCAATGGATTTTTAATATTTGATATGTTTCCATTGTTTGTGATTCCACACATACTGTGAAAAGATATATCTCAGGCTATTAGAATCCTTGTACACTAGAAAGTGTTCACCCAATAGAAAGGGTCTCCAGAAATGCAAGGAATGGAAAACTGTTGATAGCTCAAGTTAGTGTGTCAGGTATTTTCTCTCATGAGGCCTCATATAAAATTAATTTTATGCCATGAATTTTCCTCCTACATTATCACTACTCCCACTCTGATTCCTTATTCAACATAGAAGATGGTATATCCTATTATTGGCTCTAGAAGAGTCAGAATTGATGCCAATATAGGCCCCCCTTCCAACTTTAAAAAGGATTTCTCACACGCTTCTGACCATTTGAACATGGTACCCTTCATTGTATTTATAGTGTGATGTGACGAAAGATGTAATAAGTCTAGTATGAAACAATGAGAATATCTGGACATTTAAATGAAAATTCTTATATCAACCACATTCAATGGATTTTTCAATGTAACTAAAGCAATAACCTAATCTGGATCAACAGTGATAGTTGATTCATAGATTATATGACCCAAGATATTATTGTTTTCGATCAAGAAGTGGAACATAACAAGTATTAATTAAGGATAATTTTCTCTCAATATAATCAGAAAAATCTCATGATGTATTGTTTGATCACTACAAGTTTGAGAATACACTAAGATGACATTCACAAAGACTGTGAAAAGGGAGTCCAAATAGGGTTGGAATATCTTATTCTATATAGACATGAAAATATCAGGTGCATTCATTAGACCAAACAACATTACAAGTTACTCATACAAAATGATACCTACTTCACAACGTTGTATTTGGTATTACTGATGGCCTTACTCACACCTGATGATAACAAAATTTCATGTCGTTCTTATAGAATACCATTTCCCCTAAGAGCTAGTCAAATAGATCATCTATTCGAGGAAGTGGATAAATAATATTTTCCAAAATATATTTTAACCTTATGTAATACACACATAGACATGAGTTATCATCTGAATTGATGGATAATTTCTTAGGATAACTACAATAGGATGCAATGGGATGGATAATTATTTTGGTCTTTAGATCCTCTAACTGTCATTTGAGATCTTGAAGATCTCTAGGTTCTGTCTTCATGGAGGAGTTGACATTAGAGCCTCTCTTGGAACAATTTTTATTGTAAACTCTCCCTATATCTCATTAGGAAAACTATAAACTTTTTTGGTGATGATATAACTTAAATGATACACAATTAAAGGGAAATCAACTTGAATTAAACATTTATCCTCTTGGATGATATTTTGAATTTGGGTGGTCACTCCACCAAACCCATCATTCTTTGGAACTGATCTACCATATAGGACATCCCACTCATCCATATGAAGAAAACTACTTCCCTTTTTGATGTAAAATATACCGTGTGGTGATAAAATTATAAAAATCATAATACAAAAACATCCAATCCATCCCGAGTTTGACATCGAAGCTCATCGTCTTGAGAACAAAGAGGTTCCAAAAGAAAGGGTAACTTCCTACCTCAAAGGGATAGTCCCTGAATTGGTGAATACCCTCATTTAATACCTCTAAATGCATTTCAAGGGACATTACACCATAGTAAAACTATATCTCCAGTCTATGTATTTCCATGATAGATATAGAGATACACCAGGTGGTGACTCAAGTGGAACCCCTAGAGGTAAGAGTGGTGGATCAGGGTCCACTACATCTAGAGCATGCTCGTTGCCACCTTCCATCTATACGATACAAATAAATCATGGATTAATATTTCATAAAATGCCAAAAATAACTCCTCCAAACATGTTTAAGCAGAATGACAAAAACCCCAGTGGATGATAAAGAAAGGAAAACTAACTACCCATAGAATACTACCCAACTACCCACTTAGACTGCTAGGTATGGTTATGTGCTTAAGTATAATTTTCATTTAATTTTTCATTTAATTACTCAGTTCAATCCATTAACATTAATAAGCATGACAAGGAATGATAAGTGTTTTTTTGAAGAATTTGACATGAATTGGTTTCCCAATTCATTCCAAATGAAATTTATTAAAATAAAAGTTTACAAGGAAAACACGAGGTATAATGGATTTACACCATCCAAAAATTGAGAAAATAACAAAATACATATAAAACCATAATGTACTGAGTAACGAGTCTTCAAACAGGCTCAAATAAGATCTAACGACTGTCCATGACCTCCACTACAGAAGTAGAATAATAGTGTGCAGTCTGGACATGCATTATCATCCATTCCATGACATTTCCTGCTTCAAAACTGAGATTCCATGTGACTTTTACTTCTTTGAAAGTGAGAAAGAAGCTTTAGTTTTCTCATCAAAATTCACCCAAAGAAAAAGAGATGCATCCATCCGGAGAGATTTCATCATTGCTTCATTATCACAGTGCATAGAACATGAAGACAATTGGGGCAACATTCCAAAATGATTCAGCATGATGGAGAAGAAAAAATTCCATCCAAATAAGAGGTTATACATCAGCAACTCTGTACTGGACAGATGAAGTGCACAGTTTATTCTGCAAAGCAATCCAGATTCATACTTCCATGGGAAAAACAGGAACCAGCCTTCAAACCAATAGAGTAAAACCAATCTTTAACAGGGAGAAAATATCCTATTCGGAAAGAAAACCAACATCAATCCAAAATTTCCTTTAGACACTTCAAAGAGAATGCCCATTCAGAGTCAAGGTAGGACCGCCACTTGAGAGAGGAAGGAAGCAGAGTTGTTGTCCATTCCAGTAAACCAAAATAGAATTATCACCTAGAATATAAAGCGATAGAATTCCAAACAAGATCCAGAGAAGAAGTATGTAAACCATCAAGATCCTGAACACATAAATATGACACCCAAAAAATTTCCAATGTAGTAGCATAGAAACATAATAAAACCATCGGATCTAAAAACACATAGTTGTAGTCAGAAGATAGAATCAATGACATCACAGAAAGGACACTTTCAGAATCATCAAGAGGTTTGTAAGTTCATCGTCAATTTCTCACTGAAAATGAATCTCTTAGCCTCTAAGTACTGTTCAGAATTAATAATCCCCTGTTGCATCTCATGTTGATCAATTTCTTGTTTCTTATCCATGTGGGAAATCCATTCCTGAATATCATATTCTATGAATTAATGCGAGTAATAATATAAGACTATGCTGGATTCTTGAATTGTTGGTTTTTGTACCTCTTTTTCATAAGTAGCCTTTTTGTTGACATATGTCGATCTAGTAGCAATTTTCATTTCTATTTGGGAATAATCCTTATGACTTCTAGTTTTCTTAGTTTTTGGGGTAATGAATCCATCAGCATCTACCAATGGCTTTTCCCCTTTTTATCCATGGAATTCAGGTAAACATCCTATAGTTTCCCAGGTTTGTCTTCTTCCTCTGTTGATGAGTCCTTATCAGATTCATCATTTGGATCCTTTTTTCCTTCCTCTTGATATGTATGTTCAACCAATTCATTTTACAATTTATGATTCACATTATTATGGATATCCATTCCTGATGAATCTGTACAGATACACATATCACCAGAAATGATCCCCATCAATTTATAGCATAAAGGATTAAATTGGTAAATTAATCATCCCAACCTATGAGGGAACATACACAACATTAATTGAGACATGAAATTACTCAATCACAACAAAAAGGAATACATGTACAATTTTACTATCACAAGATCACTCAATAATAACATGCTTATCAAGAAATGAAAAGAAGTGAAATGTACATACCTGGAATGGAAAAGTACATGGTAGGTGAATTAGAGGTGCATATAATGATGCATGGAACAATTATCCTTTCCTTAATATCATCAATACTACGATGAAAGAAAATACTCAATCTGAATAATTTTCAAAAATTGCACACAAAATATGTGTCACCCAATTGTGAAATAATATTAAATGTAATAAGAAAAATAATAAAAACAATTTCAATTTTAGGAAACATGGGTTTTAACACAAAAATGGGTTCGGGAAGCCCAAATATGGGATTATAAACAAGTAACAGGTTTTACTAATATCGAATATATTGTCTCTAAATAATAAATATTGAAGTCAAAATACTTTGTTAATACTTTCTGGCATCCCAGACCCAAATGCCACTTAAACAGGTGCCATAAGACTAGTGGCCCAGAAGGCCTCAATCACATATCCCTGAACGTCGGAGGCTTCCAACTAGCAATTGGGGACTAGGGTGTTCCAATGGGGAGACTATGCCCTCTTTACCAAAGTGTATCCTAGAATATGGATGTAAAAATATTGTAAATATCATAAGAATATAACCAAAAACAATAACCACAAAATGTAGAGACAATGATAACAATAAATGAAATAACATGCAATAGCATTCATCAACAGATGATACATCATGTCACTAGAAAATTAATATCATAAATAATAGAAATCATGCATGACATCTTCCACAAAATTGTAAACGTGTCATAAAATATTCCAAGAATTCTGATCTATAGCTCGATCATCTAATATCAAGTTCCATACTAACCAACATGATATAAAGTGTTAGAAGTCTCATGATTCCCATTGTCAACACAAAAAACCATGTATTCTACTATGGGTACTGAATGACACCAAGAGAAGGTGTGAGATAAAATTCAGGGGTCCACCACCAATGGTGTCTAGAACATCGATCCCATGTAATGGAAATGTAATAGTATGCATTCATGCATATATTATGGAAAGTAGTACAATGTTACGAAATATGGAAGTACCTAATTAAAAAATTATATGGTGTTGGAACATGTAATAAATTCATTATTTCATTATTACCATTTTTTAAGTATGTCACATGTTCTCCATTATGATGTATACATGTTATAACAAGGAAACATGTATTAATAATTAGTAGTGAATTACCAAGCTTACAACCAAGGTGATGTATAACTCTAGGGTCTTCAAATAAGTAATAATGTAGGTTGGCAATGGGTAAGAGTGTAATCTAAGGAGAAATTTCCAAGGAATTACACAATGTTTTTCCTATAGAGTCCTAGGATTTCATCGAAGTTAAAACATTGAAAGGTAATGATTATGTCGGATAGGTTTTAACCATGGCCCTGTCATGTCAATTCTACATCCAAGGAAATTAAACAAGGAGTCTTGTAATACTACATGAGGCATCCTATGGTATCATAACATGATTCAATGATTAGACAAGGATCATGATATAAGTGGGTCTCAACCTAAGAAAAACATATAATTAAATCAGAATGTGGTTCCTGAGTACTCTTGGAATTCTACGATCATAATACAATACAAGATCGATACTGGAATTACTATTTGTTTATAAAATCATCTAATTTCTCTTTTCGGTTTATGACTTTCATTTTTTTAGTTTGATAATGTAGAGTAGAAAGATGCATTTTAATGAAGCCAAAAATATTCATTAATTCCATTTCGTTCAAGCCTTTTCTTTCATTATATTGAAAATTCAAAATAACATGAATCCATTCATTTAATCCATTTAATTAATATTCCATATTCACATTTCATTCAAATTCCATCCATTAATTTGGTTAGGGGTGCTATGGATATTTAACATATTATTCTTATACATTGAAGGAAAAATTATATCCTTATAATACTTTCAAATTTACATTTCACATTTCATTGTCAAATTCAAACACTTACCATATCTGGGTCAAGTGGTGAGAATAAATATTACATTCCATTATGAAATAAAAAATATAAATTATCCCACTAAATATAGAAAATTTTCCCTTAGTATGGTCAAGCCAAGGCACCCTGAATGGTGGAAAAAACATGTCAAAAAACTATATAACAATTATAGAATAGACATTGACTCAAAAAGGATAGAGTTTTGGTCTTAACAACCAAAATATAATCAAAAATATGTAAAGATCATATCCATACGGTTCTAATGATTATAATCATGGAATATCAATTCTATTAAAGGTATATGATGAAATCTGTGGGCCCCACACAACAAATACAAAATCAATGAACATGGGGGATGAATTAAAGAATATCCACAATAGGATTATACAAATATCCTCCTTAGAAATAAGCCATTTATTAGGCTCAGATCAGATTAAATATAAGAAAATTAGAAAATATTTCATACACTGATAACATGGTCGAGAGAAAGAGAGAAGGTGAACATCTCAAGAGGAGTCGCATATATATTATTGTGCATCCAACGTGAAAAATAGAAGATCAATCAGATCTAGAATGAAGGATATATCTTAATTCCTACCCTATATCTTCAAAAGGATTTAAAATGCGATTAATTTAGACTAGTGACAGATAAATTTTATTTATGGAGGAAGACAAGTTCTAATTAGATCATTAAAATAAAATTTGTCAAATTACCCTGAAAAAATTTAATTGGCATGGTTTTAACACATGATTGGAAAAGCCATCAACAAACCATACATGAATATCTGGATAAAAGGGGCTCCTTAACGGTTAGGCAGCATGGATGTGCCCCATCCAGGTGAGGTGGTTCTGTCCAGAAAAAACAACATCTGCATTGTTAGGAAAACTGTGCGCCAACCGTGTGACTTCACCAATTTCCCCAAAAATATGGGTTCCCAGCTCCAAAATGTCACTGGAAGCCCCTAATACCATTAATAACTAAAAAATAGTTATTAAGTACACATTAGTTATTTTAACCTAAATTTAAAGGATACAAACCGGAGTGAATTGTCGGATTCTTACGATCATGAGTTTGACTATCTAATTCAGTGGCCTAATAATATTTTGTAGGACTTGACATAACTCCATCATGTTGTGTCCTCATTTTCACCACTCGGTCAATAGTAAAAAATTTATAACCATTTATTATTATATATTTTCATTTATGAAAAATTGAATTAGGATGACAATCCAATTCTTTTAAATCTTGAGAAATTGAGTTAACAGGTAAACTCAATCCGGGAAATATATATGAACAAAAAAATTAAATAGATTTATATATTTTAATATAATTAATATAATGGTAATAAATTTTATTTAATCCATGAAAAAAACTATAGTCTATGAAAAGCCTCTATCCTTTTCAATGGAAAAGGCTGATAAACTCTACATACAATTTTTTACATTCCCAAAATAAAATGATAATAAAAGTCTATAATACATGTGAAATTCCAAAAAAAGGATAACATATAAATATCCATATTACATTCTTGAAATATTTTTTTAAACAACCATATTTCAAAAAGGCTTTGAAATGTTCCATATCACACTCTTCATGGATCAATTCAACCAATGTATTGGAGCCAAAAAAAATCCTCATGTTTGACGATGAAATGGAAACAAGGACTCAATTTCACAATACTGGTCATATTTATTTTTCATTGGCTAGTTATGTCGAGTGCTCACATAAAATATTACATTGACTAAAATTTCAAACATTTATGATCCAGATAAACTATGATAATTAATACTTTAGGATAATTATTTTTTAGGACATGTGATTTCATTATTCACATATATCATTTTTATGTCACATCCACCGAAAATAATTGGCTCTCTAATAAGTGTTCTTGTTGGATGATAGACCGTTAAATTGACAATGTAGATGAAAAATGTTGGAGGAAATAATCTTTCAATATCAAATTATATTTTTGGAACATTAGAAATAATAGTTATGAAGAGTAATTTTGAAAACCATTTTGAAAAAATTTCAATACAAAAATGAAAAAATTTAATAATTGTAACCCTTATAATATTAGATACCAAATGAGGAATTTCATGAAGAATATATTCATGAAAAATGACGTGACAATCATGTGTATTGAAATGTTCTAATTTCAAATCCCATCCATTGAATCTTTTAGATATGTCACTAGAATAAGAATCTTACAACATGATGTTCAACATTACTACTAGAAATTGATCTTTCTCTAATAGTGTCATCAAAAAAGAAGAAGAATAAATTTTCCACTTATTTTCACTGATACAAAAAGGATGAATTTCTAGTCACATAACCTAATCTACAAAGACCTACCAATATCAAACGTCATTTTTTTAACTCCCCCATGATATTGAGATGAATTGTTTGAAACATTTCAAATGTACTATTCTAAATGTTCGTTACATCTAAACATTGATTCAATAAATTGGTAGACCAATATCATAACTCAAAATATATATTTCCCTTCTTCCAATTTAATTTCTATTCAGAATAAAAAATATAACATTTTTTTTGATTTTTTCGGACATTTAAGTAATGAATATCTAATATATATCAATTAATTAAGCACATCACTATGTGAATTTTTTTAAGGTGGATTTTCAGTTTTAATAGCATTATCAAACCTCAAATGACTCTTATTATATTGATTATCCATTGGAATGAATCCTATACTATCCATGAAACTAAAACTATGATGTTATTTAATCATTATTGATGATTTATTCATCATATATACATGAATTGATAGTTTTACATTCATGCTCCAACCAAACACCCTTACATATGTAGGGTTATCATATATATTCCACATAAACGTAGAATCTATCTGAAATATATTTTTCGATAAAATATCAAATGTACACACTCCGAAATCAACATGATTCTTCATCTCTTTAATTAAAGGCTACAAGTAGAAATATAAATCATTTGCGGGATCAAATGGACCAGATATTATAATACTCAATAAATTAAATGGTTTATTCGTACACATAAATGGAAAATGATTAAAAAAAGGAATTAAAACTAGTCACATGAATTGATTTGTAGGAATCTTACAAAATAGATTAAAAATATCATATAATAGACCGAAGATGACATTATCTACCACAAATGTAAAATAATTTTGTTGTTCATCAGATGGTTTCCATTATATCCCATATATAGAATGGACCCAATCGTCATTTCCATTAATTATCTCTTCATCATTCGATCACAATTGGATGAGATTTCTATAGACATTAAAATATTTGGATGTATGGGAATCAATGGAATGTCGAAAAATAATAATTTTAAATTCGGTAATGGTAATGGAAAAATCATGTTTAAATTATTTATTCGTCCCACTACACTTTTTATTTATGGTTTGATTATGTTTTATGAGAACAAAATCTAAAATAATAATATTTTAGTTAATTTAATAATAAAAATCTATTATATAATTGCGACCATTCATTTTTTTGTCATATTTAAATAACATATTAATTTAAATACATTATTATTTAATATTGTATTCTATTAATTATAATTTTAATTGAATGGATTTAATTGAGATTTCTAGTGAATATGAAATTTTTTTAGTTCTGGCTTGGTGGATTTTTACTATATTAAAATTCATTAATTTCAATGAAATGACATTTTCAATGGATGTTTCCCAAAATTGATATAGGGATAATGAAAATTCTATAAATATATCCTCCATATATATAATAAAATGTAATTGAATTTTGTTAACATAAAATGGCTCATTAATATGAATAATAATATGAAACAATGATGAAACATATAATAAATAAAATAATTATATTAAATAATATATTTTCTTTCCCTTCTTATCAAATAAGAATTATTTTAGTTATTAAATATGACAAAAAAATAAGCATCATTAATATACCTATTTAATATGTTCCTAGACAGTAACTATATATTTAATGACCGTAGATCCAAAGAAAATATTTCTATATAAATTATAATGATAAAAAATATACAAAAATTAAATTTAATATTGATATAGATCCTTATATATATTGATAAACTAATTAATAATTTTTATTTCATTATATCTCATTATTTTAATTATATATTTAATACATATTGGTCTAAAAGTAGGATTGAGTGATCTAATAAACCATTTTGAGACTTTTTCCCCAAAATAAATAAACTAAAATTGAAAATTGGGAATCTATAATCTAATATATGGGGGAATATTTAAAAATATATATGAAAATAATAATATTTATAATAGTTTATAACACACCTGAAAATTGAGGAGCATAAGATAAGAAATAAGATTAGGGATAAAAATATTACCATTCAAAAATCCAAAAATAAAATTCTATAAATAAGGAAAAAACACGGTCTGATGGGTGAAATGTCACCTGGAAGACGGAAAATATGCCCAATGGTTGATATTGATACCGAAATTACATGAGGGGATAGGGGGATCCCAAATCCAATTGATAAGGATAAAGAAAAAAGAAAAATTCTACCTTGGGTAGTGGGGGATAATGTATGAATTAGATGATTATGGATTGAAGGGGCTTGAGTGGAGGAGGATTTTGAGTGGTCCTCCAATATCAATGACTATATACTAATAATTTTAAAAAAAATTGTTTATTTTTTGAAAACAGCTCTATACCCATGGGTTCAATAAACCATGGGTAGAGCTCTATTGGGATAGATGTCTTTTATGATAGTGGATCAGAAGAAAAATGCAACATGTATCATATGTTAATGTGTTATGATTTCCACAATCCTAATGAGTAAAATCTTCGAATTAAATAACTTATTGTGGTACACAATGGTTATTTTAGGTTTGCTTTGTGACATATAATTGCTATGATTCACCACCTGAATGATGAGGATGATCCCTTTGAGGATGAGGCATCAATACATGTAAGTGATCAAGAGGTGCAACCTCCATGATGTTAACTAGAAATACCACCATGGTTGAGTCTATAAGTATTCCTTATGACATTTTCATTACAACATGTTTTAAAAATCCCAAAAACTCTATTTTAAGGAAAAATTCATTTTCCCTATGTTTTATTTTAATAAGGGAAATTTTCATTCTCCAAGGAAAATTCATCCTTACCATGATTTCTTAGTTATTATTTCAGTTGATATAAATCTAACTCATTTTATTTCGAAGTATAAAATTCTATTTCATATTTAAAATCTTTAGAATCCTATATTTACATGGATATAGAGTATTATGTTTTTTGGATCCGGATTCGGACTCCGAACAATTATGTGTTAAGACTTTGAGTTCCATGAATTAAGACTTCTAACTCTTTTGAGTTTACACTCCATCTTCTCTAAATTCAGACTCCAAACTCTTATGAATTCAGACTCAGAACACTTATAAATGAAGATTCCAAAATCTTATGAATTCTGACTCCGAACACTTATGAATTCGGACTCTGAATTTTATAGAAATTCATACTCCATATTCTATGGAATTCAGGTTTAGAATTATCTGGTAAACAGAATCCAAATGTCCATGTAGTATATACTCTCAATGCTTACATGCTTAAACTCCAAAATTTATTTTTCCTTAGAATTCAAAGAGTATAATTGTTCAAGCAACCATATTTTTTCTATTCTTGATACCGTTTTTAGATGATGTGGTACATTTTGTTTCTAACTAACTATTGTTTGAGTGGCACTTATACTAGTCCCTCCGAGTTTCAAGGAAAAATAAGGCAGTTCGAGAAGGGAGCCGACTATTGGAGATGTGCCTATAAATAATAACACATTTTAATGGGTTAAACATTGTTCTACAACTCAATAGATTTCATTGTATTGAAGTGATTTCTAAAAAGAGAGACTCTCATTCATTTTGTGTACTGAACATCTTGTTCATATTGATTCGTGCAACTCTAAATGTTGTTGAGTACATTTGATATTTTCCGGGTATATGAAGATAGAGTTGCTGAATACCTTAAAGTTAGAGGACTTCCTTACTGAGGAAGACAGAGGATCCGACTACCATGAAGATTGAGGGAATTCAGGGATAACAATAGAGATTCTGATATTCTTATCGAGGGCGTAACCTAGTGTGGGTAAGACATGATTTCTTGAATGTATAAATCATGGGACCTTTATCCATGGTTGTTGGATACCCTTTTTTCTGTTAAAAGATTCTTTACTTGTAACTTGTATTGTTTCATGTTAATTTTTCCACTGCATTTTAATTGTTTAGGAAATTATAACTATCTTATACTTCCTATTTTTTGTATACATAGATTAGTTAAAATCAATATACTTTACTATAGAATAATTTACTTGTAATATTTTTTTACGATTCATTTATGGAACCAAATTTCCAGATTCAGGAATGTTTGATGAACTAAAAGGTCTAGTGAATTTACCTTGTTTAACATTGTATAACATTACCATCATTAAAAGTTCCAAAATAATTTTTTAATTATAAAATTCAACCCCCTCTTTTATATTTAGCATCTACATTCATTATTTATATCCTACAATTTGAATGAGAGGGGGTCTCTGAAATACATATATTCACATATATGTTTTCCTTGCTCCAGTTTTTTTGTTCATAATATTTTCCTTCCATATGAATATTTTCCTTTATTAGAAACATTTTCTATTAGAAACATATTTGTGGATGTGTTGTTTAAGATGATAGGAATGAATGTTGGTTCTATTGACAACCTATATCCTAATAGACCACCTATTTTTTATGGGAATGGTTATGAATACTTGAGAGATTGTATGAAAACATAAGTAATCAACATGCAAGTAGATAACATTGTTATGTTTCATTGGGGATATAAAATCTCTAACAAGGATATTAATAATTTTACCAATCAAGAAAATCAAGAATATCAAATGAATTATAAGGTACATAATACATTTCTCTATTCTATGAATGTAAATATATATAGCCAAATTTCATCTTGTGATGTAGGAAGTTATATTTGGATGAATCTTGAATTAACTCAACTTGGAACTTCAAAAGTCATTGAAACTAGAAGAACCATGCTCAGAGATGAATATCATGGTTTTTTCATTCCTTATGGAGAGACAATATGTATGGTAAAAAATGATTTATAACTATTTTTAATATTTTGAAATCATTGAGTGAGAAACTATTAGATGAGGAAGATCTTGTGGAAAAGATCATAGACATGATACCCAATGAGTGGGATTCCAAGAGAGTAGCTATAGATGAAAATAGAAAAGTTATGAAGATTTATCTTGATGAATTATTTGGAACACTTCTTCAACATGAAACTATAATGAAGATAGATGATGTCAATGTTAATAAATGAATACAAATGACAGTGTTTCTTTTACAACAACATCAAATTAGATGAAAGCCAGAACTCCTGAGAGTGTTACAAGAACCAAATCTAAGAATGCAGTAATTCAATATGAATCATGTATAAGTTAATCTTTAGAAAACGAGTTAGAAAATATTGCTCGAATGATTAACAAGATTGTTGGGAAGGAAATCATTCAGTATTGATACAAGAAGAAATAAAGGATAGATAAGAAATACTTAGAAGTCACATGTTACGAATTCAATAAAGTTGGACATATAAGGCCATATTTCCCTATACTTAAGAAAAAGGATATAAAGGAAAATCATTCTGAGAGGAATAAGAGTATGTTTTACAAGTTTAATGTTAAGAATGTTTTCAAATCTAATGAAACTTGATGTTCTTGTGGCGGTGACTCTTTAGATGAATCCTCGGAGTACGAATCGTCGGGTCAGAATAATCTTTGTTTTTTTAGTCGGATTAACTATTGGGAATCATTGTTTAATGGAAAAGGTACACAATTCTAAATCCATGGACAATGTATCTTTTAATGGTAATTATAGTGATGATAAATATTATAACTCTTTGGATGAAGAATATTCTTTTGATGAAGATTATACTTTTCCTACTTATAAAGAAGTTTCTAGGATTTCTAAACTCCTTGAGATTGAGAATTCAAAACTCAAGAAATATCATGATAAGGATAACTCTAAAATATTATTGTTACTACAAAAATATCAGACCATTCTAAAGATCAGGAAAAGTAAATTTTTTATTTTTAAAATAATTAAAAACCCATTGAGGAAGTTAATTATGAGAAGGATAATGTTTATAAGGATCTCGAAATGGTAATTTATAAGAATAATATTTTACAGACTAGCTCTAGTTCTGAATAGAATGATTTTGAAGATGAAAACCTGGTTGTTAAAGTAATTTCAAAAATATTTTCATTGTGGAAGTGTTTGTCAATCTTTTAGTTAGGTGAGGAAAATTTTGATAAGATGTATTCACAAATCTGACCATTAAGGAATAGTTCTAGTTTTGGTTATACCAGTTCAAAAAGGTTTTTTGTAATAACTATATTGTTCCTCAAAGTTCTTCATTCTGCACTAAATGCCAGTGTGGTGGACACTGGGCAAAAATTTATTCTCTATACTAAACTCAATCGTTAGGTTTTCATCAATCTCATTTCTCAAAGAAAATGAGGATGCCTAAGATTTTTATTTCTAAAATTTATGGATACAATAATGTTTGGGTTCCGAAAGTCAAACAATCTTATTTATAGGAAAATAAATAAAGTAAGAATAGCAATACATCGTACATGGATTGTTGATGTTCCCAGTTTATGACTGGTAACAAAAACATCATTGAAAATTTTTTCATGATGAATGGAGGAAAATTATGTAAAGACCCGGAAATTTCAAGGAAAATTTTTCCTTAATTTTATTTGGAATTTTACAAGAACGCAGTTTCTGATGGCGCCTGATTCCGAGGCCCGGTGTGCCCAGAATTAATTTCTGTAGTTTAGCTCAGGTACGTTCAGTGAACGAACGAGCGGGAATTTCTAACTTTTGAACCGGTGCCTGAAATCGAATTCTGAGGGAACCGATGGAACTGCAGTGCCAGTAATTTCTTAGGAACTCTTTTTCCGTAGTTGCATTTTATCGAGAGCGGAGGTTTTTTTTTTGGGTTTTCGTTAAAAGTGTAATAATAAAATAACGTGCCATGTTGCACTTTATTTTATTTCAGCCGCCATTGGGAGTGAGGTGGTTGAAACCTCCTCATGGAGGTTGGAGGTGGGGCCACCACACCTTAACCTCCCTTGAGAGGTTATGGTGGTGGGGCCCACCCAAACTAAACCTCCCATGGGTGGTTTATTGTGGTGGGGACCACACGGGGCTTAACCCCCCAATTAATGGGAGCATAGGAAACCTCCCAACTCTCCCTCATTAATGAGGGAGAGCCTCTTAATTCCTCAACTCCCCATTAAATGGGGAGAAACTCCTTGGCACCCTCCCCTCTTAAGTGGTGCCAACAGACCTCTTTAATTGCGTCAACGCAATTTATTTCACCCGATCCCCCTTTTTTAGAAAAATTATGTAACCACGATGGTTACATACCTCTCCCCCTCACCTATATATAGGGATCTTGGGAGAGGGTTTGGGGGACGGCTTCACCAAGCGACGGAATGTTGGTAAAGTACCGCGACACCCAACACATGGGAGAATTAGAGTTCTCCAATGAAGAATGCCTTTTTCCAAAGCAGAAAGACGACACTTCTTCTTCCTTTCCACGACCTCCTTCCGTGTTGAATGAATGGGCGTCGTCAGCAAGGAACATCGACGACTCTTCATCTTCGAACGTTTCCCGACGTCAACGAACCGGCACCGCTTAGATCCGTGACTTCGTCAATGACGATTACGGAGGCACGTTCCGCGAGGATATCTTCCGCGACACCGATTTCCGCATCGGCGACGAATGAACATCGAATCCGAGGTAGGGGTTTTGTCTTTTTTTTTTTTCAAATTACGTGTTTCTTTCCCTCGAACATGAAAGAATAATCTGTTGGACGTTGTTCAAATTTTATTAAAAATTGTGAAAAGTTCATCGTTGTGTTTTTACGATTATCCGATTGTTATCGTTATAACGGGAGGAGACCGGACCGCACGAACACGGCCGATTATCCTCCCCCTTCTAATCCTTGGTGTTGATTTAGCGAAGACAGCGTGGTGTCGTCGCACTGCGCAGGAACAAAAGAAAACACGGCCGGAGCGGGCTGCGACGAAGGAACGCGGCGCCATCGTGTCGCGCCGTAGGTTTCAAATGAGGTCGCGGCCGGAGTCGGACCACGGCGGAAGGACGCGGCATCGTCACGCCGCGTCGAACGGATTCACATTCATCTTGGAAGTGGCGGCCGGAAAAACCGGCCACCGGAGAACTCGAAGGAGGCGGCTGGAAATCCATGCACTGGTGCCGG
Organism: Viscum album; assembly: GCA_963277665.1. Lineage (NCBI taxonomy): Eukaryota > Viridiplantae > Streptophyta > Magnoliopsida > Santalales > Viscaceae > Viscum > Viscum album. Next base: position 986,154,483 of record OY728165.1, on the reverse strand, counting down.
AACGAGCGGGACCGCGGGGTCCCGCGGCGAGAACCCGGCCGGCCCCGCACTGGCCGGCCATTACAGGGGGGAGCCCGGGGGTGTAACCCCCTCGGCAAAACACATGGCGCGGCCCCTTAAAGGGGCCGCCGTTTTAAAAATTAAAGGGGGGCAATGCCCCTTCCTTTAGCACGCCGCGCTGGCCGAGCCGCCGTGCCGTCGAGCCGCCGCGCCGCCGAGCCATCGCGCCACCGCGCCGCCGCGCCGCTGGCCGGGACGAGCCGCTGGCCGGGCTGAGCCACCGGGTTCGGGCCGGCCCAGGGGGTACTGGGGCAGGTCGGACCGGGCCCAGACCCCCCTGTCTTCAGACATGATTGGTTCAAATGCCCATAACTTGGGCTGCAGACATCCGATCGACGAACCGTCAGTTGCGTAGCGATCCTTGGATCGAGAAGGTCGTTTCAGTATACTATACTCAAGGTGAACCTTCCTTTTCAGGAGCCTACGTTTTTAAAACTCCATAGTTAAGCATGCTTGACCTAGAGTAGTGAACAGGATAGGTGACCTCCTGGGACGTTTCCCAGGGTGGGCGTGAGACGCAAAAGCCAATAACTCTCAGACCGGGCATCCGATTGACGCGCCGTCTATTGTATTGAGTTCCGGTTGACAATACGGAACTTTGGGAATCCTCCGCCCTAGATTTGGATGCAAATGGATAGTGTCCGGGTTGGATCGCACTGAAATCCAACCAGGCCCCTAGAACGGAAAAGATGATTCCTTTCTGACAGAACATCCGTTTGACGAACCGTCAGCGGCGTTGGTGATCACGTTGAGAAGAAGTACCTATGAGTATACCCTATGAGAGTTTGGGGTGCAGTTGAGATACGGCCGGGTTGGTTCTCACACGAAACCAACCGGGCCCCTGGGACAAAAAGGCTAATAACTCACAGACCGGGCGTCCGATTGACGCGCCGTCTGTTGCGTTGAGACCCCTCTGACGAGGCGGTCCTTTGAGATACTTCTTCGTTGTACATTGAGATACTTGCAGTATCGACCTATAGCTCGTGGAGCGGATCCTCCCAGTGACGAGCGTGCAGAGTACGGAGACCGTGTAGCTGGCTGAGAGCCGACGACTGCTGATCGAACAACTCGGTGTGTTATAGAGGTGCGCTTGGTTGTAGCGGCACATGGGAGCGCTTGGTTGTAGCGGCAGACCCAAGACAGAGGTGCGCTTGGTTGTAGTGGCACATGGGAGCGCTTGGTTGTAGCGGCAGACCCACGATAGAGGTGTGCTTGGTTGTAGTGGCACATGGGAGCGCTTGGTTGTAACGGCAGACCCACGACAGAGGTGCGCTTGGTTGTAGCGGCACATGTGAGCGCTTGGTTGTAGAGGCAGACCCACGACAGAGGTGCGCCTGGTTGTAGCGGCACATGGGAGCGCTTGGTTGTAGTAGATGGCCCGCAGTACTCGATGGGTGGAGTTCTTCAGCAGTCCTGGGTTAGTGAGCAGTACCTCGGAGTCGTGACAAGACCACTGTACTCTCCAGAGACGGAGCTCTTCAGCAGTTACGGTTTCGATAATGAAAATCCTGGTTTGAGCTGAGACTTTTGACCTTGTGTTTACCTCATGATTGAGATGGGTCACTTGCTAACTTAGGTATATGTATGGGCATATACCTGGGAAGTAGTTATCCGTTGATTTCACAATACTTGTGTTTCCTCATGATTGAGATGGGTTACTTGATAACTTAGGTATATGTATGGGCATATACCTAAGTAGAGGTTATCTATTGAGATATTCTATGTGGTTATCCTTGTTGGTTTTAGTGAGACCTTGAGGGTCTCGGGGTCCCTACTGAGTATCGTTATACTCACCCCTGCACGGGCTATGACCGCACCTCGTTGTGTTGGTTGCAGACGACAGGCAGTGCTGACAGAGGCTGAGTGTTCGAGGACTGGACGGTACCTAGAGGTGGACTATACGACGAGATGGTACCCGGAGGAGGACCTCACGACGAGACGGTACCCAGAGGTGGATGTGATGACGAGGCGGTACCCGGAGGTGGACCACTGGGCGGGACATACTCGGAGCGGACGACGGGACCCGAGGAGCAGAGGAGCTATCTGTACCCACCCTTCAGGTGGGATTTCCAGTGGACAGCTCGGCGTAGCAGCTTTACTTTTCAGTTGTTGTTTTCCCTTTCGAGTTGTACTTTACAGTTGGGCTTGTATTTCCGGCCCCTTTGTACTTTCCGCACTTACTGTTGTACTCAGTTTTTACTTAGTATTTACTTCTTCCGCTTGTAATCTGTGTGATTGTTTACTTTACAATGGCAATGCCTTCCCTTTTTACCGGGATTTACGACTTGGTGCTCGTCGCCAGCCCCTGACCTATGGAAGGCGGGCTTGGGGTAGTCACGGCACGGGCCCCGAGGACGGGTCGTGACAAATTATCTTTCAAAGATAATTCTCAAGTAGAAATTATTGGTCTATATAATATTATTTATCTTGGAAAACCATTGATTTCAATTGTTTTATTTGTTAAGGGTCTTAAGCACAGCCTCATTAGCATATATCAGTTATGTAATGATGTTTACCTTTTCAATTTGAGTAATGATATGTGTCTGGTACACAATTCCAAGGAAGAGTTTGTTCTTTCACCAATAGGAAAGAGAATATATACACAATAAACATAGAAGAACATAGGAGCTTGGATCTACCATTCCATAGTACAATAGAAGATCATTCTAGTTATGGAATAGAAGTTTTGGTCATTGTAACCTTAATAACCTATGTAAAGTCTCTATGAAAATACTTGTTAATGATATACAAGATCTTAGATTTGATTCTTCAAACGTTTGTGATCCTTGTCAAAATGGGAAGAAATGTAAATGTAGTTATAAATCAATTAGTGATGTCTCAATAAATGATTCATTACATTTGGGGCATATGGATATTTTTGGCCCAACAATAACTAGATGCATTGGTTGGAAATATTTTGTATTTTCCCTAGTTGAATATTACACTAGATTTATGCTGGTAAACTTTCTAGCAAATAAATTTGAAACTTTTTCTTGTTTCCTATTTTTTAGTGCTCAATTTAAAAATCAGAAAAAAATTCACATATAAATATACATAGTGATCATGGTTGACAATTTCAAAATTCTGATTTTGAAAATTTTTGTAGTTGAAAAGGCATTACTCAAAATTTCTTAGCATCAAGAACTCCTAAATAGAATGGTGTTGTTCAACAAAGAAATTGAATTTTTCAAGAGATAAAAAGAACTATGTTGAGTGAACATTCTTTAGCAAGAAATTTCCCGTCAGAAGCTGCATATACAACTTTTTATACTATAAATCGAGTTTTGATTATATATTTTCATTATAAAACTCTTTATGAGTTATGAAATGGTAGAAAACATATAATTTCTTACATAAATGTATTGGGTTACAAATTTTTCATTCAGAATAAATAAGATAATTTATATAAATTCACATCAAAATATGATGATGTAATTTTCTTATGCTACTCTAGAAATTCTTTGAAATATAGAGTTTTAAATAGAAAAACTTGTATTGCTGATGAAACAGTACAAGTAAAATTTGATGAAACTAATCACATTGTTTTTAAACAACCTCAACCTACATCCTATGATGTGTTTTAAAAAACTGATTATCAACACATGACAGAATATCCTTATAATAAGGAAAATTTTCAATAAAATGTTTCTAAGACATTTACCCTAGACAAATTCCTACCATATGTTGATTAATAGGTTTTACAAAACCCAAATCAGTTGTTTATGAATAATCATCCTAGTGAATATATCATTGGTGATGTAAATAAACCTGTAAGGATAATATGTTCCTTAAAAATAAAGTAGAACATCTAACATTACATTCTCAATTATAAGAAAAAAAGCACCGTTGAATCCTTAAGTAATGATTTTTGGATAAAATCCATGCAAGATGAGATAAATGAATTAGAACGGAATAATGTTAGGACCTTGGTTTAAATACATAGGAATCTTCTGTTATTGGAGTAAAATGGTTTTTCAGAAATAATTTTGATGAAAATGAAATCATAGTATGAAATAAAGATATATTATTTACTAATGGAAATAATCAACAGGAAGGAATATTCTATGAAGAAACCTATGATCGAGAATCTCGACATGGATCTTTTAAAACATTACTTGCCTTTGTAGAATTATTAAACTTCAAACTCTATAAAATAGATTTTAAATGTGCTCTACATAATGGTTATGGTCAAGATGATGTTTTTGTTGAACATCCTCCTGGGTTTAATGATATAAAACATACTGAATGTGTGTTTAAACTTACTAATGCTTTGTATGGACATAAACAAGACCCTAGATCCTGGTATGATAGAGTTACCAGATTTTATCTTCAAAATAATTATGTTAAGGGAAATACAAATCCATACCTTATTATAATGAAATATGAGAAAATTTATTTGATGGTGTAAATTTATTTTTATGACATGATATTTAGGTGAACATAGTAATCATTAACTGATTCCATTGTAAATCTATTGAAATATGAGATTGAAATGAGTATGATGGGTGAGTTATTATTTTTCCTAGGTTTTCAAATTTCTCAAAAACAAGAAGAATCCTATATATCTCAACATAAGTATACTCAATATATTCTTTAAAAGTATGGTTATGACAACACTAAGAGTATCAGTACTCCCATTGGTACATCAAATTCACTAGATCATGATGAAGCTAGGAAACCAGTAGATCAATCATCTTTTAGAGGTATGATAGGAAGCTTACTATACATGATAGCTAGTTGTCCAGACTTTATGATTTCAATATTCTTTTGTGAAAGATATAAATCCAATTTTAAGGAATCACATTTAATAGTAGTGAAATAATTTTTTCACATCCTAAAAGGAACCATGGATCTTAGGCTCTTTTATACATCTAAAATTGATTTTGTTTTAAAATGTTTTTTAGATACTAACTTTGGTGGATGTAGAATTGATAAAAAAAATACATCTCAAACATGTCATATCTTAGGAGATTCATTATTTTCATGGAAATTAAAAAAACAACACTCAGTATCACATTCCACTACTAATGTAGAATATGTAGCAGTTGTATGTTGTTGTGCTCAAGTGTTGTGGATGCAACACACACTGACAGACTATGGTATGAGTTTTACCAAAACACAAATTTTATGTGATAATACAAGTTCCATTACCCTACGTGAAAACCGTTCACATCACATTCATGAAAAACACATAGGTATTAGGCATCACTTTCTTTAGTATCACACGAAAAAAAGATATATAATTCATTATTTTATATGAAAAGAAGATCAACTTGCTGATATTTTCACAAAATCTTTGCCATATGATTGATTTGAATACATTAAAAGTAAGTATGAAATGATAAACATTCGGTAATCTTCCTTGTTATATTCTTATTGAAACCTATCTCCATACAATAATAAACTATTTTTCATAGTGGGGGTACATTTTTTTTCTATATTATCAATATTATCATAGTCTAGAAATTTTTCAATGTTTATGTAGTCTATAAATTATTCATATTTTTTCATAGTTAAATTTTTTGAAATGAAGATTTTTTATATTTTCATAATGAATATTTTTTACTTTTTTGTGATGAATATTTTCTAAATTTTCATAATAATGATTTTCTATATTTTATTAATTAATATTTTTTTGTTAGATTTTTCATAATGAAATTTTTCGTAGTTAAATTTTCAAAATTTTTGGTAAAGAAATTTCTCGATGTAATATTTACAAAAATTTAATAAATGAAAACTTTCATTGTCAGATTTAGTAAATTTATTATTATTTAAATTTTCTTAATGAATATTTCGGTGCTCAAAATTTTCATAATGATGACTTTCGTACCAAAAAATTTTACAATAAAGATTTTTGTACTCATATTTTTTGTAGTCAAAGTGTTCGTGATTATAATGTTCGGAATCATAAGATCATAAAGTTGAATTTTCCTCATCACGAATAATCTACTTGGAAATTTGAAATTTTTGTTTTCATTCTCAATTTTTCATATTCATCTTTTACTCTTTGGTATTCTCTTAAATCTGAATTTTTTTATTAAAAACCCACAAAATATCAGATTCTACAAAAATTTACTTGTGGTCATTATCTCAACCATCAAATCTGATCCTAATTTTTTTTAGCCATGGGATTTTTTTGGAAGATGAATCGTCGTCTCAATATACTATATAATGTATAGCCCGATGGATGTCCCAAATCGAAACTCAAGCCTTCACATGCTGATGTTATACCCTCCTGCATAATCCTTTTCCAAACTTCTCAGATATTTCTATTTCTGAATTTCTGTCGATGTCTCCTATCACAAAACATGTCAACTGTCAAACCAATATTTGAATGGTAGATATACAGAGAACGGTAATTTGATCCAATGTTTTTCGCAATGTATGATTCTATTATCTCTTAGAATATCTACCTAAATGGGTGGGATAGTATTTGTATATACAAACCGAAGGCACAAGATCTAGAGAATCCAGTCTAGTTAGTTGGGATCTATGAATCAGTTAGATTTTTCAAGGATGAATGAAAATATTAGTATTCTTTCATGAGTTATGGGAAGACTTATTCTCTTTCTTATAACAAGGAATCCAGTTTAATAAGAGTTTCTTATGATGGTGAAGAAGAGTTCTGCTCACAAAAGCTACCTGAGGTAAAATGAACTTTTATAAATGAAAAGGATCCAGATTTTCTTTCTTTTTCAAAGGTAATGACTCCGATTATTATTCACCTATCTACAAATTTTCATATTCACGAATTTTGGGTTCAAGGATTCATCATTCTGAGAAAATGTGATAAGGACACTCTTAATATTAGTGACATGTATATTTTGGATTTATTAGTGAAACTAATAAAGATTTTATTGGTTAAAAATATTATTTTTATGATTGAGAATATAACTAATAGAAATATTTTGCCTCAAATCATTATGTATTCTGCCATTCATTCAAATATGATTGTTCATTTCTTAGAATCCTTCAAAATTCCTTGCAGTTCTATGTCATGAAATTTTAAAGTAATGTTGTTGAGTGATGAAACCTTAATAAGGATGAACGTTTGTTTTTCCGTAGAATCTGGAGAGTTATATGATTTTCAATATGAAGAGGATGAATCTATATCGAGGAAACAATAGGTGGCTAAACCTTCTAAAAATGGTGTAAGAAAGAGGAAGCTGATGGATGAAGATGAGAAGGAAAAATCCCCAATAACTAAATAAACCCAATCCGCACCACCGAAACCAAAGAAGAAAATAACCATATTCGGATTAGGGAGGAGAGAAATGGAGAGAAGACAAAAAATCATAATGAAGGGGAGCCTAACTTTGGTACGGACCCCACTAATGAAAAATCATTTAATGAAAAGTCAGTTGATGATATTGAAATGCATGAGAAAGAAAAGACGAAAAATAAGGAGTTGTTTTTGGTTGAGATAATGCAATCCCTTTTGAAAGATTCTGAGAATGCTTCTGATAATTTTTTGGTACTAGATTATTTCTTGATACAACAATTACCAGTGTCTCAGGGAAATATGTCTGTAACACTAGAAAAAAGTCAAGAAAAAGAATTGCAAGAAGAAAAAGAAAAAGGAAGTTGTGATACTGAAGATATAATAAATCAAGTAGAAGATCTTCATGAGAAGTAAATCCCTTCATAAAAATTTTCCATCTGAACCTCTGAAGCCGAGTCTTCAAATCATGATACATTAGGGAATAGTGAGAATGGTGAAGAATAAGTAAATAAGTTGTCTAAAGAAGAAATTTTTATGCCTCATTTCAAACAGCTAGATGATGTTGAGGCATGAGCAGAGAAGGAAGTGAGAGATGAAGATAAAATTGTGCAGTTATCTGATAGTGAAAACGAATCACCCAATCAAGAAGAATTCATTCAGAAAGTTGATAATGGAAAACAATTTTTTATTGATACTCCTAGCAGATTAGTTGTAAAGAAGAACAAATTGGGTGCTTCATTGAATTAGAATATAGTTGAAATAGAGAAATAATCATATCCATCCATTATCTTGGATACAAAATCTTCTTCTCTTGTCCATGATTTTGTTGATTAGTCTTTGAAAAATACTGTTGGAACTATCCCTCTATTTCTATGAATTGACTTCAGATGGAAGATGCTCCAAAATACACATAATCACAATTCGGATTTAGTATCTATGGTGTTGGAAAAATGTGTAAACCTCAAGGATGATTTCAAATCTTTTCTTATTATATATTATCCCCATAAATGGTCATGCATAAAATATGACTATCTGGTCAATAAAGACAGTATATGAGATGAGAATTATTGATGATATCAAGGAAATTGTCAAGGATGATTTTGACACTCAATATGTGAAGTTCAAGGACCTCACAAATAGTTTTGAGGAAGAGAGAAATCTGGAACACACTTCTCAAATGCCAAAAGTAAAATATCTATGTGGGAAATTATATTCAGTTGCTTAGAGTTGGAAGAGAGTAAGGGATCTCATAATTGAGGTAGAAGTGAAGCTTGTCAAGAATTAAGAAGTCTTGAAGGGTCATGCAGAATACCTTAAGGCTCTGGAGGAAAAAATTAATGCCTTAGAGAAGAAAACAGAAGATCAGGATCAGCTTGTCAAACCTATAGATTAGGATCACAAATAACACAAAAATATAAATAACATAGCGATGAAGTGGATACTAAATGAGAATAATAGATAATCTTGCTCAATTCTGATCTTTTGTTGTATTTATTCCATGTATAAATTTTTCCAATCATAATTAAAATTTGTGGTTGCTCATAATTTAATGTTTAGTAATAATTTTTCATGTACCATAATTTATTTTCCATTCCCTATAATCCTTTTTGAAAAACACAAAGTTGGAGAAATGAATGTAGAAACAAATAATAAGTAATGAATATATTTCCCTAAGTAAGGGGGAGTTCATGTAAGTGTGAGTTTTCCTCATAATGATTTTTGAATGCAAGGTAATGAAAAATCTCATTCAGGAAATCAGAATACAATCCTCATTAGATTAAAATCCTTAGGGGATGTTAGTCTTATTCACATTGATCCATAAGTAAATGGGGATATGTTTTTATTTTCATGTTTATATTAATTCTACTTACTTATATTATTTTTCATAAGGATGATTTTGTTTTCAAAACAGGGTGAGACTGTTGAGTCAATATGGTATCCTTATGAATTTTCCATTCCTTCATGTTTTGAAAATCACAAACACTGTATCGTAAGTAAAATTTCTTTTTACCTTTGTTTTAGTTTCAAAAGTGTAATTTCCCTTCCCTAATGAAAATTTATTCTTACCATGTTTAATTTTTTCTTAATTTAGTAATTCTAAATCTAAATTTTTTTATTTCTATGTTTATAATTTGGTTTCATATTTTTATTGGATGGTTGGGGTGAAGCCTCTTTTTTATTATTAATGAAAATCAATGACCTCTTTTATCTAGGTAGAGGGAGTCCCATTACATAGCCTGAAGGCCTATTGGGATTATATCCCATTACATAGCCTGTAGACCCGGTTTTTTTGCCTAATTTCCATTCTGTGAATATTAACCCACCTGCTACAGTAATCGCACCGCACCGCCACTGCTCCAGTTCCCTGCCGCTGCTACAGTACCCGCCGATCAACAGTACCATCGCTGCTATAGTGCCACTACAGTGCTGCTACATTACCATGTGCCCAATGGGTTTTGAACCCCCATTTTTCATGTAGGATTATAGGGTTCATACCACTAAGCCAAATCCCAACTACTAAATTTGGTTTCATATTGCAAAACCTCAGAATCCTGTTAATACATGGATATAGTGCATACTATTTTAGGTCCCAAATTAGGACATTGAGTTCTGTGAATTTAGACTCTGAACTCTTATGGGTTCAGTCTATGAATTCACTAAATTCTGACTCCGAACTCTTATGAGTTCTGACTCCGTGTTATCTAAATTCAGACTCCGAAATCCTATGAAATCATACTTCAAACTCATTTGAATTTAGACTCTGAACTCTTATGAATATATACTCTAAACTCTTTTGAATTTAGACTCTGAATTTCATAGAAATTCTGACTCCAAATTATATAGAATTTAGGTTACAAATTCGCTGGTAAACTGAATCTGAATGTCCAGGTAGTATAGAATCTAAATTCTAATTTTCTTAAACTCTGATATTTATTTTTCATTAAACTCCAAGAATTTTATTTATTCAAGAAACCAAATTTTTTCTATTCTTGAAATAGTTATGAAATGATGGCGTAAATTCTATTTCTAACCAATCATTGTTTGAGTGACACATGTATAGGTTCGTCTAAGATTCATGAAAAAATATAACTGTTAAATGAGGGGGCCAATCGTTGGAGATGTGCCCATAAATAAGAGATCATTTGAATGAGTTCAACATTGTTCTACAACTCTAGAGATTACATGGTATTGAATTGATTTATATAGAGAGTGAATGTCATGATTTTTGCTTATGGAACATCTTGTTCAGATAGCTTCATGCAACTCAAAATGCTGTTGAGTACATTAGAGGGCTTCCGGGGATAGGATTTTAGAGGTGACAATGACCTTAAAGTTCAATAACTTCCTTGCTAAGGAATAAAAAGGTTATAACAACCATGAATTTTGAGGTCTATCAGGGATAGATAAACAGATTTTGATATTCATATCAGGGGCTTAACCTGGTGTGGATAAAAAAAGAATTTCGTGAAAGTATAAATGAAGGGACCTTTATTAGATGTTGTTGTATACCCTTCTCTTGGGGTTTAACGATTCTATACTTGTTACTTGTATTTTTTCAAGATTATTTTTCCTCTGCATTTTGATTATTACAGAATTATAACTATCTTATACTTCTATGTTTTCTATACTCTAATATGTTAGATTTTATACGATTTATGGTAGAATCATTTACTTGCAAACTTTTCTTACGTTTCAATTCCAGAACCACATTTACGGATTTAGGAAATTCTATAAAACTAAGATGTCTAGTGAATTTAATTTGTTTAACTTTGCTAAACATTACTATCATTAAAAGATAAAAATGAATTTTTAAAGTTTACAATTCACCCCCCTCTTGTATATTGATCATCTACATTCATTATTTCAATCCCACAACCACCTAAATAGTAGTATATGGTTCCCATAATACAATTGGTTGAGATGCATAGTCATATCACACTTCAAATATTTTAATTGTAGTGAACCCTCTAGTCCTAATAATATCCCAGCACACATGGTTCTAGGCACTGACCTGAGCTTGGGAAGTGAATTTTACATCTGGTTAGGTTACCAACATAACAGAGGGTGGTGTTGTAGGAAAACATTAATTATATATTATAAGGATGATGATGGGGTGTAGTGACCCAGTCATATGATGTGGATCGTATATCATTGTCATAGTTTCACAAATTTTTATAGATTACCTCATTCTAGAAATATTGTTGGTTGTACATATCCATGATCATCTACAACTTCATCTGGAAGAATAACAATAGTTCAGTATTAATAAAGCATTACCAACCTCACTCTTTACATGATGGATATGTTTTGGGATGAATTATTTTAGGATTAGGACATCACGAGTGAACTTCGTAGAGACTTATGAGATAGCATTATACCTTCAAGCATTCCTACTTATGTTGGGGTTCTAGAGAGGGCATTGGTGTTTGAGAGTTTCTAGGATGATAATATTTAAAAAGTATTTTCTAAAATAATGAAAATGAAAATAGATATTTTGGTAGTAGGTAGCTGAATTCAGTTTTAGGGACCTAGGTTTTTAAGACTTTTTAGTAAAAGTTACTAGGAAATATAATATGTGGTTAAGTGATAACAGGATGGGTCAAATTAGCTGAGGGAGAGGTGGTGATACTTTTCTGATGGTAGGGGTATATGCAATTATTTTTTAAACCCATCACATAGTTATTTATACTGGATGATGCTGAAGTTGATGGGTATAACAATTGGATGTGGTTGATGAATCAACATGTTACCACCACCACCACAATGTCGTCCTTGCTAGGCTCAAGGAGCTCCAGGACTGAGGAATGGGAGCACAAATGTAGTTATGGAATATGACCCAGATGCAATATGGATAATATGATGTAAAATATGGTTATTTTCTACCATACATTTAGTAGTAATAGAAACATGTTCTAGGCATCCCCCAATTTGACATTCTAGGTTTGAGGTAAAGCGATTTTTGTTTAGCCCTTAGCTCTACCACTACACTTCGAGACTGCCACTCCATATTCCTTATTGATCACACAAATATTTCGAGAGTGTGATGTGAATAATGGAGATGATAATATCATATAGGATATCTATTTAGTAAAGATGATTTATTGAAATGTCATCATAGTTATGGACTGCTTATTATTGTTGATGTTCAGATTGGCTATTTCTGGTGGATGATGTGGTGCATCCAGAATTGAGGGAAAATATTTTTCATTATTTATAATATGGATACATAGAATGTGTATGATGTACACATGCATATGAGGGTACAAATTATTACTTTTCATGTGGTTACAATGACCCTTGGGGTAGTGGATGAAATGATTATTCTGTTTCAGGCAGTGGTGTTAGAGTAATAAGAGTGATTTCCTAAGAACCTCAATGATTTATTCCCCAATGAGATTTGTAATTGTTAAATTATCGACTCATTAGGATTAAATCGATATTTTTTCGAGAATATTATATGGCTCCGATAGAGATTTATGAGATATGGTTGTAATTGGAGGATTTATAGGGGAAGGGTTTTGTTATACCCAATGTTTTTTTCTAGTAAACCCCTGTTTTTTTCGACAATAAGGCTAACATGATCAAGAGGATATGTGTTGAATACATTAACATGAAGTAAGTGGTCATGAATAACATTTGTCCATTTCAATATATAGATGAACTATTTGATTAGATGAATGGGGAACATTAGTCCTCGACGTTTTACCTCTGGTAAGGCTATCATAAATTGAGAGTACAATAATAGGATATACTAAATATAGATTTCAAATGTATCTATTTACATTATCAGTATGAGGTTATCCCATTCTGTGAGACAAACCTACCATCACTATTCATGGGACTCATGAACTAGATCTTTTATCTGATATTAGATAGGTTTGTGGTAGCCTTCAATGATGATATCCAACTGTACTCAGTTTCCATTGAGGAGCGCGCATGACACTTGGGGATGTTTCAAAATGTGATAAGTAATATGATTTATTTGAAGCTATGAATGATCCAATTATAGATTTAGGAGGTTCACCTTATGCGATTGGATATCACAGTGGATGGAGTGGTAGAGGAACTGATGAAAGGCGGGACAATGTTATCTTGGGAACCACCCAAGAATGTGATGGAGGTTTGGAGTATCCTAGGGTTGGTAGGATATTATATTAAATTTATTTATTTGTTATCTAGAATAATATCCCTTTTATATTATTGAACATAAAGGATCATCCTTACATTTCAAAAAATTGTACCCATTATTTTTTCCAAATGTGTGTTTGAGATTGACAATAACTCCCATTTAGTGATTTCTATAGGATGGGTCACGTATGTTGTGTTCTGTAATAGATTAAGATCCATGATTAGTTTTTTTTTATGTAGTTTTTGGAAGCTATTACATATGGTTATTGTCAATTGAGATAATATAAGATGAACTACATGTCCCTTGATTTTATTTTAGTAGTGGTATTCTACACAATAATGATATTGTGACACTACATGATGGGTAGGAAAATTATCATCTATTCTAACCATAATAATATAATGTATATCTTCTCTCAAAAGTAAAAAGGAATACTATATATGAAATTTGGAAATTTACTCTAGTATTATTACATTGAGATCATCTATACAATTGGGAAGGGGAAATCCCTGGTAGTTTCTCTTATTGATTGATCTATTTCATAGTATCTATGGGATGAATTAGAAATGTTTCCTCATTGTAGTTATGTATTGTTGATGTATATGGATATGAAAACATACTATTGATGGATGTTACCCTTTCCAATTTTATATATATATATGGATTCAAAATGTGGGGATACTTACTGTGAGACCCTACATGCTTAGATTTCGAATAGACATGCTCCTGGTGAATTTTATAAAGGTGGGGATCATGTCATTATTTTAGTGGAAACATAACAGTACGAGTTATTTTTTGGTATTATTTTATGTGATAGATTCATATATCTTTATTAGTGGTGCATCCGTGTTTACGAATGTTTTATCAAGACGTACGACATTATTTTTGGTGGCCTGTAATGGAGAAGGGAGTTCCATAGTTTTATTTTTTATTCCATAATTGAATGAAAATGATTACTGATCACTAGGTTCTTCATGGATTTTATCAACCCCCTGATGTGCTACAGTGGATCTGAGATGGGATATTAATGAAATTTGAGAGGGGTTTACCACATATGTCTTGGGGAAATATTTCCTTCAAGGTGATCATGGATTGACTCACCATGTTATTCCACATACTTAAAATCTTGGGGTAGAGTCCAATAATGTAATTAGCACTCCTATACAAGCATGAGGTAGTTCCAATCCATGGATTCCCCATAAAAATATTTTTTGACAATGATGACCGCATCAAAAATTAGTTATGGATGGGATTGTGTGAGGGTTTGGGGGCTCAGTTTCATTTGAGACTAAATTTTCACAGGAAAAAAATCGTAGGACACAACAAAAAATTATTTTCTATGAGGTCATTCTATTATCATGCATGTTCGAATAAGGGAATATTTGAGAGGGAAAAAATTTATATTTACCGAAGAACCTACGAGTGGTAGGCTCATATTTGTACATAGTACATAGATATTTTTTAAAGACACATATTTTGGATTTTCCAGATATATAGACACATTGTGGGAATAATGATGAAACTCGTATTATACATGTATTATTTACAGATATTGTATGGATTATATTCTAGATTAGGGACTACGATGTAATTTGATTCTTAGTCCTAGTATTACCAAAATAAATGATTGCAATATATCAAATATATTATATTTTATGTAAACTAAAATTTCCTAAAAATGTTAAATAACATATAAAATGGGTCCCAAATCCGAAATAAATAGGAACCATTGAGGTTAGAACATTGGTCATTCCACAAAATATACATAAACCATTTCTACACGGGATATTTGTGAATGTGTTTTCGTGGGTGAAAAATGAACAAAATTATTAAAATAATTCTTTCATATCATATGTTTACACAATAAAATAATTATTATATTTGTTTTTTTATGATTGAAATTTAGGGTTATCCTTGTATCCCTGGATAATCATGATTGAGAATTTGGGGAAATTTATTATTATAGAATTATCTAGATAATGGATCATTGATCGACACTCAAGATAATCAAAGGATCTCACTAATGGAAATGATGTCACTTCATTATTCATTATAAATAAATCAAAATAGAGGTAGAATGTTATTTTTATTTTAAAATTTCCCAATTATATATCAATATGAAAAACTTTATTCAATCGACCAAAATATTAATTTGTGGATCAGTTGTGTAGTTGGTACGTTATGTATGAGGATCAATTGTGAAATTTTTCTCATGATTATTTTATAATATCATATATTATTTTTTAATAGAATTGAATCAATTCCGACATGAACATTATCCATGGTCCATTCGTCAGAGATTTTTTTTTGTGAATTTTTTTATCATTCCCATTAAATGAAAGAGAATTCCTTGGATAATTATTTGGAGAACACCAATGAAGAAAAAAATTTGAACTTGTTTCTTGGCGAACGATTCAATAACTTAGATCTAGTATCAGATTGATGCAGTGATCGTGAGATGAAGGGAGTTGAAATAGATCAGATTCTAGGGATATAAGGTTTTTTTGAGTGTCTCATAATGAATAAAATTTAAATTATTTTCTAAATGGAATGTTTTCCAGATTTTTTTGATTCAATGATATCATGTCCTGACCAAAGACACATCCTAGTTTCGGCATTGGGCATAGAAATATTGATGTTAACATGAGAATAAGAGATTTGTGATTCCAAATCCGGAAGTCATGGGATCAATACATTACATGGTGTGTGTTCCAAAGGATAACATCTTGTGGGACCCTCTCAGAAGCGAACATGGTTTATAAAGTAAGATAATGGTCACACCTTGTCATATGGAATGTGACCATTACTATATGGCTTGGTTTTTTCCTATGAGGTTAGGAAGATATGGACAGTAGTACATGGGAATAATAACACCATTAAATCCTACAAAAACATGACCAGAAATGTAATATATAGGATGAGGTGTACACTGGGACATGACAAAATGTACACAATCATCAACACACCGTCTAATAATACAAGGAAATGTGCACATTCCATCCAACATGGGATGGACCAGGTGCTAATGGGACACATCATGTACTACCCCTACATGTCGGTGGTCCTTAAATGTTTCATAGATCCCACTTTATATATATATATATATATATATATTACAAGTTTCATTTTGGCTATTTTCGTATATACTTTTCCCTTATGGTTAGTATGGAAACGTGCATAGGTCATTCAAGAATCTGTTTTTAGTATACTTCCTAGCCTTTGGTTTTCTCCAAAAATATATAACTCATCACTTAATAATTCTAACATATATTTAAAATGGGGATAACAATTAAGAAATAAAAATGAGAGGAACATCGTCAATCCTATTAGGCTCATGTGTTTTGTTCTCCATGTAGAGTGTTATATGTAACCATAGAGTAGAATTCCTATGATGGAATTATTTTTCTAAATTTACCTTAGTTATGTGTGTATCAAATGATTACATATGGAAATTAATATTTTATGTGTTGTAGACATATAAAATTTTATGGAGGATTGTTAATATTTTAATTTTATGCTTTGTGGTTTCATTTTGTATTACTGGGTACTATTATTCTCACCTCTGCGCATGAATTTCTCACACAAGTAACATCTTATCCGGATGATATACCTTTTAAAATAATCAACGATGAACCAAGACCAAGAAATACATTGTGAGACCAGATAGACCACGATGTTTTCATATAACTTGTTGAAATTAGTTTCCATATTTACTTTTAGGATTAAATTCATTAAGAATATTTTCTGATAGAATTATTTGGAACTATTTAATTTCATTATTATACGTTTTACAGTAGTTGTGGGATTATATGTATGCATGCATGTTTTCGTTCAGGTGTTCTTCAATTCCAAATTATATGGGTATATTTATTCAGACTGAAGAAGAATGGTTAATTTCAGATTGTTTTTAGGTGACATTTTGGATTCCCAAACCCGAAGGTAGATTGGTTTTTTTAGTTTGCAAATTAAATTTTAGGATAGAAAAAAATTCCAAAATATAATTTTACATATTTGAATAACATTTATATTTAATAGAAATATATTTTTTGAGATATTAAATTAAGAAGGTGTTTTCCATTAAATTTTCCAATAATTATTTATACGATTTTTTTATTAATATCAACATGCATTATGTGTTCCTATTGATTTATAACTCTCACATAAAACTACTATTATAAGTATAAATAAAATAATTTTAACATATGTTGTAATACATAATCATGTTATTTCATATACAAAAATTAAATTAAAATATATATAAGGAGTATGCATAACAGTACCATGAAGATGATTCATAAAATAATTTAATAGTCTATTATTATATTAGTAGTTTAATTGAAAATATAATTAAAAGTTTACATAAAAAATATAAATTTTTAACTCCTTGGTATAAAATAGTTGGGGATTAAAAATTAAAATGATGAGGTGAAATAGTTTACAGATAAATAGTTTGAGCTAAGATGAAGATAAAATATAAATTAAATTTATATAATTTTCAACTATCTAATTAATTATATAGAAATTATGTCAAGTGAAATATACCAGAAAATATCACACATATGATCCTTTTGGTACCCATATGTGTTTTTACGGGTATTGTTATCAACTAAATAATTAAATAATTAAATTTGTTAGTTTGGAGTAGAGCCACCATAATTGAGGCATGGTACTGATTTTGAATAATATTAATGCTTTTTTATAATAAATTGATGTTTTATAATATATTATAAATTTCCATAATATACATTTATTCCAAAACTAAAACAATTATCCATTTATATACTCATGTTTTCTGAAATGATACACAAGATTTTCAAAATTTTGGATTCTTCTCTATTAATACCAATCCCATGTTTTTCTAGAAATTTCATTTCAAAAAATAAATTTGACTTGAATAATTTCCCCCCATAATATTCCAGATAATGATTTTTAATTCCCAAAGATCATCTCATTTTTTCATAATTTTACATTCATTCAAAGTAAATATATTTTTCAAATAATTAAATCCAAAATATAAAATCAATTTATAAAATAATTTATCATCAAATTAAATATAACCATAACACTTTTTATGTTTTCTATGATATAACATTAATGAAAAAATATTTACTAAGAAAATTAAATATTTATTTCATTTATTATTAAAAAAAATTGTTTCAAAATTAGTACATTGAGTGTTTGAGGAATTTCCTTCATCAGTTTGATAAAAAAGACATATATTTTTTTTTCATTTATATGTTAGTCTTTATAATTTATAGTATATTCAACTCATGAATTTAAATTTTCACTCATTTTGTTACTCATGACATTCGTAAATTTTCTTTTATAATTATATATATATATATTGATCATTAATGAATGGATAATAAAACATTGTATAAATATTCTCCTTACACTCATTGAATCATAATTCATTATAAATTATAATTCTATTATTTTATTTTTCTTTATATATTTTAGAAATGTATGATAAATCATTGCTTGAATGTAGAAAATTTAAATCATAAAGTTCAACCAGAGTTATTTTTAGTGCATAATATTAATTTTTTTATAGAAAAGTAATTTTTAGATTTGAATTTCATTTCATCTAGATACATATTAAATGTTCCAATCAATCAATTAATTATTAGTTATGATACTAGAGTGCATTGTCTGATTTTAGTAGATATTTCATTCCACTTAAAGGGTAAAAATATAAGAACATATCAAGCATGATACATTTTATAATTGGATCTACCAAGGTAGTAATATTGATAAAATCTTCTATAAATCATCAATTCATTTGGGTGATGAATTCATAGTCATTAATCCTAAATGTATCAAATTTCAATTTTTTATTATTTTACATTAATTTTTTTATAATATAATTTCTTTAATGTTAAATAGAAATAGTATGATACATCTTATGTGTGGTGGATCTCTGAGAGAATTAATTAAATTCCTAGGTACCTAATCTATAGAAAATATAATTCATACATCTTAAAATAATATAATACTTTTTTCTCTTAATCATAATTCTATTTTTCTTGATAATAATTACGAATTTCATAGGGATTTATAACAATAAAAAATATCATACAAAAAATATTCATATAAGTAATCATCTGTTAATTTCAACATCAATAATTATCACCATTATAATAAGGATCATATATCATCAATATGGGTTCTTTATGACAAAAAATTTAGTTATATATTCATCTACATCATTAACATTATGATTTTATATCCATCATAAATATAACTACAGTAGAAACATATATGATTTCAATTTTTTGTACAGGGTAGAATTAATAGAATCATGATTGAAAAAAATAAAATTCTTCTTTTCATTAGATACCAATTAATGAAATTAAGAGGAAATTTTAATGATTATCAGAAATAAAATTAAGGAAATATATACAAATATATGATACAAATATTCAATTAAGAATGAGAAATATTAATTAAAAATAGTTGGGGTGGTTGGATGAATTGTGTCCCATTAAAAATTTGATAGAAACAATACTTCCATGATAAATAGATTCCTTACATATCTCATAAAGATAAGTATTCATAACATAACAAATCAATAAATGAACATTTCTATGTACATTAGTTAAATTAACATAGATCCCTATTTCACTCAATATAAATTCTCTCATCATTCATGGTGATTTTCACTAAATAGATCCTTTTATCATAAAACCAATACAATGGAATTAAAATAGTTGACAATGTACATCAAGGTTTATAAGGGGACTTAGTAATTTTTTATAGATAACCAAATCTACCCATATTAGTGTGATAAAATTTTAGTCCAACAAAACTCAGTGTAATAACAAACAATTTCTACAATAAAATATATTAGAATGCAGTGGTTGAATACTGGTTCAACTTACGGTTTCTATAACAACTAATAAATGAAATGATCTTAAATAAAACAATTTACCAGATAATTTATCAACTCCAAATTATTATTATTTATAAAATAAAAGATAAAATAACATCTATATAATCAAATTGGTAGGTCCCTTAAGTATTTATCAGATATGTTTTTTTCCTAACTATAATAAAAGGTCAAGAAGAAATACTTCAGTAGAAACAGTCTAATTTATCCAAAAGATAAAAATCACAAAATTTATGTTTCAAAATATTATTTCTAGAGGAGAATATAAAATATCATTTTCAAATAAACGTATATACCAACAAAATAATAACAACATAATATTTAAAATGATGATCAATTTGCTTCATCTTAAACATCTCCAAAAATATTTCATGATAAATCATGGACATTTGAATTTGAATCATTCATAGAAATTTTTAAACCCCCATACAAATAATAATTATTAGATCAATTTAATAATCACATTTGAATAAATCATTTAAAAAATTATAATGATATTTTAATTATGGGGAGGGGATTTTGAAAAATACTCATAAATAGTCTATAGTTTAAAACACCATTTTTTACCAGTTCAAATGTTGTGTTTATCAATGAATATATAAACATAAAAATATATTAAATATTGTACATTTGAATATATATATATAAGCTTGATGAATCGTATATTTTTACCTTGATCATAGGTCCTCTTAAAAATATAAGAATCATGATCTATAAATTTATAATAACTTAGTATATATAATCCTGATGTTTACTCCAAACATAGGGTACAAAAACAATACATTTTGTTTTGACCATTGGGTATGAAATTTTTTTCATGAATTGTTACAATCATGACCAAAATAATTATTTGTTGAGAAGTAAAATATTCATTCATGGGTTTAATTACTAATAAAAAATTCTAGAATAGAATAATTATTCACAAGATTACTATAATGAAATTCACTACATGTAACTCCCTTTGTAACGTATATGTGGTTGTTTGTGATCATAAAAATAAAAATTAAATTAATGAGAATATTGAGTAATCAAATTTTCAAAATATTTATGAATAATTTCATTATAAATTATTTATAATTAATTAATATATTATTATGAGACATTTATTATAAAATAAACATATAATATTTATTGATTACTTTTTTATTCCATTTAATCAAATTATATGGAACATGATATGTCTAATAAATAAATGGATTTATTTGAAATCATGATAAATAAATTACAAAAGGTTATAAATAATGAAATATTGCTATTCTGAGGATGTTTTTTTATTAAATTATGAATTTTTCATAATAAATTAATTATATTTTTTCAAATTTAATGATAATTATTTTAATAAAATATAAACTAAATTATCTGTGTTTTTATGATAGATTAGGTCATTATTTAAAAAATGGTTAATATATGATATCATATAATGTGAATGGTGGCATAATTATTATAGTATTATCAATGGTTAATAATTCATAAAAAATCCCATATTCCAAATGAAATGACATATAATTATTAATATTAATGATTTAATATTGAGATAAATGTATCATTTTATGGAAATTTTTATTTAATGATTATAATTCAAGGATTTGGTATAAAATTTTTATATTCGTACATCAATTATGAAATTATCATTAATTTGTATCTTATTTTTAAATATTTTAAACTATAAGTAATTTATACAGTTATAATTTATATTTATCATAGATATAAATTTTTTAAATTAGTAATATTCATATGCCAACATTTATATTATTATTACACATATAAGTGATAATTTCCTTACATGATAGTTTTTATAGTGAACATAGGGTTACATTTATTATTAACCTAATTTTTTTATTAACTTTATTCATTTGAATTTAGATTTTGAATATATTTTTTGAATTTTTGGTGTTAGTGTCATCAAGATTTTAATTATATCATGTATAAAGTGTCTTTGGGAAGAGGGACCTCGGGTTAGACTTCCTAAATAGAGCATTAAACGTAATCAAGATTTTTAATGTGTTTGAATATATTTATCTTTAGTATTTCACATGTGAAGTTTCTAAATGTCATATACCTATCAACCTACACATGATGTGTTCATGTGACTTATATATAAGATGCCATTAGATATGTTTGAATATTCATGGATTCTATTTTTTGGTGTGAAACACAATCTTTTGGGTCGTGTAATGATTTTCACATCAATATGGTTTTTTCATATTGGTTTTCCACATGGAATTGGATTCAATATTAAATTACAACAAGAATGGACACATATTGGAAGTAAAATTTGATACGATGCAGATATTTATTCCTTTTCAAACACTAAATTTCATATTTCATTCTATGTGACAAATGCCAGGCTCTTGATCATACAACTGGGTAGTTTCATTACTAATCTAGTCACAATGGAATATATTGTTTATAGAAAGATTGTAATAAGTGAATATAGATTGTCCCATCTAATTATTTTAGGATTACCTGGTTCCACTATATTACTCTAGGTTCAATTGATTTTTACGATTTTATTACGCATTGATTTTAAAATTTATTTGTTAGTATATTAGAATAATAGACTTGGGTTTATACTTATTGTAGATTTGGATAAGCGGTTGTTCTCATGACTATCTAAGAATCATATTTTTTTATTAATGGGATAATAAAATACATAAAAAACTAAATTGTAGGATAATGTTTATAGAAGTTCAAATTTTTACCATGTATGGATTTTAGCATGGGAATATAAATGTTTTATATAAATTTTTCTATCATGTATATAGGATACCAATTAATAAATGATATATTTAAATGATAATGGGACATGATACTTATATGATAATCAATTATTTTGTAGATACATATCATCAACATCACCATTCTAGGCACTTACATTTACCCTTGGCAGGAAAATAATAATCTATGAAACTCATATTACTTATAAATGAATAAATATTTTTACAAAAAAATCTATGTTTAAGAATATTTTCATTATGAGTAAAAATATATTGATGTGGTTTGACAAGTTAATTTTTAATAATGTGGATCTAGGGTGATTCATTTAGGATATCAATGGAACAAGAGGAAAAATATCCAAAGGACTCATTGTATCGACAAATGTACTCAATATGATTTGGTATGTCAGTATTTAAGGGAATTTTAGTCTCTTATTCTCAACATGATTGGTTATGAAAAATGATATTCAATAAGAGTTACTGTTGTAATGTAATGGTGAGGCTAATTTTTTCTTAAAAAATTATTTGTTATTTAATTAATTTATATAATTTTTAAGAACATTAGATATCAAATATTTGTTTTATAAAATTTATTATTGAACTAATGGGGTAATAAAATGTGAAAGAATCGATGGATATGTCATGAAGTTCAATTTCCAGTATTTGTGAAATAGTGTTTCTACATTCAAATTTCGGTGCTTCATATATGGATAAACAGGTCATAAGATGTGTATTTTTTCACATTTGTTCTCTATATATAAATATGTAAATGATATTAGTTTAAAAAATGAGATTTATTTTTATGATAAAGATTATTATTATGTATTTTATTCTATATCATGCTTGAAGTGGAGACAAAAAAATGGATTCTTCAGGTAATATTTTTATTCCTATTTTCATTTAATGAATTTTATGAATTGTATGAATGAATATAAGAAACATTTACAAGATATTATCTATTTTTTAGGCTTACTGATCTTAACATATGGTATATACATACTAACACTGTGTTTATAATTGTAATGGAGAAATTCATAAACAAGAAAAATATTTTTAATTGAAAAGCAAAAATCAGTATCTTATAGTTGAATATTAGTTGATTGATATTTACAGTTATCAAGAAGGATGAAAAATATTTTATTTTATGGGATTATATATAAAAAATGGTTTATAAATTTCACATGAATTTCAATTTCATATAAGGGTATGGAAAATAGTTATGTGATATTAAATTGAATATAATAATTAATGTATTTTTTACAAGGTGTTTTAAATATACATGAGTTATGAATCAATGGACTAATTTACATTGAATGAAAATTATATTTAGGTGATGAGGAAATGGTTTAATCCATTAACATGTTAATAATAATGAATCTATCATTTTTAGTTGAAAATTAATAATGGATGGGTATCTTCCTCTCATTAATTTAATGTGATAATTATAATGGTTCAATAAAAAATATTTTTTATTACTGTATTTGAGAACATAAAAGAATACACAAGTTTTATAGTATATAAAATTATATAATGTATTATAAAAAAGAGATATGGATGAAGATTTTTTATCTATAGTGATGGGTTAATCACTATGTCATCAAAACATTAAGGTAGTTTGTTCATGTCTCCCTTTAGTGATACATTTATATAAAATATTATTTTTTAAATGAAAATTATTTTATGTCATATAATAAAATGTAGTTATGTTATATTATTTGTTAAATGGTCATAATAAGAATAAATACAAAATGGTTTGTGATTCATAAAATGATATTTTGAAAAGAATATAGTGACTAAGAGGTTACTGTGAGTATGATTAGACATAGATATATTGATTTTTTAAAAATAACAATTTTTAATGAACTAAAGTGTACTTAATTTCATATTAATTATATAAAAGGTTTATGATCTGTGATGTTAATGTACCATGTAATGTGTTACATTAGGTATTCAAAAATAGTTCCACAAATTATCCTGGAATATTTTAGGATGTTTTGGATAACGATAATGATAAAATTTACATTAAATGTTTTTAATGAATCTATTATTTGAAATAATTACAAATATGAATATGATGTAAATATAATGACTCCTATATATACAAAAAAATTTGATGTTTTTCATTTTATTTTGTGAGAATAAAAAGTTTTCAAATATGTCAATGAAGATGATAAAATAAGAACATGAATCCTAACTCTCATTATTATTAAAAAATTATTACTTAATAAATGTTTATCACTAAATAAAATAGTAGAGTGGTTTTAAAAGAAGTTAAACTACATATGTGATATAGATACTATTTTTATCTAATTATATAAAAAATGCTAATCTGTATCTTTCATAATGTTGACATTGATGTCTATGACATATGATATTATAGATTGTCATTTATATCAATTTAAAAAAAATAACAATAGAAGATTTTTAATGTATTATAATGTATTATAATTAAAGGAAAACTCCAATTTATCATTATTTCATCTTGGTTACATAATTATATATATATAACATCATGAAATAGAATGGAAATGAAACTCTAAAAATTTGACATTTAGTTATCCCTATATAATTTTACTAATGTATTATTACATGTTATAAAAAAATCATATCAATGAGAGTAAGGATTTTTTAATACATCATTAAAATACTCTCATGCGCCATAAACCATGATTTGGAATAATTTTTTGTCTTGTATGAACCCCAAATTATACCACTTAAATAGTTATATGGTTGCCTTTGGAATAATAGGGGAGAATGGATTATATTTTTGTCCCCACAACTAAATGATGTTGAGATACAAATAATGTGAACCTTCACACATTAATAAACTATATAGATAAGAAAAAATATTGAAATTTTATACTCTGGGGTGGGTTGGTACGTTTTTTTAACACATGGTCAATTATATATTATACAATATGATATTTATCCTCGTATACGATGAGTATAAAATTTGGCCCCTCAATTGATTATGGATGTTGAGTGCTTGGCCACCCCAAAATAGTATATTTGATACTCATATATATTTTTATTAGAAACCGAATATATGAAATCCATGATGATGAATGGCATGTGTTGTATTATTCAACTATTATAGTATACACATGGAAAAAAGAGAACATGTGAGTCGGTTCTATGGGATGGTGTACTTTGTGTCTTATTCTCACATGATGTCATGTATGGAGGGAAAATATGATGATTCATTTGTGCATAGGATTTATAATATGGGAATATGTATAGATATATATGTGTTTTGGATAAATATCATTTGATATACATTTATATATTCACCATTATTGATGGTTTGGTAGTGGCCACACATTCCTTAAACATATGGATATGTTTTTTCATTATTAGTATCAATTAGTTAAATCTGGGTGAAGTTGAATTTTATGGATAACTGAATGGTGTTAAATTTTAAAAATGATAGATACTCTAAAGGTGATTTAGAGTTAATAAAAATGTATTTTCAAAGGGTGTTCACAAAGGTATTGTCTATGATGTTAAACAAGTTGATGTTAATGATAGACATACAAATAATGTTTTGGATTATATCCAAAATGGTTTCTTATATGGTGTGAAAAGTTATTACATATGACACAATATAATATTAAATGGAATAATGAATTTTAATCTTTAGAGTATGTGGTATATTTTTAAAGATATATTCTCAAATTTCATTTTGATGAGATGTAGTGGGAATGAAATTCCATGATAGAAACATGGCCAACATGTGATTTATGGATACTATGTGTCAAGTCATTATGTGTTAATCATAGTGTGTCCTATATATAAATATGTTATCATTCAAAGACCTATTTCAGGAGATGAAAAATATAATGGAGTTAATTATTCTTGAATTTTGGCATGAGTAGGCAGAAATTATATTTACTCTTGTTTTATAAATGAATAAATAAAAAAACACCCCAAGGAATATTCTTGTGTATTATAGAAAAATACCAGGTAGAGAGAGTGTTACAAGGGTGTTATTATTATTATTTTCCATCACTCTTAGATTATTGGCTCCCACGTATCATTCTCATTTTCATTTGAGGATCCAGTAGGCTTTGGAAGATGTATTGAACACATACGAACATTAGATGATTCATTTAGCCCATGGATACAACTTAATATGGAATGTATTTTGGATTCTAGTCATGTTATCATCAATAAATTCATTATATTATCATTAATATGGATGAAACCGATAAAAATTAAAAAAAAAATTGGTAATGTTTCATAGTACATTCAATTGAATTTATGTGTATTTTTGATGTTGTGTTAAACCATAATAAATTACTATCAAGAGTCTAATGACTCCATCTAGTCTACTAAATCAAAGGGAGGAATGTAAATCTATTAAGAGGAAGAGTAATAATGAAAATTAAATGGTGTTTGTGGTCATAGAAATATAATTTAAAATATCAATTAAATTGATTATCAATAGTGGTAGAATTCACACATTACTTATAGTATGATTATTTTAATTTTCATATTAATTTTCAATAGAAGAGCATATAATAATTTAAATAATTGAGGAAGAATAGGAGAGTAATTTTAATGAAAATAATGTAACGAATATATCCAAAATTATTATCTCTATTGATGGGTTGAGGTAATATATTTTTATATTATCTATAATTTATTAAAATGGGATTGAGGATATATATTGATGAAATATAAGTAATCCGAGGATTGTATTTTTTATGTGTTGTATTTGTTATCAACTTTTTCCCAAAATTTTTTTAGTTTAGACAAAAAAAAGAAAATTGTTCACAAAAACTAAAAGTTGGTTGTTTTCTAGATATTTGAAGTGATATTCAATTTAAAACATTGGTTTTTTCTAGAGAAGTATTAATCATACTATTCATGTAGAATTAATACGGGTGGTTTTATATATTATTAGGTTTTTCAGTGCTAGTATATTAAAAATAAATCATTTTTATTTAAAGGGATAAGTTACGTTTATGTAAAAGAAAATTGTTAAATATTGGTGATTCATTCTAGGTAGTAGACAAAAAAATTCATATTGTGTAAATTATATACATTCAAATTAAATGTAAAGTACATTCATGAAGGTTTACAATTTCAATTTTTTTTAATACAACCTTAATTAGAAACTATTGATTATTTATAGAATTATTATATTATCTGTCTTCACTCTTGGATAATTTAAGAGTAAATTATTGAACAATGTCCAATTTAGAAAACTATCTAATTAATGATACATATGAAATTATAGTTATGTGAATGATACTTGAATTAACATAACTAATAGTATGATATTATGTGATGTAGGATCAATTTTAAGTGTTCGAGTGAAGGAAATTTCACAAACATGTGAATATATTATAGAGAAATAATTTTGATGAAAATAATTGAGTAAAATAACATTAGGAAAGGAAACATTAAAAAACCAGAGCATACACACCTAGTAGAAGTATGTTAAGTAATTGGAAATAAGTGTACAATTATTTCACAATGGGACTTGGGAAAAGTTTCTTCATTGATCCATTATTAGTTAACCCTATGAAAATTTACAAGGGTGAAAGGAAATATTTTGGAGAAATATTATTCGTTGTTATTGATGAGTCTAAAGATTATATCATAGTAACATAAAAATATTTTTACAATGAAAAATACCCATTAAATTCTTGATGATATAGAAGTGATATATTTTAGCAACCATAGATTTTTATGAGGTATATTTTTTTCTAATTTTTTTATGTCATGTGTTTAATGACACACCAAGATAACATTATTATATAAAAAAAACTGGTTTAACTTACAATATATGCAATAATATTCTTGGCATCTATAACACCCAATTTCTAATTGTTTTGATAAAATTCATTTCATGAAAGACTAAGTGAAAGTGATTTTATAAAATAATAAAATCACTCATAAATTATTTGGATTAAAAAAATATAATATATTCATTATAATGTTTCAGATTCATAATATATTTCTTCTTTAAACGGTATAAGAACAAATTTGATTTTTCAGATAAAATGAGTATTTTTAAAAAAATGAAATTTTCCACCTTTTAATGGCACACTCATTATAAATATAGTTTCTGACACTATTATATATTGTATTTGATAACATAATAATGTAATTTCATATCGTGATATAAAATTTTAAATTGTATAAATTTATGCTATTTTTTCCTAAAAACATTCAATTTTTGATGAATAGAATAAATACAATAAATTTTAATTAAAAACAAATTTTTTAATAAAAATAGTCCATACTGTTAAATTATATTATTGAATTAATTTAATGTATAAATTTAATTTATTATTGTCATTATGTATAATGTATTAACTTGAAATTAATTTTACATTGAATTTTGATGTAAAACATTTCAATGTTTTGTAATGTTTTATCTTTAAAAACCTATTTTTAATTCTAACAACACGAATAATTTTAATTTCAATACATCATATCTATGTTCTAAATTTTGAAAAAAGGATTCCATATTTGGAATCATTGGTTTAAAACTTTTGTAAAATTCTCATTTTATTTTTATTGGATTTTAAGAATAGTCATCATGCTAATTTTTTTCACGGTTACAGTTAAATCATTTAAATTTGGGTAAAAAATAATATGATAAAGACAACGAAATATCCATAGTTCCTATAAAAACATGTTGGATGAATACAATTACAGAATTAACACTTGAGGATCTAATTTTACTCATTTAATGGTCTCTTTTCCATGAAAATGATATATATAAATATATTATTAAAAAATAAATGAAACTAACCACATGTCACCCCCTTATATATTCTATGTAGAAAAAGTTTATAATAGTGAAAAATATAATCAAAAAATTATAATAAATAGTTTCAAGAATAATTTTAAATTATTTATCTTATGGTAATTGATTTATAATTTTTAGAAATTTAATAATTACCTCAAAATATTATATAATGATGATGTAAAAATTATATAATTGTTGAAAATTCAATAAACTAATTTTAATGAAAATGATTACAATAATTAAACCCAAATAACTTGACCAAGGGTTATTTTTAGGGTTTGTGTAGACCATATTCATCTAGGGGTCTAGTTATTGATCATTTAGATCCATATGAAATTAATCACGAAACTTATAATATTTTATTTAATGTGATGATGAAGTTGTCACATTCATGTTTTAATAAATGTATCATTTTTATGCTGGATAATATAGAAGTTATATTTGAATATAGGTATTCCAATGAAATATATAATAGTTTTCATTGTCAAAGTATATTATAATTTATTTTCTATCAATAAATATGTATATTAAATAATTACAAAAAACTAATGTAGTAATAATTTCATTAATGAAAATATAAAATTAATGTTATAAAAAATATTATAATATATATTATTCTGAATAATTATTATATCCAATATATTATGTATATGAACTATACCATAGAGGGATATGAATTTTTTTTAAGGATAACATATTACCTTTTTGTTTTTAAAAATCCATTAAATGAATAGTGTCAAAATTTACACTTCATATTTTGGTAATATAATGTTTTATTAACTTATTTAAATACTTTGCTAAAATATTAAAACATAAAAAAAATAATTACATGATGTATATAGTTATTAATTGTTCACTTATGGTCTAATTTTCATTAAATTAGTAAAAATTGCACTATTTTAATATTGAAACAGTTATTAGCATAGTTAAACTAATATTTAAACAACTCGTAGTTAATTAAAATTATAAGGTTTAAATTGAAAAAACAATTTGGGAATATTTCATTGTATTATGATATTAAAACCTTATATTGTATAACACCCCAAAATATGGTTTTTATGATTTTTGGATGTGGTGTTATTTTAATATAAATTAATAATTTTGAAGAGTCTATGTGTGCCTCTCACGTCAATTATAAAAGTTATCATTCTACCTAACAATTTCATATAACATTTATAATTAATGATTTTCTATCCCCTTCACATTTTCCATCTCAACATCCTTATTAATATTGGATTGGTTCTTGTTTTCTCAAAAGACAATCTCTAGAATCATTAAGAGGATAAGTATAGGGAGCACATTGAAAAATAGGTAAACTCATATACTAATTCATTAAAAATATCTCACCTTCAAATTACACTTCCTTTATTGATTCAATTATGAATAGGACTCCTATATCACCTATAAAATAAGATTCCATCATTTTTTGGAAGAACTTTATTCCACCTTGTATCAATCCTACCAAAAACAAAATCACCACGCCTGCGTATGTACCACATCCCATCACCACGTCATGGTGTAATCTATTTTTCACCACTACATTAATTGAATGGGTATATTGATATAAATAATAATTTTATTGGATAATTATAATATTATATTTATTCTTTAACAAAAAAAATACCATCACCTTGATAACGTTTTACTATTCAAGAAATGATACAATCACTCATGCATATGTACAGCCTATCGTCTCCATGACGTGATGTGATTCAAATCAATGACCACTATTCATAAACAATTATATATATGTATATTCTAAATCATTAAAATATAAATTATTTTACAAAAAATAATTACATGATATAACTATATCATATATACATATATGAGAAAAAATAAAATAGAAATTAAAGCACTTAACAACAAAAGTAGATTACTAATGAAATATTATTAAATGATTGTTATTATGATTTCAGGAATATAAATATAGTTCTATAATATATTGACGAAATTATTAAATCCATTATAATGTAATTTTACATATCTAAAAATTATCTTAGACCAATGTTTTTTTATTATTTGGTCACACTTTATTTCGTAGGGATACATTCCATATACACCATCTATTTATTTTGTGAGTTTTTTATGCTATAGATGATTTACTTTATTATTCCTATTATGATTATTTTCAAATATACATTTGCATATATATTTTTATTATTTTTTGGCATATCATTCGACTTATTTTAAATAGTATTGGGATAATTTCACAGTCTCGTTATTATCCAGGATTGTTTATACATCAATATTTACTGGAGTATTTTTAATATCTATGTCAATGTTTCTTCATTATGTATTCGAAAATAATTATACTATTCATCTACAAGTTTTTAAATTAAATTTTATCCATTTAATAATTTTTTTAAAATTTTTAAAATTATGTCTCCTATTCAGAAAAGAAAATTTATATTATGATGAAAAGATATTGTCCTCAAGAATTAATTTCTACTGTTATATTAAAATTATTTTCTACATATTATTGTGTACTCTGATAGAGTTATTTTAAAAGAATAATGTTATAATTGTTCCTTTGGTTTTATTGAGTTTATAAAGGAATTATATTTATAAAATCCATTTTTTTAAAAGGAATTTGTTATGGTCTAATGATGTTTAAATAAACAGAATTTTTTACATACATTATGATGAATGATTTATTTTATTTTGGCATAGGTAAAAATGATTTTATTATGAGATGGGGGAGACATATAGCCCCATCCAAAGAATAAGGTACATATTTATATATCATCAGATAAAATGTACATAATGAAAGGTAGATAATATTCTGTTACATAGGGATTGAATGGAAAGTAAATATGGTTCAGTAATATAGGGATGGATCGAAAAGTAAACCTATATCAATAATGGACTTTTCCCACTATGATTGTCTTGACAATGAGTCATGTCTAATATTGAAATGAATTTCTATTCACATTTGTTTTCCAAAATTACATGTTTTATGCCAATGTAATTTTTCATAGAGATTATTCATTCATGCTTTATTCACTAATATCAACCATGAATTATCTCAATACTCATGATATTTATATTTGTTATAGGGGATTTTATTTTCCAATTACTAGTTCATGTTTATAAATTCTTATGTATATGTTTTTTTATATTTTCATTTTGTACCCTTACTGGTCATTTGAGGACAACCCTTCATATGATTACATTAACCAAAAATGAAAAATTTAGTTAATAAGATGTGTCAAAAAGGTGTTAGAGTTAGGAATGAAATTTCCGGAGACATTGTTGACATTTTATGATCCAATTTATTATTATTCCCAGTTTCCATAGAAGATAAACAAATATATTCTTTTAGAAACTATTTTTGTAATGTATTATATATTCTAAATAACTGTCGTAATCTCCATGAACATGAGGTGTGGGCCTTTGTAGTTTGTATTAGATAGATGGTTTAATAATACATTGGAAAATATGTTGTGAAATATTTAGTATGATCCCAATAGATATTTGTAAGTATATGACATGGGATGTACTAATGATATGTCAATGTATAGGTTTAAATCCTAATCATTTCTTTAATATTCATGAATAAGCTATGATATATCCTAATATGTCATTTTTTGAAATATTATGAGTAATTTACCGTACTTATGTGTAGTCAGTCTATGATGTTTATTTATCACACTTTTTTTCTCATCAAAATAAATATTCATAACTAGATAGATAATACATAGTCTTGAATGATTTAGGTATAAAATGTATGAGAATTATTAAAACTAATTTCCTATGTTGAAATCTCTTAAAAAGAATCATGAAGGTGGTACACGTACTAGTCAAATCGCTGAAAAAAATGTGATTGTAAATGAAATTTGAAAGATATGGGATGTTCTACCATTATTTTGTTACAATAATCCTAAGAATATTGGTTTCATTATAGTTAATGAACCCTAAAACATGAATCATATTTTTGTAAGGACTGTGATTTTGGATCCTATGTAATGGTTTAAGAATATATATTGATGATAGAGGTGCTTATATTTTGGAATTCATAGATTATTTTATATGAATCATGAAATATATTAGTGTTTTTAGATGAATTTATTAATTAAATAGTGTAATGGTTATATTGATTAGATCTAAGTAAAAAAATATATTTATTGTTATTGTGATATATCCTTAATATGATCATGATTATTTGACAATGTCATTTTGATAAAGATATATTTGATATGAATATGTAAATTAGACGATAGCAGTTACCTTAGAACTTCATAATGATTTATTAACATGTGCTTCATGCTATATAGGATGAATTTTAATTCTTTTGGACTTATTATTATGGATGTATGCATATTTGAAACAGGGAAATATGGCAATTCAGGTTATTTCCATAAATCAACATAATACACAATGATGTTGTTAACATGTTTGGAATGTGACCAAAAAGAGATACCTCCTGATATATGGGGGATAAATATTAGGTAATGTTAGTGAAAATTATTCTAATGTTTTATACTTTCACCATTAAGAAGGATTGGAAGGATATCAATTTAAAAAAAATTATGTTAAACTAGATATAAAGTTCGATAGAATAAATTTTTATCACACCATTGTAGAAATTATACATATTTCATTACTAGGAATAACCGTATTAATGTGATAAAGATAAATGGAATGATCTTGTAACACCCTGATATTTTATGAGAATTTTGTTTATGTATTGTGTAATATGCAACACCAAAGGAATCTTTCACAGCACAAAATACGGACTTGGCTTGCTTTACACGCAATCACGGCCTTCCTCGACAGTGTTTATAGTAAGCAATATCGGGATTCAATAAACAACGATATATTATTATGGACAAGCCTTTATGAATATTATTAACTAAATTTTGAATTTTATAATATTATTATTCATCTTACACATTTTCTATAACATGGTAAGAGAAAAAAAAAATTCGGGTAAATTAAGTATTTTTAAAAAAATGCAGTTTTGCCGCCTTTTGATGGCACACCCACATTAAATCTAGTTATTGACATGATTATAAGTTAAATTTTACAAAATAAAATTCTTCATTTGAATCAGGGTATAAATATTTACTTTGGATAAATTTTTGATATTTTTCTGAAAACATTCATATTTTGATGAATATTAAAAATACGATAATATTTTTAATTAAAAACTACTTTTTTCATTGAGATAATTTATATGGTTAAATTATAATATTGAATGGTTTTAAAGTATAAATAGAATATATTTTTACCATTTAATATAATTTATGTCATTAGCATTAATTTCACATTGAATTCATAGGTAAAATCATTTCAATCTATGGCAATGTTCTAACTTCTAAAACCCGTTTTATTAAGAACGGGATTTATTTTAAATTAATTACTGCAACTTATATTTTTTGAATTTTGAAAAATTGATTCCATATTTGGAATCAGTGGGTCCAAATTATGTTAATATGATACTTTTTATTTTTGGGCATTATGAGTAGTAACTACGGTAAATTTTATTTACCATAGTTAAAGTTAATCGGGTAATTAAGGGTAAATATAAGATTATAAAATTACCCTAACACATGCCAAAATCCTATTCAATGACTAAAAGTCGATCCATATCACCTAAGGGTCATATTAGATTCATTTAATGGACTTTGTTCCATGAAAATTATTTAATTATTATTAAAACCAAAGAATGAGACAACATGTCACTTTCTCAAATCTTATAAGTATAATAATTTTAATTTAGTGATAAACGTAATTAAACATCTAACATGAATCGTTTCCAGAAAGATAATACAATTATCTACATCATATGAATTTATTTAGAATTTTTAGGGATTAGATAATTATTATTAATTATGACACAATAGTGATGTTGAAATTATTTTATTAATTAAAATATCAAATAAATGGTATTAAAATTATTAAAATAAATATTATATGAACTATTTAATGTTCTAAACTAATTTTATAGATACATATTACATTTTATGAATATATTAATGCTTTTATTTCGAACATATATTCTTTATATATTTTATATAAATTCAAATAAATGAATAGTGTCAAAATTGACACTATTGTTATTTTATAAAAATAACATATTATAAAATTGGTTAAAATCGAAAAAAAAAATTAAAAATTAAAAATTAAAAATTATTTGGCCTAAAATGTCAAAAGTATAAAATTATGGAAAATTCACAACATATATGTAATTATTTATTATAATTTAAAATTCAGAGTATTATTACCACAAATAAAATTAAATTGATAAATAAGGATAAATAAAGTTGATAATCTTTAAAATAAATTCATAACATGTCTAAATTTTATTTTTTGATGATATTAAAAGCATATCTCATCTAATCTTCGGATATGAGTCATTTTGGATGTTTTTATGTGGGGTTGGGATTTAATATAAACTAATATTTCTTATATTTCCAATGGTGCCCCACTCCTCCCTTATAAAAGGGCACCTCCTCCCTCTACTCCTCACACGAATTAGATCTTTCAAGCTCGGCCAATCCCAGCCCATTTCACTTACCCACTTCCCTATAAACGTCCTAGAGGTCCTGGTCTTCTTCAAAGACCAATTCTAGTGCCCTAAGAGAAGGTCTCAAAGAGGCGCTTCAAAGAAGAGGTAATGTCCGTTACCAATTCTTTCAACATTATTTCTTCTTCCACTTCATCTTCATTAGTTGTTTCATTATGAATTAATAAAATAAGTATAACTAATATAATTATATATTATTATAATTATGAAACAACTCTATTTCACCATCTATCCATCCTACGGAAATTGAAATCACTACGCGTGCGTTTGTACAGAATACCATCTCCACGCCGTGGTGTAATCTATTTTCCATCACCTCCTTACATGGATGGGTACAATGGTGCAAATAAATAACTATATATGATTATTGTAATGTTTTATTGATTCCAAAATAGTATACATACACTCCAATACAATTCCACGATCATGGGAACGATAACATCGCTCCTGCGTACGTACGGAATATTGTTTCCCTGATGTGATGTGATTCATTCTACATGATCTTAATTTCATAATGATTATATAAATGAATTTAATCAATAAATATGATATATAGTACACTAATACCATTCTGAAAAGGAGGTATCTATAACCTAAAGAGAAGAACAAGAATTTATTTGACAAAACACACATAAGAACAAAAAGTAATAAACACCCGAATAACAAGTAGTAATGAAATATTACTAATATGAAGCTATGAATATGGCCATATATGATATCATAACAATAATTAGGATTCTGGAATAAGTCAATAACATTTTTTAAATCATTATACAGGAGGTTCGGACACTTACGATGCAAATAGGACCAAAGGTAACGGAAAATATCACAATCTCATTTTTATACGAGATTGTTTATACTTTTCTATTTACTGGGGTGTATTTTATCATTCACATCCATGTTCCCTCAATATTAAATATTGTTTCCATCCTCCTACAATTGATTAAATCCTATTTTACCCTTCTGTGTCTTTTTAGTAAAGGATATGAAAGGAATATTTTTTCGTTTTTCATACGAGGTACTTTGTGACTTTTCCGACCAAAGTACGAGAAAAATGTTTTTTTAACTTATACAGCATGAATGGATTTTTATAAAATTATTTCCAACAAGAATCATTTACATTTTTTCATGTTTATTTTAATCAAATTTTTTTAGTTTAAAATTGTATGACATGTTAAGAAAGGAAAAATATTTTTGAAGTAGAAAGGATATCTTCCTCAAGAATGGAGTTCAAGTGTTCTATCAAAATTATTTACCATATAAGATAATATAGGGTTCTAGTTCTATCCCTATTATTACATTTATTTTATTATGTGGTGATGGAATTAATTTTGTGAATTCCTTTATCTTATATGAATAGTTTTATGATGTCATGATGTTTAAAGAATCCCATTTTTATTACACGGGTTATGAAATGATGTATGATTTATGATTTTGTGGCACACATAAGAATGGTATCATTATGATATGGGTGGGACCTATATCTCCCTCCAATGCATTGGGTAAATATTTTATATCTCATGAGATAGACATGGATGGAACAGCATGTTAAACCGTTTCAGTGAAACAGGACTGAAACGAGGTGTGAACTCAGTTCAGAAATGGACTTTTTCCACTAAGATAGTCTTGGAAATGATTCTTGACTAATAAGAAATGATTATCTATGATTATATGTGTATGGAAAAAAGTTTCATGTTTTATGTTATGATTATTGGGATAACATTTCACTACAATGATTTATTCCATGTTATGAAATTATGATCTCTTTTGCAGGGTACGATTTCCAAAATGTTATGTTCTTATGAATTTGATGTGATTGATAATTCTTTTGTTTACCCTTACTGAGCATTTGAGCTCACCCTTTTGTATGTTTTCTTTCCCCAGGTAAGGATGAAGTGTATTAAGTAAGATATGCCAAAAGGGACTATATATATGATAAAATAAATGGGAGATACTGTAAATGCTTTATGAACCAGTAGTTTATGTTTACCAATTTCTAAAGACAATATATCTATAAGGTCCTTTCATGGTTTTGTTATATGTTGTAATAAGTATTTTTAAATTTTGACTTATTAACCATGTATGTAATGTAAGGGTCGTTATAGTTGGTATCAGAGGAAAGGTTTTGCCAACCATTGGAAAATAGGATGTGAATGCCTTAGTATGAAACCTTAGGATATGTCTATGCATAGAACACACTATTACTGTTTTAGAAATGGCCATGAAGAACCTTTTATAATACCTTCAGTGTTCAATTTTATTCTTGATTATGTGGGTTTCCTATTATAATTATTTTTGCTCATTCTTTTTTTCTCGGTTTTAGCCAATGTCTGGAACCCGATGAAACCTTGTTAATGCAGAATTCGACGGGAAATGCAATGATTGTCCCCCTGAGCAACCAAAAGTTATGGGAGATGGAATGTAAAATCATGTATCCATGATCACATAACTTTCTCAAGCTATGAGTCATGCAGGACTTCCAAATGAGCAAAGGAAAGAGAAACATTCTATCAAATCCTTCATGAGGCAGCATCCACCTTCATTCAGCGGGTCTTCTGATCCATTAGTGGATAAACAATGGATCAGTACCACTGAAAAGATATTTCCAGTTCATCAATGTTCTGAACATGATAAAGTCATCATAGCAGTGTATCGTTTGCAAGGTGATGTTGATCAATGGTGGAATCATATTAAGAATACGAGGCAAAGAGATGAAATTGAGTCCATGGAATGAGACGAGTTCAAGAACTTGTTTTTCATTAAGTATTTCCCTCGTATTCTTTGATCAATGATGGTGAAGTTGTTTCTTGAACTGAAGCAAAATGATGATGAATATGTTGGTACCAACGAAGCAAATTTTACAATACTTGCAAGGTACGCTTCCGGAATTATTATCCAACCTGAGAGTAAGATCGATCGATTCTTTAGTGGCTTAAAACCAAGTCTTCGAAGGGCGTTATCCATAAGGGATTTCAATAGCTATGAGGAAATTTTTCGATGTGCTTTAAAGGTTGATATGGAGATTTGTGTAACCCATAAGTAACATGGGTTTGATAAGAAGAGGAAAATGGAATTCAAAGGAAAATCTAAAGACCAAACTGAAATGAAGATGTTTTTTCACTTATGATCAATGTGTGGAAAGAAACATGGAGGAAATTGTCTTAAGGGGATAAGAAAATGTTATAAGTGTGTAAAAGAAGGTCATTGGGAAATTGAATGTCGAAATAATGGGAATAAGATGTCTAATGATGCAAACAAAGGAAGGGATACACATAATAATCCTACTACACTTCAATGTTTCAAGTGCAAGGAGATGGTGCATTATGCCA
Organism: Viscum album; assembly: GCA_963277665.1. Classification (NCBI taxonomy): domain Eukaryota; kingdom Viridiplantae; phylum Streptophyta; class Magnoliopsida; order Santalales; family Viscaceae; genus Viscum; species Viscum album. The sequence continues at coordinate 986,114,838 of OY728165.1, read as the reverse complement.
ATCAATGCCCAAATCCGGGGGTTAATGATGATGATCGACGTCAAAAAACTCTTAAGGCCAAAGGCAAAGGAATGTCACATGCAATTACTATCGGAGATTTCGAATACGACAACGAAGTGGTGAGAGGTACACTAACCATCCACTCTAAAGTAGCAATATATTTATTTGATTATGGATCCACCCACTATTTTATTTCTGAATAATTTTCTAAGGTTATCACCGTATTACCTCAAAAATTAGATGTTGAGTTGGCTGTGACAACTCCTAATGGCACAACAGTCGCATAAAAAGTTTAAAATTCTTCTCCGATTGATGTTTATTGGAATGTGCTTCCTGCAAATCATGTGATCCTTCCCATAGTGGAATTTGATTTGATTCCTGGGATGTATTGGATTTCATTATATAGAGATAATATCACTTTCCAAATAAGGGAAGTCACATTTCATATTCCAGATCAATCTATGATCGTCTATCAGTGCAAGGATGAACATAACCATCCAGTGGAAATTTCTTCTATCTTATGGGTCTTGATTCCACTAAATGAAGGTTATTTATCACAAATGGTTGGAGATAAACTCATGATTAATAATATTCCCACTGTACGGGAATTTTATGATGTCTTTCTGGAGGAATTCCAGGTCTTCCACCAAATGGTGAAGTTCTGTTTTCAATAGAACTCGTACCGGATGCTTTGCCTATTTCAAAGACACCTTATAGAATGGCCCCAATTGAGTTACAGGAATTAAAGAAGCAACTCCCATAGAATCTTGATAAAGGATTCATACACCCTAGTGCTTCACCTTGGGGAGTACATGTTCTGTTTGTTAATAAGAAAGATGGATCAATGAGACTCTGCATTGATTATCGATAACTTAACAATATCGCTATCAAGAACAAATATCCTCTCCCACACATGATGACATATTTGACCAACTACGTGGAGCTCAATAGTTTTCCAATATTGCTCTTCATTCATGGTATCATCAATTAAGGGTCAAACAAGAGGATATAACAAAGACGACATTCTGTACATGGTATGGACACTTTGAATTTATAGTGATGCAATTTGGTCTTACTAATGCCCCTGTTATCTTCATGGATCTGATGAATAGAGTCTTTAGAGACTATCTTGATCAGTTTGTGGTAGTCTTTATAGAAGATATTATTGTCTATTCAAATGGAAAGGAAGAACAAGAAGATCACATGATAATTGTATTAAAGACCCTATGGAAGGAGAAACATTATTCCAAATTTACCAAGTGTGAATGTTGGCATCAAAAAGTTGCATTTTTGGGTCACATAATCTCTAAAGAGGGGATATCTGTGGAACTAGAAAAAACAAAGGTTATCAAAAGATGGTCGAGACCAACAACAGTAACTAGGATCTGATGTTTTCTTGGTTTGGTTGGGTGTTACTGACGTTTTGTGAATGATTTTTCAAGTTCATCTAACCCACTCACCAAGTTGACTCGAAAAGGATTTATGTTTTTTTGGACGGAGGAGTGTGAAGAAAATTTCAAATAGCTAAAAAGAAGGTTAGCCAGTGCACCAGTGCTCACAATACCTTGAGGTGGAGATAGGTTTGTGATCTACCGTGATGCATCCAAGAAGGGACTGGGGTGTGTTCTCATGAAAACCGATATGGTCATAGCTTATGCCTCACTATAGTAGAAAATACATGAGAAAAATAACCCAACTCATGATTTGGAGTTAGATGTAGTAATATTTGCATTAATGATTTGGAGGCATTACCTTTATGATGAAAGGTGTGATATTTATACTGATCATAAAAGTTTAAAGTATATTTTTACACAAAAGGAGCTGAATATGCGTCAAAGAAGATGGTTGGAGATGATTAAGGATTACGACTGCTCAATTCATTACCACCCTGGGAAAGCAAACAAGGTAGCAGACACATTATGTCGACAAGACCATGATAGCATATCCATGATGAGGATCACAAAAGATCCAATATTTATGGATTTACAAAGGATGGTTCATGGAATTTTAATAGAAGGGGAGAAATCATATCTTTCTCAAATATATGTTCAACCATCTATACATGTGATGATTCAAGAGGCACATAATGAAGATGTCGAGTTACAAAAGAAGGTGAGAAATGTTTCCGAATTCAACTTTGATTGTGATGGGATAATAAAGTTCAAGAATCAGGATTGTGTTCCTCCCATCCCCGAATTAAAGTAGGAGGTGTTGGATGAGGCTCATAGTTCTTCATTCTCTATTCATCCTGGAAGCACGAAGATGTATAGGGACCTAAAAGAGTCATTCTGGTGGGATGAAATGAAAAGAGATGTTGAATATGTCTCTTGATGCTTGGTTTGTCAGCAAGTTAATGTTGAGAGACAGAAGCCTAAGGGGATGTTACAACCATTACCCATACCAGAATGGAAGTGGGAAAACATCCCTATTGACTTTGTCACTCGACTTCCTAAAACATCCAAATTCAATAATGCTATTTGGGTCATAGTTGATTGTCTTACAAAGTCTTCACACTTCATTACTATTAGAGAGGATTTTCTCTAGATCAACATGCCATGATATATGTAAAGTAAGTGGTAAGATTTAATGGAGTACCACATTCTATTATATCTGATTGGGATATGAGGTTAACCTCAATGTTCTGGCGAAGTCTTCATCATACTCTGGATACAGAGTTGAGTTTCTGCACTGCTTATCATCCGCAGATGGGCGGTCTTTCTGATAGGACAATTCAAACACCATAAGATATTTTGAGAGCTTTATCTATAAATTTCAAAGTTGGTTGGGATCAACACCTACCTTTGGTAGAATTTTCTTATAATAGTAGCTTTCACTCTACTATTCAGATGGATCCTTATGAAGCTCTCTATGGACAAAAATGCAGGACTCCAACTTGTTGGGATGAGGTTATGGAATGAAAGCTATTAGGACCAGATCTTGTTGATGAAATGACAGAAAAGGTCATATCTATTCAATAGAAAATAAGAGTAGCTCAGAGTCGACAGAATATTTATGCCGACAACCGAAGAAAAGACATAGAGTTTGAAGTGGGTGATAAAGTGTTCTTACGAATATCTCCCTGGATGAGGGTCATGAGATTTGGAAAGAAGGGAAAGTTGATCCATACATATATCAGTCCTTTTGAAATTATGGATCGTGTTGGGACGGTCGCTTACCAGTTGGCACTTCCACTGAATCTCTCTCAAGTTCACGATGTGTTCCATGTATCTATCCTATGAAAGTACATAATTGATCCTTCACATGTACTCAGGCTCAGAAGTTATACCACTAGAGCAAGATATTTCTTATGAAGAACAACTGATATAGATTCTAGATCGTAGCGAAAAAGTCCAACGGAACAAGACCACTCTCTTGGTTAGTGTTTTTTTGGAGGAACCACCAATTAGAAGAAGATACATGGGAACTTGATGATATGATGAGGGAGAGGTATCCACATCTGTTTGTAATGATGTGACGAATGTCGAGTGCGAAATTCATTTTAAGGGGGGTAGAATGTAACACCCCATGATTTTATGAGAAATATTTTTATGTCTTATGTTATAAGAAACACCAAATGAATCTTTCACAGCACACAATACCGACTTGGCTTTCTTTACATACAATCACGACCTTCCTTGATAGCGTGTGTAGAAGGCAATACTGGGTTTCACTAAACAACGATATATTATTATGGACTAGCTGTTATGAATAGTATTAACTAAATTTTGAATTTTATAACATTTTTATTCATCTTACACAATAATTTAGAACATGGTAAGAGAATAAAATAATTTTTTGGGTAAAATAAGTATTTTAAAAAAATGAAGTTTTGCCGCCTTTTGATGGCACACCCACATTAAATCTTGTTTTTGGCATTATTATAAGTTCAATTTGACAATATAAAATGCTTCTTTTGAATCAGGTTTTAAAAATTTACTTTGGATAAATTTTTGATCTTTTTCTGATAACATTCATATTTTGATGAATAGTAAAAATACGCTAATTTTTTTAATGAAAAAAAACTTTTATCATTGAGATAATTTATATGGTTAAATTATAATATTTAATGGTTATAAAGTATAAATAGAATATATTTTTACCATTTAATATAATTTATTTCATTATCATTAATTTCATATTGAATTCATAGGCAAAAGCATTTTAATCTTTGGCAATGTTTTAACTTCTAAAACCCATTTTCTTAACAACGAGATTTATTTTAAATTAATTACTGCAAATTATATTTTTTGAATTTTGAAAAATGGATTCCATATTTGGAATCATTTGGTCTAAATTATGTTAATAGGATACTTTTTATTTTTGGCCATTATGAATAGTAACTACGGTAAATTTTATTTAACATAGTTAAAGGTAAATCAGATAATTAAGGGTAAATATAAGATTATAAAATTACCCTAACACATGCCAAAATCCTATTGGATGACTAAAAGTCGACCCATATCACCTAAGGGTTGGACTAGATTCATTTAATGGACTTTTGTCCATGAACATAATTTAATTATTACTGAAACCAAAGAATGTGACAACATGTCACTTTCTTAAATCTTATAAGTATAATAATTTTAATTTAATGATAAACTTAATGAAACTTCGAAAATGAATACTATCCAGAATTCTAATACAGTTATCTACATCATTGGAATTTATTTTTAATTTTTTAGGATTAAATAATTTTCATTAATTATGACACAATAGTGATGTTTAAATTATTTTATTAATTAAACTTTCAAATAAATGGTATTAAAAATATTAAAATATATATTTTAGGACCTATTTAATGTGTTCCACTAATTTTCTAGATACGTATGACATTTTATGAATCTATTAAAGCTTTTAGTTCGAAAATATATTCTTTATATATTTTATTTAAATTCAAATAAATGAATAGTGTGAAAATTGACACTTGTTATTATATAAAAATAACATATTATAAAATTGTTTAAAAATCACAAAAGTATTTAAAAATTATAAATTAAAATATATATGGTCCAAAATGTCATAAAGTGTAAAATTATGGAAAATTCACAACAAATATGTAATTATTGTTAATAATTTAAAATTTATAGTATTATTACTACAAATAAAATTAAATTGATAAATAAGGATAAATAAAATTGATAATGTTTATAATAAATGCATAACATGTATAAATTTTATTTTATGATGATAATATAACCATATCTAATCTAATCTTCGGATATGTATCATTTTGGATGTTTTTATTTGGGGTTGGGATTTAATATAAACTAATATTTCTTATATTTCCAAAGGTGCCCCTCTCCTCCCTTATAAAAGGGCACCTCCTCCCCCTCCTCCTCACACCAATTTGTGCCTTCAAGCTCTGCCAATACCTAATCATTTCACTTCCCCACTCCCCTAGAAACATCGTATAGGTCCTGGTCTTCTTCAAAGACCAATTTGTAGTGCCCTAAGAGGAGGTCTCAAAGACGCGCTTCAAAGAAGAGGTAATGTCCGTTACCGATTCTTTCATCTTTATTTCTTCTTACATTTCTTCTTAATTAGTTGTTTCATTATGAATTAATAACATTAGTATCAATAATATACTGATATGTTATTATAATTATTAAACAACCCTATTTCACCATCTTTCCATCCTACAGAAAATGAAATCACCGTGCGTGTGTACGTAAGGAATACCGTCTCCACGCCGTGGTGTAATCTATTTTCCATCACCACCTTACTTGGATTGGTATAATTGTGCAATTAAATAACTATATATTATTATTTTAAAGTTTTATTTATTCTGAAATAGTATACATACACTCCAACACAATTCCACGATCATGGGAACGATATCATCGCTCGTGCGTACGTACGGAATATCGTCTCCACGATGTGATGCGATTCGTTCTACATGATCTTCATTGCGCAATGATTAAATAAATGAATTGAATGAATAAATATGATATATATTACACTAGTAAAATTCTGAAAATGAGGTATCTAAAACAGAAATAGAAGAATAAGAATTTATTCGACAAAACACGCATAAGAACAAAAAGTAATAAACACCCGAATAACAAGTAGTAATGAAATATTACTAATAAGAAGCTATGAATATAACCATATATGATATCATAACAATAATTATGATTCAGGAATAAGTCAATAACATTATTTCAATCATTATATAGGAGTTTCGGACACTTATGAAGAAAATCGGACCTAAGGTAAGGGAAAATATCACAATCTCATTTTTATCCGAGATTGTTTATACATTGGTATTTACTGGGGTGTATTTTTTCATTCACATCCATGTTCCCTAAATATGTAATATTGTTTCCATACACCTACACTTTTTTAAATCCAATTTTACGCTTTGATGACTATTTAGTAAAGGATATGAAAGGAATCTTTTGTCGTTTTTCGTACGAGGTACTTTTTGACTTTTCCGACAAAAGTATGAGAAGAATGTTTTTTTAACTTATACGACATGAATGGAATTTCATTTACAAGTTTTCATGTTTATTTTTATTCAACTTGTTTTAGTTTAAAATTGAATTACATTTTAAGGAAGGAAAAATGTTTTTAAAGCAGAAAGGATATTTTCCTCAAGAATGGAGTTCAAGTGTTTTATCAAAATTATTTTCCATCTAAGATAATATTAGGTTCTATTTCTATACCTATTATTACATTGATTTGATTATGTTGTGATGGAATTATTTTTAGGAATTACTTTATCTTATATGAATTGTTTTATGATGTCACGATGTTTAAAGAATCTCATTTTTATTACAATGGTTATGCAATGATTTATGGTTTATGATTTTGTGGAACACATAAGTATGGTATAATTATGAGATGGGTGGGACCTATATCTCACTATAATGAATTGGGTAATGATTTTATATCTCATGAGACAAACATGGCTGGAACGGGAGGTTAAACTGGTTCAGTGAAACAGGACTGAAACGAAGAGTGAACTCGGTTCAGAAATGGACATTGTATGATTCTCTATGATTGTGTGTGTATTCCACAAAGTTCCATGTTTTATGTTATAATTATTGGGAATAAATTTCACTTCCATGATTTATCCCATGTTATGAAATTATGATCTCTTTTGCAGGGTAAGATTTCCAAAATGTTATGTTCTTATGAATTTTATGTGATTAATATTTCTTTTGATTACCCTTACTGAGCATTTGAGCTCACCCTTTTGTATGTTTTCTTTCCCCAGGTTAGGAAGAAGGGTATAATGTAAGATATTCCAAAAAGGGACTATAGATATGATAAAATAAATGGGTGACAGTGTAGATGCTTTATGAAACAATTTTTTATGTTTTCCAGTTTCTAAAGACACAATACCTATAGTCCTTTCCTGGTTTTGTTATATGTTGTAATAAGTATGCTTCAATTTTGAATTATTAACCATGTATGTAATGTAAGGGTTGTTATAGATGTATAATTATATTTATAGATAACATGCTCTTCTAAAAAATTAGGAATGAAAATTTCAATTTCATCTCATTAAATAAAATATAAAGTGGAAATAGTTCAAGGCCTGACTAACAATGAGATTGTACCATAATAATGTAAGAATATATTCTCACATAAATTTTTCAACATTAGATAAATGGGTCTTGATGTAATAGTGTGGAATATTATCATAATTTTTTATATTATCTGTGTACTCTTTTGTAATTACTTAGTTTGTGTTTTTTTAATCATTATATGGATCACCCATATACTTGTGATCAGTGTTCATTATCAATATCTATGTCCTCTTATGTAGAGACCTTGTTATGATTTACATTGGGTAACTGTTATATTCCACCTCACCCATTTTAATATATATTTTAGTCTTCATTTTTAAGATCTGGGTTTTTATGAAATAAACTCCGTTGTATTAATCATTTTATACCTTATTCAATTTACAAGGGACAAATTCAATTTAATTATGGTAGAGTGATACAACCCATGATTTTTGTGAAATTGATTTTTTAAATTTAGTTTATGTCTTGTTTTGTATGATACACAAAGATAATAACATGTTATATGAAACAAGATTTATCTTTTGGAATACACAGCACTATTCATTGATTGTGTTACACAAAATTTCTTGTTATTTTGATAAAATTCATTTCACGAAATACCGAGTTTTAACGAGATTATAAAATAAGGAAATCACTCTTGATGTATTTTATTAAATATATAAATATATATATGTGTGTGTAATATATTAAATATAATGTTTAAAAATTTTCTTATTTTTTATAAATATTTTATAAGAATAAATTAAAATTTTCAAATAAAATATGTATTTTTCAAAAATTGTTGATTTAATAAATTTTTATGGTGAACCCATTTTGAATCTAATATTTTATACATTTATATATTATATTCATAAAATAAGAAATTTCATTTGATGTGGGACATAAAAATTTAATCATGATGAAATTTTGGTATGTTTTTGATAAATCTCTTGATTTTATGAAAAGTAAAAATACTCCAAATTTTAATTGAAAACAAATTCTTTCATTTAAATAATATATATTAATAAAATATATATTTTATTGGATTTAATTTAATAATATTATATATTTTTTTGAATAAATATAATGTATGTCATTCATATTAATTTTATATTAAATTTTTATGTAGAGACATTTCCATCATTTGAAATATTTTATCTGTTAAATGCAGTTTTTCATTATGTCAACGGTAATAATTATAATAAAAATTGTAAGACTTATGTGATTCAAATGTTTAATAACTGATTCCATATTTCGAATATGTGGATCCATATTTTATTAATGGCATCCTCTTTTTTATTTTTTTATTTTATGTATAGTTAGTTTGGTAATTTTTATTTACCCCATTTCAAGATAAATCAAGTAAATAGGTCAAAAAAATTGTGAAACAGACCATAAATTTACCCTAAAAACTAAAAAAATCATATTAGAGGAATAATATTATATTCTCAACAAATATTTATTTAATTTGACTCCTTTAATGTAATCTTTTCCACAATAAAGATATATTTATTATTAATATAAAACAATGTGACAACATGTCACCCTTCTATATCTTATAGGTATAATAATATTAATATATTGAGAAATATAACATAATATCAATAAAATATACTCAGTATAAAAATAATGAAATTATATAAATAATTTATATTTTTTTAATTTTTATAAATTAAATAATTATATATAGTTATTACACAATGATGAAACACAGATTATTTAATTATTGTAAAATCAATAAAACAATGTTAATGAAAATGATAATAACCACTAAAAGACTATAACACCTGAAAAAATCATATTGGTAGGGTATATATAGAAAATAATAATACAAGGGTAGTGTTATTGATCATTGGGAGCCATATAGAAATTAATATGAAATTTATAATATTTTATTTAATGTGATGATAATGTTGTCACATTCTAGATTTTATAAATATTGGATTTTTATGTTTTATTAGGCAGAATATATATTCAACTATACGTATTCCTTGAAATTATAAATGATTTATATTCCTTATTGTATTTTATTTTTAATTTATTTTTTCATAATATATGTATATTAATTAATTTTATAAAACTTATTTTGGAATTATTATATTACTGAAAATATAAAATTCAAGTGATTAAAAATAATAAAATAAATATTATAATGGAAAATTAATATATCAATTGAATTTTATATAGGACCTAACCACTTATAAATATAATAAAGTATTTTTTTCTATGATAACATCTTATCTTGATATTTTCTAATTTCCTAGAAATGAATAGTGTCATATTTGATATTATTGATATTTTTTCAAAAAAATGTTTTGTTAAGTTATTTAAAATTTTTAAGAAATTTTTGAGAATATAATATAATTATTTTATTCTAGAAATAGTTTTAAAATTCAAATTTCTCGTCTAATTGTAGTTATATAAGTAATAATTACAGTATTTTAATATTGAACCAGTTGTTACAATAGTAAAATTTTAAATAGAAACACATTGAGTTGATTAAAATGATAATGTTTAAATTTATAGAAAAACGTGTCAAACAATTATTGGTTAATGTAATTACAATGTTATATTATCTAATATCTGAAAATAAGACATTTTGGAGGTTTTTGGATGTGGTTTTATTTTATTATAAATTAATAATTTTGTTGAGTCCAAATGTGCCACTCACGTCAATTCTAAAAGGGAACATTCTGCATCGTAAATTAATTTCACATAGAGACATTAATATTGAATAACCCATGACATTTTCTGTTATCAAAATTCATTAGTCACATTATATAGGTGTTTGAATTCTCAAAATACTTACTGTAGTGCAATTAAGAGGATATATAGATGGATCTCATCAAAGAAGGGGTAATCTTCTCTATCAACTCATTCAAATTATTTCTTATTCTACATACACTTCATTTTTTCTATTATAAAGTAATATCTCCTGTATAAAATATACAATGAGATGTTATTATGGTTTGGAACAACAATATTCCACATTTTATACATCTTAATAAAATCAAAATAACCACACATGAGTACGTAAGGCTTACCCTCTCTACGTCGCGGTGTAATATTTTTTTCACCACCACTTTATTTGGATGAATATTATATTCAAAATAATGACTATAGATTATTATTATAACATTTTATTTATTTTTAATAAAAAAATATATGTTCTCCTTCTATAGTATTTTCTAATATTTAAATTACACCATCGCTCATGCGTTTAAATGACATACAATCTCCAAGATACGATGAGAATCTTATCCATGAACAAAAATCATGCATTATTATATAAATGTATTTACTAAATAAATATTATATATAGTACCTAGATAAAATTGTTAAAATTATGTAACTATATCATATTTAGAATAATTTGGACTTATATGAAAAAACATGCAAGTGAAAATACAATATATTACACGAAAAGAAGAGTAATAATGAAATATTATTAGACAGGTGTTAATAAGATATCATAAATATAAATATGGTTACGTAATAAGTAAATGTAATTATTATACCATTATAAATTAATTTTCAGATACACACATATTAAATTTCTCTAATGGTAAGGGATTATTTATTGTCATTTTATGTGGGACATTTTTATTGTGAACCACCTATTTCCCTTGAGTGGTGTTTATGATCCCCTGGAATGTTTTTATGATTATTTTAATGAAGGTTATTATATAAATATATTGATATAATTTTTTGTTTTTTATTATTCATATGATTTATGTGATTATAAATTTTCAAGGTATAATTTCTCAATCTTACTATAATTTGAGATTATTTATATGTCAGTATTAACTAGGTTATATTTATCATCAAATTCCATGTTTCCATATTTTGTATTAAAAAAATTATTTATATTCCTCTAAAAAATATTAATTTAAATTTTACCCATTGGTGAATTGTAATTAAATTATAAGAAAAGAATTTATTGTGATTTTTTATATTAGGTAATATTTGGATTTTCCTGAAAAAGTATGAGTAGAATGTTTTTTTAGTTTTACGAAATGATTGGAATTTTTATGCTTTTTATATGACTTATTTTAATGATTCATCCCTTGAAAAAATTCAAAGTTATTTTCAATGAAATAAATTTCATAAAATATTTTGTGTAAAATTGTGAAAAATAAAATGTTTTTGAATTATAAAGTATGTTTTCCTCAATTATTAATTTAACTATAATATAAAAATTAATTTCCATCCCTGATGAAATTATCAATGAGGGATATTTTATAGTATAATAATATTATTTTTCATATTGTTTGGATGTGTTTATGATGGAATGTTATTTATCAAGCCCATTTGTTTTACATGGATTTTATTATGAGGTAATGACGTTTAGAAAAAAAATTATTCCTTGGTATTTGATGATTGATTTAAATTATTGTGGAACATGTAAGAATGATTTAATTATGAGATGTGTGGGACCTATATGACCATCCAACTAATTGGGTAAATAATTATATCTCATTATATAGACATTACTAGATACAAAAGTAAATATGGTATAATATTACATGGATGAAACAACAAGTAATTTATATTATGTAATATAGGGATAGAACAAAAATAATCTATTTACGTAATGGGATTTGTTCACTATGATGGTCTTGGTATGGAACAAGGGCTGATATGGAAATTATTTTCATTGCTTATGTGTTTTACAATGTCCCATTTTTTAGGCAAATTCTATTTTATCATCCCACTTTATCCTTTATTATTTATGACCTATAAAATACAATGATTAATTTAATGACTCGTGATTTTGATAAAATTTATACATGTTATGATTTTCCAAAGTTAAGTTCTTATTTTTACATTCCCCATTTTAGTTTTTTTTACATTTCCATTGTGTACCCTTACTGATAAATCTATTTCACCCTTTTTTATGTTTATTTTCCCCAGGTTATGAAAATGGGTCATAAGTAAGATGTTTCAAAAAGGGTTTCTAGTTGTGAATGAAAACAAAGATGATGTTTTAGATGTTTTATGAACTAGTGGTTTTTGTTTCCCAGTTTCCAATGACACTAAACTAACATTTCCATTGGGAGTCTATTTATGTCTGGTATTAAGTATTCCCTAAAATTATTGAAATTTCAATGCACTAAAAGCTTGGGTTTTTACATATATATTCTAATATAAAAATGTTTCATCAATACAATGTATTGAGAAGAGAATTTTTTTGCATAACTGATCCTAGGGAGGGTATTAGTTATACCGGAATGAATGTGAAATGAACTTGATGCTATTATGACGTGAGTGTTCTCATAAAATTTATCCATCAAATGGGAAAATATTAGGAGATTTTGTACACTAACATAACACTATCAAGTTCATTTGACATTCCTTTAGTAATGAACCTATTAAATTAGTTCTTCTTAGTTTTAATTTCCACATTTGATTTATAGTTCATGTATAACTGACATTGTTATAACCAATGTGTTCCTACAAAAATGGGATGAAGAAATGATGTAATGAAAATAAAATGTGTACACAAAAATTCTCCCCTCCCATCTCTAGGTTTCATATGATAAATTAAGTTATATCAATGTAAATCTCACAAGCATGGATTTAGTTATATTTTCATTAGTAGTATATATAATATTGTGAATGAAACAAGTGTTTTTATATTTGAGATTAGTAATATTATGACTTGGAATAGTAGAATGAGATCACATATAAAATGTCCAAGTATAGATTTTTCACTTCAACTGTACAAGAGATACACACTAGTGATGTATCATAATTGGATATGATATAAATATACAAGAAGGTAATCATTTCTAATTCTAATAAATAGAAGGATTTATCAATATATGTATCCAAAAATATGGAAAAATATTATTATTTGAACAAAAACTTTCTTATTTTGAATAAATTGGACAGCATCAATTGGGGTAAAATTAATGTGAAGGATTATAAGATTCACATTCCTCACAATAAGTTTGATGACATGGTTTTATTCCATTGTGACAATTTTGATGTATTATGTAACTAAATAATTTATTTTATAGTGAAAATGAGGGAAAAGTGAAAAAATCAAAGATATTGATACATTAGTGATGATATTTTAGAGGCTTCCACCCCATTAATATCTGAAACATTCATCTCTAAAGGGCCGAAACATGTTAGATCACTCAGTATATAATATAAAGAGAAGTTTAATATTATATGATAACTGTATCATGTTTGAAGGAACATAATTTTACTAAAATAATTTTATGGACTTCAAATCTATATATAATATTTTGTTTTTAAGAGGAGACAACGAAAAATATTGAATAGATAACTAACTTATATCCATTTGGGGTGAATAATTTTAGATATAAAACAATATATTCTATGGAGACCAACCGTTGTCTCATTTTTTAGTGTAATATAATTGTGATGTTCAGGTAAATCATAAAAGGAAAATAGATGATGACATAGAAAAATAATTTTTTTTCTATAATATATAAACTAGTTCACATAATAAAATTAAAATTAGAATAAAAATTCATCCAAAAGATCATTTAGGGGAATATAATGTTTTTTAAATATTATGATGATAAAGAAGAAATTATAGATGGAATGGAAGTAGAATTCTAATGTAATAAAAATTATGTTATGACTTTAATGGTTATTAAAAAAATTTAAATGAAAATTAAATACTAAAATTGAGATTTTTTATATCAAGGTTAAATATATTTCAGATATGAAAAAGCCAAATGTTTAATTAATGAAAAATAAAAATATTGATAGATTACAAATAGTATTATAAAAACATATTGATTTTAATGAGTCTAAGATTATATAACATTAAAAAGTACTAGATTGTTAATTTTTTTGCTTAATTTTAAAGAAGTTTTTATTTTGAGGTTGGGATTTGAGTAATATTTCATCATAATTGATGAGAGTAATTCATATGTCAATGATAAATATAATAAATTTGAATTACATGAATAATATCATGTTCCAATAATATTTTTTAAAATATATGTGTAATAAAGTGCTTCAAATAAGAAGCTTCACATCAAGAGGATCTCATATATATAACTTATATTTTGGTCCTCCTTATGTTAATATGTAATATATAAATTTATTCCATGAATAATGTTTTGTTTGTGGGAAAATGTCCATTCACCCGTGATATAGAGTGATTAATAATAGTATGAATGACATATTACAATAAAGGAATGTATATGCTTTGAAAATATGGTGTCAATACTAAGACACTTGTTTAATGAAAATATATTCCTATAATCATTATAAATTATAGATTTTAAAATATTTCTAAATATTTTTCGACTAATTAACAAATTATGACTATTACAAAGGAAGACAACATGTTATTGAGTAGAGGAGATAATGTATTTTATCTTATAAAATTTAAACATTGTGGATTTATTACGAACACAATGTCCAAGTATAAATTGAAAATAATATATATGAATTTAGAAGATCCTTGATGTCATAAAATAAATAAAAGATAGTATACTTCATCATTGTGATTAAATTAACATATGGATATTATTTTCCAACCTTGAATTCCACAGATAAGGCTGTGAGTTATAGGTCCAGAAGAAAAATTATTTACCAATAATATAATAAATAGTAAATAAATTGAATGAAAATTGATATGATAACATGAAAATATGTATATTCATCATTAGTTTAAGAATAAGATTTTGATTACTACACTTGCAATGAAGAAAATGAAGATATTTCTTATTAATCCTATACTCAACAGATAATTTCATTGATGGAAAATAAGGGGAAAAGGAATGCTAACAAGGATGAAATATCACTATATAATATAAAATGAAATTGTATACGGTTCCATAAATGTGGGTTATAAACCTATATTTCTTGAAATATACAAATTCTCTAGAATATCAATGTATGAGTTTATAAAAGAGTCTTTATGAATGATGAATGATCCTCACAAAATTGAGTAACAATAGGCAATGATTCAGTATGTTTTTTTTCATTTTATATAGTTTTCTATTTTAATCTATTATGTTGATAAATAATTAAAATTATGCATAGAATTTGGATGTTGGATGTTTGTTGTATGAATAAAATAAGTTTTTTTGAGATAAGGGATACTTTTAAATTACTGAATGATATTTCACACTTTTTATAATCATTAATCTAATTGAGAATTTGGATGTTAAGGTGGTTTAATGCAAGTAAGTCTGATTTTTCTTATACATTCACACTTCTTGTCAAATTCTAGCAAGAAAGCTAAGTTATTCATTCCAGTTTTCCTCCACATATATTGATATAAATTAATTATGTTCCATGAGGATTGGTTAATGATTTTTTTCAATATTGTATGTGTTTTAGAATAAATTTCAGAAAAACAAATTCATTATAAAGTAAAATATATTTAGAGAAGGAGTATATGGTTTCCCTTAAAGAATGGATAAATTTATAGAACACAATTTCAGAAGTTGGAAATGAAAGATTTATATGTGAGAAGAAAACAATGAAATGATTGTTCTATGACTGATACTTGAGTGAACATGCCTTATAAAATTATATTTCTGGAATGATTTTAATAGATATGACATGGAGAAAGGTATTTGGGTGAACATAGTTTCAGTATGTTGAGCATCTCGAAGGATATAAGGGTATAATACTTGGGTAAATACACATTAGTAGAGTCAGTTTAATAGATAACCAATGAGAGACATTACATGGTTGAAAGAGGTTGAATGATTAGGCATAAGGGAACCATGTCGGTGATAGGAATCATGGGAAAAGGTACATGTGAGAACCATGCTCTGGTAACCCTACGTGATGGTACTTGGATTAAATTTAGTGTGTGGGAAAAATATTTGTGCATTATATTATTTGGACCATGGAATACATAAGAGAATTATTATTAATTCTTGATAAAGACAAACACCTATAATATTCTCGATAATGTCATTGTGATATATTTATCGATATCGTATGAGGAAACATTCTGAGGAAGTGATAATAGGGGGAGATAGATGAATTGATCAACAATAAGTGGTTAATTCTTCTGTAAATAAAATTGTAAAATAATTGTTAATGACATGAAGTCCCCATAATCAAAAAAATATCCCCATAAATAGTCAACATTAGTGTATTATTCTACAACAACATAAATCTATTAGTTTTCCCATTATATTATCCCTTGTTACTAACTAATGTTAATTTTTTGTAATTTATTTTATCATTTGAGTTTGTTCTATTATGGATTATACAATTGCTTTGAATAGTTCTAGAAATTATTGTCACCATGGAACTAATTTTTTGTGTAGTGAAAATAAAAAGATCCAACATTGAATGACCCTCTTCTCTTAGGGGTTCATAGGTGAAACTAATAATTAAATTTGTGGAAAAATAATATGTATAATAATTTCAAATGTGATGTTGTGATAACATAGATGATGTTTAATTGCTTAAGTATCAACAATTTTAACACATATCACAATTGTAAAATGATAAAAAATATCTATAATACAATGAATTTTAAAATAGAGATAATATTTTTTTAATAAAATAATATTTCTGTATTATAATATATTGAATTTTTATAATATAGATATAAATTTAATTTTATTGGTTTTTTATTTCAGACAAATAACTTATATAAATATTATATCAACTATATTTCATGACATTAAGATATTCAAAAAAATTATTGGGTAATGAGAATTAAATGGTATGTGTTGTCTAATGACTCTTATAAAAATAGAAATAAATACAATGATGCGGTATTTTACCTATACATTGAGATTTAATGAATGAAAAATAAATATGGTTTTGTATTCCTATCCTAGATAAATGGATATTCGGGGTATAAGGACTATAGATCATTTGACATGTTAAGAACCATGTTGTCAGCGAAAAGAAACTTTGAATACATTTAATTAAAATAAAAGACTATGGATATCTATATAAACAATTATATAACACTCCCATCAAATTCATTAGAAAGAACATCTAAAATATTTCTTTTGTAAGAACTTATACATTAATAGATTTAATGTGTCTGATAATCCTTTTTATTACGATTTTTCTAACATAATTAATATTGTTTTAGGGAAAATTTGATGATTGAATATTTATTTGATCTACACTGGTTTAAATGGAATTGGGGTGTTATAAAAATATTTATAAGAAGATTATTGATAACATTGGTGTATTTAAACAAGAAAATAATAATGCATAACTTTTTTAATTTTCTATGGATGATGACATTAAAGAATAGATTAGATAATATAATTGAAAAAATTCGTGTGTGTTATAATTACTATAATATTTTATAAACTTGAATAATGATAACAAAATATCATGGGTTATATAAATAATTGGTAAAAGAGAAACTATATTCTAATGACACAACAATCTTGTGGAATCTATGAACTTAATTATAGACGATATCAATGGTTTGAAATCCTAAATGGTTTGTAAGAATTTAAATAATACTCTCTTTCTATCCCTAGTTGAGAAAAGAAGTGTTGAATATGATTTACGATGTAAATATTAGTCATATATATGATGGTCCAAATCTTGAATTATTGAAAATGATAATTTATTCCTTTTCTAAAAGAAAATAATTTGATCAATTAAAGGGTTTTCAAAAATAACATCATATTGAATGGTAATGTAACATAGACTAAATATAAGAATATTTATTTAGGATATTGTATGGTTTCGGGGATTTATTTTCACGATTCCAGACCTCTTGTAAAATTCTTCGGGATGTTATATCATTTCTTGGTATTTCTATACAATTTATATATAATTCTCATCAAATTATCCAGATATTGTTATTTTTGAAATGTGATCCAAAGGAAGAAATCTATATTGAATAAAAAATAGGTATATATGTAATATTAAATTTTATATCATTTGATAAAGATTTATTCTATTATGGGTAGAAATATTATTCTTGAGAATGTTAATCAATGATGGGAATTTACATAAAAAGATTGATATTCATGAAGATTTATTCTATTATGAAGATTTATTCTATTATGGATAGAAATATGATTATTGAGAATGTTAATCAATTATTTCTTTTTTAAACTAATAAAAATTATGTGACCTTGTTTTACATGTTTGAAAACAATTTTAAATGTTAATGATATGTGAGATGACATTTCACTTGTGTTTTGAAATCATAACCAAACAAGATCAATATATCACCCCAATGAAAGTACTCTCATTGAAACCCCATGAGATTTCATGAGACATATTACTTTTAATTTCTTTTACGTCTTGTGTTGTGTGATACACCAATATTATATTTCACTATAAGTAACACCATATTGGCTTGTAGTATACGAAACACTATTCTTAGCTAGTGTTACACTCATTTTCACCTTCTTTAGATAGAATTCATTTCAAAAAACAGTGTGTATAGAATTTGTTTTCAATTTTTAAATGAACTATTTTTGGATTATGTTATATTCAACGCCAGAGGAAGCATTCACTACATTCAATGCTAACATGTATTGCGTTACAAGCAAAAGTGATCTTCCATTATAGCTTGTGTTGTACGTGATACTGTGTTTCACTAAACATTGATATATAATTTAAATATTATTATCTAAGGGGACATTAACTATCCATTATGAATAATATTAAAAAAAATTATATTACATTATAAATCTTTTTACACATTGACAAGAACAATATATGAGAACAAAATCAATTTATCGGAGAAAAGATTTATTTTTAAAAAAATTTAGTTTTACCACCTTTGATGGAAAAACCATTATAAATCTTGTTTTTGACTCACTTATAAGTTAAATTTGACAATATTAACTTCTAATTTTGATGTGGGCATAAAAATGTAATTTTTTTTTTAAATTTTTTGTACCTTTTTTATAAAATTCATTTTTTAATGAATTGTGTACATAATTTTCATTTGAAACTGACTTTTCATCTAATTTATTTATATAGTTATATAAATGTGGTAATTTTTTTAATGTGTAATTTGATTATATTTTTTATTATTTAATCCAATTTTGGTCATTGGAAGTAATCCACCTTTTATTTTAGACATAAACACGTGTCAATCTTTCACAAATTATTACTTCTTAAAATACCGCTTTTTGGTTTTGATAATGGGAATTAATTTAAAATTTATTATTTCAATTTCTTTATTTTTAATTTGGAAAAATGGATTACATATTTTCTATTAGAAACTATATATTTTGTCAATATTTACCTTTTATATTTAGTGATTGTGAATAGAAACATCTGTTATTATTTTAGTTGACCATGGTTAAAAGATAAATCAGCTAAATGAGCGTAAAAATATAATAATTTAATCATATAAAACTAACCTAAATGTATCATAATTTTATTTTATTAGATTTTTCTGTCCATGGGAATCCATGAGTTAATTTTGGGACCTCAAGGATTCAATAGATGTGAAAATGGAATTTTATAAGAATTAATAAATAGTAATGATAATTATAACATAAACATAAAAATTTTACTAAATTGATTTTAATATAGAGTTATATAACTGATATCAATTTATATAAATTGTAATTATAAATCTAAATATATTTTATACTTCATGGTATTTTTTATATTTTTTGAGATGAGAGAAATATATTTATTTATAACACAATTATGATGTATTGATTACCTCATTAATGACTTATTCAAATTTGTGAATTTATATATATTAAAATAAAATTATTTTGAACATTTTTTAAAAAATACTTGATTTTATTGGATGACATTGTCATATTATGGATGATTTAATTAAATGTTTTGGATGAAATCACTTTGTTATGATTTTTTATAAATATTCATGTTTGAATAGTGTCCAAAATTGATATAATTAATAACTTCAAATATTTAATATTTTATTAAATGATATTAAAATCTTGAAAATTTATGATTCATAAAAATAGTTAATTTAAGTCCAAACATGTAAAAAGTAACATTTTCAGCTATTTTACATAAAATGGTAATTACATTAACCCATAATGTGTAAATAATATGATATCACTATAAGATTAAAATGGGTCAAACAAGGGTTAAACAAAAAAGATAAGTATAAATAAACTACTCAATACTTGTGTAAAATTCATTTTATTATAGTTATATTATAGGAAATGTTATTATATTCGATCTAAATATGTTTTGGACCATTTTAATCTAATTTTAATTTATAATATATTAATTATTTAAGTGTTTACTAATATGCCCATTTGCTCTCTTATAAAACAGATCCTCATCCCTATACACTTCACTATAATATGAGCATTCACGCTCTGCCAACATATGACAATTTCTGTTCTCAACATCCATAGTGACCTTCTAGAGGTTCTGGTCTTCCCATAATACCATCTCTAGTGTCGTATGTGGAAATTTATAGGAGGCACAATGAGGAAGAGGAAATATCTTCTACCGATTCATTCAAATTTCATTCATCTTGTACATCATATTCACTAGTTGTTTCATTATAACATAATAATAATTGTGTCACTAATATACTTACATGATATTATAAATATTAAACAAACCTATTTCACCTTCTATACATCTTACGAAAAATGAAATCACCGTGTGTGCGTACATACGGCTTACCATCTCCACATGGTGGTGTAATATGTTTTCCACCACCACCTTGCATGAGTGGGTGTAATTAGTGAAATAATAAATGTATATAAATATTATAACATGAAATATATTTTTTGTTCTTATACACCATTCCCATTAATAACATTCAAAATTTATAGGAACTATATCGTCACTCATGCGTATGTACGATTTACAGTCTCTACGATGCAATTAGATTAATTATCCATGTTAACCAATCAAGAATGATTATAAAGAATATTTAATAAATAATTATTATACATAGGAAAAAATTATAATACTATATTTATGCATATATATTATTCATATACTTACTTCTATTCATTTCAATAAGGAAATGAAAACAACTTTCATGCGTAGGTAAAACCTATCATCTCCATGAACAGTGTATTCCATTTCATTTATATATCTAATATATATATATATATATATACTGAATATATATGATATATAAATCATTTTTTTAATTCTGTACATGATTAAATCATGATCTACGTAATAATATCCAAAATAACAAGTCCAAACACATATGATAAATAAAAAAATTATTACCCAAATCATTTCTTTAACGTGGAATTAAGAAATGAATTGGTAATATAAAGTCATAGGTAAAAAATATATAATAACATAAATATTTTTATTGGTCATTTATAAGTCAATAATATTTTAAAACACACTGTACATGATTTTCAATCACCTTCATAAGAAATCAGACCTAAGGTAAGGGATAATTTTTCAATCTCATTTTTTTATCTGAGATTATTTACCCATAAGTATTTACTAGGGATGTATATATCATCCATTTCCATATTTTCTAAAAATGTTTTAAAAATTTATTTACAATTCTTCTATGTATTTTTACTATCATTTTTAACCATCTATTACCTTTACTACATGATACAGAAAAAATCTCTCACTTGTTTACCATATGAGGTACTTTTATCATTCCGGGAAATCGTATGAGGATATTGTTTTTTAACTAAAACACCATAATGGATTTTATGAATTAATTATTAATTATTCCCATGAATCATTCATTACAATATGTCATGGATGTTTGCTATTTAATTATTTTCTTTTAAAATTGTACCACATTTTGAAAAAGAAAATGTTTTTGAATTATTAAGGATATTTTCTCATGAATTAAGTTCAAGTGCTTTATCAAAATTATTTTACATTGATGGTGACATAGGTATATTTTTATATCCATATTATAAATTTATTATTTATTTCATTTTTGATGGAATTATTTTTATAATTTCCATTTATCATATAACAATTATAGAATGATGAAATGATATTTAACAATCCAAATTTATTAAATGGGCTATGTAATGATGAATTATTTATGTTTTTGTGGATCATATAATAATTATTTAATTATGATATGGGTTTGACCTATATATCTCCAAAATTAATTTTTTAATTATTTATATCTCATGATATAGAAATGACTGGAATGTTAAGTAGATCTAGTTATGTAATACATAGATGGAATAACAATTACTATTGGTTCAATAATAGACTTTATCGACTATGATGGTCTTAGAAACAATGACTTGGATACTATGGAAATCATATATTGTGATTAATTTTTTTCCACAACTACATGTTTTATGCAAATGATATTCTACAATGGTAAATGTTCCTTTATGATCTATGTCTTTTCTTCTAGTAAGATTTATTTCTTGAATCCTGATTTTGATGTTTAAATTTTATGATCATTTATTATGTTCAAAAGTGTATAATTTGTTTTATGTGATCTATGTTTACCCTTACTATGAATTTTTTATCACCCTTTTTATATTTTCTTTTACCCAGGATATAATTAATTGATTTAGGTAGGAAAACAAAGGATAATAAATTTATAGGAGATGTTGAAGATCTTTTCACCAAGTTAGAAGATCATGTTCCAAGGTTCCATTGACACCAAACTAATATGGTCATTAGGAATATACTTTGAGTATTGTATTATCTATTCTAAAAAATAAATTTAATGTCCATGTACATCAAGCATGGGTCATAAAAGTTGGTATTAGAGTGAATGTTAATTCAACCATCGGAAACTAGTATAGGAAAACTATATTGGGATCCCTATATATATTTCTAAGGTATTTCTAGGGATGTACCAAGGTTAAGTATAACTATAGGTAATAGTACTAGAATTATGAAAAGTATAATGAAAAACTTATGATTGGAGCTAAGATGTTAGAGATTTAATTTACCCCGCTTGATTATGTAGTTTTCCTATTATTATTTTTCCACTCACACTATTCATGTTTGGTTTTAGATAATGGATGAAACCAAATGGAACCATGTTAATGTTGGATAAGATTGGAAATGAAATGATTGTCCTGATGAAGAACTTAATATTATAAGGGATCGAATAAATAATCTTTTTTCAAGGACAAAAAATACTATTGGTCATTAAATAACCAAAGGTGGAACAACATTCTCTTGAATCATTATTAAGGAAACGTCCACCTTATATTAGAGGAATGACCGGTCCACTAGTTGTAGGGAAATGTATTTGTACCGTTGAAAAGATATTTTTCATTACGCATTGTTCAGAATGTGAAAAGGTTATGTTTGGAGCTTATTTCTTGGATGGTAAATTGATTATGTGGTGGAACATTATCAAAAATACGAGGAAACGAGATAAAATTAACTCCATGTATTTGGTTGAGTTCAAAGACAAATTTTTCAGTTTATATAATCCCTATATTCATCTTAAAAAAATAGAAATTATAGTTTCGAATCTATCTCATGGTTATTATAATAAAATAAGGATGGAATTCAATGGAAACTATAATAATTATTGAGAAAAGAATATTATATTTTATATATTCTCAAAGTGATGAGGGAAAAATGAATGAAATTTTCTTAAGAGGACTGAAAAATGTTTTAAGTGTGGGAAAGAAGGTCATCAACAATTTTTCTGCCAAAGTAATAAGAATAAAAAAAGAACCAAAGAGTGAACCTCCCACAAACCAGGGTAAAAAGTGCATGGAAATTGGGTATTACACTAACCAATTCCCTAATCTAAGGTTTATGGATGGTTATCAATGAAAACAACCTTTTAATTTCAATCAAAAAGTCAAATCACATGCGATCACTATTGTGGATTTTGAGTACGCCAATGATGTGGTGGAATGACTATGTGAGTATGTGATTAGATTCCAAAATAGTGTTGTTGAATCTCTTTTATAGTAATATAGAATATTAGAATATCTATATATTGGTCCACTGTGGTTTTACATAAGTGTACAGTACCATTAACAATGAAAAGTGATTCAAATATTTTTGGAAAGCACATAATATGCACATAATAAAGGGATAAATAAATAATGAGTCGATTAATAGTATTGATGACCCAATGCTTGATACAAGGACAAAATGATATATATGTTTGAGTATGTTTAATTTTCTCTATTTTTAGTTTTTATAAAGAGTTAATTTTGATAGAATTCATGTTTTCACTATGTTTATATAGTAATTCATGTTATGTTTTAATAGAATAAATGATTATGGTATTCACATGATTGGAATGTGAAACCAAGAACTATATAATGAGATATGGGAGATAAATGTAATGTCTATTTAGTTCACCACTTTATAATGTTTTATACTTATAGTTTTTGGAAGGATTTTGATGCTATCCTTTTAAGGATAGTATACATTTTTTATAGTTTTTGGATTGATATCTGAATGTATTGTCTCACTATAGGTTGACATAGGAATATTTTATTACCTATTCTAACCTTTTTGATGAGACAGTTTTAATGACCTATCATTCTATCTCATGATCTACTAACACTTTAAAAATGAAAAATTATACATCATTTCTTTAGAAAAATTGATGTAGGAATTGATCAGGGGATGATAAATGGTGAGATTGAACCAAAATCAAGTAATTATTTATTTTCATTCAAAATTATTCAAATTTAGCAAAATGATCTTGAAACCCAAATATGTTGTCCTAGTATATTCTTATTTGATAAATCAGATGGTCTCTTAAAAAATTGCAGATTAATTACATTTCGGTAGGTCTCTTTCACCAATCCTTATTCTCTATCACTATCCATCAGAATTTGTTGGTTAGATTTTTATTACATGTCAATGTTTTCACTTCCCACATTTGTTCTAATATGTGG
Organism: Viscum album; assembly: GCA_963277665.1. Lineage (NCBI taxonomy): Eukaryota > Viridiplantae > Streptophyta > Magnoliopsida > Santalales > Viscaceae > Viscum > Viscum album. Next base: position 986,089,574 of record OY728165.1, on the reverse strand, counting down.
AAACACAGTCATGAGTTAATTTTTAAATCCATTATGTTCTAACATTATTTTTTAAAATTATGTTTTAGTATTAAATTTTCCAATATTTTTTTCTATGATTAAAACTTTAATGTAGTAAACCATTTATAGCCCCAATGAATATTGCAGGCGAAATTAATGTTATGGGGAGTGGAATGTAACACCCTGAGATTTGTTGACATATATTATTTTTATTTTATTGTATTTATTGGGTTTGAATCTACACCATGATAAGCTTTTACTACACAAAACGCCATATTATCTTGTAGTATAGGTAAAACTATTCTTGGTTTCTCTTACACTCAATTTCTATTACTTTTGATAGAAATAATTTCACGCAAAAAATTGAGTATTGATTTTTTTCAATGTATAAATGAACTATATTTTTATTATGTTATATGAAATAGAGAATTAATCTTGCACTAAATTCAACATTGACTTGGCTTGCATTACACACAAAATCGACCGTCGTCGATAGTGGGCATTGAACGCGATACAGAGTTTCACTAAACAATGATACATTATTAAAATATTAGTATTTAATGGCATATAAACTACCCATTGGGAATATTATTAACCAAATTCAAAATTTTATACACATTAATCAATAAACTTACATTTTTTATATAACATGATATGAAAAATAAATCATTTCTTTGGATAATGATTTTTTTAAAAGGCATTTTTATAACATTTTGATGGAGCACCGATTATAAATATAGTTTTAAACACTTTTATAAGTTATATTTGAAAAATAAACTACCTTTTTTGAATAATCACATAAAAATATACTTTTTTAGAATTTTCTTTATCATTAAATTCATATTTTAATGAATAGTGATAAATTCTGCATTTTAATTCGAAACTGCATTTTCATATAATTTATATACATAGTTATATTATCATTTCAATTTTTATTAATGATTATTTGGATTATATGTTTAAAATTTAATAAAATTATTGTCTTGGATCTAATTTCAAGTTTAAATTGGACATAAGCACATGTCAATCTTTTGACTGTTATTACATCTTAAAACCCACTTTTTGTATTTGACAACGAGAATTAATTTAAATTAAATTACGAAAAAACATATTTTTTGAATTTGTAAAGATGGATTGAATATTTTGAATCATAATTTAAAAATTTTATTCATATATACCTTTTACATTTGGACATTATGAATAGTAACTTTTGTAATTATTTTTATTTAACATTGTTAAATGGTAAATCTGGTAAATATGGGTTGAAATTAATAAAAGAATACTATAAAACTATTTAGAAAGTTTCCTAGTACAATTTGATTATATATAAATGACCATGGGAATCTTTGGGTTGATTTGGTTGCCCATGGATTCACATGGATGTGAAATTTTTTTATAAGAATTAATTTAAACTAATGATAATTATAACATAGATATATATATATAATAAATTGATTTTAATATACGGTTATATAACCAATATCGGGGTATATAAATGTTGAGTCAATAAGGTTTTCCTTATGACTTTTCCATTCCTTCTTGTTTTGAAAATCACAAACACCTTATTTTTAAGGAAAATCGCTTTTGTAAGGAAAAATGCTTTCTTACGGAAAATTGCTTTTATAAGGAAAAATGCTTTCTTAAGGAAAAACGCTTTTATAAGAAAAATTTATCCTTATCTTATTTTCATTAATATTTTTCTTAAGTATGAAATTCGGATTCACTTTCTCGGAATCATAAAAACTTTGATATAAAAGTATTCTGTTTTTAGGATTCGGTTCTGGACAAGAACTATAAGGAAGTTTCATTCCGAATTTCGGATATGAATTCTGACTTAGTTCTATTCCAGATTCAGGATACGAATTCTGAAGAAGAATTCTCATTACGAATTCTAATGAAGAAATCCCATTCCGAATTCTCATTATGAATTCTGAAGAAGAATTCTCATTACGAATTCAAATAAAGAATTCTCATTACGAATTCCAAAGAAGAATTCTCATTACGAATTCTAATGAAGAAATCCCATTCCGAATTCTCATTACGAATTCTGAAGAAGAATTCTCATTACGAATTCCAATAAAGAATTCTCATTACGAATTCCAATGAAAAATTCTCATTATGAATTCTAATGAAGAAATCTCATTCCGAATTCTCATTACGAATTCTGATAACGATTTCTCATTACGAATTCTGATGATAAATTCTCATTACTAATTCTGATGATGAATTCTCATTATGAATTCTAATGACGAATTCTCATTACGATTTCTGATGACGAATTCCTATTCCGAATTCCTATTCCGAATTCTCATTCCGAATTCACCTATTAAACAGAATCTGATTATTATTGTTTTATACACTCTGAATTTATTCACTCCGAACTTTCACTCCGAAATTTCTATTCCGAACTTTTATGTTAGAGTTTAAAACGATGTCGTACTTTCTGTTACACTTGTTTTGTTATAAAACGATGTCGTCCATTTTGTTATAAACTAACCGTTGTCTAAGTGACACGTGTACAGGTCCCTCCGAACTTTAAGGGAAATATGACCGTTGGAGAAGGAGCCGACCTTACCTATAAATAGAAGCTCATTTGAAAGAGCTCGGTGCTGATTGCTGAAAAAGTGCTTACATGCTGTTGAAGTGATTTCTAGAGAGAGAGTCTCTTATTAACTCTCAAAAGCTTCGTGCGATTCCGAATGTTGGTGATTAAATTCGAGGGCTTCCGGGGATAGGAAGACAGAGGTGCCGACTACCTTAAAGATCGAGGGCTTTCTTGCTGAGAAAGACAGAGGTTGCCGACTACCTTAAAGATCGAGGACTTCCTTGCTGAGGAAGACAGAGGTTGCCAACTACCTTGAAGTTGAGGGCTTGCGGGGATAGCAAGACAGAGACTCCGATCTTCGTATCGAGGGCATACCCTGGTGTGGGTAAGACAGACTTGCTTGAAAGTATAAATCAAGGATCCTTTATCCAAGATTGTTGGATACCCTTCTCTTTGGGTTAAAAGACTATTATCTTGTTACTAGTAGTTTTACTACTTGTTGTTTTTCCGCTGCAATTTGTATCTTAAGGAAAGTATAACTTTCTTATACTTCCTTACTTACTCTGTTTCATTTAGATTCTATACGCTTTAAGGTAGAATCTCATATTGTAACTTTTGTTAAGTTTCAATTTCTGGAACCATATTTCCGGAACCTACTTTTGGAATCTCTTTCCAAGTTTAGTTCGGTGTTAGAGGTGTTGTGAATCTACTTAGTTTAACTTTGTTAAACTTAGTCCTTTCCTTTTCTTAAGGAAACTTTAGTTGTTCATAACTAACTTTAAAGGTTCCAAAGGAATTTTTAAAGTATACAATTCACCCCCCCCCCCTCTTGTATATTGAGCATCTCATATCATATTTCGATCCTACAATTGGTATCAGAGGTTGGAAACCTATTACTCTATACCATTCTTACATTTGGTATCAGAGCCAAGGTTACTGAAATACTTGTACTCACATACAAGTTTTTCTTGCTCACTTTTTTATTCCGAACTTTGTCATTCCGGATTATCCATTCCGAACTTTTCACATTCCGAACTTTTTGATTACGAATCTTTTGCTATTAACAAGTTTGTTTCCAAGTTTTTTTAAGTATGGCAGGAATGAATGTTGGATCTATTGACAATCTAAATCCTACAAGACCACCTATCTTTGATGGTAATGATTATGAATACTGGAGAGATCGTATGAAGACTTTTGTTATCAATACTGGAGTAGATAACTTTGTCATGCTTACTGGTGACTATAAAATTCCTGACAAGGAAGTCAGAACCTTTACTAACCAGGAAAAGCAAGAATATCAACTCAATTATAAGGTACGCAATACTTTACTGTGTTCAATGACTAGAAATATATATAGCCAAATTTCTTCTTGTGAAGCAGCTAACTGTATATGGAAGAAGTTAGAGGTTACACACTTTGGGACTTCTAAGGTGATTGAGACTAGAAGAGCTATGCTTAGAGCTGAATATCATGGCTTCAGTTTTCCTTATGGAGAACCTATCTGTAAAGTTCAACAAAGATTTATGACAATTGTCAACAGTCTACAATCTATGGGAGAGAAAGGTTTAGATGATGAAGCTCTTGTGGACAAGATAATTGATATTATGCCCAATGAGTGGGAATCCAAGAGAACAGCTATAGATGAGAACAGGAAGGTTACTCAAATTACTCTTGATAAATTATTTGGAACTCTTCTACAACATGAGACAAGAATGAAGAGAGATGCTGACAACATCAAGAAGAAGAATGGAAATGGAACAGTTGCTTTTACTACAACTTCGAATCAGATGAAAGCTAAGACTCCTGAGAGAGTAACCAGATCCAAATCTAAGAAAGTCATTTTCCAATCCGAATCTAGTGAAAGTGAAGTTTCAGAAAATGAATTAGCCAATCTTGCTCGAAGGATGAACAAGATAGCTGGACAAAGAAACTTTCAATCCAAGTATAAGAAAAAGGATAGGAAAGATAAGAAAGATGGAGAAGTAACTTGTTATGAATGTAAAAGAGTTGGACATATTAGACCGGATTGCCCTATGTTCAGAAAGAAAGAAAGGAAGGAAAGACATTCAGAAAAGAACAGAAAGAAGTATTACAAAGCCAAAGCTAAGAATGTTCTGAAAGCTAATGACACCTGGAGTGCCAGTGGTGGTGACTCTTCAGATGAATCTTCTGAATATGAATCTTCAGGACAGAAGAATCGTGGTCTTATAGCCAGATTACCTATTGAAAATCATTGTCTTATGACTAAGGTACGAAATGTTGAATCATTGACCAATGTTTCTTTAAATTCGAATGATAGTAAGTATTATAACTCTTCTGATAAAGAATCATCTTTTGATGAGGAAAATACTTTACCTACTTATGAAGAAGTCTCTAGGTTTGCTGAACTTCTTGAGATTGAGAATTCCAAACTCAACAAGAAACTTGATAAGGCAAATTCAAGGAATTCTATTCTTACTAAAGAGATATCAGATCTTTCTAAAGATCTTGATAAGAAAAATGCTGATTTTGAAAATATTTCAAAAAATCTTGAGGAAGTATGTTCTGAGAAGAACAAACTTGCCAAAGAATTAGAAAAAGTAATTTCTAATAAAAATGTTTTCGAGCCTAACTCTAGTTCAAAAACTAATGATTTTGAGGATAAAAACTTGGTTGTAAAACTCAAGTCCGAAATTTTTTCCTTAAAGAAGTGTTTATGAAACTTTACCCATGGTAAAGAAAATTTTGATAAGATGTATTCTCAAATACGACCTTTAAGAAATAAATCCGGATTTGGTTATACCCAAGCAAAACCTGTTTTCAGCGACAATTATTTTATTCCTCAAAGTGCCCCATTTTGCACTAAATGTCAATGTGGTGGTCACTGGGCAAGAAATTGATCCTTAAACAAAACCCAATCCTTAGGTTTTCATAAAGCTTACTTTTCTAAAAAAATGTGGATACCAAAAATTTTATTATCCGGAAATCTCGGATCCAAACAAGTTTGGATTCCGAAAGTCTATCTTTGTTCTTAATTTCAGGAAAATAAAGAAAGTTCCAGCAACAATATTTGGTACATGGATAGTGGATGTTCCCGGCATATGACTGGTAACAAAAGATTTTTTGAAAAGATGATCAAAACGAAAGGAGGAAAGGTAACTTTCGGAGACAATGCTAAGGGAGAGATTGTTGGTATTGGTAATATTGTTCTTTTAGGTAAAACTTTGATTTCAAATGTTCTTTTTGTTAAAGGTCTTAAGCACAACCTCATTAGCATAAGTCAGTTATGTGATGAAGGTTACCTTGTGAATTTTAGGAATGATAAATGCTTAGTTCACAATTCCAAGGAAGAATTTATTCTCTCAGCCAATAGGCAAGAGAATGTTTACACCTTAAACTTAGAAGACCTAAGAAGCCAAGATTTACCTTGCCTAAGTGCAATGGAAGATCACTCTTGGTTATGGCATAGAAGGTTAGGACACTGTAATCTTAGGAACCTATGTATACTTTCTAAGAAGAAACTTGTTAAGGATCTACCGGAGCTCAGATTTGATTCTTCTAAAGTTTGTGATCCTTGTCAATATGGCAAGCAACATAAATCTAGTTTTAAGTCAATCGGTGAAGTCTCAACAACTGATGCATTACAGTTGGGGCATATGGATCTTTTTGGTCCAACACAAACTGGAAGCATTGGAGGCAAATACTATGTGTTTGTTCTTGTTGATGATTACACTAGACTTACTTGGGTCTATTTTCTAGCAAGGAAATCTGAAGCTTTTTCTTATTTCAAAAGTTTTAGAGCCCAAGTTAAAAATGAGAAAAACCTTCCATTGAAAACTATTCATAGTGATCATGGAGGAGAATTTCAAAATTCTGATTTTGAAACTTTTTGTAGTAAGAAAGGTATTACTCACAACTTTTCAGCACCTAGAACTCCTCAACAGAATGGTGTAGTTGAAAGAAGAAATAGAATTCTTCAAGAGATAACTAGAACCATGTTGAGTGAATATTCTATTGCTAGACATTTCTGGGCTGAAACTGTAAGTACTGCTTGTTATACTATAAATCGAGTTTTGATTAGACCTTTTCTTAATAAAACTCCTTATGAGTTATGGAATGGTAGAAAACCAAGACTTTCCTACTTCAAGGTTTTTGGTTGAAAAGTATTCATTTTGAATACTAAAGATAACTTACATAAATTCGCACCAAAATCTCATGAAGGAATTTTCTTAGGATATTCCACAACCTCTAAGGCATATAGAGTTTTTAATAAAGATACTTGTACTGTTGAGGAAACAGTACATGTAAAATTTGATGAATCAGATCCTTTTGTTTTTAAAACCTCCCAACCTACATCTTCGGATGTGTTTTCAAAAACTGATTATCAACCGTTGATAGAAGAACCTTCTGATAAGGAAATTGTTCTAGAAGATAATTCTTAAACATTTACCCCAGAAGACTTTCTACCTTATGTTGATGAACAGGTTTTACAAAACCCAAATCAGGTGTTTCTTAAGAATCATCCCAGTGATAGTATCATTGGTGATGTAAATCAACCTGTAAGGACTAGAAGTTCCTTAAGAAATGAAGTAGAACATCTAGCATTTCTTTCTCAATTAGAGCCTAAAAGCACTGATGAAGCTTTAGGTGATGATGATTGGATCAAAGCAATGCAAGATGAACTAAATGAATTCGAAAGGAATAAAGTCTGGACCTTGGTTGAGAGACCTAAGGAAACTTCTGTTATTGGAGTAAAATGGGTTTTTAGGAATAAATGTGATGAGAATGGAGTCATTGTTAGAAATAAAGCTAGACTTGTTGCTAAAGGCTATAATCAGCAAGAAGGAATAGACTATGAAGAAACCTATGCTCCAGTAGCTAGACTTGAATCTATCCGTATTCTACTTGCCTTTGCAGCATTCTTTAATTTCAAACTATTTCAAATGGATGTGACATGTGCTTTTCTTAACGGTTATGTTCAAGAGGAAGTTTTTGTTGAACAACCTCCTGGCTTTGAAGATACAAAACATCCTGATCATGTTTTTAGACTTACCAAAGCTTTGTATGGCCTTAAACAAGCCCCACGAGCATGGTATGATAGACTTACTGGATTTTTGCTTCAAAATAACTATGTTAAGGGAAATGCAGATCCAACCCTTTTTATAAAGAAAGATAAGAAAAATGTTTTGATTGTTCAAATTTATGTTGATGACATTATATTTGGTTCAACTCAGCAATATTTGACCGACTCTTTTGCTAGTCTAATGAAATCTGAGTTTGAAATGAGTATGATGGGTGAGTTAACATTTTTCCTTGGTTTTCAAATTTCTCAAAAACCAGAAGGAACCTACATATCCCAACATAAGTATATTAAATATCTTCTTAAAAAGTATGGTTATGACAACACTAAGAGTATAAGTACTCCCATTGGTACCTCAAACTCTTTAGATCTTGATGAAGCTGGGAAACCAGTAGATCAAACATCTTTTAGATGTATGATTGGAAGTTTACTTTACTTAACAGCTAGTCGACCAGACTTAATGTTTTCTGTATGCTTATGTGCAATATATCAATCCAATCCTAAGGAATCTCACTTAAAGGCAGTAAAAAGAATTTTTCGCTACCTTAAGGGAACCATGGATCTAGGATTATTTTATACTTCTGGAAATGATTTTGTTCTAAAAAGATTTTCTGATGCTGACTTTGGTGGATGTAGAATGGATAGGAAAAGTACATCCGGAACTTGTCATTTCTTAGGAGATTCATTAGTTTCTTGGTCATGCAAGAAGCAACATTCTGTTGCACTCTCCACTGCTGAAGCTGAATATGTAGCAGCTGGAAGTTGTTGTGCACAAGTGTTGTGGATGAAACACACACTCACAGACTACGGCTTGAGTTTTACTAAAACTCAAATTTTGTGTGATAACACAAGTGCCATTGCCCTAAGTAAAAACCCTGCACATCACTCCCGTGCAAAACACATAGATATTAGGCATCACTCTCTTAGGGATCACACACTTAAAGGAGATATTATTCTTCAGTTTATTGGAACGCAAGAACAACTTGCTGATATTTTCACAAAATCTTTACCTTCTGATAGATTTGAATATATTAAACAGAAGTTAGGAATGATAACTGTAAGGTAATCTTCCTCAATTAACTTTCTGTTGAAAAATCTCCTTACAGTAATAAACTCCTTTTCATAGTGGGAGTACATTTGTTCATTTATTTAACAAAGTTTTTCAAAATTTTGTTTTCAAACTTTTCGGAACGAAAATTTCCGGAATGGAATTTCTGGAACAACAATTTTCCAGAAAGGATATTTTCGCACAGAATACTTCTGGAATGGAATTATTCGTATTGAAAATTTCCGGAATGGAAAACTTTCGTACTGGTATTTTCATAACGGAACTTTCGTACTGAGTCTTTCGTATTGACTTTTCGTGTTTACCTTTTCGTATTGAGTCTTTCGTATTGACTTTTTCGTATTAAGGTTTTCGTATTTAGTTTTTCGTATTGAGCTTTTTGTAGTCATCTTTATATTACCCATTACGAATAACTTTCCTAAGCTAATCCGAAAGGTATGATTTCCTTACTGAAGTTTTCGTAATCATATTTTACTTCCTGGCAATTTCTTATAGTTTGTTTTTTGGTTTTTGAATTTCTTAAATCTTTACTTTAATAAAAACTCAAAAAGATCGGATTCAAGCTTTCAACCGTTAGATCTGATCTCAGATCATTCTAAACCGTCAGATCAATCGAGGAAGTTGAACCGTCATCCCAATGCCTATATAAAGGGGACCCTATTTTCTCGTCCCACATCGATTTCAAGCTTTTGCATGCTGAAGCTCTGACTCTCTGATTTAAGGCCATTCCGAACTTCAGTCTTCTCAGTTCCGAACTTCTCAGAGACTTCAGATCCGAATGTCTGCAGAGTTAGCTTCTCAAGAGATGTCTTCAACCAAGCCCATTTCTCAGTGGTTAGTCTACAGAGAGCGGTTAGTTCATCCGAATTTCTTCAGCAATTATGATTCTATTATATCAATGAATATCAAGCTGAATGGCTGGGAGGATGTTGCGATATCAAAAATCGGCAACCAAGATGAAGTCTACTCTGACTTGCTTGTCGAGTTTTATGAGACAGTTTCTTTCTTCGTGGAAGATAATAGAGAGAAGTTTTCCTTCAAATCGTATGGAAAGACATATAAGCTATCTTACACCAAGGCTGCAAGTTTGGTAGGGCTGAGTTATGAAGGGGAAGCTGAGTTTATCTCGCACGTTCTGCCAGACTCCTTGGGTAGTTTCAACAAGGAGAAAGCCTTAGAAATTCTCGGATTAGATGATGATAAGGCTCCGAAAATTGCAACTCTTTCTACAAACTTCCGGATTCTGGAGTTATGGGTGCAAGGGCTTATCGTACCGAGAAAAGGAGACAAGGACAGCTTGAAGAAGAGTGAGATATACATCTTGGATTTTCTGATAAATCTAAGAAAGTTCAACCTGATGAAGCATATTCTTCTCAACATTGATAATTTGAAGAAGGGGAATCTAAGAGCTCAGATAGTGATGTACCCGGAAATATTGTCGAAGCTGATAGTTCGGTGCCTAGAATCCTTCAAGGTTGCTTGTAGTTCTAAGCCGAAAGTTTGCAAGATCATGTTGCTCAGTGATGCAACTCTTAAAAGGATGAATATAGCTTTTAACAAGGAGTCAGGGAAATTCATTGATCTACCACCTCAAGCAGAAGTGACTCCGAAAGTGGCTGATCCGGAATCATCAAAGCCGGTAAGGAAGAGGAAGCAGAAAGAAGTGGTAAGTGAGGCTGAGGAACCCAAGTCTAAGGAAGTCCATTCCGCACCTCCTAAGCCTAAGAAGAAGAAGATATATACTGATGAGGTTGCAGCGAAGTGGAGAGCTGACAAGGAGAAGAGGAAGGAAGGAGATCCGCAGTTCGGATTGGATCCTGCAGAGGCTAAAGCTCTGAAAGAAAAGGCTGCTGATGAGCTTGAGAAGCAAGCTAAGGAAAAGAAGCTGAAGAAGAAGTTGTCAGAAGCTGAGGCTGTGCAAGCGTTGTTAATGTTTAATGAAATGGTTTCAGAAACCATTCCCGTTCCGAGATCTTTTTCTCTGGAATCTCTACCTGAGACTCCAGGAAGAAATCTTGTAACTCCGGAAGAGGCTGTTCCAACTGAGGAAGTAGAGCAAGTGGAAGAGGTTGAAGAAGCGGCTGAAGGAAGTGGTGAGACAAGAGATGTGCTCAAACAAGTAGATGAATATAAGGGAACTCCTTCGGAACACCTGTCGCTCCGAACATCTGAAGCTCAATCTTCAAAGCTTGCTACTCCTGCAATGGAAGAAGAAAAGGGAGAAGAAGAAGTTACTTGTCAAGAACATATTTTACTTGATGCTACTCAGATGGGAAACGTGGAAGCCAATGTTCAAGAAGTTGCTGATGAGGATGATAAAATTGTTCAAGTCTCTGATAGTGAGAACAGATCTCCGGAACAGGTTTCAATTCCGGAAAAACAAAAGGGAAAGCAAATTCTTGCTGATACCCCGAGTTCAGAAAAAAGTTTGAGGAAGGAAGCTGGTAGCTCTTCTAAGAAGAAATTGGAGCTTATTGAAGAAGAAAATTCTCCTAGAAAGATTTCTGATTCGGAGTCATCATCGTTGGGGCACGATTTTGTTGTACAGTCCTTGAAGAAGTTGGTGGGAACAATTCCGACCTTCTCCAGTATTGACTCTCGGTGCCAGATGCTCCAACATACAATGAATCAGAAAACCGACTCCATATCCATGGTTATGGATAAATGTGTTGAGATAGAAGCCCAGTTCAAAAATTTCTTTATTGGTTACGAAGCACATAAAAGATCATCCAAAAGGATGACTAGCTGGTCGAAGAAGAATGTGGAAGAGATGAGGTTGCTGGATGAGTTTCAGGAGAATGTTAAGGATGCATTTCAAACCGAGGACAAGAAGTTTCATGAGATGACTGCCTCATTCGATGAGAAATTGACAGAGGAAAAGAACATTCGGAGTCAGGAAGTAAGAGATCTGAATGGAAAGCTCAACTCTATTAATCAAAGTTGGAAATTTGAAAGAGATCATCGGATCAATTTTCTAGGAAGGATAAAGTCTCAGGAAGAGAAAATGGAAGCTCAGGAAGAAAAGTTGAAGGCTCAGGAAGAAATCATTCAAGCTCAGTCAGCAAGAATAGTTGCCTTAGAAAAGCAAGCAGAGGAAGATCATAAGGATCTCAAGAAGATCAAGACAATTCTCAAGGGGCTCATGTCGAAGGAGAAAGATCCGAAATGACCAATCCGATCTTTTTGTTGTGATCTGTTTTTGTTGCTGACATTTCAAATACAATGAAAATTGTGCTTGTTGTTTCTATTGCTGTCGTTACTAATCTTTTCAGGTACTTTGTTATTTTGTTTCCATTCCCTCCAATTCTTTTTGAAAATCACAAAGGGGGAGAAGGAAAAGATCCTTAAGAAAAAGAGGAAATCTAATAAGTGCTTATCAAAGGGGGAGAAAGAAAAATACCCAAGGAAGATAGAACTCTAATAAGAGTTTGTTTAAGGGGGAGTTTTTCTTAAAGAAACATCACTCCGGAAATATGAATACGATCCTTAGAGACTCAAAGCCAAAGGGGGAGTTAGTCGTATTCATCTATATTCTTAAATCAAGGGAGATAAGCTTTAATATGTTTCTTTCTTCTTAGAATAGCTTTTTCGTAAGGATGTTTGTGCTTTCCAAAAAGGGGGAGATTGTTGAGTCAATAAGGTTTTCCTTATGACTTTTCCATTCCTTCTTGTTTTGAAAATCACAAACACCTTATTTTTAAGGAAAATCGCTTTTGTAAGGAAAAATGCTTTCTTAAGGAAAATTGCTTTTATAAGGAAAAATGCTTTCTTAAGGAAAAACGCTTTTATAAGAAAAATTTATCCTTATCTTATTTTCATTAATATTTTTCTTAAGTATGAAATTCGGATTCACTTTCTCGGAATCATAAAAACTTTGATATAAAAGTATTCTGTTTTTAGGATTCGGTTCTGGACAAGAACTATAAGGAAGTTTCATTCCGAATTTCGGATATGAATTCTGACTTAGTTCTATTCCAGATTCAGGATACGAATTCTGAAGAAGAATTCTCATTACGAATTCTAATGAAGAAATCCCATTCCGAATTCTCATTACGAATTCTGAAGAAGAATTCTCATTACGAATTCCAATAAAGAATTCTCATTACGAATTCCAAAGAAGAATTCTCATTACGAATTCTAATGAAGAAATCCCATTCCGAATTCTCATTACGAATTCTGAAGAAGAATTCTCATTACGAATTCCAATAAAGAATTCTCATTACGAATTCCAATGAAAAATTCTCATTATGAATTCTAATGAAGAAATCTCATTCTGAATTCTCATTACGAATTCTGATAACGATTTCTCATTACGAATTCTGATGATAAATTCTCATTACTAATTCTGATGATGAATTCTCATTACGAATTCTAATGACGAATTCTCATTACGATTTCTGATGACAAATTCCTATTCCGAATTCCTATTCCGAATTCTCATTCCGAATTCACCTATTAAACAGAATCTGATTATCATTGTTTTATACACTCTGAATTTATTCACTCCGAACTTTCACTCCGAAATTTCTATTCCGAACTTTTATGTTAGAGTTTAAAACGATGTCGTACTTTCTGTTACACTTGTCTTGTTATAAAACGATGTCGTCCATTTTGTTATAAACTAACCGTTGTCTAAGTGACACGTGTACAGGTCCCTCCGAACTTTAAGGGAAATATGACCGTTGGAGAAGGAGCCGACCTTACCTATAAATAGGAGCTCATTTGAAAGAGCTCGGTGCTGATTGCTGAAAAAGAGGTTACATGCTGTTGAAGTGATTTCTAGAGAGAGAGTCTCTTATTAACTCTCAAAAGCTTCGTGCGATTCCGAATGTTGGTGATTAAATTCGAGGGCTTCCGGGGATAGGAAGACAGAGGTGCCGACTACCTTAAAGATCGAGGGCTTTCTTGCTGAGAAAGACAGAGGTTGCCGACTACCTTAAAGATCGAGGACTTCTTTGCTGAGGAAGACAGAGGTTGCCAACTACCTTGAAGTTGAGGGCTTGCGGGGATAGCAAGACAGAGACTCCGATCTTCGTATCGAGGGCATACCCTGTTGTGGGTAAGACAGACTTGCTTGAAAGTATAAATCAAGGAACCTTTATCCAAGGTTGTTGGATACCCTTCTCTTTGGGTTAAAAGACTATTATCTTGTTACTAGTAGTTTTACTACTTGTTGTTTTTCCGCTGCAATTTGTATCTTAAGGAAAGTATAACTTTCTTATACTTCCTTACTTACTCTGTTTCATTTAGATTCTATACACTTTAAGGTAGAATCTCATATTGTAACTTTTGTTAAGTTTCAATTTCTGGAACCATATTTCCGGAACCTACTTTTGGAATCTCTTTCCAAGTTTAGTTCGGTGTTAGAGGTGTTGTGAATCTACTTAGTTTAACTTTGTTAAACTTAGTCCTTTCCTTTTCTTAAGGAAACTTTAGTTGTTCATAACTAACATTAAAGGTTCCAAAGGAATTTTTAAAGTATACAATTCACCCCCCCTCTTGTATATTGAGCATCTCATATCATATTTCGATCCTACAATAAATAGTTATTATAAATATATAAAAAGTTCCTACATTATGTTATTTTATTTATTATTTTTCATCATAATTTAAATATATTTATTTATGACACAACTATGATGTTGTGATTACTTCATAAATGATCGATTCAAATAAGTGAATAATAAATATTAAAATAAATTTAATTTGAAAATATTGATGCCATCTATGAATTTTTGTTATGAAATTAACATATTAAGGGCGATTTAAAGCCTTTTGTTTAATTTAATTAGGTTGTTATGATTTATTAAAAAAAGTTAAGTATAAATGGTGTCGAAAATTATCATAATTCATGTCTTAAAACAAAAAGAAGTTTATTAAATGATATTAAATTTATAAAAGTATATTATCCCTAAAAATTTATAATATAAGTCAAAATATGTCAAAAATAATTTTTTCTGGGTAGTTTGACAAGAAATGGTAATTACATTTACCCACAATGTGTAAATAACATGATATCATGGTATGATTAAAAGGGCTAAAATAAGGGTTAAACCAAAAATATATGGGTAAAGAAAATTCAAAACTTGTCTAAAAATTAATGGATAAAGGATATTAGAACAAAAATTATTTTATATTTTAATTAAATATGTACAGAGTATTTTTAAATTAATTTAAAATTATAATAAATTAATATTTTCAGAGTTTCCTAAAGTACCCATATCCTCTTTTATAAAAAGGAACCTCATCCCTCTCCTCTTCGCACCATTTTGAGCCTTAAAACTCGTAAAAACCCTATCTATTTCTGTTATCAACTTCTTTAGTCAAATTATAGAGGTTTTGATCTTCTAAAATGACCAAATCTACTTCAATTGGAGGAAATTTAAAGGAGGGACATATAGGAAGAGGTGGTGTATTATAACAATTCACTAAAATTTCATTCTTCTACTACTTCTTCTTCATTAGTTGGTTCCTTATAATGTAATAACATCAGTATAACACATGTACATATATGTTATTATAAAAATAAAACAAGAATATTTCATATAACATCCCATGTTAATTAAGAATAAGATATTTTCATACTTATTAATATTTTTGAATTATAAATTAATTTTACTTTAAAAGTGTTACTGTGTTCGAAAGTGTACCCGATACGCAACAACAAGTTTCTTTGAAATCTTATGTTGCACACTAATAATATAATATTATTATTTTAAATGGTAGTTAACTCATAGATATTATATTGGAGGGAATGAAAAAAACTAAATACAATATTATTATACATGTTTGTTAAATGTATTTACATTTATCCAATAAATGTTAGAGGCTTAAAATGTGAATGAATCTAATTTTAAGCATAATTTTCATTAAAAGGTTGATTTATCACCTTTTAATTGTGAAACATCATTAAATATAATTTTTATTACATTTATATATTCTATATGACCAAATAAAATCCTTCTTTAGAATGGAAATATCAAAATTTAATTTCTGTAAATTTTTTGAATTTTTCTGATAAAGATCATTTTTTATTGAATGGTGAAAATATTGTAATTTAATTAAGAAAAAAGTTTTAATATAATTTATTTATATGTTTAGATTATCTTTTTAATTGGTTTTAATGTGTAATTGGAATATATTTTTTACCATTTAATCCAATGTTGATCATCGGAATTAATTTCACTTTGAAATTGGAGATAAACAAGTATCAATCTTTTGATAGTTTATGTTTCTAAAAAACATGCTATTTGTTTTGATAACGGGAATTAATTTTAAAATTAATTAATTCCCCTCCTATTTTTTGAATATAGAAAAATAAACATCATTTTTTAATTTGAAATATCAAATAAATATTCGGCTGAATTTTTTGTATTGTTCTAAAAAAATTCAATTTTTGATATATTGTAAAACCACATAGTTGTAGTCAAAAAACTGTCATTTTCATTTAAATAAAAATTTACCACTTCTGTGAATTTAATTTCAAAAATCCTACATACATGGTTTTTATCATGAAGTAAAATTTGGTTCATTAAGATGAAAATAATTTTTAGTGAATAAGAACTTTTGACTCTTACTTACCGTGATTAAAGGTAAATAAGGTAATTCAAGGTTAAAAGAATATTATAATAATTCAAAATTACCATATCAAATTTCCAAACCATATTTCATGAGTAGTGTCCGACAATGTTCATCCTTGGGTCGATTTGGGGACCCAAAAGAGCCACTTATTAAAGATAATGACACTTTAGAATAAATAATTTAATGTAAAGACAAAATTGACATTAACAAAAATAATTTAGTAATTAATTTTTATATGGTGTTATATAAATTATCATTTAGACTATAAATATTCATTGGAAATCTAAAAAGATTTCCTATATCTTGGTATTTGTTTTATAATTTTTAGACATCAAATAATAAATATTATTAATGACACAATAATGATGGAGTATTTACCTCATTAATAAATTATTTAAATAATAAAAATATAATGATAAAAATATTAACCAAAAGAAGTCCAATTATGATTGGATGGTTTTATTTCTAATATGAGTCTTCTTATATTCGGCTATAATGATTTTTGGACCATTAAAAACTGAATATCATTATATAATAAAATAATATTTTCACACCTTCCTAAAGAGTCCATCCTCTCCCTTATAAATGGAGACCATTTCTATCCAATTCCTCACAGCTCTCAAGCCATTTGACCCTACTACACTCTACCCAAGTAATATCACTACATCTTTATCCACCTCCTAGATACCTTACCTTAGGTTGAAGGCACTTCAATAAGTCCTTTGGTATAAACCAACGGGAGTTACTCAAATTAAAGGTAATTGTTTCCTTTAAATTGTTTTCATTTAATTTACTTCTCCAACCCATAATAACTTTTTATTCATTTATTTTATAACAAAAACATTATCCTAAATAGACTAGGCTGTTGTTATTAGAATAATTGGAACTACATATACACACACCTCCATCTAATGGATGAATAACATAATGTTTTGGTGGATGGAAAACTAACGCCTTACGAAACGATGATTGTTCAAATACATCATACCGCCTCTTATGTTGGAAATTATGATGGCACCATATTTATATATGATATATATTATGTTTATGATTTAATTATTCTTACGTACTTTCCAATTATATCAATCCTTTATGGTTTCCATAGTGTGTAAATATGATAATATTATTTGAGGAATTGCGGACTACCGCCCCCTTAAAGTGATGCGACTTGTTAATGTCTTAAGTGGGATGTATAAAGGATAGAGATAATGATATTATATATGATATTATACTGGAATTATTATATTACTATGTATTTTTATTTTTTAATTCCATTAAAATAAGAAATAGAAACGAATGTAGCGTTCATGCGTACGCACGACTTACCGTCTCCATGAATAGTGCATTTCATTTCTTACCTCCAAATGATATGTACTGTTATAAATACATGTATATACTGGATATATATGATATATATGATATCTAAATAATGAATATCATTCTGTATATAATGGACTATTTTCCACATGGACAACTTTTATATATAAGGTGATTATTTTTGACTCAACTACCTAATATCGACAAAATGGAAGTTATTAACATAAATTATTACATAATATTTATAACATGGTAATAAGTTATGTAAAAGGAATAATAAACATGAAAAAGGTTCTTAGTCAAGTTGAAATTAACTTTATTTTATTATTAAGGTGATTAATGAACGATTGAGTCATGTCGGACACGTGGTACAGGACTTCGTCTCAATCTACTTTTCTTGAGGAATTTTTAGTTTTATGAATGACATTATTTTATATGGTGTATAAATCCCATTTTAAATATAATTTTATTCGAAGGGACGTATTTTTATACGAAGCCTTTTAGTAAAAGAAAAAAAGGAATGTTTCTTTTTTTTACGTAATCGGTGACAATGACCTTTCCACCACCGCGAGTATTATTTAATCCTTGGCTTCCTTAACAAGTCGTAATGATTTCAAAAGGAAAAATAAATAACATATAATCAATATAAGTATTTTGTTATTGAAAATGATTTTGAGAATGGTTTTATTATTTCAATATCGTGAAATGATATTTTTTTATTGCAATGTGGAAATGTTAACTTTCATTTATTTTTATGTTATGTGTTATGATCATGTTATGGTTTGTGGGAATTATTTATGTATATGGGTGGTACCGTGATAAACCTACGTGAGGTGAGCCCGAGATATCTCTCTAATGCATTGGGTAACATGATGGAGAAAAACATGAATGTTTATCCTAATAGATTTAATGAATATACTATTATGTGTATTCCAAAGTAACTCCCTATGTAGTTGTGATAGAAACAATGTAAGTATGATATGTATGCCACAAGTAACCTTTATGATTTCTGATTTATTGGTGTCTTTCATAAATCTTATGATTTCATGAGGTATGTAAGAGGGTTCAAGTTTTATATGTATTTATAAAAAAATGGTTTCAAACTTTGTATTATAACCCATACTGATATTTTTCAACTCATTCTATGTTTTTGAAATGTTTTCATAGGACATAAAGATGAATAAGGTCAAAGATGGGAACAAGGAAAAGTCATGCTGTCTAAAACCTGGAACTAGACATGACTATTTTTTTAAAGAGATTTTATTTTATGAAAAAAATGGATACTGTGTATAATTTTTTACATCTAATATTCATGTTGTTATGTAAATGTAATGACCTAATTCTCTAAAAATCTAAACCAAAAAACATCCTCAATGTAAATTATTAAATTAATTCAATATTATGTATTGATTAAGGTCGGGTCCTTATAGTTGATATCAAAGCTCGATTTAGATAAATTTAGGGGATAGGGTATTATTAAATAAATGTTTATAAATTAATTTATTGTAATATTGAAATGATATAGAATTTACTGATTACCATGTTGCTTCACCTATGATATTTTTGTGCTCAGAATGGTTTTCCACTAAGGAAACATGGAAGCTATGTTCGGGCGACATCAGGAGGATGACAAGCTTCCAAATCAGAAACATGAGATGGTAAGAATTGGAACTGAACAGTTTTTTGTAGTGATCGTACAATTGAATCATGATATAAATGGTGGTGGTATCCATGCACAAGATCAGCCAGATAAACCATAGAGGAACATGACAGTAGTGGTGAAATTCATGAGGCAACATCCCCCATCATTCAGAGGATCATCTGACCATGTGCTCATTTATGGTTGGATTAAATAACTAAAAAATATTTTTGATGTAATGGGTTATTCAGAACATCAAAAGGATTATCTCGATGTTTACTATTATGACGGTGAAGCGGATCAGTGGTGGTCGATGGTGAAAAATATACGCGATAGTGAGGAGATTGATGCTCTTGATTGGGATGAGTTCAAAGGTATGTTTCTTGAGAAATATTTTCCTAAGGTGGTTCGTCTTAGGATGGAGAAAGAAATTATTGGAATTGAGGTTGGAGGATGACTTAGTGGCTATTAATGGAGAAATATTTCCTCGACAGGCAAGGTATGCCCCAAATTTCATACGAGATCTTGATATTACAATCAACCTTTTTTAATCAGGATTAAAGCCAAATTATTGAAAGGAATTTCTTCTTGCGAGTTAAAAAGTTATGAAAAAATTGGTCATTGTGTGGAGTAGGTGGAAATGGAACTTGCTGAGGATTAGGTATTCTTTAACAAACAACAAAATAAGAGGTTGAGGTGGCAGGTGAAAGGGATGAACTCTTCAAAAAATTCTGATGGTAAGAATCATAAGTTTACAGTTTGTGAAAATTGTGGTAAAAAGCATGCTGGGGAATATATTTTGAATTCTGGTTAGTGCTAATGATGTGGTAAAATGGGGAAAAGGCCCATAATTTCACTGAAAAAGATCAGGGTAATGGTATGAAAAAATCTGATTAGCAATCAATAAAATGTTTTCAGTGCAATGAAATGGTTCATTATGAAAATGAGTGTCCAACAATGAACTCAACCGAAGGAAAGTAGCCAGAATACAAGCAAAAAGGGGTGGTGAAATCCATTGTAGCTACTTCACCAGATGTTGGTCCATCAAATTAAGTATTATCAGCTCCATGGAGCTCAATATTTTTTGAAGATTGACATGAGGTCGAGGTACCATCAGTTGAATGTAATGGAAGGAGACATTCCGACGACCACGATTCGTATTAGATATAATCATTATACATTTTTAGTTATTCATTTTGGGTAAATCAATCCACCTTCTGTATTCATGGATCTTATGAATAGAATTTTCTGTGAGTTCTTGGATAAGTTTGTGGTTGTGTTAATTGATGATATATTAGTTTAATCCAAAAGTAAGGAGGAACATGAATGCCATTTAAGGGTCGTCTTGAAAACCTTAATAGAAAATAAACATTTTGGAAAATTCAGAAACCTTGAGTTTTGGTGACAACAAATTTCATTCCATGGACACATTGTTTCAAAAAATGGAATAACTATTGATCATGTGAAAACAAAAGTTGATAAATAATTTCTATGATCAACAAATATAACAGAGAATCGTCGTTTTCTTATTTTGGCAGTTTATTACCGGATGTTTGTTGAAAATTTGGTATTATTATCTAGTCCAATTACTATGTTAACTAGAAAAGGTGTTATGTTCATCTGGACAAAATAATGTGATGATTATTTTCAGTAGTTGAAAAGAATATTGTTGAATGCTAGAGTTTTGGCACTAACATCCAAAAATGGTGAGTTTGTTATCTAGAGTGATGCATACATGAATGTACTGGGTTGTGTCTTAATGCAGAATGATCTGTTAATTCCTTATACTTCACGTCAGTTGAAACATCACGAGGTAAATTACCCTACACATGATTTGGAATTCCATGTTGTTGTTTTTTCTTGAAAAATTGGGAGGCATCATTTCTATGGAGTAAAATGTGAAATATATACTGACAAAAAAATGTTTAAAGTATATATTTACTCAAAAAGAATAGAACATGAGATAAAGGATATGGTTGTAATTAATCAAGTATTATGATTGCACGATCCATTACCATATTGTTAAGAAAATAATGTGGTTGATGATTTGTGTCAAAAAAGTAATGCTTCATTAGCCATGCTATGTTTGGAAAGAGATCCTTTGGTATTTGATTTAATGAACTTTGGAATAGAAGTTTTAGGTTCTAGAAATTCTTCTACTTTGTATCATTTGTTAGTATGATCACTTCTATCTGATAGAATAAATAAAGCATAGAAAGAAGAGAGTGAGTTACAAAAAAACATAGAGTTTCTTTATAAGGGTATGTTTCATTATTTTAATCTTGAGAATGATTGTTATTGAGGTTTGGGAAGAGATTATGGGTACCTTGTGATCCAAAGTTGAAGAATAGGTTGTTATGTTATGCTCATAGTTCTCTGTTTACATTTCCTCCTTGCAGTAATAATATTTATAGAGTTCTCCGTGAGTATTACTGGTGGGATGGAATGAAATGAGATACTGCTGATTTTAATGTGAAGTGTTTGACTTGTCAGCAGGTTAAAGAGGAGAGACAGTTACTGAAAAAAATTATTCACCCTTTACCGGTTCTAGAGTGGAAATGTGAAAATATATTAATTGAATTATTTGTGGTATTAGCAAAGACATCTCAAGGTAATAATGCTATATGGTTTATTATTGATCGATTGACTAAATCTGCTCATTTCCTTCCTATTATAGATATTTTGTCTCTAGAACATCTTTATCTATTATATGTTAAAGAGAATGTCAGGTTTCATGGATTTTCCCTCACCATTATATCTGATCGTGATCTCAGGTTTAATTCGATCTTTTGGAAAGGCCTTCATAAGTCATAGTGTACTGAATTAAATTTCAGTATAGATTTTCACCCTCAATCAGATGGGAAATCAGAACGAACAATTCAGACATTGTAGGATATGTTATGTGCTTGTTCGATGGATTACCAGGGAAGTTCGGACACACAAAATTATTTGGTTGAATTTTTATATAATAACAGTTTTCATTCTAGTATACAGATGGCTCCATTTGAAGCATTATACGGAAAGCTTTATCGAACTCCAGCTTTTTTGGATGTTGTAAGTGGGAGTAAGAATATGTGACAAGAATTAGTAGAAGAGATGGCATAGATAGTTCAGTTGATGATTTATTTAATAATATCATCAATGAAAATTCCACACACTTATGATCAATAAAACTATTATTACCCATAAAAATGATTTAACATGAAATTGAAAAATGAACGGGTAAAATATTTTCATAATTAAGACAATAATGATATAATAAATATTAATATGGTTTTGATAAAAGTTAATAAAATTTATAAACCCACTATACAAGAGTTTCAGACACATAGGGAATATATTAGACATAAGGTAAGTGATAATCTTTCAATCTTATTGTTCATATCCGAGATTGTTTCTACATAAGCATTTAATAGATATGTATTCATCATCAATGTCCATGTTTTCTAAAAAAATCCTAAAATTTTTATTTTTTCACACTTATTTGAAGTCATTTTTAGGAACATTATATTTTTACAACATGGTATTAAATGAATCATTCTTTTGTTTAACATAGGATGGACCTTTTGAATTTTCTTGAAAAAGTATGAGGAGAATGTTTTTTAACTTATATAGAATAAACAAATTTTTACACTTTAATAATGCATTATTTCCATGAATCATCAATTACAATATATATATATTTTATTTTCAATTGAATTGTTTTCTTTTAAAATTTCATGAAATTTTGAGAAAATAAAAATTTCATGGAGAAGAAATCATATTTTCCTCCATAATTAAGTTCAACTATGTTATCAAGATTATTTTCCATCTATGGTTACATAGGGTTATGTTTTTATCCCGATTATTACTTAGGATTGATTGTTTTTATAATTTTATTGTTTTCATAGAGTTCATGTATTTTATATGGATTATGTTATGATGAAATGATGTTTAAGAATCCAATTATATTTCATGGGTTATGATTTGATGATTGATTTATGTTTTTGTGGCATAAATAAGAATGTTTACATTAGATGATGGGTGGGACCTGTATATTTATAATATTAATTGGTTAATGATTTATATATCATGAGATAGACATTTCTATAATGGTATGTAAATCTTGTTTAGTAATACATAGCTGGAACGTCAAGTAATATTTTTTCAGTTATGGACATTTTCCACTATGATGGTTTTAGAATCAATGCATTGGTGACTATGGAAATCATATTACATTTTTAATTATTTTCTCTAATTACTTGTTTTATGAAAATTCAATTATTATCTTGTTTAATGTTCCTTTATAATCCAAGACTTATATTTTTCTATGATTTATTTCTTATCAATTGGTTTTGTTTTTTAAATTGTATGTAAATGTTTTTAAGTTTAAATTTTAACTATTTGTTTTTTGTTCTCTTTATTTAACCTTAGTGAGCTTTTGATGTCACTTTTTTTTGATTTATTTTCCCAGGATATAATGAATGTCTTTATGCTGAATAAAAAGTGTAATATATTTATGGGATTTGTTAAATATCTTTGAACAAGTGAGAATATTATGTTTTGAGTTTCCAAAGACGCATAACTAATACAGAAATTGGGAATATATGTTGTGTAATGTATTGAGTATTTTGAAAAAGAAAATGTAATGTCCACGTACTTCATTCTTGGGTAATTTGAGTCATGGGTTATTTCTTTTATGGAAGCATAAATAGATATCTATAAAATTACATTATTTTTGTATTATATTTCGATTGATGAAAATAAACTTAATTTAGATAAAAAAATGATTTTGAGTTTTATTCTTATACTAATTTATATTATGATATCAATATAATATGTTTTTTGTGGTTGAAATTTTTTCTTGATTTAAATGAAATCCCAATGATTTTTACTATCAGGTGGAGAAGTATATGTAACACTGAATCAATGGTTATCTATATATAATATTAACATATAAAAATAGAAAAAAATTCCTCAATATTGAAAATCTAATAGTAATTATGATCTTGATTTTAGTTAGTAGATGTTAAATTTTTTTATATCAATAATTTATTGGTGGTAGGTGTTATACATAGTAATAAATGGAACATTATTATGTCTCGAAGCACAAAACCAAGGATGAGTTTTTTTCCACATGTTAATCCACAAAATAATTTTTTGGTTTATATTTCAATACTAATACATGTGTGTACTGACACAAAAAAAGTTATTGTATAATATTATAATAAATTTTCAATAGATCTTTACTTTAATCAAGTGAATGATGTAATGTTTAATTATATTTATGTAAAGTACTAATTTTTCAAAATTATGATGTTTAATGATAATGCTTTATTGAAGTATTTTTTAATCAGGGTTCTTGTGGTATATAACATAATATGTCCAAGGATAAATTATTTCTTTTAAAAACTATAGTGGGGATTTTAGTGCAATTCAAATAGAAAATTATTAATTTATTTTAGTTTAATTTACAATTACCATTATTTTTATTTTAATGTCAATGTGGGTGAAAATAGATCCTTTTTTTTAAAATTGTTGTTTACTAAAATATCATTTAAACTTTGATGATCAAATATGATACTTGGGGGTAATTTAATAAATTAAATTCTCAGAAATGAGATCATGTGTTGATTCTCTAGTTTATTACATATAAAATGAAGGATATTTAACACCCTTGGAATATTAGTGTATATTTTACTGGTAATGATGAATTGGAAAATTTGATGACAAAAATTGTCTTGTGAATCCACTAAAATATATTAATGGTAATGGGGAGCGATGTTTATAATTGATATCAATTGTGAAAATTTTAATAATGATTTTTTCCGACAATGAGACTTATAGTACCCTTATAAATTGAATTTTAGGCCTTGTTGTGTTTTCCAAATGATCTATACATTAAAGGAATGTTATAAATTTTTCATAACAAAATTACATTACGGTTTATGAAATTGGATTAATTTTATATGTTTTAGAAACATTATCATGGATGTGTAGGAGGGTTATATGATTTTTGTAAAGATGAGAAGGAATGATGATTTCCATTTTTGAATATCTTGTTGGTGAAAAGTCTCTTTATACACCATGATGGGGGTATTATATGTGAAAATGTTATTCTTACATAGAGGAAGTATACCATAGTATAAAATATTTATTCCTAATGGAGACATGGAATCATTTATTTTTAATCAAACAAATAATTGTCACATTGAATTATAATTCGTTTGATGTGAATTATTTAATTGAGGAATTAATGGGATATGATTATTTAATGATATAGTGTTCCTGAATTTTTAGTTCCAATTTCGATTAGATGTCAATTTAATTCACAACATAATCATTATAGTAAAATGATAATGAAGGATATCACACCATGATCACGAAGTCAATGAAATTTCACACTTAATTGGATATATATAGATAAATAAAGCATGATAAAATTAATGTTGTCATATAGTAATGGGGTTGAATAGATGATTTTGGATTTTTTGGATTCTATTTCAATATATTTCATATATTTTGTGCATTACGTTGAATATTATGTCATTAAATATTGGATGAAGTGTTCAAAAATATTGGGATTTAATAGATGTGAGGTTGAATTTTTCTAAAAAATAGATTAAATACTAAATAATTAGCCTTATATTCTATAGGTATTATTAGTGGGACGGATTAGATGATCAGGGGTGACACATGATCAAATTTATATAGGCTCTATAGTTTAAATTGTCATCCTCTATAGTTCTCATGTATTACTTATGTTCATGGGGGTGAAATAGGGAATCATGAAATATTTTGTTTATTAAAGTAATCAGATATGGTATTCTAATTAGAATATATATCTTGAATATGATTAGTTTTTATATAAAAAAAGTGAAAAATGTATCTACTCAAGAAATTATATAGTTAAACCAGAAAGTTTTTAACGTATGGATAAAATATCAATTATGTGTTCATATATTACATAACCATTATTTCACTGGTATAGAATGAAAATGTATTAGTTGATAATAGTTATCATTCACATTATAGAATCTATTAATATCATTCACTCACACAATTAAATATGAATTCAAATCATATAATCAATTCATTGGTCAATATAAAAACATAATAGTCAAAATATGAAAAACCAAAGAGATTTGTTTTTCTCTATGTAGCTCTAATATTGGACTAAAAAGTAATCTTTTTTGAAGGAAACATAAAATATAACAAGAATTAAGGATATTAAAACCTCAAGGATGCCAAAATTAGTGTATTCCTAGAGAATAATTATAATGAAATGTTTTAGATAACTTTAGAAAGAACCCATGTTATATTAGATATTCAATGACAATATTTCCCACCATATCTTGCATGTGAATTGTATTTTTAGTTCCCTTTTATCGAGGTGTAGATGAAAAAAATATTTTGGATAAAAATTTCTCTCTAATACCTAATAGAGTAATCTGGGTCCCATGGGACATCACCATTCTCATGATGAAATATTATCAACACTTATAAATTTGATTCTACATCCAATATTTGTTACAGAATCACCAAAAAAAGAAATATTCAATTCCATAGCTTATCTTTCTGTAATAATGGAGTTAACATCCCCAATTAGAGAGAAGAGGACCATAATCAAGGAGTTACAATATTTAAATGTAGACATATTAATTATATGAAATATAGATTAATCTTCTCACCTCATTCATTATTGTTACTCTGATAAATCACAGATCACAATTCAAAATAGATATGAAACTAAAAAATTAATTTATCCCCATATTTTTAATATTTCTGAATTATATCCCTTAAATATTTTTGAAAATGATATTATATTTTTTAAATAAATTTTAAAATATTCTGAAAGTATTTTGAATTTAAAGTACAATATTAAATACAAGATTACATTAAACTCTTCTTGAATTTATTCAATCTACTGGATATTCATATATGGAATCTATACACATGAATTCAAATAAAAATTTAACACTTTGTAAAATAACCATCAATCATACATCAAAAACATAAAATAAAATTTAAGTATATAGATTTTATAAAACCTATTATGATATACTTTTTTATGGTCTGAGTAATAAATGTCCGTTTTACATACCATCATTTTCAATATGTTATAGAATAATGTATTAATTTATAGTGAAATTTAATTTTGAGTAACAATGTAAGTATGGAATTAAATTTTATGAACCTATATTAATTTTATGATCCTTGGTCATGGATAAAACCCTAAAAATTAAATGTTATAATTTGGGAATATTTTAACCAAAAAAATGAAGACATTGAGAAATAAAATTTAATATCTATACTATAAAATCACCTAAAAATAAACGTAATGATTGAAAAGATACAAAAATTCAATTTAAATTTCTAGAATCACTAATAATAATACAATCATCTATCATGGTGTCGTATTTCCATCCTAATATTTTACATGAAACTCTTTTTTTAAGGAAGGATACAATTTTCAATGTTGTGTGAAAAACCTTTAAAAATTGCATTCATTGCATTTTATTATCTGTTATGGCATGAATGACTATAAATATAATCCTACTATTTTTTACAAAAAATTAATTCTGTGGTGTGATTGATAAGGTTGATTCCTGATATTTCCATTTTTTACAACATCAAGAATAACATCATGTCATCATAGTTTGAATTTTGATAAATTCAAAAAATAGTAAACTTCTTATAAGGCTTTAAAAATACCCCATGTTGATATGAAATTTCATATTAAAACACAATTATTGGATCATTATTCCCATATGGATTTTTTTATAAATTCTTTATGGTGATCCCCATATTGTGTATCAAATTTTATCATGTTCTCTCTTGAATAATGCTCAATGTTTCCTAATTCTTTTGGAATTCTAAACATATGGTATTGTATATTACAACCACATAGAATATAAAAAGAATGTAGTCAACTATTTTTTTGTTGATCAATGTATTTAGTAAATATAATAGCTAAATAACAAAATATAACAAAATATGTTAATTATTTACGTATTACGATGTGAGAAAGGGCCCATTATAGGAAATAAGTAAAATAATTGAATTTTGTAATGAATTACTTTAAAAAACCACATGATCAATACCTTTAATAACTTATAAATAACCTTATATTACACATCAACTATTTCATTCTATCATGATATAATAAATACCAATAAATACAACAAATTATTGAAATTGAATTCAATAATGTATGAAGAGAAGTATTTTTATCCTATTTATTTTGATGTTGTTTGTTGAAATCAGTGGTTCAAATTGTTCTATTTTATTGTATTGGGAATCAAATGTATTTTTGAAGTTATATTCCCCCAATTATTGCTTTTTAACAGCATCATGTTTCAGAATAATTTTTTTCATCATATAATTTATTTTTTAGATACTATTTATGAATAGGATTCATGCTACGGTACAAAACCATATTCTTCATTAATTCAATTTCTATTTTGTTATCATCCTGAAACAAAAATATCTTTTTCTTCACTTTATAGATATCATATAATGATTTTTTAGTATATATGTATTCTTTTATTATTTTTTTTGTATACAATATAATCTATTTCTACTAAACTCAATGAAATTATTATTTCATACATATCCAGTTAATACAATTTATTCCATTTTAAACATCATGACTAGTTATTAATTTTCTATCCATAAATTCACCCACCTAATCAGTATCATTTGAATCCAATAAATTGAAATAATTTCCATCATTGAAAAATATTTCATTTCACTCTTTGTAACCAACTTTTAGGATGACTTTTATCAAAGTTGAAACTCACTTTTAGTCATCCTATCTAAATTTCATCAAAGTCGTATTTTTTCATATTTTACATGTCAGATTAATATTTTAACATCATTTTAATGCATATTTTAACATAAAGTAAATAAATTATATAATAAATATCATCTAAATTGTCATAAAAATTATATATCGAAACAAAAAAGTATATTTTTACTTTATACCTTCAAAAAATATGTCACCCACATATATTTTCATAATAAAATATTTATCATATAGTATTTTTAAAAAAAATTTGTTTTTGAAACATACTCTCTTGATGTCCAGCTATCATAGAAATGAATCCAGCCATGTAAATTATTCTTGAGGTTCATTATTATTCAATAAAAATTCCCTTTCATCAATTAGACATTAAAATAATCATATCTAATAAATAAATTCAACTGATTATTCCATGTGCATCCATTTTTTGATACTCTAATCATATATATCATATTCAAATTCACCAATAAAACATTTAACTATTTTTAAATTTTCAAAACTATAGGAATTCTAATATTTTCCATTAATTCTTTTAGTGATAATTTTACCTTAATATTAATCCCATAAACCTATAAATAACCACAAAATAATAAAATTTCAATATTCTAGACCACATATCAATTTTCATCGAGATTTTATTGAAGAACCAATTCATATAAAGGAAAATACTTTGCTTCATCATATCAAAAAGATCCCAGTATTTTGACAGTTTTACCTAACTCATTAATCATTTATTATGTTCCTGATTCCACTTTATCTTTATTTTCCATAATTTTTGGACCAATTTCAAAGAATATTTTTTCCTCTAGTCTCATCACCCTCTATGTATGTGTTAGAGAAGATTTATCACCAATAATATATCTCCGATCATCTTGAAATTTTCTCAAATAAGACTGAGTCATATGTTTAAATATATATTTTACTTGTTATTTTAGGAATAAAAATTTTAAATAAATATGAACATAAATAATTTTTTGATTAAATCTAATAAATATTATTTCATTTTTTTTATATGGTAATTATACAGAACCAAAAATAAAAAAAAATTGTTAGCTTTATTGCCAACAACCATCACTTCACTACTCATATCGATCATGTACATTATATTTTTTAACACACTTATAGAAATTACAAATAAATTATAAGATGATGAATATTCATTATTATAAAACACCACCATATTTTCCACAATTTCATTTTTTCCTGAATAACTAATTTCTTTTAAAAAACATTATGGTTCTTCAATAAGCGATTCCTTCACTACCAAATCTCATATATAGGCTATGACACAACATGTGTATTTCTTCTTATATTATGTGATTACACATAAATATTCATTAATATTTCTCATTCTAACAATTGATGTCACATTATATAAATAATTTCAATTAAATTTTATTATAATTTTATATTTTTCTAGCTATATAATTAATCAGTTATGTAGTTCAAAAAAATGACAAATTATTTATAACATGATTTTCAATATAATTATAAACCTCGTAATAAATGTTTGTTATTATTTTTTCTGATTTGAATCCCTTTCATATTTAATCTATTTTTTCATTATTCTATTCATATATACATTTCTCTATACAGATTAACTGCCAACTTTGATAAGAAAAATAGGGTGCTATCTAAACTATGATAATAACTGAAAAATAAGATAATGTTATTATCCTTATATGTTCCATCCCAATCTATTGGACCAAAATAATAAACTAGGAATAAATTCAGAAAACACTTAACAATTTTTCCTTAGGATGTTAATAATTTCAAAACAATAATCCTTTTATTCACAAAACACTATACATTGTACTAGTATCATATGCTACAAAAAAATTCATCATCCACCATCAATATACATATATTCAATTTTCTCTATACCTAATATTTCATAACAATTTTCATATATAGTTTTATAAAATATTTCCAATGTTTTACATTGAAATAATAAAACTATCAATTTAATGAGGCATCCAAAAAATGTAATAAACCAATATAAAACAAAATATTTTTTAAAAATTCCTAGCAACATAATCTAAATTATTCATAATCACTTTGTGAATTAGATATTTGGGTTATTCCCCCAATATAAATATTTAAATACCAATCATTTATATTATAATCTATTCTATCAAAATAAAATTTCAGATTCTTAAAAATATCTATATTAACTATGATATTAGAATAAAATCCATTATCTAAAATCATGGTTATATAATGATTTGTTTAATTATATGTAATTTTTTCCAACATAATTTTCTTAACATTATTTCCATATATCTAGATGATTCTAAAATAAGATGACATTTTATCGATACCTTCTTTTTTATCCAGGTGAAGCCACCGGGTCATCATATTTTTATTTAAGAGTATAAGAAATATTTTTTAATATAATGAAATTGGAATTTATCAAACTAGTTTTCAATTTATTTTCAAAATAATATACAGATATTTTACTTCATAATTATCCTTTTCTTTGAACTTTGTGTTTGATTAATTCAAAATGTAACCCCAAAAAATAATATCTAATTTTATGCATATAGTATGCTCAAAATAACAATTTTTGAAACCTAATTTCATTTACTCAAAAATTTCATTCATATCAACTTAATATTATATTATTTATATAATAAAACCAAAAACGAAAACACAATTAATTTATATATCCACTTTTTATATTATCCCCGTATATCTAATGGTTTTATATAATTCCTTAGTGAATGAAAATTTATTCACAATTAATAATCAATAATGATAGTTACTTTTTCTATTCTCATTGGGATATCATATTAATTATATTCAAACCTCATAACCAAAACAATCTTCAAACATAGTACATAGACAGTGTAAATCCATATGACTTTTCAAAATTTTATTTTTTTAATAAAATTTAACTTTTCAATGTCTATTGTGACTCTGAACATTTATTGTATATTTCATTACATGTATCATGGATATTTTCTTTTTTTTTACACATAACACTTTGAGTTATGTTGCACAAAATATAACATTTATCTTTTATTACATGTCTAATTGAGTTTAAACTAATTGTGAAATAATATTAACAAATTTTACATGATTGTTGTCTCCTATCCAGTTGAATGGAATTTATTTATAGGACGGCCTAAATTATTAAAATATATTTTTCAAAAATGTATATATGAAAAATAATTTGGTGAAATTTTATTCGAAATAAAAATAAAATACTTTTTCAAATAAAGAAAATATTTTTCTACAAAACAATTTCTATACACATAAACAGATTACACGTCATGAAATTAAATTAAAAACATTATTACTTAACATTTTTTATATATATTACATACTAACTATAATTATTCAAAATATTCTTATCTTTTAAAAGATAATAGTGAAAAATATATAAATTTTTATGATTAAAAATTGATTTAAAAAATAGTTTTTCACATTTCATTAAATAATTTAAAAAATTATTTATACAGAATTTATAAATTTAAATAAAAAATAAGTTTCTATAAAAAATATCTCAATTATTATATAATAATATCAATATATTTAAAAATAATATTTTTTTATTTTTAAGTTAATGACATAAAACCATCTCTATTTCAATTATATCAGACACAAAATCATGATATGTGTGTATAGAGGACAACAGCCCCATAGACTAAAATCAATTCTTTTTAATAACCACATATCAATGGTGGTCATAATAATAGATATATTGTTAATATAGTTTTTTTATGATTCAATAATTATTTTTAAATGTTTTATCGAACAAAATTTCATTGTTTACATTTTTTGTTGTTATGATATTGTCGATCGGGAGAATGGTGGATGACCACCCCGCAAAGCAATGTGATTAGTCCATGAATTACAAGGAAGGGATTGAGCATTTTTTTAATGATCATGTTTAAATATAATAAAAATATATTATTATAAAAATATAATTTTACATTTAATTTTTAATTTTCAACCCAACATGAAAATGGAAACATCATTTATTTTTATGTATGGTATACCATCTCTTTGAACAATGGATTACATTTAATGTCAATTATTTTTTGGATTACTATAAAAATATATATAATGAATATATATGATATTTTTATCATGGTTACAATAATTGATTTATTGGAATAATGATTAATTGTACAAGACCAAAAATATGATAAATCTAGGCATATATGAAAAAAGAGGTTATTACCTGAAATACATGTTTAAAATTGAATTTTCAAATACATATAATTATACTCTTAATAAAAATAAGGTATAAAACATAAAAATATTATTCTATAATATATTTCTAATAGTCATATATTTTTTAAACATGAGGATTTAACATGTATGAAAAAATTCAACACATTGGGTTGTGGATTTCTATCTCAAATCATACAACTCTATGACTCATTCCATATTCACAACATATTTATTTTACATGGTGTGTATATAAATCAAATGAATTTATCCAATTATTATTTTGTTGATATTTAATGGTGTTTACATATCAATTAAATTATCTATATATCATTATGTTTATGGTGAAAATGTTTTCAAATTGGTATGACATTTTTTTATCAATATTTCTTATTTCTGATGTATATTATAGTGAGAGAATATATTCTTTCTAAATGTGTATATATAACACAATTTACATGAAATATAATGAAATATTTTATCCTTATTTAATATACCTATATATTTTACTAATTTTTGTTCAACATAATGAATGATAATAAGGGTCTCCAAAACGTATCATTTATTATTTAATTCATTTAATGTGTAATTTGTGGGAATAATGAAATTTATTTCCTAAGGGTAAATATTGTGACACAAATATTTAAGGTTTTAAGAGTAATTGTAGTAGTCCTAAAAATGAGGAGAATGATAAAATATATATGAAGGGAAATAGTGATTATATAATGAGTCAATGGAACACAGTTAACGGTTTGATAGGGAAGTGGGGTGAATACATAATTTATGTATTGGAAGAAAATATTCATATATATTGACCCCAAAATAAATTTATTTATTATTGTTATATAATTTTGTTAATGATTTGAAATAATATAATGATTAATATTTATGGAAAAGAAGAGTTATTAAATAGAATATAAATATTTTGATTACGGGAAGGTAACAATTAATATATTCAAAATTTTGATAATTTGGTGTTTAGTTTGAATAAATATATGATTGATATAGATAATGTAAATATTATATAATTAATAACCACATAAATGATAAGGGGTTTGTTGAAAAAGTAGTTTATTGTACAATTAATGTTTTTTATAACATTAATGGATATAGGGAATATATTAAAAAATATATTGTTTTCCACAAGGCATGAGGAGTCATGGAATTTTTCATTGAGGATCATGGTAATTACCATTACAAGATAATACATTATGATGGTATTGAAATATTTGGTATGTGAAAATAATGAGATAATAAATTTTGTTTGGGGTATTAATAATATGTTCATTTTTATGACTTTACCAGTACTATATTGAATTTTTTTTTTGTGTTTATACTTTTATATGGGTTAAAGGGATACATATTTAAGAATGTTTTTATGTTAAACACAAAATGATGTTTCAGTGAATGGTGTATTATTTTTTCCTAGGAATATTCTTCCATAAAAGATAAACCATAATATCTATTTTATTGTTGATTAATAATGAAATCCATATTGAATTGTCATTCACTATATTGATATTATGTTCTGTTAGTGATTTTATAATAAATACATCAATGTCATTTCTTGGAGTAGGAGATGAATTGTAAATTGATCATGGAATAAACAGATGAAAATATTGTTTCATCCTAAACCCAGTTCAATCAATAGGAACTGATCTAGGATAGAAACTCGGCATTCGACATGCCTCCCCATATAAAAGAGGTCACTAAATTGTAGAAAGGTAACATGGTGTAATAGTGGGGAGAAACATCACCCTTAATTATAGTGTAGATAAGTGGATTAATCATATCTCAATATAGAAGAATCATAATAGATAAATGAGTAGTGGAAGAGTAAAAATTCATTATATAAATTACATATTAATCTTATCTAATGGATTCATATAACAATGATAATCATGGAATTCCATAAAAATAAAATAATTCAAGGAAAAATCCAAAAAGATATAATACATGAGTATTTTTTATTAAAGGACTAGTGTGAAATATTTTAATATATCATCATCTGCATGGCCAAGAATTGTTTTCCTATACTCATGTTCACAACCAATCAAACTTCAAAAAGAGGATTCATTCCTTCGTCCCTACATATATTCATTAGGTATATTTGAGTACTAAATGGAATCCCAAAAGGGTGTTAGATTCCATTCAATAGACCACCACCAATTAATCTCTATCACAAGTCCATTCTATGAGTATATGATGAAGCAGTGTAAAAATATAATATGTATAAATATAAGGATAATATAAGTAAATATTTGAATTCATTCAAATCTCTTTCTGATAAAGGATTTAAATCACATGATGAATCTATAATTAAATCAACTACCCACCAAAATGGTCTACGACATCTAATCACATAATAAGCCTACATGGGAAAGGGTCCAATGAGTAGAAATATACATTGAATCCAATAAGCTATGTAAAAAATATAAACATGATCCATGAAGTAAAAAATGTACATGGAATACTAAATAGATATCTAATTTAATAAGTTAATTATTATATGGAATCCTCTTGTTTATTTAACATGATCTAAAAAGTATAGAAGTCCAAAAAATCCAATCATGACTTGTATCTTGTTAAACTAGATCCTTGGAGCCAAAATATCCAAGGAATCATATTGTTTCATTAGATCAAAGGAGTATAAATATCCATTTTATAATATTATTTTTTCAGATCCATGTTGTAAAATGTCCAAGGCATCATTACATATCTATTAGTTCAGGTAATTGGATACATAGAGTGAAAATATACATTAAATCAAAGTCATCTGTAAAAGGGATCCACGATGTACATAGTTATGAGGAATCCAAACCAATCTATTATTCACTTCATAATACATTTCAAATTCATTCACATTCCATATGATAATAATAAATATTCTATATTTTCTAATTGAAGTACATAACCATTTTAATAACATGTAATCACTTGTATATGAGGAATAACCCCTCTCCAATTATATTAAAACGTTCATTAAGGATACATCTAAAACTAAGGAGATCACACTACACAACATGGTCCCATATAATAGAAACATACATGACTGTACCTAGAAATTAGTTCATGTTGAGGTTGGTATTCTCAATGATTTACTTTGTATGGTGATGGAAACCAAACACTATTCAATTGTTTTAATGAAGGAATTAAATTCATTTTGGAAGAATCACCCAAAATGTTCGGCACCCTTCACATTTCCAATATGAAATAAACAATGGTACATTTCATTAAAATGTATAGACATCCTAACTTATCATGGTAGACAAAAGGCATTCATTTTCTACTGATGATGCAATCATGGATGGAATAAACTAGATAAATGGATGAATACCATGAGAATAGTTCATATAAAAATCCATAAAAATCATCATTTATAGATAGGAAACATATGAATGGTGAATGAGTAATATAGTACTCACATATGCATATCAAATGATCCCAATAGTGGAATAATAAAATCTTTAATGGGGGAGATAAGTAAATCGTAGAATAATATTCCATGGGATATCTCCTCAGGGTAACTCTTATGAATGATAGTAGAGGGGGTTGGATTTTGTAAAAAATTTATGGCCCTAAAATTTGTTTTTTGAAAAAATGTTCGGATATTATACAACATTGATGCTTTACAAGACCTATAATTTTTTTCAGTTCCCTATCCAAGGATAATCCATTTCATTTCATGAAATTTTTTAGCTAAATCAAAAAAAAATATTTTAATCATATTGTGTATTTCAAAAACATTGAACACATTATACCTTTTTCCAATAGTAATACCCCATAAGTATTATTTCTAGAAACATACAAACTAGCACAATAGATTGACCTCCATGTCAATTCCAAAAAGAGAGTTTCAATAAGTAATTACCTGAATGTCAAAAATAATCTATAAATCCTAGGAAATATTAGTTTATTTCAATCAGACCATTAAATAATTTCCTATATATATTTAATATTAATGGGTGATCAAGAATCAAATTATTATTACAACTATCACTGGGCACATGCATCGACCAACTTCTCCCAAATCTCATCATATACACAACCATGTTTTCATAGTACAAACACCAAAGGAACTATATAGCCTCAGAGGTCATTCAAACCATTTTCAAAAATATTTATTGGTTCTCCTCAATTTATTCATCTATGTGTAACTAATTCCCCTCAGGATGAAGAATATTTTATAGATCAAAATAATATTTGTAATGCTTAGATTCGTGGAAGGGTTCATGCATGCCCAAAAACTTCTAAGGCTTCTAAAACTTATAGGATACTATAAAGAGCCTCTATATATTCTCAAATGGACCAACATAATGAGGTAATGTATTTGATTATATTTTAATACTTCTATACCCTACTCTATGGGAAACATAACAGAAAACAAATCACGACCTCAGATTCAAATAGTATATGATTATGATAAATGTATGACATTGGTTTAGACTATTTTTTATAAAAAGGATTCTTAATAAAATAAACATATTACGAATTCTCCTACACATGGCAAGGTCATAGTAAATATTCATCTCCTACCCTAACCTTTACATGGGTGAATGGGATGCTCTACCGTATAGTTCTCCATTAGGTTCCAACAATAGGTTTTCTTATAAGTTGTTATTATTTGTGATCTTTGTGATATGTAATTTTTTCAACTAGAATCATCATATATAATTTCTTAATGCATAGTAAATATCCTTAAAATCGTGTATCAAATTCTTGGATAGAAGATCAGTCTATGGGAAATTGGTTATACTTAGTAGTACATGTTAATCAAGTTCCATTTATAGCCCTATCTAAAACTGTGTAGTGAAATGAAATTTTTTGTCGTAGATGACAGATCATGAAAACCTATATTGTTATATAATCTCATGAACATACAGCCTCTTGATATTATCCACATGAAGAGTCACCATCATTGATAAAAAATGGGAAACCTTTGACAACCTTTCTATGGCCCCATAAATAGCTACATTGACTTGAGCTCATCTAGATAGTCCTATAAAAATATTCATGTCGACATTATTCCATTTCCGCTTCGAAATAGGTAACAGTTGTAAATTAAAATTTGGTCCATCATGCTCTGCCTTACCCATCTAATAGGTTGAACATTGAGTAATAATCCCATATTTCTCCAACATCATATTGTCACACTAGTATCGGTGGAATAATTCATGGAACATCATGGAATAACCTGTATGGTTAACCCATATCGAGGTTTGAGACTATTGCATAAACAAATTGAGAATATTTTATATATCCCTTACTCATATTTGGACATGTATGATCACATCTCCCCCACCTTACAGACATGTATTTGGTCACAAATTCCACAATCTAACATAGTACCCAACTCTCTAAATTTGATAGTTGCATCATCCTCACTATATCACCGAGAGTGTAAGTCCTTTCTAATTATGTGAGATAGATCAGCCTAAGAGTATACAATAACTAAATGTGTGTCAATTAAAAATAATGACATAATATTCCACTCGATAGTGGCCATATTAGAGGCAAATATTTGAGTCATTCACCACAGTGCATCTGCAAAAACATTTCCCCATCCATTTGTATAAGCATGATCAATGTTAAAATTCTATAGTTATTCAAGACATATTTGATTCCGGAGATTCATGTCATGATATCTAAATTTTTAATTGAATCATTTATCTTATATGTATAACACACAATTCTATCCCAGTAAATAATTACTTCAACTACACAAGGCATGTGAAACATTTTCTAACTCAGTATCATGATTCAAGTATTACTTATTGTGTGTAATAACTTGATGTGACCTTTAAAATAAGAGTCATTCATGATATATCAAAACTTCAACTAGAACAATAGATGATGTATCCCAAAATGTAATACTGGTCCCACCCAACATTGGCATAATTTGGGAGAATGTTTAATTCAGTCTCCACATTATATCCTAAATGGCCATCTCATCGTTATTGGACCATAAAAAATAAAAAATAAATGATCTAATTCCATAAAAAGCACTGCTAACTATATCATCTCATGTAGTTAATTACTATGATAACCTACCATCCATAATAAATTTCATATGTCAATCATATTTTGAGGATTCTCTAATGAAACTATAGCTTTTACTTTCACTAGGATAACTGATATTTCTATCTCAGAGATAATATGACCATAGATATGAATCAAATCCATCATTAAGTATAGAATATTGATATTATCATAGAAAATATTCATTCATAGTGTGTCCCAAAAAAATTAAAGATGATTGGAATTATTGGGATGACTATGAAAATACAATAACATATTGTCCCCTAATTCTACAACAACAATAATCATACGACGAAATAAATATCATTTCATCAATTTCATTGATATTAATGTCTTATTAATTAGATCAAACGACATAAAAAAACTATCATATTTACCATACCTTCTATAAAACTATAAGGAAGGTATTTCAATTGGTCGAACATGCACACTGTGATACCCCGATCTCATATCAATCTTTGAAAACACTCTAGCACTTCAGAGATTGTCAACGAGATAATCTATCAGAGGTAAAGTGTAATGGTTCCTCACATTCAACTAGTTCAATATAATGTAATCAACATATAAACAAAGGGTTCCATAAACCTTATTGAATAAATAGTCAGGAATCCCCATGATGAAGTAATTTTCTGTATGAACCAATTTGATTCCAAAACATCTATTTGCCTCATGTGTTCTTGAAACTACTTATTATCCAACATATAATGTTGAAAGGATACTAATGTTTCTCCCAATACCAGCTTGATGGAAAACACTACATCTATTTCAGGAGGTATTCCAAAAATAATTATTGGAAAAAATTAGAGAAATGAATAACCAATTGGGGAGTCTATTTGGTTTATTCCACGATGAACCAAATATAATCTAGAAATAAAAACTATAATCCATTCCAAATAGAAATTATATAGTTCATCTTGGATCCCCTGCACATATCATTTAACAATATAAATAAAAGACCCACCCTCTAGTAATATTAAATTAACCCTTAGAAATATAAATCAAAATTATAATGATAGGGAAATAAACAATATGTACCAATAATGATGTCAAAACGTTTTACCATGAGGAACTAGAGGATAAATTCAAATTGAAACCCTCTCATACTTAATGGGGACTCCATTATATTGAATACACTATCTGATCAAATCCCTAAAGAAGTATCAAGTGTCAACACAGTACTAGAAAACTGGTCATTGTGACCATGGTTATCAACAATATGTCCATATATAAATCAATGATAAACACCCCTTTTGAAAACAATAGATTCTAACACAGATCATGCTATAATAATACCTCTCACTATAGATGGTTTAAAACTCTGATCCTCATGTATCATTTGTACCAAATACATCTTCCGTACAAAATATCCTTGAGTTTTATAATTACTATCATAGGGAGGTCCTATCTTATATCACTGAGAATTATGTGTCTATATACAATAGCCATGACAAACACATTATATCAACCTACAATTCATATTCTAACTCATTTCATAATATTTTTTCCTTGAACATCTCCAAAATGTGTCATCATTGAAGCCCCTCTCTCCCTAGGTGATGGAGGAACGGTCCTGGGATGCAAATAAAGATGGT
Organism: Viscum album; assembly: GCA_963277665.1. Classification (NCBI taxonomy): domain Eukaryota; kingdom Viridiplantae; phylum Streptophyta; class Magnoliopsida; order Santalales; family Viscaceae; genus Viscum; species Viscum album. The sequence continues at coordinate 986,048,773 of OY728165.1, read as the reverse complement.
CCATCAATCAACATGAACAATACTCTACTATGTATTTATAAAAATGGCTCCTCATCTGTTCATGTCTCCCACAGTAATGATAGAGTACATAACCACCATCACACTTGATCTGTATTTTATTCCCCTCATGAGAGACCTCAAAGAATTTCTTCATATCACATAAAATGGATGTACTGGTTCTATAAGGTAATGTTCTTTTATATGCGACACCATATTCAATATAGTTTAATTTATTAATCAAATAATAAATTATTATTTCGTATAATTTATAAATTAAAATGACATTCAAAAGTGTTCTAATTTTATACTTAATACTATCCTCAAATTTCAATGATATCAAAAAAACATAACATAAATAATCGGTGGAAAATAATAATTCTAAGTAAAATTTGGAAAATAGTCCCTAACTGATATTGTGCTCTGATCCATCAGCATAAATTCTTTGGCTCGATTACCACTCACCATCTCGGGATAAATAATTTCCAAATATACTTTCATGAAACTTGTCCAATTCATATCTTAAATTTGACACTTCTAATAAATTATATCCAACCATATCATGGTGGAATCCCATATCTATTGATATATTCACTCTCCTCATATGAGGTTTCTATAGGTACTCATGAAATAAATAGCATGTCATATAGCCCTAATACAACAGTATGTGGTTTTATATCCCTCTAAAATGTAGTTCAATGCTTCTTCTAGATCTCACACGTCTTGTCGTCCATAGTAATGTAAGGTAGTGATGCTCCCTAACTTCCCTACAAAAAAATGTATGAACTCCTCCCAAAACATGGGCTTAGAACCCATATCTGATAAAATAGGTGGTTCTATAGGTGGTAATAGAGGTGGCCTAGACCCCACCACATCTGGAGCATTTTCATCGCCGAAAAATACACATCTTATTCAATAGATATATCATGCTCCATTACTAGTAGTTATTGTCCTCTTGTTGAATAGTTTTCATTTTGGTTGTATGTTTGGAAATGTTATGGTGAATATTTGGGGAAAATAGACGTAAGAGGAATTATAGTTATTGGTGAATGGTTTTCCCTATTCATACACTAAGTCCATGCAAAATTTGAAACCCTTGATAGAGAGTTTCTTCATGGATTGTTCATAGTTTACCATATTCTAAACATTAAAATGAGAAAATAGTCAACCCCATAGAATTGAATTAGGTTTAATGAACATGGTTTGGAATACCCCAAAACTCTACCCATAAAACAGTGTCCATAGTATAATTTAATTGTCAATTTTGTTTTAGAAATACCTTAACCCTCAAATTAACCAAAATTCAATCCCCAAATTGACCAACTCATTCTATATCATTTTTAGTTATTCTCAGATGCATTCAAAGCCTTCTAAACATCTGTTCATTGTGATTCATTATCTGGATCGATGATCTGCACCATCCCAGGTCAGTGAATCCCACACAATTTGGTTCTCCATATCTTTTTTCCTTATCCCATCATGGGAAAAAATTATCAATTGTTGAATAAAAATCTAAATCTCAGTTTATTGTATCTTGACTCATTTTGTTTTGGATCTATGTTTTAGATCATTATATTTTTATTCCAGGAATTTCTTATTTATCTACAACAAATTGGAGATTCTTACTTTGGGAATCTTCTATCAACAAATTGAGGTAGGTGGTCAGTAATTCAAATCCCAAATTCTTTATTTAAATTACAATTATTTAATTTTTTTATTTTATATCAGATTATTATAAATTAACGTCATTATTTAAATAATTAATTTGTTTAATTAATTAAATAAGTTATTGGGGAAATAGGAATATTTTAATTGTTTTTTAGAATAAATTATTTTTGTATTTATTATGGGACACTGATATTGTGAATATGAATAAATAATTGTCAGATTAGTTATGGGATATCATGATTGTGAATATAAATAATTTATTGATGAATTATTGACGGGATTTATAGATTGTGAATATGAATATTTAATTATTGATTAATTAATTGGGGAAATAATTAAATTTATAACTATGTGTGGGACATGGTATGATGCATCAAAATATAATAGTCTGATAGAAACAATGAATGGTAATAATGTCATTCACATGGGATAGTTGTTTGTGGGACATGATATGTTACATACAAATCCAATATTGTGATATGAAATGACAAATGGTAAAAATGAAATTTAAATTTGATAAGTTTATGTGGGACATGGTCTATTTTATCAAAATCCCATAGTGTGATATGATATAATGAAGGGTAACCGTGGCATTCACATGTGATAATATTGTGTGGGAAATGTTCTATGACATCAAAATCCCATTGTGGGGGATGAAATGATGAAAGATAACAATTTAATTAATATTTGATTTGTTATATTTAATGTTAAAAATGTAATTATGATATATTATATCCTATGGGATTAGTTCAAACTACATATTAGTCAAATTAGTTATTGAGGGTTCATGTATCCTTTGTAACTGGGGTGTTATGTTATTAAATAATGAGTAATTGAATATGTATTCATTTATTAATTTATTACATGTATGTACTCATTTTTTCTTACACGTATAATTCATTGGATTGTGGTTTATATATTGATGGTGGTAGACTACTGAGTTATAATCAAACCATACTTTGGATTACGGATCGTTACGCGCATAGAAATCATGTATGTATGGAATGTTAGTGAAATATAGTTGTTTTATATGATTGATTTGGGATAGAGCATGGATGAGGTAACCATACGTGGTTTTGAAAATGGTCGGGGATTTTATGTGTAATAATTTTCTGTTTGAATTTAGACAGTTTACACATATTAGTATATCATATGTGCTATCCAGATTTGATATTGTATTTATAGTTTTGTCCATATTGTGTTGTCAGTATTAATCTATTTGATTATATATTTTTATGATATATTATTTAATTATTTAATTATATATAATTACATTGATTGATATTTATAAATATCCCCATTGTCAAAATTATATCCTACCTACTGGTCAACATCGTCTGGCATATGTGGTAGTGTGCCTGAGGTCATGTGGCTCAATGGGCAATGGCACTGGTGTGTAGTACGATGCCTGGATAGAATGCCAAAAAGTGGTCTCAAAGCCAACATTTAAATTCTATTATTTGTTATTTATTTGGAAAAGGTATATATGAGACTAAGAAGAGTCAAACCCTAGAAAATATCTTGTTCATTAGAGATTCAAAACCCATGAATGTGGGAAAACCCAAGTACCCAGGATGAGATTGTTGTTATTGATGTGTATTGGTACAGATTGATGTTATTTTGACATGAGAGATTAAATTTATTCATTATGTGATAATTTTTGTTGGTTTTTTAGATATTTGACTTATCTCGTGATATGAAAAGATTTTTGAGTATGATTATATCCTTTTAGGTAGTAATTATTATTTTGTGACATGCATCATTTTTGGCACATATTGGAAGACATGTTTTCAGTTTGTTGTTAAATGTGAACCTTTTTTCCATTCCTGTGTATTTAAATGGAAAATTTGCCTACTTAATAATTTAGAATATTTAAAATGATTCATGATAAGAATAATTCGTTGGCTAAATGATTACTGTGAATAATGAAAATGAGTTTACCCTTTCTAACTATTACCTAGATATAGGACGGTTAGGGTTAGTTATAGCACTTCGGTTTTGACTATGTAGAGTGATTTTGGAAAAAAGTCTTATTATGCTTTTTTGTAATTTAATCATACATAAATATGATAATATGGTGTAATGTGACATAATAGGTGTTTTGGAATTGTAGTTTTGTTTTCCATGATGATGCTGGTTTAGATGATGACATGAGGATGTGGATGGATATCTTCTACCAATAGTGGAACTTGAGGCACCGGTAGTTCTAGGTGAGGAAGAAGAAGAAATTTTTTGAGAGAACATTACCACTTCATAGATTTTAATGAAAGATACCCAGAATGGGTTTTTATGAGAATATTTAACTTAACGTTATACTATCTATTGCAACACCCTCAAGATTTTATTATAGGGTGTGGACCCAAATAATCATAGACTTGGATTGAGTGCATCTATATTATAAATAACCATTTAGATACTCCTCATAAAAATAGGGTAATTCTAGATTTTTATATCATAAAAGGATCATGGAAGAATGGGTGGCTTGTTCTGCCATGTACTATATATTATGAAGGTATGAATTGGAAAGAATTCATGGAGATGTTCTTAAGGAACTTATATCCAGAGACTATGATGTAGAGAGAGAAATTGTGTTTATGAGTTTCAATCAGGGGTTTATTCCTATAATGGATTATTCCTGATGATTTACATACTTTTTTTTCAGTTCTCTAATGTTGTAAGGGGATCATAAAGCCTCACCTAGGTTTTTACAGGACATACTTATGTGTGAGATTAAGATCCAATTTAATCATTGTTAGATAAATAAGTTTGATGATGTGTTAGACCAAGCACTCAATGTTGAGTGGATCTTATGGGAGGATTCTAGTGTCGGATATCTAGTTCCTCATGGATAATTGTGTGTTATAAATTCAGAGAGAATATATACTCTCCCTGAAAACGTTATCCAAGAAAGTGGGTGGTAGAGTAACGTGATAGATGGATCAATTTCTTAGGATCCTAATTTGAGTGATCATTTATTAGTGTGTTAGTTCATGATGCATCCATAGATAGTTTCTAGGACCATAGAAGTGTGAAAATATTTCGTCATGATGGGAAATATACAATTATATAGTAACCCACATCAGAAAGGTAGTGAAAGAGTAGCGAGATAGTATGAAGTTCTTGTATGGGGGTCTTCTACACCATATTTGTATGGAAGTAAGATATCTACTAGATAAGGATTTAGATTTTGTGGATGATGGTATTATTGGTAGAATCAAATGTATCAGAAGAGTGGTTATAATTTGGGTACTCATGACACATCACATTGATGTGGGTTGGGATAGTTACATTACATTCAACATACACATGTGGATACAAAGGTCTGACTATCTATGGTTAGAGGTTCTATTCAAGTAAATTCAATGCCAACTAGTTAGTGATTTGATATTCTTTCCTATAATTTCATTATATAATCAAGAGATGTGATTTTTTTGAGTTTTTAGGTGGAGTTTATGTGGTGGGTTTTAAATATAGATACACCATTTTCAGTACAGTATGGATACATATTTTAATTCGATTATCTCTCTACGACTGAGAGTATCATTTCTCATTTGATATTTACCTCCATGAAATTTTTATATTTTACCTAATTATGGTTAGGTACTGGGTAGTAGCATTCTGAACCCACATTGATTTTTACCACAATGGAGTGATTTTTACTACTCTTAAGGGTGATATGTATATTCCCCATGGATAGTTTCATATCAATATGGGCCATGCCACGCTAGTTTAGGAGATACTGGAGGGAGTATTATTACATGATTTGTAGTTTATTTCTAGATGAATATGGTGTAATGAATAATGTATTTCACAATTTTGTCAATAAATATTGTGGTGTGCTTCCTCAAGAAAAGATGAAACATGCGATAGATGTGGAATTAAAAATTGTGTTTATGATGGGGGATCTGCCAATTTCTATTTGAACATTGAGAATAGATCCAATAGATATTCAAGGGACCAAGAATCCTCTAGAGGATTTGGGGGATAATCCATTTATCTAACTGATTATGTTTCCTTGGGGTTCTACAATTTTGTTTACTATGAGGGATGATAAGTCTATACTCTTGTGATTTGATTACCAGAAATTGATCTAGATGATAGCTATGAATGGATATCCACTCCAACACATCAATGGTTAATTTGACCATTTTTTATGATCATATATTTTCTCCAATCTTTACTTGAGATCAGGGATTCATCAGTTGAGAGTTTTTAATTATAATATACAGATGACTACATTTTGAAGCTTGTATGTCCTATATGAGGTCGTCGTAATTTCAATTTGTTTTATGATTGTATGAGAACTACATATTTTTTTGATGAATAAAATATTCCATACATTAATTTATTAGTTTCTAGTGTTTTATGTGGATGAAATATTGGTATATTCAAAGACTCATGACGATCATGAACAACACCTTAACATCATCTATAGTACACTAAGAAAGTATAAACTATAATCATTTCTATCTATATTTCAATTTTAAAATAATCATGTAAAATGTGTGTGTCACATTATCTCTGAGTTATGTGTGGAAGTACACCCATCGAAGGTTAAGATATTTGTTTATTAAGAGTAGACTAAGAATTTTTTCGATGTCTGAAATTTTTAGAATTAGATGATTATTATTGGAGGTTCAATTAATTTTTTTTATATGGAACTAGTAAAATTGGGATTGTCCAAAATGTGGAAATGATTTGACTTGTTAGAAGGAATCTAGAATGATTTACATTATCGAAAGAAGTAGTTGAAATTGAAACCAATCACGATCTTACACATACTAGGTGTAGATTAAACAGGTTGTTGTGATTCTTTTGGGATATAGAATTGAGATGTATTGTTGCATTGACATCGTGTTTTCATATATGGGTCCCCATAGTTAAGAAAACATAAGGGGAACAAACCTATACATGAAATTGAGTTGGAAATAGTTTTTATCCCTTAATGACTTTCATTAATAATATGTATGGTGAATATATTACAGTATATACTGATTATAAGATATTGAATTATATCATTTCACAGTGACATTTTAATATAACAATTTATTTATGGGTAGAGTGTATGAAATCATTTGATTTTGAGCCTGAATAGATAATGGAAAGGGAAACAATCATGTTGAATATTAGAGCATGAAAAGTCATAATTATGCATTTAAAGAATCTAGTGTTTAGAGTAAGGTAATGACTATACTAACTCAGATGCATGATTTGGTTTAGGAGAGTCCTAATAAGTTGAATTTAATTTCAGTTTTAGTGGAGTATGCACTATTGATAGTGATTAGAGATATAAAAATTGAGGATCCAGAGTGTTTTAACATGAGGGAAATCCTTGATAATGGGAAGTCAATTTACAATTATTGAATAGATGGGGATGAGATCAACTATGTCACGAATTGGGTTATTATGCATAAGATCATGGAAGAGGAGCTGATGCATGCGTTTCAAGCCCCAATGTTGTTGTTACATACATTTTTGAAATAAATTTACCATGACCTATGATTATTTTATTGGTGACTTGGCATGAGAAAGAAAATTGATAAGTTCGTGAGATGATGCTGCACATGTTAGTAGTTGAAGGCCAAACATCAATGACAATGTGTTTTGTTACAGTCGTTTCCCATTTTAAAATTTATTTAAGATGTAGTGACCATGTACAATGTGATATGTCTCCCAAGGATAACCTAAAAGAATGAAACTATTTTTTTGTGGACCATTTGACAATGGTATCACCTTTACTACAAGTGTATGAGTCTTTTTTAGTTGATGAGTATGGGGAGATGTATATTCATGAGATAGTGAATTTGCACAGGCTTCCATAGACAATTGTTTCATAAAAAACACCTTTTTTAACATGTGTGTATAGATGGGATTATAGATGTCACATGGTACACATGTTTTTCATAGAGTGACATTCCTTCCATAGATATACGGGAAGTCAAAGTGTATTATACTTATTCAAGATGATTTGCTGTGAGCGTGTGTTCTAGAGTATAGTGGGTGTTGGGAGAAGAAAGTATCCCCTGTTATATTTTCCTGTAACTACGTTTAATGAGATTCTATATACATATGAGGATACAAATGATATGAAGTTAAGATCACCTCATAGTTGGGTCAAGGTATCATGCTTAAGATGTTAGATCTGGTTATGTTAATACAGAAGTGTGTGGCTACATATCAAAGTAGATATAAGTCAAATGATGATAGATTTTTATAAAACATATAGTTTGTGGTGGGTCATAATATTTATCATTTGAGTGTTTCCTAGATTGGGTCACAAATGTTTTTAATTACAGTGCTTGTTAGAACCGAGGTTCAATGGTCTGTTTGAGGTTGTGGAGAGAATCAGGATGATTGTATATTAATTGGTTCTTCAATTATGATATTGTGCTACGCATGATTTTTTTCCACGTGTCATGAATTATGTGGTATCACCATGGCCTTTCTATTGTGATCCATGTGGATTATTTTGATCTTGATAATAATGTTTAATTTCAGGAGCATCTGATATGTTTGTTGAATCATAGTGATAAAGTGTTGTGGGGAATAACTATGTAGGTTGTTCATGTATTATGGAAATATGTCTTTCATAAATAAGAAACATGGGAGGGATTGGTTTAGTTGAGGACTCAATTTCCCAATATTTTATTCGCAGAATCATATAGATTCTTGAGAGTACTGCATAAGGAAAAGATGTTATAATGTGGGGACATTATAAAACCACATCCTTAACAAGAGATGTTTTGGGAATCATTATATGTAATAATTTTTATTGTGTCCAGTATTATTCATATGGGTTATACCGTTGGGTGTGTTTAGATGAAAATTTTAGAAAAATGGGAGAAATATGGCAGTTGAATGTTTTCAAATGGTTTTACCAAACTGTGCTCCCTAGCCCAGAAAACCAAGGAACCCATGACAATGTGGATTTTTACATCTATCAAACAATTTTTAAAACTGTGTTCCCAAAATAGATAATTCATGCACTCCCCTCATAAATATTTACATTGTTAAGGAGTCTGGTTTGGTAAACTATACACCTATTCATATAAAGCAATGAATGAATTTTTAATTAATTATAAATTTTCTTTTCAGAATATCAGTACCGCTAATTATCACAAAATCAACCCCACGTGAAACAACTCATTTTATCCCAATTTTTGAGGTTCCCAAATGAATCAAATGCATCCTATATTTCATTTTTTTATTGATTCTATGTACATTTTTAATATCTTCACCTTCCGTAGGTAGGTGAATTTCATCCTAAATATTTTTTAATCTCTCTATTATTCTTATCCCATCTTTGAAAGCATGTATATACATTGTGATTATAGTCCTAGATCTATTTTTATTAGATCTTGATTTGGTTGATCATGATTCAAGGGATTATTTCTAGATCCTTTTATTCATAGAATTATTGATTGATCGACATCAAATTGGGGATTATTATGTTGGACACTGTTTTCGAATGAATTAATATAGGTGGTATATAATTCAAATTCTAATGTCATTTTTTCAATTTTTTATGTAATTTTATAATTTCTATCAAGTGATTAAAAATTGAGTTCATGATTGACGTGGTTAATTTTGTGAATTAGTTAACTAAGATAATTTTGAAATATGGATATTGTTAATTTTAATTGGAATAATTTGTTGTTGAATTAGTTAAGTGGTTTAGATATTGTGAATATGAATAATTAATTTTTTAATAATTTATGCGATATAAATATTATGTATATAAATAATAGATTTTTGAATTTATTATCAGATATTTATATTGGAAACATGCAAAATAATTTATAAAATTAATTATTTTATATTTATATTATGAATATAAAATATTAATTGATGAGTTAATTATTACATATTGAGATTCTGAATTAGAAAAAATAATTTTTGAATTGCTTAATGGATGTTGATATTCTGATTTGGTTATTATTGTGTTGATTTGACTAACAGAATTAATGTGGTTGACTAATTTTTTCATATATTAATATTATAATCATGTGTGTTGAATGGTATTCTACATCAAAATCCATATTTTGATAAGATATATTGAATCATCACAATGGAATTGACATGTTATAATTATGTGGTAGACCTTCTCTATTGAATCAAAATCCAATTGTGTGATAAGAATTGATGAATCATAAAAATTTCATTAAAATGTGGTACATGTGCATGGGAAAAGGTTTGTTTCATCAAAATCCCAGTTTGGGATAAGAAATGATGAATGGAAATATTTTAATTCACATGTGACAATCATGTGTGGGACATGGTTAGTTGCATTAAAACCTCATAGTTCTAATTAAAATGATTAATAGTAACAATTTAATTCACATGTGATTTTGGATAATGAATGGTGAAATGGGAATTCAGATACATGATATCCCTTTTGGATAGTTCATACTTCTTTATAGGCCAAATATGGTATAAAGAGTTTGGTTTTCCTCAATAACCATAGTTTTATGTTGTTACAGAATGTGTAAATGAATAATTGTTAATTGTTTACATTATTTAATTTATGTAATCATTATTAATGTGAATACAATTTTTTTAACTAAATATTATTTTTGACACCATTAGTGGTGAGATTCAAATATTTACTCACACCCTACCTAATATCAATGATACAGATCTGATGAGACATTATGTTTGTAGGATAAGATAAGGTAAAATTCCTTATGTTAGTTGATTAATTTGGGATGAAGCATGGATGGCAGAACCAGAAGTTGTTATGGGACTCACTGGATGAGTTTTCAATTTTTAAATTATGGTATTTCATTATGGAACATTAACCATAACGGGATGGCATATGTTCTATTGAGATTTGATATCGTATTTCTAGTTTTGGAGATCACGTGAGGTTGGTATTAACCTTGTTATGTTTATATGTCATTTGAGTTATTATTTATCTATTTCCTTCATGGTGTTACTCTATTAAAAATGTTATAGTCTCCCCATGATATACATTAGAACCTCATAAGTAGATGATATACTCTATTGTATAGGGAGGCTCTCCGGAGGTCATGTGGTCTACTAGCTCAGGGCATCAGTGTGTCGGTGGCTACCGTGTTGAGATGCCATTTCCCCACCATCCATGAACACAACTATATGCTATCACATTGAACATCTCTAAAATACCATGTGCACAACTCATTCAATATTATAAATAATTATTATCATTGATATGTAAGTATGATAGGATAAATCCTTCCTAAGCACAATTCATGCCTCCCTACCAACTCATAAACCCTAGTCTACATGACAAACATGATATATGTATGCATGAGATACTTCCTTGATCACACTACTAAGGCCGAGTTTGGGAAAACATCCCATCATTATGTTGTGGGTTATGGTATATAGAGTTTGAATTAAAATTTATATTGGGAGACACCCTTAAAATTTCAATTGGATTCCCTATATAATGATAATTTTCGTTATCATAATTCAATTTCATTTAACATATTTTTCATTAATATAGAATTTTTCCTTAAATTTTTGAATTATATGGATCCCCACATCCATTTTATAATGTTCAATACACATTATTAATTGAATTTTGGCATTCATTTAATCTCAAAAATTTATTTATCATTTCCAAAAATGAAATTTTAGAAAAATTCTATACATATTGAAATAAGGAACAAAAATATCAATACAATATTGCACAAAATAATATAAAAATGGCATGAAATAATTCATTGAAAATAAATCATGATGTGAATTAAATGATTTACAATGAAATTTATCCTTTCCAAATTAGTCCAAGGGATAAATCAACAAGTATAGGAAATAACAATCATCATGTGTGTCACCGAATGGTGAAGTCAAACCAACTATAAAAGTCCCAGACCAAAATATCACTTCCCATTCTAGGAAATATGTATTTTTCCATTATATGGGTTAGTTACTCTAAAAAAACTAGTACCAAATTTTATAACTTTCATAATATCCTATTTAATATTTCGAAACAATTAGACTGTAAAAAAAACCCATGACACCTCGTTGTCTCATATTGGACCAAGCACACCCAATAGTAAAAAAAATTGGCTTCCCATGTAGTATGTATCTTGTATCCCCACATGAAAGAGGCTTCAGACTAGAAGTAAGGGTCCATTATGGAATTGTTAGGATACAATTCCCTTAATATTTGACTGAATAAAAGTTGTATAATCATGTCAAACAATTGATTAAGATGAATAAATAATCGAGAAGTGAAAGAGTAAATTTCAATTATATAAATAACCATTTAATCTCATTAAATAGTGTCACATAAAATTGATTGTAATGGAATGAAATTGAAATCAAATAATTCAAGGAAATTTGAATCATTGAAAATCCATCTATAAAATTTAAAAAAAAGAATAAGAGGACTATCCCTATATAACATCATGGGAATTGCATGTTCTTGTGCTTTTATGATTCTATGAATAACCAATCAAGAATTTGAGAGTGATATATCGACCTCTCCCTATAAGAATCCAATAATTCATTCCAGGTACCCAATTAAATCTTAAATAGTGTGTGAGATACGACTTTGTATTCCACCGATAAAACGATTTCAATATAATTCATGTATGTGAATATAAGATGATGTAGCGTCACGTTATACAAATTATACAAGTCATAATAGTAGACATGGATCTACATACAATATAAAATAACACTATGATCAAACAAATAAATGATATTATATATCATTAAAGCTTATCAAGAATCAACAACAGTGGTCTACACCGTGTAGAAACATATTTGGACTATATGGTCCAGTTTCCAAAGAGTACTAATGTCCAAGGAATATAATATGATATGTATAATAAGTAAAGAATATCTAGGATGTAGAAATGTAAGTGGGATCCTAAATTGTAATTAGATAAATCAATAATAAATTTTAATGGAATGGAAATGATTATTTAATATTATCAATGTAATAGAGATGTCTAAGTCATCCTAACATGTTTAGAAAACTGGTTAGACTGAATCATTGGAGTTGAAATGTCCAAGAAATACTAGTAATTCATATAACAATGATCTAAGGTATATAAATGGCCAATGGATCCTAATAAAATGTATAATTTGGATCAAATGCGAAAAACTACCCAAGGAATCTTATTAGTTTATCAAATCTAAGGTGTTAAATTTTTCAGGGAATCATAATATATTGAGTGATACTTGTATGTGGATCCAAGTATTGGAAATTTAAATTGATTCCATGTAAATTAAATAAATAGTATTCCGGGAGTAGAAATTTATATATTATCCTTACAAATTAATTAATCATTTCATAATCCATTACATATTCATTAAAATTCCATCTGTTCGTCTAAATCATTCCTAATTTTAAATTTAATCTATTTAATAATTTTAATAACATGTAATCACATGGAAGGTAAGAATAAAACCTCTCCTAATATCACACGTAGTTAATTAAGTCTCCATCAACAATGTGGTCGCATATCATGGGATGAAACATGAACACACCTCAAAGGTGGGTCATGTTTTCACTTAAACCCAGAAACCATCACAAAGTGAGATGTGGGAAAGCTTACATGGTTTCATTTATTTATTCAAATAATAACATTAATTTATGAACAATCACCTATAATTTCAAATATTCCCCACATATGTAAAAGGATATAAACAATGATACATTACAAGAAATATTATAGACCCCATATCTCATCTTAATAGAGGGAAAATCATATGTTATCAACCTCTTATTCAATTCATATTACAATAAAATTGTTATAAAAATAAACTCGATGAAAATAATTCTTAAGAGCATGTACCTAAATAGAATAAATAATATTGGGGAAACCCATAAAATATGGAAGGAAAATATAGTACTTATAGATTCCAATTCAATGATAATTATGATAAAAGATTATGATTATATATTATAGTCAATCATCAAATCATATGCTAAGATTCAATGAGAGAGCTCATTAGTGGACCTATAGTGCATGAGAGAATAGGGGGTTGGATTCTATCCAGAAACGGAAGCCATGCCACTAATTTTAATAACCCGACTAGAGATATTACTCCACATGTATTATTTACATGATGTGTAATTTTTGAGTTTCCCCACTATAGTGAAACTACATTACAATTTATGAATGGATCAATCCATAAAAATAAACATCATGTATTTGATACAAATCATGTAACAAAAAGACCAAAATTGTTTCAATAATCATTCATTTATACCCATATATTATTCATTCCAAAATCATAATGACCTTCTTAAAAAATTATCCTTCGATTATATGAAAAATGTTAGTGGAATCAAGGGCTTAGAAATTTTTTTAAAAGAATACATACCTCACAGGAAAAACATGGTTTTTTAGAGAGATTGGTACATTGAATAGGAAGGATATCGTATATGTGTATATTCTCATGATGATTAATTAATATGAGGTAAATTAACATGAAATAAAATAGCGTTATATTATCAATTATTTATGATATCAATGAACTATTTCATAGATATTCACAATATGGTTTTATGGTCACCGTTATTAGTTGGATCACCCATTTTCTTATGATTAGTGATCTATATTACACTCTATAATTATTACACTTTTCTTCCTTATCCAAATCATCATGTTACACTGATTTTTTCCTCTTTTAAAGTCATGTTATGAGATTAATTAAGTAAACATTATGTTTCATACATTTCATTTTTAATAGTTATTTTTTTCAATATCAATTATATGGGTTTCTGTGAAATAATTATTAATTGTAAAACATTTTATGATCAAGATGAATATCTCGAGGAAATTAATTTAAATGTTGGGTAGAGTTTAACACCCATATATTGTTTGATATTATTATATTTAAATAAATTTAATTTTTTCTATATTTTTTTGTGACAAAAAAATATTTTAGGATATTTTATAAGATACATTGTTTTTAAATTGACTTACCCACAGAAAAACATTAGGTTGTGTTAGACAGAATACCATGTTTGTCATGCATTAAATGCACCACTTGGATTAAGTGAAACACACTATACTATAAAAATAATATTATATGATTGGAATAACATAGTCATTGGAATGTAAGGTATCAAAAGTAATACCTAATTTAATAATCTATAAGTTATATTTAAATATATATAACTAATTATTTTTTACTAATTATTTAGAAATGGAAATAACAACCATTTGAAAATAATTGAAATCATTTTCTAAAAAACTATTTTTATTTACATTCCCAGATTTTACCACAATAAATTCAAGAAATGAAATTTGGTGAATTATATAAATGAAATGTATAAATTATATATTCAACTAAATTATTAACATTAATCTAATTTTTTTTAGAAAAGGGCAAAAAATAAATCTTATTTTATGCTTAAAACTATATTTTATAAAAACAATTTTCTTTATTGAACATTTATTTTTAATGTATTTTTTGCAAAATTTAGTTATATTTTTTTAAAAAAAATAATTCAGTTTTGAAATATTAATATCAAAATTAAATTACAGCGAATTTTTGAAGTATTTTTAATAACATTAACTTTAAAATGAGTACTAAAAAATACTAAATTTTAAAAGAAAACTTCATATTGATGTTGTTTATATATAATGTTAAATTATATTTTATTTTTTTCATTGTAAAATTATTTAAAATATATATTAATGGATCCCATTTAGTTTTTTTGAATTATTATAATTTTTTTATAGAAATAAAATCTTTTCACTTCACAACACATCCTCTTTAAGCACCCACTTTCAAACCACATTTGTGGGATTAATTTTAAATTAAATTATTTACTATATTTATTTATAATTGATGAAATGGAATATTAAATTTAAATCATATTAATTTTTATTATATAATTTGTTCAATTTAGTATTTTACCAATCTTGGTAGTGAATACATAAGAAATAAATAATTACAGTTAAGGTGAAAATGTGTTAATAGGTGGTGAACATAATTTTTTTTAAAAATGTCCCTTATATTTGAAAAATAATATTATATAAAAATATTTAGACTCTTATGAATAATAGTGTTAGTAATTTCAAATTTTCAACAACTTATAAATATGAAAATCGTGGCATAAATAAATTATTTTCAGAAATAAAAACCATGTCATCTCCCCCACATTGAAAAAGAAAACCACCACTCCCCTCTTCTAAACATATTAAAACAAATATAGTCTGAAAAATACCTCCCCAAATAAAATCATAAAATAAATCCCCCCATGATAAAATCCACATTGTGGACATAATTCCAAAAAAGGATGACTTTTAGTTCTTACCATAGAGGAATTCTTATGAAGAGTTATCATTCATCAAAAAACATATTTGTTTTATTTCATCCTCCCCTCACTCAATTCCTATAATAAAATGATGATATAACAACATATAAATCATTAATATACTTATATGTATTTTTTTTTATTATGACATAAAACCATCTCAACTTCCATCAAATAGTTTATGAATTCATGGTCTGTGTGTAGGGAAGTCTACCGCCTCACAATCCAATGATGTTTGTGTTTCCATTACAACCTATTCAAGATGGATGTAAGAATGTATTTACAGTTTATATATGATATATATGATACTGTCTTTTTTATTATGTAATTAATATATCCATCAAAACTTCATTATTTCAATTTTTTGGAAATACAATAACGTCCCTCATGTGTATGGTAGACTAAAACCTCCTGAAGCGATGTGATTCATTCATGATTTAGATGGAAGTTATTATGGTTGGGTTTAATGATAATAAGTTATATATATTACATAAAAATTATTATATATTGGTAATATTTTCTTAACATTTATCTCTTTCATCCCAATAATAAAATTTATAAAATGACCATTCTAATGCACGACCTACCATTTCCATGAATAGTGTATTCCAATTTCTCTAACCATATTTTATAGATTTCCATAAATACATTTGTATTCAATATATAAGATATTAATATAATGTTTATAATTCTATATTTTATGGAAACATGATCATTTTAAGAGGTTTAAAATAAAACCATTCTAAACATATATGAAAAATATGTTATTACACGAAACGAAACATTAATATCGTATTTTTAATAAACGAACAATAAATTGTGAAAAGTGAATAAAATATGATTTGGAATATATAAATAAATTTTTTAATAAATTTATTATAAAATAAAATTTACAATATATGGTGTTTTCATGTGAATGATGGAATGAAATAAGTATGTTATGGGATTTCAATCACACATCATACTTTTTTGAGACACATGCCATATTCACCAAATATTCATTCAAGGGTCGTTAATAAAAAACCTCTAATACGTAATATCATGAATATAATTATCCACATAATATTTAATGTTCATTTTTTAATTTTTTCATTCAGGGGTATTAAAATTTTCTATTACCAAAGTGATAATGACTTTCTATTAGAATCTCTTCGTTTATCAAGATTGTTTGGGATTATTTTTCTATTGATAAAATATTATGATCCGTATATCAATGAAATTAAAAAAATTATAATATTTATTTAATTCATAATATTTTTTTAATAATAAAATTTACATACAATTTCGTTCTTAAATTAAATGGAAAGATGTTTTTATGAAAATCATTCATCATTTCACGATTCGGTGGTGAACTGTTTTTCATCCAAAAATGATCTATAAAAATTATATAACAAATTTTTTCTATTATCCTATTATTTTTAATATAATTTATTCCTTTTTTATTAATTTTAAATGGTATCTTACTATCATTTTCCAAACAACGTGGAGATTGGAATTTAAAAAAATGTGATGGGAGTATTCATTATAATGAATGTGAAATCAACATGGTTTTTCAATGTAATAACAAATAATTACATTAAATATTACATAATAATTTTTCAAGGTTATTTGGAATGATTTTTTTTTTCAAATTTTATATATATTTTTTCCAAATATGAGATGATATTTTATACATCAAATTTATAAAATGATTTTTTAAAATCTCCTCTTAGGTGTTTAAATTTTATTTTTGATGAAAATGATTGTGAAATTGTTTTTTATATTAATATATTTTTTAAAATAAGGGTTATTTTCCTAATTAACTATTCCATCGGATGCATTCAAATCCTTTTCCATTTAAGATTACATCCTTTCATATAATTAATTCTTTACTTGTGATATGAACCATTGATACGATTTTTATTATTTATATACATGGTTTATGTATTTGATGAATTTTTTTTAACCTATTTATCTTCTCTAGGTTATACCTTTAAATATATCATATGAACCAAACATCCAT
Organism: Viscum album; assembly: GCA_963277665.1. Classification (NCBI taxonomy): domain Eukaryota; kingdom Viridiplantae; phylum Streptophyta; class Magnoliopsida; order Santalales; family Viscaceae; genus Viscum; species Viscum album. The sequence continues at coordinate 986,030,834 of OY728165.1, read as the reverse complement.
TGATTGTTTATTATATTATGAAATGATAAAATTATTATGGAACCTTCAACATTTACATAAGTTATAATATGATGGGATTTTTATGTACTAATTTTCATTTTATGGGTTATAATTTGATGAATTTTTTAAGATTTTTTTGAATATATATTTATTATTGTAATCATATTATGGTGGTTATGATATTACAAAATACAGTGGAACCTAACTCTCTCTCTAATTCATTGGTTGAAGATTTATATCTCATGTTAAATACCTGACTAAAATGTGTAGTGAACAATGTTCACTAAGAAACGTTTCCCAATATAATGATATTGAATGTGACACTTTAATAATATAAAGGATGTGGTAGTGAAACCATTCCTCATTGTGAAATGATATCCACTAAGGAAAGTGGTTTGTACCTGGAAGAAATTTCATCTTTAGATAGAGTTCTCATATATGTTTTGGAAATGAACCTTGACTACAATGAAATTTTATTATATGGTTATGTGTATGTTATAATTATATGTCTTATCTAAAAGTTATGAACTCGATGATAATGTTATATTATTATATTATGATTAATTCCATATGAAATTCCAATTATTATTTCATGACTATTTTTTACGATCTTTTATATGTATGTAATGGTTCTCAAATGTTATTAAAATTTTGTCATACATTTATGTTTTTTTATTCTTATGTGTTACATTTTTTTACACTTAAAGAAGATTTGATATCACTATTTCATAGGTCACATTTATCCATGTTTCTAAGAGAGTTTATTATTATGATTACTAAAGAGTAATATAATTATTTAATACATTAATGAAAATTTGATGAATTAAGAAGATTGTGTTGCTAGTTTCCAAATGAAATAATCTAGGACATTGTTCATTCATGTGTTGGGATAATTTAATGTATATTAATCTAATTTTTTAAAATATTCAAGTATTAAAATCATGGTTATTTTTAGAAATTTATGTCTAATGACAACATAAAAAAATATTATTCCTCAATAATCAAATTCATTTAAAAAGTCACCATTGAAATTACCAAAATGATTATTCCTCAGGGAACTATCTATTTTATTTTCGAATTAATTTATATTAATAAATGATATGATTTCCTTCTCATGTATTTCTATTCTATAAACACTACCGATGAAATATAAGATATTGTTTATAATGATATTAGTCTTCTTGATAATATTTAATCTATAAATTATGATATCATTAGATTCCAATTTATTACTCTCACATTCATCCACTTGTTTTTAATTTTTATTATCTTTTTCATCTTATTAAATAACCTAATTAAACGAATCATTCCAAAAGAAATATATTTTTATTATTTATCTATATTTCATGAACTTCTGGATCTTGTAAAAATTACACTTTGAGGTATATAAAAACTTTTATATGATCATTGTGTCTTATCACGACAAAAAATTATTTTTATATTGACTCAACCGTATTATAACTCCTATTTGAGAAAAAATAATTTTATACACTTTCTGACTGATCTCCCATAGTTCCCTTTATTTCCATTAAAACAACAATTTCCCATAACACACCATTCAACATTAAATACAATATTGATATTACATATATTGAAATATTCACATTTTTTTGAGACGTCAAATAAACCATAATATTATGTAAATATCATTTGTCATATTGGAATGATATTCTAAACATTTTCACAAATATTTTATTAGAGTTCAAATTTAACAAAAAATCAACCTTTACCTCTTATAAATTGTTCCTCCTCCATGTAAATGAACTCATCACTTAAATTATTTTCATTTTAAGCTTTATGAACCTCTTTTATATGGATAAATGTTAATTCCATATCATTAGATTAATTTTATAATGAGCTATTTAGATTCATTTGAATTTTATATTCTACTACATTACTATGCGTGTATTCAATATATAGTTCCTCAATGTACATTTTCTCATGATTTAGAAATTTTGGGTTTGTATGGTAGTGTTAACACATTAATATATTTTTTACAATATTGTATTCCTTGTTCTAATGGACATAACCAAGTATTTCACTGATTATATGTGTGAGATTTGTAAATTTTCCAACCCCATTTTCATGGGAATTCATTTTCAGTTCATCAATCATGCTTTTCTAAACATTAATTTGCTGCTATTTTTTTCATTAACCTACAGATATGACCACATAGATATCACTAATTCTACTATATATAGTAGAATACTCCACCTTCAAATAAACCTAATTAGATAACCGTCATGATAATAAATTATGATCTTTAGATCATCATTTAATAAATTTATCACTATGAATGATTGATCAACAATTTTAATAATATACATTGAATAAATTTTTACAATTGGATAATCATATTTTCCTTGTGATTATAATTGTTTCCTACTTTGTTTTATCTATATTAGTGATTTTAACCATAAAATAACGAAACTCCCACTACATTACAGATATTTTCAATAACAGCAAAATACATCCGACATTTCATGTTACAACTAATGGAATTTATTTCACAATATATATCATGTGGTCCCATAATACACTAAATTAGGTGGTTGGAAATTAAGGAATCTATGTATTATTTTCTAATTAGATTAGTTTAATATTTCTTTATCATTTGAGAAGGTATCACAAATATATTTATTATTCTTATTTAGGTTCATATATATATAAAGGAAAATGAAATGATTTTTTATTGATACTAAATAATGGGATACATCTAAGGAAAAAATAACGATGATGTGTTAATATATAAATTAACTCATATATCATTATTATGTGATTAAATGTTTTAAAAATTCTTTATTAATATTACAAGGACAAGGAACTCCTAATATATTTCACTATATTCATGGTAGGGGGATATCTAGTTTTTCATTAATACATAGTTTGATAATAATAGATAATAATAAAATGTAAAAAAATTATACCACAACATTGATCCGTATATAGGTATAAAATTTTACATTATAAATTTAAATTATATTCATTATTGATTAATCTTAGAATAGTAATCATTAATGTATTACAAAATAAAAACAATTAACTTGTTAATAACATAAATTCAGTGAACATCAATATTGATTCCCATTTATTGGATATGATGAATTTTATCTCTATTATATATATGTAATTGTAATATGTCATTCACAATATCCATAAAATAATAATTTAAATGTTTTCATTTCAAAATAAAAATTCAAATCAATATCAGTTCCTCTTATGCAGCCATTAATTCAATCTTTTGAATCTCTATCGGAAAAATGAAATTATTTTCAAATAGGTAATTATCATTTTATCAGTTTATCACATTGAATACAATGACTTCCAAAACATAAATTCGGGTCATATTATTTAGGTTTTATGAATCATGATGTGGAATAAATATTTCATCTATGTCCAGTTAAACTATCATTAAACTATTTTCAACCTGTAGATGTGTCGTGATGAAAACAAATAGATCACATATCTACCTAATTAATAGTATCAACATTACCCGAGAAGAATAATTCAAAACCATGTATCTTTTTTCGTAGTGATAGTTCATGGAGTAGACCCATAAAGTTGTATTTTAAATAACGAGCATAACTGGATGATAAAATCATTATACAACATGAAATAATTTTTTTATACCACTAAAAATAGTAATTCAGGATTTGTTTCATTTATGAAACAACTCATAACCCAAATTATATTTTATGTAGCACTAAAAATTACCCATGAATCCTTCATGGCATGATTTTTATAACATTTTTTATAACCTAAATATCTTTATAGAAAAATGGAACAGCTTTATTATACTTTGAAATTGTAATTATTCAATCTTTCTTCATTTTATTGACTCTTTTATTACAACAAAAATTGCTCTTCAGTTTTTTCTGATGAATAATATGAAAATATAATTAGTGGAGAAATTAATAAGGTCATGGTTTGATTTTTTTTATTATTGATAGATCTATAACACCTTCCACCCATCTCAATTTTATTCCTCATTAATTATTTAAAGATCAAACTACATCCCAATTGTTTCAAAATTCCTTTAACTGATAAGAAATACAACATTTATACTAAATCATAGTAAGTATAATTGGATGATAGATATATAATGTAGTTTATATTATACTATATATATAATATTTATAGTATTTATATAATACATTATTTATAATTTCATTATATTTATTAATAATATGATTGGAAAATGAAATGTGAGATCATAATATGTAGCAATTGGGAATTAGATACTTAACGAAAAGATCAGTGTTTATTTTTTCACTCATAAAAATTAAGTTTTGTTTTTATATTTATCTCCCATCATCACATATATCCATTAATATATAAATTAATGAAAAATTGATATGAATTACTTTTGACTGAGATATTTCACTCTAAAGTCACAGCTTATTTACACATATGCCACATGGGATCTGAAAACCTTCCTAGGAAAATTAATTTTTTTAACCCAATGAGAGTTTGGATGAGGTTACATAAGGTGGTTAAATAATTTTACTTTATAATGGGTAGAGGAAATTTATTGATGGATGTATTATTATTTTTTAGGGAAATAATTTTGTGATAAATGACATGGATTGGCAGTGTTATATGTAATGACATATATAACTATACTAGATAAGTTTCATTAATACTTTCATGAAGAGAATTGTGGAAATATTAATTAGATAATGAGATTATTTAAATGTAATATGTTATAATAAGTCTCAATGAATAACATATAAAAATAATTTATAATTTTTTTATGTAATATATAGAGAATGTTGTTTATTATTATATTCATTCCAATAGATAATATTATAACCAATGATATTTAGATTTAAAAATTTGATAATCACATAACTATTGATGAATGATAAATCTAATGTAGCAATGTTATTTTTATTATTAATAAACATGAAAAATTAAAATATATTCTGAGAATATATTTGAGGAAACCTGTACTAAATATTCCAAACAATGATTAAATATAGTGTAATGGATGATATAACACCATGATGGTTTTGATATAAGAGTAATATCTTAATATGGTTTTAAATAAATTTTAGTGAACAAATTAACACAATAGATAAAAATATAAACAACACAATAAGAAAAAAAAAATTTATTAAGGAATCTCATGTTAGTTATTTTTAGAGTGTCCTGAGACATCCAATATCTTTACATTAAAACATTAACTACATATTATTATCAAAAAAATTAATGTATGATATATGGCAAGAGGAAAAACCATACCATAGTATGATGAAAGAATTGTGCCACAATTATTATTGGATGTTGAAGAATATATCAACACAAAATTTTAAAAAACAACATAAATAACATATGATATAAATATATATATCAGATAAATGATTTGAAAGGGATTTAATTATTATATTAATAAAAAATTGTTTTAATAAAGTCGCATTACAATGTGTATTGGAATGATTAAATCTAGTGTAGTATGGAGTGTGTGATTACACAATTCATGTAGTGACATTATAATGTGATAATATTATGATAGTTTTAACTTTCTGTACTTATTTATGTTAATAAAGTGTATATTTGACTTTAGGAGTTTAAACAAAGAGGGTGTAGTTGGTTTTTGAGTACTAATGTTCATGTTTCATGTAACTATTTTAATGATAAGTTTTCTTTAGATATTATACCCACTATGACCAAATTAAAAACACTATAACTTCGAATTTTCAACAATTCTATTGACATATATAATAATATTGTTGTCAAGAACTAGATGTACTACAATAGATAAAAAAGAACTACTTTTCCAAGTATTATAATAACAATATCACATGATAGAGATGTAAACAAGTTGTAGAAAGTATTAAAGAAATGAAAAAAAATAAAATAAAAAATGAAGATAGTACATTGATCATTTATCATACATTAGACTTATATCTATAAGGGATATTATGGGTTAAACTCATTATATAGATGAATTTTTAAAAAATGTGATTCTCACAAGTTTTTCATCATAGACCATATCTATCGAACACATAGAAATTTTGTTCTGTGACACCATATTATTAGGGGATCAATGTAAACAAACCGGTTTTACTACTATTAGGAACAAAACTGGTTACCCAATTTTACTGAACCTAAGCCAGTCTCGGCATAACTAGATCGGTGTTCTTGATAACATTGGGCTGGAGACAAGCACCTTGGATTTAAGAACTACCTTTGGGAATGATTTTTTTAAAAAATATATATATAAACATAAAAAGTTAAATAGAATATTTTTATTTAAAAAAATTGTGATAGGGCAAAATAATTATACATGAAAATTGATTCCAAGGTCCATAAGAAAAGAGAAGTTATAATAGAATTAAAAAACAACATATTATGACTTGATGTCACATCTATAATACCACACCATGAAAATAAATAAACCATCAACAACACTATGATATACTTACCTTACCTTCATTAGAAAATGTAATATATATATATATATATACAAATGATTATGCAGTTTGTGACTGAAAGATCCCATTAAGATCCTAGCATGTGTTTTATAAGATGAATTTATAAAATTATTCAATAATTTTAAAATAATGTTTATCAAGTAATGAGATAAAATTCTACACAATTTAACAAAAAAATTAGAAATAAAAACCTTTTAAAATATATCAATGAATAAAAATAATAAAATTTTGAAAAATTATTTATAAAATATAAAAACACACAGTTTAAATAATGACATAGTGAAAGAAAATCTCATTAGTCACATCAATTTCATTTTATTTAGGATTCATATAACATTATCATGATTATTTGGATTCATGGTGTGTACATTACCTGAGAAGAAAATGTATATGTGGTAAGAGTTAACAAATGAATGTGGATCCTTTCCAAAACAAGGGGAACATATTATACACATTAACATAACAAAATAGAAATATGGGGTTTGAAATTATCAACATGAATGGCCCATTACTCTTCATGAATCATAAAATTACTTTCCATATTAAAATTAATCACTGTGAAATTATTGTTTGAATCCATTCAAAATAAGTATTAAAACAATTTTTTAACATAAAAAGAGAAAAACATTTCAATAATGAAAATATGCCAAACTAATATATTTTACACTTCATGAAATTCAAACCATTACAACTCATTTTTATGTAAAATACATAAGAAAATTTTTCAAATTCATTTAAAAAACATTTTCAATTACAGATCAAACAAGATATATGGAATAAATGAAAATCATGAAATAAGTGTCCTTATGTCACATTGGATATCAATAGTCACATAGAAACCATAATAAGTGATGATATACAGATCATAGTATTCATGGAATGGAAATAAATCAAAATTTACCATTCATAAATATATACATTATTAAGTTATTGAATTAATTAATAAAAAATAATCATGTGACAATAAAATTCCAGAACAACACACCAAGTGGATTGAAGATACAAAAGCCCTCTCAATTCTATATAGTTGTAAAAGGAACACAATTATAATTATATATCAAATAAATTCATATCATATATAAGGTCTATCTATATATAAGAATTATAGGATCCATGGAATAATGAGATCGATGACAAAATAAATTTTAAATTTAAAAAAATTGATTAACATATTAAATTAACATTTTTAATCCACCATGTATTTGTAGTGGAAGAGAAAATCAATTATAGTTTGATCCAATACATTTGAGTGGTTGGAATTTAGTTTGAGTCAAGAGGGTGGGGAAATAAAATAGTTGTTTAGGGAGAATAATATATGATAGTAATCTCAATAAAATAGTCCCTATTGATTCCTCTAATGAGTCAGTGGATGTACATTATCCAACAAATGGGAATTATATAAATTCGTTTGTTACCATCTACCCTACAAACCCATAATGGAGGACCCATATATAGTTGATGGAAATGGATGAATTTTGTAACCATTGATCTCCTAGTTGGTTGGGTGGTAGACACATTTGACTTCATTAGAGATTGGTTAATGTTAAAAATCATACAACACAACAAAAAATTATAAAACCATGATATTTATGAATATAAATCTCTTCATATAATTTTTTTGATATCTTATGATATATGCAACCTCATATTTAAAAAAACAATGACATAAAAATTAAAAAATTATTATCTAATGTTAAATTTATCACCTAACCACTAAATTATCATGTGTGATTATTTTTAATCAAGCATAATATAACTTTATTTTATCATATGAATAAAATAAATTAGTTGGTTATAAATTAATTATTAATTAAAATTAGAAATTTTTTAAAACAATGTGATATAATTTTATATAAAAAAATTTTGTACACAAAATATGTTTGTATAAAAATAAAATAAATTCCTAATTTTCAAAAATTATTATTATGAAATTTATCAACCACATTGGTAATAATTGTTTTAATATAAATATAATATATATTATATGAAAGGGATAGGAATAAACCTGATTTATGTTTACAAATATATTATTCTAAAATCTATTTCCATCATTTATTATACCCATAACTTTAAAATGAATTCATTCCACAAATATAATATGAAATATGAAAAATATATTCAATATTTCGGAATATGAGGTCCAAATGTTTTTGTCATATACCTTTTTAGGAAATATTTATAGTAGTCCTAGACATTTTATCAACTTGATAAAAGATAATTCAAGTTAACCTAGGGTAAAAATAAGATTTTAGGCAATGATATTTCATCTTAATTATTATTATATAAAGACAAATATAAACTGATAACCTTGGTTTCTAATGTAAACTATTGAAGAAACAATTTTCCATGATTATGACCTATATAATATTTAAATCAAGGAAAAATAAAAAATGATCCTCTCCTGTATTTAAAATTATATTATTTATTATTAATGTGAAAAAATAAGAATGTGATTGAATCATAATATTAATATTGAGAATAATGAAATTATTTTTTTGTGAAAATTAATTTCAAATTTTTTTATACTTATATTATTTTCTTAAATTCTTACAAAACGCCAACAAAACATGTAATAACTTAATTGAAAAATAAAATAGTAAATTTAAATATAAAAAAAGTAATAAATTTAATTATTGTGTTACCTGAGTTTTTTTATTTATATTTTGTATCACTAAATGTGTGAATGTTTTATATTCTAATTCCTTATTTTTCATGTTTTTGAGCCAAAATAAATGTATAGTTCCAAAATTTACATTTATAATTTTCATTATGAATAGTTTTTTTATTTAATGACTTTTTTATTAAAAAAATATTAATATAATCAATGTGAAAGGAAGATGGTTTAAAATTAAAACAATATCCCTTTTATGTAGGATCTCTGACCTTATGTATGTCATTATCAAATAAAATTATTTTCATTGAGGAATGTGTTATGAAATGATCTTATCTTATTTTATAATGTATATGTAATAAAATTTGGTTTGTTATATCATGAGTTTATTTAAATTAATGATATTAAATATTTCATTTGAATATATTCATTCATATGGATTATGAATCAAATGATTTCAAAGTGGTATGTGTTTTATGATACAATCTAATTTTTTATCATCATTGATTATGATTATGTTCCTTTGATTCAATTATATTATGTAACACTCAAGAGACACATTGATTTTCATATTAGATAATAATTTCATAATTTTCTAGTTATTTATTAATTATATATATAAAAGTACTCCAGAAACAAACAAAATGTTTTAAAGGAATACCAACCTAATTTGCCTCTTAAATAAAAAAATTTGTCTATTATATATCAGTTTTTTCGAACTTTTTTTTAAATTATTATAATATTCTGAAATTATTTTTTAATTTCATTTATAATATTTTATTATTTTTACATGAATTATTAAAATAAATATTTTTATAATTATCACAATTAACCACCTTTTACTTTTTTCTGATAATATGAAATAAATACTTGTTTAAACATATATGGAACGATCAAAATTCCATATCATCATAAAAATGATTGATTTCAAGATTATATTATAGGTTTCCATTAATATTTTCTAATAAAATGTTTCTATAATATTTCGAAATTTATAATATTTTAATAATTTGATTTCATTGTATTACAGATATTTTTCTCTTAAAATGGTCTATTTCAATTTTTAATGGCTTGTTTTATGTAATGAGAAATTTCTTATTGTTACATAATTTTTATTTTCAATTTCAGTTAATGTTAAAATGATAAATAATTCCCTATATATTTTATTATAATTGTAATTAATTATTAAATAAATTAATTTTCCATAGGATATGATATTTTCATTCAATTAAATGTATATGATACCCTTCTATCTTCTATGATTTATTCCCTAATGAAATGTATCTAATCCACATTAATTTTTCTTGGGTAATGATATAATGAATATTTTATAGTATATTTGAACATATTTATATCCACATATTTTTAATTATGTGATGTGAGATATCAATCTTATATATCCTTATAATGAATTCTCTAATTATTAATATCTCATTGAAAAAATAGTACTGAAATTGGGAGTAAGCACGACTAAGAAGGGGAATCAATCAACTATGATTGTATTGGGAGTCATCCATGATAACTACGATGTAATGTGGAGTGAAACAAATCCACTATGATTATCATGGTAGTAATAATTTATCTATGAGGAAATGATTTTCCATTTTTTTATGAATCAAATTTTTCCCTGTCCTAATGTTATGACATCATGGATAATTTAATTGATTTAATGATGATTCATATCATATTTAATAGCATTGGTTCTTCAAAAACTAATTATTATTATATATGATATACATGTTGTGATTTATAAATGTTATTTTAATGTTATTATTCCCTTATTGTAACACCCCAATCTCCCACGGTACGTTTCCCTTTGAATAATGCAATGGTGTGCATTGTACGCAACTTTGAGATTGTAACACACCACAACCAATAAAACTAGCCGTTATGAACATTAATACCTACTTTTTGACATTATATAATTTTTTTCTTTCGAAATGGACTTAATTATTGGATTCATAATATCGTAATTAGCTTAGGGTGAAATTTTGGTACTTTTCTGATAACTTTCATATATTGATGAATTGTGAAAATTACTAAATTTTAATTAAAAACAACTTTTTTAATAGAAATAATTAATATTGATAAATTATTAATTTTAGTGGTTTTAAATTATATTTAGAATATATTTTTACCATTTAATACAATTTTGGTCATTGGATGAAATTTCACATTTAAACAAGACATAAACTAGTGTCAATCTTTTGATAGTTATTATCTCTTAAAAACACGCTATTTGTTTTGACAACAGAAATTAATTTTAAAATTAATTAATGCAAATGATTTTTTTTTTGAATTTGGTAAAATATCCATTATTTTTTAATTCATAATATCAAATATATGTTAGGCCTAATTTTTGGTATTTTTTTGGAAACGTTCATTTTTTAATGAATAGTGAAACTACTACGTAGTAGTTAAAAAACTAATTTTTTCATAAAACATAATTTTACCGCTTCTGTGAGTGGAATTTCGAAAATACGAGAGACATGGTTAATATCAAGGAGTAAAATGTGATTCAATGAGATGAAAATAATTTTTGGTGAATAGTAACTTTCTACTTTTATTTACCACGATTTAAAGTAAATAGGGTAATTAAGGGTAAAAATTATATTAATATTACCATAACACATGTCCTAATTCTATTTAACAAGTGTATCTCAACCAAAAACAACCTTAGGAGTAAAATATTATCATTTAGGTCTACTTGTATCAGATTAGGACATTTATTATTATTTAATTCAAAGAAGAGTTTAAAGAGGTAAAATCCGTGTTTAATTACTAAAACATTTTTAATATAGGGTTATACATAAGATAAATTAGATTTTAAATATTAATTAGAAATCTAAAAATCATTCCTACATAATGGTATTTTATTTATAATTTTTTGACATTGAATAATATAATTTATTTATGACACAATAGTGATGGAGTAATTACATAATTAATGAAATATTAAAATAATTAATATTATAAATATCAAAATAAATTAAATTTGAGACTTTTTATGAATTACACTAATTTTATAGCTAAATGTGACATATTATTATTGATTATAAACTTTTTTTCGAAGTAATAATGTTGTTATGAATTTATCAAAAACAAAATACACAATAGTTTCAAAATTGACATAAAAGTGTTTTCAAAAAAATATATTATTATTAATTTATATTCAATTCCTAAAAATCTATGTTTCAGCCAAGAGACTTATATCATGATAGGTGAATCATTAATAGACCTCTTGTGGGTCTCTTGGATGTATATAGTAAGGTTATTAACCATAAAATATAAAAATATAAAAAGACATTGTAAAAGTAAAACTAATTAACTACGAGTTAATACTTAATGATAAGTTTAATATAATGACCCAAACCTATGTAATTTTTTTTTGGTTGAGTGGTTATCGACCCATCCCCACCTTGACCTTTAAATAATTCACATTTGAGCCATTAGAAACCGAATATGAATTTATTATAAAATAAAAGTTTTAGCTTTTCCAAAGGTGCCACTCACCCCTCTTATAAAAGGGAACTCCCCCTTATCACTAATTCACACATTCAAAGCATTTTGGTTCGGCCGAACCCTGACCAAATACTCTCTCAACTTCACTCACTACAACCTAGAGGCCTTAGTTTGATCAGAAAGCCAACCTAGGGATCCCTTTTGATCAAATCAAATGGAAGAACCTGAAGAAGAGGTAATGTTTTCACCATCCTCTTTCAAGTTCCTTTTATTCCTCAACTTCTTCTTTATTTGTAATTTATATTCTAAAATAATAACTACAATATTTTATATATACTGTGATGTTATTATAAATATTGTACAACCATATTCGGTATTATATCCATCCTTTGAATGGCTTGTCACCATACGTGCGTACGTACGGCTTACCGTCTCCACGTCGTGGTGTAATTGTCTTTCAATATATTATTATTTGGATGGGTATAATAATGATGTTTAATTCATGTAAATATTTAATATAACATGATAATTATTCTTTATATAGGATATACCATACAATTATATATTATTTTATCCTCAAAAGAATGATATTGTCGCTCGTGCTTACGTACAGACTACCGTCTCCACGAACGCGATGAGATTCATTCTCCATTGTATCCATTCAAGTATAATTATCATTTGATGAATAAAAATAATGTTTAAGTACTTGATATAAATCTGTATATGAATAAGATACAAACTACCCATAAAAAACGCTGCTTGCATAACAAAGAATATAACGGAAAACATGTAAGTTAACACTCGAAATGATGATAATACTAAGATATTATTATCAAATCAATGTTAAAAGATCATATATGAAATCATATTAATGTAAATAATTCTTTATAAGTCTATAACAATCATTTCACCATTATACAGGAGGTTAACCTACCATCGACCAAGGAAAAAGTACAATGTAAGGGGTTTCTTATCTCACTTTTAATTCCGTGAGAATTCATTGTTCACAACTAATTTATTACATGTGGTGTGTGTACTGACCGTGTTTGTATTCATTGTGTAATATACATTAATTCATGTATATTTACATCGTCATTGTATGATCCTTCTTTCATGGGTGTATGTTTATTATGTTACCAAATCAATAATTGAATTTGGAATTTCAATTTCCACTCATTCGGCTTTACGCATACTTCATTGTTTATTTTACTCCAACATTATGTGTGGAATCAATATTCATTTGATTTTGTCATAATTTCCACTACCCTTTCTGTGGATATTATTTTTATACACATAATCACTCCATTGATAAATTCTCAAGTCATCGGTATGAATTTGATATGAGTAATTTTTACTCAATCTCAATTTGTTGAGATAAACATCCAATTCATTAGTGTTGTTTCTACAAGAATATGTGTGAATGTACATTGATTATTTTACACAGAATATCCAAACATATTTAGTGTATTTATATTTTTCAAACATAATTATGTCGTTGATTTATCCTTAACCTAAGGATACAGGCTTTATGAGAGATTTCATATCAATTTACATTCCATTGAGACTTATTTGTTGCTATACACCAAATCACTTTTATGTGGTGTATATAATGTACTTTGACATAGAATATCATGAATCCCTTTATTCTCATGATATTACAAAGTTTTGATTACCTCAATTATTTGTATTCAAGTGTCACTCTTTTGGTTAGAAACTCTAACTAAAATATAATTTTTAAATGTTTTAAAGACTTATTCTTCTAAATCATTCTCATTAATGTCCTTGTTTTAAAAATGGTTTTATAGATTTATATATATGGAAATTAAAGTATTATAATTAAAACTCCTTTTAAAAGTTTCAATGTGGTATGGGACACTTTGATTCAAAAAACTATTTTTAAATGGTTTCTTGACAAATAGTGTGACTTTTAAACGATTTCATGATAAATGGGGATATTTCACTCTAATTATTTTGATGATTATTTTAATCTATGTCAATATCCTTCATCATTCTCTATTGAGGTTAATGTGATACAATACAATCTTCCATATTGTATCGAATGAGTTATGTTTGACTGTGGATGTGATATTTTTATACCATTCACCATTTGTGGATATAGTATTGACATTTCGTGTGCCAGTTTTAATACGAATGTTTATGTTATTTTTAAAACTTTTCATATGAGAAATTCATTGGACATAGTAAGTGATGGGTTGACCCCGCTATAGCTCCTCGATGCATCGGTAGGTATCATGTGACAAACTATTGTCTTGGCACGAGGCCATGACAAAGTCTTATTTGTATTCTTCACACGAGGCCATGGCTATGTGGTTATGATAGTCTGACAATATGCATTCTGTCATTATGAAAGTGGTTATTAATATTTTCATGTGATTATTCGACTAGTAGAATATACATGTGAATAAGTAAATGGCATTATTTCATTTTATCTTTGACAAATTATGCTAAAGTTCAAGTTTAAAAGGCTTTTGTTTTAGTTATACATTGCCATAAATTTTTATGTTTATTTATGAATGTTTCCGCTATATTGTTATCCTTACTAATCATCTGAGCTCACCCCTTACTATGTTTTATTTTTCCAGGATGTGAGAATTATTTTATGAATGACCTATAGGGATAGTATGAGGGGATATGAAGACAATATGTTGTTTTAGTTTTTCACTTATTGATGTAATGTAAACATTATGAATATATATTGTGTTTCCAAGTCTACTAAACTAATCGGTCTTTCAAGACTTGATATTTCTTGTGATCATGCCAATGTTATGTAATAATGCACAGACTCTGGGTACCTAGGGTCGGGGCGTTACAGTTGGTTTTATAGGAATTTTAGAACAATCCTTGGAAGCTATATTTAGATAAACTCTAATTAGAGCATGTAGACCTAAGATGAACATTGAGGATTAGGATAGAAGAACTTCCTAGAATTTTGGTATTTTAGAGATTTTGGGAGTTTTCCGAGCAATACATCCATGTCTGGATACGAGCATGTAGAGGCGGCTCTAGAACAGATGTACCTAGTGGTAATACCCGAACACACCTCTTTGAGCTAGACTCGAATGTGAACTGGTGCACGATAACGGGCCTTGCTGCACTCTTGGTTACGACACTCGTGGGTGATATGCTTAGGATAATTTTCATTTTCTTTACAAACCAATTTGAAGTGTTATATCTATAAGATGAGAGTAAATGTCCTTGGTTAATACTAATGTGTTTCAAATTGAGAATATGGTGACATGTTAATCTCTAAATGATTTTATGGCTACTATTACTCACACAGTGCTTTCTGATTTAGTCAATGGCTGGATTCCAAGGAAGCCATAGTGACTTTGAAATGTTGTACAAGGTGGAAAAGGTGGTGGCAATTAGCAACAAAATGGAATTTTGGTAGGTGTAAAAGATATCGTCTTTATGCAAAATCAATTTTCCAAAAATATGATCAACAATATATATATTAACCAATTCCTTGACTCAAAAAAGTAGAGTAAGGTGATAATGATATGAGATCCAGCATTAGAGACCATGGAGAAACAAATCCTCAATTTCCATCATGTAGGAAATGTTGAAGGAGACACCCAGGAAAGTGTCTCAATGGGACAAAGAAATGCTTTACGTGCGGGAAAGAAGGACATAAAGTGAAGAATTGCCGAAAAAAAATTTAGAGTACTATGATAAATCTCATATTTTCATATATTTTATACTGTAAGTCATTGTCTATAATCCCACCATAGTGTTATTGAATGGGTAATTGTCATGTTTTTAGGTTTTAGTGTAATTTTGAACCCAAATGTGAAAAACGACTAATTATGGATTTTTGACAGAATTTTACGTCAGGGGTATTTTGGTCATTTCAGGAAAATTCAAATTCTAAATTTTTTGATTCAAAATTTTTTAGAATCCTTATTATATTTTATTCATTGTTGTATTCTAGACCAGGAGCTTATTCGGTCATCTATAGGGTCTAAAAATTCATTGAAGATGGGAATTTTTCCGGGCAGACAGTGTGGACCCACCCTATATAACAGACATCAAACTCGACCTACACATATCTAAATTATGTTTTTCCACCTGCGATACCAGGAGTCCAGGTAGGGCCGTATCTATAATAAATTTGGTGGATTTTGGAGGTAATTAATGAAGCTATTTACGGACATTCTTTTGGAGGAACCTTCCTGGAAGCTTCGTCCAGAAATAGAAATGGAGAATGAAAAATTCATAACTCCAACATCTGGTTTCCACTATAGCTGTAATTTTCAGAAGAAACGGAAAGGCTATTTATGAACAACATTGATGAAGGGTGGAACGCGTGAAGATGTCTTTAACGAGGTCTAAAACGCGTTGGCATTTGAGAGACAAATTCTGCCTATAAAAGGAGGCCCTCACCTCCTTCCCAAAGCATCTCATTCTCCATCCATTCCTTCAAGGCACCAAGGAGGAGATCTCCACTGAGGGAGGCCGGCCGAAAATCTTCCCCATTTTTTTATTTTATTTCATTTCTTTATTTTATGTTTTCAATTGTAATTTAGATTTCTAATAAATTAATGCATTGTTTTTATTTTTGTGTCCACCGATTCACTCTCTTCTCTTCCTCTCATCTTACAATTGTGAACTATAATACTCATGATCAAGCGTAACTAATCCGAGGAATATCCCAAAGGAGTAATCAGGTTCTTGAACCCAAGACCATGTTTTTAATATTCTTTGAGTTAATTCTAAGGATAATTTATCGTGGGTGTAATCCTCACTGTGGTTGTCTAAAGATTAACTTCTTAATCTACAACCTTTTCCCCTTGATTGAGGAGGTGGATGGAAGGTGTGCTTGGCGATCGCTAAGTAGACTTTTCATTCATAACCGGTGTAGAATAAGGTGTGCAAACATACGATGGAGTGTGTACACTATGAATATTTGAAATTGTCCAATGAAGGTGCTCCCTGAATATTCTCTCGGGAGAACTTCCTTTCTTCCCTAATTACATTCTGTTTAGCATTGGATGGTAATTTAGAATTAAATTTTAGTTTTTTCTGATTTATAAATTTCATTTAATTTATTAAATTACATTTACTTTATAAAATATTAAACCAAAAATGAATTAGATAAGGTGGACTAGAAATAGTGATTTATTAACCAGAAAAACCTCTTCAAGAGAACGACCTAGGTAAGACACTGTGCGGCACTTAGTATAAATATTTTGGAGAGCACACACGACAACGCTTCATCACACTGGCGCCATTTCCGAGGAGCTTATCAGTTGTTTACTTTACTTTTTTTATTTTTAAATTTTAGATAGCTCTCATTATTATTATTTTTATAACTAAAAAAACTTTTTTCCATGAACCATTCAAATTCAAATTATTCTGCATGGAACAATTACTCACAGGTGCAGGAGGAAGAAACTGACTACACTGAGGAGGCCCTCCATTGAAGAGCCAATGCGCTAATGATAATAGTCAAGCATGTGGAAAGAGGCATAGAAACATGGTTCTCATTGGAAGATTTGATGGCTATAGTCGATGAACTCCAAGCTGACTTAAAAAGTTTCAAGGCCAACAAGGAAGTGCAACTAGTCATTCCTGATTTCACTAAAGACATCCATGATGTTGAATCCAAACATGAGGTGGAGGAGCCCGACTACGTACCTCCATATATTGAAGATCAACTCCAAGAGGCACATTTAATTGAAGATGAGATTAAAGTCGAACCAACACTGGGAGATGAGTCAAATCATAAAATCATACTCTTTTAATTTTATTGAAAATAATTTGAGTATCACCCCTAATAGTTTTGAATTTTCAGATTCAGCCAATTCATATTATGCCTTGGAGGATGATGAGGGAAAATAAATTTCACCTTTTGAGGAACATTTAAAGCTCCCAGAACACACTGAATATTTACTAGGTGGAGCATAAGAAGGGAAATGGAATGTTGCACAAGTATCAACAAATGAAGTGGAGGTTCCCTATTTCATCCAACCCCCGTCATGCAAGCTGTACCAAATTGTGAAGGGGGTAGATCTGGTATACTCTATCTATAGAGTCCTCATCAACAAGAACAAAGATCTTCAAGATGGGAAGAACCACATGTGGTGGTTGAAAACAAAGAAGCTTCATCAACCAACAGATTATGGATAAAAGCTGGTACTACCCTCTAGAGGCAGTAAAAGATTTCAGGGCCCACTTGGGGGATCATACCAATATTTAACTTTTACTTTTGTGATAGTAATTTAATTTTCAATATTTAGAATTTAGATTTCAAATTTATAATTAGGAAATAGTCTACCATGTGTCCCCCTCCCTCTTTTCATTTTGTGCTTAAATTAGATGATCCTTGTAATTAATTGACTAATTTTTCTTTTGTAGGATCATGAAGGTAGAAGGAAGTCCCGACAATTAGAGGAAGAGGACCGAATCAATATTTCAAAATGGAGTTAACTTTTTATGATTATCATTTAAACACCTTTCATTTTTTGGTCCAAAACATACTTTCAGCTTTAATGAATATTCATATCTCTTCTCACACATCAATTGATTTTGAAAGAGTTGAAATGATTTTTGAAATAATAGATTTTAAATGATTGTTGATATGACTTATTTTCCATTGAAATGGATTATAAATCATTTTTATGAGTTTGAATGATTTTTGAAATCCATTCCCATGAATCAATGACTCAAAATAATTTTCCAATCCTTAGAGGTATTCTAAACGACTTTTATATATTCTTCCTAATACCCACACATTCTTGAGGGAAACTTTAATTTTTTTTGAGAATCATAATTTTTGAATATTCCCTTTTGAAGGTTTGGATTTCATGGAATTTATTTAAAATGATTGAGCCATCTCTTTGTCTATCCAAATATTATCTTGAGACCCACCTTAACATTTATTCTTCGAAATCCTCTAGATACCATGAATTGCCTTATAGGTTTAAACCACATTACAAGCCAATTTTTCATTACCTACCCGCACTTTTAGTATTTTTTGCATGGATATTTCATGTTTGAGTGTGGGGGAAGGGACATTCGTGTGCATTCATTGGGATGTGTATCATCTATGGGTAGTGTGATGTGTGTGTAAATATTTTGGGCTATGGATAATAAGATAATTGGGCATGTGTCATCATTTCATTGTGCTTAATTTGGTTCATCCATTTCTTCTTAAAAAAAGAAAAAAATGGAGATGAGCTTGAATTCCTCATTATACATTATTTTATGACTCATGTCCCTCTCAAAAATAAAGGGCATGAATTTTCATTCATTCATTGTATTCAATTTTCAGCTCAGCCTCCATTAAAAAAAGAAAAACAAAATAAAGTTGTGCCTTTCTGGAGCATTAAAAAAAGAGAGGAGAACATAGATGATATCATTCATTATAATCACTAATTGGATCATGTACCATGTCATAAAAAGGGGGTGGTTTTGTTTTTCGCATTTTCAAGTGGGATTGAGTGAGGAATTTCTTATGTTTTCACATGGTTTAACCATGCATTGTACAAAAAGCCCAACCTACTTTTTCAAGCCTGGAACTTTTTTCAATAATTTTCCCACCAACCCTAATACACAGAATCATTTGAACCTTTAATTAAATCTCTCATGATTAAAATCATTTTTATGTTTCATTTTGTAGATAAATGATAATTTTCACAATCCTATGGTGATACATACGATTTTCAAGCATGAGTACAACTCTAGATTCAATTTCTCTTGATTGAAGAGTGAAATAAAATTCAATGTGAGGTAGGTTGTGATTGGGATATGGATTTATTTTTGAGATTGAACAAATTTTAATGATTGAAATGAAATTTAGAAAATTATTATTCATATATGAGACATTATGGAATTCTATTTTGGATAAAATCATTGATATTTTCTCATTTTGTATTGTTGTGTGGATTATGATTTGGATGTAAGATGATTGCCCAGGAGTGCAATGTTTAAGTGTGGGAGAGTGATGAATCTCATATTTTCATATATTTTATACTGTAAATCATTGTTTATAATCCCACCATAGTGTTATTGAATGGTCAATTGTCATGTTTTTCGGTTTTAGTGTTATTTTGAACCCAAATGTGAAAAACGAATAATTCTGGATTTTTGAAAGAATTTTACATCAGATGTATTTTGGTAATTTGTGGAAAAACAAAATTCAAAATTTTCTGAATAAATTTTTTAAGAATGATTATTTTATTTGATTCATTTTTGTCTTCTGGACCAGGATCAGATTCGGTCATCTAAAGGGTCTAAAAAATCATTGAAGATGGGGATTTTTCCGGGCGGACAGCGTGAACACACCCAACGTAACGGACATCAAACTCGGCCTACACATATATAAATGATATTTTTCCACCTGGGATACAACTAGGCCAGATATTTACGTCTGTAAAATAAATTTGGTGGATGTTGGAGGTCATTAAGGAGCCTATATAACAGAATACGATTGGAGGAACCTTCCTAGAAGCTTCAACCTGAAACAGAAACCGAGAATGAAAAATTCATAACTCCTACATCTGGTTTCCAATATTGCTGAAATATTGAAGAGAGACGGCCAAGATATTTATGAACAATATCGATGAAGGTTGGAATGCGTAAAGATGTCATTAAAGGGGTCTATAACGCATCGAAATTTGAGGTACAAATTCTACCTATAAAAGCAGTCTCTCACATCCTTCCCAAAGCATCCCATTCTCCAACCATTTCTTCAAGGCACCAAGAAGTAGATCTTCACCGAGGGAGGCCAGATGAAAATCTTCCCCATTTCTTTTTATATTATTTCATTTCTTTATTTTTAGTTTTCAATTGTAATTTATATTTCTAATAAATTCATGCATTGTTTTTATTTTTGTGTCCACCGATTCACCATCTTCTCTTCCTCTCATCTTACTGTTGTGAACTATAATACTCATGATCATGAGTAACTAATCCGAAGAATATCCCGAGGGATTAATCAGGTTCTTGAACCCAAGACCTTGTTTTTAATATTCTTTGAGTTAATTCTATGGATAATTTATAGTGGGAGTAAATCTCATCGTGGTTGTCTAAAGATTAACTTTTTAATCTACAACCATTTTCCCTCGATTGAGGATGTGGATGGAAGGTGTGCTTGGAGATCACTAAGTAGACTTTCCATTCATAACCGGTGTAGAATAGGTGTGCACACATACGATGGATTGTGTACACTAAGAATATTTGAAATTGGACAATGAAGGTACTCCCTGAATATTCTCTCGGGGAGAACTTCCTTTCTTCCCTAATTACATTCTGTTTAGTATTGCATGGTAATTTTGAATTAAATTTTAGTTTCTTCTGATTTATGAATTTCATTTTTTTATTAAATTAAATTTATTTTATAAAATATTAAACAACAAAAAGAATTAGATAAGGTTGACTAGAAGTAGTAATTTATTAACCACAAAAGCTCCTCAAGAGAACGACCTAGGTCAGCCACTATGCTGCACTTATGTCAAATACCCTTGAAGAAGTGTTGTTGTGTGTGCTCTCAAAAATATTTATACTAAGTGCAACACAGTGGCACACCTTGGTCGTTCTCTTAAGGAGCTTTTCTTGTTAATAAATCACTACTTCTAATCCACCTTATCAAATTCTTTTTTTTTGTTTAATATTTTATGAAATAAATGAAATTTAATAACATAAATGAAATTCATAAATCAGAAGAAACTAAAATTCATTTCTAAATTACCATGAAATGCTAAACAGAATGTAATTAGGGAAGGAAGTTCTTCCGAGAGAATATTCAGGGAGCACCTTCATTGGCCAATTTCTAATATTCTTAATATGCACACTCCATCGTATGTGTGCACACCTTATTCTACACCAGTTATGAATGAAAAGTCTACTTAGCGATCGCCATGCCCACCTTCCATCCACCTCCTCAATCGAGGGAAAATGGTTGTAGATTAAGAAGTTAATCTTTAGACAACCACAATGAGGATTACACCCACTATAAATTATCCTTAGAATTAACTCAAAGAATATTAAAAACTCGGTCTTGGGTTCAAGAACCTGATTACTCCCTTGGGATATTCCTCGGATTAGTTACTCATGATCATGAGTATTATAGTTCACAATGGTAAGATGAGAGGAAGAGAAGAGGGTGAATCGGTGGACACAAAAATAAAAACAATGCATGAATTTATTAGAAATCTAAATTAAAATTGAAAACTAAAAATGAATAAATGAAATAAAATAAAAAGAAATGGGGAAGATTTGCGGCCGGCCTCCCTCGGTGTAGATCTCCTCCTTGGTTCCTTCAAGGAATGGATGGAGAATTGGATGCTTTGTGAAGAAGGTGAGGGCCTCCTTTTATAGGTAGATTTGGTCCCTCAAATATCGATGCTTTGTATACCCCTTTAATGACATCTTCACGCATTCCACCCTTCATCAATGTTGTCCATAATGTACTTGGCCGTCTCTCCTCCAAATTTCAGATTTATTGGAAACCGGATGTAGGAGTTATGAATTTTTCATTCTCGGGTTCTGTTTCTGGATGAAGATTTCAGGAAGGTTCCTCCAAAAGTATGTCGCTAAATATCCTCCTTAATGACTTCCAACATCCACCAAATTTATTTTAGAGATGTCGATATCTGGCCTCGTGGTATCCAAGTTGTAAAACCATCATTTAGATATGTGTAGGCCGAGTTTGGTATCTGTTACGTTGGGTGGGTCTACGCTGTCCTCTCATAAAAATTCCCATCTTCAATTAATTTTTAGACCCTTTAGATGACCGAATCAGCTCCTGGTCTAGAATACAAAAATTAATAAAATAAATTAATAATTCTAACAAAATTTGAATCATAAAATTTGGAATTTTATTATTACTGAAATGACCAAAATACCCCTGACGTAATATTCTGTCAAAAATCCAAAATTAGTCATTTTTCACATTTGGGTTCACAATAACACTAGAACCTAAAAACATGACAATTACCCATTAAATAACACTATCGTGGGATTATAAACAATTATTTACAGTATAAAATATATGAAAATATGAGATTGTGAGCTTCATCATACTACTATGGAAGAAGATAAAAATGGTCCCAATAATCCATTTAGAGTCATTTGCCGTAAATGTAGGGGACCTGGCCATTTCCCGAGTGAATTCCCTATTCTGTAGGATATTTTCGTGGTCAAAGAAGAAGCAATGTGGAAATAAATGGTTGGAGAAATGTTTAAAAAATATTAGTTCTCCTTGTTTATGGGTTTACTTTGGAATAATTTTCTCTTGTATTTGTAACTCTGCAGTTATTCATTTGAGAATGATATTTGAAGAATAATTATCTTTTCTCTCGTGGATATAGTTATGAATAACGATTTGGTTTTATATGATCATTGGGATTGAGGAAATTATAAGTTATTATAATTTGGGATGAAAATGCAAGGTATGAGATAAAATTTGTTGTTAAATTATGTTATGGTTATTTTGTGGAATTTATCTCATTTTGGTAATGTTATAAAATATAGTTCATGAAAAAGGACAACACACAGACTGTGTGACAACCCATCGCGTCAGACAAAGCTGTGGGATTCGAACCCACAACCATACTGTGATTTGGATTTATCACCTACCACTGGACTATGTGAAGTCCCAGGTTAGTGTGACTATTATTTTTAGTGAAATGATTTTATTGATCAATAATAATTTGATTTGGGATCTTATGTATAGTAAAATGAATAAAATTATTATAGGAGTATGATTTGGTGATTATGTGATAAAAGTTATTTTGTATGTTGTTCACTTTGTTGTGAACACTATATGCCCAAGGAAAATATAATAGTATGGGATTTCATTTAGGGAGTAATGGTGGATTTTTATCTATTTTTTTATTGTGGATTTATAGTGATTTGGGTTACTTATGGAAATGATTAGGTTAATTACTTTTAAGTATGTTGCCTTAAGTGTAATTAATTTCATTTAGAGATACAATTTAACATGGAAGACTACATTCTTATAAGTATTGGGTTTCAATATTAGTTTGGATTATATTGAAGGATTTTAAGGACAATTGATTATTGAATGGTATTTATTTATCTTTGGGGTATTGATGGATTAATTTTAGAAATTAAGATCAGTTTTTGTTTCTCTAATGGAATATCCATTTGGGGGATCATCAGATATTATACTAAACATTTTGGTTTTGATTAATCTTTAAAGACAAGGTAAATATATAGTTTATCCTCCATGGATCATGTATTTCTATAGAAGTTTATTCTAGCTCTTCCATTGTGACCAAGCCTTCTTGAATACTCATTGTTCAAAAAAACATGATTTAGTGGTAAAAATTAATAAAAGAATGAAACTCTACTTAACAAGTATGTTTATCTATTTATGTTGTTAGTCAATATCATAAATGAATTCCTCTTCCTTATGTAATGTAACTTAAAACAAAAAATGTTGTCCGTTTACTTCTCCTACTGGGAGACTAATGACCGTTTGTCCCAACAGAAGTTTGTGATTTTCTTATTGTTAACATTCTCCTGATCATGTATTCCATCCCTCTCTATCATAACTTAACACTTAGTTTATCATCCATATCCATGTTTTCCTACATGGAATCCTTGTATGGGTTATCTTGGGTGAACTTTATACCTCTGTTCCTTTCTTTTAATGTGATAGTTTTATTGACTCTATTTCTGATGTGGGACTTTCCATTATATTCTGAAGCCCAATTTTAAAAAATTGTGAGGACGCCATTTATTGAAGGAGAGGAGAATGAAACACCCCATGCTTCCACGATACGTTTCCCTTTGAATAATGCAATGGCGTGAATTGTACGCAACTTCGAGATTCTAACACACCACAACCAATCAAACTATCCATTATAAACAGTAATACCTACTTTTTGAAATTTTATAAATTATATCATTCAAAATGGACTTAATTTTTGGATTCGTAATATCGAAATTATCATAGGGTGAAATTTTGGTACTTTTCGGATAACTTTCATATTTTGATGAATAGTGAAAATTACAATATTTTAATTAAAAAAACCTTTTTAATAGAAATAATTAATAGTGATAATTTATTCATTTGAGTGGTTTTAAAGTATATTTAAACTATATATTTACCATTTAATACAATTTTGGTCATTGGATGTAATTTCACATTTAAACTAGACATAAACAAGTGTCAATCTTTTGATAGTTATTATCTCTTAAAAACACGCTATTTGTTTTGACGACGAGAATTAATTTTTAAATTATTTAATGCAACTGATTTGTTTTGAATTTTTTAAAATAGACATCATTTTTTATTCATAATATCAAATACATCATAGGCCTAATTTTTTGTATTTTTCTTGAAACATTCATTTTTAATGAATAGTTAAACCACTAAGTTGTAGTTAAAAAACTGAATTTTTCATAAAAATTAATTTTACCGCTTCTGTGAGTGGAATTTCGAAACTTTGAGATACACAGTTAATATCAAGGAGTAAAATGTGGTTCAATGAGATGAAAATAATTTTTAGTGAATAGTAACTTTCTACTTTTATTTACCACGGTTAAAAGTAAATAGGGTAATTAAGGCTAAGAATGATATTAATATTACCATAACACATGTCCTAATTCAATTGAACAATTGTATCTCTTCCAAAAACAACCTTAGGAGTAATATATTATCATTTAGGTCCACTTATATTAGATTAGGACATTAATTATTATTTAATTCAAAGAAGAGTTAAAAGAGTTAAAATCAAAGATTATTTACTAAATCATTTTTAATATAGGGTTATGCATAAGATAAATTAGATTGTAAATATTCATTAGAAATATAATAATATCTCCTAAATAGTGGTATTTTATTTATAATTTTTAGAAAATAAATAATTTAATTTTTTTATGACACAATGGTGATGCAGTAATTACCTAATTAATGAAATATTAAAATAATTGATATTATAAATATCAAAATAAATGTAATTTTAGACTTTTTATGAATTCCAATAATTTTATAGGTAAATATGACATATTAGGATTGATTATATAAATTGTGTTCCAAGTAATAATGTTGTTATGAATTTATCAAAAACAATATACCCAATAGTGTCAAAATTGACATAAAAGAGTTTTTAAAACAAATATTATATTATTAATTTATATTCAATTCATAAAAATCTAATGTTCGGCCAAGAGACTTATATCATGATAGTTGTATCATTAATGTACCACTTGTGGGTCTCTTGGATGTATATAGTATGTTTATTAACCATATTATATAAAAATACAAAGAGACATTGTAAAAGTGAAAATAATTAACTAAGAGTTAATATTTAATGATAAGGTTAATATAATGACCCAAACCAGTCTAAATTATATTGGTTGAGTGTTTTTCGACCCATCCCCACCTTAACCATTAAATAATACACATTTTATCCATTAGAAACCGAATATGAATGTATTATAAAATAATATTTTTAGCTTTTCCAAATGTGCCCATCGCCCCTCTTATAAAAGGGAACTCCCCCTTCTAACTAATTCACACATTCAAAGCCTTTAGGTTCGGCCAAACCCTGCCCAAATACTCTATCAACATCCCTCAATACAACCTAGATTTTATATTTTGATCAGAAAGCCAACTTAAGGATCCCTTTTGATCAAATCAAAAGGAAGAACCCGAAGAATAGGTAATGTTTTCACCATCCTCTTTCAAGTTCCTTTCTTCTTCAACATCTTATTTATTTGTTATTTCTCTTCTAAAATAACAACTCCAGTATCATCTATATACTGTGATGTTATTATAAATATGGTACAACCATATTCAGTATTCTATCCATCCTTTGAATGGCATGTCACCATACGTGCGTACGTACGGCTTACCGTCTCCATGTCGTGGTGTAATTGTCATTCAATAAATTATTATTTGGATGGGTATAATAATGATGTTTAATTCATGTAAATAATAAATATAACATGATAATTATTATGTATATATTATATACCATCCAATTATATATTATTTTATCATTAAAAGAATGATATTGTCGCTCGTGCGTACGTACGGACTACCGTCTCCGCGAACGCGATTAGATACATTCTCCATCGTATCCATTCACGTATAATTCTCATTTGATGATAAAAATAATTTTTATGGACTTGATATAATTCTTGATATGAATAAGATACAACCTATCCATAACAATCATAGATTACGTAACAAGGAATATAAGGTAAAACGAGTAAGTGAACACCCGAAATGACGATAATACTAAGATATTATTAACAAATCAATGTTAAAAGATCTTATATGATATAATATTAATTTAAATTATTCTTGTATAATTCAATAACAATTATTTCACCATTATAAAAGAGGTTAAACTACCTTCGACCATGAAAAAAGTACAAGGTAAGGGGTTTCTTATCTCACTTTTAATTCCGTGAGAATTCCATTGTTCACTACTAATTTATTACATGTGGTGTGGGTAGTACCCATGTTTGTATTCATTGTGTAATATAAACTAATTCACGTATATTTACGTCATCATTGTATGATACATCTTTTATGGGTGTATGTTCTGTATGTTACCAAATCATTAAGGGAATTTGGAATTTCAATTTCCACTCATTCGACTTTACGCATACTTCATTGATTATTTTACTCCAATATTATGTGTGGAATCACTATTCATTTAATTATGTCATAATTTCCACTCCCCTTTCTTTGGATATACTTTTTATACACATAGTCACTCCATTTATAAATTCTCAAGTCATCGGTATGAATTTGATAAGAGTAATTTTTACTCAATCTCGATTTTTTGAGATATACATCCAATTCATTGGTGTTGTTTCTACAAGAATATGTGTTAATGTACATTGCTTATTTTACACTGAATATCCAATCATATTTAGTGTATTTATATTTGTCACACATAATTATCTTGTTTATTTTTCCTTAACCTAAGGATACGAGCTTTATGAGAGATTTCATCTCAATTTACATTCCATTGAGACTTATTTGTTGTTATACACCAAATCACTTTTATGTGGTGTATATAATGTACTTTGACATATAATATCATGAATCCATTTATTATCATGATATGAAAATGTTTTTATTAGCTCAATTATGTGTATTCTAGTGTCTCTCTTTTGGATAAAATCTCTAACTAAAATACCATTTTTAAATGTTTTAAAGACTTATTCTTCTAAATATTGCTCATTAATGTCCAAATTTTAAAAATGGGTTTAAAGATTTATTTATATGGAAATTAATGTTTTAAAATTAAAACTCCTTTTAAAAGTTTAAAAGTGGTATGGGACACTTTGATTTAGAAATATATTTTTAAATGGCTTCTTGACAAATATTGTGACTTTTAATTGATTTGAAGAAAAATGGGGACATTTCACTCTAATTGTTTTGATGATTATTTTCATCTATGTCAATATCCTTCATCATTCTCGATTGATGTTAATATGATACAATACAATATTCTAAATTGTATCAAATGAGTTATGTCTGACTATAGATGTGCTATTTTTATACTATTCATGGTTTGTGGATAATGTATTTACATTTCGTATGCTAGTTTTAATACGAATGTTTATGTTATGTCTAAAACTTTTCATATGAGGAATCCATTGGACTTAGTAAGTGATAGGTGGAGCTCGCTATAGCTCCTCGATGCATCAGTAAGATTCATGAGAAAAACTAGTGTCTTGGCACGATGCCTTGACAAAATCTTATTTGTAGTATTGGCATGAGGACTTGGCTACGTGGTTATGATAGTCTGACATTATGAATTCAGTCATTATGAAAGTGGTTATTAATATTTTAATGTGATTATTCGACTAGTAGAATATCCATGTGAATAGGTAAATGTCATTATTTCATTTTATCCTTGCCATATTATGCTGAAGTTCAAGTTTAAAAGGCTTTTGTTTTAGTTATACATTGCATTAAATTTTTATGTTTATTTTTGAAAGTTTCCTCTATATTGTTATCCTTACTGGGCATCGGACCTCACCCCTTTCAGTGTTTTATTTTTCCCAGGATGTGAAGAATTATTTTATGAATGACCTGTAGGGAGAGTATGAGGGGATATGAAGAAAATATGTTGTTGTAGTTTTTCATTTATTGATGTAATGTAAACATTATGAATATATCTATTGTTTCCAACGCTACTAAACTAATCGGTCATTCGAGACTTAATCTTTCTTGTGATCATGACAATGCTATATAATAATGCACCAACTCTGGGTATCTAGGGTCAGGGCGTTACACTTATAATTTTGTAATGTTTAAATTTATCATGGATATCTCCCATGTTTACCCTTAATGGTCATATAAAGTGACCCTTACTTATGGTTCCTTTCCAAATTTTACTATGAAAGGACTTATGAATGCAATTTATAAGAGGGGAGGTAGTTTTTATTTATATAATGGTATATTATATATATCTCATATGAATGATTTTTTAGTGTTTAAATGTTTCAAAATATTCTAGACATATATAATTTTATACGGGATCATAATTTTATAAAATTAATATTGATATAATAATATTTAATATATATGTATTAAATGTATGGGCCATTATAAAAAACCACATAGTCCACACTTGGGGAACTAAAAACCTGAAAATAATTTATGGTTCGAAAAATAATGAAAAACCTAAATTTAAAAATTTTCATAATTGAAAAAATTATGATGATTTGGAATTATACACAGCATATTAAATTATTCTATTACAAATCCTAGTAGAACTAGGTTTGTTATCAATGATATGTGGTTATTTCTCTATTATCATAGGCTCCAACTCTAATGTATTTTAATTATTAGAACCATGTTTCAAATGATTATTAACCATTGTAATTAAATTATCTCTGAAAAACCTCATTTGAGATTCAATTACTAAGAGAAATTTAATTTTCATAGATATACCATGTTCTAATATGAGGTCATCCCAATTCAAAATATTATAAAGTAATGTATGATACATTTTTAGTTGGGAAGTAGAAAATCATATGTATTGAATTCCACTAAGTTGTAATTTCCATGAAATACTCCACCCTTCCAATCCATTCCCTAACCTAAAACCGGCCCACATACCTAATAGTACGATTCTTTTTATTCCATTGGTGACACAAATGCGGTGATACTCTCAAGAATTGATAATGTCCAACTAATATTTTCAATCTAAACTGGTAACAAACCCATAAGACCATCGACCTAAAGGTTGTTTTTGATCCCCATGGGAAGGTAGAAAGTACATAAAAATCATGAAAAATACATTGATAATGATTTTACCCTAATAAAATATGTCATAAATCAATAAAAACTACACAAAAAAGTAAATTTATTAAATAATTAAAAATATTGTATGATATAAAAATAAAAACATGGAATCAAAATAAAAAAAAAATTCCCTATATACAATGATTGATCTAACCAAGAGATTAAATTACATACTAAACAATAGACATAAAAGAAACATACAACTTGAAAATCCTTTCTCTTTGTGGTCTTTGATCATAAACTATATGCTATAACAGTTTCCCAAAGCTAATGAACCACATCCCCTCCCCCAATAGTAATATAAATAAAACAAACTAATATAATAATGAAATATGGATTATGTATAATCATTATGATTTATTATGGATTTGGGAAAAAGTAAATCATTGTATGATCTCGACAAGGAGCCAAATACATTTATTCAATAATTAAATTAAGATATACTACTTGAAATAAAATAATTCTGAAAATAGGTTTTACATTACCTAATAATATAGAAATACATGATATACTATTTCATGATATCTATATACCTACTAAAGTAAGGTTTTTTACCAACACGCGTCGCTCTCTCCATCAGCAACACCCCCCAAAACCATATTTCCCTCTTTCTCACACCCTCACAGGCCCGATCTTTTCCCCATGCCTTAGTCCCGTGAATTTTATTCCCTCCACAGTGAGGGTTTCTGCCACCTTCCCCTACCTCCTTCCCTCTGATTCCCACCAGCATCTAGCGATACCTCTCCCATTAGCTCCCACATAACTGACGATCTCCCCACACCCCTCTTGCGTTTCCAATCATCATTTTCTGCTTCGCTTAAATCCTCTCCGCCTTCTCCGCCTGCTGAGCCTGCTCTGCCACCGACTCCTCCACCTCGCGCTACTTCCGGCTATGACCACATCACCTCCTGCTCCCATGTTGTACTATGAAGGATTCAATCTACGGAGACCGGTCTTCCCGTCCGGACGATGTTCCCTCTTCCGATCTGATTTTCTGTTTTGAGGTAGTGGCCTGCTTCGACAAATAACTTTGAAACACTGCCTCTTTTCTACTGCACCTTTCACGACTCCATTCGGTGAGTGGTGTGATGTGTACTCTTATCTACATATCACGGTTTCGACCTACCGACTGGCTTTGATGAAGCTTAATGAAACAAAACTCAGCCTCTTCGCTACACCTTCCGTATTTCTTCATCCAGGTATAGATTCTCTATATGCGAGCTCCTGTCGTTTCATAGATGTTCAGATTACTCCATTCTACAATACGATGTCCGAATGAAATCTTCCAGTAGTTTTTTAAAGTGTATATTGGTATCATTTCGCACATCTGTATGCAAATTCAACCCATGTATGGGTACCTTTTACTACATTACATTATATTCAGATTTCAAATTTGCTTGTATATTTTCAGCCTATTTTATAACTGTTTCTTTGATGGTGCAATGGCTGTGGTTCATTGCAATAACATGATAGTGCTTCGTGTGGTTTACAGAATATTTACTCCCATTCTTGCTTCCGTCTTTACTGTATAAATATTCCTCGATAACCCTCTGAATTATTCATTGTAACTGTTTAGGATATTTGTGTCTTTGGTTCATTATTTTTAATGTAATTAACATTCCACTACTTTTTTAAGGGTACCTTTTAGTGGATAATTTGACATTCAATTTTTAGATTTTATTTTCTATTTTCTGTGCATTATTTATATGTTTCGTTTATGTTGGTATAACTGTGGTTCATTGCAATCAAAGTACAGTTGTTATTCAGTTTTATATTATATTTAGTTTCAATTCCATCTAACTTCACTGCATATATATTCGTCAACATACATTGTAGGTATTCATTCAATCAAATTTACAGATGGGTTCCCATATAGCATTGTTTTTACTTGAATTTTCTATTTTCAAATGTTTCATTTCATTATACTATATACATTCGTTAATGTAGGTATAAGTGTTATTTAGTAAAATTACAGGACAGTTCATATCAATGGGTACCTCATACCACATTATGTGACATTCAATAATGAGATTTCATTGTATTTTTTGTGTGTAATGTATATATGTTTCATTGATGTTGGTAGAACTGTGGTTCATTGCAATCATAGTACAATGCTTATTCAGGTTTAGATATTACTTAGTTGCAATTCCATCCATATTCACTGCATACATTTTACACAATATCCGTCCAAGTTATTCATTCAAACCATTTTGCATATGTGTTCCCATACTGCATTCTATTTATTTGAATATGCTTCTTTTTGAATATGCTGTTTTTAAATGTTTCATTTCTGGGAAATCCATGTTTTCATGCTGCACAATTTTCATTATAATGGACGTCTCTCATGCTGGAGGAGGAGAATGCCTCACATTTTTTATTACGCTATAGGTTTCTGATGCTGACTGTTTATGCTGGAAGTGTTGAATGTTTTTATGCAGAATGATGATCTTGGGTGTTTTGTTGTATTTGATGATATCATGTTGCTATAATGATAAGAATTTTATTTAAAGGGACATGTTTTGATATGTTTACATGAGTTTTATGAACCTTGAGCTCTTTGTATGCACATTCTGCTGTCTATTTGAAGCAGTTTTTTCCCAGAAGATGCATGGTGGGTTGAACCATTGTATAAAAAGTTGTGATAAGGGTCTGAAATTTATTTATGAAATTAATATTTCTTATGTTACTACTGATTTTATCATCCTGTTGTTTGAAAAGGAGGGGGTGGCTGGTAAAGGGGTAGGATGTGCATATACACATTGTGCATTATTCATGTATCTGATGCAAATATTTATGCGGTCTTCCAATGTTCCTGGGCTGTCTACAGGTAAATTTTTTATGATTTTGTTTTATTTTTAACATATAATGTTTAATATCAATACTTTTTTTGATGGTACAGGAGTTGCAGAAATGATATTGATATTGGGAAGATGGAGGGGGGTTGTCACATCCATGCATGTCGGTATATCTGTTTATGTTGAAGTATAATTAGTAGCAGGTATTCTTACTGCCTCTAAAATTTTGAATATTTAAACGAATTTTTTTATTTTCTGAATATACTTTCCAATTAACATATTCAATGATAAATAGAACATGCTAAAAATGTTTGGGAAGCCCAGGTTTTCCATTTTATAATCAGTTTCATGAAATTTTATTTCTTTATAAATTGATAACTATACATTTTTTTCTTTATTCATTTTGTAGATTTGAATGTTTTTCACTAATTAGTGTTGTGTGTTTTCCGCATTCTTGAAATTTCATTGAAGAGAAGTCCTATTTTTTGCAAATGGATCATTTCAATATATTTTATTTCATTATTTTTTTTTGACATGCCATCATAAAAGGTATTCATAGACTAAATTGTTTCCAAATTACTGGCCTTACAAGTTACTTTATCAGACTGACTATTTTCACTTACAACGTCTTTCTTCATATGTAAACATAACACCATATCTTTTTGTTGAAAAATGAGTTCTCTTTATGTATTATAATTAATCTTTTTCACATCTCATACTTATTATAAGAAAAAATCTTCATGTTCGCTATTAACATTGAAATATAATAATGTCTTCATAAAAACAATCATTGAACCATTTTGTCTTACAAACATATAAACAATTAAGTTTGAAATAGTTCTCATTTTCTAAATAACCTCCTCTCATGATACTACTGCTCCCTTTATGCAGTTTCTCATGTATTATCTTTGTAGTTATATGTTTAGAGAATTCATTGAAGCTAACATTCCACTAGCTGAGTATTGATTGGTTAGTGTAATTCCTCAGGTTTCCATAGTTGTTTATTTCTCATTTGTTTAAAATTGATGCCATGGAGTGAGAAGTCATGGTTGTTGATTCATGTTTGTATCTATCCAGATGAACTTCACATATCCACATGTATCAGTTCATTTTTTTTCATTTCCGACTTAGTTTTTACTTTTGACATGTTGTGTGTTGAATGTGGTTTACTGTCATCACTGAACGATGTTGGGTTACAATTATGGGATTCTAAGGATATTTGTCTCCCTAAAGGTATGTCTCACTACTTCAAATATCATGGGACCCATATGATAATGGAAAATTTGTATTGGTTTCTATTTTCAGGGGTTATATTTACATGATCCATGTATTTTCAAAATTCATTTATTTATTTATTTCTGTTGGATCATTCAAACACAATTTGGATCATCCACGATATTTTCTTGAATGTATGTTTCATTAATCTAAAAAGATGTATGACAACTGTTATGGGGAAAGATTATATTAATGCGTAAGTTCCATATTGATTTCCCATATGCTTATTTATGTAATTATCTTAATGTGTGTCTATTTGATGTAACAAATTTCAATGTTTCAAACCAACATCGTTCAACTGAACATAACAACTATAAAGTGGTTTTTGTCATTGATAATGACAATTAAATCAGTATCTTTATTGAGAACATAGAACACACTTATGTAACTATCTATTTATTACTGATTTTCATTGTAAGAAAAAAGTAACAAAACATTACAGTTTCATTCATTACTATACATGAACATTAAACCGATGGGTCTTCATAGTGACTTATCATAACCCGACATTTCTCTCTCACCTTATACAGGTCTTCACATATATAATTATAAAGAGTGATTAAATTAATTTGTAATTTTTTTAACATTTTTTTGAAATATTCTGTACCACAAATTTATGTTTTCAATATATTTAGTATATTCAATATTCATGTCGGGTGTCGATCCTTCATACAAGGTGACATGGTGTGCTTAAACTCGATTTTGGAGAAGAACAACGTCATGGAACACTGGAGCAAGGGTACATTTTCCAGCATTGGGTAATTTTATTTTGTTTCAGTTAATAGATCAATTTAATTTTATAAAATATGATATGTGATCCATTTATTAGACTACATATACTCTCATTGAGCATTGTATGTATTTAATTTGATCAGTGAATAGTTTTTTAAACCTTTAAATCATATATTGAATTTGGGCAGTGAATCATTATTTTTTATTGAGAAGCTGGTCATTTATTAGAGCATTAACTAAATATGTTAATTTCTATTTACCACATTCTTATTTAGGAAATAATTGGTGATAAACTAGTATTTCTTATGGGGCCAGATGGTGTTGATGCTACAGTCCAGATTCTAACTGAAGATACTCAAAACAGTGGAACAACTTCTTCAGGTGTGTTTGTCATCTAATTTAAGAATTCTAAAAATATTGCGATAGTTCAGCTCCTAAAATATACTTTCTTACTTTGAGCATAGTATTGTTTCAACTCAGAATTTTTGATAATTATGCTGGACATGTTTTAGTAATGATAGGAAAATTTTCCATATTTTGAGGCATATATGATGTCATGCATCATTGTACAAATATTGTACAAAATAGGTTCAATGGTTCAATAATGTCGAGTTGTACTCCATAAATTAGCTATATCATTGAATTGTTATCTCATGATATATTTATTGAATAGTGATGGATTGTTCTCGTATAGATTGAAGTTTTTGAAAAATTATGAATGTTGATGTCTACATTGTTTGAGTTTCTATTATTAGAGCTGGGTGAGAAGTAATGGTGCTAGAGATTTGTGCCATTTTTTCAGCATAGTGTTTTGAATAAATAACATTGGATCTGGATAGATCATCTATTATTTTGTTAAATAAAGTGTTACCTGTTGGAGCATCAAAACCCACTATTGGATTTTGAAAATGTTGAAATTTTTGGTAGGTGATGAAGACAGATGGGCTGAGTTGCAGCATGTGTAAAACAAACCTCTAATTTCTCCTGGACGTTGTCATCTGTAGATATGGTATTATACTGAATAAACCACAGAAGAAAAGATAATTTTACTGGAATCTCTTTTCACCATAAGAACTC
This sequence comes from Viscum album, assembly GCA_963277665.1. Lineage (NCBI taxonomy): Eukaryota > Viridiplantae > Streptophyta > Magnoliopsida > Santalales > Viscaceae > Viscum > Viscum album. The sequence continues at coordinate 985,994,174 of OY728165.1, read as the reverse complement.
TCCCCATAGGTCATGAGAATTAGTCACAACCTAGATAATACGAACTTCCCTGCAATTGAAAATACATGAACCAGAACCAGTGAAAATAGAGCAATCTATATCATTATTCAGAATAGTATTTTCAAATATGCTCCTCTGATTCTCATCTAGAGTTTTCTGAATAAGTATGGAATAGGTGTAGGAATCCCTAAAACAGAATATATGGGTGTTACTATGAGGGAATATGATAAAAATCCTTTACCAGTTGTAGAACCAACAGCTTATATCACCCTTACCAACTAAAGATCTTGCATAATGGATTTTTTTGATTCATTTGTTCTCATATGTAAACTTAATGGGATTTGATCATTTGTTGGGATTCCTTTGTTTGGATTTAGTTGATTTGAGGATATGGGTTCGAATAAAATAACATTTTTAGGAATGGTAATGTGATGGTTCAAAAAAAGTTGCATCTTGGAAATCCCAAACAGCTTTCTATTGAAAAACATGTTTACGATTTCTGCAATCTATAAGCTGTAGATTCTTAACATTTTACCATTTTCTGACATACAGATTTGTAGCATCATCTGCTTAATATTTTAATTTTTTAGAATCAAGTGTATCATGTAATCTGTACATTTTTTGAACAAGTTTTATCTCATATTTTATTGAAGACTACAGTTCATGTAATCCATATGAAGTTTAAATCTATATTTTTCAGTTGGATGATCATATATTTGCAATACTCGTAACAAAAAATTATGACATAAAGCATCAACTGTTTAAGTTTTGTTGTAGAGTACTCTATAGCCTAGTGGAATCGATTATGGTTGAACATGTTGCTGGGGTCATGTTTGGTGACCTTTTACTTTTCAAGTTTCGATGAATTAGTTGGTGGCCTTGATTATACTATTCAACGAATCATTTTTTGAAGAAACATTCAGATCTTTAAGATTGAGCTTTTAGTTCCACAACTTGCAGCCATGGATCATGGACCTAAAACATTTTGTGGAATGATTATTCAAGCCCCCTCCGTTCTTAATGTTGGGCTTGAAGTTGTAATACTTTATAAAATGGATGTTGAATCAAAAAAATTGTTGGTTTCCAATTATTCCAAATAATTCCACAAGGTACCCTCTTATCTCTTTCTATAACATAACTCTTTAACCTGAAAGTTACTTATATTTTTTTGAACCACCAGTAATTACTATTCTATTGAAGTGAAATAGTCCGTTAAAACACTACTTATCATTGAAGCCGATTTTGTGGAAATTAGTTCACGAATTCATGGAGGTACATTAATATTTATTGACAATACCATTGTCATAAAGTGTAGACATTGTTGTCGGGAGAAATAATTGACAACATACTTATGGAGAGTCTATGCCTTTTCGCATCGAGCCTATGAAGTATCAACAGGGAGGTCTCACTACAATTTATTTCTCCTATGATGAGGTTCATTCCCTTCTCTCTTATCTCGACCCTATGAGAGAACTAACATTTACATGTATTCTATTTTTAGTTTGAATTGTTACAGTTGTCCAAACTTAACTTTGTTTGGAATCTCTTGCTATGGAATAATTTATTTCTCACAATGGATTCAAAATTAGAAGAATTTATTTTTTTTTTGTTTGTTGGATTTAGCATGTTCGTGGGGGAATTCGAGTGGATGTTTGCGACCATGAAAGCCATTGTATGAGTGCTACTTTCAGGAGTAATATTCCATATGTATGAACCATTCATCAATTTTATTTCTTATTACATATATATTTTAGATGATTCTAGGATAGATAGAATAGTTCAAAATAATCTATAATTCCCACCATCATAGGTTCAAAATACACCAAAGGCTCATAAATATTAATGGAGAAGAACTCATGAGGTATTCATATTATTTATTTATTCTACTGTACAGATTTGTTTTCATGGATGATACCATGATTCCAGTACCAACTAATAATCTTATAATTGGAATATTTTGGTATTTTTCTAGACATAACAACATATATATATATATATATTTCAAATGTTAAAATATCCTATGAAATTAAATCAAGGGAGTGTGATAATGTTTTGTATCATAAAGTGTAATTTATTTATGATGATTAGGTTAAAAAGATGAACTATCAATTACATTATCTTTTAAAGACACCACACTGAATGCAACCATGTTTCCAACTAATCCTCATCCCAACATCTTCACAAGCCCATCCAATCCAGTCAATATATAGATACCTTAAAACTCTCTACGTTTCCTTCAATCATTTATCGCAATCTCACCTCTTGACTCCACCTCCGCCCTCACCTCCACCTTCAGTTTCATCCACGTCTCTTGTCTATACCTCTTCCATTCCATCATGTCTTATATCCATCACAATTAGCCTTTACTTCATTTCCTTCAATCACGGGTAACCTAATAACTTCATTATCATCGTTTTATTCTAAACATTATATGAAATACAATGACAGTGCAATTTATTTTAATGACACAAAACCATATTATTTGAATGAAAATTAAATAGTCTCATGCATTTGCACGGGCAAAGTAATAGTATAAATAAATAGAATATTATTTGAAACACCTATGATTCATAATATTTTGAACTTATAACTAAACCATTTTTTAAAATATATATGGGAAAACATGCCAAATATATTCCAATAATATAACATTTTTAGATAATATTTTGTGAACACAATCTAACTATGACCATGATGTCATAAAGGATCTATGTGATGGAACTACTTATCATATAAAAACAACAAATATAAAAAATATATACCATGGTAATGAAATATGAACATAGAAATAAGAAAATATGAAAATAGAGGAATTCAAACGTGGAATCTTTTGTACTAAGTAACAATCATGTGATCAAAGTCATATTCAAAGAATCATGTGTCTATATTCAATGGTCAATGTCATGTGTAATTGGTAAATCCATGATTATTATGTTCATCCTACAAATGAAAATATAAAAAATCACATGAAGGATGAGACTAAAATATCTTACCATGAAACAAATCAATTTTATTCAATTCACACTCACAGTGCAAAAGCATAGGCTAACCCCACGTTATATAAGAATAAAATAATCACTGTGATAGTATGAATTAGTGTGGCATAAATAATGGACCATCATATTACAATACAAGTTTCCCATGACCAATAAATAGGGATTGGTTAGTTAACATGTGACAAGAATCATAGTAATGATTCAAAACATTATCAAGATACACAAAGTACCCATAATAAAAAAGATCCACATATCACCCTCGACCCATACTCGCTACACTAGATAACACTATTTTTGACACCAATATTCCATTCCACCTATAACCATTATGTAGTGAAACACATACATAAGGGTCTCATCATGTAATTGCACATAAAATGTTTCTTCTTAACGTTCTAAATAAGACAAAATTAAAAACTATCTTGTAATATTGATCAATTTATAAATTAAGAATGTTTTAATATTGATTCAACATTTAGAATGGTCTATAAACCCTAGATACCATGTAATCACAATTTTTACAACCAAAAATTATTTTCATAAAGAAAAAAATATAAAACAAATCAGATTGATTGTTCTATTATACAACTTCAATTAATATTTACAAAAATAACCATTTCAACATATCATTTACTTCATTCAAAAACACATTAAAATTTAAAAATATATATATCTATGAGTAATAAACATTAAATAATCAACCCATTTTAATTTAAAATAAATTTTTTCTCAATTAAGACAACTACCCAAAAAAAAAATTTAATAACCATTTTAAAAACAATACAGATAAAATCCACTAATAGAAAATTTCAATAAAAATAAATTATTCATTGAAATAGGGTCATTATTTATTTAAAATTAATTAAATAATATTTCATAAATTTTAATGACAAAATTATATATTGCTCAAGAATAACATGAATTACATGAATAAGGAATAACATTGAAACAGATTCTATGGAATACCTAGCATAAAACTGAAACATAAAAAAAAGTTCTGCATATATTTGTGAACATGAAATATAATGAGAATGATTCAAAAAATAGTTGAAACAAAGATTAATGTTTATATATATAGATATAATAAACCTCTAGTCTATCATAGATTCTAGATAGAACAAAATATCTTGGAAAAGAAAATAAATGTCTAATTGTTGTTAATCATAGAAATTTAAAAAAAAACTGCATTGAATGACACATCATCCCCCTAGGATCTTAGTAGAGAGAAAAAAACCAATATATGGAGATCCAAAAAAATTGGTTGGTCAATGTTGGGTCATTAGAGTTAGAAAAATAATTAAAATAGTGGGTTTTGTAAATATTAAAATATAACCTTTTCAATAATTCACCTATAGTGATACTTCCAGACAGATGGAGTCCCCCATTATTTAAAAAAATAAACTCAAGAGTTTGGAAATTGGGCCTATATTAGTGAATTGATGGGTGTCCTAATAATATGATACCAAAGTATTGTGTGACAAAGAAACATTCACACAGTAACAATATTTTTTTGACAGTGGGGATATTAATTAGTCTGAAAAGTGTCCCTTATTTATAATATCACTTATTTAGGTGCTAATGAAATCAAGGATGTAAGGGAAACCCATGGGGTTAGATAAATAGTTTCATTTCATATGACGTTAGGTTAAATATAAAATTTATTATTGATAATACCCAAAAATAATTATTATGGAAATCCTTGGTATTATGGTGTGGGGACCATAATGTTGATGTAATGCTTGCAGTGGCTAGTATAACTCCCATAAATAAGTTAGACATAATGTATAAATGTTACTACCTTAATTAAGAAGGTGAAAATTTATTTTATACAAACTACATTATTAGAACTCCATAGTTAAAGATTCATTTCCTATAAATGTTTTCAAATGGGATACCATCTCGTATGTTTCCCATGGTGTGGGTTAGTGAATAAAATGCTCACCGTAAGAACTGGTGTTGGTCCATAGAGATATTCATTAGTATGATAAGTATAACTAGTGGGAAATATTGTATGGTGTATTAAGAATGATATTGCGGTATTAAAAGAATCCCATGGGGTCTATAGACTTTTTAATTTCATAAGGATGTCAATTCATGACAACCACCATCGTAATTTAATGAGGAATGAAATATTGGTCTTACCCACCTCTTATTTACTGTATGTTACCCTATCTCACCCACTTTTCCAAGGTGAATATTTTATATCATTATATATGATATCCATAAAAAGATCTATATATATATAATTTTAGGATTCCAAGGCATACCTAATGTAACTCTGTTAGTATGATTGTTATGTGATCTAGAGCTTCCACAGTTCAGTCATCTAATCCTGTTGACTTAATGTACTTATTCTATAATATGCCACCTATACCATATGGACCTTCACTATTTATCATATTAGATAAAAATTCATTTGAATTTTTTTTGTAATATATTAATTTTTACAATACATTATAAATACAACATTAAATTAAACATTAAAAATCCTATAAACCACCCACAGAAAGACAACATACAAGAATTTTGGCATCCTTTAATATAGAGTAAAATCTAGTCATTTGAATATCCAAAATCCTATAGTGTCCCAAATCCAACCTATAATCATCCAATTATCACTAATGTAGTCTTTCCAAAGACGTTCATGGACTATGTCCTTCAAAATTATGTCATCCAGATTTGGAATTATTTTAGTATTCCATAACTCCTATAATGTATAACCTAAATTCATTATGTGGAAATGATACATTTGTAGGATTTTGTTTTTTCATGAGGGAAACATTAGTTTTTTAGAGAAATTAAATACAATTTTATCATGACAAAACATCATCCCACAATACTAACCCCCAAATATTTTCTCCAACAAACACATCATATTGGTCATTAAATTCTTTTTTTAGTGGTGGATAAATAATATCTTACCATTATCGAAACATAAAATAGAGAATATAAAATTTGAAATATATCATATGGTTGTCCCACCTATGGTTAAAAAATAATTCCTTACTATTATATGGTTTCATATAAACTCCAAAATCCATATTTATATAACCTGTCAGGTAATCGTTCATTATAAACAATAAGGCTATATCAATCAAATTATAGAACCACATAACATGGGATATTTTTCCATTCCATAATATATAAGTCCATGATTAAAAAAAATCTATTTTTTCAAAATAATTTACATATATTAGAAAATAAATCATATATGATACATATAAAACTAAAAATAATCTATTCATTTATAAATTAAAAATACAAAAAAATCATGATCTCATTTATTATATTATTTGTTACATAAAAACGATGATTATTTCATTGAAATGTGAATGAAATAATTTAGAATAATATGTAGGGTAGAATAATATTTTAAAATATACTAAATCCAGTGGATCATCTTCATCATGGAGGATCAACATTAGAAGAAATATACATATAATGGCATAAAACTCACAAGAATAGAAAGAACATTGTAAAATAAAAAATGGATTGAGAATTGTAAATTTTTAATTATTAAGTGATATAATAAATAGGATGTAATGATGGAAATATAGCTATTACATGATTCATATATTATTTTATAGAGTTGTTGAGAAAATTCTAGTAAATATCTTCTTAGTAGAAATGATCTGTATTTTTTTAACATAATATAGATTAATTGAGATGAATAAAACATAACCTTTCATTATCAATTATTTATTTTTTTTATTAAAAATAAATATTTAGTTGAATAATGTGAAATAATATATTTGTTGTGAAAATAAAATTGAATGTATAAAAAATATTTCAATTAATTATTCTAAAATTCATAATTTCTAACACTAAAATAAAGATATATAAATTTATATCACAAAAAAGCATAAAATAATTATTATAATAAAAAACAAAAAAATAACAATATAACAATAAGGAACATTAATTTAATTATTCATTAATAAATATTATTTTCCAGAACAATGTATTAATTATATGTTTAAATTAATTACAATGAATTATTTTTTATATTAAGTATATATTTTTTAAATTTGGTATCCTAATCATTTATACAGAATTATTTACAGAAATTAAATGGACTATGGACAATAATATAAAATAATATTCATGTATTGTCTTATAATAAAATTTTTTTAAGTACAAATCTTTTTACGATGAAAAATAAATGATTTTTAGAAAATATTTTTTGCACATTATTTTTTCTTATATAATAATTAATTATTATCAACTCTTGTAAAATATTATAATAAAAAGGATTTTGTATTTGGAATAGATATATTCAAATTATTTAATATTGTCAATTTTATGGTTAGGTATAAAAATAAATTAAGATCCGTAAAATTGAGTTTCCATTGTAAGGGAAAAATATGATAAAATGTTTGAAATAAGTATAATTGATTTAATATATAATGATACATTATCAATTAATTATTTAAATGTGCTTTTTTTTTTGCAATATCCATTATTTTCTTCCTTTTTATCTACTATACTTTTAAATTAAAAACATGAAACCTTAAGGATTAAATATATAAAAAAATCCTACTCAAAATAAAACTATAAAATGGCATCTCATATACGCTATAATTTTTTTTATCTTTATTGATCTCATAAATAATTGTCCATTTGTTTTCTACTAAATTAATATTTTATTTTGTGTAGATTTTTCGATCCAAAAAAATTAAAAAATTATTTATTGTAATGGAATAATTACATGGAAGGAGTGTGTTCCTTAATGTAGGTATTTACATTGTTCATTTTTATTTTCAATTATCTTCTCTTTTAAACTATATTTTAATTTAATTATACACTTTATTTATGATCTATTAACATATTATTTTAACATGAGAATACTAATAAATATAACTCTACCCCCATAATAATTCACTACCATATTATTTTCTTGTTTGTTCTTGTTTGACCACATACACATAACATTATATACTAATATTATAATTATCATTTAAAATAATTACTAATAATTTAATGATTATAATGAATAAAATTATTTATTAATATTTCATATTATTTATTTAATGAATGTTAATTATATAGAATCTTATTACTGTAAGGGATTTACACAAAACATGATGATCACAATTTATATTCTCATAAAAAATCAAATATTTTTTTTGAAAAAGAAAATAGGATTTAATATATCATTGGAAAAATTATATTAAAAATATAAATTAATATATTATGGAATATTTTTTTTATCAAATAATGATGATCAACTTCTTAGTTATGAATAATGTTTTAAATAATAAAATAAAATTTACATTATTTAAAAAATTAAACAAAAAAACAATATATTAATAATAAATAATTATTACTATTTACAATATTTTTAAAATATATTGTTAAAATTTTATAATAATACATTAATCTATATGTGTATTATATTACTAGTTAACACACATTTAGTGATGTTAGTATTAAAGTGAAGGGTTTTTCATCTTATCTTTAATTCACTATGATATGCTTCATATTGAAAACATTATTATTTTTTGTGGTGTATACATTAATCATGAATGTTTTTAAAAATATTTTTCTTCAAATCACGTGATTTATACATCCATCTATGATTCATTTTTTCAAGGGGTTCTTATTCTAATTATAGTTACTTTGTAATGGTATCCCTTTTAATATTTTATTCAAATTGAGGTATTCTTTGTCTGAATTCCAATTACTGTATGGTTTTTCTCATTTCAATTTAAAACAACATTTCTTTTCTTTTCATGTAGTTATTTTTTGAGATTTCATGTCTGGAAACAATTTAACCTCTCATTCATTACAAATGAAGCTAAAAAAATTCTTATATGTGGAGGAGAAATTATATTTTCCATTTGGCCAATAATGATTTTCCTTATATATATTATATTCTGTATTTTTTTTATGAATTTAAATATTATATTTTTATTATTTTTTGGATAAAAAATTCTAATTTCCATGAAATTGTTTACAAACTAATAAATGTACTCAATTTTTGAAATTTCATAGAGGATTATTTTCTTTTCACCTTAATATCCATTATAATGTGGTTAATAAAATAAATTTTGAAATTTCTTCCGCAAGAATAAAATTTTCCTCCATCCTAATTTTTCTCTATTTTGATTCATCCATTAAATGATTTCACTTTTGAGGAAAGTTATTTACATTACATTATAAAAAATAAATAAATAAAACTTATAAATAATAAAATTTTCTTTTTATTATTAATTATTAATGTAATTTTTAGTGCTCATATATATTAATTTTCATCAATTTGAATATCATTTATTATTTATTAGACTTCATAGGGTATACTATTTAATGACTAAATAGACATTATTTTTCAGAATTTATTTTGAAAATGGATTATCAAAATATTAATGATACCAGTTCATTTGAACTGGGAATAAATATATTATATTAGAATAAGTGTTTTTATGTTCATATTTGTTGAATATTTTTTTATCATTTAGAGATTGTTAGACCCTTGATATCTTTTCAATGCATTGAGAATTATTATATATACCAATAGATTGTTTTGTGATGGAGGAGCCCATAAAAAAATGTTATGGAGTGGGGGGTGTTAATATGAAATATATTATGTTATAGGTAGGTTCATAAACTAGTCTATAATGATATGAAAGTTTATGTGGTTTACGTTGACATATGTTTTGATTTATGAATTTATTTCGTCAATATTTATTTTGTTATAAAATTAACCTATATTATTTTCTAATAGATCGTGATAATTGACTCATGTTTCCACTGTCCCAAAACTCATCCATATTGTTAAACAAACATTTTTTTTGATTATTCATGATTTTTGATCCATGTTTTTTGAGACTTATTTCCTTATATTATTTTCATTTACCAAGATAATGTTATCCTAAAAACATTTTTGTCTTATTCTCAGGTTTGTTTTTTAGTATATATCAAAAAAATAACTCATTTATTATTATATATTTTGACCCATTAATATTATTCATTTCCCCATACAGATAATGATTAGTATAAAATACGATATAACTGTAAAGGTTCCATTTTTTTTAATACATGTTCTATATATTTATTAAATGTCCTAAAATTATTTTATTATTTATAATGTATAAAAATATAATTGGCCTATATATTCTGGGTTCTCTTTTATGATGATATTTTTTGAATAACCATTTGAAATGATGTTTTATTTTTATTTAATGTGATCATTTTGTCACATTATTTATCATAGAGAGAGTTTATTGTTATTGGGGAATAATTTTATATTATTATAAGGATAAATTTAAATTATTCATATGTTAATATTAATGGGTTATATGTTTATACCTATATATCACAGATGAACCAGAACTTGCATAAGTTGAAATAAAGGATTCATTGATGATAAAAACATATCATTGATATTTTATATTCATATGATGGATTAAATGTTTAGGATACTTTCATGATTAATTATTATAAATTTGGTTTATTATTTTTTCAGAGATAGGATTGTGAAAATGTTGTTTCACACACTATGATTATAAAAAGTTTTATGTCTCATAATAAATTAATTTTTTTGGACAATGGCATTAATATTAATAAATGTATAAATATCTTCTAAATATGAAGTAAAATACATGTTTCATTGTCTTATCTAAAATATTTATGGTTACATATATTATGAAACAATATTTAGAGTGATCATTATCACATGGATCCCCATTTCTATTTCTACATGGGAATTATTAGTAAAATTTCATGGTTAATAGTATAAAAAAATGGGTTGACTTCATATTTATGATCCTATATATAAACAAAAATATCATTAAAAAATATTAATTATATAATTAAATATTTATAGAACATTTTTACGAATATAGTTATACAATATGTGGATGATACCAATACCAATTTAATCACTTATAATGGAACATCACTATAAATCTAAATTAAAATATGTATTAAATTTTTTATTATATACCATAGATTATTAGATCTCAAATTCATTTATAAAAATAAAAAAGTATAATAAATATAAAAGAATAGTATTTTTGAATCTTTGGAATTACCATGATTGTCATTACCATTGATAATCATATATAATATAACTAGACTTATAATAACAAAAAAACCCTGGAGGGTTAAAACATGTTCATAAAGTGAATAAAAAATTATTGAAATTAGAAAAAAGAAACATTCAGATAAATTAATATATTGGATTAATTTTAATTGAGGAATAATGGTGTAATCTCATAAAGGTAGGATATTTTTGAAATAAATTACACTAGAACATCCTTAAACTAGAATAAGGCGGTTCAACCACTATAGTGGAATCAAGTAATGTTTATTGAATAAATGTAAATAATGTGAATGTCATTGAAGACTATTATAAGCACTCATCTCGATCTAATACCAAATTCTATAAATAGAAAATATGTTCCTATAGTTTATATAGAAGTGGAAGTCTCTCATCGAAGGAACTCGTTGAATATAATGAAATAATATTTATATAGAAGGAAATATTTTATTTTCAAACTAAAGGGTCCATTTCAACAGAATATTGGGTATCACTTTACTATGACCATTTTAAATATATTAATTTTATGCCTAGGATGTTAATAATTTATACTCTTGAAGAAAGATAATGCGGAAAATGAAATAACATGAATGAATTTATTCTTATAAATCTATTCAAGATGAAATAAATAAATCTTATTTCAATGAAAACATGGGTTATATTAATGAACTCATCGATGATAATAATTCACAAAGAAGTCACACATCCTACATTGATACTATATTAAAAGGAAACGGGAATTACTAAAAGGGTTTTACAGTTGTTTCAAAAAAGATTTATTAGTATGGGAAAATTATTCAAATTTAAATCCCAAACTTAGTAATATTTGATCTATTTTGTCTTAAATCATAAGTGTTAAATCTATTTTATTATTATTTTATAAACTAATCTCACAAATATGTGTATTATTAGGATATAAAAGTAAATGGAAATGATTTTTTGTTGAATTTGTTATTCTATTTAAGATATTATGGAACATTGCTATATATGGCCCCTTATCTGTCTTTTTGTTCTGAAATTTATTTTTAATAATTATTTAAAAATCCCAATAATTATTTGACTAATTGTTTTATTAAATATTATTGATTATAAATAATCCTTTTTAGAATTGAAATATTTTTATTTAACTAAAGTCTCTTAATAAATGATATTATTAATCTTTTTTTGACAAAAATCAATGTATGAAATGTATAATTACTTATTACCTTCAATGAAATAAATAAGTAATTATAATAAAAAAAATTTATATTATTTATTGGAATATTGGATTATTTAATAACATTGTTTTAATTATATTTTAATAATTATTTAAAAAATAAATGGCTCATATTTTAATATATATTTAGTGAGATATATTTTTGAATAAAAAAATTGAATAATGTTTCACGGATTGATAATTTATTAGTTATAAATAATGAAAATTTCCATTGTTGTAAAAAAAACATATTTTTCAAGGAAATGTTTATATGTGCGTAATGTATATTATATTATTAAATTATATTTATTATTATAAATTTTTTATATAAATAAAATTTATTTAAAATATAAAAATTAAATCAAATGAGTAATCATCTAAATTCAATTAAAGGGAATTTATAATAATAAGTATATATTATTCTTAAAACTGATATATTATCCCTGATTTTGATAATTCATATTATTATTTCTTAAATTAAAATTACTTTTTATCATAATTCAAAAAATTTCTAATAATTTTTTTTAATATTTTTATTTAGTTTTTTGAAATATATTAATAATTTCAATTTCCTTAATGGCATAAAAATGTGTTATAGAAATAATAATTGAGTTACCATGAATGAAAAATAAAATGGTGAAAATGGTCTAACAAAGTTGTAATGACATATAATATAATGAAACCATGACAATACATTTTGTGGATATGAGTATTAGTGATCCATATACATTATTTGGACACTATTGTATATTCATTACTTCTAAAATGAGATCATTATACATTAAAAATGAATATTTTCAAAAAGTGAAGTCAAACCACACCATCAAAAGGATCCTACACTAGCCCTTCTAAATCACTGATTACCTTTGAATGGATCATTATTACCAGACCAATTTTCCATTCTTAAATCCTCATTTTAAATTTAGTTTACTTTTCCTCCAAGATGGATTCTTAAATCCTTCATTCGGAAGAAATCCAATATGAGGAGGAAATACAGAAACATATCTACATTTTTCTCTATCTAATGAAATTTTATTATCAATATAATTATTTATATACATAATTATACACTATAATATTGTTCTAATGACACATGTTTTTAATGTGATACTAAAAATATATATATTACTCTATACATATACACATTCACTAGTACTAAATGATTTTGGTTGTGCCTCTAAAAGAATCTACATGTACTATGATACATGAACCACATAATTTTAACAATAATGTAGTACCAAATATTCATATTGTTAAAATATGATATTAAAAATTAACATTTCTCTTTAATATGGATTCAAATGTGTGAAAAAATGAATGATACTTGTTACGTAAAATTTTGCTACCAAAATATTACACAATACATTTTTTGTTATGGAAAAAATTATCACAAAACACAACCATAATTTCCCTCAAATCAAAATTGTATTTAATAAATATTTATGAAATCAAGATTCTGTTTTCTATAATAATATTTTTTCAATGATTTTATTATCAATGATAAACATTCAACATCTCTAATGGAAAACATGTATGATATGACTGAAATTTCTAACATCTAAAGATGAATCTATAAAATAACTATATATTATATGTGTAATAAATGATTATAACTGAATGGTATTTATTTTAATATATTAGTGTCATTTAATGAAATAATAGAGCAAGCTTTTGATTATTATCATACAATAGGTTAATTATCATTATTGGAATTCGATATTAATGGTATAATGTTCCCCTTTCAATAACCATTCATTAAGATATTATTCATATACCAAAATTTTATTATTATGCATGGAAGATGTAATTAATAATAGTATATTTTAAATATATCAATATAGTTAATCATACTAAATGATTCATGAATAGTTCTATCATTCAATGGGGTTTTATTCAAAACAATAAAAAATGTTATATTCTCACATTCAATCTCACTTTTGAATTGATGCTTTAAATTTACATTTATAAATTTATTCTACAATGGTTAAAAAATGGTTAAATTCTTGTATACAATTTTACATTCATTTTTTTTATAAATTAACTGAAATGATTATTGTAACTAGAAATTAATTTATCTATTCTGTTCATTCAATAATCTTTCTTCTCTATGTAAATCATCATTATAATTTTTTATATATGTAATTATATAAAAATAAATTATTTACAAAGATAATTATATATTTCAATTTAATTTTTCTAAAAACAATAGAGGAATCTCTTTTTATCATTTTTTACGATAGTCATTCCATTCCATCTTTTCCATTTAATTAAATATTGTTTAACTGATATTTTATAAAATATATTACTTAAAATTTAATAATATATCCATATAGAGATTGTTTTTTTATATTCCCTTGTATTAATTATTTTAAATTATAATACTATTATCATTGTTTTATAAAATATTAATTTCAAAATAATATTTATAAAAAAAGTTAAAGTGTAATTATTCTTCTTCATCATTGTAATTTTTTATAATTCTATAATTATAAGGCACAAGACTTAAACCTTACTTAATCTTGACTTATTACAAGATTTCACATTGAGGATATTTTCAGGTTTAGAGTTTTAGAGAATTAGAACATAAAACTTGAATTACATTCCATATTTAAACAAAGTGGTTACATAAAAGATAGTATTTATTTTTCCCATCAATGAAAATGTATTTAAAATAAATCATGGATTCTTTCTTGACACGTCCTTGACACTATCATCATATCATGTACCTTTCCCTTAAACTGTGAAAAACATTTCAAAAACTCGGGATGAGCATAAAAAGCTCAGTAAGGGATATAAAAATCTAGAAAGGAAACATTGGTACATATAAACATAAGAATGAAATCATACATTACCCATAAAACATAAGCACTTTAACATACCTCATCAAATCATGAATAAATCATAGAAATAATAAGACATAAAGGTAACTTGATGCATTCATAACATTCTTATGTAGGGAGTAACCCTCTTGGATATGTTTGGAATACCCATCACAGTATATTCCCTAAATCATTTTAGAGAAACCATAACGATTCACTCCTACGCGTTACCCAATGCATTGGAGAGCTATATTGGGCTCACCTGCCATTAGTTTATCACGGAACCACCCGTCTTCATAACAATTCCCTTGAACCATAACATAATCCTATCACATTAAACATACATAAAGGAAACATAACATTTCCACATTTTAATCACAAGATATCAATAAAACACATTGATATAAGAAAAACATTATGAAAACCATTTTGAATACCAAAATAAAAAAAATGTAAAACATGGTATTTATTTTCCTTTAAAAAAAATGGTATGGCTTGTAGAGGAAGTCCAAACTCAAATAATGGTCACGGTGGTGGAGATGTTGTTGTCGCCACATACGTACCACAAAAACATTCTCTTTTGTGGTTTAGTAAACGCTTTGTATAAAAAAGATTCATTTTTAATAAACATAAAATTCATAGGGGTTTATACACCTTATAAAATAAGGTTGTGTATAAAACAAAATATTCCTCAATAAAATGAGATTGAGACGAAGTCCCAAACCTCGGGTCCGACTTGACTCGATCGTTCTTTAAAATCCTTAAAATCGGGTAACTCTCTTTGGTTTGAGATCAAAGGCTTCCTTGGGAATACTTCTGCCCAAAGTGAGGCTTCTAGGAGTAAGAGATGGATGTGTAGAGACAAAATGGACTGGGGTTGGCCGAGATAGTGTCTCTGGAAGTGTGGTTAAAGAGGTAGAGGTGGTGGCCTTTTATAAGAGGAGAGGAGGGGCACTCTTGGAATGTAAAGAAAAGTTACTTTATTTTAAAATGAGATTCGGATTTAAGAGGTCCCACATTGATATAATTGGAGTATAAGGTGATAAGGGTTCTAAGTATACCAATCCAATAGGTTTTGGAGATGTGTGGATCATAGAGTTTACATTATCTTTTCATTTTATTTAAATCCTTTATTAATGAGGTAATCGCTTCATCATCATGATGTCATAAATATTTTAATATATTTAATGTCTAAAAATTATAAAAAAAATATCATGATGTAGGAAATCTTTTTATCTTTCTTATTAATATTTATAGTAAAGAATCTGACATGTATAACCCCACGTAAAAATTGTTTTAGTAGAACATCACATGTTTGTGTCATTGTTACTTTAACATTAAAAAAAAGTTATTTATGTAATTTCCCAACCAATGTGGCTCCATGGGGTCCCCAAGTTTACCCATGGATTTACTTGGTCGTCCATGACACATCCAATGAGGGTAGGACATGTGTCACACTCATCTCATATTATTAAAACATTATTTTTACCTTAAACTACACTAATTACCTCTAATCGCGATTAAAATCATAAAAGTTACTATTCGCCAAAAAATTATTTTAATCCCATTAAACCACATTTTACTTCTTAATGACAACCATGTATTTCAGATTTTTAAAATTCAAAACACAGAGGAGGCAAAATTCCATTTAAACGGAAAATTAGTTTTTATAAGTACCACTTAATGGTTTCACTATTCATTAAAAATTGTAGTTTTACAGAAAAAACCAAAGCCTCACCCTAAGTTATATTTGATATTACGAATTAAAAATTGATGTCTATTTTACAAAATTCAAAACATATAAGTTTCAATAATTAATTTAATAATTAATTCCTGTTGTTAGAGCAAATACCATGTTTTTATGAAACAATTAGTATCAAAAGATTGACACTAATTTAAGTCCAATTTCAAAGTGAAATTAATTACAAAGACCAATATTGGATTAAATGATAACAATATATTATAATTTCAATTTAAAACCAATTAAAAAGATAATCTATTCATATAAGTAAATTATATTAAAATGTAGTTTTGATGTAAAATGCAGTATTTTTTCACTATTTATTAAAAAATGAACATTGTTAGAAAAATACCAAAAATTTACACAAAGTAAATTTTGATTTCCCAATCATAAATAATATGTTTATTTTGACATATAGACCTTATAAAATTGTCAAAATATATATTTAAAAGATGTTTTTCCATCAAAAGGCAGTAAAACAATCTTTTAAAAATATTTGTGTATTCCATGCTTAAGATTGGATTTATTCCCCTTATAAGCCTCTAAAATACTATCCAATTCATTAACAGACATAGATAAAAATATCTATTATTCATTACTTACTCAGGATGTTACAATAATTTTTTCATCATATATGTTATTATTCTTCAATTATCTTAATTCTTAACAAGGTAATGATTAAGATATTATTAAAAAATCATAATATGGATGTTGATCATGTATTAGGGAAATAATTATAAACCGTATTCATATCTAATGTGTTCATGAATTTATTATGTGATTGTTAATGAGGTTATGGTCAAGTTTGAAATATAAAAATGGTTTATTATTATTTGATGGGTGGTTCATGTATATCCCTATAATTTATTGAGTATCATTTTATCTCTCATGAGATTATAATGAGATAAGGGTGGTTAGTCCTTTACCAAAATGTCATGGAGGATTGGTCGTTAGCCTGAGTACAATATGTTAGGGGTATGTGGTTGGCCTAGTCGATTAAGATGTGAATGTCTTGGTTGAAAAACATTAACAATTTTATGAAAATATTAATTTTCATTTTCCCAAATTTAATATTTTATGAAACAAATAAAAAAATGTCTATCTGGGATCATGATTATTAAGTCGTGTTTGTAGTCTACCATGAATCATTTATTATTTTAAGATGGAATATATACATCATGATTCATTATTTGTGATCCTTGTTTTATTTTTTCTTATTTATATAACTTATGATCATGTATCATGATTATGTTATCTTTAAAATTGATCAAATATAATCACATAAGAACATGGATTGATATGTCATTTGTTTACACCATATTCAGTGTATGAGATTACCATTTCATTGGTTTCCACATCCATAGGATATGAAGAAGAGTATTAAAAAAATTATCCTTAGAAAAGGATCATATGTAATGAATATTTATGGTATATATTGAATAATGATTGTAATTATATTTATTGTTTTATAGATTCCCATGATAATATATATTTCAGGTCTAGTGTGTTTTTTCTGATATGTAATGATTATTGATCTAAAATGATATAATATTAATTTATGTTTTTATTGGTGTTTTACATTAAACATTTAAATTTCCAACAATACAGATAAAAGAATAATTGTTTTAAATTCCTATATTATCCATTAACATAAAAACACATCCCAATTTTTTTTATATAATCCTTAATGTACCTTATAATTAAAAACTGTTGATGAGTACAAAACATTAAAAAAGCATAAAGAGTCATTTTTCATTTTAGAGTCACTCTATTTTGATAGAATAATGTGTATATAGAACGTGGTTGACATAGGTTTACATATTTTAGTTTGCATCCTATTTAAATTCTTTTACATAAAAATCCAATTATATGGTCACTACATCGACATTAGTCTTTATATGTGAAATCATTGTGGATAAACGAGATCCTTCATCTCGAGCAATCTTCATTAAAATTCTAAAACAAGCTAAATCTATTTCATTTCCTATCGCAACTGAAGTATGTCATCCACATACAAGAGAAGGATTATGGATCCCCCAATTGTGAACACATATTTAGTAAAAAAATATTTTTTGTTTTTATAGTTGAACATCTTCTATGAGTATTTTACATAAAAAATTATATTCTAATGTCTTTAGATGCGAATTAACATTATTTTATAAAATATATTTTTTGTTTAACTATTATAGTGACATTTCATAACTCATATATAAAAAAGATGTATTTTAAAAAATTAGAAAATTATGATAAGTATCCATTTATACATTAATGTAAATCTTCTGAAATAAGACACGATTTCTTACAAAAAAATATGTTTATAATGTTAAACGTTACATATTCGTTTCCTCTTCAAATCCTAAAAACCTACGGAATATTTTTTTTAAAACATTGGATGAGAAAAATAATATCATTATAAAAAATAAAATAAAATAATGAAACATGTTAGTTCATGTATACTTATAAATTTTTTTATTAAAATGAGGATTTTAGATGTAAATTAAATTTTCTAACCTAAGTAATCACTTTTTCTGTCCAAATAACATCATAAAACATTTCTTCATAACACAAAAATAAAAAATATAACTAAAAAATGACTATTTGAAAATATTCTAAACCCTGCAATAATTTATTAACAAATTTATATTTTTCTCCCTTAAGAATTATTAAATACTTTCCTTTTATAAATAATATAATTCCTTACATTTTAGGAATTTATAGGATTATTATTGAAAAACACAGTAAGAATATAAAAAACATATTACTTTCATTGGAAAAAACATTCCATATCACTCTTTAATAGGGAACAATCATATAGTAAAATTATATACCCAATGAATTTTAGGGTAATAATAGAACCATATGTCATTTTTTAAAGAATTTATCCACCTATGCTTTGTTTATATCATTACAAACACTCCTTATTAAATACTGTAACAACACATTATTAGTTTATAATGGAACCAATCATCATTAAAAATAATTTATATGGATCATATCATATTTATAGCACATATAATCTTGAAATTTTAAATATTAAAATCATTAAATATTTGTTACACCCATAATAAAAGGCCTCTAGATAACAAAATATTTATCCAATTAAAAATAAATTTATAATAAAAATATAATTTAAGATGTTAAAATATAGTTTTTAATTTCATGAAACATGAATTATTTAAAAGGAATAAAGAAATAAAATAATTGTAATGGTTGTTGGAAATTTTATTTTCCATATATACTTTAAAAAATAGTTTCTCATTTTTTTAATTATATTTAAAAAAACACAAAATCAATCTTAGTGAATCAAATTGGATAAATATGACAAAAAAACATAAAATAACATCCAATATAGTTATATTTAAATTTATATAGAATTGTAATTTTTTTTAAAAATATTGATATAGAAGAAAATTATGTTAAAAATGAATCTAAAAGACATTTTAATACGAGTGTCTGGAAGTAAAGATTCACATACATAATACCATAAAATATTACATCTTTAAAAAATTGTCAAATTAAAAACTGTTAAAATTGTAATTTTTTATACCCTGAAAATAATAATATCCTTATATAATTTAGATAAAAATGAATTAAAATAATATATAAATTGAATCAAATAATCATTATATAATGATGTTTTATGTGAAAGGTGCATATACCATGTTTCTAATTAATTAGCTAAAAGATTTATTTACACGAATAAAAAAAATTATTTTAATTATTCAAAATATATATAATTTTTTTCAATGTTATTACTCATATTATTTATCTTATTACAGTGATATATATTATTACAAAATCAATTTTTTAATTAGTATTTTTTGATGATATTTTTATTATAAGTCCTTATTGGCGATGGTTGGTTAACTATCATTAAAGATGTCATTATTTCAATATGAAAAGAATAATAATCATGTCATAATTATATGTTTTATACTTAAATTATACATCTTAGACAAATAATTATAGATAATTATTAGAAAGGAAATGTGTTATTCTCTTGGATATGATATGTCGTAGTTATGCATAAGTAATGTTTCAATTTTTCAATGATAAATATGGTAATAAGTTATGTAATATATTAAATGAAATTAATGTTTTCATTATTCCAAATAAATATTGTCCCATTAAATATACTCATTTATACCATCCAAGATACTTGGTGAAGAAAAAAAAGCAACCCCCTTTGTGGAGGCGATAGTCCACATGTACGGATAAACGACGTTATCATTTTTCAGTTTATGAAATAAAATGATATTTTTTCTTCTTTTAAAGATATAATTTTATATATATCATTAATATAATAATTATTTCATATATATCACAAATATTAATAGAAATCATCCATGTTACCTACTATTTCTATTTTTAGTAAAAAAAACCCACATCTCATCGTGTGGTGACATTCTATTGTACAATTAATAGACACTATCTTTTCCAAAACACAATTGATTTTATAATTGAATATGGGTAATAATATTTCAATATATTTAATTATGATAAAAATTTAATATATCAATTAAATACATCGTTATAACTACCTATGATAGGGTAAGAGGAAAAATGAATTACATCAGTTTGTGAGTTGGTAGTCAGTCGTACACCCTATTGATGTTTTTGCTTCGAATTTTAATGAATTATAATATGGATTTATTTAATTTAATTAAAATCATAACATATAATTATATGAGAGATACTATCTTTATTATATCACCATTATATAATAATATTTTTTTTGGATTTGGATGAAGAAATACTATTAAAAAGTGTTTTTAAGAACATTAACTCTTTTCAGACAATATCATTAGGTTAGAACCAAAATCCCCAATAGGATGGATTTATGAATAAACGAGAGGGTCTAGGTTATGGGAATTGATTCAATGGATGTATTTTTTTGGAACTAAAAAAATAAGTTATTGTGTTATGTGGAGAGGATAGGGGTTTGTCTACTATATGAAGGGGAGAGGAGACATTAATGTTTTTATAAGAGAATGTGATGCCCATGTTTATAACATGAAAAATCATCCCAAATAGACCATTTTATATCCATATATTAGATATGGTCATAATATGTATGGATAATAAAATTTATAATAGTTTTTAGGATATATAAATCATTATTTTTTGAGTTTAACATGAGGGAATCCTACTTTCACTAATACCATGTTAAAACATTTTGACCATTTTTTCATAATGAAAATAATTATTTTTCGTTATTATATAATATAAATTATTAGTAATAAAAATATGGAATATATTTGACCAAATTAAATTCAGATAAGACAAATAATTTATATTCATATTAATTTGTAGATGAGATGAATAAGTGTTTCTCCCTGAAATGTATTTTTCAAGAATAAGATGATATTATATTAACTATATACCTATTTATCATAGTAATATAAATTTTTGTACTTATTTAATTATAATATATATATAATTTAAAATATAATTCATTTATTGTTGTGTTAATTAATAAATATCGACAAACATTATTCACTTTCAAATATTTGACAACAATATAATTTTAATCAAAAAAACTAAAATTAAACTAAAATATAGTCTCAATATGATTAATTTTTAATTAGATGTAATATATATAACTATATAATTTTTTTAAAATAAAATAAAATTAAAATCATAACAATAATTAATTTATATAATATAAATGACAATTTCACAAAAATATGTATTTTCATTATTCACTGAAAATCAATGCTTTCTAAAATTCAAAAAATTCACCCAATGTTATTTTTGATATGATGATTCCAACGATGAAATTATTTTATATCGAATAAACTTTCTAAATGATATATAAATTAATTATAATATTTTGTCACAAAAATTAATAAAAATCATTTTTGATGAAATTGTACTTATAATGAATTAAATTATTTTAAAACATATCTATTGACAAATTACTATGAATATATAAATAAATTTATATTAAGATAAAAATTTCTAATTTTTTTAGTAAATAGTGAATAATATTCATAATCATCAATTTAATGGATTTTAAATACCAATAATATTTAAAATAATAATGTTTCATGAATTGATTATGATTGGTGTTTCATGTCATGAACGCTATCATGCATATTTTTTTTGAAATATCAGGGTGTTACATTTTCTTCCATTTAACAAATTAAATCTTCATAATTTTACATTTATCATGATAATCAATGGTTTTACATTTGAAAATATATTTCTTGGAAACCCATATCTTAAAATGTGTTAATACAACTTCATATTGATAAAAGAGAAAAATAAGTAAGAATGGTATCTAGAATAACAAATTTAAGGTTTCCAAATAGGATGAAATTAGTGGGTTATTATGCTTTGGACATGGAATAATGTGTTGTTCCAAAATTATGATTGAGAGTGATAGAGATCACACATGATAAGAAAATAGATGATCACGATAATGTCATCATTTACAAAACCATGAACCAAAAAGTTGTGAAAATGAAATTTCCTTCATCACACTTTCATGAAATAGAATAATTTATTCATTTTTAGGATATGTTTCTATATTTGAAGAATTACCTACAATATAGACTAAGTAAATAAGGAAATATATTTAGATAATTAGAAAATTTTCAAAATTTAATCAATTTATACTAACATTTCTATTTTTTCAAAAATGATTAGTAATCAAGACAATATTATCATGCTTCAAAAACTAATGGATAACCATAAAGGGTCACATAAAGAGAAAATTATAACAAAAAATTACTCCTATATTTAAAAATTAACTGATCAAAGTCATGTATCACAAGTTAAGACAATTACTAATATCAATAAACTATCATATAATGAAAATTACCATTACTCATTGAGGCCACGACACTAACACCCTACTTATATCATAGATAATTAATTATATAATAATCATTATAACGATCCAAAAATTATAGTCTCATATTTAAACCCAAGGAGATTAATTTTTTTCACATATACCACATATATTTATTTAATATGCATCTCTAAATAATGGAAATCCTTTTTCTGGTCTCATAGAAAAACATTATATGACTATATCATATAATTTGTATAAAATAAGAATCATTTCCAAAAATGAAATAAATTAATAAAAGAAACAATAAAAATATAATTCAACCATTATCCCGAATATAAAATTTAATAATTTTCAATTTGTTCTAATAATTTTTTGTCAAAAATAATGATCATCATAGAGGATAACATCAATAATGTAATCACAAATTCACTTATCAGTCTCATTTTTATACATAAGATAAAAAAATAATTCCATAATCATCTTACTCATTATATACCAAACTGTTATAGTGAAACAAATGATGGAATACTAAAATAAGAATCATATAGGCCAGTTGTTGGAACTGTAAAAATATCACCCTTGAATTTTGGGTTTTAGACTTATGGCCTCACTAGATATGACCGGGTGTCTTTTTAAAAACATATAAAAATATAATAATTATAAAATTCTCCAAAATATGGTGAAGATACTCAAAAATAATCTATTTATCAATGATCAGTTAACCCTAAATTGATTTAATAATGTTCTACATATATCCATAGAATTAAAAAAAATAGTTCAACATAAAAAATAATTCCATTTGTTAAACATACTATTACACATACCTTAAACATATATCATAAATCATTAAATTTTTCCAAAATTAGATAAACAAAGTATATTAATATAAATATATTTGAAAATATGACCATCATTAAATCTACTAATACATAATTACTGTTTCATTATTTTGTGTATACACCTTAATCAATTAGTATTTTTCATAATCTTTTAATCATGTTTCCCCATAATATTCCTTAATAATTTTTTCATATTAAAAAAATAATTATTCACATACAATGATTCAAAATGTTCTAAAAATAAAGAGAGATGTAATTCAATTATTTCTTATATTTTATATAGTTTATTCATCTTTAACAACCATATAATTATTATTTTAGAAGCACTTATCATTATAGTATTTTTATCCCATTTATGAGCTTTCTCCCATGGAAATTAATTTTAATATTTTTAAAAAACCCAATTTTTAAAAAAAATCATCACAATTGGAATAATAATATTCCCTTTCATGGATTTAAATAAATGCTTCATTTTTCTTTGAAATGTTATCTCATAACTCCCCACTACATTTTTTCCTGCATATAAAACCCACATATTTTTCATTAACATTCATTATATATTTTCTTCCTACTATATAAAACCATTTTAGAAAAGAGTTAGTGTTAGTATTTAAAAAAAACTATAATAAACCATCTTATATGGAGTATAAATTATAATATATCATAACACATTACTTTATATAATTTTCTTTTTCTATTTATCAAAATTACCTGTAGTTATTACTAAAATACAAATCATTAGGGTTATAGAGTTTTTCTATTACAAGATGAATTATCATTCTAACATATTTTGTTATCTAAACATTTTTTATGATAACTACTATAACGAAATATACTTAATAATTAAAAATATAGTTTCTTTATTAATGAATTTACTTTCAATTACCAAAGATAATTTATATTTAGTGTTTTATATAATTAGTCTATAATAGATACATAAAAACCATATAGTTTGATAGTAAACACTTCTGATCAGTATCATATTTTTCTTTAATTTATAACTTTTATAATTTGACATTATTTATTTTCATTACAAATCCCCATTACATTCAACGTGACCTAGTCCATCCCCTTAACCATTCATAAACACTATGAAAAACATTCTAACAATATGATATAACAACAAAAATTATCTCTAATGGAAACACAATTTTTTAAAGAAACATGTTATGGCATGAATAATTATAAAATAATTTCTTTTCCAATGTAGTCATTGGGTTCAAAATAAAAAATTTATTACCCAAGGTGTAAACTTATATTCCAATATATTTTAATATATTATTTCATTATAAACTATAAATGGAAAACTATAACCAAAAAAAGTTTATTTTATAACATGAAAAACACAATAATTCTTTTTCCCAATGTAATTTTCTTCACCCTTAATAAGTATAAAATATTTCCTCCATAAAAAACAAGATCAATTTTTAACATTTTTAACTCACTGGATTTCAAAAAAAAGCTGATATCAAGCATAAATATATAATATTTCTATATTGGGAAATAAATTTTCATATCACTCTTACATATTTAATAACCATGTTGTCGAATTTCATACCCAATTCATTAGAAGGGTATCATAGACACACCAAATCATGGATTATAACATAACCACCCTTGTTAGGTTTATTACATAACCACCCATCCATGGTTCATAATGTTAACACCAATATTTTGTTCATTATAAAAGATCTCATCATCGTAAATATTATCCAGTGACTATAACAAAATCATAAAAATTATAATCATATAGTTTTCAACATTACAGACCTAAACTATTCCATGTACCCATAAGAAAAATTTTCTATATATTAAATTATATAACCCATATATAAACACATTATCAAGATTAAAAAACCTTAAATATGTTAAATAGGGATTTTCATTAATTAGGACATTAAATATGTTATAGGATTCCAACAAATAATAATGGTTATGACCATTTAAATTTTAAATTTCGTCGTTTTTTAACAATAATACATTCTATTAGTACCTTTTTTTTAAAACACCTTACAGAACATGTGGTGGGATTCACATTTAAATATATTGAATGGAATTAAAAAGTGAAATAATATTTCAATTATAATTCATTTACATCCATACAATGAAAAAAAAAATTTGGATACATAAGGAAACGAAATTGAAAATAAATAATTTCAAAAAGAATAAAATATTGGGTTTGAAGTGAAAATTATATTATATAATATACAAATAGGTTTAATGTATCACCCCCGTGCCAAATAATTTAAAAAATCCGACCCTTCCATTATCATTTTTTAATTATGTAACATTATAGGGTGATGTTTGGGAGGTATTGGAAGAATTTTAAAATATTTACAGGGATTTTATAAAGATTAACGGTTTGAAAATTGTTATTGGAAACCATGAAACATCAATAGAAAACCATGAAAGGTGAAAGTGGGTCTTTAATGTCAGCAGAATGTTAGGCTCATGGTTTTTCGAATCTATGAAGCCCCCCATGAGAAATAGTAAAAATATGTACAAATGTATTTCTATAGTATAATAACATTTTACATAACCCTTTGGTCTAACAGTGTGAGATGCTCCATGAAGTGTGGTATAGTGTACAATTAGGACACATTTCTCCAAACAGTGTAACATACCATTACATGCTTGAAAATTGGATACTAAAAAAGGTTTATCTAGATAATGATTATATCTAAAACTATATTTTCACTATTTTAACCCAACAATGGTTTTCCCTCAAATAGTTGTGGAATCTCACCGCTTTGATCTAGAAGTTCATTAATGTGTTTTCTTGGTGTTTTGAGCCAAATTCCATTGGAATGTATTCCTTTTTTGGTTGTATTCAATAGATTTATATTCCGAATAACTCTTGAAAATAAAATACCTATCCTATTGGAGAATGATCTATGATTTATAAATCCAACAATGATTATGTATAACTGTGTTGATTTTAGGGAAATATATATATGGTTTGTTTTAGAGATTCTACTCAGTTTTGATAATGAATAACTGTCATTCATCATATTTTATATAACTATTGAGCTAAATGGATTCAAAATTGATTCCTATTATTATAAAATGAAGGACGAGGTTAAAATTTATTATTTTCTCAAAATTTATTGAATAATTATTGTGAAATTACTAACTGAATGCTTCATTATTGATATTTTATGAAATTGATAAAATCGGGTGATTTTTTGGAATGTGAAAATAATCAAATGATATTATAATTATGATTGAAAATTTTTGTTTGGTTTTTATGAAATGAAAAGTTAATTTAATAAAATTATAGTATTATTGAAATGTTTTGGAAAATATTGACTCTCAGGTGGTTGGCATAAAATGTTAACCATGATCTGATTGGGGCATACAATGGTCATGATGTACCACCGTCAAAGGGTTAGGGTATGGAGGTGATGTTCCAGCCTCAACAATAACACCAAAATATTTGTTGATATTTGTGTATGTGTGTGTTTATGTGAAATAGAGTGGGTTATTCCATCATGGAATTTGAAAAATGTTTAGGTTAATTGTTTTGTTGTTTTCTATTGATTTTTTTTTGTTTTAGAACAATAAATTTCTATGGATTGTGTTTTAGATTATAACATAAAATATTTTCAATTGTTTTATATATGCTGTTGAATATAAATGAGATAACATGTTCTATACCAGTGTTCAATGTTAGTATGTTTTTTGGTGAAACATAACGAGATTTACTATGCACATCAACATTGGTACATTACTGATTTTGATGATAGTTTTTATCTGGATACATGTGAAGAAAATGTATCACAGTTCATTAGTGATGGTTCACGATACCTGAGATATATTTTATAGTTTGATACTGTGGGGTATTGGGAGAAGTGTATTTATGTCTTTGAGTCGTTGAATTTGTTCTTCTTTTCTCTCATTGTACTTTAATGATTCATTTAATTCTGTTAGGGTGCATTGTTTATATTACGGTATGCTATTGAGTTTATTTACCATGAGTAGTATAAATTTTCATCATGAATCATATAGTAGTTTTTTTGTTATGATTTGTTTGGTTGGATTGTTTTATTTCAAAAAGGAAACAATTCACCCAATCTGAATTGAAATCCCAACAATTTTTTTCCATACATTAGAATCATTGGGATGTCACTTAATTCATAGTAAAAATTCTAAAGTGACACAAAAAAATGAGGTGGGTTGTAATATTACATATTTTACCATCAGTTTTATTCAATTAAATTATAGCGGAAAAAGTCTTTGTTGTTCTTCATATCTTTTGGGAAATGTGGTATGATTTTTTCAGTAATGGATTTGATTATTATTTTTGTTATTCTTGAATTTGGGCTGGATAAAAGGAGTAGGAATATTGGGATGCTAAATTTAGTGCCTAAAAACTCATAGCTATCCTTTTTATTCTAAACACAACTTAACTAGGATGTTGGGTAAAAATTATTTTTAGAGGCATTTATTTGATTATGAATATAATTGATATGATATTAGACATTGAGAAGAGCATAACATGCATTATAGAAATGAATACTAACTAGGAGTTCATATTTCATTTTGGGAAATTATTTATGATTTGGAGAAAACTTGTTGATTTTTTAACCATTTTTAAATTGATTTAAAATGTGTGATTTTGAAAATTGAATGATTATATTTTTTTCAAATGGATTGATTTACAAAAAAAAATATTATAATTTTCAACAAGAGATTGAAGAAGAAAATTTTAAAATTTTGGAAATAATTTTTTCAATATGTGTGATGTATAGTACTTTAACATTTTTAATCCTTAAGTTAATAGATTTTGAAACATATAGTGTTTGTTGTGTTTATAGAAAATCAAATGGGGTAGGCATCATGGAAGACTACTAGAGGATGCTACTGATATTGTGGATGAAAATAATCCCCTTATGATCAAATGACTAGTTCTGAGTACAGTACATTATATTTAGGATTTGGATAGAGGGAACCAAAGGAAACTAATCCTTGAAAAGTGATTCATTCCATTCAGTTCTAGAAGTATAATCCAACAAACATTTTGGGTGATTATGAAAAATTGAAGGATCAGTTGTGGCTAATGATGATGAATAAACTCCTGGATTTCCACGTCACACTAGTAATTTTGAAACTCAATATTGTAATATATATGATGGAATATATTTCATGCATGTGGTAGAATTTATAAGATCAAGAAGAATTATAACAAGTAATTTCTTTATATAATGTTGATGAATTTTTAAAAAACTTTTATATCTTCATACATTCAGGAATAAAAAAAATTAATTTTTTTTCAAAAAGCTATAGAATCATTTGTGACATACAGTGCATCTAAATTTATGAATGTAGTATAATTTCCACTTCATGTTTCATCTAATGAATAAATGGAGGAAAACCTCATTGAATTAGCGTAGATGAAAAAAAATTATATAAAATAATTGTATTCATTGTATTTTAAACTATAAAGAGATGGATGATTGAGTGATAGCGGGTGAAAAGGACATATCCGGATCTATGGGTGCTGATAGAACAGTTCTACCTATTTTAAAAATTATTAACAACAATGCATGGAGAAAGATGAAGAGTGAAAACTATTTCCAAGATAGTGGGATATCGTAGAATCATATGGCTTGATCGATAATTCTACCTTCAAAACATAAGAGCAAGATATGGTTTTTAAATATATTTTTTTGGACCACATGAATTGATATTGAATGACACAACCTAGATTAATCTTTATATGAAACCTTATGGGATATCTTTAGTTTCATTGTCATTGTTCTTTGAGGTTAGGTGATAAGGAAATATATCATGTGTCACAGTTGTCATATTCGTCAATGGGATTAGGGTATAATAATAAATCTCTTCATAAGAAAATATCTCTCCATGGTATTTAAAATAATATTATATCTCCTCAATAAGGGAAACCTCAAGAGGGTAATAAAAAAATAAAGTGCATCAAGTAAGAAATTATATAGAGATAATGAAATTAATACGGATTATCAACCAGGACCATCAATGGTGTGAGGTGTGATTTTTTTATTTCAAACCATACACAATATATTTTTGATATAGTTCCATCCCACTTATTTATTTCATATTGATTTGATTATTATATAGGTTTTAATGTTGAGATGACACATTCCTTGTTTAAATTTTAAACTCCTCATGGTCAAATGGAATGTATAGCACTTTCTATAGTTAAATTTCTATATATTTTGATAGAGTTGAGATAATATTGCATTTATCATTCCTTATGATTGTTGTATACAACATAATCTTGGGAATGAATTATTTGAGAATGATCAGGTCTCATATGAACTATTATACCTGATAGCCCATTTTTATGATATAGGATCTCTTGAAGAGTATCATTAGAGGATCTCATAATGTAAATGTAGGTGAAATATTCTTGTTATCAATAGATTTTGGAATTATCTCATAGTATTCGGTTGATTTTACATTGGAATCAATGGAATATATCGAGAAATCTTGTTTTCCAGTAGTGGTTTTCTAGTTTCAGGATATTTTTCTAGAAAATTTCTCAATGTTTCCATCATTATGGGAATGGGAATTTATGATTTATATCTTTATGTGAATTAGTAATATCTCCATTCCATCATATTTAATAAAACCAATTGAATTAATTGAATAAAATGTGTAGTTGTATGAGATGGAAGCAAAATTGGTTCATTCTGCATAACATGTCTCTCTAGGAATCACATGTCCTCTTTGTCAAAAAGGATAATAGAAATATGCATCAATGACTGTATTATTATCAAATCAACAATTTTATGATACATAATTAGTATCAAAGTCCATTTATTGATGATGTCATAGTCAATTTAAGGTAGCATAGTGTTTCTATAAGATTAAATTTTGATCATGATATCAGCAATTGAATGTTCGGGTGTAGGATATTCCAAATAAAACTTTTAGAAGTGAAAATGGACATAATGAGAATGTTGAAAATGCTTATTGGTATTATAGATTCACAATAGGTACATAAGGAACTAATGAATTGTATAATTGAAATGCCTATAGTTTCTTTGTTGGTGGTGTTTAATGACGAAATATTGTTGTATTGAAGGACAAGTGCTAACTATGAGAAACACTTCAAAACAATGTTGGGAATTTGGAAGATCATTTAATGAATGGAAAATTAATAAATTGGAATATTTGGATATTCAATGATGGATTAAATGGAAATTTGGTCTCTGAATGATGTATTTATATAGATCCATAAATGATAAATATTTGGATCTCCTATAAACCACCAAATAATATCATCGAGATTTTCAGTTTTGTAGGCTTACTAGTTATTACAGACAATGTGTTCATGATATTCCATGATTACATTCACCAATGATAGGTTAGACATGTAGGAATGTTCCATTCTAATTGAATGAAAAATTTCAGATTTAATTTCAAAAGTCTATGGTTCACTTTACAATAACACTAATCATGAATTTCTCAAATTCTATAAAATTATATGAGTTGTATTATGGTTCCTTTGGATTTGGGTTGCAACATGTTCTAATATAGAGATATAATGTTTTTTAAAGGATCATAATAGTTATGGATTCATGAGAATAAATATACAAAACATGTTTTATAGTTAGCCATGATAGTCATTGGTTTGAAGTCATAGAGTCTATACAAATTTGGTTATAAATTTACAGTTTTTATGGATTATAAGAGCTTGAAAATTATTTCATCAAAAATGGTTTTGAATATGTGAAATTGAATATATATAAATTATATAAAAATAATTGTCTTGGAATTTATTTACACATCGGGCAAAGGATATTCAGTGGAAGATTAATTAAGCAGAAATCCATATGCACAGTTTATAGAAGAATATTAAGATAAGTAAAAGATGATGTTAGTCATTACCAACATGCCCAAGGAATGTGAAGTGTATGGCGATGTTTCATTTTTCGTTCCAGATTGTTTTTCTATGAATTCGATGGAGATGGACAAACAGTAACATACATCTAATTAAGAATGCATCACTATTTGGTAAAAACTCAATTGTAGGGTGACTGTGGAGGTTTGGAAAATGGATGACAGTTCAGTTACATGGATTCATGATCAGATCGTTGTACCTATAGATTTTCAAGAAAAAATACCTTATGCTTAAAAACACTAAATATGGGTTGTTCATCCGATAATAAAAAAGATTTTGATGACATTGAAATCAGAATTTTGTTTCTTCATTATGAAATTTATGGTGGATAACGTAGTTTTGAGATTCATAACATACTATCAGGTTATGGAAGAGAATTAGGGGACATCATGTGTTTTGTATTCCATAGTTATTCCTGTTTTAAAATTAATTAATATTGCTATGGATTTGATGACAGATCTCCAAGGAAAAGTTCAAAAACAAAATGTGATATGGGTGATAGTGGACCGGCTCACAAAGTGAGCTCATTTCATCTATATTCATGAATCTCATATAGTTGAGGTATTTTCTAAAATATAAAACCAATATGCGATAAAGATGTATTGTTTACCATTTTTTATAGTAATAGAAATAGATCCATTATTTTTCTATAATTTATAGAAATAAATAATTTAATCCCTAGGGACTGAGTAGAACATGATTACATTGTATCATCCCCATATAGATGGACAATTTGAATGCATAATAGAAACATTGGAATACATGGTATGAGCATGTTTAGTATATTTTGGTGGATCATTGTAAGATAACATACCATTAGTGGAGTTATCATATTGAAATGTTTATGAATACATGATAAATATGGCTCATTTTATAGCATTTTATGGAAATAATTTTCATTCTCTACTTAGATGGGTGGAGAGACATGAAACATTAATAGTTAGTCCAAACCTTGTCTAAGAATTAATAAAGAATATTTATTTGAGTATGATTCATATAGACTTGATTCAGGGTCGTCAAAAATAATATAAAAATCATCACTGATGCCCATTGTTATTTGAGGTGGCTGGTCATGTTTTTTTCGAATCACACCCAGGTTGGGAAATCATTATTTTAGGAATAATGGATTATTTTATCCTGAAAACATATTCCCTTCTTGGATACATGTGAGGGTTGGTGAGGTGGAATATCAATTGGATTTTCTCAAATGGTTCAATTCTATACATAATTTATTCCGTTTATCATTGTTGAAAATATATCATCGTAATTGTAAACATATGATTCGATGGGAACAAGATTACCTAGAACTAGATGTGTCACCAGTACATGTACTAGTACAGATTGTGTATAGGCAATAGAATGACTTATGTGGGAAAATATTCACCCTATTGATGTTTTTGAGGAAACATGTTCAGATTTAGGAAGAGACATGAGAACGGGGGATAGAAATGGTCCTAAAATGGCCTTAAATAATTCATAACAATACCAGTTTTATACATTCTAGAGATATAAAGTCCAATGGTATGGAGAATGTATCACCCCCAATTTCATGAAGGTAACCCCACATTTATGTTTTTTATAAGTAAAAAATATTTGGGGTGATTTTTTGGAGGGTTTCAATTTCTTTTTTAAGGTTTCTAGTGATTTTCTAATGGTGTGCGGTTTATTCATAGTTAGTGGAAAATTTTCCACTCCTATAAGAAACTATTAAATGGAAAAAAATGTCTCCTATGTAAGTGATAGATTTCGACAAATAGTAAGGCCAACTATATGAAAAGGTTAAAAGTATGATAGAGTGATTTTTCAAGTTTTGTGTGTGGAATATCTTAAATTGTGGGACAACCATGTGAGGGCCTCCTTAAGGAAACGACTGGTAAAAAATTATTTCACTTTTGAATAACCATGTGACTAACCATGGATAGTTTAATAATTAAATCCTAAAAAGTGTACTTAGATCAATATTACCTCTATAAATCTAATTTTTTGATATTTCCATCCCTAAAACATTTTAAATTCTCCAAAAGGTTGTGGAATATCGCCCATTTGAACTTCAATTGATTTGAATGATTTTCAAAGTGTGTTGAAGCCATATTTCCTTGGGAAGACATTCTTATTCAGTAGTTTTCCTTATGTCTAGATTACATTCCTCTCTCAAAATCCTGTTTCTAGTTCATTTTGGATTGATATATATTGATTAATTAAAATCATGATGAATTATTTATTAGTTTATATAGTTAATGTTATATTAATTTTTTTGGGTGATTTATCGCAGTTTTGTTGAAAAAATACTGTCATTTTTTGTTTTATCTATAATTCCAAAGTTAAGTGGATTCACTCTCTAATCCAATTACTAGATCATAAAGGATTGGAATAAATATTATTTATTTACATTAATTGTTCAATTTATGGGAAAATATTTATGGAAACATTCATTTGTGATTGTTTCTGAAATTGTGATATTCAGTTGTGTTGGTGGAAAGGTAAAATAACCCCATGATTATAAAAAGATGATTTTAAAATGGTAGTTTTGTTTTGATTCCTGTAAATATTTCTTAATTAAAATAACAGATTTATTGAAATGGTTTTTCAGAGATGGATTGAAATGTTGTTGGATTATATGGTAACATGTTATTTGAATGGGATGTATATTGATCAGGAAGTTCCACCATCAAGGGAATGAGTTATGGTTGTGATGTTCCTCCATCGATGGTAATACGAACCTTTTATAGTTGAGAGAGTTTTTGTTTGTGCGTTTAAATGAAAAGGAAAGGGTTATCCCAACATGTAATTTTATAAATGGTAAATGGAACTTTTTGGATTTTTTCAAAGGAATTTATTTTCTTTCGATATTTAGTCTTTTAATGGGATGTTTTATAGATTATATTATATAATATTTCCAATTTTTTATATAAATTTATATATATATATTTATATATTCTCTTAAATATTTTATAATAGTATAATGGGTAGGGAGGACATTTGGGGAAATCATGCAGAGTTTCATTACTCACCTTCGCTTTGGATTGTCATTGTTTTTTCAGAATTTGTTTATCACGATAAATGTAAAGGAAGGTTATGTAAATTATTTACTACTACTTCATGATATGTGGGATTTATTTTAGAGATGGAAAATGGAGAAAATTTGCAGTTGTGATGTTATGTATTGGAATCTTTTAGTTTCATTTCTTTTTTTCTTCCTCTTTTTAGTTTGATGGATCATAGTCTTCAGTTATGGTAATCTATTTTTTTTTTGGTTTGATATCCAGTTTTTCGTCCATGAGTGTATACTTTTTCATTATGAATGATATAGTGGTTTTTTTTCAATGATATTTTTTGCTATTATGTATTATTTCACAATGGTAAAATGAACCCTCAAAAGAATTGATAACCTTTTCTTCTATTTTCATCCATTGGAATCTTGGGGATGTCCCTTAAGGCCAAAAAGCAATTCCACCTCAACTCAACCCATTGAGGAG
The DNA here is from genome assembly GCA_963277665.1 of Viscum album. Lineage (NCBI taxonomy): Eukaryota > Viridiplantae > Streptophyta > Magnoliopsida > Santalales > Viscaceae > Viscum > Viscum album. The sequence continues at coordinate 985,958,380 of OY728165.1, read as the reverse complement.
GTTATGGATGATACAATTTCTGCTTTTAAAAAATTTATAAACATAAAATTTCTATATAAATACAAATTAATATCTATTAAATAATAAATAATTTATTTTAAAAAAATTTGAATAATAGAGATGGAAGAAAATATTAAAGCTAAATCCTTAAATCTTTTTTAATCAAGGGTTTATGTAATGTGGTCCCTACCCTTGAACTTGATTATTCAATAACATTAATTATCTCCGAAAATAAAAAATTTATGATAGTTATTTTATATACTGATAAAAAATTATATGTTTATTATTATATGTATGATACTTATTGTGATGTTATATACAATTGCTTAATAAAATAATTCTACATCATTAGTTTTGTAAATATCTTGATTTTATGTCCATAATGAAATTGGTAGGTTGAATATGGTCAAAGTGGTCATTACTAGAATATAATTGTAGTGTTAATCATGAATCAATTACAATAATAATACATAAACTAATATTTTAAAATAAATAATGAAATATTATTATGAAAAATGTACAATGATATGATTATACAATGAAATGAAAATGTTTTCTGAATAACTTTATTTTTCAAAATAGTTTTCTAGTAACAATTTCCACACATAATTTAAAATTATTTTTTATCACATTAAAAAAATTAAAATAATTTTTTTAAACTACATGTCAAAAGTTTCTTTCAGTGGGATTTTCAGAATTTTATTAAAAAATAAATGTTATGATGAATAGTGAGAACATCTGATTTTTTTAAAGAAACAAGTATTCCTTAATAATTTATTATTTTAAATTATATTTTTAATATTTTTAATTTTAAATTATTTCACATATATTAGAATATTACTAAATTCATTAATTTAATCAATTTCAAATTGAATTTTGATACCGAAATATTCAATACATTTTTGAATTGCTTAAATGGAAAACATATCATTCATCGCTTGAACGGTTTAATTTTAAATTTAATTCTACAACATATTATAATTGAATTTTAATGAATGTATTCAATATTTTTAGTCATAATAATTTAAATAATATTTTAATATAAACAATATTTTTTACCATAATCAATAGATAAATCATTAGAATATATATATATATATATAGATGTTATGGTAAAAATAGGTTGACATGTGGGTGTTAAAATAATAATATAAATGTTAAAAATGGACTAAAACATTTAAAAAACCAAAATTTATTGAAATAACATTTTTTCCATAATATCTAATATTTAATAATTACCCATTTAGAGGATTTTGGCATGTGAAAAACTTCTGTGTGACTTTAATATTTCAAAAAGTCCAGGTGTGTCCTATCTACAACTTATAAATTTTCACCCCTTCTCCTATAAACATGACACCTCCAATACAAATAATTTTATAAAATACAATTAAAAATACCTCTGTTGATTCCATCCTAAAATCATAGATTAATACTTTTTATGAATCTCTCATATGATGGAAATAGGTATAATCCAAATGAGACTCTATAATGAAGAATTAAAATTATTAAACATAAGTATTTGATTTATTTGTACATCCAACTCCATTATAAATCCTCCATCAATTATAATAAAAATTATTTTATATACTATAATTTTTTATTGTTAATTTAATAATTGATATCCATCTCCACTTCTATAAAATGTGCAGCGAATCTATCAATAATGTGTTCACATACTACCACAACAGGAACCAATGTTATTATCCTTCCATCCCCATCAATAAATACTGGATATAATCACTGATTGAATATAATAATGTTATATTTATGATTTTATTATATATATTTTATTATGTTGTCGCATAAATTATTATTTCGAATTACTTGGGTGATACAATAATTTCACTTGTGTGTAAGTCATACTATCTCTTTACAATGAATGTTATTAGTTTATCTTTTATGCATTAAATGTAAGTTCGTAACGATAAATTTTATGAATTATATTTATATATATTATATATATATATAACAATTTATCTAAAATATCACATATGACTTTTTAGGATCATGATTATCTAGAAAATAATATTGTCGCTTAGGTGTACATATGTACCACTACCTCTTTATAAAAATGTGAAATTGTATTTCATTATATTTTTAAATGGTTGATAATTATGAATTTTATATTAATATAAATATTATATATGAAATTATGATTTTCAATAAATATGAATTTATATTTATTTTCCTTCAATCGTATCTGCAAAGAATATTAGAAATTGTGTTCATGCTTATGTATGACCTACCATTTCCATGAAATATGAAATTCATTTCCTCTTTATAACATCAATATATTACTGAAATAATATATATAAAGAAAATTTATGATACTCATATGAAGAATAAGATTCTTGTGATGATATAATAATGAGATAAAAATAAATACCAAAATTACCAAACTAAAATATTCCAAAAAATGTATCAATTATTATACAAGATATTTATTTTAAATACAAATTGTAAATAAACAATTGATAAATTACTAAAAGTATATAATATAATGTATGAGATATCTAGGTATTTTAATTTATTATTTTTTTTAATAATTGTAGATTTATTATAAAATGGTTTTGGACACATTTGAATGAATTTGAACATGATGTGTGTGTTTCGCAACTCATTTTGAAATGAATGATACATACACAATATTCAATAGTTATTATAGTGTGAATTTTATATATAACCCCAAATGATTTTTTATATCACTAATATATTTATCATCATTTTATTTCTTTCTTCATTTTCATTTACTTTTTTCTTGATTCTTATGAATCATATGTTACTAAAGTGGAAATGGTTTGTTGATCAACATCATCATTATTCAAGATTATTTCTGTTTACATATCCCATAGAGGAATTATTAGAAATTTCTATATTCAACTCTATATATTGTATACATCACTAGTTATTCTTGATATTATTCATGTATTCATACCATATTACAATTTCTTTTACTTAAAATGATTTAGATTATGTTTACAATAAAATATAACAATATTTGTCTCATTTGTAAATATTTTTCTATCATCAAAATATAAATTACCTAAATAATGGATAATTTTTTCTCATTAACCAAATGAATTATAATAGATATTATTAACAATATAATATTTTTTATAAAACTACTTACATGAAACATTCATTTTGTTTTCAAAATAAGTTTCATTTTTCTTTTACCAAATTATAATAGTAATATATATTTTAATACAAACATCAGGAATAAAATTAACCTCCTTCATGGAAAATCGATATTTTAATAATTATTTTATTAGAATTAGATGTTATTTAAAATAAATTTATGTCATATTTTTTTTAATCATTATTTAAAATGTTATTTTGATGTGAAAATTTTTATTTCATGAAGAGATTTTTAATGGATATTTTTGTGGAGTTTCTATTCATCATTGACAAATTCCCTTTTTATATGTCTGATTCACTAGGGATATGTTGTATTGATTTCATGCATATTATTATTCTACTTGGATTATGATAATTTTTACATGGTATTAAAAAATTTTCTTATAACTCACAATTATACTGTATATGTTTTATGGTTATGTTTATTTTGTTTGAGTACCTTTATCATTTCTTATGTTATATTTTCAATAAGAAGGATTACAATTGTTATTTTTTGACCGTTTAATATCATAAATTAAATGGATATAGTAGGTCATGGGTGGTTACATAATATAGATAGCCTATTAATGCATCAACAAGTCTTATGACGAAAACTTATTAGCCAAATTAGGCAAATTTATACCAACATATTTTTATTATCTATTAAAAAGACATGAAAGGATGTTAAACATGTCCAATATTATGAACTACATCATTATGAGAATATTTATAAATGTCCATGAGATTATTTTATTTATTATAATATCCATGTAAATGTTTGGTGATTATGTGGTTATTAATATGGAATTTTTAATAATAATTAATTATACCATATAATGTGAAATATATTGATTAAAATTGGTGTTTTATCAATTATTGAAAGTAATTTTTTTATTTTGAATAAATTTCATTGATATATTTTATTTTATTCTTACTCTTAATGATGATATTATATCACCCCATTCTTATATTTTATTTTTTTTGAGATACCAGGATGTGTTTTTTGATTGATATGAAGGGATACCCTATGAGAAATAATTAAATTCTCAATGATACTACATTGTCTGTTTGATTTTTGAAAATATATTTTTAATTTATTGTATGTGTCTAGTTAACTACAAAAATAAACTATACTCCCCCTTAGGTTTTGATTCCTCAAATCGTTTTTCAATGTAATAAATTAACCACTGGCTCCAGGATACGAGAGTTAGGGTGATAAAATCTATATTAACTTAAACTAATCCATGATGAGTAAATTCATAAGAAACGATATTATGAACTACCATTATGTCTATGTGTTGGACAACATATTATAAAATTTTTAAAAATTATAATCCTTCATTACACGAAAACCATTTCAACATCAACCATGACGTTTACCATTATTTTTACCTTCTCTATTATCCAATAATTTGAAAACCGACTGGTTCTGTACCAGTTTATCTACAATTGGTAGTTCTGTTAACTCCCTATTTCAAATTTCATATAATTTTTTTTTCCATTTGAACAACTAAAAATCAAATTATTATATCAAATAATATCACCACTTATTCATGGATCACATGTTATGATCCATTTTTTTAAGTAAATTAAATTAAATAATTAATAATCCATTGTAATTTTAATTTGACAAAAGTAGTCACATGCATGAGAACATAAATTCATTATCTTTATAGATCTATTCCTTTTAGAATTTAACTTCATAGAGTTATTACATGTTATTCCCTAGATTATGGTAATTCATATACATCATTTGGACTAAATGGACATTATAATATTTATATACATATAAAAATACAATAATATACAACTATAAAAAAAATATTTACATCAATTTTTTGGGTTAATAGATTTTTTTCAACATCATATTAAACTGTATTAATATTTATCAATAGGGAATATCTTTCAATATAAAATTTAAACATATAATGATCTTTAAATTATTTTTATCCCATTTTCGTAACAAAAATAGTTCATCAGTATAACCAAAATATAAATATGGTTGCGGCATTGATCTATGATAATATTTATTATTTTCCAAAAACATGAAAATAGTTGACTTCAGAAAAAATATAGGTATGTATCAAATGATTTTCTTAAAAATAATATGTATTAATAAATTTCATTCCCCAATGATTTAGAAGGAAATATCTTCAAATTATAAGACATACAATTCCATTCTCCAACCAAAAAACCCCTTAGTATTCTAAAATATATTATCATGGTCTAGGAGGTTAGTTTAGGTGTCTAGTAAATACATGAAATAATAGAGTTGTAATTCAATGTATAGGTAATAGTCTTATCAATCCTAATTCATTTTCAATAGTAAATCTTATGAATTTTATTTCCACTATATGCTCTATAATTATCATTCCTGATGTTATTATTTATTTTTCATGTTTTTACTCTGTGACTCCCCATTTATCCATCATATTGAAGACATAAAATTTTTAATTATATCATAAAAAAATACATTCCATGTCGAATAATTGGTTTTTATAACAATGCAAAGTAAATCAACTATAAATATAAATGATAGGGCTCTCCTCTAATATATATACCATATATCTAATATATAGGGCACTGGTGAACCTCTAATTTGAGACAAGAAAGGTTTTCTATTCACTGAATTGATTCAACAATCATATTATTTCAAATCCATGTAATCAAAATTCAATACCCCATTAACTACAATAACTCTTCTTTTCTTCCCACATAGGATCCAAATAAAAAATACTCATAACTCAATAAATACATATGTTGTCATTACAAGAACTATTACACCATTAGATCTACCTAACATATGAAAACAATATCCTTAATAGATATACCTAAAACATGGATCCTAGATGAATAATTCATATTGTATCTATAATTATAATTTTAAAAACATCTTCATCAGAATGGACATTAAAAAATAGATTCTGTATAAACCTTGGTGTCTCCCAAACACAATAAAATTTGTGGGATATTAAATCCTACATTAATAATTTAAAATCACCCTTTGTAATTATCCCATGAGATGTATCATCAATGATATGGACCATACCAAATCTTCCAAACACATAATTCAAAATGCATCCCCATAATTCCACATATGGGAAGGAATCCCTATAACGAATAATATATGTTTCCAATAGAAAACATACACTAATTTTTAAATAATAATCTTCTTAACATAAGGATTAGGAAGAACATGAACATCCAAATACAATCCTAAAATAATCATCCTCCTTATCATAAAATTAATTCTTCATATATACACACATGACAAAACTTTAACATATAGGTACAATCCCATCTTATTTACCTAGTACTATTTTTTTTGTGTATCTTCAAATTTCATTAGAACATTTCATTAAATAGAAAACACAAATCCTAACACCTTTTCTATGCTACATGAATGTCCTTAGGAAACATTATTCCTGTGATATTTATTCTATATAAGACCATAACCATCCTAAAATAGTATACTGGACATTCCATATGAATTTGTTTCCACATTCAATTCCACATCACTGGACTGTAAAATCTATTAGAGTAATCACAATTTTAACACAATATTTAGTGAATTCGTCATAACTAATTTAAATTTAATTTGAATTATATTAAATTCACTGTTTTTATTTCCAAGGGTCTCTGATCCTATATTCTCATGAACAATATCCATCATATGATAAATTTTTTTTTAGTTTTTGTTGACTTAAATAATTTATATTGTTGGGAATTCATTAGATCCATTTTTAATTATCCTCTTGGATGTTATAAGAAACAATCCATTCCATTGAAATTTATAAACTCTAGGATCTATATAATCAATTCCTTCCCAAAAATATTTTTCTATTTATTCTAGTTTGAGTTCATTTAATAGAAATATAATGTAACTTTTGAAAATGTGAAACCTCTATCCCCTTTTAGAGAAATCCAAGTGTCATTACCTTGAATTATTATCTAAATCATTCCCTCACAAAAAAAAAATTCCCATACAAAATAGTTTACTCACATAGGTACACCAAATCTTATATAAAATCACATTACATATAGAGTCCAATATAATGAATATTAATCATTACATAGCCTCAAACTCTAAGATAACATGTTGGTATTATGAACTACCAAAATTATATGTATTTCTCAAGAAATAATTTATTAAAACAATTCCAATAATATTTAAATGTTGAATAACCCCATAAAAATGACTCACCATTATTTAGAATAAAATGAAAACCCAATTCAGTACATTACAACACAACCTTCATACATGCACGTGAAATATAGGTTCTAGAAATAAACTTATTGATAGGTAAATTAAATAAAAATAATTAATTGGGATAGTATATTTTTTGTGGTTAAACCGTAGTACTATATATATGGTAGAATTACTATGATTTCTTTTATTTCAACCCTGAGGAAGATTGGAACTATGGTTCTCAATAATTTCACTTATAATAATTCTGATCACAGACACAAATGTATTATCTCTCACCAATTATAAATAGTGGTTATGAATTATTCAACATGTTCCACATTTGATTTAAATATTAACGAGGACCATTGGTTATGGACACCATTAATTTCTCATAGTCCACTCCGCCTCATCATGTTTCCCTAATTCTCAATTTAGGTCATTTTTATTTATGCTTATAATAGTGTTATACTTTTATGTACCATATATTCCTTACTAAAAATGTCAAGAATATTCGTCATGAAATCTTATTTCTATAATATTACCTATTATAAAGCATGTCACATACAATTATCTGTGTTCCATGAGCATTTGTTACATTGGATATCTTATACTGAAGCCACTCTTCCCCTTTGTAGGAAATTTATTGTCAATGTGTACAACACAAGGCACTACATGTATATATTTTTTAATTGAATAACATATCATAAGTGGATGTAAATATTAAATAATAAAATCATTGATATTACTTAATAGTGACAGGAAAAAAACATGTGAAAATTCTTATTGAGTATATTTTTTAGGTAAAAATGATATCGGAACAATTATTCAATCCATATATTACTCCTAACCATATTTTTAAGACTATTTTGAGTGATATTGGTTTTGTTTATAATTTTTCTAACTCTTCAATGATGTAATAAGTAAATTCGGTGTAGGATAGAATCTCCCTATTATCAATAGTAAATTGTTACAATTTTTAATAACAAGATTGGTTGGAGATATCCCTTGGATTGTATATATATTCTCAATATTTTCCCCATATAGTATCACCTTATATTAAAATATGTAAATAGAAATGCCTATTCATCTTCACTTAAATATAAAATATATTGGTATTGTAATGAACTATAATAGAACCAAGGAATTCATTCCGGCAAGGGAAAGAATTAATTTTAATTTTATGTTGAAAATTCCATGATAATCTAATTCAACTCATCATTAAAGTGTATTCGGGACACAAAATTTTCATAAATTTGTATTCCAGTAAAGATGATATTCTTTTTGAATCAATTAGATTTTATCATATTCATAGAGGAAACCATTAATGAGAAATGTATGTCAATTTTTAATTCATGTGATTATAAATATTTAATTATATAAATATTCCACATTTATGGCCTATTATGTTTTATTTTTTCATCGGTACTATACATCAGCTACTTTTCTGTTATTTTGTACAGATTTAAATTATTATGTAGACCAATTTCTACAGAACATAGATTTGATGGCATAAAATATCATATTCAATGAATTTTAAAATAAAAAATAAAAAATAGTAATTACATGCATAAATAATTAGGTTGTGTGGAAAATTTTGGAAATATTTACAAAGGTGATTGAAATGTTAATGTGGTGATGTTCCAAGTGTTATGAAATTGAATTAAGGATATGATGATTTGTTCAAATTATAAGATAGATCATTTTGTAAATAACTAAATTATTATTGTATGAGCTGATGGACTATTGGTCTTGAATAATGATGTTGATATCATAATGAAATTATTATATATACATCCACCCTTACAAAACTGAATGTTTTCCAAAATCGATAACGGAATCCACATTGTTTAATGACTCGGGTTTTTCTAATTTTTTTAATAAATTGTTTGGTAAAATTACAAGACTAGGTGATAAGGGAACCTACTATTCAATGGCATGGTGTTCCCGAAACAATTCATTGAAAATTGATATGTTTTTAATTTAATGGGTGCATCGATTTTCTAAAACAGTATAAATTTTATTAAACAGATTCATGGATTATAAATCTTATGGAAACATCGAGCAATGAATGATAGCTTTACACTAGGTGTTACCTATCATTGGTATGCATGTGTCATCTGAAGAAAAGTCACCATGGATTTAACTATACATATAATAATTACATAAATTTTTTATATTAAATTCATTATAAATTAGGAAAGGTGACTCAATTTTGAAATCTGAGACCACCACTATGTTTGTAATTTGGTTTTTATCTTGTTTATGCCTAACATCATCTACTATTGGTCGACTATGAAAAATAGTTTTTAGAAGTTTTCATGAATTAAAAAATTGTATGTTTATTATATTTTAATTTTATGACGACATAATGATGTTTTTTATTTTAAATGATGTTCTAGGTTGGGAGTGATCGATAGGGTCATAACCCTAAAAATTCTTTACAGGCACTCTATAGAATTTATAAGGAATTATCATGGTGGTGAATACAAACACTAGTATAAGAAAGAGTTCTTTAAAAAACACCAAATGAAATCAATACTCGATAGTGAAGGATCCATATCCTAGATAGGGAAGTTGGTTCATTGGTTTGTTTCCCTATTATTAATATCCAATACCAACATGAGTCAATCCACAAATATATTGATATATAGTTTGATTACTGTTTCAATATCTGTTATTTATTTAGGATTGTCATAAAATTAGTTATTCCTACTCATTTATCATTATAATTAGAAGGAATCAACGATGAAATCAACAATAGCCAAGGTTCATTCATCAGGCGCTTTTATAATTTTTCTCCACTCTTCAAGGCATTCTAAACCACTGTATCCTCATGATCATGGATTGACATCCCTAGAGGCTCTGAAAATGATCAGACACATGGATTGGAGGATTGACGAAACAGAGGCTAGAATAGTCTAGATCGATAACCAAGTATAACATTTATGCATTTGTTTAAGATATTAGAGAATCAGAAGAAGAACATCGATTCACAGAAGTAACATTAGTGATAGAGAAAACAAAAACACATTAGTGCATGGTAGATTTTCATTTTTAGTGTTGCATGGGATGCGGCGTAGCACCATGTGGGACATAGTGGGGGCAACATGGACTACTAGTGGTCATCGGTGGAGACCATTTAAAATGGACCAACCCACCTACGAGCTTCCAGGCCCAGAGGATGTGCACAGACCCAATAGTACTAAAATGGGCCTAGGTGAAATGGTTCAGGCCCAATAAAATTAGGTAGTGCTGATAGGAGATGATCAATGTCGAGCAGGACCCACTGGGTGTGGTCGGAATCAAGTCAGACCCATGGTAACTGTACTGGGCTACATTCAACTGTGATCCACGTTCGACTGAGATTCCATATTTTTCTCGGCCATGAGGGCATTCCAATAGGGTGGATAACCATGGAAGTTATCCACCACAGTTAGTAGGCCATTCGTATGGTGGTCCGCAGAACTAACGACCACATTTTATATTTTAAAAACACCATAAATTCTAAACAACGTGTCTATTTGAAGACACATCTATGACAACGATGCCCTTATGATGAGATATCCAATTTGGGATCTCCTATCTTTTTACCACTGTTAATATGAAAAATGTATTGATGAGTGAGTTCTATTAGAATAAAAATGATTCAAGAAAATAGTTCTATTGTTGGTTGTGACATAGAGACAATGTGTCATATAGGGAAAGTGTGTCTAATGGAGATTTTCTGTCTCTTGAAGACTATGTGTCTTATAGATACTATTTTACTAGTTGAGACTATGTGTCTTATATGATTGGGTATATCTGTATTTTATTGATATATTTTCTATAGAAAATACCTATGTATATCTAACTATGAGTTCCTACATGGTATTCCATGGTGGTATTTTTTATAGAATTACATGTTTGTATTACATCATGGTATATTATTGGTTGTATTCCTTCATGTAATTTCTTCTATATAATTCTTTTGTGTTATTCCAGCATTGAACTTCCTACAAGTTATTTCTTATGGGATATTTCAATTGTGGTATTACATTGTGTTTTCACGGTGTCCTACTAGGTGTTGTTATATTCACCCATAAAAAAACTTTTCCCACAAGTGTTTTTTCTTTTTTTATGATGGACTATTCTATGGAGTTATAGGTAGACTAGAAGCATATAGTTACTTGTGATAATAGATAGGTTGTGGTTTGTTCTAGAAGGTCTTCTGATGACAATCGTATAACCTCTTATTTTAAAAGTTGTACTTGTGGAAGATGTCCATTTTCTTTTGGTGGGATTTTTTTCCCTATTTATTATCAATTATAATCATTGTTATGCTCAGTTAGTGGGATATAGTGGTTTACATACATTTTTTACATAGTTAATTTATATTTACAAATTAGTGGTCTGGAGATGTGGGTGTTTATTTAGGTACATAAGAAAATGTCTCCCATTGGTGGTATATTCAGTCACGGTGCAAGTCACCAGAACGTTTTCCTACTAGAGGTGGTCTTTGGGTAGTCATGTAACATATCCCTTTAGGATGGGTCATGAATGCATGGTATCATAGGAGGTCAGTTTTACATTAGGACCATAATTCAGTGTGGATGGTTTGGGGAAATAATGTTATGTATTTCAATTTTGGATTCATAGCATGGGAATCATGTGTTGTAATGGAATCTAACATTTCTGTACAGATAGAATCTAGCCACCTTTTTCTTGGATGAGTACGTGAAAATACTTTTGCAAGAGGAATAATGTTACATGCATCAAAAAATAATGGCATGTGTCTTCCATTTCCTCATAGAGTCATCTCTCTAGATATATTTTATGTATTGTTGTAAAACATTATTTATTATAGAATTATTCTATGTTGGTAGTCATTAAAAATTTTATTACGTGATCATGGGGATAATGCACCTAGAAATGAAAAATCTGTATAGGGAAATATACTATAGATAGATCCTAATAGAATTTTACTAACAATACCACCGCAATTTAAGTAAAAACAACTACTATAATTAATATTTTATTATTCACATAGATTGAGTGCATTGGAAGAGTTTATGTGGTACTGACCTCTCATGATTCCATGTGAGATAGACACTTATGCAGCTTAGGATTGGCAGGAGGTAGTTACTTGTGCATTCCTCATTGTGAGGATATCTTCCAACCAGATAGTAGTCCTTACCAAAAGTTATTTTATGGTTATATGGGTTGATGGTGGAGCTTAGTGACATAGACACATGATCATATAAATCTATATTAGGAACAATTAAAGTGACTACTCAGAGTTGAGTTAATTATATCCATGTTTTTTTGTACTCATATAGGAGATTCAACGTAATTAGCGTGGTCGTCAGCCTATGGAGATGTATTTGGCGTGATTTCTAAATATTTCATACTAATTGATGGATTTGGAAAAAGATAGATTTTTCATGTAATGGACCATCAAGAAGCGATTGCATTGTGAATCTATGGAAATCCTTGGTATCCCATATCATTCATACAATTGATGTGGTACATCAGTGATCCCTTCTTGTATAGACCATTACAGAAATGAAAGAAAATGAAGTGGGAACTTGCAGTAGGAACTAGGTTAGTGAGACCTCGGTAATAGATATTTCATGGTAGTACTTGGGACCCAATCAGGCCAGGTACACTGGGAGATGATCCCAATACATACGATAAGTGGTGAAATTACCCAATGGAAGATCTATTTAGCTAAGGGTCATGTTTTTTTCTTGTGTGGTGGTCTGGGAGACTTGTCAAGAGAATTCTTGAACCTTATTATGGTCGGGCAGGAGATGGTCAATCATCTTCCATGGCCTAGGAGACGAATATAATATATTTGGTTTTAGGGTGGAAGATGTGGTAGGGGATCAATCAATGTGGTGTTAGGTGGTCATTAGATTGATTTAATACCACCAATGACCCCCAGGTGTTCGATCATAGTATAAGTGATATGGTGGATAAAGAAGGGTGAAGCTATAGGTGATTTATTATGACCCTGAGGCTCCAGGGATTATTAGAGGTACGATCTGGGTCTTTTCCTCCTTAGATTCTGGTTCAAATTACAATGGTTAAAGTCGTTATTTTAATTCCTTTAACCTTATTCCATAGTTGGAGATTCATGTTGAAACATTAACTCATCCCTAATTCATGGAGACTCCTACATGACTAGATTAAATGATAACACACTAGTGGTGATTCTATGGACTTACATATGGTGCTGATATTAGGGTTGTCATAGCAGGAGCCCCTCTATTATGGGTTGTGATATAATTAGGTTGAATGATCCTATTCATGAGTCCCATGTATGCTACTCGTGAATTTTTTATTCCAAAGAGAATCACCCATTACACATTGAGGTCATAAATAAAAAATAAGGTTTCATTTAGTGTATCATCATCCCTAACTCATAGTTGGTGATATCTATGTATGAGTTCTATCTTTTTGATCCACCAAAAACTTCCTTGGGGTAAAGATAAATTATATGTCTAACTCTCTCTAGGGAGGTAATCCTCAACCATCCTTAGTAAAGATTTCCTCATTATCTGCTATAACTATTAGAAATTGAGGACTCATATCTTTCACTTCAATTAGGGTGAGGCTAGCTAATTTTTGAGTAATTGGCTACACCCCCTATGTTTTCGACTATACTATGCTGCCTGTGTTTTCTTTTAACCAGAAAAGAAAATCTTGCTCAATCACTATAGACAAAAAATGGTCTTTGACTAAAAAAATCAATCAGAAAAAGAACTATAGATAACCATTCCCTACTGATAATGAATTCATAAGGAATCAACACCACTACCAAGAGATCCCAATTAAAACTCTCTCATCCAAGATTTTTATTGAAGTGATGAGTTTCCACTGTTTTAAAGGGTTATATCAGAGGATTTTACATTACATTTGAGGATAGGAATCATGATTGACAGATTTGAAATGAAAGGGACAACCTTCTGTGTGGATGGATAATTTCATGGTATGTTTTTAGCAGTTGAGGCAGATATTTACAACAACTACCATCATGAAAATTCTAGATGTTGGTATTTAGTATATAGCGTAATGTTATTCATCATGAACCAATTGTGATTGTGTAAGGATGTAGGGTAAATTAGAAATTTTCTATGGTTCAAATTAATTGTGAACACACAAGTAGAACTACTCGAACCATGATCTGGAGTAAGAAGTGGTAGTTTTCACTGTTAATATGTAGTGACACTACAAGATGGGTGAGTTTCCTATAGTCTACTATGACAACACACCTATCAAAATATATTCCCTCCAAAGGAACTAAACATGAGATAGAGGTATTGTCTAATATTCCTCATGTAATATTAAATTGAGATTTTCTATACTCCTAGGTATGGGAATGTGGTGCAAGATACTCTCAGTATAAGATATAGTTCCTTGTTTGCTGAATGAGGCATCAGAGTTGTTGGCCATGTTGCATATATCTTCTTTGTGTGGGGATGGAGAAGATTACCTCTAGTCAATGGTTGTTAATCCTCTACTCTTAATGTAAGTCAGGGAGGTTCAACATTATGATATCGACTCTGAGACTATATATTATCAAATATATGTAAGGAATTCCCATAATGTATATTTGAAAGGTGGGGAGAACATAATCCTCCTCCTAGGGGACTAAATAGAAAAAGTGGTGATACCAAATGAGGTTTTGAGGGCATCCCATAAATCCCCTTTGGCTATACATATAGGTGTGGAGATGACGTACTAGAACCTCTGATGTCAGCTTTGGTGTCTATGGATGAATAAGGGAGTTGAAGTGTTTTTTCACTATGCATCACTTGACTGCATGTGACGGCTAAGCCCTAGGTTCTAGTGTGTATGAATCAGCACATTGTCATTCTGGAAAGGAATTAGGATGAGATATATTTGGAATGCATGATAGTTTTATCATGTACGTCTATGGGAGATGATACCATCCTGTTGATCATTGATCGAGACACCATGTTGGCCCACATCCTTGATATTCGGGAGATGTGTTTAGTAGATACAATAGGATGACTCAATATTTTAGAGATAGTTCAACTCCATTATGTTCTATTGAAGATATTCTCTAATAATAATGCTCATTTTACATATATATTGTGCAATGTATTTGAAGAGGTATTTGGGACACATTTACACTCGGGAATAACATTTCACCCATAGACAGATGATGAGAAAGTGTAACGCATACATTTTATGACGGGAATGCTATGGGAATTCATGTTATATTTTGTTCTCAGTTTGGAGGATTAGTTAACCTTGTTGAATTTTTATGCAAATACATCCATCATTCCACGATTAGTATGGTAATATTCAATGCCTTGTATAGGATACCCAGTAGGTCACCACTTTTTTGGATGGACCTAGGAGAGTCATTATTTATTGGCTCGGTGTTTTGGCAAGTGAGTACAGAGAAGGGGAATTTCATCTAGAAGTTGATTAATATTGAATAGAGATGAAAAATGTATCATTATTACAAATGATAGAGGCCTTTCAATTTTTAAGAAGGATAGAATTTGTTCCTTCGAGTCTCACCTTGACGGGGATTATGCATATTTGGTCATCATGAAAAGATATCTCTTAGGTTCATCATACCATTTTTTTACTGCATTCTGTTTTTGTTGTAACCAATTAGCTCTACCACCACATCTTGATTGAGAACTAGTGGTCTTCTACATGTCACAGTTGAGGAGGTACACATATGACCCATCACATGTCATTGACATGGAAAACATGGACATTGATTATGAGGAATATTTTTATATCTACCTATTGAAGATCAAGAATATAAAATAGAAGATCATATGTTGGTGTTTGATTCCTCTTGTGTGTGTATAGTGGTAGCATGTGAATTTCCAAGAGAGTATATGGGGTGTGAGGCTTAGAATCAAGATCCGTACCTTCTTTTGTTTGAGTATACCATGTTTTGGATTTCCAGGGATGTAAATACATTAGGTGGGGATAGTGTAATGACTCAGGTTTTCCCCATTTTATGTTTGAAATTTAATTTGGAAAACTATGATACTAGGATTTGAGATGTTGGGTGATTTTAAGGCCCACTATTCCCATAACAATTCATTTAAAAATGGTGTGTTTCTAAGAGGACATGTGTGATGGTTTTCTGAAAAATGTAATATCATTTAAAAATGTTCCAAGATTAAAAATATTATGATGCAGTTGGGCTCAAATTGGATAATTTACCCTTGGGGAGACCTAACATTTGTTCAGCATAGGTAATCTGAATAAAAAGTTCCCATGGACATAATCGTAAATTAAATTATTAAATAAAATTATTTGATTTTAAATTCGCAATAACACCAGAATGATGACTCGGATTGGAAATCATATTCCACTGATGAGTTCAAAATTTGGTTTTTTCCCTATTAAGGTCCTAACATTAGCTAGCGCGGGATGGCTGTGGAAAATAGTTTTTTGATGTTTTAATGAAAAATATAACCTGTGAGTATATTTGATTTTAACATTATGCTGAAACAACAAAACTATTTCTACAAAATGATGATCTCTGGGGGACCATTGTTTAGGCTCATAACCTAATAAATTCCTTGGATTGTCTAGAGAGAATCCTTAGATAATTTCATTAGAAATGATAACAATCAATGAGATCATAGGTCATTCTTTAAAAATCATGAATGAAAATCAATCCTTGACATTGAAATATACATATCACAGGTTGGGAGGTTGATTTATTACCTCCTTTCCCTATTTGTAATTTCCATGATGAACATGGGTCAATCCAAAAAATATTAATCTATTGTTCGATCATTCTTTCTAGATGGGTAATTTTTGAAATATTATAAGGATACTAGTTATTCCGCATCATTTATCCTTCTAAAGAGATATAAATGAGGAAAACAATAAAAAAATTCCATGGTTTTTTTATTTCATATTTTTTTCTATCCCTAATTAATGATTTTATTCTCCATTTGATTCTCCTTTCAAGAAATTGATTTTACCAGAGGCACTGAATGTTACCAGACCCACAGATTGGATGAATGATGATGTAGAGATTGGATCTGTGCTGATCGAGACTTGAGTATCACTAATATGATTTATTTTGAGATATTGGATCATAAAGGATGAGAAACAGATCATATTAGTTGAAATGGTGTTAACAAGTATAGACAAAGGCACATGGAGGTACATGGTTGCACTACGTTTCTGGAACAACATGGGACATAGAGGAGCATGGTATGATGTGGTAGTTGAACCATGTGGGATACAGTGGCTATGTAATGTCATGGGGTTCCACGTGGACCGTCTCCAGTCATTGTGGTTGGCTGGATGAAATGAGTTGGCATGTGCATGAGTGGGATGGGTTAGAGGAGGTGAGGCGGCCAAGGCAGACTGGGTCAGGCATAGAAGAAATGGGAAAGACCTAGATAATTTAGGACGAGCCTAGTGGAGATATACCATGCCACGGTGGACCCACTAAATCAGGTCGGAACTGGATCAGACACGGAGGAAACCCATTATGGTCAGACCATGACACAATTAACTAAGCAACCATGCTTCTTCTTTCACTAGTAAACAGTCGACCACTATGTCAGCTCGAGCTACCATAGTGTGGTCCAGTACTGGGGCGGTATGCCTGGGTGTTCAACCATGTAATTCAACAACAATTTTTTGTCAACAATCCCAGTGAAATCATTCTAAAATTTCCACACTCCATAACTTCTAAACAATGCATTAGTTTGATGAGACTTATACAATGTTGCTACCCTTACATTGAGTCATATATTTTGAGATATCTTACAAGGTTTTTTTTAGTGTTCATATGAACTACTGTCTTGAGGATTGACCTATCCTAGAATGAGTGTGCTTGGGGAAAACATTCTTTTGGTTTGATGTGACATCGATATTGTGGGTATTATCGAGATTGTGTTTCTTATGTATAAATTTTCTCTTATAGAGACAATGTTTCATAAAGAGACTGTGTCTATTATGGGAAATATGGGTTTTTGAGACTATATGTTTGGTTGCATTGATTATATCTGGATAATCTTGATATATTTTTTATTATAAGAAATACATTCAGAGATGATTGTGGATTCCATTTTTGGAGACCTTTTATTTATTCCTTTGTGGAAATTCGTGGTTGTATTCCTTTTTTTATATCACTTGTGGTATTACATTATAATATTTCCTCTATAGTGTTTCTTTGTTGTATATCATTCATGATATTTTCTTTTAGGTATTAATTTTTTGTTTTGGGGTGTCCTTCTGGATATAGTATTACTCACCCCTACATTATGTTTTCTTGTATGTGTCATGTCTTGTCAAAAAGATTAACTATTCAATGGGGATCTCGGATCAATAAGATTAGGTGATGCCTTGTGAGATCGGACATGTCATGGTGTGTATAGAAAAATATTCTGATGACAATCCCTATACCATATACATTGCATGTTGGATATGTGGTTGTGGTCTATTTTCTTATGTGGGGGCTTTTTTCCTTGTATACTTTTCTGTACATTGACTATTTTACACTAGTTGTGGAATATAGTTGCTTTAATGCAATTATTACATAGTAATGTTATATTTTAGTGTTCTTGGTGTGGAGATGTGTGTGTGATTATAGGTATATAGGAAAATTACTCCCAATAGAGGGATATTCTTACTCAGTTCTACTCACCTGCCCCCGGCCTAATGGAGGCAGGTTTGGGGTACTCACGATATGGGCCCCTCTGAGATGGTTCATTACACATAGAGCCAACTAATGATGATTTTCCTAGAATATAGTAACATTTAAACTACGAGATAATATATGAGCATAGTCAAGACACACCAAATAATATGATATTTAATTCAATGAATAAGCTTGATAATATTGAATCAAAAAAATTTGAAGAAGATTACTGATAAGTTCTTATAAATCATTTTAGGAAGGTTCATGAAATGTAAATTGTAGTTAAATGGAATCAATGTTTTAGAATGATTTAATTTTAGAATGTCATAAAAAATTACTATGAGATATTAAATGATTGATGATGATGATTTTGATTATGAATAGTTATGAAAATAGAGAGGGATGTCTCCCCATTAATGAAATATCAATAATGATAATATAAAAAGACATAAGTATCAAAGGAACTGTATGATTAGATTCAATTTCGATGATTTTTTTGTGATGCACCATAAATAAAGTGTAATTTAAATCTTCATGACATTGAGAATGCTATGATAGAAAAGGTTGAGAATGCATGACATAATGATTATGATTCCAATAAAATATAATTAGTATTCTTATATATGGTAATTAATAAATGAGATCGTTATTTCCATAATAAATCATTTAATATGAATTAAAATATTAGTGTATTAATTTATTAATTATTGCACTACATTTACCAACATTAATCAATGATCTCAAAAATAAGAAATCCATTTTTAAACATATAGAAACTAGAAAGAAAAATTATGATGATGTTAAAAATAAAGTAAAAAAATCAATAATAATGAAAGGTTATGTATTTCATTAATCCTTGTATTATAGATAAATAATAATTTGTTTATTTTCTCAGAATGGTTGTTTTTTTCAAATATGAATTTCTTAAAGTCTAATTAAAATAATGTGGTTAAAATAATAATATGGAGTGTGAAATTTAATCATTAATAGAAAAAAAATCAAGGAATGATAAAAAATTACATTTTGAGATGGTGTCAAATTTGTAAATATAGAGTATACTAAGTCATTGTGGTTATGGTTTTGAAGATAAAAATCAAAATTGTTGAAAATAATATTAAAAGAAAAATGAAAATAAAATGTTTTGAATTAGTTAAAAATTTTATAGTATTTATCAAAAGCTGTAATGTTTCTTATATAAGGGACGGATGTTGGGAGATATAGGTGAGAAAATATTATCCTAGATGAAGAAACTTATTTTTGGTTTGGGATGTCAAAAAATAATATATTGTGATGATGCAAAAAGAAACAGAAATGTAGAATAATTGAGAATTCTAGACATGAGGCTGAGGAAAATTAATACACATTAGAAAATAAATTATTCCTATAGATATTATTATATGTAAATAAATTTTCATCAAAATATAGAGACTTAATAAAACATTAGATTATTATTGATTTAAATATAGGAACAAGTTGATTAGATATAATAACCATTTATTATAATAATCTAGGAAATTGATTTACCTCTTTGGAAGAAGAGGAATACAATTAAAGAGTTCTTAAATGTTCAATGACTAGATGAAAACATTCATATCAATCAAACTAATATTTTATAGAATACAAATAGATGAATGTGAATTAAATCATATGTGTAATTTATCTTAACAAAATAATGATAAATATTACACGTAAAATTTATTGTGGTTGTTCATAAAACATAAAAAAATAGTCCTCATAAATAATGAAGATGTTCATAGTGATGGAACAGTTATATTTATGAATTATTCATGTGAAAATATAAAAGAGAGTTGATAGATTGGGCTTGAAGGATACACCGTTAAAAAAAGATCATTATTTATAGGGCCATGAAAAAATTCATTTATGTGTTCTAAAATTATAGGACATATGATACAAATTAACATTTAATTGAATGGGTAAGAAATTATATATTATAGATTCAAACAAATTTAAAAAGTTTTGGATGAATATTAGAATCCAATATTATGTGGATATAAAGGGAAAATAATATATCCTCATGGTTCAAGTGGACAAATACATGGGAAATAAGATACATTAAACCATTCATTAATAAATTATTCCTTTGTTTTCGAGTAAAAGGATACAATACTCCTTAATAATTTAATTAATCACTATATGAAAATAGTGTTTTATGGTTTGTTTTTTCATGTCTGATTTTTAGAATCATTTTCAAAATACAATTGTAATTGTATTTAATATATTTTCTATAAATGTTTTAAATATTTATATGAAAAAAATTATAATTTTTTAAAGGAGGTTTATTTAAAAAAACATCAATAAATTGAAGAAAAAAATTCCAATGCAAAATAATTATTTTTTATTCCTAATATTTATTATTTTCAATCAAATATAGTTTATTATTTATAATTTTATTTTTTTATAATGTATCAATTATTAAATATTTATAATTATTATTTAATAATATTTTTAAATTGAAAAAAAAATCATCAATATATTTTACAACTGATTTCAACATCAAATGACCATATCTTCTAATATGGGAGTCCATTTTAGCTCAACAACCAGTCAAATCAAATCTTATCAAATGATCTAAAACAAAATGATATTTAAATAATTTTATAATAGAACGAAAAAATATATTAAAATTTATAAATCTAAAATCAAACTCAAAATTCAAAAGTCCATAACATTTATTCCGGGTGTCTGTTTAGGTTTTACCACATAATAAAATTGACGCCTGAAACGAGCTACACTCCATTTAGGTTTGTTACCAACTAGTTGTGTATTCTAACCCTTATTATTATGCAATAATTTCCTATAACTCCTCTAAAATATATATCTTAGTTTCAGACCTTGATTTCATAAAATTAAAACGGTTATAAAATTTCATATACGGGTTCATTCGACTTGTGCCACATATCATATTGAATCTTATTTAATGATCATCGATTTGAATGGTTGTGGCATAGAAAAAGGGGCCATGGATTTGATTTTATGGTTCTTTTTGTGTTCTTATGGTTTTTACAGGTTCTTAACATTTTATGATTTATTTCTTTATTTAAGATTTAATAATTTAGTAATTAAATAATAAATAATAAATTGATTACTTTTTATTTTTTTAATCTGTTAATTATTATCTATTATTTAATTAATATTTAGTTATAAAGTTATTTATTGACAAATTTATTTAATTATTTTATATATTTTATTTATATATTTAATTTTCATATTTATTTACATATTTCATTATTATTTAGTTGTTATGTACACATTAATTGATAATATTTTTTTAATTTATTATTCACATGAGGGCTATCATAGACAGTCTATTACTTGTATTATTACATAACCTCACTTACTCGGTTTCTAACGAATCCACCCATCCAAGTTTCATAATGTTACCAATAATATTTTATTCATTATATAAGAATCTATCTTTGTTAATAATATCCAGTGCCTATAACATAATCTTTAAATATAAAATCATATAGTTTTCAACATTAACCTTTTAAAATATTTTTTGTAAACATTAGAAAATATATCAAGATATTAAAATATCTACCCCATCTAAAAACCCTTTTCCAATACTAAAACACCTAGAATATGGTAGATATGGATTTTTTTAATGAAAACCTGAAATATTTTATTGTAATCCAAAAATAATAATTTTTATGTCTATTTAAAATATAATATTCTTCAATAATGATAAATTTTACATTCCTTTAGACTTTTTTGTCAAAAACCTCCACACAGAACACATTAATATATTCCTATTATAATCTAATGAATAAAACTAAAAAATGAAAAAAAAATCAATTTAAATTATTTTAAATACATTTTAAAAAAACCATAGTAAATTTCAACAATATAGATCGGTAAGATAATTTAAATGAAAATAAATCATTAAAACAATATTGGAATAAGAATTTTGAAGTGAATAATCCATTACATAGTATACTAAGAAGATTAATGAAGGACCCACCCCACACCCCATTTCAATAATGTAACCCATCAATTATTATTTTTAATAATTTAATATGATTAGGTGATAATTGGGAGTGATTTAATGTCTTTTGAAATGTTACAAGGGATTTTATAATGTTTAACAGTTTAATAACTATTGTTGGAAACCATATAACTCAAATAGGAAACTATGAGAGGTAAAACTAGGTCTTCTGGTTCGGCGGATGGTTAAGCACATGATTTTTCCTAACCGTGTGGCCACACATGAGAAATCATACTAGTAGGGAAATAATGATTTTTCCTAGTTTAAAATCATTTTATCCTTTGGTCCGTTAGTATGAGGTGATCCTTGAAGTAGGGTATAATGCATGATTAGAACATGTTTTCCAAACTGTGTGACTTACCATGTAATATGTAAAAATAAGATCATAAATTTTATTACTTATATCAAGATTATCTCCAAACATATATTTTTCACTATCTTACCCCCAATTTTTTTTCTCTCCCAATGGATGTGGAATCACTCCCATTGATCTGAAATTAGTTTGAAGGCTATATTGGTCTGTTGAAGCCTGATTCCCTTTGAAAGAATTCGTTTTTTGTAGTTTTCCATATATCCACATTCATTCCCACTCATAAAATAAAATACCAAGTCTATTTTTGATAGATCTTTGATCCCTAATTCTAATCAGGATGAGGTATAGTTATGTTGATTTTATGTAAATAGGTCAAATGTCAGTTTTTTGAGATTCTATATAGTTTTGATAATGAAAACTTTTCATTCTTCATATTTTATATAATTTCTATGGTAAATGGATTCACTATTGTTTTTGATGTAAAAATAGATTTTATTAATAAAAATAAGGTGGAGAGAAAGAGAGGATTATAAGAGTCTGAATGAGGGGATTTTATTGTTTTCTATGTATTTGGATATGTATTAGAGAAAATCATTCCATGGAATGTTTTTTATATTTTGACATAAAATATTTGCATTTATTTTATATATACTGTTGTATATAAATGTGATAAAATGTTCTATTCTAGTTTTCAAAGTTAGTTTTTTTTGGAAAACATAATTAGATTCAGTACTCACATAATCTTTGGCATGTTTGTGATTTTGTAGATATTGTTTATTAGGATGCATGTGTTGTAAAGGTATCACAATTCATTAGTTCTTCTATATGATACCTAGGAAATATTTTTGAGTTGGATGTTGGATGTTATTGGGAGCTATGAATTTATGTCTTAATGTTATTGAGTTTTTTATTTTTGTTTTTCAATTTTTACATTGATGATTTGTTATATTCTGCAGGGGTGCATTGTTTTTAGGTGGGTATGTTATTGACTTTTTTACCTTGAGTATTATACGTTTTTATCATGAATCATATAGTGGTTATACTTTTATAATGTGTTTGGTTGGGTTTTTTAATTTCCAAAAGGGAAAAAGTTTCCTAATCTGAATTAAAGACCAAGTCATTTATTGTAATCCTTTGGAATCCTATGGATGTCACTTAATCCCATGTAGCAATTATGATTTGACAGAAAATATGGAAGATGGGTGGAATTATAAAATTGGTGTCATTATCTTTAGTCAATTATGTAATAGTGCAATCATTCTCGGTCATTAATCAAATCTTTTGAGACATGTGGTATGAATTTTTCATTTATTGAGTTGATAATACATCTGGATAGACCTGATGTTGTGGTGAAAAAAAGGAGGAGTATTGTCGAGAATAGAAATTTAGATCCAAAAAACACAAATATATCACTTTTATGAAAAACATAATGTTACTAACTATTTGGGTGCAAAATTATTTTTTGAGACACTTATTGTATTCTAAATCACATTTTCATGGGTTTATGCATCTGAGAAGAGCATGAAATTCACAATTGAAATGGCTTCCCAATTTGATTTCGTTTTTCATTTTGAGAAAATATTTATGATTTGTGGAAGACATGTTGATTTTCTAATGTTTTGAAATAAATTTAAAATGTGATGTTTATAAAATTGCATGATTGTAGTATTTTTAAATTGGTCCATTTCTAAAAGAAAAGTAATATGTTCAAAAATAGTTTGAAGATGAAAATTTCTAAATTCTGGAAATAAATTCTTTGAAATGTGTAACATATAATAATATAAAATTTCTATTCCATTAGTTAATAGTTTATGAAACATATGTTGTTTTTTTTGTTTATATAAAATGGAACCTCATACGCATCATTGAATCCAACCAGAAGAAGTTGCTGAGAGTGTGGTTGAACATAAGCCACAAATGAACTAATGAGAAGTTTAGAGTATATTAAAATATATTAAGATGTGGATAGAGGGAACCAAAGGGATAGACCAATGTAAGAATATAATTATGTTCATTTCTAGAAGTAGAATCCATATATCATTTGGGGTGATTAGTAAAATGAGAAGGAAGAGGTGTGGCTAATGATGATGAATCAAATTCATGATTTCCATGGCACACAAGTAGTGTCGTAACTCAATCTTAATATATATATGATGATGATTTTTCATTCTAGTCATGGGATTTATAATTTCATGATAAATGTGACCAAGGAATTTCATGAGAATGTTTTAATTAATTTTTCAACAAACAATTATATCTTCATGAATTTTGGATTTAAAAGAAAATTGAAATTTTTAACCAGAAGAAATAGACAGGTTTGTGACATACTATGCAACTAAATTTTTGAATTTTGTCCACGTTCCAATTATTGTTTCTCCTAGTGAATCTATGAAGGAACAAATCTATGAATCACTATTTAGATAAGAAATTATCTCAAATAATAGTATTATATGTATGATAGTTTATAAAAATATGGTTGATAGATTAATGGTGGATGAAAAGGATATCTTCGGAGCTATGGGTGGAGGGAGCATGTTGACACCTATTCGAAATAGTAGGAACTACAATTATTAGAGAATGTGTAAGAGGGAAACCTATCTCTAATGAAGTGTGATAGCTTATAATCAGATGACATGATCGATAAATCTACCTCTAAAATGTAAGAATAAGCTATGAATTTCCTAATGTGGTCATTTGGACCACATGATGTGATATTGAATGAAACTACCCAGAGGATTCCATATTTGAAAATATTTCGAACATATATAGTTCAATTTTCATTGTTTATTGAGGTCAAGGGTTGTAGAAATATATCATGTGTCACAGATGACATATTCTTCAATAAGATGAATGTATCATAATTCGTCTATATAGAAGTGTATATCCCTCCATGGTATTTCAATGAATATTATTTCTCCTCAATAAGGGATACCTCAATAGGTTATTAATTACTATAGTAAATTGAGAAAAAAATTATATAGAGATAATAAATTTATTATGGATAATTAATCTTGATCATCGATGGCATGGTGTAAAATATTTTTGAATTATATCTTTAAACAATATTTATTTGTTATAGTTCCATCCCATTAATTTATCTCATACAAAATTTTTTATTTTCTGGGTTTGAATGTTGGGCTATCAACTTATGTGTATAAATTTTAAACTCCTTATGGTCAAAGGGAAGGTTGATCTTTTTTTTGTAGATCATTTCCAGAAACTATTGATGGAGCTAAACTCATATAGGACTTATCATTCCTTAAGATCGATGTATATGAAATAATCCTTGATTAGTATTGGTAGATAATGTTCAAATCTCACATGAACTGTTATACCTAAAAAGTCCTTTTAATGATTGAGGGTGCCCTCAAGATCTAATTAGAGGATTAATTAATGTAAATGTAGGTGAAATATGATTTCTAGCACAATAATATTGTATATTCTCATAGGAGTTGGAGGATTTTACTTTGGTTTCAAGGGATGATATCGAGAAAACTAGTTTTCTAGTAGTGGTTTTCCAATTTCATGATGCTTTACTTGAAATTTTATAATTTTTTCCAACATTAAGGGAAGTGTAATTCACGATTGATCTCTTTTTGGGGATTATTACACTCTCCATTCCCTCATATCAGTTAACACCAATATAGAAGGAAATTTGTAGTTGGATGAGATGGAATGAAATGGTATCATATGGCTTTGTACATCTCACTAGAAATCATATGTCTTCCTTCTAAAAAAGGCTGATGGAAGACATCATCTTTATGTGTATTATAATAGGATTAAAAATGAAATGATAAATAATCAGTATCAACTTCTATTCATTGATGACTCTTTTAATCAATTTATGGTATACTAGTGGTTCTATAATATTGACATGTGATCGATATATCACCAATTGAAGGATTGGATTTAGGATATTACAAATACATCTTTCTTAAGTTGATATTGAAATAATTGTAATGCGGTAATTCCATGTGGTCTTATGGATTCACTATATGTATTTATATAATTATTGAATTTAATATTTCAAAGGCTACTAGATTCATTTGGGTTGGTGTTTATGGACGAATTATTGGTTTGTTGCTGGACAAGGTCTAACCATGAGAAACACTTGGAAACAATGTTGTTAATATATATGGATCATTGTATTCTTGAAAAGTTATAAAATTCGGATATTTGGATATTCATTTTACTCTAATATATAATTTATTTCTCTAAATGATGTGTTTTTATTGATCTGGAAATGATAAATGTTTTGATCTCCTAAAAAACTCCCAATAATTTCATCAAGATATGCAGTTTTCATTGTCTATCAAGTTATTAATGATTTTATATACATGATTTTTCATGACTAGCATCACTATTGAATTATTCTCCAAGTATGAATGCTCCAATGAAATGTAATGATGAATTTTAGATTACTTTTCATGAGTTTATGGTTCACATTATAAAGTCAAAAATCAGGATTTTCCATGAATTTGGAAAAAGATATGAGTTTTATTATGGTGCTTCAGGAATAGGGTCATATCCTACTGTTATATAGAGATATCAAGTGGTTGCTAATGTATTACTATAGTTAGATATTCATGAGAATAGCTACCAAAAACATGATTTATAGATATCAATAATAGTCATTTCCCCGAAATCATGGTGTCATTACATATTTGGTGAAAATTTTATAGTCTTTATGGATTATATTAGCTTGAAACATATTTTATCAAAAGAGGAATAAATATGAGATAATGAACATGGATCATGTGTCTTATATTTATTGACTTCGAAATTATGTATACATCAGTGAAAGGATATTATGTGGAAGTTTAATTAAGAGTAAATCCAAATTCTCAGTTGATAGATGTGGATTTAGAAAAGTGAAAGTTGATATTGGTACTCACCATCAAGCCCATATAATGTGAATTCCATCATGAAGTTGAACTTTTCATTCCAGTTTCTTTTGTTCCTAACATGGTGGTGATGGATAAAGATGCAAAATCATCTGATTTGGAATGCATCACTATGAGGTCGATACTAAATGGTAGGTAATCCTTTGGGGGATGAAAACTGTATGACTGTTCAGTTTTTTGGTTTCAATATTAGATCATTGTACCTACTGATGTTTTGGAAAAAATACATCATGCATACAACCATTTAAGATTTGATGTTCATTCGATAATACATATGTTTTGAAATCATAATTTTGGTTTGTCATTATGAAAAAGAAGGTGGATAATATTGTTTCAGGATTCTTAAGATACTATCTAGTTATGGAAGGGCATCAGTGGCGATCAAATTTTTTTTGTATTCCATAGTTATTCCAAATTAAAATCTATAGAATATTATTATGGATTTTATGATAGGTGTCTTAAAAAAAATTCAGAAACATGATGCCATAATGATGACAGTGGAATGGAAGATGAAGTTATTTCATTTTATCCCTATTTATGAATCTCAAATTTTTTAGTAATTGTTATAAATAGATAACCTGTATGTGGTAAAGATGAATTGTCTACATGTTTTGATTTTATTAGATAAATATCCATGGATCCTCTCAGATTTTACTTAATAATTAAATAAATCCATAGGTACTCATTTGACTATGATTAGAGTATATCATTCCCAGACAGACTAAAAATTCAAATGGATGATACAACCATTGGAAGACATGCTATGAGATTTGTGCTGTAGATTTTGGTGGCTCATGGGAAGATCACATACCAATAGTGGAGTAATATTATTGAAATAGTTATCAAGATAATATACATATGGCATCTTTTAATGAAATTTATGGAAATCATTATCAATATCTACGTTTATGAGTTGATAGACACGAAATATTACTAGATGGGATAATGATGGCATAAGAGACAAGAAATAATATTTTGTTGATTAGGATGTAGATGGAGATGGACCAGAGTCATAAAAACCAATATCAATGTCATCAATGATGACCATTGTTATTATTGGTGACTAATCATGTGTTTATTAAGACCACACCAAGGGTTTAAAATCATTGTATTTTGGAAGAATAGAATGTTTTATCATTGATACATATGCATTTCTATGATACCTGAATGGGTTGGTGAGGTGGAATATCTGTTGTATTTTTCAAAATGGTTCAGTTCTATGCTTAATTATTTTGGTTTATCTTTGTTGAAATTGAATCTTAATAATCGTAACCATGTGATTCAATGAAAAAGTGATGACCTAAAACTGCATTTTTTATAGAAAAATTTTCTAGTATGGACTGTGTATAGGAAATAGAATGTCTTCAATGGAAAAATCATTAGGCTAGTGCATTTTTTGAGGAAACATGCTTGGATTTTGGAAGAGACGTGAGAATGGTGGAAGGAAATGGTCATGAAATGGAAATAAATCATTCCCGAATATACTGGTTTTATAGTATACATAGATATAAATCCAATGGTAGGGAGAATGTATCACCCACATTTTCATGAAGACACCCACATATTTATGTTTTTAGTGAGTAAAAAATATTTAGGTGATGTTTTGTAGGGTCCAAAAGTATTTTTGAATTTTCCTATGGATTTTATAATGGTGCGCGATTTAATCATAGTTAGTGGAAGCTGGTCAACACCTACAAAAAAAGGGAAAGGTAAAACACAGTCTCATAGGTGGTTTCATGATTTGTCTATATAGTGCGAAATTCCCGATGAAACTAGGAAAAATGGGATAGAGAGATTATTCATTGTTAGTGCATGGTTTGTACAACTTTATGGGACAATTGTGTGAGTTCCTCCTTGAGGAAGACCATGGCACACTGATAGCACACTTTTTTTCTAACTATGCAACTACCTAAGCATAATTTACAAATTAAATTCAAAAGGCGGATACGGAACAATATTAGCTCTATACAACAATTTTTTAATATTTTCACCCATAAGACATTTTTTCTTCCTAACAAAGGTTATGGTACCTCACCTCGTTGAACTTAAATTGATTTGATGGCTTTTCATGGTGTGATGAAGCCTGATTCCCATAGAAAGAATTCATTATAAGTTGATTTCCTTATATCATCATTCTTTTACCATCTAAAAATAACATAGCTAGTCTATTGGGGATTGATAGATGATGAATAATGAAAATCATGATGATTTATGGATTTTTTATATTAGGAAAAGATATTTAACTAATATTTTTTCATATTTTAACAAGTTTTGTTAAAAAAAATTCTGTCATTTTTCATTTTCTATATAATTACATGGATAAGTGGATACACTCTCGACTCCAATTTTTAGAAGATGAAGGAATGGATTCAAAAAAAAATCATCGATATATATTGTTCGATTTTTGAAAAAATATTGATGTAAATCGTCCTTTTTGATGGTTTAGGTTATTGATAGTGTCAGGTGTTTTGGTGGAATGATAAAACAACACCATGATTATAAAATGATGATTTCAAAATGGTTGTCTTGTTTTGATTCATGGATATGTGTTTTAAATAAAAAAGTGTTTTATTGAAATGTTTTTTCAAAGATGTAATGACATGTGATGGGATTATATAGTTAGGTGCGATTTGAATTGTATATATAATGGTCACGATATACCACCATCAAAGGATAGAGTTATGGATGTGATGTTCCACCATTAGTGGTTATGAAAATCATTTCTGGTTGAGAGATCGTGTGTTTTTTCATTTATTTGAAATGGAATCGGATTTTCCAACATTTAATTTTATAAATGGTTAAATGAAATTTTTTGTTTCTCCATAGAATAATTTTTTTTCTTCCAAAAATCGGTTTTCTATAGAATTTTTTATTGATTCTGACATATATTAATATCATTTGTTTTATATAAATTTATTTATATAAATTTACTAACATATTGAATATTATTTTAATGATTTGGGATTTTATTTGGAGTAAAAATACATTGTTTCATTACTCACCCGTGAATTATTATGATAGATATTTTTTAGATATTTTTTATCACAATAAATTCAATGGAAAGGTATCATAATTCTTTAGTTCTACTCCATGATACCTATGATTTATTTTTGAGATGGGTCATGGGGAATTCTAGGAGTTCTGAAGTTATTTATTGGAGTCTTTGAGTTTAATCATTTTTTATTTCACTTTTTATTTTGATGATTCATAGTCTTCTATTGTGGTATTATAATTTTTGTTGGGTTTGATATCAAATTTTCATACCATGTGTGTATACTTTTTTCATGTTGAATCATATAGCGGTTCTTTTTAAGGATATATTGGTTAGGGTTTTTTTAATGGGAAAATCATCCATCATCTGAATTGAATCTATTTTAATATGTTTTCCACCATTGGTATAGTGGGGATGTCCCTTAAGGACAAGAATCCATTCCACCAAGACTCATCCAATTGTGGATGGGAGGAATTTTACAAATTCTACATTTACAAAAATTATAAATGTAAAATATCCTCAGGAATGAAATTTAAAATCACTTTTGTTATAAATAAAAAAATTTTGAATTTTTTTTAATAAAATAGATGAAAAAAAACATTTAAATTAATTCCATAAAACAATTTTAAACAAGGACTTATCTAAATAGTCCTCTTCCCTTGAGCATGATTAGTCAGTTAAATTATATATCTCCCCAAATAATTAAATTATGATAAATATTTTATTTATTTCGAAAAAAATTCAAGTTTATTATTATAGTTATTATACACATTACTTATTATATTCATGTTTTTAATAATCTAAATATATATAGTATGTTTTGATGTTATCTGTATTTATTTCTGTAATGACATTGGTAGGTTTCCTATAGTCCAAGAGGAAAATATATAAAAAAATGCATTGTTAATGATGACACAATTAATATTATTATATGTATACCAATATTTTAAATTAAATAATGAAATATGGTCATGAAAAGTGATCAATGATATGATCATTGTAAGAAATGAAAATCTCTTCAAAACAAAATTATATTTCTAAATGGTTTGATAGTCACTCTTTCCACTCATAATTTAAAATTCTATTTTATCAAATTGACAAAAAAATCAAAATAAAAAAAATTTGAATCTATATATCAAAATTATCATTGAGTGGGTTTTTTGGAATTTTCTAAACTAATAAATAATATGATGAAATGTAATAAATAGTTATTTTTTTAAACTGTATTTTTATTTACTTTTTTATGATTTTAAAATATATTTTAAATGATTTTAAATTTAAATTATTTCTCAAGTATTACAATATAACTAAACATGTTAATTTAATAAATTTCTATTTGAATTATGCTACTGTAATATTCAATACCTATATGAATTGTTTGATTCAAAAACATATCTTCCATAACATCTACAGTTGAATATTAAATTAAATTCTATGAAATATTACATTTGAATTTTAATGAATTGATTATATATTTTGATTCATTAGAAGTTATATTATCTAATAAATTCAATAACATTTTTGTCCATAATGAATAGAGAACCCATTAAAAATTAGACAAAGCTGTTATATTAAAAATTGGTTCACTTGGGGGTTTTAAAATAAGAATATAAATTTAAAAAATTGACTAAAACAAATAAAAAACCAATTTTTTTTAAATAATTTCATCTTATAATTTCTATTGTTCGATAATTTTCTATTTTGGATGATTTTGGCATGTGAAAACATGTGTTTGACTTTAACTTTTCACAATTTCCATGTGCGTCCTCTCCCCAACTTATAAATTCCACCCCCTCTCCTCTGAATATAACATCTCCAAAATAAATAATTTTATAATATACCTTCACAAATTCCATTGTTAATTTTATCCCCAAATCTGTGAGATTTAATTTGTATGAATCCCATATAAGATGGTATTAGGTATAAACCAAATGAGAAAATTTAAAGAAGAGTTAAAACTCAATTAAACATCCTTCAACAATTATAAAATTTTAAAATTAATTATATTATATATACTAAATATTTTTTAATGTTAATTAAAAAACTCATATCCATCTTCACATCTAGTAGTTGTTCCACAAATCTGTCAATCTATTATTCACAGACTACTGCCACATGAACCTTTGTAATTATCCTTCCATCACCATAAAAAAATGTTGGATATTATTAGTAATTAAACATATGAATATTATATTAATGATGTTATTATATATTTTTATTAATTATATCGCATTACTTTTTAATTTCAATTGTTTGGGGGACACAATAATTTCACTTATATGTACATCAGATTATTGCCTTAAAAAGTTAATTTATTCATTTATATATTAGGCATTAAATGAACATTGTTAAAGCTAAATATAATGCATATATGTGGTTTAAATTATATAACCATAACTATTTAATTAAAATATAACATATAACATGTTACATTCATGATGATGTAAAAAATAATATTTCCTCTTCGGCGTACATGTAGACTACTACCTCCTCATAATGATGTGAAATTATATTTCATATAATTTTATATGGTTTATAATAAGGATATAATATTAACATAAATATTAAATATTAATTTATAATTTTTCAAAAAAATGAAATAATATTTATTTTCCTTCCATCACTTCTGCAAAGAAAAATGGAAATTTTATTCATGATTACATACGACATGCCATTTCCATGAAAGGTATAATTAATTTCCTTTTTCTAACTTCAATATATTACTATAAATATATATATATATATGTAAAATACATTATACTCATATCATTTTTAAAATTCTTGAGATGATGTAATCTAGATAAAACACGACGTATGAAAATAACCAGTTTAAATTATACAAATAATTGTATCAATTATTATCCTAAATTTTTCATATTAAAACATATTTGTAAATAAGCAGTTTATATGTTAGAAAATGTTCTTAATATATTTTATGAAATATCTGGGCATGGTTATTTATTAGATTTTTATTTATTTTTTATATATATTATACATATTTTTAGACACATATGAAGGAATTTGAAATTAATGTATGTGTTTCTCATCTAATTTTTACATTACTGATACTTACGCTATATTCACAAGTTTTTATAGTGTGCCTTGTATATACTACCCTAAATGATTTTTTATATAATGAATATATTTATCATCATGTTTTTTAATGATTCATATTATTTTTCTTTTTTTCTTGGTGCATATGATTCTAAAGTTACCAAACTGGAAAGGTTTTATTGATCAACCTAATCAGTATTCAAGAAAATTTTTGTTTACATATACCCAAGAGGAATTATTATATATTTATATTTTAAACTTAATATATTT
Organism: Viscum album; assembly: GCA_963277665.1. NCBI lineage: Eukaryota > Viridiplantae > Streptophyta > Magnoliopsida > Santalales > Viscaceae > Viscum > Viscum album. The sequence goes on along the minus strand of OY728165.1, from coordinate 985,923,888 downwards.
TATTCTCCTCTAGTTATTAATGACATTTATAAATTAGTTCTACCATATTCCACATTTATCTACTTATAGTGATTGATATAAGGGTAACTATTCTTCTACCAAAAATTTGAACATAATCTATATATTAACATGTACATCATAAAACAAATTTCCCTCCATCATAAGAACTCATTATTTTAATTAATTGTTTATTATGTTCAGAGGTTATTTAAAAGAAATTAATTTCAAAATAATTTTCAACATTATTTCTAATGTGTTTATGTACAGAAAATGTTAATTTCCTCAACAATGATTTAAAGTGTATTTTTGGGAGCTTCAATCCATCATTGAAAAGAACCCATTTTTCATGTATGATACACTATAAATAATTTGTATTGAGTTTATCCATATTATTATTCTACATGGTTTATGGTCATTTATAAATGTTATTTACATTTTTTACAGCACACTGTTTTACTCTACTAGGTTTACGTTTATAATTATTTGGTTTGGGTAACGTTAAACATTTCCTATTATATATTTTCAATATGAATTATTATATTTATAGTTCTTGTACCTGTTCATATGAGGAATTAATAAAATTTAGTAGGTTATCTATGGAGACAGATTATAGATATCCCATTGATGAATAAACTGGTATCATTAGGAAAATATGTTGGAAAGATTAAGCTAGTTTCAACCCACATATTTATATAATTTATTAAAAGAACTTGAAAGAATGTTAAAGATGTTAAATATTATTATCTACATCACTATGAGAGTATTTATAAATGTCTATGTGATTATTCAATTAGTTATAATATCCATGGAAAATTTTCTGGATTATGTGATTATTAATATGGCCTTTTTTAAAATGATTATTTCTACCATATTATGATCATTATATTGATTAAAATTCGTTTTTTGTATTTATTGACCATCATTTATTTATTTTGAATAATTTTTAATGATATCTTCCATTGTAAGCTTACACATAATGGGCATATGATATCACCCATTTCTTATATATTATTTTTCCTATGATACCAGTCGGTCTTTTTTGATTGATATTAAGGTATACACTCTGAGGTATAATGAAATTCTCAATGAAATCACATTGTATATTTTATTTTTTAAAATATATTCAAAAATTGATTTTGGTGTCTAGTTAAACTAGAACACTAAACTACATAACCCATCAATTTTTGATTCCTCATATCGAGTTGCAATGTAATAAATTTACCAAAGGATCCGTGATATTGATGTGAGGATCATTAAATCCATATTAACTTATATTTATAATTGATTAGGAAATTCAAAAGAAAATATACTATGAAATACCTTCATTTCAATTTGTTGTACAACATATTATAAAATTTCAAATAATTTAGATCCTTGATTCCAAAAAACCATTTTAAATAAAACAAGTACTTGTAACAGCATTTTTACATTCTCTATCATCCATCAATTTAAAAACCTTCTTGTTGTGTACCAGTTTCAACAGTATTGGTAATTCAGTTCGCACCTGAGTTCGGTTTTAAAAAAAATATACATTTCATATGTAACAAGTAAAAATAAAATTATGGAATCACATAATATAACCACTTATTCATGGATCATAGTTTATGATACATTTTTATAACGAAATTTCTGTAAATAATTTATAATCCATTGAAATAGTCATTTAATAAAAGTAGACATATGCATGTTCACTTGGAGTTATTATCTTTATAGATACATTCGTTCTTGAATTTAAATTCATAAAGTTATTTCATCGGATTATATAGATTTTTATAATTCATATACTTGCATTAGACTAAATGAGCTTTCTAATATTTCTATGCATGATAAAATTCGGTTATATATAACTGTAATTTTTTTATTTGGATCGATATTGATGTGGACGGTTGATTTTTTTCAACATCATATTAAACGATTTTTGTATTTTCCAAATGGGGATCTCACTTAAGAGAAAATGAAAATACAAAATTATAATTGAATTTTTATTATCCCATTTTCATAATAAAAAGAGTGCATTAGTATACCCAACACATAAATATGGTTGGGGAATTGATCCACAGAGGTATTGATCATTATCCTAAACATGGACATAGTTTTGAGCCAATAAAATATATTTGTAGGTATCATCCACATGGTTCACATATAACATGTATTAAAGAATTTCATTCCCTAATGATGTAGAAGGAACTATTTTCATAAGATGAGATTCCCAGTTCACCTCTCCCACCAAAAAATCCTCCGTAATTATGTATTTTTTATGTTTTTATTCCATGAATATATATTTATCAAAAACAGAAAACATAACATATTTTTTAATATATATGAAAAAATACATTCCATGTTGAATAATTGGCTTTTATATCAATTTAATGTGTCACATCTTTGAATATACCAGTGAGGCATCCCCTCTAATACATACGCCTGATATATAACATATTTGACATTGTTGAACATCCAATTATAGACAATTAATAATTTCTATTCATTCCATATCTTCAACCATCATATTATTTCAAATCCTTGTAATAAATATTCAATACCCCATTAACTACTACAACTCATATATTCCTCTAAATTAGGTTCTATATACTATGGTAACATAAAAACACCTTATAAATAATTGGATACTAATTCATACATTAATAAATTATAATCACCATCCACATTGATCCTAAGAGATTTATCTTCAGTTGTATGGACCATATCAAATCACCCCAAAACATAATTCCCACTACATCCCCTTAATCCTACAAAGGTGATGTTATTCTCTATATCAATTATCATCATCATAATTACTTTTTTATTATAAGGAACCATAACAACATCCAAAACAAGAAAAACATGAGAAGAAAAAAAATCCAAGAAGTCTAGGGGGCCTGAAATGGTGAAGGGTGATGGAATCCCATATATCAAAATTGACCCCATTGGGTATTAAATAGAAAATATCATAGAGACAGATAGGGTCATGGACAAATACTTCCAAATATGATAGGTAATCCTCCACTTTGTTACCTTTACTCCAAGAATGAATCACTGTGATGTCATTGTTGATCATGCATTCACAAATTCAGATAATTTACATGATCGACCATGGATGAGGGGAAAATTAATTCAGGGTGTCATGGAGAAAATTTGAATCCATTTCCACTTCAGATAAGATATGACTGTGCTGGCGACAAATATTGATAAACATGAGCATAGCTTTTGCTTCAACCTGGAAGAGGAACCATGGCCTAAGAAGGTGGAGAATGCCAAGAGGACTGAACCCCTAGAGTTTTGGACATCCCCACCCCGTCTCAAGACTCCCGTACTGTAGGAACCATAAATGTTGAGTTTAAAGACCCTAGAGGGAGGATTCCATCATATTATTTCTTTTGGTATATCCTCTAATTTCTTTTGAACATTTCATAAGATGGAAGACATAAATTCTTACACATCTTTTTATGCAACATGAATATCCTTATGAAACATTATTCATATGATAGTTATACTATATAAGACCAAGAACATCCTAAAACAATATATTGGTAATTCCATGTTATTTAATTAATATTTAGTTAAGAATTTATTTATTGATAAAATTATTTATTTATTTATTTTATATATTTTATTTATATATTTAATATTTATATTATTTTACTACCTGCCTACAAATAACTTTTTTTCAATTTTAAAAAGCCGGTTTACCGATGCCCTGTGTCCCACATACAAGGCAAAACATTGCCAAAAAAGCCAGAAACAACAAAAATGCAAAAAAAGGAGTTACATATCATAGTACCCATATTCATCCCCACATCCCAAGCATGATTCATCTTTTCCAGTAGTTGATTCCCACTCTGGGTGTCTCCAAATGCTTGCAGTTTGTTCACGTTTCCTAAGGTGATCTAGAACAAGTGCATTTGGGAAAGCTTTCTTAACTCTGATGCCCTTCTTGATGGCAAGAACCACACCACTATTCAGTTTCGAGGTAGACCTAGTCTGCATCAGTCATGGAAGACAAGAGTAGTATTTCCTTGTTCGCCTTCCCAGTGTTGTCGATGAAGGCTTAACACCCGCATACATATTCTAGTTCCCACTATGGACAATATCATTGAAGGAACGTCTGTAGGGAGGGCTCAGATTTTCCTTCCCACCCCCATCTTTCCCTCTTCCTACCTCAAGTTGTTCCTTCAAATGGGACCTCGTGTACTCAGAGTGATGGAACGTCCCTTGGATATGAGAGATGTTATCAGATAAGAGGGACCTCCTGTCCTCCAGGGGAGTGTTTTTCTCAACCGTAGAGGCTGGATGAAAACCCTTACCTTCAGTTACAAAACCCTCCAATGCATCAACACCACCTGGACCTTCCTTCCCTGGATCAACTTGCACCAAAGGATACAAATCATTCTCCCTGTATCCCTCACCAAGCCTCTGATCATCACCTTCCAACAATAAGGGGGACCTAACAGCAATGATGTTTCCATCCTCAAATCCTGAAATAGTATCCTGCACTTTGCAGACAATCTACAGAACCCCCGAAGACTTCGCATCACCATCACCTCCAGCAAGAACCTCTTCTTCCTGGTTCACGTTCAACCTATCCTCAGGAAGTCCATAAAACCTGTTAATTAAGGACATAAATGATTTGACCAATGGATCAGGGCCTTTCTCATCCTTAGCCCTAGCCAAGTTGGAAACCTCCACAATGTTTGGGCCTCGGTCATCTCTAACCTGATCAGAACACAATGCAACAATAGACACATCATTCTTCTCTTTATCCTGAAACCCCCTAATGCTAGTAGACCCAACTATTAGACCATCTTCTAAGGAAACTTTACGAGACTCAGATGCAGAGGCCTCCCCAACTAAGACAGCCAGATGAGAACCCCTTCCTCCTTCAATCGGCCCTTCAATTGCATGAGCCATGTCCACCTTCACTCTCTTGTCTATCGCCTTACACCTTGAACCCTCCTCATTGTTCCAAATGATTTCATCCCCACTACAATGATCCACCCTCTATTGTGAATGAAGTCATCCTTGATAGGCCTCAATAGAGTGACCCAACCGCTTATAAGAACCACAAAAATCCGTCCAATCCTCAAACACAATCCTCTGTTGGCAACGGTATTCCTCACTGAACGTGATCCAAATAAAATCAAAGGGGATGTGTGATGCATCAATTTCAACACACAGCCGATGGTTTACCAGGTTACAAAACGCCGTGGTTCAGCTATCAGAACAAAGATACCTACCAACCATATTTCATAACATGTTGATAATCAAAGGGTTTTGAAATGGTAAAGGATGCTTGGGGAACTTACCCAAACCATGACGGAAGGCGGGTCTAGGTTCTTGTGGAGAGCGAAGGGCCAATGCAGGAGCATGAATCGAGTTCCATTGATGTTTCATGGATCTGTCGCCCAAGATTGAATAAGGTCAGCCTCTGATTCAAACCGAATCAAAATTTGCTTACTGTCCAGCAAACCAACCACCGCTCGTTCTTGCAGATCTCAAGCACCGACTACAAATCGGTCAAAATCGTCAACTGAGGACCTCCTATACTTGAACCCCGCCACCAGGGTTGGACTCAGCAATGTTGAGGATTCCTTAAACTCGGATAATGATAGAGGGGGATTCGGAAGTCCGTCAATAAGATCTGGCACCTTAGGGTTAATCGAAACATTCGGAATGGGGGGAATGAACTCCGGGTTTGAGAAGGCCTGAAGGATAATATATTTTTTATTTATCATCACATGAGGGATATCAGAGACATACTATGTCATGGATTATTAAATAATCAAAATTTCTTGGATTATAATCTATCAACCCATCCATGGTTTATAATGTTACCAATAATATTTTGTTCATTATATAGGAACCCATCATCATAAATAATGTCCAGTGACTATAACATAATGTTTAAAAATAAAATCGTATATTTTTCAACATTACACTTTTAAAATATTCTTTGTATCCATTAGAAAACATTTCTAGATATTAAAATATCAACCCCATCTAAAAACACGTTTTCAATACTAAAACACCTAGAATATGGTATATAAGGATTTTTTAATGAAAACATGAAATATTTTATTGGAATCCCAAAAAATAATAATTTTTATGCCTTTTTAAATTAAAATTTTCTTCATAAATTTTAAATTTAACATTCTTGTAGTCTTGTTTTTCAAAAAACTCCATAAAAACACATAAATAGATTTATATTGTAATCCATTGAATGAAACTAAAAAATGAAAAAATATTTCTATTAAAATTATTTTAAATCCATATAAATAAAACCATACAAAAGATAAAATATATATATTGGTAAGATAAAGTATATACAAATAAATCCTTTAAAAAAATATTGAAATATGGATTTTCAAGGGAAAATTCCATTACATAATATACTAATATGATTAATGTAGCACCCACCCCACACACCTTTTCAATAATGTAATGTTTAAATTATTATTTCTAATTATTTAATGTGATTGGTTGATGTTAGGGAGATATTTAAAGTATTCTGAAATGATTCTAGGGATTTTATAATGTTTAATAGTATGAAAACTATTATTGGACACAATGAAACTAAAATAGGAAACCATGAGATGTAAAACACGGTCTTATGGGTCAGTGGACGGTTAAGCACCTGATTTTTCCAAACCGTGCGACCACATATGAGAAACCATACTGGTAGGGACATACATATTATTGCTAATTGGAAATCATTTTATATAACGTAACACCCCATGCTTCCACGATACACTTCTCTTTGAATAATACAGTATCATGTGTTGTACTTAACTTCTTGTTCTAACACACACCATAACCAATCAAATTAGCCGTTAAGAATATTAATAACCACTTTTCAAAATATTATACATTTTATATTTAAAAATAGATTTCATTTTTGGATTCAGAATATTGAAATTAGTATAGGATGATTTTTTGGTATTTTTCTGAAATCATTTACTTTTGGATTAATAGTGAAAATCGCTAAATTTTAATAAAAAACACCTTTTTTTAATCATAATAATTAAAAGGTATAAATTATGAATTTTAGTGGATTTAAAATATATTTATAAAATATTTTTACAATTTTATACAATGTTTTTCATTGGACATAATTTCACATTTAAACCGGACATAAACAAGTGTCAATCTTTTGGAAGTTATTATTTCTTAAAAACATGCTTCATGTTTTGATGGCGGGAAATAATATTAAATTAATTTCTGCCACTTATGTGTTTTGAATTTAGAAAAATGTATTCCATATTTGGAATATGTAAGTACAGATTTTTTAAAAAGGTAAATCTTATTTATAGTCATTTTAAATTATACTTCGGTAAATATTTTATTTACTATGGCTAAAGGGTAAATTCTGTATATAAGGGTAAAAAATTTAATATTATAATAATATATATTTACCCTAAAAAGTGTCCTAACCCTATTGGTAGATACATTTCTGACCATGGTAATCTTTGGGTCGATTTTGGAACCCCATGAATCCACTTGTAAGTGATAATGACAATTTATATTAATTATGTTTAAGTAAATACAAAAATGACATAAGCATATATCTTTTAGAAAAACAATTTCTACATAGTGATATATATGTTATATTATCAACTATAAATATTAATTATAAAGCTAAATAATTTCCTACATAATTTTATTTTATTTATTATTTTTATTCATTTAATAATTAAATATATTTATGACATAATAATGATGTAGTATTTTTCTTATTAATGAAGGAATCATATAATTAGTATTATAAATGTTAAAATAAATATAATTTGAAAGTTTTGATGTCATCCAAAAATTTTATTTGTTAATATGACAAGTTATTATTTCTTAAATGAATTTTTTTAGTATTAATTAAGTTGTTAAGAGTTTAAAAAAATTAATTATAGAATAGAGTCAAAATTGACACAAATGAGTTTTATAACAAATATTATATTATTAATTGATATTCTATTCCAAAAAATCTAAATTTCGTCCAAAGGACTTATATCATGATATTTTTATCATTAATGGACCACTTGGGGGTCTCATGAATGTATACAATATGATTATTAACTATATATATAAAAATAGAAAGTGACATGGTAAATGTCAACTAATTAACTAAGAGTTAAAACAAAAATATAAGGTTAATATAATGACCAAACACTATCCAAAATCTATTGGATGAAATTATTTCGACCCATCCCCACCTTAAACATTAAATAATACACTTTTGAGCCATTAGAAATATAATATGAATTTATTATAAAATAATATTTCTAGCTTTTCCCAAGGTGCCCCTCATCCCTCTTATAAAAGGGCACTCCCCCTTCTCACTAATTCACACATTCAAAGCCTTTTGGCTTGAGCTACCCCTACCCAAATACTCTCTCAACTTCCCTAAATTCATTATATAGGCCTTAAGTTTGTTAGAAAGCCATCCTATGGGACCCTTTTAATCAAATCAAAAGGCAGAACCCGAAAAAGAGGTAATGTTTCCACCACCCTCTTTCATGTTTCTTTCTTCTTCAACTTCTTTTTTCTTTGTTATTCCCATTCTAAAATAATAACTCCAGTATATTATATATACTGGGATGTTATTATAAATATGGTACAACCATATTCAGTATTCTATCTATCCTATGAATGACATGTCACCAAACGTGTGTTTGTATGACCTACCGTCTCCACGTCGTGGTGTAATTGGTATTCAATATATTATTTTTTGGATGCGTATAATAATCATATGTAATTCATGTAAATAATATATATAACTTGATAATTATTTTTCATATATTATATACCATCCTATTATATATTATTTTAATATCAAAAGAATGATATTGTCACTCGTGCATACATACGGATTACCGTCTCCACGAACGCGATAAGATTCATTCCTCATCATATCAATTAAATACTAAATTTCATTTGATGATTAAAAATAATGTTTATAGACATTATATAATTCTGGATATGAATAATATACATCTCATCCATAAAAAATATGGCTCACATAACAAATAATATATGGGAAAACGAATCTGTTAACACTCGAAACGACGCTAATACTAGGATATTATTAACAAATCAATGTTAAAAGATCATATATTATATCATATTAATGTATATTATTATTTTATAATTCAATAAAAAATATTTCACCATTATAAAGGATGTTATCCTACCCACGACCAAGGAAAAAGTACATATTACGGGGTTTCTTATCTCACTTTTATTTCCGTGAGATTTCCATTGTTCACCAATTATTTATTGGATGTGGTGTCCGTACTACCCATGATTGTATTCATTGTGTGATATAATTTAATTTATGGATATTTACATCCTCATTGTATAATCTATAATTCATGGGTGTATGTTTCATAAGTTACCAAATCGATAAGGGAATTTCAAATTTAAATTTCCACTCATTCGGCTTTACGCATACTTCATTGATTATTTTACTCCATGATTATGTGTGGAATCACTATTAATTTAATTAGGACATAATTTCCACTACCCATTTTGTGGATATACTTTTGATACACATAATAACTCCAATAATATATTCTCAAGTCATCGGTATGAACTTGATAAGAGTAATTTTTACTCAATATCGATTTGTTGAGTTAGACATCCAATTCATTGGTGTTGTTTTTACAAGAATATGTGGAAAAGTAATTTTATTGTTTTACATAGAATATGAAATATTAATTAGTGTATTTATATTTGTCACACATAATTATGTCGTTGATTTATCCTTAACCTAAGGATATGGCCTTTGTGAGATATTTCATCTCAATTTACATTCAATTGAGACTCCTTTATTGTTATACACAAAATCACTTTTATATGGTGTATATAATGTACTTGACATAGTATATCATGAATCCCTATATTCTCATGATATTACAATGTTTTTATTACCTCAATTATTTGTATTCAAGTGTCTCTCTTTTGGGTAGTAACACTAACTAAAATATCATTTTAAACTGTTTTAATGATTTATTATTCTATTTCTTTCTCATTAATGTCCATGTTTTAAAAATGGTTTTAGGGATTTATTTATATGGAAATTAATGTCTTAAAATAAAAATTCCTTTTAAAATTTTCAAAGTGGTATTGGACACTTTGATTTGAAAATCTATTTTAAATGGATTCTTGAAAAATAGTGATACTTTTGAATGATTTCAAAAATGGGGGATACTTATCTTCAACAGTTTTGAAGATTATTTTCTTCTATGACAATATCCTTAATTATTCTCGATTGAGGTTAATATTTTATAATAAAATCATACATATTGTACTGAATGAGTTATTTTTTAATGTGTATGTTCTATTCTTATACCATTAATGTTTTGTGGATAATGTATTGACATTTTGTATTGTAGTTTTAATAAGAATGTTTATGTTATGTATCAAACTTTTCATATTTGGAATGAATTATACATAGTATGTGACGGGTGTAGCCCACTATTTCTCCTCGATGCATCGGTAGGTATCATGAGTAAAACTAGTGTCTTGGCACAAGGCCTTGAAAAAATCATATTTGTATTCTTGGCACGAGGCCTTGACTATGTGGTTATGATAGTCTGGCATTATGCATTCCATCATTATGAGAGTGGTTATAGATATTTCATGTGATTATTCAACTAGTATAATATCCATGTGAATAAAGAAATGGAATTATTTAATTTTATCTTTTCCATATTATGCGGAAGTTAATGTTTAAAAGGCTTTTGTTTTAGTTATATATTACCTTAAATGTTTATTCTTATTTATAAATTTTTCTGCTATATTGTTATACTTACTGGGCCTTTGAGCTCACTCATTTCTATGTTTTATTTGTTCTAGGATGTGAAGAATTATTTTATGAACGACCTGTAGGGATATTATGAGGGGATAAGAATGTGGAATATAGAGACTATATTGTTGTGGTTTTCATTTTAGGATGTAATGTAAATTTTATGAATGTATCTAGTTATTCCGATTCTACTAAACTAATCGGTCATTCGAGTCTTGATATTTTATGATCATGCCAATGTTATGTAATAATTCACCGACTTTGGGTAACTAGGTTTGGGGCGTTATAGTTGGTATCATAAAAGTTTAGTACAAACCTTGGATTCTAGATTTAGATAAAATCGGATTACAGCACATAGACCTAAGAAAGACTTTGAGAATTAGTATAGAAGAATTTTATAGAAATTTGGTATTGTATAAATTTTTTGAGTTTTCTGAGAAATAAATCCCTATCTGGATACGAGCAGGTAGAGGCGGCTCTGGCACAGATGTACCTAGGGGTATAACCTGAAAACACCACATTAATCTAGACTCGAACGGTAACTAGTGCACGACAATGGGCCATGCTGCACTCTTGCTTACAACACTCCCGGGGGATATGCTTAGGATAATTTACATTTACATTACAAACTATTTGATGTATTATTAGAGAAAGTGAAAATTTTTAATCCAAATGTGTTTCAAATTGACAATATGGTGACATGATATTCTGTAAATTATTTTCTGACTACTGTTTCTAACACAATGATTTCTGGTTTTAGTCAATTGTTGTAGTTCAAGGAAGTCATTGTATCTTTTAGAATGATATATAAGGTGGGAACAGTGGTGGAAATGAGAAAAAAAATGGATGTTGATAGGCGTAAAAAATATCGTGTTCAAGAAAAATCAGTTTTCCAAAAATATGATCAACAACATATATATTAACAAACTCCCTAACACAACAAATAAGAGAAAGGTGATGAATGATAAGACCTCCAGTAGTGGATACTGTGGAGAAAATAATACTAAATTTCCATCATGTTGTAAATGTGGAAGGAGACTCCCAGGAAAGTGACTCAACGGAACAATGAAATGCTTTACATGCAGGAAAGGACATAATGTGAAGAATTTCCGAGGAAAAATGAAGAGTACTATGTATGAAAATAAAAATCGTCCCAAGTATCTATTTAGAGTCATTTTCCATAAATGTTGGGGATCTGGCCATTACCCAAGTGAATGCACTATTCTATAGTATATTTTATTGGTCAAAGAAGAAGATATGTGGAAATAAATGGTTGGGGAAATGTTTAAAAGTATTAATGCTACTTGTTGATGGGATTACTTTCGAATAATTTTCTCTTGTATTTGTAACCCTATAGTTTACCATGTGAGAATGATATTTGAGGAAGTATTATATTTTCCATTGAGGATATAGTTATAAATAACCATTTGGATTTATATGATTATTGGGTTTGAGGAAATTACAAGTTATTATATTTTGGGATGAAAATGCAAGGTATGAGATAACAATTCTGGTTAAAATTATGTAATGGTTATTTTGAGGTACACATCTCATTTTGGTAATTTTATAAAATATAGTTTTTGAAAAAGGACAACACGCAGACCGTGTGACAGCCCTTCGCGTCGGACAAAGCTGCGGGAATCGAACCCACACCCAAAGTGCGATTGAGATTTATCGCCTACCACTGGACTACATGAAGTCCCTGGTTAGAGTATCTAATTATTTTTAGTTAAATTATTTTATTGACAAAAAATATGTTGATTTAGGATCTTATGTCTTTTCATGTGAATAACCTTAGTATAGGAAAATTATTTTGTGATTAAGTGATAAATGTTATTTTCGAAGATGTTCTCTTTATTGGAAAAACTATATGCCAATGGAAAAAAGAATACAATGGGATATCATTTGAGGAGTAATGGTTGATTGTTATCTATGTTTTTATTGTGGATTTATAGTGATTTGGGTTATTTATGGAAATGATTATCCTATAATAGAGAATATGTGATTAGGTTTATTATTTTTAAGTATGTGACTTTAAGAGTAGTTTATATCAATTTGAGATACAATTTAACGTGGAAGACTACATAACCAAATTCTTCTATGTTTTGGGTTCCAATATTAGTTTGGATTATATTGATGGATTTTATGGACAATTCTTTATTGAATGGAATTTATTTATCATTGGGGTATTTTTGGTTTAATTTTAAAAATTACGATTAGTATTTCTTTCTCTAATGGAATATCCTTTTGGGGGATCATTAGATCTTATACATACCATTTTGGTTTTGATTAATCTCTAAAGAAAAGGTAAATATATAGTTTAACCTTCATAGATCATTTTATTATTCAAGAATTTAATTCTATCTCTTTCAGTGTGACCAAGTCTTCTATAATACTCATCATTTAATAATGAGTTTGTTGTATGAATTTATTAAAGAATGAATCTTTACTCAAAATTTATGTATATCTAATTATTTTCTTAGTCAATATCAGAAATGAATTCCTCGTATTTATGTAATGTAACTTAAAACAAATAAAATGTTCTCCGTTTAATTTTACTACTGGGAAACTAATGACCATTTGTCCCATTAAAAGGTTGTGGTATTCTTATTGTTAAATGTCTCTTGATCATGTTTTCTATCCCTCTCCATCAGAATGTGACACTTATTTTATCATCCATATCCATGTTTTTATACATAAAATCCTAGTATAGGTTATCTCGAGAGACCTTTTTACTTCTCTTCCTTTATTTTAAAGTGATAGTTTTATTAGCTCTTTTTCTCATGTGGGCCTTTAAATTATATTCCCAAGCCTAATTTTAAAAATTGCGAGGATTCAATTTATTGAAGGATTAGAGAATGTAACACCCCTAGCATCCACGATACACTACTCTTTGAATAATACAGTAGCATGTGTTGTATGCAACTTCGAGTTCTAATACACACCAAATCAAATCAAACTAGCCATTATGAATAGTAATACCCACTTTTTCAAATTTTATACATTTTATCATTAAAAATGGACTTCATTTTTGGATTTGGAATATTGAAATTAGCTTAGGGTGAATTTTTGGAATTTTTCTGAAAACATTCAATTTTTGGTGAATAGTGAAAATCACTAAATCTGTTATCTATACTTAACTTGGCTTCTCCAAGACTACTTGTCACCCTCAAAAACCTCCAGGTAACCTACATTTCAATATTCCTCCTGCATTCTGTCGTCCCCTGGCAGCCTTCGCACATACCCCGCGATACCTCATTCCCTCCCCCCATCATAGGTTTTCACCGATTTTTCACTAATCTTCGACGCTGAAGCTAGATTCCTCTGCAGTCAAGAATCCCATGACAATATCCCATATGGTTCCTAATCCCCTCACCAATTCCCCTCTCCCACCCCCTTCCTAATTATCCCCTCACGCCCACACTGCTCTCATTAACGATTTTCATTGCTTACTACACTTCTAGGTTGATTTCATCTCCTCAATGCTCTCCTAACTACAACACCTCTGATTTGGTCTACATCGTCGAAATTTCACAGCTTCGGTTTTCGAAGCCCATCTTGTATCCTCCTTCAGCTTCATACATTTTCCATTATTTGAAACCCTAACCCATACAACGGCATCTGAAGCGTCAACTCACTACAAACTAGATGTCCGACTGCTACTGAACTGGATCCACCTCACCTGACACCTCCGCGTCCGGCTCCTCCATATCTGGGTCCTCCACATCCGACTACTTCACCTCAGAAACCTCTACCCCAAGCTCCTTCTCCTCGAGATGGATTCACATTTGAGGGACGGTGTCGAGTTCTGATTTTCAACTCCAAATGATTTGCTTCAGCATCCTTCCATTTCAAACAATTTTAACCCATTCCTTCGATACAACTTCAACTCATGATTTGCGTCACCTATATATAAGGTAATTTTGATTTTACATTGTTGTAACCTGCATATGTAGTTTTTAAACATCATTTTCCCCTTCTAATTAATTATTGACACATCGGATGGTTCAGTTTTATTTTCCTATATCATCTGAATGGATTATTCCTAGATGCAATGGGGTATGAATTTAATAATGCTTTCTAAGAAAAGGGACATATAAGTGAATTTATGTGGACTATATTTTAGCCTGGTGGTTTCTCTAGATACATTATGATCCTACAAACAAGTGAAGGTGTTGTGTTTTGAAGAATTCAAATTTTATAATATATAGATAAACACTATATCTGAATATTTTCACTTTTTAGACATTGGATTACTATACAAATTCACCTATACTTCTATTACATACAATTATAAAAAATATTAAATTTTACAATGAATGAATGTATTTTCATTGGAACATAATGTTCTATAAATGCCATTAAATTCATGGCAACATTGAATTTATTTATAGATTATGTTATATTTTTATTCCGATCAATTTTATTGTTACAAAACATGTATCAAAAATCCGAAGAAATATTAGTTTTTTCAAAATCCATCTAATTTATGTTGCAGATGTGCTAAATATACAGAGAAAGAAACAAAATTCATTATTATGAAGATTTTAAGTGTTGTGCACCATGGCATAAATCCATAGGTTTTTATTCTTGAAACTGAAAATATTTTTTATTCAGTTTTATATTTTTTTATTGTAACTATTGTCTTTGTTTTTAATAGAACATTCTTTTTCTCATCTATTAACGAAGAAGCTGATATGAAGCTCACTAATTTTGACCTTTTTGACATTATTAAGCTAGGTATGAATTAATGTTCTACCTTTTCTTCTTGGATGAGGTATCATTATGTGATATGATGTTGTATAGATTTGTTTCTCATATATTGGGTGTGCTGTGTTTGGTTTTGGAAAATGTTTCACATTTAATTTTCAAAAAACCCAAGAAAGTAGAAACAAAATTTGTCGTAAATATTTTTTATCGTAATTTATTCAGTTTTTATTGCTGGATCAAACTGGTTATAGGTACAAAACATGTATCATAAATTGGGAACAATATTTTTTATTTAAAAATCCATCTCATTTCTGTTGCAAATGTGGAAAATATACAGAGAAAGATAAAAAATCCATTGTTTTGACGATTTTAAGTGTTGTGCACTGTGACCTAAAGACATAGGTTTTTATTCATGAAAAAAAATATCTTATTATTTTAATTAGTTTTATATTTTTCTTATTGTAACTATTGTATTTTATGTTTAACATAACATCTGTTTCATATCTATAAATTAATCAGCTGATATGAAGATCATATCTATGACAACACTTATATCAGTATATGTTTTCTATATTTTGTATGACTAATATTATCGTTATTTAATTATAGTATCCCTTTAATAATAAGATATTCTTTAAAAAAAATTTATTTTATAACTAACATTTTTTAATAATAGATTCTTGATTATGAAATTATAATTATTGATTGTCTTATAAAATGATTACCAAGATAGTACACACACGCATTCCAATAATAAAGCAAGAGTCATGAACTCTATTCTGTGCAGAGAATTATTCTTATCCAGAGGTATATATATTATTATTATTATTATTTTATTTCTTATTCATTCCTACATAATATATTTTATGTTTAATTAATCACCCACATTAGTAGTTAATGTAATACCTCAACTGCATTGCATTATTATTCTCAAAAACATAATTCCAGTTCAAATATGTGATAAGACTACCCTATACTTCTAGAAATGAGGAAATATCGGAACCCTGTCCATTACAAAGGTTTTTTTACTGTATTTTATTTTAATGATAAACTTAAACAATTATTCTTTATTACTATTATAGTATCCATAATAGACTCAAAAACCTCAAATTCCTTTACTATTATCTAATTTTTTTTTGTAATTAGATATATGTTCTCATAGATTTTCAATAAGAGTGTTTAAAATGGATGTTAATATTTTAAAACATCACAATATGTTACCATTTTTTCTAAAGTATTTTTATTCCATTACATATAAAATCAGTACAACTATTATATCAGATAATGATTTTATAGTTTTACATCAAAAATTCCAGCACCTATCAAGATATAACATGATAATATTAGTATAATGTATATCAACTTTATTATCTTCAAATTTTTAATAAGAATGGATTTAGTTTCATATGTCTTAGAGAAGAAGTCTAATGTGGTGTCATACTCCGAGCCCATGATAATTTGAAAAAACATTAATATTATAATCCCTTATTTCACAATATTCATTTTATTGATATTTCTGTTTGTTTGTATGAGTCAGGTGGCTTCCCTGAAAAAGGAAATCACGTATGGTGTTTATTCAATGATTTATAAACATTATTATACTCCTCTTTGATTCATTAATAATTTGTTATTGAATGACAACGAAATGTTTCCTCTCATTTCATAACCATGCATGACTAGCATTGTCACTGGGTTCTTCACATGCATGGCCTCATCATTGCAGATCACCCATTAGACAAATTCATTGATTATGTAAATGTTAGCAGCACCAATATTGGAAGGTAAATTTTGGTTTTTGGATTCTTCATGCAACTGTTTTTTTATATAATCTATATGTAGTTATTTTTTATACAGAACTTGATAATCATGATAAATATTAATATTATAATCCCTTATTTCCCAATATTCATTTTATTGATATTTCTGTTTGTCTCTATGAGTCATTTGGATTCACTAAAAAATGAAATCATGTATGGTGTTTATTCAATGAATTATAAACATATTTATATTCCTCATGGATTCATTCTTAATTTTTTCATGAATGACAAGGAAATGAATCCTCTCAATTCATAACCATGCTCGACTAACATTGGCACTAGGTTCTTCACATGCTTGGCCTCATCACTGCAGATCACCCATTAGAAAAATGAATTGATTATGTAAATTTTAGAAGCACCAATATATGAAGGTAAATTTTGGTTTTTGGATTCTTCATGTACCTATTTGTTTATATATTTTCTATGCACTTATTTTTTATACAGCACATGGTAATAAGAAAAAAATTAACATTATAAGCACTTTTCTCACAATATTCATTTTATTGATATTTCTGTTTGTCTCTACGAGTCAGCTGGCATCACTGAAAAAGGAAATCAGGTATAGTTTTTATTGAATTATTTATGAACATTATTATATTCTGCTTTGATTCATTCATAATTTGTTGTTGAATGCCAAAGAAATGTTTCCTCTCATTTCATAACCATAATAGACTAGCATTATCACTGGGTTGTTCAAATGCTTGGCCTCATCACTACAAATCACCCATTAGAAAATTACATTGATTATGTAAATGTTAGCAGAACCAATATAGGAAGGTAAATTTTGGTTTTTGGATTCTTCATGGACCTATTTGTTTGCATATTCAATATGCACTTTTTTTTTAACACAACACATGGTAATCAAGAAAAACTTAATCATTATAATCCCTTATTTCACAATATTCATTTTGTTAATATTTCTGTTTGTCTCTACGAGTCAGCTGGATTCACTAAAAAAGGAAATCATGTATGGTTTTTATTCAATGATTTATAAACATTATTATATTCCTCTTCGATTCATTCATAATTTTTTGGTAAATGACAATGAAATGTTTCCTCTCATTGCATAACAATGCTTGACTAACATTGTCAAAGGGTTCTTCACATGCTTGGCCTCATCACTGCAGATCACCCATTAGACAAATTCATTGATTATGTAAATGTCAGCAGCAACAATATAAGAAGGTAAATTTTGGTTTATGAATTCTTCATCCACCTATTTGTTTGCATATTCTATATGAACTTATTTTTTATACATCAGATGATAATCAAGAAAAACATTAACATTATAATCCCTTATTTCACAATATTCATTTTATTGATATTTCTGTTAGTCTCTACGAGTCAGCTAGCTTCACTGAAAAAGGAAATTAGGTATGGTGTTTATTCAAGTATTTATAAACATTTTTATATTCCTCTTCAATTCATTCATAATTTGTTGTTGAATGACAATGAAATGGTTCATCTCATTGAAAAATCCTTCTCGACAAGAATTTTCACTGGGTTCTTCACAAGCATGGCCTCATCACTATAGATCACCCATTAGACAAATGCATTG
The DNA here is from genome assembly GCA_963277665.1 of Viscum album. Taxonomy (NCBI): domain Eukaryota; kingdom Viridiplantae; phylum Streptophyta; class Magnoliopsida; order Santalales; family Viscaceae; genus Viscum; species Viscum album. The sequence goes on along the minus strand of OY728165.1, from coordinate 985,905,011 downwards.
ATTATGTAAATGTTAGAAGCACCAATATAGGATGATAAATATTGGTTTTTGGATTCTTCATGAACCTATTTGTTTGAATATTGTATATGCACTTATTTTTTATACATCACATGATAATCAGGAAAAACATTAATATTATAAGCCCTTATTTAACAATATTCATTTTATTGATATTTCTATTTGTCTCTAGGAATCTGCTGGATTCACTAAAAAGGAAATTATGTATGGTGTTTATTAAATGATTTTTAAACATTATTATATTCCTCTTCGATTCAGTCATAATTTTTTTGTTGAATGACCAATAAATGTTTCCACTCATTGCATAACCGTGATCGACTAGCATTGTCACTGGGTTTATCACATGCTTGGCCTCATCACTACAGATCACACATTAGACAAATGCATTGATTATGTAAATGTTAGAAGCTCCAATATAGGAAGGTAAATTTTGGTTTTTGGATTCTTCATGCACCTATTTGTTTGCATGTTCTATATGCACTTATTTTTTATACAACATTGAATTTATATATAATTGTGATATTGATTATAATGTAATATAAAATGGGTTCGATGTTCATGTCTGTATGTATCCATATATTCTTTTTCTAAATCCTTTTATAACATTAACTATTGATTTAATCTCTATCTATTCAATGATGTCCGCTATGATTTAACCAGAAATTCACAATTGTGATTCCATGGGTGTTGATGTGTGTGCCATTATGCTTTGGGAAATAGAAGGAGTCTTGATGATGTAATGTTTTTCCACCATAATGCCTAAGCTTCCCCCTCAAAATATATGGAAATGATATTGAACTGGATTTCATTTCCACCAGAATTCCTGAAATTCCCCTTCTAATGGTACTTAATATTTCTATGATTTTTAGTAACATGGAATATATATCCAATTTTCATTTTCCAAATAACACATTCAAGAATTGGAAGAATACTTCTCACCATGAATAATTTATTACTCCATCATTCCTACAGCCTCCAAGATCGAGATGGGTAAGTGATAATGTACTTTATACCATCTAATATGTTAATATCTCATCTTTTATTTTCAAGGACCTGATTTTTTGTCATTTCTCATTACAAGGGATGGGTGAATGCTTTCAAATAACCAGGGAATACAATGAGAACTATGACGATTGTTCTGATAAGCCTCTATATGGTTGGTATGGAGTGAATCAGAGGAAACTACATAGGTCGCAATATCAATAGTTTATTCATGTATTGATTAGAATATATATAAAGGATTACGTGAAGCCAAAATATTTCGCTTATTGAATAGTTGTAGATTAATATTAGGAACATCCTCTATATGCTTTAAAATTTCTTCATGTCTAAAAATAACAACATCTCTATTTATGGGAAACACTTTTTTCTTTATGTATTATAATTATTCCTCATCACATTACATATTATTTATTAGAACAACTCGTCTTTAATTAAATAATATTCTACTATGTGTTTCATAGTATGAAATATTGTTTTCCTAAATGGAGTTTATATTGAAGTGAGGTTTCCTTCCTTGACTATTCCAAAGTGTTTCACATTAAAATTAATGTATTTTATTTGAACTATTATAATGATTTCTTTTTAATAGAGTCACTTATAATTAAATATTATTCACCACTTATTTGTGAGTAAAATACATTAAATGTTACTGTTTCTTCACAACTATTACAAATAGTACTCTCTTAGTAAATTTTATAATAATAATTACATATCATCGTGTGTACGCACGGGCGAGTACTAGTTTTAATTAAAAACAACTTTTTTTAATCAAAATAATTAATATAGATAATTTATGAATTTTAGTGGTTTTAAAGTATATTTAGAATATATTTTTAATATTTAATATAATGATGGTCATTGTACATAATTTCCCATTTATACCGGACATAAACAAGTGTCAATATTTTGATAGTTATTATTTTTAAAAACACGTTTTTTGTTTTGACTGTGGGAATTATTTTTAATTTAATTTCTGCCACTTTTGTGTTTTGATTTTGGAAAAATGGATTCCATATTTGGAATCGAGATGTCTAAATTGTGTTAAAAGGTAACTCTTATTTTTATATATTTTGAATAATTACTTCGGTAAATATTTTATTTACCATGGTTAAAGGGTAAAACCGTTAAATAAGGGTAAACAAATATTATTATAATAATATAATTTTACCCTATAACGTGTTCTAACCCTATAGGTTGATACATTTCCGACCATGTGCATATTTGGGTCGATTTTGGGACCCCATGTATCCACTTGTAAGTGATAATGACACTTTATATTAATTATGTTAAAGTAAATACAAAAATGACATAAGCGTATATCTTTGAGAAAATTTTTTTCATAGGGTAATATATGTTATATTTTCAAATATAATATTCATTAGAAATCGGAAAATATTTCCTACATAATTGTATTTTATTTATAATTTTTATAAATTTAATAATTAAATATATTAATGACACAATAATGATGCAGTATTTTTCTTATTAATGAAAGAATCAAATAATTATTATTATAATTGTTAAAATAAATATATTTAATGTTTTGATTTCATAAATGAATATTATTGGTTAATATGACATGTTATTTTTTCATAATTTTTTTTTGTAATTAATAATGTTGTTAGGACTTTAACAAAAATAAATTATTGAATAGTGTCAAAATTTACATAAATGAGTTTTAAAAAAAAAATATTATATTATTAAATGATATTAAATTCCAAAAAATCTAATATTTGGCCAAAATACTTATATCATGATAGGTGTATAAATAATGGACCAATTGGGGGTCTCATGGATGTATATAGTATGTTTATTTACTATATAATATAAAAATACAAAGAGACATGGTAAATGTCAAACTAGTTTACTAAGAGTTAAAACTAAAAGATAAGGTTAATATAATGTCCCAAACCTGTCTAAAATCTATTGGTTGAAAGGATATCGACCCATTCCCACATTAAAATTTAAATAATACACTTTTGAGCAATTATAATGCGTATATAAATGTGTTATAAAATAATATTTCTAGCATTTACAAAGGTGCTCCTCACCCCTCTTATAAAAGGGAACTCACCCTTCCCACTAATTCACAATATCAAAGCCTTTTGGCTCGCCCAAACATTTCCCAAATACTCTCTAAACTTCCATAACATCAACCTAGAGGCGTTCCTTTAGTCAGAAATCCAACCTATGAAGCCCGTTATTTCAAATCAACAGGAAGAATCCGAAGTAGAGGTAATGTTTTCACCACCCTCTTTCATGTTCCTTTCATCTTTAACTTATTAATTATTTGTTATTACCATTATAATATAATAACTCCAGTATATAATATTTAGTGACATTTTATTATAAATACGTTACAACCAAATTCAGTATTCTATCCATCCTTTGAATGACATGTCACCATACGCGTGTATGTACGGCCTACCGTCTCCACGTCGTGGTGTAATTGGTATTCAATATATTATTATTTTTATGGGTATAATAATGATCTGTAATTCATGAAAATAATAAATATAACATTATAATTATTCTGTTTATATGATATACCATCCAATTTTATATTATTTTAATTTCAATATAATGATATTGTCGCTCGTACGTACGTACGGATTACCGTCTCCACGAACGCGATGAGATTCATTCCCCATCATATCCATTCAATACTAAATATCATTTTATGACTAAAAATAATGATTAGAGACATGATATAATTCTGCATCTCAATTATATACATCCCATCCATAACAAATATGTCTCACATAACAAATAATATAAAGGAAAACTAATTTGTTAACACCCGAAACGATGATAATACTAAGATATTATTAACAAATCAATGTTAAAAGATCATATATGATATCATATTAATGTATATTATTCTTGTATAATTCAATAACAATTATTTCATAGTTATACAGGAGGTTAACCTACCCTCGACATAGGAAAAACCAGAAAGTAAGGGGCTTCTATTCTCACTTTAAATTCCGTGAGATTTCCATTGTTCCCCACATATTTATTGAATGTGGTGTGTGTACAGCCCATGATTGTATTCATTTTTTAATATAATTTAATTTATGGATATTAACATAACCATTTTATGATCCTTCTTTCATGGGTGTATGTTTTTAAGTTACCAAATCGATAAGGGAATTTGAAATTTCAATTTCCAGTCATTCAGCATTATGCATACTTTATTGATTATTTTACTCCAAGATTATGTGTGGAATCACTATTAATCTTATTAAGTCATAATTTCCACAACCCCTTTCAATGGATATAATTTTGATACACATAATCACTCGATTGATAAATTCTCATGTCATCCGTATGAACATGATAAGAGTAATTTTTAATCAATCTCGATTTGTTGAGTTAAACATCCAATTCATTGGTGTTGTTTTTACAAGAATATGTATGAATGTACATTGATTGTTTTACGTTGAATATCCAGTCTTATTGAGTTTATTTATATTTTTCACACCTTATTATGTAATTTATTTATCCTTAACTATAGGATATAGCCTTTATGAGAGATTTCAACTAAATTTACATTTCATTGAGACTCCATTATTGTTATACACCAAATCACTATTATACGGTGTATATAATGTACTTTGACATTGTATATCATGAATCCCTATATTCTCATGATATTAAAAAGTTTTTATTACCTCTATTATTTGTATTCAAGTGTCTCTCTTTTGGTTAGGAAATCTAACTAAAATATCATTTTAAAATGTATTAATGATTTATTATTCTAAATCGTTCTCATTAATGTCCATGTTTTAAAAATGGTTTTAGGTATTTATTTATATGAACAATAAACTCTTCAAATAAAAATTCCTTTTAAATGTTTCAATTTGGAAGGGGACACATTGATTGAAAAATCTATTTTAAATGGCTTATTTACAAATAGTGATACTTTAGAATGATTTCAAAAAAGGGGATCCTTATCTCCAACAGTTTTGATGATTATTTTCCTTCCATGTCAATATCCATAATTATTTTCAATTTAGGATAATATATTACAATTAAATATTCCATATTGTATTGAATGCATTATCTTTGACTGTGGATGTGCTATTATAATACCATTCCCGGTTAGTGGATAATGTATTGACATTTCATATGCTAGTTTTAATATTAATGTTTATGTTTTGTTTCAAACTTTTCATATGAGGAATGCATTGGACTTAGTAAGTGAAGGGTAGAGCCGGGTATAGCTCCTAGATACATCAGTAGGTCTCTTGAGAAAAACTAGTGTCTTGGCACAAGGCCTTGACAAAATCTTATTTGTAGTCTTGGAATGAGGCCTTGAATATGTGGGTATGATAGTCTAGAATTATGCATTCCATCATTATGAGAGTGGTTATTTATATTTCATGTGATTATTCGACTAGTAGAATATCCATGTGAATATGTAAATGTCATTATTTCATATTATCTTTGCCATATTATGCTTATGTTCATGTTTAATATGATTTTGTTTTAGTTATACATTGCCCTAAATGTTTATTCTTATTTATGAATGTTTCTGCAATATTGTTATCCTTACTGGGCATTTGAGCTCACCCCTTTCTATGTTTTAATATTAACAGGATCTGAAGAAGTATTTTATGATTGACCTGTAGGGATAGTATGAGGGGATAAGAGTGTGGACTATTGAGACTATATTGTCGTAGTTATCATTTTATGATGTAATGTAAACTTTATGAATGTATCTAGTTATTCCAAGGCTTCTAAACTAATCGTTCTTTTGAGACTTTATCTTTTGTGATCATCCCAATGTTATGTAATAATGCACCGAATCTGGGTAACTACAATCGGGGAATTATATATAACCCATTGGTCCAATAGTGTGATGTGCTCCTTGAAGTAGGGTTTAGTGCATGATTAGAACACTTTTTCCAAACTATGTGACTTACCTTGTAATGTGTTAAAATAAAATCCTAAATTTTATTACCTATATCAGGATTATCTCTAAGAATTTATTTTTCACTATCTTAACACTAATATTTGTTCCCTCCCAATGGTTATGGAATCTATCCCATTGATCTGAAATTAGTTTGAAGTCTTTTTTGGTGCGTTGAATCATGATTCCCTTTGAGAGTATTTGTTTTTTGTAGTTTTCAATATATCCACATTCCATCCCACTCATAAAATAAAATACCAAGTCTATTAGTGATAGATCTATGATCCTTAATTCTAATCACGATGAGGTATAGCTATGTTGATTTTAGGTAAATATATCTAATGTGGGTTTTTTGTGATTTTATATTGTTTTGATAGTGAATAATTATCATTCTTTATATTTTATATAAAATCTAACTTAAATGGATTCACTGTTGAATCCTCTTATTAGAAAATGATGGAATAGTTTCAAATTTATATTTTTTCTCAACATTTATTGTATAATTGTTGTGAAATTCATGATGGAATTATTACTTAGTGATACATTTTGGAATTGTGAAAATCATGTGTATTGGTGGAAAGTGAAAATGTTAAAATGATATTATAATTATTATTTAAAATGGTTTTTTCTTTTTTATGCAATGAAAATAGTATTCAATAAAAGGATAGTATTATTGAAAAGTTATCAAAATGATTTATTTTCATGTGGTCGGTATAAATAGTTAACCATGAGCTGAATAGGACCGATAATGGTCTTGAAGTAGCCATGTCAAAGGGTCATGGTTTGGAAATAAACTTCCACCTTCAATCGAAACACAGATCTTGTGTGTGTAAGAGTGAAAATTTGGGAATATGTGAAATGGAATGGGTTATTCCAACATGGAACATTATAAATGGTTATATTAAATGTCTTATGGTTTTCCATGTAATTGGTTATGTATTAGGGAAAAACATTCCATGGAATTTTTTTTAGATTTTAACATAATATATTTTCAACTATTTTATATATTTTGTTTTATGTAAATGTGATAACATTTTATATCCTACTGTTAAATGATAATTTGTTTTTTTGGAAAACATAATTAGATTCAGTACTCACCTCATCATTGGCATGTTAGAGATTTTGTAGATATTGTTTATTAGGATACATTTGAATTAATCGTATCACAGCTCATTAGTTGTTATTTATAATAACTATGATATATTTTTGAGTTGGATGTTGGATGTTATTGGTAGATATGTATTTATGACTTCATAACATTGAGTTTTCTATTTCAGTTTTTTTACATTGTACATTGATGATTCATAATATTCTGTTGGGGTGCATTGTTTTTAGGTGGGTATGTTATCGAGTTTTTTTTACCTTGAGTATTATAATTTTTCATCATGAATCATATAGTGGTTATATTTTTCTAATGTTTTTGGGTGGTTAGTTTAATTTCCAAAAGGGAATAATTTTCTTAATTTGAATTAAATCCCTAGTCATTTGTTGTCATCCTTAGGAATCCTATGGATGTCACTTAATTAAAAGTAGAAATTTTAATGTGACACAAAACAGGGAGGATGGGTGGAATTATACAAGGGGTATCATCTTGATAATCAATTAAATAATAGTGGAATCAGTCTTGGCCATTACTCAAATATTTTGAGACATTTGGTATGATTTTTTCATTCATTGAGTTGATAATACATATGGATGGACCTGTTATTGTGGTGAAAAGAAGGAGTATTGTTGAGATAGGAAATGTAGACCCTAAAAACATAAATCTATCATTTTTATGATAAAAAACGTAATATTACTTATGATTTGGGAGCGAAATTATTTTTGGGGACACTTATTGTATTCTAAATCTCCTTTTCATGGGTTTATCCATTTTAGAAGATAATGAATTTCACTATAGGAATGACATCCCAATTTGAGTTAATATATCATTTTTAATAAATATTTATGATGAGGGGAAGACGTGTGGATTTTCTAGTGTTTTGAAATCAATTTAAAATGTGATATTTATAAAATTACATGATAGTAGTATTTTGAAAATGGTCCATTTTAAAAAGATAAGTAGAATGTTCACATATGGAATGAAGAAGAAAATTGTTAAATTTTGGAAATACATTTTTTGAAATGTTTTGTAATACCCTGACCCCAGTTACCCAGATTTGGTGCATTATTACATAATATTGGCATGATCACAAAAGATCATGTCTCGAAAGGCCGATTAGTTTAGTAGCCTCTGAATAACCAGATATATACATAATGTTTACATTACATCATAAATTGAAAACTAATACAACAACATCATGTCTTCATATCCCCTCATACTATCCCTGCAGGTTATTCATAAATTTCTTCTTCACATCATAGGAAAAATAAAACATTGAAAGGGGTGAGCTCAAATGATCAGTAGGGATAACAATATAGGGGAAACATTCATCAATAATCATAAACATTTAAGGAAATGTATAACTAAAAAAAGCCTTCTAGACTTGAACTTCTGCTTAATATGCCAAAGATAAAATGAAATAATTCCATTTACTTATTCACATGTATATTCTACTACTTGAATAATCACATGCAATATCAATAACCACTTTCATAATGATGGAATTCAAAATGCTAGACAATCATAACCACACAGTCAAGGCCTCGTGTCAAGACTACAAATAAGATTTTTTCATTGCCTTGTTCCAAGACAGTAGTTTTTCTCATGAGACCTAATGATGCATAGATGTTCTATAGCGGGCTCCACCCGTCACTTATTAAGAGAAATGCATTCCTTATATGAACAGGTTTATACAGAATATAAATATTTGTATTGAAACTAGAATACAAAATGTCAATACTTTCTCCATAAACCATGAATGGTGTAAAAATAACACATATATAGTCAAACATATCAGAAAACCTACAATAAAATATGGACATTTTGTATCATAATAAATCAACATCAAATAATCATAAAATCCATCAAAGGATGTTGACATAGATAAAATCAAAACTATATGAGGGAAATATATCTTTTTTTTGAAATCATTTAAAAGTCAAAAATTATAAAATAAAACATTAACATTGAAAATATTATTATAAGATTTTATGTGAAGCTTCTAGGATTTTATAAAGCCCGAAAATAGCTGCACCTACCGTATAAGTAAAAAAAGACATTCTTACCTTAATTCTTTAGAAAAGGTTAAAAAGGACCTTGTTGGGAAAATGATGGAAAGATTCCTTTATAAACATCATATAAAAATTCAACAAGATTATAAATTACATTAACCCATATTCTGTATAATTGTGAGAATGTTTTGAAATACATTTTTAAGAAACATGGATGTGGATGATAAAGAGGCCCCAGTATATAATTAAATATAAACAACTTTGGATAATGAAGAGATTGGGAAATAAACCCTTACCTTGTACTTTTCCTTGGTTGAGGGTAGATTAAACTCATGTATAATGGTGAAATTATTTTTATTAAACTATAAAAGAAACATATACATTTATATGATATCATATATGATCTTTTAACATTTCTTTGTTAATAATATCTTAGTACTATCGTCATTTCAGGTGTTAACTTACTTGTTTTATTTATATGTTTTGTTACATAAGCCATGTTTGTTATGGATAGGTTTTATCTTGTTCATATCTATAATTATATCATGTCCTTAAAAATTATTTTTAATCATCAAATGATAATTAGACTTTAATGGATACAATGGGGAATGAATCTCATCGCGTTCGTGGAGATGGTAGTCCATACATTGGCACGAGCGACAATATCATTATTTTGATATTAAAATAATATATAATTTGATATTATATCATATATACAGAATAAATATCACGTTATATTTATTATTTACATGAATTAAATTTCATTATTATACGCATCCAAAGAATAATATTTTGAATAACAATTACACCACGACGTGGAGACGGTAAGTTGTACGTACACGCGTATGGTGACATTTCATTCAAAGGATGGATATAATAATGAATATGGTTGCACCATATTTATAATAACATCACAGTACATAGAATATACTGGATTTATTATTTTAGAATGGGAATAACAAGTAATAAATAAGTTTAAGAAGAAATGAACATGAAAGAGGGTGGTGAAAAAATTACTTCTTAATCGGGTTCTTCCATTAGATTTGATCAAAAGGGCTCCGTAGGATGGATTTATGATCAAACTAAGGACTATAGGTAGAATTGAACGATGTTGACAGAGTATTTGGGCATGGGATGGCCGAGCCAAAATGCTTTGAAGGTATGAATTAGAGAGAAGGGGGAGTCCCTTTTTATAAGAGGAGTGAGGGGCACCTTTAGAAAAGATAGAAATATTATTTTATAATAAATTTATAATTGGTTTTTATATTTACTCCAAAGTGGATTATTTAATGGTTAAGGTGGTTATGGGTCTTAAACCACTCAACCAATAGGTTTTAGATAGTTTTGTGTCACTATATTAATCTTATCTTTTAGTGTTAGATCTTAGTTAATTAGTTTGACATTTACCATGTCACTTTGTATTTTTATATTATATAGGTAATAAACATATAATATACATCCAAGAGACCCCCCCCCCCCAAATGGTCCATTAATGGTACAAATATCATGATATATGTCTCTTTGATGAACCTTATATTTTTAGTAATTGAATATCAATTAATAATATAATAATTGTTTTAAAACCTCATTTATGTCAATTTTGACACTATTCAATAATTGATTATTGTTAAAGATTTAAAAACATTTTTAATTAGAAACAAATTCATTTAAGATATAATATAATTTCATATTAACCAATAAAATTCATGGATGTTATCAAAACATTTAAATTATATTTATTTTATCATTTATAATACCAATTATTTGATTCTTTCATTAATAAAGAAAATACAACAACATTATTGTGTAATAAATAATATTAATTATTAAATGTCTAAAAATTATAAATAAAATAAAATTATGTAGGAAATGTTTTTATATTTATAATTAAGATTTATAGATGAAAATCAAACATATATAACCCTATGTAAATGTTATTTTTCTAAAAGATATATGCCTAGGTCATTTTTGTATTTAATTTATCTTAATTAATATAATGTGTCATTTTCACATACAAGTGGATCCATGGGGTTCAAAAATCGACCCAAATGTTCCCATGGTCGGACATGTTTCCACCAATTAGGTTAGGACACGTTTTAGTGTAATTTATTATTAATATAATATTATTTTTTACCCTTATTTACCGGATTGACCCTTTAAGCATTGTATATAAAATATTTACCGAAGTAATTATTCAAAATGACTAAAAATAAAAGTTACCTATTTACAATATTTGGACATCATGATTCCAAATATGGAATCCAATTTTCCAAATTCAAAACACCGAAGTGGAAAAAATTAATTTAAAATTAATTCCCACTGTCAAAACAAAAAGCATGTTTTAAAAAAAACTATCAAAATATTGACTTTTGTTTTAGTCCGATGTAATTGTGAACATACATCCAATGACCAAAATTGTATTAAATGGTAAAAATATATTATAAATAAACTTTAAAACCACTCAAATTCATAATTTATCACTATTAATTATTTTGATTAAAAAAAATTTATAATTAAAATTTAGTAATTTTCACTATTCATCAAAATATAAAAGTTATCCGAAAAGTAAAAAAATTTCACCCTAGGATAAATTGGATATTTTGAATAAAAAAATTAAGTCAATTTTTGGAGATAAAATTTTTAAAATTTTTAAAATTGGGTATTACTGTTCATAACGGCTACTTTGATTAGTTGTGGTGTGTGTTAGAACTCGAAGTTGCGTACAACACACACTACAATATTATTCAAAGAGAAGTGTACCATGGAAGTTTGAGGTGTTACATTCTCCGCTACTTCAAATAATTTCATCGTTGAATTTTCTAGAATACTACCACATGAAAAGTCTTGGGTGGTTCTACATCACAAGTTCCTTTGGATCCCATGTTTGCCTCTTCCATCATATGGTTTCTCCATAAAAGTTTTACCAGACAAGATGCCTGGTTTCTCAGCACATGTTCTATTGTATCCATAATTCTGATGGGCTCTTCAAAATAAGACAGATCTGGTTCCAGTTCTAATTATTCATAAGTTTGGACATGCATTGGTTCAGGCATGTATTTTCACAACAATGATATGTGGATCACATAGTAAACTTTGGAGAGATTTAGTGACATTTCCAAATGGTAAGCTACTGTCCCAATTTGTTCCAGAATTTTGAAAGTTATGATGTACCTGGGATACAATTTACCCTTCTTAACAAAACATATAACACCCTTCTATAGAGGTACCTTCAAGAAAACATGATCTCCTACCTAAAATTACAGATCATTCCTTCGGTTATTGGCATAGCTCTTCTGCCTACTTTGATCTGATTTGATGTGGTTTTGGATCACCTTCACCTTTTCCATCATTTCCTTCACTAGTTCTGGGCCTACATGTTTTCTATCACCAACGTCATCCCAACAGGTTGGGGTGCGACATCTCTTTCTATATAATGCTTCATATGGTGCCCTCTGAATACTTTAATGGAAGCTATTATTATAGGAAAATTCCACCGGAGGTAAATATTGATCCCACATACCCTGAAAGTCATGTGAGAAATATATCAACATGTATTCTAATGTTTGAATAATCCATTCTAATTGTCCATCTGTTTGATGGTGGTAGGCAGTGCTCAAATGATGTTCAGTATCCATGGCCTTCTGAAGACACTTCCAGAATCATGATGTAAAATGGGGATCATGATCAGAAACAATTTATAGGGTTACTCCAAGATGTCTCACAACTTCATTAATATATAGTCTTGCTAGACGGTGCAGTGGTAAATCTTCTTCTATAATAAGAAAATGTGCTGATTTGGTAAGACGACCAATAATAACCCATATTGCATCATTCCTTCTAGGAGTCTCTGGTAGTCCCATGACAAAGACCATCGTAATATTGTCCCATTTTCACTCATGTATGTGAAAAGGTTGTATGACTCCTCAAGGCTGTTGTCTTTCAGCTTTCACTTGTTGACAAACTATACATCTTCACACAAAATCAGCAATCTCTCTCTTCATGTTGTCCCGCCAAAAATGTTTCTTCAAATCTCTATACATTTTGGTTCTTCAAGGGTGTATAGTGAAATTGGAGCTATGTGCATCATCTAAAAATTCCCTTTTTAGATCAGGTATATCAGGAACACAAAGTCTATTGCAGAATTTCAAAATTCCTTGTTCATACACAATGTCTCTCAATCTCCCATCATTCACAGCTTTAATCTTCTTTTGAAATTCTTCATCATCTGTCTGAGAACTCTTAATCCTATCTAGTAAATATGTTTTGGAAACCATTTTAAAATGCATTGATGTTTCACCTTCCATGGTTATTCCCATGTCCATCTTCACTAGATCAATGAAAATAAGATACCTTTCAATTCTCATATTGTTAAAAACTCCATGATTGTTTCTGCTCAAATCATCTTCCACGTTATTTGCATTCCCCGGGTGGTACTGTATCGTACAATCATAATCCTTGAGTAATTAAAGCCATATCCTTTGCCTCATATTGAGTTCTTTTTTTGAGAAAATATACCTCAAACTTTTTTTATTAGTATAAATCTCACATTTTTTACCATATAGGTAGTGTCTCCATATCTTCAAAGTAAAGATCACACCTACTAACTCGAGATCATGAGTAGGATTGTTTTTCTCACGAATTTTCAAATGTCGTGATGCATAAGCAATAACCCTATCATACTGTATAAGGACACAACCAAGTACTTTCTTCAATGCATCACTATAAATAACGAACCCATCATTCCCCGATGGTTGAGTTAATATTGGAGCATTGAATAATCTTCTCTTCAGTAACTCAAAACATTCTTCACAATCTTTTTTCAAAACAAATTATACCCATTTATGTGTGAGCTTTGTTAATGGGTTATCCAACCGGGAAAAATTCTGGACGAAATGTCGATAATATCCTATTAAACCAATAAAACTGCATACCTCAATTATACTCATCTGTGCGGGCCTTTATTGGATTGCCTTGGTCTTAGAATGATCAATAATTATTGCATATTTAGAGACAATATGGCCAAGGAAAGAAATATCTTTGAGCCATAATTCACACATACTAAACATTCCATATAATTCATGTCTTCTCAGAGTCTTCATGATAATGCGCAAGTGATTTTCATGATCTTCATAGATTTTCTTGTATACAAAAATATCATCAATAAATACCACCACAAATTCATCTAGATATGCCTTGAAACCCCTATTCATTAGATCCATGAATACAGAGAGCGCATTAGTCAGCCCAAAAGGCATTACTGTAAACTTGTAATGCCTGTACCTGGTTTGAAATGAAGTCTTCTAAATATATTCATTCTTCACACACAACTGATGGAATCCAGACTGAAGTTCAGTCATTGAAAAGTATTAATCTCCATGTAGTTGGTCAAATAAATCATCAATTCAAGGTAGGGGATACTTGTTCTTTATTGTTATCGTATTGATCTCCCTATAGTCGATACATAACCTCAAAGAGCCATCGTTCTTTTTAACAAAAATAACTGGGGCTCCACATGGGGAAACACTAGGGCAATTAAATACTTTATTACTCAATTCTTCTAGTTGTTTCATTAGTTCAACTAATTCCGCAGTGGCCATTCTATAAGAGGTCTTCGATATAGGCCTTTATCGAGGAATTAAATCAATGGAAAACTCAACTACTCATTCTGGTGGATGTCCAGGTAAATCATCCAAAAACACAACTACATATTCATTCACAATAGGTACACCCTCTATTTGAACATTCTTTTCCTCACCCACAGTCATTTCATTCTCTTCCTCCACAATAATTGAATTTAGTTGAGCAACTGGGGGTAGATCTAGACAAGAATTAGGTGGTGATGGTTATGCTCTAAATATATGGTGTTCATTATCATCATCATCAAAAATCGTAACATCATTCTTCTTACAATAAATCTTCTCATCATGGTCCTAAATCCAATCCATAACGTGGATTATATCGAACTCAATCATAGGTATAACGATGAGATCTGCGGATAAAGAACATTTATGTTCTCTAATGGGGACTGATTCACAAAACATTATTGCAACGATACTTCCCTTATGAGTTTTAACTGACAACTCCCTTGTTAAATAAAATTGAAAATATCTAATTTTCTTATCAAACTGGGAAGATATGAAACAATGAGATGTTCCAGAATCAAATAATGCATTTTCTAAACTTGAGGAAACCATTAAATTACCTGCCACCACATCTTTCGGAGCATCTACGTGAGCAGTAGTGATAGTATAATCTTGGCCATGATCCCTTGTCCTTTTTATATGAATTTTCCCCTGACACTTACTACATTCATTTGCATAATGTCCCCTCTCTCTGTAGTTGTATCGTTGACCATCGGTAGCCTCTTTCTTCCCCATGTAATCATGATCATAGTGGCCTTTTTCATCACACTTATAATGGACTCCCATTCCCTTCACGCATGTACCAGGGTGTATCTTCCCACATTTACTTCATGATGGATATTGAACTTTTCCATTATTCCACTTATTTTCATTCCCAGAGTGATCTGCAGATCTCTTCTTCTCTTGATTTCCTTTAAAGTCATAAGACATAGTGAATTCTTTTTCTGTCTTAATAGCACATGATAAAATATCTTTATATGTCGAGAAGGATTGTTACACAAATTCTCGGCGAAGAAATGGTTTTAACCCATAAAAGAAACGATCAATCATACTTCATGTGTTACGTATATAATCTCCATCATACCTTGCTTAGCTTGTAATGTTATCCTCCTACATTGCGACATTATCATCCTCCTTTTGTCTCAGTCTCAGATATTGACTTTCCATATCTGCTCGATGGTCATGAGGAAATTATTTTTCGATGAAATGATCATTGAACACCCTCCATTCCAAATTTGATACTTCATCATCTTCCTTTGTTTTTTGAATCAATGACCACAATTGATCAGCATCTTCAGTGAGGCGATAAATTGCGATGACAAATTTTTCCCTTTCACTACTCCCCAAAGCCTGAAATATTTTCTCTAGGGAACATATCCATTTCTCAGATACTAATGGATTTTTACTAAAATTTAATGTTGTTGGTTGTTGCCTCATGAAGCGATCTAACATTGATCCTCCGGCTGTGGATCAGGGTGCTCCATACAGGTATAGTTATTATTCATAACATGAGTGAGTTGTCCCAGTATGGTGATTAGCTGATCAGCACCAGTTGCATCACTAGGTCCACTATAATTATCTTGAGCAGGAGGGAAATCCCTACACGAAGTGCGTGCATTGATACAGTTTCCATTTCGTCTACTAGGTTCCATTTCTAATCAATCGCATAATCTAGATTGGTTTATGAATCAAAATATATAATTCCACACATGTAAAACACTTAACATAAATCTAACTATTTATGGATATGATCCATAATAATAAAAATGTTTTCTTTGAGGATGTATATTGTTATAAACCCTTCATAATATTTTGTAATGAAAATGAGAATTATCCGAAGCATATCCCCTAGGAGTGTTGTTACCAAGAGTGCAGTAAGGCCTGTTGCCGTGCACCAGATCCCATTCGAGTCTAGCTCAAAGCGATGTTTTCTAGTTTTACCACTTGGTACATCAATTCCAGAGCCGCCTCTACCTGCTTGTATCCATACATGGATGTATTTCTCGGAAAACTCGCAAAATCACTACAATACCGAAATTGTACGAAGTTATTCTATACTAATCCTCAAAGTCCATCTTAGGTCTTTGTGCTCTAATCAGAGTTTATCTAAATCTCACTTCCAAGGTTTGTACTAAACTTTCTCCAATACCAACTATAATGCGCCGACCCCAGTTACCCAGAGTTGGGGCATTATTACATAAAATTGGCATGATCACAAAATATCAAGTCTCGAAACACTGACTATATTAGTAGCATTGGAATAACTAGATACATTCATAAAGTTTACATTACATCATAAAGTGAAAACTACTACAACAACATATTTTCTTCATATCCCCTCATATTATCCATGCAGGTCATTCATAAATTACATCTTCAAATCCTATGAAAAATAAAATGTTGATAGGGGTGAGCTCAGATGCATAGTAAGGATAACAATATAGCGTAAACTTTCGTAAATAATCATTAACATTTAAGGAAATGTATAAAAAATACAAAATCCTTTTAAAATTGAACATCATAATAATATGGAAAAGATAAGATGAAATAATTCCATTTACATATTCCCAGGGATATTTGACTAGTCTAATAATCAAATGCAATATAAATAACCACTTTTATAATGATGGAATGCATAATTCCAAACTATCATAACCACATAGTCAAGGCCTCCTGCCAAGACTAAAAATAAGATTTTGTCAAATCGTTGTGTCGAGACACTAATTTTCTCAGGAGACCTACCGATGCATCGAGGAGCTATAGCGGGCTCCACCCATGACATATTAAGTACAACACATTCATCATATGAAAATGTTTAAACATAACATAATCATTCGTATTAAAACTATCCTACGAAATGTCAATACTTTCTCCATAAACCTTGAATGGTATAAAAATAACACATCCATAGTCAAACATATTAGAAAACCTTCAATAAAATATGGATGTTTTGTATCATAAAAAATCAACTTCAAATAAGCTTAAAATCCATCAAAGGATTTTGACATAGATGAAATCAAAACAATTTGAGAGAAATATCACTTTTTTTGAAATCATTTAAAAGTCACATAATTATAAAATTCCACTTTTACATTGAAAATATTTTTATAAGTTTGTATGGGAATCATATATGATTTTATAATTGCATAAAATAGACGCACACACCGTATAAGTTAAAAAATATATTCTTAACTTGATTCTTTCGAAAAGGATAAAAAGGACCTTGTTTGGAAAACGACAAAATGATTCCTTTATAAACATCTTATATAACATCAAAATGGGTATAACTGACTTTAACCCATATTCTGTAAAATAGTTAGAATGTTTTTAAGTACATTTTTATGATTCATGAATGTGGATGATAAAGAGTTCCCATTAGATAATTACGTATAAATATACTCGAATAATGAAGAGATTGTGAAATAAACCCTTACCTTATACCTTTCCTTGGATAAGGGTAGATTAACCTCCTGTATAATGGTGAAATTTTTTTATTTAATTATTCGAGAATCATATACGTTAATATGATATCATATATGATCTTTTAACATTGGTTTGTTAATAATTTCATAGTATTATCTTCGTTTCGGGTGTTAACTTACTTGTTTTCTTTTATATGTTTTGTTACATAAGCCATGCTTTTTATGGATACGTTGTATCCAATTCATATCCAGAATGATATAAAGTCCTTAAACATTATTTTTAATCATTAAATGAGAATTATACTTGAATGGATACAATGGGAAATAAATCTCATCGCATTCGTGGAGACGGTAGTCTGTACGTACAAACGAGCGACAATATCATTCTTTTGATATTAAAATAATATATAATAGGATAGTATATCATATATAATGAATCAATATCATGTTATATTTATTATTTACTTTAATTAATCATATTTATTATACGCATCCATATAATAATATTTTGAATATCAATTACACCACGACCTGGTGACGGTAAGCCGTACGTACGCACGTAATGTGACATTTCATTCAAAGGATGGATATAATACTGAATATGGTTGCACCATATTTATAATAACATCACAGTATATATAAGATACTGGAGGTATAATTTTAGAATGGGAATAACAAATATATAAGAATTTTAAGAAGAAATGAACTTGAAAGAGGGTGATGAAAACATTACCTCTTAATCGGGTTCTTCCTTTTGATTTGGTCAAAAAAGCTCCTTAAGATGGCATTCTGATAAATCTAAGGCCACTATGTCGAAGTGAGGGAATTTGAGAGAGTATTTGGGTAGGGATTAGCCGATCCAAAAGGATTTGAATGTATGAATTAGAGAGAAGGATGAGTGCCCTTTTATAATAGGGGGGAGGGGCTCCTTTGGAAAAGCTAGAAATGTTATTTTATAATAAATTCATAATCAGTTTCCAATGGCTCCAAAGTGGATTAATTAATTTTTAAGGTGGTTATGTGTCAAAAAAATTCATCCTATCGGTTTTATATAGGTTTGGGTCACTATATTAACCTTATCATTTAGTTTATTCTCTTAGTTAATTAGTTTGACATTTACCATGTCACATTGAATTTTTATATTATATAATTTATAAACATACTATATACATCCAAGAGACCCCCAAGTGGCCCATTAATGATACACCAATCATGATATAAGTCTCCTGGCTTAACCATAGAATTTTATGAATTGAATATCAATTAATAATATAATATTAGTTTTAAAAACTCATTTATGTCAATTTGACACTATTCAATAATTGATTTTTGTTAAAGTCATAAAAACATTATTAATTCAAACCAAATTCATTTAAGCACTCCTATACGGTAATAATAACCAATAAAATTCATGGATTTCATCAAAACGTTCAAATTATATTTATTTTATCATTTATAATACCAATTATTTGATTCATTCATTAATAAGGAAAATACTGTATCATTATTGTGTCATAAATAATAAAAATTATTAAATGTCTAAAAACTATAAATAAAATACCATTATGTATTAAATATATTTATATTTCTAATGAATATTTATAGATTAAAATAAAACATATATAACCCTATGTAATAATTGTTTTGCTAAAAGATATATGCTTATGTAATTTTTGTATTTATAATAACATAATTAATATAAAGTGTCATTATCACTTACAAGTGGATCCATGTGGTCTCAAAATCAACCCAAAGATCCCCATGTCCGAACATGTATCCACCAATAAGGTTAGGACACATTTTAGGGTAATTTATTATTATTATGATATTATTTTTTACCCTTATATATAGGATTTACCCTTTAACCATGGTAAATAGAATAAGAGTGCACATTTGGGCTTATGTGAAATGGAATGGGTTGTTCCAACATGGAACTTTAGAAATGGTTATATTAACAGTCTTTAGGTTTTCCATATAATTGGTTATGTCTTAGGGAAAAACATTCCATGGAATATTTTTTAGATTTTAACATAATATATTTTCAACTATTTTATATATTTTGTTTTATGTAAATGTTATAACATGTTCTATCCTAGTGTACTATTTTAGTTTATTTTTTTGTAAAAAATAATTAGATTCAGTACTCACCTCATCTTTGGGATGTTAGAGATTTTGTAGATATGGTTTATTAGGATACTTGTGAAGTAAAGGTATCATAGTTCATTAGTTGTTCTTTATGATAACTAGGATATATTTTTGAGTTGGATGTTGGATGTTATTGGGTGATATGTATTTATGTCTTCATGACATTGAGTTTTTTATTTATGTTTTTTTACTTTGTAAGTTGATTATTCATAATATTCTGTTGGGGTGCATTGTTTATAGGTGTGTATGTTATCGTGTTTTTTACCTTTACTATTATACTTTTTCATCATGAATCATATAGTGGTTATATTTTTCTAATATTTTTTGTTGGATTGTTTAATTTCAAAAATGGACCAATTTTCTTAATCTGAATTAAATCCCTAGTCAATTATTTTCATCCTTTGGAATCCTATGTATTTCACTTAATTCCAAGTAGCAATTTTTATGTGACAAAAAATAGGGAGGATGGGTGGAATTATACAAGGGGTATCGTCTTGTTTTGTCAATTTAATAATCGTGGAATCGGTCTTGGTCATTTCTCAAATATTTTGAGTCATGTGGTATGATTTTTTCATTCATTGTGTTGATAATAAATATGGATAGAGCTGATGTTGTGGTGAAAAAAAGGAGGAGTATTGTCAATATGGGAAATGTAGAGCCTAAAAACATAAATATATCATTTTTATGAAAAAACATAATGACACTTAAGATTTGGGTGCAAAATTAATTTTGGGGACACTTATTGTATTCTAAATCTCATTTTCATGGGTTTGTCCATTTGAGAAGTGAATAACTTTAACTATAGGAATTACATCCCAATTTGAGTAAAAATTTAATTTATAGTAAATATTTATGATTAGGGCAAGACATGTGGATTTTCTAGTTTTTTGAAATCTATTTAAAATGTGATATTTATAAAATTATATGATAGTAGTATTTTAAAAATAGTCCATTTTCAAAAGATAAGTAGAATGTTCAAATATGGTATGAAGATGAAAATTGTTAAATTTTGGAAATACATTTCTTGAAATGTGTTGTAACGCCCCGACCCCAGTTACCCAGAGTCGGTGCATTATTACATAATATTGGCATGATCACAAAAGATCAATTTTTGAAAGGACGATTAGTTTAGTAACCTTGATATAACTAGATACATTCATAATGATTACATTACATCATAATGTGAAAACTACTACAACAACATCTTCTATTCATATCCCCTCATACTATCCCTACAGGTCATTCATAAATTAATTCTTCACATCCTGGAAAAACAAAACATTGAAAGGGGTGAGCATAGATGATCAGTAAGGATAACAATATAGGGTAAACATTCATAAATAATCATAAACATTTAAGGCAATGTTTAACTAAAACAAAATCCTTCTAAACATTATCTTCAGCATAATATGGAAAAGATAAAATGAAATAATTCCATTTACTTATTCACATGGATATTATAATACTCGAATAATCACCCGCAATATCAATAACCACTTTCATAATGATGGAATGCATAATTCCAAACTATCATAACCACATAGTCAAGGCCTCGTGCCAAGACTACAAATATGATTTTGTCAAGGCCTTGTTCCAAGACACAAGTTTTTCTCATGAGACATACTGATGCATAGAGGAGCTATAGCGGGCCCCACCCGTCAATTATTAAGTCCAATGCATTCCTCATATGAACAGGTTTAATCCTAAAATAAAGAGTTGTATTAAAACTAGCATACAAAATGTCAATACTTTCTCCATAAAACAATAATGGTTTAAAAATAACACATATACATTCAAAACATATCATAAAACCTTCAATACAATATGGATGTTTTGTATCATAATAAAACAACTTCAAATAAGCTTAAAATCCATCAAAGGATGTTTACATATGTGAAATCAAAACTATATGAGAGAAATATCTCTTTTTTTGAAATCATTTAAAATTCAAAAATTATAAAATTAAGCTTCTACATTGAAATTATTATTATAAGATTTTATGGGAATCTTCTAAGATTTTATAATGGTCAAAAATAGCTAAACCTACCGTATAAGTTAAAAAAGACATTCTTCCCTTAATTCTGTCGAAAAGATTAAAAAGGACCTTGTTCGGAAAACGAGGGAAAGATTCCTTTATAAGAATCATATAAAAATTCAACAAGGTTATAAATTAAAATAACCCATATTCTGTAAAACAGTAAGAATGTTTTGAAATAAATTTTTAATAAACATGTATGTGGATGATAAAGAGGTCCAAGTAGATAATTACATATAAACAACCTTGGATAATGAAGTGATTGTGAAATAAACCCTTACCTTGTACCTTTCCTTTGTTGAGGGTAGATTGACCTAATGTAAAATGGTAAAATAATATTTATTAACTTATAAAAGAAACATGTACATTTATATGATATCATTTATGATCTTTTAACATTGCATTGTTAATAATATCTTAGTATTATCGTCGTTTCGGGTGTTAACTTACACGTTTTCTTTTATATGTTTCGTTCCATAAGCCATGTTTGTTATGGATAGGATTTATCTTATTCATATCCAGAATGATATCATGTCCTTAAAAATTATTTTTAATCATCAAATGAGAATTAAACTTGAATGCATATGATGGGGAAATAATCTCATCGCGTTCGTGGAGACGGTAGTCCGTACGCAGGCACGAGCAACAATATCATTATTTTGATATTAAAATATTATATAATTGGATAGTATATCATATATACAGAATAAATATCATTTTATATTTGTTATTTACATGAATTACACATCATTATTATACGTGTCAAAATAATAATATTTTGAGTAACAATTACACCACGACGTGGAGACGGTAAGCCGTACGTACGCACGTATGATGACATGTCATTCAAATGATGGATATAATAATGAATATGGTTGCACCATATTTATAATAAAATCAGAGTAAATATAATATACTAGAGTTATTATTTTAAACTGGGAATAACAAGGAAAGAAGAAGTCGAAAAAGAAACGAACTTGAAAGAGTGTGGTGAAAGCATGGCCTCTTAATCGGGTTCTTCCTTTTGATTTGATCAAAAAGGCTCCTTATGAGGGAATTATGATCAAAATAAGGACTATAGGTAGAATTTAATGAAGTTTAGAGAGTATTTAGGTAGGGTTTGGCCGAGACAAAATGCATCGAAGGTATGAATAAGAGAGAAGGGGGAGTCCCCTTTTATAAGAGCGGTGGGGGAACCTTTAGAAAAGCTGGAAATATTATTTTATAATAAATTTATAATTTGTTTTTATAATGACTCCAAAGTGGATTATTTAGAGTTTAAGTTAGTTATGGGTCTAAAACCACTCAACCTATAGGTTTCAGATAGGTTTGGGTCACTATATAAACCTTAGCTTTTAGTTTTATCTCTTAGTTAATTATTTTGACATTTACCATGTCACTTTGTATTTTTATATTATATGGTAATAAACATACAATATACAACCATGATACCCTCCAAGTGGTCAAGTAATGATACTACTATCATGATATATGTCTCTTGGCCGAACCTTAGATTTTTAGGAATTTAATATCAATTAATAATATAACATTAGTTTTAAAATCACATTTATGTCAATTTTGACACTATTCAATAATAGATGTTTGTTAAAGTCTTAAAAACTTTTGTAATTCGAACCAAATTCATTTAATAAATCATAAAATTTCATATCATCCAATAAAATTCATTTATGTCATCAAAACATTCAAATTATATTTATTTTAACACTTATAATACCAATTATTTCATTCATTCATTAATAAGAAAAATACCGCAACATTATTGTGTAATAAATAATATTAATTCTTAAATGTCTAAAAATTATAAATAAAATACAATTATGTAGGAAATATTTTTATATTTCTATCTATTATTTATAGATGAAAATACAACCTATATATCCCTATGTAAAAATTATTTTTCTAAAATATATATGCTTATGTCATTTTTGTATTTACTTTATCCTAATTAATATAAAGTGTCATTATCACATTCAAGTGGATTCATGGGGTCCCAAAATCGACCCAAAGATTACCATGGTCATACATGTATCCACCAATTAGTTTAGGACACGTTTTAGTGTAATTTATAATTATTATTATATTATTTTTTACCCTTATTTACCGGATTAATCTTTTAAACATGGTAAATAAAATATTTACCAAAGTAATTATTCAAAATGAATAAAAATAAAAGTTACCTATTTACACAATTTGGACATCCTAATTCCAAATATGGAATCCATTTTTCTAAATTCAAAACACAGAAGTGGCAGAAATTAATTTAAAATTAATTCCCGCTGTCCAAACTAAAAAGTTGTTTTAAAAAAATAATAACTATCAAAATACTGGCACTAGTTTATGTTCGGTTTAATTGTGAAATTACATCCAATGACCAAAATTGTATTAAGTGGTAAAAATATATTCTAAATATAATTTAAAACATATCAAATTCCTAATTTATTATTAATAATTATTATGACTAAATAAGTTTTTTTTATTTTAAATTTAGTAATTTTCAATATTCATCAAAATATTAAATATATCTGAAAAGTATAAAAATTTCACCCTTGGCTAAATTTGATATTCCAAATCCAAAAATGAAGTCAAATTTGAGAGAAAAAATTTTATAAAATTTCAAAAAGTGGGTATTACTATTCATAACGGCTTTGTTGATTGGTTGTGGTGTGTGTTAGAACTCGAAGTTGCGTACAACACACACTACTGTATTATTCAATGAGAAGAGTACCGTGGAAGTTTGGGATGTTACATTCTGAAATACTTTAAATAATTTCTTCCTCAAATTTTCTAGAATACTACCATGTGAAAAGACTTGGGTGGTTCATCATCACAAGTTCATTGGGTTCCCACGTTTCCTCTTCCATCTTATGGTTTCTCCATAAAACATTTACCAGACAAGTTATACGGTTTCTCAGCACATGTTCTCTTGTATCCATAAGATTGATGGGCTCTTCGCAATAAGATTGATCTCGTTCCAGTTCAAATTCATCATAAGTGAGGACATGAATTGGGTCAGGCATGTATTTTCTCAACAGTGATATGTGGAACACATAGTGAACATTGGAGAGATTTGGCGGCATTTACAAATGGTAACCTACAACCCTAATTCATTCAAGAATTTTTAAAGGTCTGATGTACCTGGGAAACAATTTACCCTTCTTACCAAAACATATAACTCCCTTCCATGGAGATACCTTCATGAAAACATGATCTCCTACCTGAAATTCTAGATCCTTCCTTCGGTTATCAGCATAGCTCTTCTGCCTACTCTAAGATGCTTTGATGTGGTTTTGGATCTCCTTCACCTTTTCTATCATTTCCTCCACCAGTTCTGGACCTACAAGTTTTCTATCACCAACGTCATCCCAATGGGTTGGGGTATGACATCTCATTCTGTATAACACATCATATGGTGCCATCCGAATACATTAATGGAAGCTATTATTATATGAAAATTCCACCATAGGTAAATATTGATCCAAAATACCCTGAAAGTCATGTGAGCATGATCTCACCATGACTTCTATGGTTTGAATAGTCCATTCTAATTTTCCATCTATTTGATGGTTGTAGGTAGTGCTCAAACGATGTTCAGTATCCAAGTCCTTCTAAAGACTCTTCCAGAATCTTCCAGTAAAACGGGGATCACGATCAGAAACAATTTATAGGGGTACTCCATGAAATCTCACAACTTCATTAATATATAGTCTTGCTAGACATTTTAATGGTAGGTCTTCTCTTATAACATGAAAATGTACTGACATGGTAAGACGATCAACAATAACCGATATTGCATCATTCCTTATAGGAATCTTCGGTAGTCCCATGACAAAGACAATCGTAATATTGTCCGATTTCCACTCATGTATGGGAAGAGGTTGCATGACTCCTCCAGACTATTGTCTTTCAGATTTCACTTATTGAAAAACTATACATCTTGACACAAAATCAGCAATCTCCCCCTTCAGGTTGTCCCGCCAAAAATTTTCCTTCAAATCACTAAACATTTTGGAGCTCCTAGGGTGTATAGAGAAATTGGATCTATGAGCATCATCTAACAATTCCCTTTTTAGATCAGGTATATCAGGAACACGAATTCTCTTCCAGAATTTCAAAATTCCTTCTTCATACACAATGTCTCTCAATATCCCATCATTCACTGCTTTAATATTCTATTGAAATTCTTCATCATCAGTCTAAGAACTCATAATCCTTTCTAGTAACGATGTTTTGGCAACCATTTAAAAATGCATTTATGTTTCACCTTCCATGGTTATTCCCATGTCCATATTCACTAGATCCATTAAAATTGGATCCCATTCAATTCTAGTATTGTTAAAAACTCCATGATTGATTCTCCTCAATGCATCTTCCACTATATTTGCCTTCCCCGGGTGGCAGTGTATCGTACAATCATAATCCTTAAGTAATTAAAGCCATCACATTTGCCTCATGTTGAGTTATTTTTGTGAGAATATATACTTCAAACTCTTGTGATAAGTATAAATCAAAAAAATTTCACCATATAGAAAGTGCCTCGAAATCATCAAAGCAAAGATCACACCTGCTAACTCGTGATAATGTGTAGGATAGTTTTTCTCATGAATTTTCAACTGTCGTGATGCATAGGAAATAACCCTATCAAACTGTATAAGGACACAACCAAGTCCTTTCTTCGACGCATCACTATAAATAACGAACCCATCATTCCCTTATGGTAGAGTTAATATAGGATCATTGAATATTCTTCTCTTCAGTTACCCAAAACATTCTTCACACTATTTTATCCAAACAAATTTAACCCCATTAAGTGTGAGCTTTGTTAATGGGTTAGACAACAAGGAAACATTCTGGGCAAAACGTCGATAATAACCTGCTAAACCAATAAAACCGCGTACCATAGTTATACTCATCGGTGCGGGCCATTCATGGATTTCCTTGGTCTTAAACGGATCAACAAAGATTCCATCTTTAGAGACAATATGGCCAAGAAAAGAAATATCCTAGAGCTATAATTCACACATACTAAACTTCCCATATAATTCATGTCATCTCAGAGTGTTCAGGATAATGCGAAAGTGATCTTCATGATCATCGTAGCTTTTGGAGTATACCAAGATATCATCAATAAATTCCACCACAAATTAATATAGATATGCCTTGAAAATTTTATTCATTAGATCCATGAATACAGAGTGGGCATTAGTCATCCAAAAAATAATTATTTAAAAATTGTAATGCCCGTACCTGGTTCGAAATACAGTCTTCGGAATGTCATCCTTATTCGCACAAAACTCATGGTATCCAGACGGAAGGTCATTCTCTGAAAAGTATTGAGCTCCATGCAGTTGGTCAAATAAATCATCAATGTGTGGTAGGGGATACTTGTTCTTTATTGTTATTGCGTTGATCTCTCTATAGTCGATTCATCGCCTCATAGATCCATCTTTCTTTTTAACAAAAAGATCTGGGGCTCCACATGGAGAAACACTAGGGAAAATAAATCCCTTATTAATCAATTCCTCTAGTTGTTTCTTTAGTTCATCTAATTATTAAGTGGCCATTCTACAAGGGGTCTTCGATATAGGCCTTTATCGAGGAATTAAATCAATGGAAAACTCAAAATCTCATTCTGGAGGATGTCCAGGTAAATCATCTGAAAACACAACTACATATTCTTTCACAATAGGTACACCCTCTATTTAAACATGTCTTTCCTGACCCGTAGTCATTTCATTATCTTCCTCCCAAAAAATTGAATGTAGTTGAGTTACTAGGGGTGGATCTAGATAAGAATTAGGGGGTGATGATTATGCTATAAAGATATGATGTTCCTTATCATCATAATAAAAAATCGTAACCTCCTTCTTCTTAGAATAAATATTCTCATCATGGTGTGAAATCCAATCCATAACATAGAATATATCAAACTCAATCATAGGTATGATGATGAGACCAGTGGATAAAGAACATTTATGTGATCTAATGGGGACTGATTCACAAAACTTTATTGCAATGATACTCCCCTTATGAGTTTTAAATGACAACTCTATTGTTAAATCAAATTGGAAATATCTAATTTTCATAGGAAACTGGGATGATATGAAACAATGTGATGATACAGAATCAAATAATTCATTTTCTAAACTTGAGGAAACCATTGAATTACCTGCCACGACATCTTTCGGAGCTTCTACATGAGCAGTAGTGATTGTATAATCTTGTCCATGTTCCCTTGGCCTTTTCTGAGATATGTTCCCCTAAACCTTAAAACATTCATTTAAATGATGTCCCATCTATTTGTAGTTGTATCATTGAACATCGGTAACCTCTTTCTTCCCCATACAATCACGAGCATTGTGGCCTTTTTCACCACAATTGTAACAGACTCCCATTCCCTTCAAGCAAGTAACATGGTGTTTCTTCCCACATTTTCTGCAGGATGGATATTCAAAATTTCACTTCTTCCCCTTATTTCCATTCCTAGAGTGATCTGTAGATCTCTTCTTCTCTTTCTTTGATTTAAATTCATAAGACATTGAGAATTTTTTTCCTATCTTGATAGCACATGAGACAATATCTTCATACGACGAGA
Source organism: Viscum album (assembly GCA_963277665.1). Taxonomy (NCBI): domain Eukaryota; kingdom Viridiplantae; phylum Streptophyta; class Magnoliopsida; order Santalales; family Viscaceae; genus Viscum; species Viscum album. Next base: position 985,876,105 of record OY728165.1, on the reverse strand, counting down.
AGGATTTTTACACTAATGCTCGGTAAAGAAATGGTTTTAACCCATAAAAAAATGATCAATATTACATCTTGGGTTACATATATATTCTCTATCATACCTTGATAAACATTTAAAGTTAGCCTCATAATTTGAGACATTCTCAACCTCCTTTTGTATGAGACTCAGAAATTGCCTTTCCAAATATGCTCGATGGTCACGAGGAAAGTATTTTTCTATGAAAATCTTTTTGAACTCCCACTATTCCATATTTGATACTTCATCATCATCCTTCGTGTTTTGAATCAACGACCACCATTGATCAACATCTCATGTGAGGCAATAAATTTCCAAGACAACTTTTTCCCTTTATCTACTCCCTAAAGCCTAAAATATTCTCTCTAGGGAACTTATCCATTGCTCAGCTACTAATGGATTTGTACTCCCATTCAATGTTGATGGTTGTTTCCTCATGATGTGATCTATCATTGATCCTCCACGCTGTGGATCAGGGTGCTCCATATGGGTAAGTTTATTATTCATAACATGAATGAGTTGTCCCAGTATGGTTATTAGCTGATCAGCACCAATTACATCACCAACTCCACTATAATTATCTTGAGCAGTAGGGAAATACCTACATGGAGTGCGTGAATTGATACGGTTTCCATTTCATCCACTATGTTCCATTTCTACACAATGGAATAAACAAAATTTTTTTATAAACCAAAATATATAATTCCATACATGTAATACACTTAACATAAATTGGCGTATTTATGGATATAATCTGCAATAAAAAAAATCATTGAGGAAATATACTCATAAACTCTTCATAATAGTTTGTAATGAAAATGATAATTATCCTAAGCATATTCCCTAGGAGTATCTTAACCAAGAGTGCAGCAATGCCCATTTTCGTGCAGTAGTTATCGTTCGAGTCTAGCTCAAAGCGGTGTTTTATAGTTTTACCCCCTTGTACGTCTCTGCCAGAGCCGCCTCTTCCTACTTGTATCCAGACATGGTTGTATTTCTTGGAAGACTCACAACATATCTACAATACCAAAATTCCTAGTATGTTCTTCTATACTAATCCTCAATGTCCATCATAGGTCTTTGTGCTCTAATCAGAGTTTATCTAAATCACACTTCCAAGGTTTGTACCAAACTTCCTCTGATACCAACTATAACTCCCCGACCCCAGTTACCCATAGTTGTTGCATTATTAAATAAAATTGGCATGTTGACAAAACATGAAGTCTCGAATGACTGATTAGTTTAGTAGCCTTGAAATAACTAGATATATTCACAAAGTTTACATTAAATCATAATGTGAAAAATACTACAATAACATCTTGTCTTCATATTCCCTCATACTATCCCTACAGGTCAATCATAAATTACATCATCACATCCTAGGAATAATAAAACATTGATAGGGGTGAGCTTAAATTCTTAGTAAGGATAACAATATAGCGTAAAATTTTATAAATAATAATTATCATTTAATGCAATGAATAACTAATACAAAGGCCTTTTAAACTTAAACTTCATCATAATATGGAAAATATAAAATGAAATAATTCCATTTACTTATTTCCATGGATATTCTACTAGTCTAATAATCACATGCAATATAAATAACCACTTTCATAATGATGGAATGAATAATGCCAAACTATCAAAACCACAGAGTCATGGCCTTCTGCCGAGACTAAAAATAATATTTTTTCAAGTTGTTGGTCCAAGATAGTAATTTGTCTCATGAGACCTACCGATGCATCGAGGAGCAACAGTGGGCTCCACCCGTCACTTATTAATTCCAACACATTCCTCATATGAACATGTTTAATCATGACATAAACATTCGTATTAAAACTAGCATATGAAATGTCAATACTTTCTCCATAAATGATGAATGGTATAAAAATAACATATCCACAGTCAAACATATCATAAAACCTTCAAAAAAATATTGAAGTTTTGTATCATAAAAAATCAACTTCAAATAAGCTTAAAATCCATTAAAGGATGTTGACATATATGAAATCAAAACTATTTGAGAGAAATATCACTTTTTTTAAATCATATAAAAGTAACATAATTATATAATACCACTTTTACATTGAAAATTTTCTTATAAGTTTGTAAGGGAAGCTTTTATGATTTTATAATTGCGGAAAATAGATGCACCCACCGTATAAGTTAAAAAGGACATTCTTACCTTAATTCTGTCGAAAATGTTAAAAAGTACTTTGTTTGGAAAACGAAGGAAATATTCCATTATAAACATCTTATAAAAAGTAAACAAGGGTATAAATGGATTTAACACATATTCGATAAAATAGTAATAATGTTTTAAGTACACTTTTATGAAACATGGGTGTGGATGATAAAGAGGTCCCATTAGATAATTACGTAAAATAACCTCGGAAAATGAAGTGATTGTGAAATAAACACTGACCTTGTACTTTTCCGTGGTTAAGGGTAGATTAACCTCCTGTATAATGGTGAAATAATAAATATTAAATTTTACAAGACTCACATACATTAATATGATATCATATATGATCTTTTAACATTTCTTTGTTAATAATTTCTTAGTATTATCGTCATATCGGGTGTTAACTTACTCATTTTCTTTTATATGTTTTGTTACATAATCCATGTTTGGTTTGGGTAGGTTGTATATTATTAATATCCAAAATGATATCAAGTCCTTAAAAATTATTTTTAATCATCAAATGAGAATTATACTTGAATGGATACAATATGGAATGAATCTCATCGCGTTCGTGGAGACGGTAGTCTGTACGTACACACGAGCGACAATATCATTCATTTGATATTAAAATAATATATAATTGGATAGTATATCATATATACCGAATCAATATCATGTTATATTTATTATTTAAATGAATTAAACATCATTATTATATGCATCCAAATAATAATATGTTGAATAACAATTACACCATGACGTGGTGATGGTAAGCCGTACGCACGCACGTATGGTGACATGTCATTCAAAAGATTGATATAATACTGAATATGGTTGCACCATATTTATAATAACATCACAGTATATATAAGTTATTGGATTTATTATTTTAGAATGGGAATAAAAATGAAATAATAGGTTGAAGATGAAATGAACCTGAAAGAGGGTGGTGAAAACATTACCTCTTAATCGGGTACTTCCTTTTGATTTGATCGAAAGGGCTCCAAAGGATGGAATTATTATCAAACTATGGCCACTAGGTCTAATTGAGGGAATTTGAGAGAGTATTTTGGTAGGGTTTGGCCGAGCCAAAAGGATTTTAATGTATGAATTAGAGATAAGGGGGAGTGATCTTTTATAAGAGGGTGTAGGGGCACCTTTGGAAAAGCTAGAAATATTATTTTATAATAAATTCATAATTGGTTTATAATGGCTCCAAAGTGGATTATTTAATGTATAAGGTGGGTATGGGTCTAAAAAATTTCATCCTATTGGTTTTGGACAGGTTTGGATAAGTATATTAAACTTATAATTTAGTTTTAACTCTTAGTTATTTAGTTAGACATTTACCATGTCACATTGTATTTTTATATTATATAGTTAATAAACATACTATATACAACCAAGAGATCCCCAAGTGGCCCATTAATGATACACCTATCATGATATAAGTCTCTTGGCAGAACCATAGATTTTTATGAATTGAATATCAATTAATAATATAATATTAGTTTTAAAAACTCATTTATGTCAATTTTCACACTATTCAATAATTGATTTTTGTTAAATTCTTAACAACATTATTAATTCGAACCAAATTAATGTAAGAAATAATATACGGTAATATTAACCAATAATATTCATGGATTTCATCAAAACATTAAAATTATATTTATTTTATCATTTATAATACCAATTATTTGATTCATTCATTAATAAGGATAATACTGCATCATTATTGTGTCATAAATAATAATTATTAAATGTCTAAAAATTATAAATAAAACACGATTATGTATTAAATAAATTTATATTTGTAATGAATATTTATAGTTGAAAATCCTACATATATAACCCTATGAAAATATTGTTTTTCTAAAAGATATATGCCCATGTCAATTTTTTATTTACTTTAACATAATTAATATAAAGTGTCATTATCACTTACAAGTGGATCCATGGGGAACCAAAATCCACCAATAGTTTCCCATGGCCGGAAATATATCCACCAATAAGGTTAGGACACGTTTTCAGGTAAATAATTATTATTATAATATTATTTTTCACCCATATTTACCGGATTTACCCTTTAACCAAGGTAAATAAAATATTTACTGATGTAATTATTAAAAATATCTAAAAAAAGTTACCTATATACAAAACTTGGACATCCATATTCCATATATGGAATCCATTTTTCTAAATTCAAAACACATAAGTGGTAGAAATTAATTTAAAATTAAATCCCGATGTCAAAACAAAAAGTGTGTTTTTAAGAAATAATAACTATCAAAAGAATGACACTTGTTTATGTCTGGTTTAATTGTGAAATTATATCCAATGACCAATATTGTATGAAATGGTAAACATATATTCTGAATATACTTTCAAACCACTCAAATTCATAATTTATCACTATTCATTATTTTGATTTAAAAAGTTTTTTTAATTAAAATTTAGTAATTTTCACTATTCATCCAAATATAAAAGTTATCCGAAATGTAGGAAAATTTCACCCTAGGGTAAATTCGATATTCCAAATCAAAAAATGAAGTCAATTTTGAGAGATAAAATTTTTTGAATTTCAAAAGGTGTGTATTACTATTCCTAAAGGCTACTTTGATTGGTTGTGGTGTGTGTTAAAACTCGATGTTGCGTACAATACATGCTACAATATTATACAAAGAGAAGCGTACATTGAAAGCTTGTGGTGTTACATGTGTGACGTATAATAACTTCCAATTTCAATTCCTTTAGTTTTTAGTTTATTAAACATATGTTGTTTTTTATGTTTATATAAAATGGAACCTAGTATGCATCACTGAAACCAACCAGAGGATGCTGCTGAGAGTGTGGTTAAACATAATCCACAAATGAACAAATGACTAGTTCAGAGTATAGTAGAGTATGTTTAAGATTTTTATAGAGGTATCCAAAGTGATAGACCAATGTAAGAGTATCATTCTGTTCAGTTTTAGAAGTAGAATCCATATAGCTTTTGTGGTGATTATAAAAATGAGAAAGAAGAGGTGTGGCTAATGATGATGAATCAAATCTGTGATTTCCATGGCACAAAAGTTGTGTTTTAACTCAATCATGAAATTTATATGATGGAGGATATTTTATTCTAGTCTTATAATTTAATATTTAATGACAATTTTGACCAAGGAATATCTTGAGAAAATATTAATTGATTGTTCAACAAACAATTATATCTTCATGCATTCCGGATTAAAAAACAAATGAAAATTTTATCATGAAGAAATAGACTGGTTTGTGACATACTATGAATCTAAATTTATGAATTCAGACCACTTTCCACTTGTTGTTTCTTCTAGTGAATATGTGAAGGCACAAATCTATGAAATGGGTTCAAGATCAGAAATTATCCCAAATAATATTATTATATGTATTATGGTTTATAAAAATATATTTGACAGAGTGGTGGTGGTTGAAAAGGACATCTTCATATCTATAGGTGGAGGGAGCATTTTGAAACCTATTCAAAATAGTAGGAACTATAATTATTAGAGAAAGAGTAAAAGGGGAACTTATCTCAAATGAAGTGGTATAACATAGAATCGGATGACATGGTCGAAAATTCTACCTCTAAAACGTAAGAATAAGCTATGAATTTTATAATGTGGTTATTTGGACCACATCAGGTTATATTGAATGAAACTACCTAGGGGATTCCATATTTGAAACTATATGGAACATATTTAGTTCCTTTTTCTTTGTTCTCTGAAGTCAATGGTTGTAGAAATATATCATGTATCACATATGCCCTATTCTTAAACATGAAGAGGGTATCATAATACCTCTCTACAGAAGAGTAGATCTCTGCATGGTATTTCTATGAATATTATTTCTCCTCAATAAGGGTAACCTCAACCAGTTATTAATTAATATAGTGAATCAAGGAAAATATTATATGGAGCTAATACAATTATAATGGATAATTAATCTAGAACATCGATGGTGTGATGTACAATTTTTTTTGAATTCTATCCTTATACAATATTTATTTTTTATAGTTACATTTCATTAATTTATTTTTTATCAAATTTTTTATTTTTTGGTTTCAAATATTGAGAGATAAGCTTCTGTGTTTAAATTTTAAACTCCTTATGGTCAAAGGGAATTTCTAGTTTTTTTTGTAGGACGTTTACAGTAACTATTGATGGATCTGAACTAATATAGGATTTATCATTCCATAATATCATTGTATATGATATAATACTTGGTTTGGATTGGTTGAGAATGTTCAAATCTCACTTGAACTGTTATACCTAACAAGTCCTTTTAATGATTGAGGATGTCCTCAAGATCTAATTAGAGGATACCATAATGTAAATATAGGTGAAATATTATTTTTATCACTAGAATATTGTATGATCTCACAGTAGTTGGAGTATTTTACTTTGGTTTCAATGGATGATATCAAGAATACATGTTTTCTAGTAGAGGTTTTCACATTTTATGATGTTTTTGTTGAATATATCTAAATTCTTCCAACATTAAGGTAAGTGTAAATCATGATTGATCTCTTTATGGTGATTATTACTATCTCCATTCCATCATATCAGTTAACACCAATATAGAATTAAATTTTTAGTTGGAGGAGATGGAATGAAATGGGGTCATAGAGCTTAGTACGTCTCTCTAGGAATCACATGTCTTCCTTCTCAAAAAGGCTGATGGAACACTTCATTTATATGTGTATTATTATAAGATTAAAAATTTTATGATAAAGAATCAGTATCAACTTCCATTCATTGATGATTTCTTCAATCAATTTATGATAGACTTGTGGTTCACTAAGATTGACTTGTGATCAATATATCACCAATTATAGGATTGATGTAGGATATTACAAAGACATCTTTCATTAGTAGATATTGACATAAAAAAAATTTGAGAAATTCTTTGTGGTCTTATAAATTCACTATAAGTATTTTTGGAATTAATGAATTTTTTATTTTAAAGGCCTCCAGATTCATTTGTGGTGGTGTTTATGGATGAAATATTGGTGTATTGATGGACAAGGTCTAACCATGAGAAACACATGGAAAAAATGTTGGGAATATTGAAGGATTATTGTATGAATGAAAGGTTATAAAATTAATATATTTGGATATTATTTGTACGCTTATATGGAAATTTGTTCTCTTAATGAATTGTTTGTATTGATACAGATGTGATAAAGGTTTTGATGTCCTAAAAACCACCAAATAATTTCTTCAACATATGAAGTTTTCATGGTATAACTAGTTATTGCTGATTTTCTATTCATGATTTTTCCCGACTAGCTTCACCATTGAATGATTCTACAAGTATGAATGCTTCAATCCAATGGAATGATGATTTTAGGATCACATTTCAAGAGTTTATGGTTCACCTTATAACGCAAAAAATCATGATTTCCCCTAAATTTGGAATATGGTATGATGTTTATTATGGTTTTTCTGGAATAGGGTCGTAACATACTCTCATATAGAGGGATGAAGTGGTTTCTAATGTATTAATATAGTTAGGTATTCATGAGAATAACTACTAAAAAAATTATTTATTATTAGCTATGATAGTCATTTTTCTAAAATCATGGTGTCATTGCATACTTGGTGAAAAATTTATAGTTTTAATGGATTCTATTAGCTTGAAACATATTTCATAAAAAGGGGGTTAAATTTGTGATAAAGAACATGGACCATGTATCTAATTTTTATTGACTCCGAAATTATGTATACATCAGGTAAAGGATATTATGTGGATGTAGCATTAAGTGTAAATCTATATGCTTAGTTGATATAAGAGGATTTAGAAAAGTGAACGTTGATGTTGATCATTACCAACATTCCCATATAATGTGGATTCCATTGTGAAGTTAGATTTTTCATTCATGTTTCTTTTGTTCCTAACTTGATGGATATGGTTAATGATGTACAATGATCTGATATATAATGCATAACTATGAGGTCGATACTAAATGGTTGGGAAACCATTGGGTGATGGAAACTGTATGACTGTTCAGTTTTTTAGTTTCAAGATCAGATCATTGTACCTATTTATTTTTAAGAATAAATACTTCATGCTTATAAAAATTTAAGATGGGATGTTCATCCGATAATACTAATGATTTGAAATCAAAATTTTTGTTCTTCATTATGAATATTAAGGTGGATAAAATTATTTTAGGATTCATTAGATACTATCTTGTTATGGAAGGGAATCTGTGGCCATCAATTAATTTTGAATTCCATAACTATCCTAGTTGAAATATATAGAATTCTGCTATGGATTTTATGACATGTGTCTTGAGAAATGTTCAGAAACATGATTCCATAATGGTGACAGTGGAATGGCACACAAAGTTATCTCGTTTTATCCAGATGTATAAATCTCATTTTGTTTAGGAATTGTAAAAAATAGATAACCTATATGTGGTAAATATGAATTGTGTACCAGTTTTGATTGTATTAGTAATATATCCATGGTTCATCTTTGACTGTTCGTAATAATTAAATTAATCTTTATGGGCGCAATGAATAATGATTAGAGTATATCATTCCCAGACAGACTAAAAACTCGTATGGATGATACAAACATTGGACAACACGTTATGAGATTTGTGTTGTAGATTTTGGGGGATCATGGGAAATCACATACCATTAGTGGAGTAATCGTATTGAAATAGTTATCAAGATAATATACATATGGCTTCTTTTCATGAATTTTATGGAAATATTTTTCAATTTCTACTTTTATGAGTAGAAAGACAGGAAACATTACTTGATGGGTTGAGGCTGGAAGAAGAGACAATAAAGAATATTTTGCTGATTAAGATGCGGATGGAGATAGATTAGAGTCATGAAACCAAATATCATTGTCATCAATGATGACCATTGTTATGCTAGGTGACTGATCGTTTGTTTATTATGATCACACCCAGGGTTGAAAATCGTTGTATTTTTGAAGAAATGAATTTTTTACCCTCGATAGATATTCCTCACTCTGATACTTGAATGGGTTGGTGAGGTGGAATATTTGTTGTATTTTCCCAAATGGTTCAGTTCTATACTTAATTTGTTTTGTGTATATTTGTTGAAAATGTATCTTAATAATTGTAACCATGTGATTTGATGTGAATGGGATGACATAGAACTGGATGTGTCATCGATACATGTGCTATTATAGAATGTGTATAGGAAAATTAATGTCTTATAAGGAAAAATATTAAGCCTAGAGCAGTTTTTGAGGAAACATGTTTGGATTCCGGAAGAGCCATGTGAATGGTTGAAGGAAATGGTCAGGAAATGGCCATAAATCTTCCCAAAAAATATAAGTTTTATAGTATACAGAGATATAAATCAAATGACAGGGAGAATGTATAACCCCCAATTTCATCAATATAACCCCATAATTATGTTTTTTATGAGTAAAAAATTTTTTGGTGATGTTTGGGAGGGTTCAAAAGAATTTTTGAATTTTTCTATGGATTTTGTAATGGTGAGTGATTTAATCATAGTTAGTGGAAGCTATTAAACTCTTATAAGAAACAGGGAAAGATGAAACATGGTCTTCTAGGTTGGTACACGATTTGGTTAAATAGTGCGGCATGCCCAATGAAACTAGGAAAAATGTAATAATGTGATTATTCAGGGTTGGTACATGGTTTGTATGGCTTTATGGGACAACTGTGTGAGTTCCAACTTGAAGAAGACACTCACACACTGTTAGCACACTGTTTTCCTAACTGTACAACTACCCTTGAACAGTTTAAAAAGTAGATCCAAAAAAGTGGATATGGATAAATATTTTCTCTAAAACACTATTTTTTTAATTGTTTCATCCATAAGATATTTTTTCTTCCTACCAAAGGTTATGTTACCTCACCTTGTTGAAGTGAAATTGATCTGATGGCTTTTCTTGGTGTGATGAAGCCTGATTCCCTTGGGAAGACATTATTTTCAGAAGTTTTTCTTTATATATTCATTCCTTTAAACTCTAAAAATAACATACCTAGTATATTGGGATTTATAAATCCTTATGAATGAAAATCAAGATGATTTACGGATTTTTTATAATAGGTAATGATATCTAATTAAGTTTTTTTTTCATATTTAACCATGTTTTGTCAAAAAATTAGTGTCATTTTTTGTTTTCTATAAAATTCCATGGATAAGTGGATTCACTCCCATATCCTATTTTTATAACATGAAAGATTTGATTCCAATTTTTGGTTTTCATCAAAATTTATTGTTCAGTTTTTTTGAAAATATTGATGTAAAACTTCTATGGTGATGGATTATTATATTTTTAATGTTCGGTGGTTTGAAGGAATGATAAAACGACACCATGATTATAAGATGTTGATTTCGAAATGGTTGTTTTGTTTTGATTCATGGAAATGTGTTTAAAAAAAGTGTTTTATTAAAATGGTTTTTCAAAGATGGAATGACATATGGTTGGATTATATAGTTTTGTGTGATTTTAATGGTATATATAATGGTCGTGATGTACCACCATAAAGGAATGAGTTATGGATGTGATTTTCCACAATTAGTGGTAAGGAAAATTCTTTGTGGTTGATAGAGCATGTGTTTGTGCGTTTATATGAAATAGAATAGGACTTTCCAAAACCTAATTTTAGAAATTGTTAAATGAAATGTTTTATTTTTCCATATAATTAATTTTTTTTTAAAAACAGTTTTTCAATAGAATGATTTATTGATTCTGATATATATTATTTTCAATTATTTTATATAAATTTATGTATATAAATTTTCTATCATATTTAATATTATTTTATTTAATTGGGGTTTCATTTGGAAAAATAATACAATGTTTCATTAATCACCAATTCTTTGGTATGATAGGGATTTTTTATATTCTTTTATCACGATAAATGTAATAGAAAGGTATCAAAATTATTTAGTTATACTCCATGATACCTATAATATATTTTTCAGATGGATCATGTGAAATACTTGGAGTTGTAAAGTTATTTCTTGGAGTCTTTTAGTTTCATCATTTTTTATTTCATTTTTTATTTTTATTATACATAGTCTTCTATTGTGGTAATAAAAATTTTGTTGGGTTTGATATCAAATTTTTTTACCTTGTGTGTATACTTTTTTCATGGTGAATTGTATAGTTGTTCTTTTTAAGGATATGTTTGTTAGGGTTATTTTTTTCAAATGGGAAAATCATCCCCAACTGAATTGAATCATTTTTAATATATATTCCACCATTCCCATCATGGGGATGTCCCTTAAGGAAAAGAATCAATTCCACCAAGAATGAACCAAAGGATGATGGGAGTAATTTTACAATTTCTACATTTATAATAATTCTAAATGTAAAATATCCTCAGAAATGAAATTTAATATCACTTATATGATAACTAATAATTTTTTGAATTTTTATGAATAAAATAGATGATAAGAACATTAAAATTAAATCCATAAAACAATTTTAAATAAAGACTTATGTATAGGGTTCCCTTCCCTTGAGAATGATTAGTTAATTAAATTATTTATCAGCCAAAATAATAAAATTATGATAAATAATTTATTTATTAGGAAAAAAATTAATGTTTATTATGATATTTATTGTACATATTACATATTATATTCAAGTTCTTATCAAAATAAATATGAATTTTATGTTTTGATAGTATATGTATTTTTTTCCATAATGACATTGGTAGGTTCACTATAGTCCAAGAGGACATTATGTCCAAATAAAGGTAGTGTTAATGATCAAAAAATTACTATTATTATATGTATAGTAATATTTTAAAATAAATAATGAAATATGGTTATGAGAAATGATTAATGATATGATCATTGAAAGAAATGAAAAACTCTTTTAAACAAAAGTATTTTTCTAAAATGTTGGATAGTCACTCTTTCCACACATCATTTAAAAATATATTTTATCAAATTGAAAAAAAAAATTTAAATATAAATATGAAAATTATCATTCAGTGGGTTTTTTGAGAATTTTATAAAATAATAAATGATATTATGAATAATGAGAAACATTTATTTTTTTAAACTGTATTTTTATTTAATTTTTTTAATTTCAAATATATTTTAAATGATTTTAAAATATAATTATTTCTCATATATTAAAATATTACAAAACTTGTTAATTTAATAAAATTCAAATTGAATTGTGCTATTGAAATATTCAATACCTATGTGAATTGTTTAATTAAAAAACCTCTATTGCATCACTTCTACCATTTAATATTAAATTAAATTCTACCACATATAAAATTTGAATTTTAATGAATGGACTGAATATTTTGAATCATAAAAACATATTATCTAATAAATTCAATAATCATTTCGACCATAATGAATAGAGAAACCATTAAAAATTAGATATAGTTGTTATCTTAAAAATTGGTTCTCTTGGGGGAGTTAAAATAAGAATATAAATGATAAAAATTGACTAAGACATTTAAAAACCCAATTTTATGGAAACAATTTCATATTATAATCTCTAATGTTCTATAATTTTCCATTTTTTTGCTTTTGGAATGTTAAAATATGTGTCTAAATTTAACTTTTCACGCTTTCCATATAAATCCTCTCCCCAACTTATAAATGGCCATCCCTCTCCTATAAACATCACTCATCCAAAATAAATAAATTTTGAAAATACCTAAACAAATTCCCTTGTTAATTCTATTCCCAAATCCATAAGATTAAATTTTTATGAATCCCTCATAAGAAGGTTTTAGGTATAAACAAAATGAGGAAATCTAAAGAAGACGTAAAATTATTATACATATGTACTTGTTCCATTTGTTCTTAAAACTCCATTAGACATCCTAAAAATATTATAATATAATAAAATCAATTATATTATATATACATAAATTTATTTTATTTCTAATTTAATAACTCATATTCATCTTCACATCTAGTAATTGTTCAACAAATCTATCAATCATGGGTTCACAGACTACCACCTCATAAACCTATGTAATTATCCTTCCATCACCATCAATAAATGATGGATATAATGAATAATTAAACATATTTATAATATATTTATAATGTTATTCTATATATTTATTTATGATATCACATTACTTTTTAATTGCGATTATTTGGGGGACACAATAATTCACCTGTCTGTACATCAGACTATTGCCTTAAAAAAGAGATTTTATTAGTTTATATATTATGCATTAAATAAACATTGTTAATGTTTAATTTAATGCATATATGTGATTTAAATTATATAACCATAATTATTTAATTATAATATAACATATAACTTGTTATATTCTTGATGATAGAAAAATAATATTACCTCTTCTGCGTACATGTAGACTACTGCCTCCTCATAATGTTGTGAAATTATATTTCATATTATTTTTATATGGTTTATAATAAAGATATTATATTAATAGAAATATTATATATGAATTTTTAATATTATTAAAAATATGAATTAATTTTTTTCCCCTCCATCTCTTCTACAATGAAAAATGGAAATATTATTCCTGATTACGTATGACCTGCCATTTCCATGAAAGTTGTAATTAATTTTCTTTTTCTAACATCAATATATTACTGTAAATATATATATAATGATAATACATGATCCTCATATCATTTTTAACATTCCATAGATGGTGTAATCCTGATAAAACACATCGTATAGAAATAAAAAAACTAAAATATACAAAAAATTGTGTCAATTATTATCTTAAAATATGTATTTTAATAATTATTTGTAAATAAGCAGTTGATAAGTAAGAATAATTTCTTCATATATTGTATGAAATATTTGGGTATGTTTATTTATTAGATTTTTAATAATTCTATATATATTATACATATATATTAGACACATTTAAAGGGATTCGAAATTGATGTATGTGTTTCTCTTTTCATTTTGACATGATTAATGATTATACATTATTCACCAATTATTATAGTGTGAAATTTATATAATACCCTAATTGATTTTTTTTTATTATGAATATATTTTTCATCATGTTTTTTATTGATTTGTATTATTTTCCTTTTTTCTTGGTGCATAGGATTCAAAAGATACCAAACTGGAAATGTTTTATTGATCAACTTCATCAGTATTCAGAGTTATTTTGGTTTACATATCCCCTAGAGGAATTATTATATATTTTTTTGTTAAACTCAATATATATTATTCTCCTCTAGTCATTCATGACATTATTAAATTAGTTCTACCATATTCCACTTTTATCTACTTAAAATTATTAAGATAATGGTAATTATTCTTTTACCAAAAATATGAACATAATCTATATATTAACATGTACATCATGAAACAAATTTACCTCGATCATAGAAACTCATTATTTTAATTAATATTTTATTAGGTTCAGAGTTTAATAAAATGAATTTCATTTCAAAAAAATATTCAATATTATTTAAAATGTGATTTTGTAGAGAAAATATTAATTCCCTCAATAATGATTTAAAGGGTATTTTTGGGAAGCTTCAATCCATCATTGAAAATAACCCATTTAACATGTATGATACACTTGGAAGAAGTTGTATTGAGTTCCTCGATATTATTATTCTACATGGTTTATGAATATTTTTAATTGGGATGCACAATTTTTTTACAACTCACTATTTTAATCTACATGGATTACATTTATGATTATATGGTTTGGGTAACGTTAAACATTTCCAGTGATATATTTTAAATACTAATGATTATATTTATAATTATTCTACCCATTAATATGATAAATTTATTAGATTTAGTTGGTTATGTGTGGGGATAGATTATATATATCCCATCGATGCATCAACTGGTCTCATTAGGAAAATTTGTTTGAAAGATTAGGCTAGTTTCCACCCACATATTTATATAATTTATTAAAAGTACTTGAAAGAATGTAGTAGATGTCCAATATTATTATATAAGTCATTATTATAATATTTATAATTTTCCATGAGACTATTCAATTAGTAATAATATACATGGAAAAATTTGGAGATTATATGATTATAAATAAGGACTTTTTGTAAATTCTTATTTTTACCATATTATGATCATTATATTGATTAAAATTAGTTTTTTTATTGAAAATCATTCATTTGTTTTTAATAAAATTTTCTGATATCTTCTATTGTATGCTTACTCATAATTGGCATATAATATCACCCATTTCGTATATATTATTTTTTCCAATAGACTAGTAGGTCTTTTTTGATTAATATTCAGGGATACACAATGAGGAATAATGAAATTCTCAATGAAATCTCAATGTATATTTTATTTTTTGAAATATATTAAGAAACTCATTCTGGTGTCTAGTTAACCTAGAAAACTAAACTATTTATCCCATCAAGTTTTGATTCCTCATACCGGGTTTCAATGTAATAAATTTACCACAAGATAGATGATATTGATGTTAGGATGATTAAATCCATATTAACTTATATTTATCCTTGATGAGGAAATTCCTTAGAAAAAATACTACAAAATACCTTGATTTCAATTTGTTGTACAACATATTATTAAATTTCAGAAAGTATATATCCCTCATTCCACAAAAACCATTTTATACACAACAAGGACTTGTAACAACATTTTTATATTCTCTATCATTTATCAATTTTAAAACCTACTGGTTGTGTGCCAGTTTCTCTGGTTCAGGTTGTTCTGTTAGCTCCTAAGTTTAGTTTCGATAAAAAATATCCATTTCATATGTAACAAGTATAAATACAATTATGGAATCACATAATATCACCACTTATTCATGGATCATAGTTTATGATACATTTTTATAATCAAATTTCTGTAAATCATTTATAATCCATTGAAATACTCATTTAATAAAAGTAGTATTATGCATGTTCACCTAGATTTAATATCTTTATAGATACATTCCTTCATAAATTTAAATTCATAGAGTTATTTCACCGGATTCCATAGATTTTTATAATTCATATACTTCCATTAGACTAAATAAACATTCTAGTATTTCTATACATGTTAAAATTTTGTAATATAAAACATAAAGTTTTTTATTTGGGTCAATATTGATTTGGATAGTTGATTTTTTCAACATCAAATTAAAGGATGTTGGAATTTTTCAAAAGGTAATACCATTTATGAGAATATTTAAACATAAAATAATAATGGAATTATTATTATCCAATTTTCATAATAAAAAGAGTTTATTAGTATACCCAACACATAAATATGGTTGAGGCATTGATCCATGATGATATTGATCATTATTCTAATCATGGAAATATTTGTGACCCAATAAAATATATTGGTAGGTATCATCCATTTGGTTCATAGATAACATGTATTAAAAAATTTCATTCTCAAATGTTGTAGAAGGAATTATTTTCATAAGATAGGATCCCCAGTTCACTTCTCCCAACAAAAAATCCTCGGTAATAATGTCTTTTTTTTTGTTTTTACTCCATGAATCTGTATTTATCAAACACACAGAACACAATATATTTTTTAATATATATATAAAATACATTCCATGATGAATTGTTGGTTTTTATAACAATTAAAAGTGAAACATCTACAAATTTACTCATGAGGCCTCCCCTCTAATCCATTCGTCTAATATATAACAAATTGGACATTGGTGAACTTCCAATTCTAAAAAATGAATAGTTTCTATTCTTTCCATTTATTTAACCATCATGTTATTTCAAATCCTTGTAATCAATATTTATTAACCCATTAACTACTACAACTCATATTTTCCTCTCAATTAGTTTCTAAAGAAAATACATTCATAAATCCATAAATTTATTTGTTGAAATTTTGTTAACTATTTCTCCATTTGATCTACCTACTATATGAAACAAAAAATCATTAATATATCTATTTAAAAAAATGTATCCTTGGTGAATTATTCATACTCTGTCTGTAAAGATTATTTTGAAACCTTCTTCAACAAGACTAAAATTTAAAATTATATTTTTTATATACCATGGTATCATACAAACACCTTATAAATTATTGGATACTAATTCTTACATTAATACTTTATAATCACCATCCACATTTATCCGAAGAGATTTATCTTCATTTGGATGGACCCTATCAAATCATAACAAAACACAATTCACTATACAACCCCATAATTCCACATAGGTGACGTAATACCAATAACAATAAGCATTATCATTATTATTTTTTTATTATATGGAAGCATAATATCCAAAACAAGAAAGAATTGAGAAACAACAAAATAAAATAAGTCTATTGGCCCTGAAATCGTGAAGGCTTCTAGAATCCCCTCTAATTAAATTGACCCCATTGGGTTTCAAAGAGAAAATATCATGGAGACAAACATGGTCTTGTCCAAAGACTTCCAAAGTTGCCAGGAAATTTTCCAATTTTTTTACCATCACTCCAATAATGAATCACTTTTATGTGGTTGTTGATCAAGCCATTAAACATTCTAATAATTTAAATGATCGACCATGGAAGAGGGAAAAATCATTCAGGGTGTCATGGAAAATATTTGAATCCATTTCCAATTCAGATAAGATAAAACCATGTTGGTGAAAAAGATTGATACACATGAGCATAGATTTGGATTCAGCATGGAGAGAGGAACCATATCACAAGTATGTGGAGAATGTCAAGAAGACCGAACCACTGGAGTTCCGGATAGCCCCACACCCTATCTAGACTCCCGTCTAGCAGGATCCATCATTGTTGAGTTTAAGGCCCCAAGAGGGAGGATTCCATCATATTATTTATTTCGGTATATCTTCAAATTTCATTTGAACATTTCATAAAATTTAAGACACAAATTCTTAAAAAAGTATTTCCGCAACATGAATATCATTATAAAACATTATTCATATGATTGTTATTTTATAGAAGACCATGAACACCCTAAAACAGTATATTGGTCATTCCATATGAATTTGATAATACATTCAATTATATATCACATGATTTTAGAATCAATGAGAGTAGTTAAAATTTGAACACATCATTTAATTCTTTCATTATAACTGATTTTGATTTAATTTGAATTATTTTAGATTCATTGATATTATTTTCTCTAGCCCTTTGATCCATTATTCTCATGGAAACTTGCCTTCATATGCTAAAAAAATTAGTTTTTTTTGAATTCTAACATGTATTTTGATGGGCCTTCATTATCTATAATTATTATGTAACCACTTTGATGTTATAGGAATAAATCCGTTCATGTGACATTTATATCACTCTAGGATACATTTAGTCAATACGTTCCCAAAAAAAATTTCCTATTTATTTTGGTGTCAGTTTTTTTAACATAACCATAAGGTCCTTTTGAAAACGATTAACCACCATCCCTAATCTACAATAACCAAATCTCATCACCTATACTTGTTATCTGAATAATCCCTCACACAACACTTTTACATCAAAAATTGGTGACTACCATAGACAAAAAATCTTAGAAAAAATAACCAATCATAATGAGTCCAATTGAATTAATTGTCATCATTTCATTACATCAAACTCTAAGATGAAATGTTTGTATTCTAAACTACCAAAAATAAAATTAAATATCAATAACTATATTAGTAAACAAAATTACCAACATATCTAAATATAGAATAATCATATGAAAATTACTTAATTGAATTTAGAATACAATGAATACCAAATTCGCTACATTATAACAAAAAATTCAGACACACATGAGAAATAAGGCTCCAAAAAATAAACTTGGATATAGAATAATTAAATTAAAAAAATTATATTGATATTTATGGTGGTTCAAACCATAGTCCAATATCTATGGTAGAATGATAAAATTTTCTTTTATTTCAATAATAAGTATTCTTAAAACTATTGATCTCACTACATTCACATATAATAATTTTTATTACACACATATTTGAATAGTCACTTATCAATTATTAATATTGTTTCTAAATTATTAACTAATTACACAATAATTTTAAATATTTGGTGGGGCCATTGGTCTAGGCCACCTTTGCTTTCCCATAATCCACACTACCTCAACCTTTTTCCTTAATTCTAAATTTTTGGTCATTTGGATTGGTAGTTATAATTGAATTAATATTTTATTAACATATATTCCTCACTAAAAACATCACAAATAGGCCACATGAACTCTTATTTCCAAAACATTTCCACTTATGAATAATTTCTCAGAAAAGTATCCTTCCTCCTTGAGCAATTGTTACTTACGTTCCATTAAAATATAGATGCTCTTCCCCTTTAGTGGAAATTTATTTTTAGTGTATACTCAATAAGACATAACAAATTTTGGTTTTTTAATTGAATAACATATTTGAAGGTAAATGTAAATAGTAATTTAGACGATCATTGATATTACCTAATATTTATATGAAAAAATTCTTTTAAAACTCATATTGTGTATTATTTTTTATCTAAATACGATCTGGGAATAATTATTCTATCCATAATTATTTTTTAATGTCCATCTTGTGAAGAATATTTTTTGTTTTTTTGGTGTTTTTTATTTTTTTTAATCAATTCTATTGCATAAGAAGTGAATTAGGTGCATAAGGGAATCTCCCTTTTATCAAAAGTTAATCGATATATTTTTTAATAACATAAATTGGGTTGAGTTATCCCTTGGATCATATACACTTTGTCGATGCATTCTCCTTGGAGTACCACATTATATTAAATTGCATAAAATAGAAATGTCTAATCATCATCATTAAAATATATAGAAACATTTGTAATGTATTTGACAATAACATGATCTATGAATTAATTCAATCATGAGAAATTGTTAATTTATATGTTTATGATGAAAATTACCTGATAATATAATTCACCCATTATTACGGTGTATTTGGGAGACATATTTTCATTAAGAGGTATCAATGTTAGATGGTTATTCATGGTGAATCAATTATATGATATTATATTCACAGAGGACATAATTAATGAGAAATGTATTTCAATTATTAATTCATGTTACTATATATATTTAATTGAAGATATATGTCATATTTAAAACATATTAGGATTCATGTTTTCATTTGTACAATACATGGGTAAACATTATGCTATTTTTTATAGATTTATATTACTAAAGTAGACTAAAAACTATTGAACATCTATTTGATGGAACAAAATATCATATTCCATGAATTCTCAAATAAAAAAAAATTGATATTTGTTACGTAAAAAAATATGGAATGTAGAACTATTTGGAAATATTAACAAAAGTGATTGATATGTGAAAGTGGTGGTGTTGTGAGTGTCACGAAATTGAATTTAGGATATGGTGATTTGTTTAAATGATAAGATAGAACATTTCCTAAACCATTAAATTATTATTTATTGGGCTTATAGACTATTGGAATTGATGAATGATGTTGATATTGTAATTAAATTATTATGTATAAATCCACGCTTAGACAACCCAAAGTTTGAAACACACAATGATATAAACCATGTAGTTTAATGAATTATGTTTTCTAAATTTTAATTTTAAAAATTATTTGGTAAAATTTTGGGACCTAGTGCTGATACAACATGTGATTCTAAGGCCCTGTATAATCTAAACAATTCATTGAAAATTTAAATGTTATTAATAGCATGAGTGAAAATATTTTATGAAAATGTGAATATATTTAAAACGTGTTCCAGAATCATAAATATGAGGGAAACTATGAGCTCAGAATGATGGATTTACTATATCCAGGACCTATCATTGGTCGGTGTGGATCATGTGTAGAAAAATTCACCAAGGACATAACCATACTTAAAATTATTAAATAAAATTATTTTATATTAAATTTCTAATAATTCAAGAATGGAGACACAAATAGAAAATTTCATTCCAGTGTTGGGTTTTCAATGTTTTATTTTCCTAGGAGATGACTAACATTGTCTCGAATTGTTCTACTATGAAAAATAGTTATAGGACATTTTAATGAATAAAATTAAATATATGTTTAGTTTATTTTAAGGTTATGTCGATGCATTGAAGCTATTTATTTTAAATGATTAGCTACATAGGGACACAAGGATAGGTTCATTTCCCATAAAATTCCTTGGAGGCTTTAGATAAAATCCTTATTGATTTATATTGGGAGTGAAGACAAACACCATTATCAGATAACATTGTTTATGGATCGCCAAAGGAAATCAATCCTTGATAGTGAACAATCCATATCGAAGGTAGGTAAGTTGTTTCATTTTTTATTTTCATCATTGTTAATATCTAGGAATAACACTATTCAATCCAAAAACTAAATGATCATCTTCGATCATACATTCAATATGGGTTATTTTGTTAGGATTATCTTGAGATTAGTTAATCCTATTCATTTATACTTCTATAGATAACAAATTAAGGATGATCTGAAAAAGGGAAAGATTCGTTCATCAGGTGATCTTATTATTTTCACTCCACTTTACATAGAATACATCACCATTGGATCCTCATGACCATGGATTGAAAGCCCTGGAGGCTCCTAACATGATCAGACACATAGACTGGAGTAATGATGAAACAGAGGCTATGTCATTCTAGATCAATACCTGATGATAAAATGTATTCTATTGTTTATGATTTTGAGGCACCATGGGAAGAACATTGGCTATGATAAGTAGCACTAGTGATGGTGAAAAATATAACATGTCGTGAATGGTGGTGTGGCATGGTCGTTGCTACGTGGGACGCGGTGGAGCACCTATTGGGACATGATGGGGGGCCTCGTGGACTAGTGGTGGTCATCCTGGGATACCTTTAAAAACAGGCCGACCTACATGTAAGAAGATAGGGCCAGAGGAGGTGTTTTGGGTCCGTAAGATTATGACATGCCTAGGTGAAATGCTTTGGGCCTAGTAGAGTCATGTCGGGCTATGATGAGATGAACCAAGTTGGTCTGGACCCACTAGGTCTGGTCTGACCCTATTCAGACTTGGGTTAGACTCAGGGTGACTATACTGGGCCATGATCGAAAGAGAACCATGGTTTTCCAAGATTCTATATCATGGTCAGCTGCTAGGGCATCCAAACTAGTTGGATGACTGTGGAGTTCAACCACCACAATAGGAAAATCGGTTGTATGGCGGTCCACAGACCTAGTGACCCCTTATATAATATCTAAATTCCATAACTTCTAAATTGTGTGTCTGTTTGACCACCCATTTACGACGTTGGGAACATTATTATGGGAAATTCATTGAGACATATTATTTTTTGGGTTTTCTAGTACTATAAAAATGAAAAATAGCTTGTGGATTGAGTTTTCCCAGAATAAATTTTCTTCAAGAAAAACATTTCTATTAAAGGTTGTGACCTAAAGACTATGAATCTTATAGAAAATGTATGTCTTATGGAGACTGTGTGACATTTGGAGACTATGTGCCTTCAGAAAACTATGTGTCTTATGGATTCTATGTAACTTGTTCGGACTATGTTTATTATTTTATTGGGTATATCTGGATGTTCTTGATATATTTTCTTTAGAAAAATATCCATGTATAGCTAACAATGATTTCCTTAGTGGTATTACAAGGTGGTATTTTTTGTGGAATTATTTGTTGTTATTCCATCATGGTATATCCTTTATCGTATTCCTTCATTTTATTTCTTCTTTGGTATACCATTGTGGTATTCCTTCATAGTATTTCCTATATGGTGTTTATTTTGTTGTATTTAAATAGTGGTATTGCCTTTTTGTGTCATGGTTTCCTACTTAGTATTGTTTTAATCACCCATAAGAAAACATTGCCCGTATGTGTTGTGTCTTGTGTTGATGATGGACTCCTTAATGAAGTTCTAGGTAGACAAGGACCATATAGTTCCTTGTGAAAATGGATAGGCTGAGTTTTGTTCAGGTAGGTCTTCCGACGACAATCCTAAACCATGTTACATTACATGTTGAACTTGTGGTGTAAGTGCCTTTCCTTTTTGGGGGATTTTTGGACTTGTTTACTAAAAATTACTTTCATTTTTGTACTCTGGTAGTGGGATTTAGTGGTTCAAATGCATTTTTTACTTTGTACATTTACATTTCCACATTTGTGGCTTGGATATGTTGGTCTTTGTATTGGTACATAGGAAAATTCCTTCCATCCGTGGTTTATGTCTACTCGATGATAGTCAACATCCCCCATTATTATTAGAGGTGGGATTGGGGTAGTCACAGAATGAGCCCAGTTGGGATGGGTCATAAAAGAGTGGTATCATAGGATGTCAGTTATACTTTAGGACTGGGAGTATATGATTTTTGTTTTTGGAAATAATGTTATGTTTTTGGATTCCGGATTGCTGGAATGGGATTCATGTGTTGGTACCAAAGTTGATGTATCAGTACACCAGAACTATATAAAAAAAATTTCGACTCAGTATATAAAAGTACTCGTTCGTGGAGAAATAATGGTCCATGCATAAAAAAGAATGGTTGGCACTTCCATTTTTTTATATTTATCTCTCTAGATAAACTATATTATATGTGGTACATCATTATTTTTTTACATATTGACTCTATGTTGGTATCCATCCATAATTCTATAACGTGCTTTTGAGGATGATCTACCATTAAATGGGAAATCGTAACAAGGGAATGTACACGAGAAATAACCTATGTGTGGTTTACCAGCTATACCACCACCATTAGAGTAGAAAGTACTTCCCTAATTACCAGTTTATGATTCACGTAGATTGAGTGTATTGGAATAGTTTTAGTGGCAGTTACATCCCATGATTCATGGTGGTATATACCCTCACGTAGCTAAGGATTGGCTGGAGTTATTTACCTTTGTATTCCTCCTTCTGAGGATGCCTTCCATGTAGATGGAATTTCTTTACACAATACATTTTAAGGGTTATGTGGGGTGATGGTGGAACTTAATGACATAGACACATGTTTATTTGACTCTCCATTGGGATAACATCATGTTACTATTGAGATATGAGTAAATTTTAGCAATGCTTTTGTTGGTACTCAAATAAGAGATTCTTCATATACATTTGGGAAGTTAGACTATGGTGGTGTATTCGGTGAGATTTATCAATAATTCAAACAACATGACGGATAAGTTAAGAGTCCCATTTTCCGGACTTTGACATTCAGGAAGGGATTACATTGGGAGATATAGGAAATACATGATATCCCATATCATTCCAAGTAATGATGGGGTATGTTACTGATCCCTTCTAGTAGATATATTAGAAGTAAAGCAATCAATAAGAGTGGGAGCAACCAACAAGAATGTTGTTGGTGAGATCTCAACAATAGATAGTCGATGAGAGTCGTACGGACACAATCAGTTCAGTTTCATTCAAAGACAATCCTAGGACATAGGATCAGTGGTGCAGGGAACCTAGGGAAGCTCGATTGTACTAAGGGACAAGATTTCATAATCAAGTATTGGTCCGAGAAATCTAGCTTGAAATTTCATGAACCTTTTTATGGTCAGGAAGGAGATGGTCAAGGGGCTACTGAGATAAACATAAATTATTGAGTACGGTGGGATGCATGTTGTTATATATGGTAGGGGATTAATCAAGGTGTTAGGAGGTGGTATGTGAAATGATTAATTACCACCACCGACCCCCGGTGTTTCCATAATAGTATCAGGGATCTAGTAGATAGGGAATGTTGAATTTATAGGCAATTGATTATGACTCTGAGGCTTTAGGGATTATTTGAGGTACAATATGTGTCTTTTCCACCATAGATGCAGTTTTGGTAGTCATAGGTTTGAGTCCTTATTTTATTTCCATGAGCCTTTTTCATGGCTAGGATGTTCTAGTTGAAATGTTGAATCGACCATTGTGAATAGAAACTCATATATAAGTAGATTCAATGATAACACAGTGGCGTCGATATTGTGACATTACTCATGGATCCAAACATGGGGTAGTCACAGAATGGGACCCTATGGTATGGGTATTGATATAACCAGGTTAAAATATCTTATTCATGAGTCCCATGTACAGTAATGGGAAATTTTTCATGATAATACTAATCCCCAAGTACCCATAGAGGTCGTAAAAACATCGTAAGATTGTATTCAGTGTATCTTAATCTCTTACTCATAACTGGTGATATCCATATATGAGGTAAATCTTCAAGAACCACCACACACTTCCTAAAGTTATATATCAATCAGAATTCTTTCTCTTTAAGGGAAATAATGCTAGAGCATCCTCAAGAAATATGACCTCATAATCATCCTCCACTATAAGAATTTGAGGACTCATATCATCCACTGCATTTAGGCTGAGCCTAGACAATTGATGATTAGTTAGTTGTACCCTCCCATGTGTGAGACCATCCAACACTACTTGTGTTTTATTTTCAACAACAAAGGAAAACATGAACCGGTCACTATAGAAACACCACATTGTTTTCCTAAACAATCAATCTGAGCATGAAATATGGATAATTAATGCATAAAGAGACTGATATCATAAGAAATCGAAGTCTCTACCATGGGGTCATAGCTGAAACATTCAAAACCTAGAGTGTTACTAAATTGATGAGTTTTCTTGATTTCACAGGGTACTATCAGAGTATTTTACAAGACTTTTGCAGAGTGGAATCATCCATGACATCTTCGACAATAAAGGTATAACATTTTGTGTGGATGGAGATGTTCATGGAGACTTTTTATTATTTTATCTTCAGATTGACAACTACTCCCGTCATGACATTTAAAGTGGATGGTACTAAGTATGTAATGTAATTTGATGCATCATGAACCATTCTTTTTTTCACCTTGATAGATGAGAATATAGTTATTGCCTATGGTTCAATATAGTTGAGAACACACAAGAAAAACTACATAAACCATGATCTTGAGTGAGTTTTGGTTGTCATCACTATGATGTTGCGGTGAAACTACCAGATGGGTGAGAGGATTGTAGTCTACTCTAACCACAATCATGTCAATTATATCTTCCCTCAGAATGATCTAAATTTTATATAGATTCCATTGATAAAATTCTTTCATGATTATGATGTTGATGTTTTCTATAAGATTAGTAACTGGAACATGGTGGAATATGATATTAGCATGACATTGAGTTTCCTGTTGTTAATGAGGCATCAGAGTAGTTAGACATGTTGCAGATTTCCTCTGTGTATGGGGATATACAATCATAAATCTTTTAGATGGTTGTTACCACACTAATATTAGATTGACTCAGTGAGTCACAAGTTAAGATAGCGACTGAGAGACTATATATGCTCAAATTTTTCAAAATGCATTCCCCTTATGTATAATTGAAAAGTAGGGAGAACATCATTCTTCTTAGAGGTAGAACAGTAGTACCCGTGGTGTTGCATGAGTAGGTTTTGAGGGAGTCCCATAAATCCCATTTGGATATACATACAGGTGTGGAGAGGATGTTCCAGAACATTTGATGTCAGTTTTGTTTTCTAAGGATGACGAAGGGAGTAGTAGAGTTTTTTCACAATGCCTCACTTGTCAGTAAGTGAAGGCTGAACACCTATTTCTAGCGGGTTTTAAATCAAAACATTTAGAATATAATTGTAGTGGGATGAAATACAGAATAAATGAATGATATTTTTACTATATACATCTAGGAGAACTGATACCACCTTTTTTATCAATGAATGACATACCAAGTGGGCTGACTTCCTAGCTATTCAAGAGAAGAGTTCGACAGAGATATTAGGATTAATCTATATGTATGATATAATTAAATTCCATGATATTCCATTTAAGATTGTTTTAGATCATTTTGATCTCTTTACATCCCTATTGTTTAAGGGATTTCAAGAGGCATTTGGGACACATTAACGCTTGAGCGCAACATTTCACCTACAAAAAGATGACCAGATAGTGAATACCATACATGTTCTAGTGGACATGCTATGTGATTTAATATTAAATTTTTCATACAGTTGGGAGGATAAGATACACCTAGAGGATTTTTTATAAAACAATAGGTAGCATTCAACCATCAGTAAGGAACCATTCTATGCCTTGTACGAGAAACTGAGCTGGTCGCCAATTTCTTGGAATAACCTCTGAGATTTATTATTCATGGTCCTAGAGATTATGCAAGTGAGTATAGAGAAGGTAAAGATCATCTACAAGATAACTAATACTACATTGAACTGAAAAATGTCTTATGATTATAGTCAACAGTGGTCGTTGGATTTTGAGGAAGGATAGAATTTATTCTTTCGAGTCTCACATCGATGGGGATTATCGATATTTTGCTGGCACGAAAAGATATCTCTATGGTTCATCAGAAAATTTTTAATATTGAGTAATGTTGTTGAAGTGGTGTACCACATCTATATACCACCACATCTCTATTGGGAGCACACCCTCATCCACTTGTCATAGTTGAGGTTGTACGCTCATGACCCGTCATATGTGATTTGACTTGGGAAACCTAGACATTAATGAGGGGGGATCGTATGTTGAGTACGTAGTGGAGATAGAGGATAAAAAATAGAGGATTATATCTGGGTTATAGATTCATCTGGATTTTGTACCTTGGTAGAATGGGAATTTCCTAAAGAGTACAAGGTAGTTGGAGGCTCAGATTTCTTCTCAATACCCTCTTATTTAGTAGCCCTTTCGTTGGATTTATAGGGACGTAAACACATAAGGTGGAAATAATGTAATGAATCAACTTTTTCCAATTTTATTTTTATAATTTATTTTGGAAAATTCTGAGACCAAGTGTTGAGTCTTTGTGTGATTTTGAGGCCTAGTTTACCCGGAACAAAACATTTTACCAAAGATTGGAATCTTTACACTTTGTAAGACCTAAATTTGGCGGGCGTGGGTAATCTGACTAAAAATTCACCAAGGATGTAACATTAAATAAAGAAATGCAGTAATATTTTTTTAACATCACAATAACTCATGAACAATTTCATCGATTCGATATAAGAGACCACACATGAGTTCAAAACATTGTGTTATCTCTAGGTGAGGTATAACATCGCCCGACATGGGTCGTCTAGGTAAAATAGTTTTTGGATGTTTTCATGAGTAATATAAATTGTGAGATTATTTTATTTAAATGTTATGTTGACGTAATGAAACTATTTCAATTAAATGATGATCTAGGAGGGAAAAATATTTTGGCTCATAACCCTGGAATTTTCATTGAGGATCTAGATAGAGTATATATAGAATTTTCTCAGTACCGATGACAATCACTGGGATCAGAGATCGTTCTTAATAGATCATCAATGACAATCAATGAATGACATTGAACAATCCAAATTCTATGTAGGAAGAGTTTTTCATTTTTCCTTTTCCTCGTTCAAAATTTCCATCAAAAAAGATGGTCAATCAAAAAAATATTGATATGCAGCTTGATCATTGTTATTGGATGTGTAATTATTGAATGATTATTGAGATACTGATTATTCCACTTCATTTGTCCTTATAAAGATAAATAATTGAGGGGAACATGAAAAAATTTCATGGTTTATTTTTTAGGCATTATTATTCTTTTCTCTCCCTCTTTCATGGAGATCTTCTGCATTTGAATCTTTTGGTCACATATCAAATTTACGGGTGGCTCTGAATGTGAACAGAACCCCAAATTGGAGGATAGATCAAGTAGAGACTTTATGATTTTGGATAGAGACATGAGGGTCATAGTTATTATTTCTTTTCTGATAATAGACCATATAAGGATGTGCAACAGTTCGCAGAAGTGCACTAGCGGCGACCGGCACAGGCGACTGCACACGATGACACAAGGTTGAACTTGGTGGTCCGCACTACATGGGACATGGTGGAGCAGTGTATGATGTAGTAGAATAATAACACGAGAGACTATTGTAATGTAATATTGTGGGGTTCCATGTGGACCAGTGTCAGTCGTTGCGGGTGACTTCTTGAAATAAACTTACCTGAGCGCAAGTGGACTAGGCTGGAGGAGGTGAGCCGGTCAAGCTATACTGGGAAGGGGCTAGGAGAAATGGGCCAGACCTAATGGATTCAGGACCGGCCTATAGTACTTGTACAGAGTCACGATGGACCCACTAGGTCTAGTTGAAACTGGGTCAGACTCGGGTCAGACCCTTTACGTCTGGACCGGGCCAGGGTTGACTGAGCTATCATGATGATGATGTAGCTGGAAGATAGCATACCACTACGGCAGATCGAGCTACCATAGTGCAGTCATATGATGGGGCAGAAATCCTGGGAGGTCGACCGCAGAGTCCAATTACCTTGGTTTGTCCAAATTCCATGTGACCCCTAAAAAAATTTCAAATCTCTATAACTTTTAGACGACACATCCATTTGATGAGCTATATAAAATGTTGTGACCCTTACCACGAGTCATCCATTTCAATATATCTTAGTAGGTTTTTTGGGATTTTTCATATGAACTACTATATTGAGGAGTGGGTTATCTTGGAACGAGCACACATGGAGCATAAATTTTTGTGGTTTTTTTGTTACGTAGTGACTGTTTGTCTTATAGAGATTGTGTTTCTTATAGAACAATTGTGTCTTATAGAGACAATGATTCTTTTGTAGACTGTGTGTATTATAGAAAATATCTATCTTTTTGAGAATATATGTCTTATTAGATTGATCATATCTATATTTTCTTGATATATTTTCTATTGATCGATATATATGAAGAGATGAATATGTATCTCTTTGCTGAATAACATTATGTGATTACATTGTACTATTCCATGGTGGTGTTCCTTTATATTTTATTATGTGTGGTATTACTTCATAGTATTTCTTCAATGGAATTCATTTGTGGTATTTAATTCATGATATTTTATTTTTGGTATTTCCATTGATGTATTTCTTTTTGTTTTCAGGGTGACCTACTATGTCTTGTTTTACTCACCCTTACACGATGATTTCTCGTGCGTGTCATGTCTTGTGAAAATGATCTATTCTTCGATGGTGTTCTAGGAAAACTAGAACTAGGTGATGCCTAGTGATGCCAGACATGCGGAGGTGTGTTCTTGATGCTTTTATAATGATATTCCAAATACCATATACATTGTACGTATGATTTATGGAAGTAGTCACCTTTAATCTAGTAGGACTTTTATGTACCTTTTTACTTTTAAGTGCATTCACTATTATACTCTAATTGAGGGCTATAGTGGTTTTCATGCATTTTTTTCTTAGTGAATTTATATTTAAAATTTTGTGTCATGGAGGTGTGTGTGTGTGTGTATTGAAACATTGGAGAATTCCTCCCATTTTTAGGATATAGCTACTTCGATACAGTCACCATACATTGGCGTATTGGAGGTAGGTTTGGGGTAGTGATTAAATGGGCCACTCTAGAACAGTTCATTACACATGGATCCATAAAATGTTGATTTTCATAGAATCTTGTAACCATTAAAATGTGTGGGAATATATAATGATAATAATGGAAACCAAAAAAATATGAAATTTAATTCAATTAATAATCATGTTATTCATCAAGATAAATATGCTGAAGACAATTAATGATATGTTCCTATCATTTTTCTAGGAAATCTTATGATAACTTAATCAAGGTTCGATGGAATCAATGTATTAACATGAATTAATTGTAGAATGTCTAGAAATGTAACTATGATATATTATAGGATAGATGATTAGGATTGGGAATGTGAATATATATGAAAATAGAGAGGGATGCCTTCCCATTAAGAAATATCATTATCAACAATACAACAAGACATAAGTATCAATTGATGTGTATGATTTTATTTTATTTGGATTATTGTTATACGATCTGCCTTAAATAAAGTGTACTTGAATTCATTATTACATAGAGAAAGTTGTGATAGAAATAGTTGAGAATGGATAACCTAAAGATGATGATGAAAATCAAATAGAATTAGTTTCCATACATATGGGAATTAAAAAATGAGATCATGATGTCAATGAAAATACATTGAAAAATAATTATAATATAATTGTATTATTGTATTAATAATTTCACTAAATTGACCAACATGAATACATGATCTATAAATTATGAAAATTGTTTGTAAACTTGTATAAAGTAAAACAAAATTTTATTATGATGTAAAAATTTAACTAAAAATTTAAAAATAATGTAGGTTTATGTATTACCTTAATCCTTGTACTAAAGAAAAAAATGGAGTAGTATCTCAAAATGGTTGTTTTCCTTCATAGAAATATTATATTGATAAATTAAAATCATGTTATAAAATTTAATAATCTAGAGTTTGAAAATTTATCAACAATTGGAAAAAAGAAAGAAATGAATGAGATAAATAACATATTGATAATGTGTAAACAATGTAAATAAATAACCTAATTGGTCATAGTGGTGATGGTTTTGATGTTAAAAATAATAACAATTGAAAAAAAAATTAAAGAAAAAATAAAATAAAAAGATTTGAACTAGTCCAGAATATTAAGGAATATTTAAAAAACAACAATTTTATTTATATATGGGACACATGTTGGGAGATATAGATGAAAACATATTATCCTAGATGAAGTCACTAATTTTTTGGATGTTAAATAATAATATATTGTGAGAAGGATAAAAGAAACATAATTCTAGATTAATTGGGAAATATAGACATGAGGCTGCGAAAATCTTATACACATTAAAAAAGAAATTATTTTTATGATGTTATTTTAAATAAATAAATTTTGGCAAAAAAGCTATAGGCATAAAGAATAATTGGATTATTATTGATTTATATATATAACCAAGTTTCTTTTATAGAAACCCAATTTATTATATTCATACTGGAAATAGATTTTCCACATTTGATGAAGTGGAATACGATTAAATTGTTCATAGAAGTTCCATGAATAGAAGAAAATGTATATATGAACCTAAATAATATTTTTTTGAATAAAAATAGAGGAATGTGAATAAAATCTATATTGTAATATATATTAACAAAATAATGATCGATATTACACATACAATTTATTATGGGTGTTCATAAAACATGAACAAAAGATAGTCCTCTTAAATAATGTGGATATTCATGGTTATGGTACAGTCTGATTTATATATTATTCATTTCATAATATCTAAGAGACATGATTGATAGGTATTGGGGGATATGATGAAAAAAACACATAATTTAGTAATTTATATTTCCATGTATAAAATAATTTTTATTTTTATAAAATTATAGGACTTAGGATATGAATTCACATTTAATTAAAGTGATAAACATACCCATATAATATATGTAAACTGATTAAAAAGTTTTGTAGAATATTTGGAATCCTACATTAAGTGGATATAAAGGGAAAGTCATATAGAATCATGTTTCAAATAGAGAAATTAATGTGGTATAATATACATTGAAAAAATACTTAATAAGTCATTCCTAAATTTTTTAGTATGAAGGATACATTACACATTAATAATTTCATGCATCACTACGTGAAAACAATTTTTTCACAAGAGTTTTTTCACAATATGTTTTAGAATTGTTTTAAAAAACCACTACTATTTTTTTTAATATTTTCTATAAATGTAATATATATTTTTGAAATAATATTTATACATTTTTTAAGTGAAATTATTTTAAAAAAACTGCCAAAAAATTAATGAAAACATTTTACAAACACAATTTATTAATTAATTAATATTTATTTATATATTATTTAAAATTATCTAATGTTTAAAATTTATTATTTTAATAATTTATACTTCTTCAATTAATAAATATTTATAATTATTTATTAATAATATTTTCAAACTAAATATAAATATTAAATAAGTTGTAGAATAGACTTCGACATCAAATGACCATAACATCTGATCTGGGAGTTCCTTTAAACTCCCCAACCAGTCCAATCAATTCTTATTAATGAGATAAAACCATGTGATATTAAAATAATGTGATTAAAAAAGTTAAAAAATATATTAAAATTTATATAGTCGAAAATTGAACTTGATCATAAAACGACCATTACATTTAATCTGGGTGTCTGTTTGGACTTTACAACATATCAAATCGAAGCCTATGATGAGATTTATGTTTTTTATGTCTACTTCCAACTATTTGAAATTTTAACCATTATTAATTTTCCAAAAAGGCTTAGATGGCCTCTGACAGAGTGATTTTTGTTTCAAACCTTGATTTCTTAAAATTCAAACAATTATAACATTTGATCTTGGTGTCTAATCGGCATGTACCACATAAAATATCGAATCTCATTTCATGATCGATGAATTGAATGTTTTTGGCACAGAAAAAGGTATCAAGGATCATATATTATGGCCATTTTATATTTTCTTTGGGTTTTTAGAGGTTCTAAATATTTTATGATATTTTTATTTATTTAAAAAAAATTAATTAATTAATTAATTATTAATTATTGAATTAATAATTCATTATTTATATATTATTAATTATAACTTATTTTTTATTTATTTATTTCAAAATTTATTTATATATATGTTTATTTATTTATTTATTTTTACTACTTATTTATTTAGTATTTAATATTTATTAATTTATTTATTATTTAGTTATTATGTAAATACTATTTATTAATTTATTTTAAATTTATTATTCACTAGATATTTATCAGAGACACGTTATTCCATGGATTGTAACATAACCCCTCTTTCTAGGTTTATAACGTAAATACCCATTCGCGGTTCATAATGTTACCACCAATATTTTGTTCATTATATAAGAACACATCATCGTAAAAAATTACCACTGACTAAAACAAAATCATAAAAAATTAATTCATAATGTTTTCAAAATTAGACTCATAAAATATTTTTTAACAATGTGAAATTATTACCAGATATTAAAATATGTATCCCATTTAAAACCACATTATCAATACTAAAACAACTGGAAGATTGTAAATATGGATTTTTTTAGTGAACACATAAAATCTGTTATATGAATCCAAAAATTAATAATGTTTATGACCATTTGAATTTTAATTTTCATCATAAATGATAAAATAGTACAGCCCTTTTGTCTTTTTGTAAAAAAAAACTCCATACATAACACATGATGTGATTCCCATTGAAATACTTTCAATGAATCTACAATGTGAGTTACGATTTCAATTATTTTTCTTTTATACCTATATAAATAAAATTATAGACAAATTAAAAAATATTGATATGTAAGAACATATCATTAAAAAGAAAACATTACAAAACATTAAAAATGTGTTTTTTGATGTAAACAGTACATATCATAATATAATAAGAATATTAATGTATCACTCCCCCCCACCCATTTCAAAAACATAACACATCAATTATTCCTTTTAATTATGTAATGTGATTCAGTGATGTTTGGGAGGTATTGGAAGACTTTTGAAATGATTCTGGGGATTTAATAATGTTTAGCAGTTTGAAAATTGTTTTTGGAAAGCATGAAACTCTAATAGGAAACCATTAGAGGTGAAAATGGGTCATCTAGATTGGCGGATGGTTATGCACATGGGGTTTCCAAACTGTGCATCCACTCATGAGAAGCCGCACAAATATAGTCATAAAGATTTTTCAAAATTGGAAAACGTTTTATATAACCACTTTTCCCAATATTGTGATGTGATTCTTGATGTAGGGTATAATGAATGATTAGGATACATTTTTCTTAATCGTGTGAGTTACCATGCATAGTTAAAAAGACCGGTCATAAAAAAATTCTAGTTAAATATTATGTCTAAACCTATATTTTCAAATATTTTAATTGTAATATTTTTTCCTCCAAATGGTTGTGTAATGTCTCCCCGTTGATACTTAATTAGTTTGGAGGCTTTTAATTTTTTGTTGATGCCCTGTTCCCTTGGAATGTATTCATTTTTGGATGGTTTTCCTTAGAACTACATTCTTTCCTACTCATCAAATAAAATACTTAGTGTATTTGGGATATATCTATGTTGCCTAATTCTAATCATGATTACTAATAGTTGTGTCGATTTTAGGGAAATAAATCTATGGTGGGTTTTTGAACATTCTACATAGTTTGATAATGAATAAGTTAAATTCTTCCTATTTTAATTAATTTCCAACGTATATGGATTCACTATTGAATCTTGTTATTAGAAAATGTAAATGTAGTTTCAAATTGATATTTTTTTTAAAATTTAATTAATATTTGTTGTGATATTCATGAAGGAATACTTCATTAGTGATACTTTATAGAATTGTGCATATCAGGTGTTTGGATGGAATTCGAAAGGAGTCACATGATATTAAAATTATTATTTAAAAGGGTTTTTTGGTTTTAATGAAATGAAATGTGTATTAAATATAAGGATATTAATATTCATTTTTTTGGAAAATATTTATTTTCTTGTTGTTTTCATAAATGGTGATCCTTGAGCTGAATAAGAAAAATAATGCTAGTGAAGTACCACTGTCAATTGGTCGGGATATGGACATGAAGATCCACCATCAATAGTGACACTTAACATGTGTTGCTATAACATTATGTCTATTGTTATCTAAAATGAAATAGTTTATTCTACCATGGAATTAGAGAAATGGTAATATTAATTGTTTGGTTGTTTTCTAAGGAATTGGTTTTGTTTTAGGAAAAAAATCTTCTTTGGAAATTGTTTTAGATTTTTTAATAAAATAATATAAATTCTTTTAAATATATTATCGTAAGTAAATGTGATAACATGTTATATAAAAGTATTCTGAGTTAGTATGTTTTTTATGGAAAACATAATGAGATTCAGTACTCACCTTGTCTTAGGCAGGTAAGTGATTTTTTAGTTATATTTTATCAGGATATAGTTGATGGAAGTGTATTATAGTTTTTATGTGTGTCACATCAGGATAAACGGGCTATATTTTTTAGTATTATGTGGGGGTATTGGGAGCTGTTTCATTATGCCTTTGAGTCATTGAGTTTTTTATTTTTTAACCATTTAATATGATTATTTATTGTATTTTTTTGATGTACATTGTTTACATTTCGGTTTGTTATTGAGTTTTTTTTACTTTGAGTAGCATACATTTTCATCATGTATCGTATAGTGGTTATTTTATAGATATGTGTTTATTTTGGGTTGTTTTATTTCAAAAATGGAACAATTTTCCCCATCCAAATTGATTCCCTAGTCATTTATTTCAATACTTTGGAATCTTGGGGATGCCACTTATATCCAGGTAGCAATTCTAATGTGACTCAAAACAATGATTAAGTGTGGAATGTTACAAGTTGTATCATCTTGTTTAGTCAATAAAATAATGGTGGAATCAGTCATGGTAATTCCTCAAAACATTTGGGACATTTGGTAAGAGTTTTTAATTCATGTAGTTGGTAATTATTCTTGTTAGTCCTACATTTGGGGTGACAAAGAGGAGTAAGATTGTCGGGACATGAATTGTTGAGCCTAAAATCACATATCTAACCGTTTTATGATAATCATATTATTACTCAGGAGTTGTGTACAAAATCATTTTGGAGACACACATTTCATTCTGAATCTCATTATCATTGGTTCATCCATTGTGAAGAGCATGAATTGAATTATAGAAATGAGTTCCCACTAGGAGTTCATATTTCATTTTGAGTAATTATTTATAATTTTATTAAAATGTGTTGATTTTTTATTTGATTTGAAATTGATTTAAATTGTGAGATTGTGAAATTTGAATGATATTAGTATTTTCGAAATTGTTTTATATTAAAAAGAATATTAGATTTTTTTTATAAAACCAAATAATTAAATTGTTAAATTTTGGAAAAAAAATCCTGATATATGTGATGTATAATAATTTCAAATTTCAAATCCTTTAGTCAAATGATTTTTGAACATATAGTGTTTGTTGTGTTTATAGAAAATAGAAGATGGTATGCATCATTGAATCCAACCAGAGGAATCTTTTGAGAATGTGGTTAAACGTAATCCACCAGTGAACAAATGACTAGTTCAGTGTATAGTCCAATATATTTTGTATTTGGATATTCATAACCAAAGTGATGGACCCATGAAATAGTATCATTACATTCCGATCTAGACGTATAATCCACCCATCTATTTGGGTGGTTAAGAAAAATTCAAGGAATATATATGCCTAAAGCTGAAGAATCAAATCCCTGTTTTTTGTGGAACACAGGTAGAGTTGAAACTGAAGATCATGATATATATGATAGAGGATATTTCATTACAACGGTGAGATTTAGTAGTACATTAAAAATTAGACCATGGAATTTCATTAGATAATTGTGATGAATTTTTCAATAAAATTTTATCTTCATATATTCTGTACTGTAAGAACAATTGAAATTTTTATCAAGAAGAAAGAGAATCGGTTGGGACAAACTATGTAGCTAAATTTAGCAATTTATTCCACATTCCCCCAGAGATTGTATCAAGTGCATCCTTGAAGGAACACATCATTGAATTGGGTTAGTGGTTATAAATTCTCTCAAATAATAGTATTCTATATATTGCAGAAAATACAGTGATGGTAGATAGCGTGATGATGGATGGAAAGGACATTTAAGGGGTTATGGGTGGAGGGATCACGTTGTTACCTACATTAAATAGTAGAAACTACAATTATTGGCAAAATAGGAAGGGGGGATACTATTTCCATTGTTGTGGAATAGTTCGTAATCAGAATAATTGATCTATAAATATACCATCCAAACATAAGACTATGATATGATTTTTATAATGTGATTATTTGTACCGCATGAAGTGATATTGAATGACACAACCTAGAGAATTCCCTAATTGAAACTATATGGGGAATATTTAGTTCCATTGTCAATGTGCTTTGAGGTCATTTGTTAGGGACACATATCATGTGTCACATATTTCATATTCCTCAATGGGATAGGGGTATCATAAATCCGATATTCAGAACAATATGCCTCTCCATGGTATCTATAAGAACATTATTTCTCTATAACAAGAGAAACATCAATAGGGTAATAACTGATAAAGTGCATCATATATGAAATTATATGGACATAATAAAATTTTTATATGTAATCTATTTAGACCATCGATGGTGTGAGGTACAGGTTTTTGGATATATAATTGTACAATATCTTTATTTGACATACTTCCACCCAATTCATTTATTCCTTTTTGCATTGTTAATTTTCATGATTTGAATGTTAAGATGACACCTTCAGTGGTGAAATTTTAAACTCTTCATGTTCGCATGGAATGTTGAGCCATTACGTGTATATGGTTTTCTATAAATATTTAGGGAATTGAGATACTATAGGATTTTTTATTCATAAAGATTGTAATATATTACATATACCAATGTATGGATTGGTTGAGAATGTTTAAGTCTCACGTGAATTGTTATACCTAATAGGTCATTTTTATGACAGGGGATGTCATCAAGAATCACTTGATAGGAACCCGTAATGTAATTGTAAGTGAAATAGGCTAGTTAGAACTATATGTTCGTATGATATCATAGTGGTTGGCAGATTTACTTTTGAATCATTGGAATATATTGATAAAACTCATTTTCCAATATTTATTTTCATGTTTGAGTATTTTTTTCTAGAAAATTTCTCAATGATTCCAGCATTAAAAGAAGTATAATTTAAATTTGATCTCCATCATTGGATTACTACTATATCCATTCCTTCATATCAGATAACACCAATATAATTAATGGAATAAAATTTGTTTTTGGAGGAGAGGGAAATAAATGAGTTCATTTGGGGTAGCAGGTCTCTCATGGAATCACATGTCTTCCTTGTCAAAAAAAAACTTCTGTAACTATTCATAAATGTGTTAATTATCATAGTATTTCTGATTTTTTTATAAATAATCAGGGTCATATTTCATGAAATGATTTTTTTTTCAATACTTTTAAAGTACCCTAGTGGTTCTCTATAATTGACATTTCATCATTATATCGCCAATTAAAAGATCTAAAGTAAGATATTCCAAAGAAAACATTCCGAAGTAGATATGGACACAATGAGAATATGGTAATTCAATTTTTTATGGATCCACTAGAGGTATTAATGGAATTGATGAATTTTTTATTTCAAAGGCCACTAGATTCTTTTACAGCGGTATTTATGGATGAAATATTGTTGTATTGACGAACAAGGGATAACCATGAGCAACACTGGGAAACAATGTTGGGAATATTGATGGATCATTGTATGCATGCAAAATTATGAAATTATGATATTTGGATATTCAATGTCGGATTACATGGCAATTTTTCCTATTAATGATTTTTTTCTATTGATCCAAAAATGATAAATCATATGATCTTCTAAAAACCGCCAAATTAATTCATCATGATGTTCATTTTTCATGGTCTAACTGGTTATTAACGACATTGTGTTCATATTTTTTCATGACTTGATTCACCAATGATAGATTTTACTTATATTATTTTTTTTCATTCCAAAATAATGTGGAATTTGAGATGTATTTTCACGAGTTTATGGTTCACCATATTAGAACACCAATCATGATCTTCTCCAAATATGGAAAAGGGTATGAGGTGTACTGTGGTTCTAGTAGTTCATTATTATGAATTGTTCTCATATAAAGAGATCATGTTGTTGCTAATAGGTCACGATAGTTATGGATTCAGGATAATAACATCCCAAAACATGTTTTATAGTTATTTATGATAGTTATTGCTATGAATTCATTTCGTTATTACCTATTTGATGATAGATTAATAGTTTTTATGGATTATAATATATTGAAAAAAAATTCATCTGAAATGGGTATCAATATGTGAAAAATATGATGAATCAAGTATCCCAAATTGATTGACATGGAATTTATGTATACATTGAGTACAGTATATTCGGTGGAAGATGACTTATGAATAAATCCATATGCATAGTTGATTGCAGGGGATTAAGATAAGTAAAACTTTATGTCAGTCCTCACTGACATGCCCATGGAATGAGAAGTCCATTTTGATGTTTAATTTTTCATTATAGTTTCTTTTATTCATGACTTTATTGAGATGTTAAAAGAGGTACATACATATAATGTGGAATTAATCACTACGAGGTCGGTACTCAATGGTAGGGAAAAAGTCGAGGGATCAAAACTGGATGAAAGTTCATATTATTTTTTTATGATCAGATCATAGTACCAATGGATTTCCAATAAAAAAGCCTTCATACATAAAAACATTCATGATTCGATGTTCATTTTCTAATACACGTGATTTTTAAGACATATAAATTAAAATATTGGTTCTTCACTATGAAAAGGTAGCTGGGTAAGTTTTTTTAGATTATTAACATAATACATGTTTATTAATGATAATCATTAGACATCATGTTTTTTGTATTCCATAACTATTTATATTGAAAAATTATTGAATATTTCCATGGTTATTATGATAGGTCTCCCGATAAATGTTTAGAAACACGATGTCATATGGGTGATAGTGGGGAAGATCATAAAGTGATCTCATTTCAACCCTATTCTTGAATCTCTTATAGTCGAGGAATTGACTAATATATATAAACAATATATGGTAATGCTTCATTGTGTACACATTTTAATTGTATGAGATAGAGATCTAGAATTTTTCTATGATTTATATAAATAATTAGATAAATACCAATGTACTTCGTACACTATGATTATAGTGTATCATCCCCATATGGACTGACAATTCAAATGGATGTAAACATTTTGTAAGACGTGATATGAGCATGTGTAGTAGATTTTGGGGGCTCATGGGACGAGTAAATACTATTATACATGTCTATTCCTTGAAATAGTTATCAATAAATGATACATATGGATGTTTTTCTTTCATTTTATGGACATTATTTTCATTCTCTAATTTGATGTACAGAATGACATGAGACATTACTAGTTGGTCTGATCCTTGTCTAGGAGACAAGAAATAAGATATAGATGATTATAATGTTGGTGAAGATGGCTCGGAGTCATCGGAAATAATGTACATATCATCATCTATGACCATTATTATTTGAGGTAACAGATCGGGTGGTTTTTTGTATCACAACAATGGTTTGGCATTATTGTTTTTGGAATAAGGTAATGTTTTCTCCTTGATACATCGTCCCATATATGATACGTTAATGGTTTGGGGAGGGGGAATATCAAATAATTTTTTCCAAATGGATTAGTTCTATGTATAATTTTCATCATATATCTTTGTTCAAAATGTATCATCATAATCATAACATGCGATTCGATGGGATCAAGATGATCTAGAACTAGATGTGTCAACATTACATGTGCTAATACATATTGTGTATAGGCTAGAGAAAGTGTAGGATGGATAAAATCTTTATCCCATAGTAGGTTTGGGGGGAAAATGTTCAGATCTATGAAGAGACATGGGAAAGTGGAATGGAAATGATCATGAAATGGCCATAAATCTTTCAAAATTGTATAGGTTTTATAGGTTCCATGGATATAATATCCCTTGGTTGGGATAATTAATCACCCGTGATTTCATGAAGGTTACCCCATAGTTTTGTTTTTATCAGTAAAATATATTTATTTTATGTTTTGGAGGGTATCAATGTATTTTTTAATGTTTATGGGGATTTTCTAATTGTGTGTGGTTTAATCATTTTTAGTGGAAACTATTTAACTCTGACAGGAAACTGTGAAATGTGAAGCAAGGTATCCAGGGTAGGTGCATGATTTGGCCAAATTCGGCGGCCATCCAGCAGAAAAAATGAAATGTGGGGTAGAGTAATTTTCCATGGTTGTTAAATAGTTGGTATAACATTGTAGTTCAACCTTGTGAGATCCTTATTGAGGCAAGAGCCGACACACAGTTAGCGCACTATTTGCCTAATTGTGCAACTAACCATGAACGAAAAAAATGAGATCCTGTAAAGTGTAACTAGACTGATATTAGATCAATAACTCATAATTTTTTATTGTTTCTTCTCTATGATGTTTTTTATTCCTCTTAAAGGTTCTTCCATCTCAACCCTCTAAACTGGAATTGATCTTAAGGATTTTCATGGTGTGTCGAAGCCTATATCCCATTGGCAGATTTCGTTTTTAGTAGATTTCCATATGTATACTTTCATTTCCTCTATCCAAATCACTTACCTGGTATATTGGGGATTTATAAATGATGATTCAAGAAAATAAGGATGATTTGTAGATTTTTTATATTAGGTAAAGATTACTAATTCGGTTTTAATGTAGATCTAATCCCATTTCTGTTGAAAAATTAGTGTCATTTTTTTATTCCTCTATAATTCACAAATAAGTGGATTCACTCTCAACTCTTATTTCTATAACATGATGCTTTTGTTTAAATTTTTTTGTTTTAATTTAAATTTATTATTCATTTTTTGTGAAAATTTTTATGGAAATATTTATTGGTGATTTTTTATGAAATTATGAAAGTTAGGTGTTTCGGTGGAAAAATGAAATGACACCATGATTATAAAATGATGACTTTCAATTTTTTTCATTGTTTTGATTCATGGAAACATGTCTTAAATAAAATAATAGTTGTACTGAAATGGGTTTTTAATGATATATTGACATGTGGTTGGATTATATGGTTACGTGTGATTTGAATGGAATATATAATGGTCGGGAAGTACCACCATCAAATGAATGATAGATGAACTGGATGTTCAACCATCAATCACAAATAAAATTGGATTATACAGTTTGTGTTTGTGTGTTTACATGAAATATAGGGGGTTAGGTCAACATGTAATTTTTGAAATGGTTTAATGAATTGTTGTAATTTTTCTATGGAATTTAATTTTTTTTTTCAAAAATTAGTTTTTCTATGGAATGTTTTATAGATTATGACATATAATATTTTCAACTATATGATATAAATTTCCTTAAATAAATTTTCTATCATATTATATAAAATTTTATTGAGTAGGGATTTCATATGGGGAAATAATACAATGTTTCATTACTAACCTCTCCTTTGGCATGTCTGTGCTTTTTGAGATTTTGATTATCACAATAAATATAATGTAGTGGTATCAAAATTATTTAATAATGCTCCATGATACCTATGATTTATTTTCGATATATATCATGGGGAATATTTGTAAATGTGGAGTTATGTATTGAAGTCTTTGATTTTAATCATTTTTTCTTCCGCTTTTTATTTTTATGATTCATAGTATTCTATTTTGGTAATCTATTGTTTTGTGTTTGTTATCCTGTTTAATTACCTTGAGTGTATAATTAATGATGATGAATCATAAGGTGGTTATTTTTTTGATATGTTTAGTATGGTGGTTTTATTTAAAAAAGGAAACCTCATCCCCCAGCTTAATTGAGAGCATTTTCATTTATTTGCATCCGTTGGCATTTTGGGGATGTCCCTTAACACTAAGAAGCAATTCAAAATTAACTCAACCCACGTAAGAGGGGAGGGATGTTTCAATTACTAATTTTAAAAAAACTTATAAATGTAAAATTTCCTCATAATTGAAATTTAAAACCACTAAAATGATAAATAATAAATTTTCAGTATGTTTAGAAAAAAATCGATGAAAAACCATTTAAATTATATCATTTATGTTTTTTTAGTGTGGATTTTGGTAAAGGGTTCCCTTCCCTTAAGACTGATTAATCAATTACATTATTTATCTACCCAAACAACAAAATTATGATAATTATTTTATATATTAAGAATTAATTCCATGATTATTATAATATTTATTATACTTATTTCCATGTTACATACAGGTACATAATAAACTAAGTCTACATCATATATTTTGAATATATAGGGATATTATTCCTATAATGTCATTTGTCGGTTTACTAGGGTCCAAGAAGTCATTATATAAAAATAACCATAGTGCTAATCATGAAAAAATTGCAATTTTTATATAAAAACTAATATTTTAAAATAAATCTTGAAATATGGTTATGAAAAATGTACAACTATATGATAATGGAAATTAATGAAAATGTTTTCTTAACAACTATATTTTCCTAAAAAGTTTATCCATAAAGTCATTAAATAGATGATTTATAATTAATTATTACAAAATTGACAAAAATTCAAAATATAAATAAATTTTCATTCATATGTAAAAATTATCCTTCAGTGGGTTTTTGTGAATTTTATTAAAAAAATAAATGTTATGATGAATAGTGATAAAAAATTATTTATTATGAAAAATGAATTTTTTTAAAAAAATTTATGATTTTAATTGATATTTTAAATAATTTTAATGTAAAAATAATTCACATATATGAAAATATATATAATTTAATTAATTAAATAAATTTATAATTGACTTATGATACTACAAAATTCTATACCAATGTGGATTGTCTAATTTGAAAACCACTCATTCATCACTTCAATGGTTTATTTTGAAATTAAATTCTACCACATATTAGAATTGAATTTTAATGAATGGATTCAATATTTTTAATTATAATAATTTATATTAACAATTAGTTTCAAAAATAATTTTTACAATAATGAATATACAAAGCATTAAAAATTAGATATAGAGGTTATGGTAAAAATGGGTTCACTTAGGGTG
Organism: Viscum album; assembly: GCA_963277665.1. Taxonomy (NCBI): domain Eukaryota; kingdom Viridiplantae; phylum Streptophyta; class Magnoliopsida; order Santalales; family Viscaceae; genus Viscum; species Viscum album. The sequence goes on along the minus strand of OY728165.1, from coordinate 985,831,447 downwards.
TGTAAAAATAGTAATATAAATGTTAAAAATGCACAAAAACCTTTCAAAAAAAATTTGGTGGAAATAATTTGACCATATAATCTCTAATGTTCATTAATTTAAAATTTTAGAGGATATTTTACATGTGAAAAACATATGGGTGACATTACATTTTCAAAAAGTCCATGTGTGTCCTCTTCACAACTTATAAATGGCCACCCCATCTCCCCTAATCATCAAACCTTCAAAACCAATAATTTAAGAAATACCCACACATATACCTTTGTTATTCCAACCCTAAATCTAAGAGTATAACATTATTGTGAATCCCTCAAAAGAAGAAATTAGTTATAACCAATTGAGGACCTCTAAAGAATATGTAAAATTATTAAACATACATATTTGTTTTATTTGTTCCTCAAACTCCATTAATGTTCCTCAAAATTTTAAAATATAAAAAATCAAGTATATTTTATATACTGAATTTTTTTAATTTAATAACACTTACACATCTACACTACTATAAAATTTTCAATTAATCTATCAATCATATGTTTACATACTACTTCCTCATGAAGCTATGTAATTATCCTTCCATCAACATCAATAAATGTTGGATAAAATGACTGATTAAACTTGTGAATATTACATGAATGATTTTATTACATATATTTAATTATCATATCACATATCCTTCTAATTTAAATAATTTAGGGGAATTGATAATTCCAGTTGTGCATACGTTGGACAATCACCTTACAGAGAGATGTTATTAGTTTATATCTTATGAATTAAATGAAAGTTGTTAATGTGAAATTTAATGAATATTTCTGATGTAAATTACATAGAAATAAATATATTAATATAATATCACATATAACTTGTTACATTTTTTATTATTCATAAAATAATATTGTCACTCATGCGTATATGTGGACTACTGTCTCCTCATAAAGATGTAAAATGATATTACATTTTATTTTTATATTGTTCATAAAAAATAAATTATTAATATAAATATTATTTATGAAATTATAATTTTTATATAAATATGAACAAATTGAATATTTTCCTTCCATCACATCTGCAATGAAAAATGGAAATTTCATTCATGCTTACGTTAGACCTACCATTTCCATGAATGATGTAATACATATTCAGTTTCAAACATAAATATATTTTTATAAATATATATAAATTAAAAATATTTCATACTAATATAAGGTTTAAAATTATTGAGATGATGTAATCATGATAAAAAATGAATTACAAAAATTACAAATGTAAAATATACATAAAAACTTATCAATTATTATACAAAATATTTATTTCAACAAGAAAGAGTAAATAAAGAGTTGATAAATTAATAATATTAAATAATATATTGTATGAGATATCTAGGTATGGTTATTTTTTATATTGTTGGAAGAACAATATTTATTATACACATGTTTTGGATGCATTTCAAGGAATTTGAACTTGATGTGCGTGTTTCTCATCTCTGGTATACATGATTGAAACTTACACCATATTAAGCAGTTATTACATTTTTCAATGTATATACTACCCAAATTGATTTTTTATATCAGTAATATATTTATTATCATGTTATATAATTTTTACTTTATTTTTCTTTTCTTGTTTGTCTTTATGATTCAAAAGATACCAAAGTGGAAAGGGTTTTTTGATCAATATCCTCATTATTGAGAATTATTTTTGTTTACAAATATCCCAATGGAATTATTTGATATTTCTATATTAAAATCAATATAATGGATTCAAATCTTTTTATTCATGAAATTACTCAATTAGTTGTACCATATTCCAATCTTTTTTACATAAAATGAATGTAATAATATTTATAAAAACCAGATAATTTTTATCTATTCGGTAAAAAATAAATTTTCATAAAAATATAAATTATCTAAAAATGTATTATTTTTAAACCATATAAAAATTAATTATTATATAAATTATTACACATTTAATATTTTTATAAAACTATATATAATAAATATTCATTTTGATTTCAAAATATGTGTCATTTTTATTTTATCAAAATATATTAAAGGAATCTATATTTTAACATGTACATCATGAAAAAAATTCACACCATCATGGAAACTCGTTTTTGTTAATGTTATTTTAGTAGGTTTATTACATATTTAAATGAAATTAATTTAAAAATTATTTTTTAAAATTATTTAAAATTGTATTTTGAAGTAAAAATTTTATTTTCCTCAATAATGTTTTAAATGATATTTTTGTTGAATTTCAAATCATCATTAAAAACACCTTTTACACCTATGATATCCTTGGGATATGATGTATTGATTTCATCTTGATTATTTTTATACATAGTTTGTGATCATTATTACATGGGATTGTTTAATTTTTTACAACTCGCTATTTTACTCTACATGGTTTATGATTATGCTTACTTTTTTGGGATCCTTTTGACATTTATTATGTTATATTTTCAATAAGAATGATTATATATATAAGGTTTCGACACATTCATCTGGTGAATTAATTGAATTTAGTAGGTTATGGGTGGATACCAATTATAGATAGCTCATTGATACATCAACTGGTCTGACGAGGAAAACCTGTTATCCAAATTAGTCTACATTTTACATAAATATTTATATTATCTATTAAAAGGACTTGAGTTAATGTTCAATATTTCTAATACTATTAACTACATCATTGTGAGAATATTAATCATTTTCCGTTTTATAGTTTTATTAGTTAGGATATTCATGGAAACGTTTTATAATTATGTGATTATTAATATGGCCTATTTTTATAATCATTTATTTCTAAAATATTATGAGTACTATATTGATATTTATTATTTTTAGTTATTTAGATTATGATTTTTGTATTGAATAAATTTTTATGATATATTTAACTTTATGTTTACTTTTACTGATAAAATGTGATCAATACATTCTTATATATTATTTTTATCAGGACACCAGGGTGGTTTTTTGACTAATATGTAGAGATTTACTATTAGGGATAATGAAATTATCAATTTAATCACATTGTAAATTTCATTTTTTAAAATGTATTCTGATTCTAATGTATGTATGTAGTTTTACTTGAAAACTAATATATTCATATCATCAGGTTTTGATTCCGTATATCAAGTTGCAATGTAATAAATTATCCAATGGCTCCAAGATAATGGAGTAAGGGTCATTAAACCCATATTAAATTATATTTATCCTTGTTGTGGACATTACAATGAAAATATAATATAAACTATCATGATGACTATGTTTAGGAAAACATATTATAAAATTTCGAATAATTATTATCCTTCATTCCTCTAAAACCATTTGGAACCCAATTCGGACATGTAACACCATTTTTACATTATCTATCATCCATTAAAATGAAAATCTACTGGTTGTGTACAAATTTCTCCACTATTGGTAGTTCTCTAAGCTCTATATTTTAATTTTCAAACAAGATATCCATTTAATCTATAATAAGTAACAATAAAAGTATTCAATTACATAATATCACCACTTATTCATGGATCACAGGTTATGATCCTTTTTACAAGGAAATTATTATACATCATTTATAATCAATTAAAATATCATTTAATAAAATAAAGCATATTCAAGTGAACATAATGTTCTTGTCTTTATAGATCAATTACTTCTAGAATTTAACATCCTAGAGTGCTTACATGGGATTTCATATATTTTGAAAATTCATATACATCCTTTGGACTAAATTAAAATTCCAAAATTTCAATATATGTTAAAATTATATAATATATAACTATATAAATTTTTAATTTGGATCAATATTGATGTGGTCTGTTGATTTTTTTCAATATAATATTAATCATTTTTAATATTTTTTTAATAGGTATGATCATTTAAGTAAAAATTTAAACATATAATTATCATTGAATTATTATTAACTGATTTTCTTAATAAAAAACGTGTCTTTGTATACCTAACAGATAAATATGGTTGGGGAACTGACACATGAATGTATTGATCTTTATCCTATACATGGAAATAGTTACGACTGATGGAAAAATAGGTAGGTATTATCCATGTGGCTTATAGATATCATGTATTAAAAAATTACAATCCCCAATGACAAAGAAGGAATTATTTTTAAAAAATAAGATGCAAAATTTACTTCTCCCACCAAAAACTCCTCAATAATTTTCAAATATAGCATTGTAGTCTAGGAGGTCATCTTAGGTGTCAAGTAAATATAGGCAACAAGAAAATCCAAATTCAATGTATTGGTAATAGTATTCTCAATCCCAATTGATATTCAATAGTAAATCCTATGAAAAATATTGCTACAGTATACTCTACCATTAGAATTCATTATATAATTATGGATTTTTTTTGTTTTTACTCCATGACTCCCCATTTTTCAAACAAATTGAACAAAAAAAAAATTAATTATACAATAATGAAAATAAATTCCATGTTGAATCATTGTTTTTATAACTATTTAAACTAACTCATCTATGAATATACCCGTGAGGGATCCTCTCTATTCCATATGTATGATATGTAACTTATTGGACATTGGTGAACTTCCAATTCTATGAGATAAATATTTTCACTTCATTCCATTGATTTAACAATCATATTGTTTCTAATCCATGTAATCAATATGCAATACCACATTAACTATTATAACTCATCTTTTCTTCTTAATTAGGTTCTAAAGAATATACATTAAAAAATACAAAAATTATTATGTTGTCATTTAGATAACTACTAATCCATTTTACCTACCTACTATATCAAACAAAATATATTTAACAGATCTATTTTAAACATGGATCTTAGATGAATAATTCATAGTCAATCTGTAATGATTATTTGAACACATTCTTTATCAAGAAGACAATTAAAAATTACATTCTTAATATATTATTATATCCTACAAACACCTTATAAATCATGGGATATTAAATAGTACTTTAATAATTGAAATTCAACCATCCCAATGATCCTAAGAGTTTTATATTCATTGACATGGACCATACCAAATCCTCAAAAACAACATTGATAACTATACATCCCCTCAATTCCACATAAAGGAAGTAATCCCTATAACCAACGATATATGTTTCTAATGGATTAAATACACTTATTTTCAAATAATAATCATGTTGACCTTAGGATTAAGTATAACATTAACATCCAAATACATCCCTAAAATAATTGTCCTGCTGATCCCAATATTAATTATTCATCTATACACCCATGCCATAAGTAAAACATATGGGTCTATTCCCATCTGATTTACCATGTGTTATATGTTTTGGTATTCCATCCAATTTAATTTGAACATTTCATAAAATGGGAGACATAACACCTTACATATTTTATATGCTACATGAATGTCCTCAAGAATCATTATTCATGTGATATATATTCTAAATGAGACCATGAAAATCATAAAACAGTATATTGTTCATTCTATATGATTTTGGTACCACATTCAATTACACATCATAGGATTCAATAATCAATTAGTGTAGAAAAATTTGGACATATCTTTTAGTAATTTCATTATAACCAATTCATAATTATTTTGAATTATTTTAAATTCATTGATATTATTTTCCTTAGTAATCTGATCCTATATTCTGATGAAAAATAACATTCATATGATAAAAATGTTGTTAGTTTTATTTTTATTCTAACATATATGATTTTTGGACTTTATTAGATCTATTTTAAAATTGACATCGTGGATATTGTAGTAAACAATCTATTCATGTGATATTTATATCACTCTAGGATCCAACTAATCAATCCCTACCCAAAAAAAATTCATTTTGTTTTTGTTTGACTTCATTTTACATACCCACAATTTCCTTTTGAAAATGTTAAACCACGATCCCCATTGTATAAAAATCATACTAGGTAACCTAGATTTATTTTCTGAACCATTACTTCACAAAACACTTTTCCATTTGAAATAGTTCACCCCCATAGATACACAATGTCATAGATAAAATTACATTACCTAAAGGGTCCTCTGGAAGTAATTTTCATCTTTACATAACTTAAAACTCTAAGATTATAAGTTTTATTTTAAACTGATTAATTGAAGTAAATCTCAAGAAATAATTTAGTAAAACAGTTCCCAAAATATACAAAATGTAAAATAATCAGATAAAAAATGACTTACCAGAATTGAGAATACAATGAACACCCAATTCACTAAATTATAACAAAACCATCAAACACACTAGGTAAATAGAGCTCCTATAAATATGCTTGTAGATAGAAACATTAAATAAATTTTTTTATTTTAGTATAATATTAATATTGGCTCCAACCATCATCCCATATAAATGGAAAAATGATCACATCTGCTTTTATTTCAATCATGTGGAATATTAGAACAATGGTTCACACTACTTTCACAGATAATAATTTTTATCACACACACATAATTATAATCTCTCTTCAATTATTACTAGTTGGTATAAATTATTAAAACAATCCCATAATCATTTCAATTATTTGGGGGCCCCATTGGTCTTGTCCACCATTGATTTCCCATAGAGCACTCTACCTCAATTTTTTTTGAATTCTCAATTTATTTCAGTTTCAATGATACTTATAATAGATTTATACTTTTTTAAAACATATATTACTCACTAAAAACATCATTAATAGGACACATGAACTTATATTTCCAAAACATTTCCTCTTATGAAGTATGTAGCATACAAGTATCCTTCTTCCTTGAGCATTTATTACTTTGGTTCCATTATACTGAAGATACTCATCCCACATAGAGGAAATTGACTATAAATGTATACATTAAATGTAATAACATTTTTGGAGTTTTTAATTTAATTACATATCCGAAGTGGAATGTAAATCGTAATTAAAATGATCATTGATATTACCTAATATTGATAGGAAAAAAGCCTATCAAAATTCATATTGAATATATTTTCTCTGAATAAATGATATAGGAATAATTATTCTATCCATAATTAATTTTTTCTAACCATCTACTAAATACTATTTTGAGAGATTTCAGTGTTGTTTATTTTTATTCTAACCCTTCCATGATGTTAGAAATGAATTGGGAGCATAAGTGAATGTCCCTTTAATCAACAGTGAATCGGTCAAATTTTTAATAACATAAATTTGTTGGAGATATCTCCTAGATAATTTATATAGTGTATATGTATTACACTTAGAGTATCCCATTATATTGAAATATTTAAAATAACACTGTATATTAATCTTCATTTAAATATTTAGATGCATTGTTTGGGAAATTGACTATAATAGAATCTAAGATCTCATTATAGCATTGGAAATTTTGAATATATATGTTTATGATGAAAAGTAAATTATAATATAATTCACCCGATTATTACGGTGTATTTTGGAATGAATATTTTCATTAATTGGTAACGTAGTTAGAAGGATATTCGTTGTGAATCAGTTATTCGTTATAATATTCAATGATGACACCTTTAATGAGAAATATATTTTCATTTTTAATTCATGTGACTATAAATATTTAATTGTAGATATATGTCATATTTACATCCTATTAGGTTTTATGTTTTCACCGGTACTATACATGGGTTAATTGTATGATATTTTAATTAGATTTATATAATTGAAGTTGAAAATTTTCTATTGAACACCGATTTGATGGTGTAAAATCTGTTATTCCATGCATATTCAAATCAATAAAATAATAATATTATTGCTTATATAAATAACTGTGGAATGTTGAAAAGTTTGAAGATATTTACAAATGTGATTGAAATGTGAATGTGGTGATGTTTAAAGTGTAACGAAATTGAATTAAGGATATTGATATTTTCTCAAATGATAAGTTAGATCATTTCATCAACCATTCAATTATTTTTGACTGAGTTGATGGATTACAGTAATTGATTAATGATGTTATATCGTAATGAAATTATTATTTAGAAATACACTCATAATCAAACCAATGTTATCAAATCTCAATGATAAAATCCACATGGTTTAATGACTCATGAATTCCTGATTTTATTTTTATGAATTATTTGGTAAAATTCAGAGACATGGTGTTGAGACATCATGTGATTCTGAGGCCCGGTGTGCCTGAAACAATTCATTTTAAATATGATATATTTTTAATAGTATGAGTGCACATATTTTCAAATAAATTAGTAAATATTTTACATGGCTTCATGTATTAGAAATATGAGGGCAGCATCGAGCTGAAATTGACGGTTTTACCCGAGACATGACCTATCATTGGTCGGTAATGGACATATAACAAAAAAGTCACCAATGACGTAACAATTCATAAAATAGAAAAATAAAATAATTTTATTTTAAAATCTAAATATTTCATGAATTCTGAATCAAATTATAAATTTGGTACCACTGTAAAGATTGTAAATTGGTTTTCCCAAGGTGTGGCCTAACATCATCAGGCATTGGTTGACTATGAATAATATTTTTGGATGTTTTATTGAATAAATTAAACTATTTGTTAGATTATTTTAATGTTATGTCGATGTAGCGATGTTGTTTTTCTAAAATTATGAGCTAGGTAGCGAATAAAGGACATGATCATAACCCTAGAACTTCCTTGGAGGCTCTGGATGGAATCATTAAAGAATTATCATGGTACTGAAGAAAAACACCAATATGATATATCATTCCTGATGGATCTCAAAGGGAAATCAATTGTTGATAGTGAATGATCCATATCCTAGGTTTGGTAGTTGTTTAATAATTTCTTTTCCATGTTATTAATATATATAAATTGCATAGTTCTATCCAAAAACAGATTTATTGCCAGTTCAATCATTTTTTCTCGATTTGTTATTGTTATAGGATTACTGTGTGATCAGTTATTCTTAATCAACTATCCCTATAAATAGAAAACAATCAAGGATGACATGAACAAGGGTCATAGTTCATTCATCAGGCGATGTAATGATTTTCTCTCCACTTTTGATGGTGTTCTTCACCATTGGATCCTCATGATTTCAGCTAGACTTCCCTAGATACTCCAAACATTATCATAAACTATGATTTAAGTAATGGGGAAACATATGCTATATTATTCATGATCGACAGACAAGGATAACATTCATGACATTTTTTAATATATTGGAGCAGTATTGGAAGAACATCGGCTCGTAGAAGAAGAACCGGTGATGGCGCAAAATATTACATGTTGGCACATGGAAGAATGGCGTGGCCGACGATGTGTGGGATGTGGCAAAGCACCATAGAGGTTCACATGCATTGTTTACATAGTAATTTTCCATTTCCACATTTCTAGATTAATGATGTGGGTTTGACTATAGGTACTTTGGAAAATACATCCCATTTGGTGGTTTCTGTCTACTAGGTGCTAGTCACAAGCCCCATTTCATTTTGGTGGTGGGCATGGGGTACTCTTAGAACAAGCCCTTTTGGATGGGTCATGAAAGATTCATATCACATGTGGTCGATTTTACATTAGGACCGAGAGTCTATGAGTTTTGTTTGGGGAATCAATGTTATGTTTTTTGAGTTTGGATTTCTAACATAGTAATCATGTGTGGGTTCAGAAGTTGATGTATTAGTACACCATGACAGTAGCCAAAAAAATTTGGACTCATTACATGAAAATTATATTTTTATGAGAAGTAATGGTACATGAATCCAAAAGAAATGGGTTGTGTTTTCCATGTCCTATTAGAGTGTGGTCTCTAGAAATATTATATCTATTGTGGTAAATCATTCATTATTACTAAATTCATCCACGTTGGAATCCATCTAGAATGTTGTTACATGATCATGAGGATGGTACTTCTAGAAACGAGGAATCAATATAGGAGCATGTACCAGTTATAGATCCTATTGGTGGTTCACTAGTTATTGGACATCCAGTCGAGTAAAAACAACTACAAGAAAAACCAGATGATGATACAAATATATTGAGGGTGTTCGAAGAGTTACAGTGATAGTGACTGCCCATGTTTTGAGGTGAGACATACCCTCAGCTAGCTGACTATTAGATGGAGGCATTTACCTGTGTATTATTTATTACGATGATACCTTCCAACGAGATGGTTTCCCATTCCACAATACCTTTTTAGGTATATGTGGGGTGATGGTGTAGCATAGTGTCATAGAAGCATGATGAGATAAACCTCTATTTGGAATATATAATGTGGTTATTTAGATACGAGTTCATTCCTACCATGTTTTGGTTGGTACACATATAAGAGATTCTACATATGATGTAGGGTAGTCAAACTGTGGGGAAGTATTCAATGATATTTATAAATATTTCATATAACTCAATGGATATGGTATAAGAACTATTTTTCAGGTCATGGACCTTCAAGAAGGGATTATATTGGGATATTAGGGATATTCCTGGTATCTCATGTCATTCCTACTTATTCTGGGGTACTTGACTGATCTCTTGTAGTAGAGAGCTTTGCAGTGAAGCAATAAACAATAATAGGAGATACCAGCAAGCACCAGGTTGATGAGACCTCAATAATAGATAGCTGATGACATTCATAGGGACCTGATCAAGTCAGGTGTTTTGGTATATTATCCCAGGAAATAGGATTAGTGGAGTGAGGATCCTAGGAAGATTGAGCCAGCTAAGGGACATGATGTGTTAGTTGTGTGGTGGATGAGGAGATCTGACATGATATTTCCCAAACATTTTTTTGATCCAGAAGGAGATTGTCAAGAGGACACTGAGGAATTGGGGAAAAAATAATAGGATGGGTTTTAGGGTGGATGATTTGGTAGAGGATCAATCAAGGTGGAAGGATGTGGTCATATGTTTTATTTATTACCTCCACCGACCCCTAGGTGGTCCATGACAGTATAAGGGAGTAGTTGGATATGGAAGATTGATGTAATAGGTGATAGAGTCTTATTCCTCTAAGGATATTTGGATGATTTTAGGTACAATATGTGTCTCTTATACTTTAAATGTAATTTTGAAAGACATAGGTTCCCGTCAATGTTTTATTTCCTTCAACCATATTCTAGAGTATGATATTTGAGTTCAACCATTGACTGGACCTTATGAATAGGTAATCCTATAATATTAGATTCAATAATAACACATTAGTACCCATAGTGTGAGAATACTCATGGAGACAGGCTTGGGTTAGTCACGACACATGCCCCTCTTGTATGGGTCATGATATAATAATGTTGAAATATCATGTTCATGATCCCCAAGTACACTCTTGGGGAATATTTAATGTAGAATATAATCGCAATGTACTCATATTTGTCATAAAATCAACTGAATTTCATATTCAGTGTATCCTCATCTCTTACTCATATATGGAGATTTCCATATACGAGGTGAATCTTTGAGAACCACCAGACAGTTCCTAGGGGTATTGATCAATCAAAAGTCTATCTCCTTATGGGGAGGTAATATTAGTACATCCTCATGAAATATTTCTTCATAATCTACCACCACTATAGAAAATCGAGGATTGATTTCATCCACTACATTTTGGGTGAGGCTATCCAATTGATAAGTAATAAACTGTAACCTCATATGTGTGAGACAATCCTATGTCGCCTGCGTATTATTTTCACCAACCAAGGAATACCTAGCCCCATCAATAAAGACACACCAAACTATTTTCCTTAAACTATTAGTATAAGAATTAACTATGGATAACCATTCAATACCGCAGGGTGTAGGCGGACGAGGCAGAGGAGCTAGCCGAGTAGCCGATGGTGGGAGACAATTCGAGGTGTTGCCACCACCACCACCAGGAGGTCCACCCCGAACACAAGGAGTTGGTGGACATACGAGAGCTCAGATTCAGGCAGCTGAGGCCTTTGATCATGGAGCTCTGGGAGCAGATGGACAGCAGCGGAACTAGTGGATACGTCTTTTGTACTTCTAGTTCCTTGTTGTTGTTGTTTAGTGTCTTTGTATTATGAGCTGCAATAGTAAAGGACGCTTACCATTGTGATGTTTTCATTCCTGCCCTCTTTTGTGTTGTTACTAAGAGGTTCTAGTTTAAACTGTTGAGTTGACCCTCACTTGTGAGACATCTACTGGAGGAGACCCAGTTACCACACACTGATGCCGGCAGTGTCACTCAACCCTTGGAGGCGAGAGTATCGGTTGGATATCTTGGTAGTAGCGTCGAGGCCTTACGATGGCATCTTTTGTATATATTAGTAAAATCCATTTCGGGATTGACTGTATTGGGAAATGGATGTGGTTCATCCAAGGGATGAGACCGGATTTCTCTTATCGGCAAAGAAGAAATCACAGCAGCTCTTGTAGGACCAGAGAAGCTCCATATCATCCAAGAGCGGATGAGGACAACTAAGAGCAGGAAAAAGTATTATGCTGACAGGAGGTGGAGGCCACTGGAGTTCGAGGATGGAAACCACGTCTTCTTGTGTGTCTCACCTCGATATGGTTTACAGAGATTTGGCCGAGGCGGCAAGTTTTCCCCACGCTTCATCAGACTATTCCAGGTCCTCAGCAGGTTTGGCGAGGTGGCTTATCGCCTGGCTCTACCACCTCAGTTGCACCGGGTGCACGAAATCGTCCACGTATCTCAGCTGAGAAGATACGTGCACGACCTGACACACATCATTGACCATGGGGAGCTGGATGTTGATGATGGGGAGAATTTTTGCGGAGGTCCTAGTGGAGATCGAGGATCGACAAGAGAGGGTACTTCGTGGATGATCAATTCCTCTAATGCGCATCAGATTGCAGCACAGGAACCTCCAGGAGAGCACATGGGAGCGGGAGGCTCATATGCATGCTCAGTACCGCCTTTGTATCCCTAAGTTCATAGTGATGCTTTACGGGGACGTAAAGCCCTGTGGTGGGAGTGATGTAAAGACCCGTAAATTTCAAGGAAATTTTTTTCTTAATTTTCTTGAAAATTTTACAAGAACGCAGTTTCTGACAGCACCTGATTCTGAGGCCCGGTGTGCCCAGAATCACTTTCTGAAGTCAGGCTCGGGTACGTTTAGTGAACGGACAAGCATGTTTTTCTGACTTTTGATCCGGTGCCCGGAATCAAATTCTGAGGGCACCGATGGAATTGCAGCGCCGGTATTTGCATAGAAACGCCTCTTCTGGAGTTGCGTTTGCTCGATTGTGGTTTTTAATTTTTGGATTTTAAGTTATGAAATAAAATAAAGTTATACGACAATTTTATTTTTATTTCACTTATAGTCGCTTAAAGACAACATTAACCTGCTTATGCTCAGTTGAAACGGATAGGGTGCAAATCCAAAATATCCTACCCACCTGGTAGGATATTTTTGAGGTGGGGCCCGCACGAGCCCCACCATTTCTTTTCCCCTCAGTAACGCACCCGCAAAAACCCGTTTTTATGAAAGTCAACTGACACATTTTCTTAAATTCTTAACGCACCATTTAATTGGGCAGTTAACTTCGTTAAAATTAATTCTATGAATTAATTTAATCATTTCTTAACCTGTTTACAAACCGTTGGCATAATAATAAAATAAGACCAACGAATGGCTTGTTGAGATTGTTCGTTGAAAGGTTTTGACAGAATTTTTTGCCTTCTTTTCCCTCCACGATGAACGTGAAAAACATGAAGAACGCGAAGAACGCCGACACCCTAGGAGATTGACGACGCATCTTCCGAGATGTTCTTCCCCGCAACAAATCTCCGATCATCAACTGCTTGAGGTAGGAGATTTTGGGTTTCTTTCTAATCTTGTTTATGGATTTTAACAACACATGGATTTAATAAAAATAATTTAATCTGTTTGTTTTGATCCTCGGAGTTTATCGACGCGACGCCGAGTACCGCGACGACGCAACGCTCTTCTGCGACATGACGACCCTCTCTTTCCGCAAAGAACGTGCATGCGACAACTTGACGAGGTAGCGATTTTGTTTGGAAATAACTTTTTATTCCCGTAGTTGTTTTCTTCTAAAACAAAAGAACCATGATCAAGTGCAATTTTAAATTATTAAAATTGTTTTTGATACGTTTGTCATGTGTTAATTATTTTCTCCCAACTGTTATCATCTTACGCGGAGGGTGCAGGCCAATCAAACACGGCCCGACAACCCTCCGCAGTTCTTTGTTGAAGTGCGGATTGGCGGGCGACGACAAAACATGTCGTAGGGATGATATGTTGTTTCTGCAGTGAAGAACGGGACCCGGGAGGATCCTCGGCACAAACGGGAAGGAAATCGGACCACCGGAGCAACTCCGGTGGCCGGAGGTGGCGGCACCCCGGCGCGCCGCTAGACATGGCTGCCATGGCTGAAGCCGCGGCCGCGCGGGTCCAGTGCACACGTGACGTGGCTTTACCGCGTCTGTTGACCATGGCGGCCCCCTCCGGGGGCCGCGATATTGTCACGCGGGGGCAGTGCGCCCCGCGCGTTGCTCGGCCGCTTGGCCGAGCCGAGCCGGGTCGGCTGGCCGGGTCGGGACGCACCCTGGCCGGGCTAGACCAGGCCCAGCTGGGTCGGGTCCACCCGGTTCGGGCCGACCCAAGGGGGGTGGGTCGGGTCGGTCCGTGCCCAGACCCCCCGTCTTCAGACCGTTTTAGGTCTTATGCCCGTAAAATGAGCTACGGTCCTGTGAACGACGCGCCGTTAACGGCGATGCGATCCTTGGATCGAGACGGTCATTTTGGTATATCGCACTCAAGGTTTTGGAATACTTTGGGTTCGTTCGGGTTGGTTCGTACACAAAACCAACCTGGCCTTCGGAGCGGAAACACTCATATCTTGAGCTCCGGACATCCGATTGACGTGCCGTCGACTTTGGTGGATTTCTCTTAGTGAGACGGATCTTTTGGATCACTCCACCCGAGGTTTGGATGCAGGTGGAGTACGGTCAGTTTGATTTTGCCTTAAAAACCAACCGGGCCCCTGGGACGAAAAAGCCAATAACTCTCAGACCAGGCGTCCGTTTGACGTGCCGTCTGCGACGTTGAGTTCCTGTTGAAGATACAGAACTTTTGGATACATCAACTCTTGACTTTGTGTCAGTTGATGTATCAGCCTCTCGGCTCTTGGAGCGGACCCTCCCGAACGAGCTTGCTGTGTATGGGAACCCTAGTCCTGGCTATGACTTCGACGACGACGACTGTGCAGAGATCCTCAGTGGACTGCGACGATGAAGAGTAATGGTCTTGTATCCTATGTGGGTCCCAGCTTAGATGATTCAGTGCTGGTCTTGTATCCTAAGTGGGTCCCAGCATAGATTAATCAATGAAGAGTGTTGTTCTTGTATACTATGTGGGTCCCAGCCGTGTTTGTCTTGTATCATCTGTGGGTCCCATCTTAGATGATTCAGTGCTGGTCTGGTATCCTATGTGGGTCCCAGCATAGATGAATCAATGAAGAGTGCTGGTCTTGTATCCTATGTGGATCCCATCTTAGATGATTTAGTGCTGGTCTTGTATCATATGTGGGTCACATCATAGATGAATCAATGAAGAGTGCTGGTCTTGTATCCTGTGTGGGTCCCAACTGTGTTGGACTTGTATCCTATGTGGGTCCCAGCTTAGATGATTCGGTGCTGGTCTTGTATCCTATGTGGGTCCCAGTATAGATGAATCAATGAAGACAGCTAGTCTTGTATCCTTAGTGGGTCCGAGCTTAGATGATTCAGTATCCAAATCTGATCATCCCTTTCACCTTTTCAACGAAGTATAGCTGTGTGAGCTGAATCCTGTGTTGCTCTCCTTTTTGGATTGTGTTGAACTATCCTGTGTGGATTTACTGTTTACTTTCCTTTATGGATTGTGTTGAGCTATCCTATGTGGATTACTTTTTCTTTCTTTCGTGGATTGTGTTGTGCCATTCTGCGTGAGTATACGTTTTTCTTTCCTGTGTGGACTGGGTTGTGCTTGGTCTCAGATGTTGGAGTCGAACGAGAATTGATGACTTAGGTATATGTATGGTCATATACCTAAGAAATGTCGGTTGTTACTTCGTGATTGTATCTTTCCTTTGTGGTTTATCCATTGTCGATTTCGGAAGACCTTCGGGGGTCTGGGTGTCCCTACTGAGAAGCTTATACACACCCCCGCACGGGCTATGCCCGCACTTCGTTGTGTTGGTTGCAGATGACGGACATCACTAGTCATGGTGGAGGCTTGCGGAGTAGGACGGTACCTGGAGGTGGCCCACCGGGCGGGACGTACTCAGAGTGGACGGCTGGACCGAGGAGCTGTGGAGGCTATCTGTGCTCGCCCTTTAGGTGGGACTTCCATAGGATGGCTTGACGCTGCGAATTTTCGTTTCAGTTGTTGTTTTCCCCTTTCAGTTGTACTTTACAGTTGTGCTTGTATTTCCGGCCCCTTTTACATTCAGCACAGCTTGTTACAGTTTTACTTAGTGTTTACTCTTTCCGCTTGCTTACTCTGTGATGATTGTTTACTTTACAAAGGCAATTCCTTCCCTGTTTATCGGGATTTAGGCCTTGGTGCTAGTCGCCAGCCCCTGGCCTATGGAAGGCGGGCTTGGGCTAGTCACGACACGGGCCTCGAGGACGGGTCGTGACATTGTAGGGGAACATAGTGGCATATTCTCTCAGCATGAGATCAAGATTCCTTTTTCTAAATTAGGCGTCAGCGCAGCTGGCCTTGTAGCTGTTATACTCTGTGCATGGGTATGAAAAAGGTTAACTCTAGTCAATTGTTTTTACCCCTCCACTCTTATAGTGATTGAGGGAGGCACACCATTTGGATACTGGATTAGAGACTATATGTGCTGAATTGCCCGTAGGGAATTCCCATGATGTATATTTGAATTTTGGAGAGAACATCATTCTTCTCAAAGGGAGCACAACAGTACCACTCGTTTCATAGGAGGATGTTTTGAGGCAGTCCCATAAATCCCCTTTATCAATACATATATTTGTGGAGTGGATGTACCCAAACCTTCAACAGGTGAAGGCAAAGAACTTGGTTCTGGCCTAATTGACTCAACACATTGAGGTTTTGGAATGGATGTGGGATGAAATACCAATGGAATGAATGTTTGGATTACCATATATGTCTAGGGGAGATGATACCAACTTTTTGCGCTTTGACTGACCCACCATGTTGGCCCACATCCTTGATTTTCAGGACTATATTTTAGTTTATATATTAATATGACACTATATATCGTAGATAATTCATCTCCCTCAAGTTCAATTTAATATAGTCTCGGATAATAATGCTCACTTCACATCCAGGTTGTGTAAGGTATTATACGATGAATTTTGGACACAATTATATTTTGGAGAAACATTTCACCCAGATATGGATGAACAGAGAGGGAAAACCATACATGATCTGGAGGATATGCTATTGTATTTCATGTTAGATTATGGTTGAAGTTGGGAGGATCACTCACCCTTGGTAGGTTTTTCATAAAAAACATCTACCATTCCACCATTTGTATGGAACCATTTGATGTCTTGTATGGGAAACCCAGAAGGTCACCACATTCCATGAAGGACCATGGAGAGTAAGTATTCATGGGCCTGAAGTATGTGCAAGTGACTGCATAGAAGGTACAGATCATGTAGAAGATGATGAATACTTCATAGAGATGAAAAAATTATTATGTCTACAGTCGATAGAGGCATTTGGAATTTGAGGAAAGATATAATGTGTTCCTAAGAGTCTTACCCTGATAGGTATTATTTAGATTTGGCCAGCAGAGAAATCTATCTTTGAGGTTCGTTAGACCTTTTTTGATATTGCATAGTGTTTGTTAGGTGGTGTGCCACGTAGCCCTACCACGACATCTAGATCAGAAACAAGGCGTCTTCTAGATCTTGGAGATGTGGAGGTACTGTAAAGAACCAGACATTTTAAGGAAATTTTTTTCTTAATTTTCTTTGGAATTTTACAAGAACGCAGTTTCTGATGGTGCCAGATTCAGAGGCCCGGAGTGCCCGAAATCAATTTCTGAAGTTTGGCTCGGGTATGTTCAGTGAAAGAATGAGCGGGAATTACTACCTTTTGAACGGGTGCTCGGAATTGAAATCCGATGGCACAGATGAACTCACATCACCGGTAATCGCATAAAGGAACCTATACAGTAGTTTCATTTGTGTGGGAGAAGATGTTAATTAATGGGGTTTAATTAAAAAAAGTAAATAATATTTTGGATCAATTTTATTTCATATCAAGGTGGTTAATTTCTCCCATGGGAAGTTGGTGGTGGGGCCCACATCCACCCAACTTCCAATGTCTGGATAATTGAAAGGGTGGGCCCACATGAACCCCCCCCCCACCTTTTCAAATCCCTTAACTCCTCTCAACCCCTCACTTTCCTAACTCCCCATTAACTCACTTTCATTAATTTTTGACAACTTGCTATAATTAATAAAGTGAGTTACTTAATTTCAAACTCTTGAAATTCAAATGGTTAAGTTGTGTTAATAAATTAAGACTTCATCTTATTTTATTAATGTTAGAGTTTTTTCCACCTTGATAGGGTTGGGAATCATGAAGTCTTCTTCTTCTTCAACCTCGACGAAGAATGCGAAGAACACCGTTCTTCAACGAAGAACATCTCTGAAGAAGAAAGCGAGGTCTTCTTCCAACGACGTTTCCTCTTCGAATGCACCTCGACGTTAACGGAAACGACGTTCATTTTCCGTGACGCCCGACTTCCGCGACGCTTATCTTTTGCGGCTCATTGACGTGCACCGTTCATAAACCGAGGTAGGGAATTTAAATTGTGATTGTTGGTGAACCCTCGTTTACTCCCTTCTAAATCTAAGAACGTGGATCAAATAAATATTATGTTGATCCGCGAAGATTAAATTGCGGGATGGGATTATTGTTATGATTCTTTTTATTTATGAGGTTGTAGGGGGTTTATGTGTTTCTTTACGTGAGTTCTCTTCCTTCTTTTATCCGCATATTTTCGGACCGCTTGATATCGATTAACGGGAGGAGGCCGGACCGCACAAACACGGCCGCCCCCCTCTCTTATTATTTATTTCTTGTTGTTGCAGATGGAATGGAAGTGACGCGGTGACGTCGCACCGCGCGGAATCGTGTGGAAAGTATGAACAATGTCTTCATGCCACACAATCAATTAATTTTTGAATCAATTTCGCGGCGGCGTCGCGTTGCGCCGAAAAACCGCAAAAGAAGCGCGGTTGGAGTCGGGCTGCGGCGATGTGGCGCGGCGCAGTCGAGTCACGCTGGAAAACTACAAAGACGACTCTAATCGTTTTGACGTGCGGATTGATGGGTGACGGCGAAGCAAGCCGCTATGGCATTTGAATTCCTTCGCAGTGAAGGTCGGGTCCCGGGGGGACCATAGGCAAAGATGGTAGGAGAAACGGACCACCGGAGTGCGTCTGGTGGTCCGCGGAAGGTGGCGGCGACGGCGTGCCGCCTGATGGTTGGTGGCCGACGGATCCGCCGCCGACCTCAATTAGCGGCGGGTGGGGGAGTCACGCACACCGCTCCGCGATTCGGCTCGACCATGCTGGCCGAGTCACGACCGGCCGGTCGGGCCTAACCGAACCGTACCGAGCCGGACCGGGCCGGGCCGGGTCGGGCCCAGCCGGGTCGGCCCGGGTCCAGACCCCCCGATTTCGGACCAAATTCTGTCAAATTCCCATATCTTGGGCTACAGACCTCCGATCGACACACCGTCAGTTGTGTAGAGATCCTCGGAACGAGACTGTCATTTCAGTGTATCGAACTCAAGGTTTCAGAATACTTTGATTTCGGCCGGGTTGGTTCGTACACGAAACCAACCGGGCCCTCGGAGCAGAAAAGCTCATATATTGAACTCCGGACGTCCGATTGACATGCCGTCGACTTGGTTGAGTTCCTCTCAGTGAGACAGATCTTTTCGCATACTCCGCATGAGGTTTGGATGCAAGTGGAGTATGGTCGAATTGGTTTTTCCTTAAAACCCAACCGGGCCCCTAGAACGAAAAAGCCAATAACTCTCAGACCGAGCGTCTGATTGACGCGCCAACTATTGCGTTGAGTTCCTGTTTACGATACAGAACTTTTGGATACATCAACTTCGGACTATGTGTCAGTTGATTTATCATCCTCTCGGCTCGTGGAGCGAACCCTCCCGAATGAGCTTGTTGTGTGCTGGAACCCTAGTGCTGGCCGACGGCGACATCGACGACGAGTGTGCAGAGATCCTCAGTGGATTCGACGGCGACGACTACAAAACTCAGCGATCCTACGGGGATCAGTGCTACAGATCTTGTGTGGATTCGATCCTATGTGGGCCTTTGTGGGAATTAGTACCTATCGATCCTTTGTGGATATGACAACTTAGATGATTCAGTACTGGTCTTGTATCCTATGTGGGTCCCAGTATAGATGAATCAATGAAGACAGATGGTCTTGTATCCTATGTGGGTCCTAGCTGTAATGGTCTTGTATCCTATGTGGGTCCCAACTTATATTATTCAAGTACTGGTCTTGTATCCTCTGTGGGTCCCAGTATAGAAGAATCAATAAAGACTGCTAGTCTTGTATCCTATGTGGGTCCCAGCTTAGATGATTCAAGTACTGGTCTTGTATCCTATGTGGGTCCAAGTATAGATGAATCAAAGAAGACTATGGGTCTTGTATCCTATGTGGGTCCCAGCATAGATGATTCTGTACTGGTCTTGTATCCTCTGTGGGTCCCAGTATAGATGAATCAATGGAGACAGCTGGTCTTGTATCCTATGTGGGTCCTAGTTGTGCTGGTCTTGTATCCAATGTGGGTCCCAGCTTTGATGATTCATTGCTGGACTTGTATCCTATGTGGGTCCCAGCATAGATGAAACAATGAAGACAGCTGGTCTTGTATCCTATGTGGGTCCCAGCTTAGATGATTCAATATCTATGTCTGATCATCTCTTTCACCATTACGATGATGTATACCTGTGTGAGCTGAATCCTGTTAGCTGTCCTTTGTGGATTGTGTTGTGCTACCCTTTGAGGGTTACGTTTTGCTTTCCTGTGTGGAATACGTATACATTCTTGTGTGTACTGGGTTGTTCTTGGGCTCGGAGGTCGGAGCGTATTGGAATTGATGACATAGGTATATGTATGGGCATATACCTAAGCAGTGTCGGTTGTTACTTCGTGATTGTTTCTTTCCTTTGTGGTTTATCCTTTGAGGATTTTGGGAGACCTTCAGGGGTCTTGGGGTCCCTACTGAGTAGCATATACTCACCCCTGCACGAGCTATGCCCGCACTACGTTGTGTTGGTTGCAGACGATGGACATCGTTGATCATGGTTGAGGCTTGCAGAGCAGGACGGTACCTGGAGGTAAACCAATGGGCGGGACATACTCGGTGCGGACGGCGAGACCCAAGGAGCATTGGAGCTATCTGTACCCACCCTTCATGTGGGATTTCCTGTGGACATCTCGGCATAGCGGCTTTTACTTTTCAGTTGATGTTTTCCCTTTCGAGTTGTACTTTACTTTCAGTTTGGGTTTGTATACTGGCCCACTTACTTTCCGCACTTACAGTTGTACTCTGTTTTTACTAAGTGTTTACTTCTACTGCTTTCTTACTCTGAGGTTCTTTTTTACTTTACAAAGGCAATGCCTTCCCTTTTTATCGGGATTTACGCCTTGCTGCTAGTCGCCAGCCCCTAGCCTATGGAAGGCGGGCTTGGGGTATTCACGGCATGGGCCCTGAGGACGGGTCGTGATATGTACTTTCATGACCCATAATATGACATTGTCAACAGAAATGTGGACATTGATGATGGGGAATATTTTTTTGAGTACCCATTGATGATTGAGGATCAAAAAGAGAGAATCCTCTATAGTTGTGATATTCCTCCTCAGTGTGTCTGGTGGTGGCATGGGAATGTCCTGGAGAGGAAATGGGAGTGGGAGGATCATATTCGTTATCAGTAACCTCTTTTATTTGGGTATCATTTTTTTAGGATTTCATTGGAGGTAAAGTCATAATGTTTGGATAATTTACTGACTTGGGTTTTACTAATTTTATTTTCATAATTTACTTCTAAAAACTCTGAGACCAGGTGTTGAGACATCATAAACTTCTAAGGCCTAGTGTTCCCAGGAAAAATTCATTTAAAATATGAATGTTTTTTATAGTATGTGTGTGAGCGTTTACAAAAAAAACTAGAATATCTATTAAAAATGTGCCTGGATAAAATATTTGGGGGAACAGTTGGCCTCAGAATGGCTGCATTACCCTTTGTGTGAACTAACATTGGTCAATGCGGGTCATCTGAAAAAAAAATTCACCATGAGAATAATAGTAAATAAAATTATTTTATTTCAAAATCCCAATAACTCATGAAAATTGAATCATATTGGGAATTTGATACCACAGATGAGTTCAAAATGCGGTTATTTCCCTAGATGAGGACTAACATCTCCGTGTGCAGGTCAGTTGTGAAAAATTAACTTCTGGTAGTTTTAATGAATAATATAAACTATGATCATATTTTTTTTATGTCATGTCAATGAAATGATGATGTTTTTTAAATGATGATATAAGAGGGACCATGGTGTTGGCTCATACAACTGTAAATTACATTAAGGATCTAAAAAGTATACATGTAGAATTATCATAGTAGTATGGAAAATCCCTGGGATTAGAGATTATTCTTGACTGATTTCCAATGATAATAAATACATGACATTGAACAATCCATATCCCATGTAATGAGGTATTTTCATTATTTTAGTTTCCCCATTCTTAATTTCCATGATGAACGTGTGTCAATACACAAAAAGTTTGATCTGTGGTTCGGTTTCTGGTTCTTGAGGGATAATTGATGAATGATTATTTGGAGAATCATTATTCCTCTTCATATATACATTGAATGAGAACTAATTTAGGGAAACTAGAAAAAATGATATAGTTTTTTTGTGCATTCTCATTATTTTTCACCCTCGTACTTAGAGTTCTTCACTATTTGATTCTCGGAGTCAATGATTGATTTTCGTGGAAGATATTAAAGTGATCAAACCCCTAGATCAGAGGAAATATGAAGAAAAGACTAGATCATTATTGATCTAGACCCAATGATCCTTGAGATGATTTCTTTTCAGATTTTGGACCTCCGAGGGATGGGCAGGAGATCCTGGAAGTTTCTCTTATGATGACCGGTACAGGAAGTAGCACACAGTGGTGCATGATGAAACTTTTTAGTCGGCACTGCATCGGACATGATGGAGAATTGTAAGATGTGGCAGTGGAACTATATGGGAGGTGGTGGCTTTGTAATTTTGTGGTGTTCCATGTGGACCAGCACCAATCATTCTGGGTGACTGCATGAAATGAGCCAGCATGTGCGCAAGTGGGCTAGGCCAGAAGAGGTGAGCTTCCTATATTGGACTCAGTTGTGCCTAAGAGAAATGGATCATACCCTACTGATTCCGTATAGGCATAGAGGAGAAGTACCATGTCACGCAGACCCACTGGGATTGGTCAAAACTGGGTTGGACTATTTTTAGACCCATTATTGCTGCACTGGTCCACAATCGACCAACCAACTGAGTAGCCATTGTAGCAAGAAGAGATTCGACTATCGCAGCATCCTGAGCAATCACAGTGAGATCTACTGTTGGGGCGTCTAGACTGGTAGTCGACAGTGGCATTCAACAACCTTGTTTGAACCACATTTCTAGTTACCCACTTCTAAAACGTCAAACCTACATAACATCTAAACGTTTCATTCATTTGATGTGCCTTATAAAGAGTTGCGACCCTTAAAATGAGGCATCCATTTTGAGATATCTTATTAGGTGTTTTGGGGTTGTTCATATAAACTATTTACATGTTGAGTTTGTTTTACTAGATTGAGCGGGATTGTTGATAACATATTTTTGGCTGGTGGTGACTTAGAGATTTTGTATCTTATACATACAATGTGTCTTGTTGAGATAATGTTTCCTTGAGAGACAGTGTGTATTATGGAAAATATGTGTCTTTTTCAGACTATGTGTCTTATTGGAATGAGTATATCATTATATTTAGGATATATTTTCTAGTAAAAAATATCTATGTAGAGTAGACTATGTTTTCCATTTTTGAATTACTTGGTAGGATTTATTTTTGTTATTACTTGGTGGTATTCCTTCATGTTATATAGTTTTTGGTATTTCGTCATTGTATTTACTCTATTTTTCTATGTTGTGGTATTTCCTTCATGATATTTCCTTTGTGTTTTTTCTTTTGTGGTATTTCCTTTGTAGAATTCATATTTGGTATCAGGGTTTCCTACTATGTATTGTTTTTCTAACCACATACACAAGGTTTTCATGTACATGTCATGTCTTGTTAAAATGATTGACTCTTCGATTAAGTTTCAGGATGACCGGGACTAGGTGATGCCTTGTGGTACTGGACATTCCAAGGTGTGTTCTAGATGCTTTTTCGATTATTGTGCCAATACCATAAACATTACAGGTTGTTCTTGTAGTTGTAGTCTCTTTTCTTCTGGTGGGAATTTTTTGGACCTTTTTATTTTCAGTACAATCACTTTTGTACTCTGGTTTTGGGATATTGTAGATTGCATTAATTTTTTACAAAGTTATTATCAATTTTAGAGTTTTTGGTTTCAAGATGTGTGTGTGCATATAGGTACATAGGAAAATGCCTCACATTGGTTGGATATGCGTACTCAGTCCTAGTCATCATCCCCTAACCTATTGGTGGTAGGATTGGGGTAGTCATGACTTGGGCCCCTCTGGGAATGTTCAATAAACATTCATCCATCACATGATGATTTTTATACAATCTAGTGACATTTAAATTGTGTGAAAATATAGAAGGATAATCAAGACACATCAAATTATATGACATTTAATTCAATGAACATGCATGATATTCGTCTATGGTGAAGGTGATTAGTAATATGTTTCTATCAATTGTTATAGGAATGATTATTATAGGTATATCAAGGATCAATTGAATCAATTTTTTTGCATGAATTAATTGTGGAATGATTATAAATGATACTATATGATATTATAGGATAGATTTTGAGGAATGTGATGGAGAATAGATATAAAAATAGGTACGGATGTCTCCCCATTATGGAAATATAAATAAAAAATAATAAAATACATAAGTATCATATAAAGTGTATGATTTGATTAAATTTGGATGATATTCTGGTGATACGCCTTAATTAAAGTGTAATTAAATTCTCTATGACACAAAGAATGCTATGATAGAAATAGTTGACAATCCCAGACCAAAATATGATGATGAAAATAAAATATATTTATTTTTCTTAAATATGTGAATTAAAAAAATTAGATATTCATGTCTATGATAAATCATTTAATAAGAATTAAGATATTTGTGCATTATTGGATTAATTATTTCACTACATTGACCAACAAGAATCTGTAATCTCTTAATTATGATTATTGTTTATAAGAATGTAGGAACTCTAATAAATTATTATGATGAAGTATTAATTAATCTAAAAAATAAATAATAATCTAAGGTGATGTATTACCTTAATATATATTATAAAGAAAAAAAAGATGGTTTATTATCTCAAAATTGTTTTTTCCCTTATATAAATTACGTAAAGTTCAATTAAAATTATGTGGTTAAAATACTAAGCTAATATATAAAATTTGATTAAAATTGGAAGAAAAGAAAGCATTAAATGAGACAAAATACATATTAATAATGATTCAACATAGTAAATAAAAAATACACTATGTCATAGTGTTGATGGTTTCAAAGATAAAAATCAAAATATTAAAAAAAATATTTAGAGAAATGGAAAATAAAAAGATTGGAATTAGTCCATTATTTTAGAGGATTTATCTCAAACTAAAATTTTATTTATATATGGGAAACATGTTGGGATATATATGTGAAAAAATATTGACCAAGATGAAGACACCATTTGTTAGTTTTCGGGGTCCAACAATAATATATTGTGATGAGGCAGAAAGAAACAAAAATGTAGAATCATTGAGAATTCTAGACATGAGGTTGAGAAAAAATTATACACATTAAAAAAATCATTATAGATATATTATTTTAAATAAATAAATTTTGGTAAAAAATCTATATATATAATGAATTATTGGATTATTATTGATTTATATATTCCACCAAGTTGATTGGATATAATTTTTTTATTATATTATACTGGGAAATAGATTTTCCATACTGGAAGAAGAGAAATATAATTAAAATGTTCATTAAAGTTCAATAATTAGATAAAAACATAAATATAAAACTGACTATTAATTTTATTGAATTAAAATATCGGAATTTGAATTAAATCATCAACGTAATATATCTTAGCTAAATAATAATCTACATAACACATAAAATATATACTGGATTTTTATACAACATGAAAAAAATAGTCATCTTTAAGAATGTGGATGTTCATAGTGATGGTACAGTCATATTAATGAATTATTCAAGTTATAATATCAATTATAGTTGATAGATGGGGTTTGGGTAAATGATGTAAAAAACACTGAAGTTCATTAGTAAAATATCCATGAATAAATCATTTTTGTGTTGGAAAATTATGACTTAGGATATGAATTCACATTTAATTAAATGGATAAACATATCCATATTATATATGTAAAATAATTTAATATCATTTGGGAAAGCATCGAATCCTACCATTGTTCAATATAAGGTGAAAATCATATATCCTCATGGTTCATGTGTAAAATAACAGGATGCATAAGTCACTTGAACACTTTCATTAATAACTCATTCATAATTTTTCATTTATGAAGGACACAATACACAATAATAATTTAATGAATAATTAAAATAAAATAGTGTTTTAGAAGCTATTTGTTCATGGTATTTTTTCGAGGAAATTTTAAAAACCAATGATAAAGATTTTTAATATATTTTTACTAAATTTATTAAAATTTATTTGAAAAAAATTATCTTTTTTGCTCTAGTTTTTAAAAAAACAACCACAAAATTGATGAAATACATTACAAAAATAATTTATTTATTATTTATTATTATATATTTATTAATTAAAATAAAATATAGTCTATTGTTTATTATTTTAATTATTTATAATGTTTATTTTAATAAATATTTATAATTATTATTTATTTATTCTTTTAAAATAAAAATAAATCTTCAATAAGTTGTAGAACATGCATCGACCTCAAATGACAATAACATCTGATACAGGCATCCATTTTAGCTCCAAAACTAGTCATATCGAAGTTAATCAAATGAGCTAAAACCAAGTGTTGTTTAAATAATGTGATAATCAAATGAAAAAAATATATTCCAAATTCAAATTTTGAAAATCGAACTCAAACATGAAACAACCATAACCTTTAATCTGGGTGTCTATTTGGGCTTTACCACATATAAAATTAAAGCATGTGGTGAGCTCTACGTCGTTTATCTATGGTACCAACTATTTGACTACATTAGCCCTTTTCTTCCACTATAAAGGACAAGAGTGTCTATGAGTCAGATATTTTAGTTTCAGACCACGATTTCTTGAAATTCAAATGGATATATCTTCCGATACAGGTCTCCATTTTGCCTGTTTCACATTTCATATCGAATCACATTTCATGATATTCGATTTGAATCGTTGTATCCTTGAAAATGGAGTTACTTATCAGATTTTACAGTCATTTGAATGTTTTTAGGGTTTTCAATGGTTCTTAACGTTTTTGGATTTATTTATTTATTTAATATTTATTTATTAATAATTTATTTATTTATTAATCAGTTAATTATTATTTTTTTATCTACTATTGATGATTATTTATTTGTTAATTGATATTTAATTATTTATCAATTTATTTATTGATTATTTTATTTTATTTTATTTATTTATTATTTAATTTTTTTTTATTTTCTATTATCTAGTTATTATGTACACATTAATTATTAATGTATATTCAATTTATTAATTATTTATGTATTAATATTTTATTATTAATTTACTTATTTGTTCTTTATTTATTCATTATTCATTATTTATAAATTATTTATAAAATAATTTTTATTTTTATTATTAATAATTATTTATAAATTAATCACTTATCAAATATTACATATAAAATATTAATTTTCAACTTTTAATTATTAGTTACAAATTATAAATTATTAATAGTCAATAGTCAATTTTTAATTATTTGTTGTTATTAATTATTATTTATTTATTTATTTATTATTTATCAAATATCTACTTATTTTTTATATGTATTTATTTATATATGTATTTATTAGTTATTAGTTATTCTTTATTCACTATTCATTTTGATTTTTTATTTATTAATTTATTATTTAATATTTATTAATTTATTTTTAATTTACTAATTATTAGTTTATTTTATATTGATTTATTTTTTTTAATTGATTTTGAATTAATTATTTTGT
This sequence comes from Viscum album, assembly GCA_963277665.1. Taxonomy (NCBI): domain Eukaryota; kingdom Viridiplantae; phylum Streptophyta; class Magnoliopsida; order Santalales; family Viscaceae; genus Viscum; species Viscum album. Next base: position 985,803,073 of record OY728165.1, on the reverse strand, counting down.
AATAATTAATTATTCATTAAAAATAATTTATGATTAATTTCTAAATTTTTAAATATTAAATATTTTTTACTATTTATTATTTATTCACAATAAATTATCAATTATAAATTATTATTAATTATAAATTATAAATTATTACTAATTTAATATGCAGTATTTACTATTTATTATTTATTATTCAGTATTTTTTATTTGTTGTTTATTTATTATTATTATTTTTTTCAGATATTTATTAAGTTATTTCTAATTTTTAATCAATTTATCATATATTAAATTTTTTAATTAAATTCTTATTAATACATTACTTTTATATTATATGTTATATGTTAAATATTAAATATTATATTATATATATATATATATATTATAGCTTATAGATTATATATTATATATTATGTATCATATATTATGTATTATGTATTATATATTATCTATTATGTTTTATGTTTTATATATTATATATTATATATTATATATTATATATTAAATATTATATATTATTTATTATTTATTATTTATTATTTACTATATATTATTTATTATATATTATATATTATTTATTATGTATTATGTATTATATATTATATAACATGTATTCTATATTATGTATTATATATAAAATATTATATGTTATATGTTATATATTATATATTTTATTTATTTATTTATTTATTTTATATTATGTATTATGTAAAATATATTATTTATTATTTATTATTTACTTTTGAGTATTTAGTATTTAGAATTTATTATTTGCATGTTACTGTTTACTATTTACTATTTATTATTTATTCTTTACTCTTTGTTATTTACTAATTTTTACTTACAATTTCTTTCCATATTATATATACTTAATTGTTTATTATTCATTTATAATCAATTTTTAAATTAGTAATTTTTAATTCATAGTCATTAATTATCAATAATTACTTATTAATTATTAATTATTAATTATTATAGTATTGATTATTGAATAATCAGCATTGATTAATAATTATTTACGGTGTATTCCTTTGTTAATGCATTATTTTTTTCCAGTTAATATTTATTCATATATCATTGCATTAAGTTATATTTATTAACCAATAAAAGGGAATTTTGGAGTGTTAATATATTTTGAAAATAAGAATGATGTAAGGGGATCAAATCTCAGCCAACACAGAACTTTTATATATGGCAAGGGCATGTGCATGGACATAGACTTGTGCATGGTGATTGGCATAATCATGGAAACTAAATATAATAAATAATAAATAAATGATGAAAAGAAATAAATAAATAAATAAATTACGGGAACAAAAAAATCAATTATTTAATTCTAAAAATAAATAATTAATTAAATTAAATTATGAAAAAATTAAAAATAAAAAAAAATATTTAAAATATAATATCAATGGTTTAAACCGAAACTAAATACCTGTCACTAAAATCAATTTATAATGATTTTAAGTAACCACTCCTAATTATTTCCTGACACCCATTTTAGCGATAGTTTTCTAAATTCCACCGCAAAATAATTTAGCGGTGGTTTAAATTTCTAATAAATAAACAATTTCGCCTTGTTACTGTTCCATAAATAATTGATAATACAATTTAATTAGGAATATGGGTGATAAATTATTACCATCAAATGTATAATATTGCAAAATTTTGATTTATTTTGATTACACAAATGTGTGATTCCATGTGAACTATTCTAAAATAATAGGTGAATGACACATTATCTTGTTAACTAATGATAATAGTTAAATGTGTTGTATCATTATTTTGTGGTTTAGTAATGATGTCAGTATTTTTTAAAAAAAATACTACAGGATGAAATTGAAATTAATATATAGATAAATATTGTTGACTAGATGATGTAATGGGTTAAAATTCGAATACGGTTAAAATATTTATTAAAATGCATTTAATTTATAATGGTGCATCAATAATAGATGGACTAAAATATTTCGTACTTGTTGAAGGATAAAACATGATGGTTAGTTACATGTATAATAATCCTCATACAATGAGTAGAAACTTATGACACTCTGATTTTCATTCCATATAACAATAACTATATACAAAAAAATGGAATTGTAATGTTTTTGATAAGATAATACACACTAGGAAATGATTCAAGAAGGAAATAAAAATTAAATCACTTTTGAGTGACTGGATTTAATTTTTATATCAAAAATACATAGGGAAATAGTTGAATGTAGTGATATTCCATTGTTTATAGAATCTACATACAAATCAAAACATAGAGAAATGCCTAGAAATGTTTAAAAGAATTAAAAAATTTATTGAGGAAAATATTTAATAGATTTTCAGGATAGAGTGGAAAATTAATCTACAAATCCATTTTTAGAGATGTTTATAAAAAAATTTACAAGACTAATTAAATTTAAGAATGTGTAATCTATCTTATAAATGAATCATATTTAGAGGTATAATTTAATGTTGAACATGATGATGAAGAACATAAAACCCTAATAAAAATATAAAATATAAGAGTATATGATGTTTAGTGTAACATTATTGATGATACAAATTTTCAATCATGAACTCAAATGATATGAAGTTTCATAACGACAACCCTTATTTAATTTAAATCAAATTTCATTGGATGATGTATAAAATTATGATTCACGTGTCATGGATATGGACATGGAATTTGAACTAATAGATAATAACTAATAATGAAAAGATGGTTATATTTTAAATCATGACCATATCATTACATCAATTTCCATGATCATGAATGAATATGATGAGCACTAAATGTTACATGGAACAACATATAACTTGTGTGATGGGGACATGCATATATTAAAGTAATTAATATTTTGGAATCCTTCTTATATGGTGTGATACATTAGTTAATAAGTTTATTTAGGGATATTAAAACAAAAATAGGATTATACATCATAAAAAATTATATAAAAATGGAATTGTTAAGTGGTTTTACCATGGAATAATAATTAAATAATTATCCTATGTTTTTTCTAATCAAATATAATGAATCATAATTTTGGTGGTATAAAAATAACATTAATGTAATAAAACAAATCGACATTGTATTATTGATTTTAATAAAATTTAGGATGATATAACTTTATAGAGGTGGTGTATTTATCAATATCTAATTAAAATAAAATAATTTAGAGTAGTTCATGATACTTTTATTATTGATAACATCATATTCAATTGAATAAATATTTTTTTTAATTAATATACAAGATTAATTATATATGATATAGAGTTTTCAATGAAATGATAACATAATTACTTTTTTAATCTGATATACTAATTTAAAATATTATTATATTTTAGTTTTTCAATAATGATATTAGAGGTTTTTTTATATGGTTTTTGATTTTTGAAATATAATATCATAAAAAACAATTATAGTTTTAACATGTATTATAATTAAAGTGGATGTACTGATTTTTGATTATACCCTTTACCCTAAAATGATTAGATGATATATTTAATGGATGATGAGGAAGATATTTTTTATGAAACATATATTGAAGGTTGGTTTTAGATTGTTATAAAAAATAATATGTCAGTGTTGTGAAATGAATTATAATTAATCATTATGTTTCCGTAATAATGTATTTTGGTTTTACGTGGGGAATGAAATTTAATTTATTTAATAGTCATGTGTAATCTGTTTTGGTGATGTTTTGTATAGATAATTAGTATATTTTGTAGCATTATAAATTAGAAGAATGCATGGGGGATGGATATTTAAGAATAATGAGAGTACTTCAGTAAGCCTAAATAATATGGGGGCATATTTTTGGTGAACGTTGAATGTACACAATTATAATGGATAAATAAAAAATAGAGGATCTTGTTTATGATGGGTCGATGCCTATAGTAGACCATAATGATATGATAATTTTTTTAAATTTAAATAGAATCATATTCATTATTCTATAATGAATTATTTAATGATATCTAATTTTTTTTAATTAATAGTTTGGTAGACTATGAATTGATTAAGATATAACATATTGGAAGTAATAAAAATGTGGTTGGACTATTCACAAAAAAACAATCCTGACATGTTTTTAATAAAACATAGTTGAATGTTTAAATTATAACACCTCCCTTGGGTTAAGGAGGTGTGGAATGTACACTCTAACTATTTGATTTAAATTTCTACGAAGGATCCATGTGTTTGATGTGAAATTAAAACTATATAATAATATCAATTTGTGATAAATAATAAAAATTATATTTGATGATTAAGATGGTTGTTATAGAAATATAATATTAAGGGGTATTATACTAGTGAGGGTTAGATTATTGTATGAAGAAGATAAAAATGGTATAATATATTGGTTTTTTACTATGTTTTAGTGTTTCTATCATGTTTTTATATAGATGATGTTAATATGTATGTATATAATTTTATACATGTATCCTATTTTTCTACACCAAACATTTCTAATGTTAATATAGATTGTGGAAGGGATACTGTAAATATTTTTTTTTTAATAAATATAAAGTATTATATTATATATAGAGACACATTCTATAATTAAAAATGTTTTTTTAATATGAGCATCAAGATTAAGAGTATATATGAGATGAGACAATTTTTTTTGAAGCAAATGTCACACACTAAGATATTACTATATATTTCATATTAAATCAATTCAATCTCATTAATATCTCATTATGCGTTGAACATTGGTTTTAAAAAATATAAGATACTCTAAACAAAATTATCTTATAATCATGATCCCAATAACTTACTTGTTATGTTTAAATGTTGGAATAAAAAAATAAGGATTAGTAAAATGTTCAAAAATGTATAAAATAAATTCACTGTGAATAAATTTATTAAAAATAGTTTTTTTCATTAAGGTATAGATGCTTTTAAATTATAGTTTTTAAATTTATAATTATAATAATAAATTTTATTAATATTTTCAGTGAGGACTTGAGGGAGCATGAGGATTATTTATATACCGGAGTACAATTTATAGGAGAACGAATATGAGTCACACAATTTGTACATGTATAATAGTAATTATGGGGAATGGTCGTGCAAATCAACAACGCAAATGATATATAAAGTTGAAAAATTAGATAAACTATATAAGTAATTCCACATTCCCATTTGATAATATTTTAACCATTAAGAGCTCTAAACCCCACAATTATTATTTTTAGACTAACTATGTGTCAAACCATGTGCGAGGGTGTCTCCTATTAATAGTGTTGGAACACGATTAGCACACAGTTTGAATAACTCAATGTATAAACCATGCACATATTTAATGTGTGGAAAAAATTACTTTCCCATGATAATTATATAGAAAAGTAAACCCTCCTTTCATATTTTATTTCAATTAGTCATCCCACCAATTATAGAGATCTCAAAAAAATTTACAAAAGCTTTTAAGGTTTTTTCTTCATTTAAAATCAGATCAGACCATCATTCATCACATTGGATAGCAAACTATAACATATTTAATCCATTACCATCCTTTAATTATTTATCACCCCATATTATACTGTATATATTTCTATATAACACAATAATTTTTAACTTCATTCATCTCTATAGATATTTTATTCCACTATAATCCAAATAAAATATTTAATGTGGGATTATGGTTTATCTGATGCTATAAGGATAGTTGTTGGTACCATTTCCAAAAAATTCATGCAATTTTATAGTATTATTCATTGTTTCACATACCATACCTTCATTTTATTTCTACAAATATTGGTCTTGAATTAAGTTAATTTTTTAACATTAATAAAAATATATTATATCAACATTACATGGTTGTAGTGTGAAATCCTAAACATGAACCACCTATGAGGTGTGTTTGTTTATATACGTCTAAAATAAATCCTCTTTGTTGGTGTGTGTGATAATTATTTATATTACTATAAGAACATTTGTAATTAAATTATATACTGAAGGGTTGATTGACCAATGAGAATGAAATAAAATTCGAACAATGTATTTAAATGAATGTTTGGAATATTAAAATGATAACATGATACATGATCAATAGGATTATAACATTTATTTTGGTTGGATAGACTTAGGAATAGACACTTAATGGGAATCCTTGAATTTTTTATCATGTTCATGATAATTTATGTCATGGTATGGAACTATTGATCGATAATTCAATAAAGAACCATCTTGAAAATTGTTATGGAACCAACATTCATTTATAGTATGGAATCGAGAAGTGGGATTGAGTATTGTATCATAGGACAAAGATATATATATCTTAAGATATTAGTATTACTCATTCATGGTAATTGGGATCATTACCCTTGTAGTTCAACTATATTCTGTTCTCTCCATGGATGAGTTACATGGTATCTACGAGGATTGTATAGTCTATTCATTGGATCATTGACCATTTCGGTCGGACACTTTTAATACATGAATATCATGATGAAGCTAGTGAATATTTCTATATGTCCCATTAATTTAATGATACAAACTATTTTAAGACTTCTATATGATTAATCTTCTATTAGTGGGATTGATTATATTTTAATTTCATTATATAAATATACATGTTATACATGAAACATGCTATAGTTTTTATAAACAGGATGTATTTTTTATATAAATCATTGTTGTTGACCTACATAGTTTCTTTTACACCATGTTTGTGAATATTTTTATTACTTATACCTACTCCAAAGATGTAGGTTGGCTCATGGGAAAAAATTTGATCCCAGATGATTTATTTGAGTATTTCATGCACTATTTAGAGAATAGTACTAAGACATGGATTTTGATTATTTCAATTCACTTTCTTTCAATTATTTTTTCCATAATACATGTATTTAATTATTTTCCCACTACCATGTATGTACATATCCTTATTTTATGTAATCATGAAATTTTTATCGTTCTGTATAGGACACAAACTTTTAACTCTATGTTTTTGTTATATATTGACCTTACACTTTTATTGTTTATGTTTTACTATGTTTATGCCACTATTATTCATTTTAAACATCACTACACTCTAATCATGATGGTATAGCCTCCTTTGAAAACAATATTTGACACTCATAACTAGTAACCATCCTCTGGCATATAGGGAGTTGTAATGATTGAAATTTTGATACCATATTCAGTTAAATAATAGTGAACTATGTTGTAGATATTACAAATTATAAACATAAATTTCTTTGTTCCAATTTCTTACAATTTTGTATTGAATATTGGAAAATATTATGGGTCATAATTTGGTAATGAGCCTATATTTTTTTTAAGTTGACTAGTGAATGGATTAAAATACACATTTAATGGGGTATGATTTTAGATATTGGATTTTTCCGATTATAGTTATACTAATTTCATTAATGGTTGATGAAAATGGTGTGTGGTGTATATTTTTATTATTTTGGACACAATTTTATACATTTCAAGCTATGGTATAGGGGCATTGATGATGAATCATTATACGAATCTTAGATGATTAATATTTTATTCATTATACTCTACCATGTCGGTATTATTATTATAAGGATGATATATGATGTGTGTTCCTTCTATGATGTATCAATTCTGAAACAATTATTTTTTCTAGAAAATGGGTATTAAATAATTGGTTGTCAATGTGTTTTCATAAACATAAATGGTATTTTCCAACATAGCCTATGTTTTATTCCTGAATTAAAAAATTATAACATATTTTAACTATATAAAAATTGATACATATATAAAAAATTTGTTGGTTTTGAATACATGAATGAAAATTTAAATTTTATATAGTGTGTGCCACTGTAAACTGGAATTTATGATTCATTTAGACAAATCATATTATATGAAAATTTTCATTATTCTATTAAATGTAAATTTATATATATAGTTACATGAACTATAAATTGTAATCTACACAGTGGGTGAATTTAATAATTTGGAATTTTAATATATCGAATAGGTCTAAAGATTAAATAAAAGAATTTTAAAATAATAAATTAAAAATATTATAATTGTTTCTTGGTGAAGCCAAATGAAACAGAAGGGTGTATTCCTCTATAACATGCAATTGAAACTCTGTATACTAGAATCCTAGACTAAAATAGTGGAATCTAACTAGTCCCCACCATGTTAATGTGTAGGATGAATTGTATCATGTAATTCCTTATGGTCTAATATATCACTCAGAACAAGTATTAGAATATACTAGAGAGGTTTGACATACATATATGAAGTATTATACCTATATTATATATATATATATATGGAATTTTTTAATAAAATTATATATGTGGTGTGATCATAGTATTTATAGAGTTATGCCACAATGATGACTTATATTTTTGTTCTATTTGGGCTGAATTGGCCATTCTCATAACGTTGTTAGCCTTTAGACACCAACATTACCTTTAATAGTTCCACCCATGTCTCCTTCGGATATTCAAATATTGGGATATAATTAAATTTTTTAGAGGGATTTATTTTATATATGATGACTATAATGTGAGATATGTGACATAACCCTTCAATTGATGATTTGAAATTGTTGTTTCAATAAATACATCAACCAACATTATTAGAATGGTGTACCGCAAGGTTATTGAGATATGGAATAAGACAATTTTCTATCATCAATCATATAACAACACCTCTAGAAAAGGGGGTAAATCATACAACATATATTATTTATGGATCCACCAAACATTGGTGGTATATTCATAACTACGGTGGTATATAAGAAGGAATGATTTGAAGAAATTTCCAATCTATCATATCTTTTTTATTTTTCCCCAAGTCAATGAGTAATGATTGAGCATGGTTGTTTATGAACCCATGGTTTGTTACCGAGTCTATGGTGGATGATTTATCATGTATTACAGAACATCACCATATTTTTACTATCCATTCTAGTGATGAGCCATCTAATGTGAGTTTCATTGATTATGGGATAAGTCATCATATTAGGTCATAGATAAATATTTTTTAAATGACTAAAATGTATGAAAAATTAAACAAGAACCTTAATACTCAGCACTTCCTAATTGATTGGGGAAGTAAAGATCAGTGTGTTTTAACATTTCATCAAAGAGTTCTATTTTCTTGTGAAAGAATCATAGTTATGAGACCTATCCTTTTTGAATTACCAATAAAAGTATTAAATCTAAGAGTTCTATAGTCTTTTACTAATTTAGAATTCTTGGGATCATGGTTCCCCAGTATGAGAGATCCATAGTTGAGTTTTGATCTTGCGATATTCAAGGCTATATATATCAATTTTTCAGAATCATAACTCATGTAGATGGATTGATATGATAAAAAATAAATATATTTCCTAGATAAAGAACAATATATCCCTGTTAGGTAGGGATCTATAGAAGTACTAGTCGATTGGGTTGGCGTGGTAGTCATGGCTAAGGGAGTCAAGCCACAATTTGGATAGCATTAGCAAAGCTATTTTTCAAAGGCTAGTTAAGATGTATCACATGGTCCCATATTCAGTCAGATATTTACAGCATTGATGATAATCATGGATAATAGTGCATTACCATGTATGGTTTCCGGTATGAATTTGGTAGCATCAATATTGGAATCTATTTTATTTTAAACAAGTGATTCGACTCTATTATTTTTATGAATATCATAGATTACCTTGAAAACCCGATTCATTATTTATTTGGAGTTTTGACACTTGGTACTCCATTACGATTATTATTTGAATGTTTTTAACAATTTATGGAGTTCCCTCTTGAAATTTGCATCTACTGTCTATTTTGGGGACTCTTATTCAATTAGAGGATGGGATTTGACATCACTATAGGGAAGGACTGGTTGGTTACCTATTATAATAATTATGAATGTTATTCTCATAATTTTTATTTGAAATCACACTATAGAAGTAATTATATTCACACGGGTTAATCATATTTCTTGGAAACTAGAGATTAACTAGATCATCGTGGAATAGATGTACCATCATCTGAAATTTATATCCTTTTAGGGATGATCAAGAATGCATCATGATGAATTTTCTCTAATAATGTATCTGTTTAGGGATGTGTTTCATAAAAATATTTATAGAATACATCATTCGAGAGGTGTATAGTTCAGTATTGAACTAGTTTCAGCAGAAACATCAATATCTATTATATTATCTAGGGTGGATACTACCTAGTGAAAGCACACAAGACGTAGATTGAATACTTCATTGAAAAAAATATTATAAAACCCAGTAAATAAGTATGTATGTCACCCATCCATTTTCCAATAAGTTGGTCTGAATACTCTTTTTATAATGGATTACCTAAAATTAAATCAGTGTACCATGAATAATGGGTATCCCTTAAAACACATATAAGAACTCTATTATAAATATTAAGGATATCAATATTTTTTATAAGAATCAATTGATGTTGGGTTATAATAAGGTACATGTGCGATCATCAAATATACATCATTTAGTATTTGACAGAATTTATAGACTTTAAAAATATGGTAATATTAGTTTGTGTTATGAGTTCTATATCAGTTCTTATGGGTTGGATGTATCAGGATTTCTACAATTTTATATATTCATATGTGGTAGTATTCATGGAGGAAATATTTATATATATCATTTATTCTAAATTCACATGCCAAATATCTTTAGATATTTTTGTAATATAGTAATAGAGGACCTCTGATTTGATAATATCACTAAATGATTTTTTTGGATTGACATGGTTCACATCCTATGTCCCATTATACTAGATGATGGATTACATGATGACTGATAGAATGTGAGAGTAGTAGATACATGTGATCATAATAAAAATATTTTTAACATATGATATTTCATTGTGATGGATGAGTATTACATGATTTTTATAAAATATTTATTGATCCTTTTTGAATGAATCACATGTATGAAAAAGAATGATGGTATTTTAATGTGGTCTGGAGTGTGTGATTTGTTCATTCATCATATTATAAGGATATTGACTTTTTCATGAGTCATGATTTTATCTGAGGTGGATATTATCTATATAGTTTATTTTTAGGAATCATACATTCAGGTAGGGGTAGTTCTTATACAATGATAGTGAATCATGACTAAAATGTCACTTCAGGTAAGTATAGACAAGAACAGTAACATTAACCATGATATTGAGTTAATATTTGTATTTAATTCCTTGTGTTGTTGGTGGAAATACATTCCTGGATAATGGATTTCAGTGTTCAAATAAAAAAAATACTCATGTATATTCTCACAAAGGATGATGAAAATATTAATATAGGATGTATGGTTGCATTACTACAGTCATTAAACATTTATTTTGATTATACATATCGTATGGTTAGTTTAGTATCTGATTCTCTATGCTAGAAATCATAGAGATAGACTGTTCCAAAATCATGTATTGAGTAGAATTTGATGCCCTTATTTTCAGGGATACACATAGAGGTTCATATGAATAAAAGAGATTTTATTTTATAGCTTTTATATTTACCACCATAGTATTAAAGATATTTAATTTGGGAAAAAATTATAAATAAATGCCATAGTCTTAAGGGAGAGTCTTTTCAGTGATAAAAAATCACTCTTTTTGGTTGTTGATGAGGGGGATACCTTGAAAAATCATGGATCTGTTTGGGTTCCAATGGATGTGATAGAATAATTTATGAGAAGCATTATGATTTTAGTTAGTTGTTACACCCTATGATTGAAAATATGTATCGTGACATATGTCTCCAATACTGGTGGCCTGATACAATGTGGATGTTTGTAGGTTTTGTTTCACAATATTCAACAAATAAACCAGTGAAGGGGGAAAAAGGGGTCATGATATATTGTTGATTCAATTTACCGTCACTTAGTTTAAATGGGTTGAATTCTCCTTGGATTTTTTGACAACTATACTGAGATCCATTTGATTCCATTTTATTGTATGGGTGATCATATACAACATCGTGATGTTCAATCACATTTTACCTATAACGGAGAATTTTTTTTGTCGGTGGTCTTATAGAGGTATATATATAAGAGATTATCCTGATTCATATAGATCAAAATACAAAAATATCATGATGATGTGATAATTTATTTTTTTTGTTCCAGAAAGGATTGCAGAGGGTATTATGTTTATGTGTACTTTTGAGTAAAACATACAACCATCAAACTGATAGGTAATCTATGTGCACACTACATGTGGTTTAGGAAATTCATAGAAATTTTTTTCTTTATTTTATATATATGTGTGTTTAAAATGTACCTATATTGAAATTTTATAAAATAATACCTCCCAATAGACTATACCGATGGATTTTTTTAGTTCTTATGTTGTAGGTCATGCTGATCACTTATGTAATGGTTTGAGGTATGGGTGGGGAAAAATTTACCTCATCTCATTGAGGAGACATCTATGAGGTTCAACTAATCTAGATCGAATGGATATGACCATGTATACAATAAAATCACATTTAATCCACCATTGATTGCCTCAAGTGTTCGACGATGGAGATAAAGTATTATTTCATGTTTTATCTAGACTATGACATTGACAATTCTAGAGGCAGTTTATGTTATCACATCATTTATTTTGACCATTTTATGTTTCATGAGGTGGTCATGTTAGTGGATTATTAGAATGATCTCCCTCAAAGATAGAGTTATATGAAAGTTATTTTTCAAATTTCCTAGCTATATAATTAAATTTCATATCCATAATGCGTACTTCATATTAATGATGGTTTGTAAGAGGTGGAACCATTGTATGTGGAGAATACTATATGTATGATGGATAAATGGAAGAGGAAAATCCAATGTAGGTCAGTTCCTATGGTACATGTTTTATTGCAGCATGGACATTTACATGAATCTCTTGGGAGAGGGAGTTGGATGTATTTGGTTTCTGAATCGAGTTATTCTCATATTGTAATTTACCACACATATAAGTGAAACTCAAAGATGATATATCTTATGTGGCTGATGTTGTTACTCCCTTGGTTTCCTCTTTGTTATTGAAAACTAAAATTTTAGTTTTAATCATTAGTTGTATTCTAATAAATATGCCTTAGAGACTATTGAATAGTTGGGGGTCATCCAGGGAGAGGGAGCATGAATACGTGAAAAACTCTTGTAATTAAGAATAGCTTATATTTATATTTTTTTGTAAATCTTAAATAACTTTGTTTGTAACGCCCCAAGATTCCACTGTATGATTCCCTTTAAATAATGTAATAGGTTGAATTATACACAACATCGAGAATCTAACACACCGCGAGCAACTAAACTAGCCATTATGAATAGTAATACACACTTTTTAAAATACAATAATTTTATTTTTTTAAAATGGACCTTATTTTTGGATTCATAATATTGAAAATAGGTTAGGGTGAATTTTTGGTATTTTTCTGAAAACATTCAATTTTTTATGAATAGAGAAAAACATTGCTTTATCGGTTAAAACTAACTTTTTATTTATTTATATATATTTTTTTAAATTTATATTAGGTTAAAATATATATATAATAAATATATATGTTCAATGTAATTCATGGGAGTCATTTCTTAATATGTTTAGGTGTGATAAATTTTATTGAACTGTTTACCATCTTTTACCCAACTCCGAGGAGCATTTACAAATTTTCATAAAACATAATTTTACCACTTTTGAGACTTGAATTTAAAAAACCCAAGAGACATGATTGATATCAGTATGTAAAATGTGGTTCAATAAGATGAAAGTCCTTTTTGTAGTATAGTAACTTTTGACTTTTATTTATGATGGTTAAATGTAAATATGGTAATTAAAAGGGAAAAATGATATTAATATTACCCTAACACATGTCCTAATTCTATTAGAAAAGTTTAATTAGACCATAAACAAAATGAGGAAAAAAATATGATCCATTAGTTCCACTTGAATTAGATTAAGACATTTATTATTATTTTATTTAAAGAAGAGATAAAAGAGTTTAAATCAATGTTTAATAACTAAACCATTTTTAATATCAGGATATACATAACATAAATTTGACTATAAATATTCATTAGAAATCTAAAGCTATTTCCTACATAATGGTATTTTATTTATAAAATTTAGATCTTAAATAATTAAATTTATTTATGACACAATGATGGTTTAGTAAATAACTTATTAATGAAAAATTAAAATAATTGATATTATATAAAATAAAATAAATATTTTTTGAGACTTTTAATGATTCCACTAATTTTATTGGTTAAGATGAGATTTTAGGGTTTATTAATGAAATTTTTTTCGAAGTAATAATGCAGTTATGATTTTATGAAAAACAAAATACAAAATAGTGTCAAAATTGATTTAAAAGAGTTTTTAAAACAAATATTATATTATTAATTGATATAATATTCCATAAAATCTTATATTTGTCAAAAATACATAAATAATGACATTGGAATCATTGATAAACCACTTGAGGTTCTATTGAATGTTTATAGTATGTTTATTAAACATATAATATAAAAATATAATGACATGTGGTAAATGTCAAACTATTTAACTAAGAGTTACATCTAAATGATAAGGATCGAACATTTCCATAAACATGTCTAAAACCTATTGGTTTATAGTTTATCGACACATACCCACCTTACCCTCTAAATATGTCATTTATTCCTTTATAAATAGAATATTACTTTATTATAAAATAATATTTCAATGTTTTTCTAAGGTACCTGTCCCCCTCTCATAAAATGGTACATTACCTTATCTCAAATTCACACATTAAAATCCATTTGGATTGGCCAAAACCTACTTAAATATCCTCTAAACGATTATACCTTCATCCCAGAGTCATTTAATTAGTCAAAAATCCAACTTAAGGCACCCGTTTTATCAAATCAAAAAAAAGAAGCTAAAGAAGAGGTAAATATTTCATCACATCTTTCAAGTTATTTTCCTCTACCACTACCACTTTCATTGTTTTTTCCATTATAAAATAATAAATCTAGTTTATTCTATATACATTTATGTTGTTATAAATATGGTACATCCATATTCATTAATCTATCCATCCTATGAATGACATGTCACCACACGTGCGTACGTACTGCTTACCGTCTCAACGTCGTGGTGTATTTTTTATTGAATTAATTTTTTTGATGGGTATAATAATGATTTATAATTGATGTAAATAATATATATAACTTGTTAATGACTTTTTATATATTATATACCATCTATTTACTTACTATTTCAATATCAATAGAATGATATTGTCACTTGTGCGTAAGTACAGATTACCATCTCCTTGAACATGGTGAGATTCATTTACCCATCATAACCCATCAAGAATAATTTTCATTTGATGGTTAAAAATGATGTTTATTGAACATAATATCATTATATATATGAAATAAATACCTCCTATCCATATTAAACATGAATTAAATAACAAAAAATTTAAAGGAAAATGAATCGGTTAACACCTGAAAAGATGATAGACTAAAATATTATTAACAATTCAAAATTAGTAGATCATATATGATATAATAATTATATATATGGTTCATATATAATTTAATAACAATGATTTAACTATTATAAACGAGAATAACGTACCCTCGACCAAGGAAAATTACAAGGTAAGGGTAAATTTCACAATCTCTTCATTATCCATGGTTGTTTATATGTAATTATCTACTAGGAGATATTTATCATCCACATCCATTTTTCCTAAAAATGTATTTCAAAATATTATTACAATTTACTAGAATATGTGTTAATGTAATTTATGCCCTTATTATTACATTATGTGTTTGTAAATGAATATTTCTGTTGTTTTCCTAACAAGGTACATTATGACCTTTTTGAAAAAATTAATGTAAGAATGTTGTTTGAACTTATACATTGGGTGAGGATATTTCCCGCTGTTATAATAACGTTGAAGCTTCCCTTACATGCTTATAAATAATATATTCAAAAAAAATTCTTTTATAATTACATGAATTTTAAATGATTTCAAAATAGAAATAGATATATCTCTAAAAAAGTTTTGATTTCATCTATGTCAACATCTGTTGATGGGTTCAAAGTTTGTTTTATGTTTATTTATTATGATAAAAAACATACATATAGTATTGAAGATTTTGTGATATGTTTGACTATGTAAGTGTTATTTCATTCCATTCTGGATTTATGCATAATGTATTGATATTTTATTTTCTAGTTTCAATACGTATGATTAAGTTATGTTTTAACCCTTTTCATATGAGGAATGTATTGGCCTTATCATGTGACGTTTGAATCCTGCTATAGCTTTTTGATGCATCAGTAGGTCTCAGGAGACACACTAGTGTCTTGGTATAAGGCCTTGAAAAAATCTAATTTTTTGTCTTGGAACAAGGCCTTGACTATGTGGTTATGAGGTCTGGAATTCTGCATTCCATCATTATGAAAGTGGATATTTTATATTACATGTGATTATTAGACTTGTAGATTATCCATGTGAATAAGTAAATATAATTGATTTATTTTATCTTTTCCATATTTTTATAAAGTTTATGTTGGAATGGATTTTGTTTTTGTCATGCATTGCCTTAAATGTTTATGCTTATTTATGAATCCTTCTGCTATATTTTTATCTTTACTGAGAATCTATGATCACACATTTCTATATGTTATTTATCCCCGGCTTTGAAGAAGTAATTTATGGTTGACCTATAGGGATAGGATAAGGATATATTATTGTCCAAAAAGGGGTCAAAATTATGTTGATATTTTTATATCATGAATTAATTTAAATCTTATGAATGTATATTGCGTTTCAAGGATACTAAATTATTCGGTCTTTCGGGACATGATTCCTTGTATCATGCCAATGTTATATGTTAATGCACTGACTCTGGGTAATTGGGGTTGGGATTTTATAGTTGGTATCAGAGAAAGTTTAGTACAATCCTTGGAAACTAGATTTAGGTAAAATCTGATTAGTGCACATTACCATAAGATATACATTGAGGATTAGTATCGAATAACTTCATAGAATTTTGGTATTGTAAAGATTTTTTAATTTCTCCAAGAAATACATCTTTATCTGGATATGAGGAGGTAGAGGCGGATCTGGCACAGATCTACCTAGGGGTAAACCCCAAAAAATCTGATTTGAGCTACACTCGAATGGGAATTGGTGCATGAAAACAAGCCTTGCTGCACTTTTAGATATGACACTCTTGAGGGATATGATTTAGATAATTCTAATTTTCATTACAAAACAATAGTAATGATTTATGATTATATACCTCTTAAATGAAAACATTTTTATGAGAATGGATTATATCCATAAACTGTTCAAATTATGATAAGTGTTTTACAAAGATGAAATTATGTATTTTTATTCATAACCTTATCTAGTGTATGCCATTTCATAGAAATGGATCGTAATGGAAGAAATGGAAACCGTATCAACACACATAATGCATTTAGGGATTTCCCTTATACTCTAGATAATGATAGTAGAGCTGGTGATACAAATGGTGTTGATCACCTAATCATCATACTTGGACAACTCACTCAGGTAATGAATAATAATCATACCCTTATTGGGCACCATGATCCACAATGCAGAGGATCAATTTTATACAATTACATGCGGAAATAACCACAAACATTCAATGGGATTACAAATTCAGTATTATTTGAGCAATGGATAAATTCCTTAGAGAAAATATTTCGCACTTTAGGGAGTAGTGAAAGGGAAAAAGATGTCATGGTAGTTTATCACCTCACAGGTGATGGAAATCAATGGTGGTCATTGATTCAAAACACAAATAAAGATGATGAAGTTCCAAATATGTAATGGAGGGAGTTTAAAAATATTTTCATAGATAAAATTATTCCTTGTGACCATAGAACGGATATAGAAAGACAATTTCAATGAATGAGGAAAACGGAGGATGAGAATGCTGTAAAGTATGAAGCTAACAATACAAGGTTAGGAAAGAATGTTTCCAATTATATAAAAAACCCAAGAAGTATGTTTGACCATTTATTTGATGGGTTAAAACCATTTCTCCCTCGAGCTTTAGTATCACATTCCTCCTCATCATACGAAAATATTGTCTCATTAGCTGTCAAGACCTAAAAGGAATTATCCAAGTCTTACTATATTAAAGAAAAGCAAGAGAATAATAGATCTAATGAAACATCTAGAAATGGATATAAAGGGGAATAAGGGAATAGTTGGATATCCATCCTGTAGTAAAATTGGGAAGAAACACCACAGTACATTCCTGAATGGAATGTGAGTCTGTTACAATTGTTTTGAAAAAGGACACCAAGCTCGTGATTGCACATGGAAGAAATAGGCTGTCAATGTTGAATTCTACAATTGTAGAGAAAGGTGGAATTATAAATAATAACGTCCCAGTCCCCAAGGAAACATAACTCATAAGACACCAGGGGACCAAGGCCATGCTTATGGTATAACTACAGTTGGGGTTGAAGATGAAAAATAACTGGTGGTAGGTAATATAATGGTTTCCTCAAGTTTAGAAAATTCATTATTTGATTCTAGATCATCACATTGTTTCATATATTGCCTGATTTCAAAGAAAATTAGGTATTTCCAATTTTATTTAACTAGGGAGTTTTCATTCAAAACTCCTAAGGGATGTATCATTGCAACACAATTTTGTGAATCGGTTCCCATTAAGGAATATAAAAATTATTTTTCTTCTGATCTCATCATCACACCAATGATGGAATTTGATATAATCCTTTGTATGGACAATCTTTCAGACCATGATGAAAAAATTTATTATAAGAAAAAGGAGGTTACAATTTTCAACGATGATAAAGAGTACCTTACCTTTAGAGCTGAAATGTCACAATCTAATTTTTGTCTAGATAGACCCCTAGTAGCTCAAAAAAATTCAATTATTGGTGAATAAGAGAATGATATAACTATGGGTGAGGAAAATTATGTTCAAATAGAGGACGTACATTTTGTGCAAGAATATGTTGATGTGTTTCCAGATTATTTACCTGGATATCCTCTAGAATGAAAAATTTGAGTTTTCCATTGACTTAATTCCTGGTTCAATACCCATATCGAAGACTCCTTATAGAATGGACACTATGGAATTAGTGAAACTAATTAAACAACTAGAGTAATCAAGTAACAAGGGATTTTTCCACCTAGTGTTTCTCCATGGGGTGCCCCTATTCTTTTGTTTAAGAAGAAATATGGATCTATGAGGTTGTGCACTGACAACAGGGAGATCAATGCAATAACAATAAAGAACAATTAACCCCTACCTTGCATTGATGATTTATTCTACCAAATTCCTGGAGATAAATATTTTCCCACGATTTACCTTCGATCTGGATATCATGAACCATGTGTGAAGAATGAATACATTCAAAAAACTGTATTTTGAACCAGGTATGGGGACACATGTAGACAGTAATGCCTTTTGGGATGACTAATGTACACTCAGTTTATTTGGATCTATTGAATAGAGTTTTCAATGAATAACTTGATGAATTTGTAGTGGTATTTATTAATGATATACCAATATACTCCAAATGCTATTAAGATCATGAAAATCACTTTCACACCATTATGAAAACCCTCAGAAGAATTTAATTATACGGGAAGTTAAGAATTTGTGAATTATGGTTTCAGGAGATATCTTTTCTTGTCCATATTTTCTCTAAGGATGGAATCTCCATTGATGCTTCTAAGACAAGAGTTATCCATGAATGTCTAGAACTGATGACTATAAAATGAGGTATGCAGTTTTATTGATTCAGCAGGTCATTATCAACATTTCATCTAGAATTTTTCCTAATTACCTAACCCATTAACCACGATCACCCATAAAGAAGATAAATTTTTTTGGACAAATGAATGTGAATAATATTTGAAATAACTAAAGAGAATATTAATCAATTTTCATGTTTTGACACTACCATTTGGGAATGATGGGTTTATTATTTACAGTGATGCTTCAGAGAAAGGACTTGGTTGTGTCCTCATGAATAATGATAGATTTATTACCTATACATCACGACAGATAAATATTAATGAACAAAACTATCCCAACCATTATCATGAGTTATAAGTTGTATTCCTTTCTTTGAACATTTGTTGACACTCTCACCATGCTGAAAAATATGAGATTTATACTAATCACAAGAGTTTAATATATATTTTCACTCATAAAGAACTCGACATGAGGAAAAATAGATGGCATGAACTACTCAAGGATTATGATTTCACCATACCTTATCAGACGGGGAAGGAAAATAAGGTGGAAGATGACTTGATTATAAAGGACCATGGCGTTTGAACAAGATGAGAGTTGAAAGAGATCTTCTTTTCTTAGATCTAGTAAATATGGCTAAGGGAAAATCCATGGAAGGTGAAACATCAATACTTTTTCAAATGGATTCCAAACCATCATTATTAAAAAGTATAAAAAGTTCTCACACTAAAGATGAAGAGTTTCAAAATAAAATTACACCTGTGAAAGATGAGAGATTGACCAACTTCTTTTATGAAGATGGGATTTTGAAATTTCGGAAGAGACTTTCTATTCCTGATATACATGATCTAAAATCGGAATTTTTGGATAATGCTCATAGATCTAATTTCTCAATAAACCTTAGAAGCACTATTATGTATAGATATTTTATGGAACATTTTTTTTGCGATAACATGAAGATATAAATTGATAATTTTGTGTTGAGATGTACAATTTTCCAACAAGTGAAAGCTGGAATACAACATTCTGGAGGAGTCATGGAACCGCTTCCCATACCTAATTGGATATGGGATGATATTACAATGGACATTTTCATGGGTCCACAAAAGACTTCAAGAATGAGTGAAGGAATATGGGTCATTATGCATCATACTACCAAGTCTGCACATTTTATTTTGATAAAAAAATATTTACCACATGAACGTTAAGAAATACTATATATTAATGATGTTGTAAGACTTCAGGGAGTACCCATATGTATTTTTTCTGATCATGATCTATGTTCTACACAAAGATTATAGAGAAGTCTTCAGAAGGCATTGGATACTGAACTACGATTGAGCACTGCCTACCACCCTCAAACTGATGGACAATCAGAATGAACTATTTGATCCTTGGAATACATGTTGAAATCTTTCTCTCTGTACTTTCAAAGTATGTGGGATAAATGATTACCTCTGGTAGAATTTTCCTATAAAAATATCTTCCATTAATGTATTCATGTGGCACCATATGAAGCGTTATGCGGAAAAAGATGTCACACACCAGCCTGTTGGGATGATTATGGTGAAGGAAAACTCATAGGAACAAAAAATGTTGAGGAATCAAGGGAAAAGGTGAAGCTAATCCAAACCCACATCAAAGCAGTTTAATGTAGGAAAGAAGATATATGAAGATAACTAAAGGAAGGGTACATAATTTCATGCAGGAGATCAAGTTTTCATGAAGCTATCTCCTTGGAAGGGAATTACACAATTCAGTAAGAAGAGTAAAGTGAGTCTCATGTACATCAGACCTTTCAAAATTATAGAACGAAATGGGGATGTAGATTACCATTTCACAATGCCTCCATGTCTATCCATAGTTTATGATATCTTTCACATATCACTGTTGAGAAAATACATGCCAGACCCAACACATGTAATCACCAATGAGGAATTAGAACTGGAACATGATTTTTCTTATTTTGAGGAGTCTGTCAAGATTCTTTTTACCAGGGAACAAGTGTCGATAAACCGAATGACTTTTCTATTAAATGTTCTATTGAGAAACCATAAAATAGAAGAGGCAACATGGGACAGTGAGGAACTTATGATGGAGAACCACCCAAATCATTTTATAAAGTAATATTCTAGAAACATTGATGACTAAATTATATGGAGGGGAGAATGTAACACACCATGATTCCCTGGTATGTTTCCCTTTGAATAATGCAATAACTTGCATTGTACGTAACTCTGAGATTCTAACACACTACGGCCACTCAAACTAGCCATTATGAATAGTAATACCAAATTTATAAAATTTTATAATTTTTCTTTTTCAAAATGGACTTCATTTTTGTATTCAAAATATCTAAATTAACTTAGGGTGATTTTTTGGTATTTTTCTGATAACATTCCTTTTATGATGAATAGTGAAAAACAATGCTTTATCGGCTTAAACAAATATTTTATTAAAATAATTTGTTATTTTATTTAAATTTTTATTAGATAAAAATAGATATATAATACCTATATATGTTAAATGTAATTAATTTTATTAATTTTATAATATGTTCAGGTTTATAAAATTTTATTGAATTTTTTACTATCTTTTACCCACCTATTAGTAGCATTTACAAATTTGTATAAAACATAATTTTAATACTTCTGATAGTTTATTTTCAAAAATCAGAGAGACACGGTTGATATCATTAAGTAAAATATGGTTCAATAAGATGAAAATAATTTTTCGTTATTAGATACATTTGACATTTATTTGCCACGGCTAAAAGTAAATCGGGTAATTAAAGGTAAAATGTTATTAATATTACCCTAAAACATGTACTAAACTTAACGGATAAGTGTAATTCTACCAAAAATAACCTTAGGAATAAAATATTATACTTTATGTCCACATGGATTAGATTATGACATTTATTATAAATTTATTTAAAGAAGAGTTAAAGGAGTAAAATTAAATATATAATAACTAAACCATTTTTCATATAGGGTTATACATAAAATAAATTGGACTAAAAATATTTATTATAAATTAAAGAAGATTTCCTACATAATGTTATCTAATTTATAATTTTTAGACATTAAAAAATTAAATTCATTTACAACACAATGATGATGAAGGAATTAACTTATTAATGAAAAGGTAAAATAATTGTTATTTTAAATATTCAAATAAATATAATTTTAATCATTAAATAAATTAAACTAATTTTCTAGGTTAATATTACATTTTATGGTTTACTAAATGAATTTTTTTTCTAAGTAATAATGCTGTTAGTAATTTAAAAAAATACCGAAGTGTGTCAAAATTGACATAAAAGTGTTTTTAAAACAAATTTTATATTATTAACTGATATAATAATCCTAAAAACGTATTGTTAGTCAAAAGGAATTATATAATGATATGTGTATCATTAAATTACCACTTGGGGTTCTATTGGAAGTTTATAGTTTTCTTATTAACCATATAATATGAACGTACAAAGATACATGGTAAATGTCAAACAATTTATCTAAGAGTTAAATCTAATTGATAATGTTAAAATGGTAACATAAATTATTCTAAAAACTATTGGTTAAGATTATTTCTACCCATCCCCACATTAGCCACGAAATAAATCATTTTTGAGCCTTTATAATCTGAATATTAATTTATTATAAAATAATATTTCAATCTTTTCCAAATGCACCCCTCACCCCTCTTATAGAAGGGCACTTCCCTTTTCTAAAATTCACACATTCAATGCCATTTGGCTCTGCCAAACCCAATCTAGATATCCTCTCAAATGTCTTCCCTTCATCTTAGAGGCCTTACATTAGTCCAAATTTCATCCAATAGTGCTTTTTTGATCAAATCAAAAGAAAGAACCCGATGAAAAGGTAATATTTCATCACCCCATTAAAGTTATTTTCTTCTTCCACTTCCTCTTTCATTGTTGTTTCAATTCTAAAATAATAACTCCAGTATATTATATATACTATTATGTTATTATATTTATTTTAAAACCATATTAATTAATCTATTATCCTATGAATGACTTCTCACCATACGTCTGTGCGTACGACTTATCGTCTCCACGTCGTTGTGCAGTTGTTATTCAATACAATATTTTTGGATGGGTAAAATAATGATTTATAATTGATGAAAATAATAAATATAACATGTTAAGGATTATTTATATATTATATAAAATCTATTTTCATTGTATTTTAAAATCAAATTAATGATATTGTTGATCAGGAATACGTACGGATTATCGTCTCCACGAACGCGATGAGATTAATTTCCCCATCATAACCATTCAAGAATTATTTTCATTTGATTATTAAAAATGATTTTTATTGAAATTAATATCATTATAGATATGATTCACATACATCCTATCTTCAATAAACAATACTTACATAACAAAACATATAAAGGAAAATGAATTAGATATCAACCAAAACAACTATAAGAAAAATATTATTAACAAAGAAATATTAAAAGATCAAATATGATGTCATAATTATGTATATGGTTCTTGTATACTATAATAACAATTTTTTACTATTATACAGGAGGTTAACATAACCGTTACAATGGAAAAGTACAAGGTAATCGTTAATTTCACAATCTCTTCATTATCCGAGGTTGTTTATATGAAATTCTCTACTGAGACCTCATTATCATCAACATACATGTTTCATAATGATATATTTCAAAACATTTTGACTATTTACAAGACAATGGGTTAATTTAATTTATACCTTTATTTTGACCTTTTGTGTTTTGAAAGGAATCATTCTGTCGTTTTCCATATTGTATTGAAGTTTTTTTGATATGTTTGATTGTGGATGTTTTATTTCATACCATTCATGGTTTATGGATAATGTATTGACATTTTATATTCTATTTTCTGTAGGAATGCTTATTTTCTATTTAAACCCTTTCATATGATACATGCATTGGACTTAGTAAGTGACGGGTGGAGCCCGCTATATCTCCTCGATGCATCGGAAGGTCTCATGAGAAAAACTACTTTCTTGACCTAAGGCATTGAAAAATTCATATTTGTAGTCATGTCACATGGCCTTGACTATTAGTTTATAAATTTTGGCATTATTCATTCCATCATTAAGAATGTGGCTATTTTATATTACATGTGATTATTCTACTATCAGAATATCCATGTGAAAAAGTAAATGGAATTATTTGATTTTATCATTTCTATATTAGGCTGATGATTAAGTTGAGAAGTATTTTGATATATTTATAAATTTCCTTAAATTTTTATGCTTATTTATGAAATTTTCTACTATATACTTATCTTTACTGAGCATCTGAGCTCACCCCTTTCTATGTTTTATTTTTCCTAGGATGTGAAGAAGTATTTAATGGCTGACCTACAGGGATAGGCTAAAGATATATGTTTGTTCAAAAGGAGGACAAAAATGTTGTTGATGTTTTTATTTCATCATGTAATGTAAAACTTATGAATGTATCTAGTATTTACATGGATACTAAACTGCTCAGTCATTCGGAACATGATTCCTTGTATCATTCCAATGCTATGAAATAATGCACTGACTCTGGGTAACTGGGGTCAGGGCATTAAATTTTTCCTACCAATGTGATGGTTTTCCTACATTGTTAAGTGCTAGATCACAAATGACATGAATTATTTCCAAATATGATGATAAATAATACACCAGATTATAGTTGGATGAAATAAACCTTTTTCAATCCATTATATATTAACAAAAATCCTATATTCCTTTTTCATTGTCCAGTTTCAAATCCTTCCATTGAGGAGCATCTAAAACCACCTCCTCACGGTTTCGATTTTTATTCCTCATCCGTAAACTTATTGGAACATCATTCAACATGTTGATTAGGAAATAGTAAGATTATATTTTTATTACCTTCATTTAAAATTTTATCTCACCAACCTTAATTATCTTTCTATGCAGGAAAATATTCCAAATTTTTTGAGAATTCTATTACTTATCCAATTTCATCAATTAAATATCCAATCAAAATCTAAGACTAGATGATGGTTTATATAACACAAAAAATTATGTAGTCTTTATATTTTTCATAATATTCAGGACATTTAAAAATTATTATCCATTGATCCTCAAGTTGGAACTTTTATATATTTCCCCCAGTTTGAGTAATAACATAAATTAACTATTAAACACGGATTTAACGCACTTGTAATCCATTCCTTATATGGTGGTTATCATCATTAACCTTTTCCACCAATATGGTGGGATAATTTATATTCCCCTATACTAAAATGTCCCCTTTTGGTGTGTGTGAAATTATCATGTATTATTATTCTACCGTATTAAATTACATATGATATTGAATCATTGATTAACTCTATAGAATTTCATCAATTTTGAATAGAATGATCAAATGAATTTTTTTTAATATGCATATTATAATTTTATGGATGATCTCATGTTTTTCAAATTTTCATTTTGTTATATGTGCACATGAATATACACTAACATTAACTCTTATACGTTTATATTATATTCCTAATGTTGTATATCTGATTAGGGAAGCATCAATGGTTATTTTGATTTGAAAATGACTTGATTATCAGTATGGTACCGAATTTTATTACTAGTAGGAAACCAGTAAGGGGGGTCATGGTGTGGAACCTATGAACCCTATATATATACATATTCAAATATTATGGAACCTCATCAAAGGTATCATGCTTCAAGGACCATGTTGTTATACATTATCATAGGATCACCATGGATTGTGTCCTTGGTCTCATGGAGGACACCTTGGTCTTTTGTTTGGCTCTTGAACCATGTAGGTTTGATTAATTGTATGTATGTTGCACATATAGATGAAATTATTCACTTTTACATATCAAATTTGTATGGTAATACTCACCATTAATGTTCATATTTTAGTTTCATCGTATGTTGTTTTGTGTGATTATATTTTTCTCTCCTTTTATAGCTTTACCTATTATAATTTCACATGGATTAAATTTTTTAATACATGATGAGTTTTCTACAGAATATTTTTTTTTGTACTACTGAATTTTTTTCAAACTATGTTTGGGCCAACATATCATTCCAAGATAGAGTTCAAGGACATAATTATAGATAAGGGAATGTTCTTGGTCATAGACCAATGCATTGTGTGTATCAAGGGAGATTAAGGGAACCTGACAGAGGCATGGTTTTTGATTCTTGGAGATAATTATTTTTTTTCTTCATATTTTATAAATATAATTAATTTTATCACTACTAACATGTATTACATTTTCATTTTATATAGAATCACAACATTATCATTGTTTTATATATGAGTCCAACATTAACATTGTTTTTTTATTATATCATAATAATGAACTTCAATTGATGATGATTTATTATATTTTCGTTTTTATTATTCAATATATCCCAATGATATACTTTTATCATTACTCAATAGTCTCTCTAAAATTCCATCATGGTCCCTCACTACGATTTGGATGCCTCAAGATTACACGGAAACAGGCTTGAGGCTATATGGCCCATAAGAATTAGAAACATTTATGTTAATTGGGTATGAGATGTTATATATAATTTTAAACACATTATAAAATTTATTTTAATAAATTAAATTAATTTTTTAATTCAGAATTTAAAATTATCATTGACTGCATACTTTGAAAATTTTCTAAAATGCTTAATTTTTTTCATGAATATTCAAATTATTGATTATTCATGAAAGCTACATTTTTGTATCAATTGTTTACAATGTCAAATTAAATTTTAGTTTTGTTATAAACATAGATTAGGAAAATTTTATAATTATTTATCAAAATTATTTTGTTTTAATAAACTTCATATTTAAATCTGATAAAAACCTTTTCTATGTTTTGACCGTTTCTCTTCGAATTTTTTTTATGTTTCTATGGGTTTAATATTAATTAGATTGTACCTAGTTAGTGAATTTAATTTGAAACAATGGGATCCATATATAGGACAATCTAAAATAATAGTATCAATTAATATAAACAAAATTATTGACCATAGTGAATAGTGAAAACAGTAAAAATTAATTATAATTTTTAATGTGAAAAAAGTTTTACCGGGTGGTTAAATAGTGAAGATAAGGTCTAAAATGATTTATAAACTCATACAGTTCCAATTAATGAGTATATATAGATGATTTAATCACTAATAATTTATACTGATTCATTTTCAATTCCTTTTTAAATTTGAACAACGTGGTTAGACATTATTCTTTTAAAAAATTCCTTATGTATCTGCTCCCCCAATTATAAAAGGCCACCCTCCCTTCCTTTATTCACACGTTCGAAACTCATTTTTTAGAAAATAATTATTAATATAAATTATTTAATTATCCATTAAAATCCAATTATACATTTATTTATCATAAATCTGTCCTAGTATGTCTTGTTGGTAAAACCTAATGATTTTCTCTTACGAAGATGTAGTATTCTTAAATAAGAGTTTCTGTTTTGTTTCTTCTTAGAATTCATTAAAATTTTATTCACTGATTATTATAAAATTTAAATATTATATAAAATATAATTAAATTTTATTATTTTTATTCAATAACACATTTCATTTTATGCTTCCATCAAATCGAAAAGAAACTATTGATCATGTGTATGGAAGGCTACACTATCACAAGTCGATGAAATTTAATTTCCTTCACAACCCATAACAGTTGGTTATAATGATGAAGTTAAAATATTTATATATATGATAGTTTTTTATCATTTATAATTAATGAATTATATTAACAAAAATATATTTTTAATTTACATTTCGTGAGATATATTGTATTGTAACACATGTGTATGGTCGACTGTCTCCTTGTGAAGCGATGTGATTAATTGTTCACATATGAATCACATGGATGAAAATAATGACCCTTATAAATAATATATGATACAATAATTAATTAACCAAACATTTGGAAACAAAATATCACATCTGACATCATTTATCCCAACCTATCATATAACTATAATGTTGTTAATGTGTATAGAAGACTATTACCTCGTGACCTAATGAGATGTGTCATTCATTTCTATTTTACATAGATTGTAATAATGATAGAATAAATTAATAGTTAAATTATTTATAATATTATAATTATATTATTTGAGTAAAATATTATATTATATTATTTCAATACATCCATCAATGAAAAATGATAACAACATTCATTCGTACGTACAACCTAACATTTCCACAAACGATGTAACTCATTTCACAATATATAAAATTCATGGATAAATACAAATATGTATATATCAAATATATATTGAATTTTAATACGTATTTAAATTAATATCTTCATAAAACCAAGATCAATTTGAAATCACCCTAATATACCAAATCAAAACATATGTGAAAAACAATGATGTTATTACTCCTAATAGTAATTTTACCTAAGAATATTTAATAAATCGGTGATAAAATGATATACGTAAATAAAATATGATATTATATAAATTAGTTTTGTTTTATAATATATTTATAATAAATCAACATTTATTATATAAGACGTTTGAACAAGTAAATAGTATATCTGAAATGTGTTAAGACTTCTCGTCTCACATTTACTTTCATGACACACAAGACATATTCAGCACATATATATTTGGTGTGGTGTATATAATACCCATTTAATGTGATATATCATGAATATATAAACTATAATTGTATTTATAATCTCATTTATTCTATTTATGTTAGGTGCATTTCAATCTAGAATTTACAGAACTTGTATGGGTTTACATAATAATCCAATCACTATTCGGGATTGTGTATGTTTATGTCCCACATGGAATTTTTTTAATTATGATCTTAAAATTTTTTTATTTTAATATCATATGGTTATTAAATAAAAATTCATCTACTAATATCATTTTCCATCCTAATGTAACATAAAATTATTTTGAAAATGGTTTTAAGAAAATAATTTTATATCATCTAATTCATCAAAAATGGTTTTCCAGTAAATACATGATTTATAAAAATATTTTAAAAAATGTTTTTCACATTTTCCAAAATATTTAATGATGTAAAATTTACTCATATTTTAATTTTGAATAAATATTATCAATGGGATCCTCATGTCATCAGCCAAATAAAAAACATTTTTAATTTATAAGAATTACGTATGGAAGCATTTTTCACATGTATGAAATAAAGATAATTTCCAAAAATCATGAAAAATAAATATTTTAATGGCTACTATTTAACTATAAATGTATATTTTCAATGGTAGTAATTTATAATTTTTTTCATTAGTAGATTTAGTTTTGTAAAACGACATTCAAATTGGAAAACAATTTACTCAAGAATGTTCTAATGACAACAAAATAGAATTTATACTGGAAAATAAAAATACCAATGTTAAACCAATGAAGAAAGATGAATAAGATATAATAATACAATTTTTATTATTTAACTGAATAATTTTTGATCAGTTTTAGTTGATATAAGTTATTTTGTTAGTATTTAACATATTATTCTAGAATTGTCATGATTATGTATGTTGAATTGGGTAGGTGTTAATAATTTATATTATTATTTTACAATATGAATGTCCAAATCAACAATGCTTAATCCTTTTCAAATAAGGAATGAATTGAAATTTTTTTTGGATGGGTCTTGAAATTACACAACCACTCAATGAATCTATTGGTCATAAAATATAATGAGTTTGATGAAATAAATAGGTTTTTACATATGGTGTCAAACTGTATTATGAAAGGTATAAATTATAGTTTTATAATTCCTATGATTGTTAATTCAATTAGTATTTTATTATTTATAGATGTCAATGTGAATACACTATTAGTTAGAATACTATGGATTAGTTTCATGGTCATGTGAATATTTATTTGGATTTTGTCGAACATCAACAATTATTTCCATATTATTCTCATGTTATTGTATAAATTTTATGTTATAATTTAATATACCATCCCATATGAATTATTATTATTTTTTCACGGTTAATTCAACATTAACCATGTTGTTGAAAATTATATCATATCACCCCTTTGTCATATTATATTTTCTCATGGATTTGTGGTTTTTTATGATTGATATGTAGGATATTCTAAGGGGAATACAAGAGTTCTCAAGGAAAATAATATTTTGTGTTTTATAAGTTCATAGATAAATTATATTCATGTACATATATTGTTCACTAATTATATTATAATATTAGTTCTTTTGGGATATGAGCACCTATATCTAGTTCAAATATAATAATGTAGACACGCAATCTGGGATTTTGCAGTTGTTTTCTTTCATGTAGGTCTCATAGAATGATTATTAGAATTTTTGGGAACTATATTAACTGTATGATTCATTAGATAACATTAAAATATGATAGACATTGACTATAATTATAATGTAAATTCATAATGTTTTTGATATTTTGTTATTATGTCTTTAACAAAGAAATATTACCCAATTTGGGTACTGTAATTTTTCATGGATATGTGAAAGATAAACCTATGAGTAATAACATGAAAAAAAGGTTCATGGGGCATTACTCAATCCTTGCAAGGTATACAACACTAGGACCTTTCTTTCAAGTATTTTTAAATTACTAGGGGATAATATTTAGTAAATTCATATTTTCTTTATTATAAATTATGTATTATTTAAAAATATATTATAATTTATCAACATTCCTATAGAAAACACATTTATGATTATGAGATTATCCATCCCTTAATTTTTCATTTTATTCAAATTTAATCACTATTTATGGAAATATAATTTATGTTTCAAAGTATTATGATCTCATATATTTTATTCCATTATTTATAAATTATTATTTGTATAAGGAATAGGAACTATATCAATGCACAAAATCTATACAGGGATCTCACTCCAATAAGAGATAATGAAGATAGTGTTGGAGTTGTAGGTGGAATCGAACAAATTATAGTCATATTTGGGTAGCTATCTAAGGTCAAGAGAAATAAATTTTAATATATAAAGAGACCTTATGATCCACAACATAGAACAATAATGTTAGAATAATTAATGCATAATAATCCTTCATCATTAAATGAGATAATAAATCAATTTTTACCAAAGAAATCGATATGTTCCAAAGATAATATATTTATTAATAATGGTTTTACTTTAATAGGAAATTAATTTATTGAATTTTATCATCAATAACTATATGTAGATCAATTTTCTTCATTTATTTAATATAATAAGGATGATGAATAAATATAAATCATTATGTTGAAGTATTTTCAGTTACATTTTCTAGAAATCTGGTTAACTAGAGAAGAACAATATGATATGGACATGCAGATATTGAGTACAAGACAAATGGAATATGGAAATTTTTTTTATAAGAGAAAAACATTACATGGATAGTAGGAAATTCTATGAACAACAAATATAATTTCAAGATAAGAATTGACCATTTGTAATAAGGGTTAAAGACAATTATTCCATGGTAAAAGTCTCCATAACAATCCAATCATATGAGGATATTTTATCAAGTGCTATTAAGGTCGAGAAAGAAGTCTATATGTCTTATAGTTTTTTATTTAATTTATATAATATGTGGTTGAGAAATAAAAATAATAATAAGGATTAAAATGGAATTAAGGGTTTTCCCACAATCAACAATTTTGGAAAGAATCACAATGTTACTCATATGAAGGGAATGGGACGGTGCCAAATTTGTTGAAAGAAAGTCCACAATTCCCTTGAATTAATGTGAATTAAGAAATTTAATATAGATAATGCATAAACTTTATGGATATGGGGTTTAATTAAAATAATCCGTAGGTAATAAGGACATATAACGTAGAATAATCTATGGGATAATGTCATGATTATGTTATCGACATAGTAGAAGTTGAATGTATATTGGGGTATTTGGATTTCAGAATTAATTTTTTGATGTATTTTTGGAATGATAATCTTAAAAATATAAGGAATTTATTATAGTGGTTTCTATATATGAATTTTATTAATTATTTTAAATGTTACCAATAATGGTGATTGTGTAGAATGCTTATTATTAAAAATAACATGATCAAGGGAAATAACCATTCGTACGATATTGATTTTTACATAATAATGATAATGATATTTTTATGGGATTATATTTATGACTAAAAACATAGTTAATTATTTTATGGGATCTCTTACCTTTTATATTGTGTATATTTATAACCTAATAATTTTTAACATAATATTACATTATTTTAAGCATAATTATACAAGGAATAAAAAAATGATAAAAATCATTGTGTCTCTAGAATACTAGGTAGATAATGGGCTAAAATGAATCTTGAGTAATAAATAATTTTATTAGTCTCCATAATTATATAATGAATCCATTTTATTTCTAATATCTATAATGGAAAAACAAGGGAATGCATATGCTAAAGGGATGAGTTAAAATTTCATGTAAGTGAATAAACATGGGAATAATACATGGAACATGAGTTAAACTGAATAAAATTATAGTATAATAAGAATTAATCATAAATAAACATATGGTTATATAATATATTGGACATGGAATCATATTATCATGTAAATATTTATATTTTGGATCAACAAAAAACTTTACTTACTCTTGAGTATAAGGTAACATCCAAGATGATATCACATGGAATAAAAAGTCCAATAATAGATTAGATCACATAAATGATGTTGACTGAGACTAAAGAATTACCCATTTTTTAACTATATCTGGGTGAGCCAATAATTACATGTTTATGAATATTTTATCCACATAAATAATCAGTCATATCGAATAAACCTAATGGATAACCATGAAATTAAATGGTTAGACTAATCATGCCAAATACAGTAGCAAAAGGCATATAATAATAGTATTGGATGAATCCATTTTTGTATATTGATAAGTAAATATAATAATAGATCACAAATAATTTTTTCCAATTGAAAAGGAAACATGAAAAAGATGTTTAAGTAAACATACAAATGTTCTACTTAATTTTGGTTGTATGGAAAATTATAAATATTCATTAAAGGGGATAAAAGTATAATCACTTCCATAAAATAAGAAATTAAATAAAATTATTTCTCATTATAAAATAAATTATTTTATTAAAAAATTGCGGATTAAATTAGTTTATATATGGTACATGAAAATTGTTATGACACAAGGAAGATCCCATTAATTGGGTTTTCATATTGAAAGGAATTGATAAGGGAATATTTTAAAACTATTATTCCACATTTTAAATAATAATGAATTGATCTATATATTGATTTTTGGAACATATAAATAAATTTTTTATATTTATATAATAATAACAAAGAAATATATAAGGTAGAATAGTGAAAATGTGTAATACAAAGAAAAAAATGGATGTTTGGAAACATCCCATACATTTTGTCCATACCTGTACAAATCATAGAATTGATTCCCGTGAAACAAAAAACAAGGATCATTAATTATATGATACATAACCCCTTGTTCATGTAATTAATTTATTTTTCATTTTATTAATATCATTAAATCCAATTACAATGAGTTATCGAGTTCAATTTCATCATGCGAAAGTTTTCATTTAGATGGTATTATAGTCAATTTATTGGTGTATAATTATAGGAGATCATGAAAAATTAGATGAATTGTGTATATGTGATGTTATATAGTATTAATTTACACCCATAATTTTTAAAATTCTTAAAAATATTGTTTTTTTGAGGATGAGGATGATTCATTTAGAAAACTTTTAATGATAAATTTTCATTTTATTTTATTTTCATAAAATGATAAATTGGTTAAAGAACATTAAAAAATATATAATATAAATATTGAAAGATGTTCTAACCATAATTATTATTCTATAAATTTCCTTGAATGTGTTAAAGGAAAATTATAAAACCATATCAATGAAAACATTTAACAATGAAAATTGAGAAAACAATTTCATTTTTTTAATAATATAAGGTGAAAAAATAGTTGGAAAAAAGATATTATAATATAACTATAAATTTATAGTATATACATGAAAGTAGAGTAATTTTTTTATGGTTGATGGAGGTGAGGATCATTTAGAATAAGAATATAAAGTAAATGATATTCCATAAAAAAGTTACCTCTTGAATATGACCTCATATGAGAACCCCTTAGGAAACATTGAATTTTTCTTTTTTTGACACTAGTATCTCATAGATGTGGAGAAGTAGTTTGGTAAAGGTATTTTTTTGAATAATGGGAAGCTACGTTTCACAGAATCTGTGAGAGGAAGTGGTGGTGAGAGGTGGTATATATAGGGTCGGGAGAGGGGTGTTAACTATTCTTATATTAATTATTTTTTTTACCAAATACTATAAATATTGTGGATTCATATGACTAAATATTGTGAATGGGTTTTTTGTGTTTGATCCAATGGGTTCATAAATCATGCACTAAAAAATAAATTATTAATTTATCTTGTAATGTTAAATACTATAAATTAGAATATATCATAAATCACTAATAACTCAAATAGTTTTTAATAATCTTATAAAATAACTATATCCATTTTAAAAATGTGTATTTAAAAATTTTAATCAATTTTATGGAAATACATTTTTAAATATGGGAACTTTAATTTTTAAATTAAATTTTCAATTATGTTAAAATTAAATTTAGTATCATTATAGTTCTTTTATTAGCCTTTTGGAAAATTAATTATTGTCTAATAATGTTATCTTATTATTATTATACATTGAAATATTATTTTATGAATGTATTATTTAATTTAAATAGTCGTATTATATATACAATTATAAATAATGATTTATGTTTCACAAAAAAACACATTATTTATCATAATTAAAATAAGTACTTACTTATATCATGATGTAAATATATTATATTTTCATTTATAATTTTAAAAAATTATATTTATACATTCATAGGTGATATTACTATTCAAATATCCTTATTACTATTTATAATGGTTAGATTACTATTATAGTGGTCATGTTACTATTACATCTCTACATAATACTTATTTTTTATAAATAGCACTTAATTATTAATTATCCATTCAGTTATTTTATCTTGAAAGGTAATATATACATCTATCATAATAATGAGTATTATATTAAAATAATTATTTTTAATTTCTACATCTTAGTTTTTGAGTGTGGTCATTCAAGTGGCTTGAGTAGATACTTAATTTTCTTTTATTTTTTATCTTATAATAAATTTATTATCCCACTATAATATTTTGAATTCTTATTGTTTTATTTTCTGAATAATTTATAATTCTTTATTTATTTGGAAATTTTTTTATTGGGTCCCTTATTTAATGTTTTTTAGGACATAATTATAAGAAGAGATATTTCATTGATAAAATTATTGGCCATGAAATTCATCCCCATTTATGTTATTTCTCTCTAAAAAAATCTTTTTTACAAACTGTTATGATAATATGTGGAAATGTTTTTTCTTTGTTACATCCCCTCTTTCCCATGTCACCAATTTATACATATGGTTTCTCCATTTATACCTATCTACGAGAGATGACTTGTTAGGTAGAATAGTATATTTATGGTTGAAAATCATCACCGAGTGCTCCATATAAATGAGATTGATTTCCATCTAAAGAATGACAGAGTTTAGAAAATGAGAGGGATCTATTATAAACTTCCATAAGGGGTATATGTGGAATAATTAATGTACACAAGACATGTTTTGGGGAGTTCTATTCTATATAAAATAGCTATGAAATGATCAAGATATTTAAAGGGGAAGATTTACCTAGGACATGGATTCCTTTTCTTCCCTTATCTCATGAACCTCTTCTGTGAGATATGTAGGGTCATACCTTTTCACAATCCTAAAATACCATGTCCAGTTAACATTTATCTTCATATACCTTCTGACATATTTGTGTATCCAAGATATTATGTTTTATGGTATTCATATTTTATGCCATTTTTTAATATTTTATGTACCAACAGCTTGTGTTCACCAACATTAAACCTTCAACCTGGTGTTTTAAAACAACTCCAATAAAGGCAACATATGGAACCATTTTTATTCATTAGTGGAAACATTATTTTTATAAGAGAACAAAAAGTGGAAATTATTAATCCCATCATCCTTTGTAGTGAACTGACTATGCACTCAACATATATTCAAGTGTATAAATGGTCTAATCAGATTGGTCATTGGTTCATTGTTTTAACTCATACAGATGTTCAAATTGATGGTTAGACAATGTTGAAAAATATTCCAAACTAGTGAAGTAAACATCGGATCAGGATCAAATATATTCAATAATAGTACACCATGGGGACTCACCATCTCTAAAATTTTTGTCCATCAAGGTTGGTTGAATGAAGATTCATATCAAATTTTAATAAATTGTGTAGTATTTGTAAAATAATCCCTAATGGCCCATATATCATTATTTCCACTAGATGTGTTTAGAAGTAAACTGAAAATGTCCATAGATATATTTTCCAATTTCATTGTAGGTATGAATAATGGTTGCATCATCCCCTTAGAATTTTTGATTCATTCCTTTAATTCATAACATACAAGAATGTTTAATATATATTCAGTGATCTACGTCATTAACTTTTCAATCCAATACATCTCTCTGAGATCTCAATGCAACTATTTAATACATTGGGGATACAAATTTTTTGATATATTTGTATCATTAAAACCCTCATTGTTTTTCCCTGAATTGGATAGTACATATAGTAATTATTTAAATTATACAACTACTTCCTCAACAATTTTGAAATATTTTGATTTCCCATTTTAGATATTTTTTAGCTTATTCTAAATTTTCACATCATTTACTTGGTAACTATTTATCTAATATAAATGTGATTGTTGAAAAGTAATTTGTTAATGGAATGATGATGTGCCTTATTTTTTTATTCCCATTTGTAACATTATTATATATAAGAAAATTGGATCCTTCATATTTATCATCCCCGATAAATTTTAAGGATCCCATCTTCATAGGGAATTTTTTACATTATTTTCATTACTAGAATGTAACGGTTTAGAGAAGTCATAATACATGATGAGATATAACAATCATCAATGAAGAATATTAATATCTTTTTGTTTGAATATATATTTACGTTTATTTTCTTCAGTGTATATCAGACACATCTCCCAAAGAGATAATTCCACCATAATTTCAACTTGAAAATCATTGACACTAAATGAAAATCATTAGTGGTATATTTTTTCTCATGATGTTTCAACTACCTTTTAGATCAGGATATCAGATAATCCTTTTTCATCAGTAAACTACTTAATCCCATTTTTAGCATCATTGTGTACGTCAAAGTGTTCCCATCATTTATACAGTGTAGATATTATTTTAGAGAGAAGCCTCTATTTCAAATATTTGATGTAGTCATCAGTTTCACTAATCTAGAAAATCATTAATACCATGAATCATATCTTACATAATAGGATTTACAATTGTGAGAAGTTTCCCACAAATCATCGGTCATACCAAAAATGACCAAGGAAACTATGGATAACTATTATAAATGCTAGTCTCTGCCACCCCTCAATTAATTTTTTTTGACGGGTCTATAGATATTATTATGATTGTGATAACATTCAAAAAAATAGATATTTTATTCACACATAACTCACATATTCACCATATCGGTTATAGGTTATTACATTTAAATGAATTTATCATGGAATCCAAATGCTGATATTTTTTCGTCTTGGCCATGGAGTATAAAATAATATCATCAATAAATACTACAAATTTTTTTTCAAATTAATATCTAATGACTGAATTCGTTAATATCATGAAAATAAATGGAGAATTAGTGTGTATAAAGGGAATTACTATGAATTCTTAGTGACAATTCCTTATTAAAAATGATGTCATGAGAATATCATTCTTGTTCACCTATAATTGGTTTTATCCCAACCAAAGGTCCCACATATAAAAATACATTCCATATTGTAGTTGACCAAAAAATTGTTATATCCATGGTAGGGAATGACTTTTAGAAATATATTTTTTAGTTCAATATAATTATTTTAGGTGTGTATTGATCCATCCTTCTACCTGAAGAAGAGGATTTATGCACCCCACCAACAACCACTTAGGCATATAAAACCCTTGAAAAGGTTCTGTTGTAACTACTTTAGATGTTCCTAAAACTCAATGGTGTAAATTTTTTAAAGAGTATTTTATCATGGAATAGATCCAATTATTAAAAAAATTAATTATTCAGTATCTTTTCTAGGATGAAGACCAAATAGTTCGTGAGTGAACACATCAGTGTAATCCCTCACAAAGGGAATATCTTTGAGCATGATCCTAAAATTTTTATCAATATTTATGAGCATGATATTATTTCTCGTAAGAAAAAATATCTAAAATTAATATTATTATTCTTAGTATGATTCATCCTCCTCCTTAACCATGTATATAATTGTGGGATTCATCGAGTGTGATGAGTGATCTTCCATTTCCAAAGTTTGAGGTTGTATTTGTATAAAAATAACTAATACTTATATAATATAGCATAAAAACGAATATAGTAATTAAGATGATATTTTCTAGGAGGTTCAGTACAAAACATTAATTAGGGTAGACTTATTCATTTATAAGAAATAATTTATCCATTTTCTGTTCATATTGATAATTCAAGAATCATATTTTTAAGTTCTTTTTGAATAGATTTACTAAAAATTAATGATGGGAAAAAATTACAGAAAAAGGCTCAAATATTATATTTTATATTATTAAATTAATAACTAGAATACCTATTTCTATGTAATTATCAGAATCCACCTTAGCAGTATGGATATAATTCACCATTCCTTGCTTCCATGGGGGTTGTTATTGATGTTCTTCTCCATAAAAACATGTATTAGGTCATTAATGAACATAATTCTCCAGATTCATTATTTATAAAAATTTAACTACTTAGTGAATATTTATATGATCCCTCCTTTATTCTTCCGCAATAGTGGGTATCATTATATACATTCAGATATTTTTATCATCATTCCCATATATTCTATGTTTGAGGCATCTCATAGTACCAATTACATAGTTTTGAGATCAATCATTCAAAAAAATTAAATGTGGGTTATTGGGTGTTATTTTATATTATGGTATTTAACTATAGATCCTACCATATTAAACTCATTTATCATATTTTTTTATCTTAGATCCAATTATTGCATTTGGAGTCCCCAATCATAATATAAACAATAAATGAATGAGAAAAAATCTTTTCATTTCATTCAATTTCTCAAATCACCAATTATATAAATAGAATCATTTTTAATTAACTATATATGTGACCCACCTAAAATTGGATTTTAAAAAAACCAAGGCTTGTCATGAATGACCTGTAGTGTTTTATACATATAAATTGATATATTCTTCCTCCTCTTGATTCACTCTAAGGATCTCCCTTTATATATTATCATATAGTGTTCATGGAAAATATTTATTGAAACATAATTTTTTGAATCCTTCCCAATACATGAAATCCATTTACTCTTTATAATTAAATTTTTTCATTAGTTCCCACCATTGTTTACATTCCCAATCAAAATGATAGATCTATATTACAACATTTTCTTCAACTGAGCATTTGATAATAGGGAATATCTTATTGGTAGAGTTAATACAATATTTTTTGGGGAGGGGATCATAATATCCTCAAATGATATGAGTCAATTTCTTGAAAAAATGATTCATCCACAAAATTCCATTACATAGGTTAAGGAAGATGTTCCACATGATTCATGTTATTATTCATAATTAGAACGGGTTGATCCTGTATTAACATGATATTCAAATATACAATTCTAATTAGAGTTGGTATATAATTACAAAAATTATACAATGGTCTAAAACATTCATTGATGGCTTGGGTTCTCATATTTATATCTTTAAAAACAAATGGATATTAAACACAAATAGAGGGATTAGATACGTATCCAAGAGGAATATAAAAATTCAACCATAAACAAACATGTTATAACTTTTAAATTAAAATTAATCTTATCTTATGATTTACTATATTTCAACATAGTTTGTTCATTTTTAAATAAATATTCCTAAATTTCTAACAAAATTTTTCTAGTGCTAATCCATATAAAATATATACCTTTCTCTAATACCAACCATGCATTTCTATTCATATTACACAAATTATTACTTTAGTCTAAGATTAATTATCCATGAGATACCAATCAAGGATCGAAAATTCTACTGTAATTTAAAAAATGTTAGATAATTATAAAACATGAAAATATAATAAAAATATTTTATTATTATAAAAAATGATATCCTAAATCCCTTTGATCTCTTATAATTATATCGGATATCCTACAAAAAACATTGAAAAAATGCATGAGAGAAAAAACAAGCATGAGAATAAAAAAAGGAATAAATCATTGAACATGTGTTAGAATGAAAAAATGATAACATTAATGGAACATACAATTAATAAGCACATGAATGAAAAAAAAATTGTACACTGAAATATATGATCATGGTAATATTTTAATGTGGAACCAAAAAACAACATGACATAGCCATGAGTCAATACTAATGAACAATTTGATATCACTTGGTGGAGAAGGTCCAACTAAGGATTTGGTTACACCCAAGCCTCATACATGATGTCTCAAATGACCAAACTATAAACAAATGCATTATACAGATAACCGAGAACAAAAATAATAACATGGCCTTGTTTATGTGTTCCATAGAAGCAATAAAACATAAAGGGAAAACATAAGGGTTTCCCTGGGAATGAAACGTGTTTCATAATGAGGTCACAATACATATCCCATAGGCATATCTTTATGGTATCCATAAAAAATGGTATGAACCCATTATTGGAAATTAATAATGAAAACTAACAAATAAATAATGAATAATGATATCCAACTGAATTGAAAACATGAAAAAGTGCAGTCAGAGAAATTAGAAATATGTGCCATAAGTACTATTTTAGGGAATAAAATAACTATTATTTAAATAAAAAAATTAAAAATATTTCCGAAAAAATATAATTGAACTAAAATTTGTTTTAATCTTCTATTAGTTACTTTATATAAATATTGGAGTCTTAAAAAATTGATTAGTGTAAGTGAAATTTGGTAAGGAAAAGAAATTTTTTGTCTAATTTTGATTTCTTATAACGAGGTGTTCAGAAGATAGTTGTTTAAAACACCTATTTCTAAAAAATAAGAAATAATAATATTTCTATATACTGAATTTTTTAACATATACATATAATTTAGAATAATAATATAATAATAGAAAAGAAATACTATGTGGTAAAGAGAGTGAAAGTGTAACCCAAATAGAAAATATTTCAGTTTAGAAAGCTCCCTTACCTTATGTAGAAATGTGTATTTCACATTCACATTATTTCATGGATAATACAATTTTAACATTAATTACCTAATTAATAACTTATTATACAATTATTTTTTTTATTATAATTTTATTATGTTCATTTATGGCCATTTTGATCAGTTATAGTGTTCAACTTCATAATTATGGGACAATTGTTTTTCATGGATTCCTTATTGGTTAATGTTTGCATAATTATAGAAGTTATAAAATAATGTGAATAATTTTATATGTGTGGAATAATATTTTATTTCTTCAATTCC
Organism: Viscum album; assembly: GCA_963277665.1. NCBI lineage: Eukaryota > Viridiplantae > Streptophyta > Magnoliopsida > Santalales > Viscaceae > Viscum > Viscum album. Next base: position 985,760,702 of record OY728165.1, on the reverse strand, counting down.
ATAGGGCTAAATTGTCACATATATCATTTGGTTTTTGGAGGATGAGGATCACTCGTTTGATAAAAAGATAATGGTTAAAGTTTTGTATATCATGGAGGTCTTTCCGACCATCATAAATTTGTTATAGAAAATGAAAAAATATATAATTTAAAAATTAAAATATTATATTACCATAATATTTGTTTCATGACCATATTTTATTGTGGTAATGGATAATGAAAAACCATTTACCACCGAGATGAAAATGAACTTTAATTTAATAAAATATTGAATCACATCAAAGAATTGATGATTATACAAGTGTTAGAAATAATTATTTATATTATTAATATAAAGAAATAATATATTTATGTTACTAATGTAATTATTATTTTTTTGATAAAGTAATTGAGAAGAAGATATAATTAGAATCCAAATTAAATTAAGAGGTTTGAGAATGTTTCCTTTTTAATATCACCCTCTTGAATGACCCCTTTTAGAACAAGAAGTTTGTATTTTGTAGAGAACAAAATATCTTGTTTGTGGGTAGGAGGTTTGGTATTGTAATTGGGAATAATAAAGAAAATATTCAAGGATTATAAGGTTTTGGGATAAATTGTGGAGATGAGTTGTATTTTTTGGGGGGGAGAGGGTGAATTAGATTATTATATTCCTCAGTCGACTATATTGTAAAAAATCCATCAATATTTTTGATTCGTATGTGTAAATATGGAAAATATTTCTAGAGAGTTAAATCTTATTGATTATTACATAATCACTAATTAAGAAATTCATGTTTCAAAATTGCAATGTTAAATGACATAATTTAGCATATTTCAATTTTCATGATAAATTAAACTATTTTAGACAATTACAAAAAAAATTACTCAAAATTTTTTCTTATCTTTATACTTAAAAAATATAATCCATTTAATGAATTTAATTATCTAAATATTAGAAATGTAATTTTAAAATATATACATCTTTTATTCGGAAAATATCGATTTAATATAATAAATTATTTTATGATGTCTTGAAATATTTAATAAGGTATCATAAATTTATATTATAAATATTATAAAATATAATATAAATTGATTAATATATTTTATGAAAATAATTTTTTAAACTTTATATTAATTATAAAATTGAAAATAAAGACTAATGTTTCACAAAATATACCAACACTAAATGTACCTTTTTTTTAAAAAATAATTTACGTATTCCACGATATAAATATATCATATTTTCATTCATAACATACATAAATATAATTTATAATTTCATTACTAATTGTACTTTACTATGGGATAGATTACTATTCATTAATGTTAAATTACTATTCAAATAGATACATAGTATTCCATCGATATTGGTTCATTAATTTCAATAAATTCTACATATTTTGATTATTATGTACTCAATAATATTTTATACCAAGGTTATGTATATATTATAAATAAAAAATCATATTATGTTATTAAGATTATGTTTTACTTCAACCTATTTTTTCATGATTGTGGTCATTATAGTCGATCATGATAGTCTAAATTATCCCATTTTTATTCTCTTATTATCTATTTATTATCCCTCTTTAATATTATCCATTCTTATTGGGTTTTTTCTAAATAATTTATCATTATTATTTTATGAGAATAATGTTTTTGTGGGTATATCTATATAATTTGTGTGTTTTATCGCAAAATTTTAAATGGGGAAATCTATTTCAAAAGTTATGGTTCATTACATTACATCTATGTTTAGATTTATGGAATGAATTTGACAGTGTGAGATAATATTTTTGGAAGAATTTTTGTTTTCACTAAGTGTTTTAGGTGATAGAGGTATTCACATATTTGGAATATGACAGTAAGAGGAACATTATATTGTATATTTATTATTTTTTGATGTATTGACATCCTTCAAATTTTTTGGACATTGAAATTTGTTTGATATATTTTGGATTATTGTTTAAGTTAATTATATATGTCATAGATTATGTTTAACATTGAGTTCAATTATATATCATATACTAAAAATTTGGTTTTATTAATTATATGTGGAATATATTATTATTTATTAACGAATCTGATGCACTATTGAAGGTTAATTTTATTGCATCCAGAATTTATTATTCATATTTAATTTTCCTCATTTTGATAGAAGATGAGACTGTAATGTAAATGAATAATATTTGAAAATTTATTCTTCAATTCATTGTATTTACTTATGTTCTTAGTTTTAATGGAAAAGGATATGTAAAATCATGGAAAAAGATCTTGAAAGGAAAATGTTGTGATATTACCTTTTTATTGAATGAATTAAATGGTATCATTACTAAAGAATGTTTAATGTTATTGTGGTCATCAAATTTTTTTTTTTATCTCTATCATTCATTAGAAAAAAATTTATTATTCTTCCATGTCCGTATTTTCACATCCCACTAATTTTCTACCATGTAGAAATATAATTTTGTGATTATTCTTGATAAAATTCACACATCCATTAATACATGTACAAGAGGATGTTTTATTACAACATTTAATTATGTGTGATTTAATGAATGGTATTTTGAAATGTCAAACCCTTCAGTACTGAGATAGTGATTAAATTATGGGGATATAATTTATTTAAGTTTATTATAATGTAACATCATGATATTTTAAAAGATGAAAATCATGTTCCATAGAGTATATCTAACACAGTAGTAAGTTTATGATGTGAATTTATTATGCTAATATATTACAGTATATTTTAATACATATATTCAATCTCTTTAATAACATGTTATTCACACCACACCGTTTTTAAACAAAATGTGATACTCAATAGAAATTCTATTATATAAACAATACCAATATATCCTAGTTGGTATATTTTAATTTATGCATATTAATTAATAAATTATGAATACTATATAGTTTATATACTATAAAAAATTGTTACCTATCTATTAGAAGATAATAATAATCTCATAAACGAAATCGAAATATTTTCAGATAAACTGTATTTTTTTAAAAGAAGGATTTTACATGGTTTGAAAACAAAAATAAATACCAGATATAAATCTTTTTTAAAATATATTTAAAAAAATAAATATTACTTTTAATCTGTATTTTAATATAATATCTGGTTCATTTTTAAATTTCTAAAAAGATAAAAAAATCAAGAATACGGGAAAATTAGAATTTATTACAAACAACCTTTATTCTAAATTTTTTTAAAATATAATTTATAATTAAATTAAAATTAGTCCAATTATATTACAATTTCACAAATTTAAGTCATTTTTCTCTTTTTCATATTCAATTCTGAAGTGATAATAATTTAAAATTTTCAAAATAATAATATGAAGAAACTAATTTTTTACAAATTTGAGAATTTAATTTGAAATTTTATTATTCCACTAATGTAAATTCAATTTAATAAAATGGAGTCTATATTTTTAACATGAATAAATTATATTATAAAATATTTTCAACGTAATTTTTATCCATTATAAAGAGTGATAATTGTAAAATTAATTACAATGGAAATTATGAAAATAGATTTATAAGAAGTTAAAATAATAAGAAAAGATTTAAAATAACTTATAAAAATTTTAATTCATATTTTTATGAGAATATATTTTCCTTATGTGATTTAATGTATGATAGTTACTGATTTTTTTAACATTTTTGAATCTATTAAATGTGGGTACACATTAAAAATTTAAAAATTCCCATGTTTGGTCACTCCCTCGCTTATTGAATGCCACCCTCCTCCTATCATATTCAAACATATAAAAAATAATTGATCATCCAATACCAACCAAATCACATATTTAATAGTCTACCATGTTATTTGAGGCCTTTTTTATGACATACTAATCTATGAATGAATTGATGCAAACCTAAAGATGTTTTAAGAAAAAAGATGAATAATTCTTAGACAACTATTTTTATATTGTTTCTTCTATCACATTATTAAAAACTTATTCCATGAATAGGATATAAGAAAAATTTTATATAACTTATATATATATATATTTATGTTATTTATAAAACCAAATTTCAATATCCAAATCTACTAAATGAGAAATAAAACTATCGATTCAGTGTAATTATGACTACCTTCGCATAAACTGATGTAATTTATTTTCAATTATCTCATATAAAGGAATGATATAATGATAGATTTAATATATATATATATGTTATATTTTAGACATATTTATACATTTTAAATTATTTTACCACACATTTCTTCTTACCTTACATCATATGCGAGATATTATAATGACACTCGTTATTATGGGAGATTACCACCCCACGAAGTGATGTGGTCAGTTTTTCATATACATTTTACATGGAAGATAATAATTAACAAATTTATACAATTGATTTTAATGAATTTTACAGAATATTGAAAAAATATTATCACTTATAACTGCTCACATTCAAGCCCATCATAAAATAATAATGTCTCACATTTTTATAATAGATTAGTGCCCCATAAACCGATGTGATGTCAATTACATTTTATTACATGGATAATAATAACTATAGATTAAATTTATAATATAAATTTACATATATTACATTTTAAAAAATAAATAATGGTTATTAACTATATAACATTATTTCTATCCATCATTTGATGAAAAAGAAAATAATGTTAGTGCATATGTATGCCCTGAAATCTCCCTGAATAGTGTAACACATTTTCTAAAATATAAATTTTATGGATGAATATAAATATTTATATAATTAATAAATATTAAATATAAAACATGATTAAAATTATTGATATTATAAAAAATTGATCAATGTAACTCGATCGAAATAAAAAAGCTAAACATACTTTCCAAATGAAGTTGTTTTTTCAGGAATAGTTATTTTAGAAAATAATTACAAATAATTATTGATAAATGGTTATAAGTGAATAATATATGATATTATATTTACAATTGTGGTTCTATAATATATTTATAAGAAATTTATATATATTATTCACAGTGTTCCTATTTGTAAATGGGAATTTTGAAATGTTGTAATAGTTTCTGATCTCACATTTAATTTTTTGGGACAACTACATTTGGGATATAGATGAACTTTTTCTTACACATAGGATTTATGATATACATTATAGGGTAAAAATTGAAATAAAAGTTATTTTAACATGTAAAATGATATACTTTTTTAAGGATAATATATTATTATATCAGATAATGGAATGAAATATTTTATATGGAAAATTTTATTAATGGAGTTTTATATAGGAATTGATATTATTTAGGCTATTAATAAAAGTAATCATCCCTAAAAATTACATAATATTGAATTTGGTTAATAATTAACATTGAGGTTCTCTTAGGATTAGATTTTTTTGTTAAATAGGCCATAATTTTTATATTACAATTCAAAAATTACAATGTAGACACTTCTACTCTATCAAAAAAATTTCAAAATATTAAATTTCCTAAAATAAAACAAGAGTTATTTTATTGATATAAATCATCTTGAATTATTACTTTCTCTTAGACTTTTGTATACCCACTGAAAAAATTTCAAGCAACCAGGATGAGCATAAAAATATCAGTAAGGGTTATAAAACAAAGAAAAGAAAACATTAGTTCATCAATAATATACAGATCAATGAAATTGAACATCTCAATCATTAACATTCAACAAAAATCATAGGTTTTATGAATACCAAATGGAAATCATAATTCATAATGGTAACATTTGGAATATATAACATTCTTACATTGTAGCATTCATAGCTACATAGGGAGTTATGTTTGGAATAATCATCACAGTGTATTCCCTAAATCTCTTAGGAGAAACATCAATGTTTACCTCCTTCATGATACCCAATGTATTAGAGAGCTATCTCTGGCTCACCTGCCCTAGGTTTATCAGAGAACCACACATATACTTAATCAATGTCCAATAACCATAACCTGACCGTAACTCATAAAATAAGCATAAAAGAAAGATAGAATTTCCACATTACAGTCAAAATAGAACATTTTAATATATTGGTGTAATCAATCCATTCTCAACACAATTTTATAAACCAAAATTCATAAAAATAGTATATGGTATTTATTTTCATTTTAAAAACATTACAGTCTGTTAAGGAATCCAAACATCAAATTATAATTGTAATGGCAGAAAGGTCATTGTCATTGATCACGTTAAAAAAACATTAATTTTTTTAGTAAATAGATTTATTTAAAAAATAGTCCCTTTTAATGAAATCAAAAGTTAATGTGGTTTATATACCGTAAAATATAATTTCAACTATAAATCATAATATTCCTCAATGGATTAAGACACAGTCCCTTACCTTGTTTTCGAATTGACTTGTTCGGTCCCTTTTATTCCTTAATAATAAACATAATTAAATTTCTACATGATTTATAACATTTTCCAAATATATTATTTATTTTTTATCACTTATTACCCTAAAAAATAATTATTTTTTATATGACTTCATATCAGACATTTCGTCGATGTTTGGAACTTGAATAAAAAAACAAACATGTTATTTTTACAAATTGACCTTGTGGTCAAAAGTACATTATATATATAATGATATTAATTATTTAGATATCATATATACCAAATATATCTAGTATATATGTATTTTGAATAGTCCATAACATCTGTAAATAAGAAATGAAATGCACTGTTCAAAGAGACAGAAAGTCGTACGTACGCATGAACACTACATTCTTTTCTATTTCGTATTTTATAGATCAAAAAACATAATTATACATATGTATATAATAAATCCATCAAAATATCATAATTTTATTTAATCCATCCTTTATATGTTCTACTTATTTCATTAAGGAGTCATATCACATTGAGGGGACCGTAGTCCGCATTTTTCAAATGAAATTATCATATTTACCATTTATGTGATCAATAAAGGTATACTATAAATTAAAAATAAATAAGTATAGATAAAATATAAATAAAATATAAATAACATATAAATACAGATACATAATAATGGACATCATGACAGGCGGTAGGAGATAACTGAATAATCATCGTTTCGTGAGGCAGTAGTATGTCGTCCACATAAATAAGATTTTTGTATCTATTAGATGGAGGTGTGTGGAAGTTTTGTTTTAATACTTCTCATAAATGCATCCTAGTATATTGAATATACTTGTTTTTCATAAAATTATGGTATAATTATTGTTTTCTATGGTTGGATAAGGAAAATAAAAGAAAAGAACTTGAAAGAAGACATTAACTTTAAATCACGTAACTCCCTTCTGTTTGAACCAAAAGGCTTTCTTGAATTGTCCTCTTCCTATGTTAAGGATTATATAATGAACATAGTGATTTTTGGAGCTTCATGGTGTAGTGTTTGTATGATCCAATGGGATTGAGATGTGTGGGTTTGGGTTAGTGGTGATTGATTTTTATCAGTGGGGGGGGGGGATGGGCGCATTAGAAAAGTTTGAAAGAATTATTTTTTTTATAAATTTATTTTTATTTTCAAAAGGCCTCAAATTTTTGTAATTAAAATATAAGGTGAATTTAAGTCCAAATGAATTCATAAAATATTAATTTTACTGGTTTTGGATATTTTTCCAATCCTTATATTTTTTATTTAACTTTTTTGTGAACTTATTTAACCATTAACATGTCCTCTTATATATTCATAATATATAGATAATATATTTACTATAGAATTAAAAGAGACAAAAAATGGATCATTAATGAAATTTTCAATATTTTATATGTCATTTTTACATATCATATATTTTTAGGACTATTTTATCATTTAATAAAGTTTTATGTTTTTTAAAAATTCATTAAGGACAATTTTTAATTATTCATATCAAGACTCTTAAAAATCAATAACAACTTGATTATTTTTAAAACATTTAATTAAACCAAATATAAAATGAAAGTATTATCTCTAAAATATTTGGATGAAAAAAAAAACTTAAAAATCAATTTATTTTAATATTTATGAAAACATTTAATTGAATCCTTTATTAATGAAAAAAAAATTGCACACCATTGTGACATAATTAATCATACTTATATAATTTACAAATATAATAAATACAATACCATTATTATGGAAATATTTTTATATTTCAATGTAATAGTTATAGTAAATGTTATAACTTATATGACCCCATATAAAAATGTATTTACTAAAAGAAAAATAATTATGTTACTTTTGTCTTTACTTTACATCAATTAATATAAAGTGTTATTATCACTCCCATGTGACTCCATGGGGTCCCCAAATCAACCCAAGGATGAATTGTTTGGGAATATCTATTTCAATAGAACTAGGAAACGTGTAAGGGTGATTTAATATCATTATAATATTATTTTTTACCCTCATTTACCATATTTACCATATAAAAATGGTAACTAAAATATTATCTGAAGTAAATATTAATAATACTAAAAATAAAAGATACCAAATTACCTAATTAAGAGCTCCTGATTAAAAATATGGAATCCATTTTTCAAAATTATAAAAACATAAGTGGATGAAGTTAATTTTAAATTAATTCCTTTTGAGATAACCATAAAGTGTTATTTATGAAATAATATCTTTCTAAGGATTGACATTTTTATTATCTAATTTAAGATTGAAATTACATCTAATTATGAAAATTGGATTAAATGGAAAAAATATTATCCAATTACAATTTATTAAAAATTAATATAAAAATCTAACTATATATGTAAATTATATGAAAAGGCAGTTTGGAATTAAAATATTGTATTTTTCACAATTCATTAAAATTAAACTTCATCATTAAAATACCAAAACATTACCCAAAGTAAATTTTGATTTTTGAATTATAAAGAAGAATTTTATTTTTGTCAAATAGAACATATAAAAGTTAAAAAAAACTCTATTTAAAAAGGGATCCCCATTAAAAGGTGGTAAATCGGCCTTTTAATGAATATTAGAGAATTATGATTAAAATTTGATTCTTTCTCATTACAGGCAATTAAAATTTATTGGATAAATGTAAATACATTTAAAAAAATATTTATTATCATATATTTTGTATTTATGTTCACTCCCACCAATATAATGGGTATGATCTAACTACCATTTAAATGAATATTAAATTATTATTTTTTAGTATGACTCAACCTTATGTGCCAAATATGATTTTTGGAGAAACCAATTGTTGTGTGCCTGGTACGCCATTTAACAAAATAGCCTTTTTAATGCATAATTATTATTTAATTCCTAAATATTAATAAATATGAAAATTTCATATTCATTATTTACATGGGACGTTATATCCTTCACCCATTTTGTAAATTGCATCCACACAATTTTAAAATTGGGCTGAGAAACATCCTTGAAAGTCCCACATTAGAAAAAGATTCAATAATACTATCATTTTAAAAAATTAAGAGAAATAAAAAAGGTCACCTGAGATAACCCATACTACGATTCCATGAAATCCTGGATATGGAGGAGAAACTAGGTGTAATATTCTGATAGAGAATGATAGAAAACATGATTAATAGAAAGTCAACCAACAAAAAATCACAAAATTTTGATCAGTTAAATGGCCATTGATTCCCCAGTAAGAAAACTTAACGGACAACATTATTGTTTTAAGTTACATTTTATATTTTTTAGGAATTGTTTTATGAGGTTAACTAAAAACATATGGAAATATACTTACATGCCATGTTGACTTTCATCTTTTACAAAATTCCTACCAGAAACTCATCTTTTCTCCAAAGAACAAGTATTAAATATGTCTTGGTCATATAAAAAGTGCTAGAATCATCATCTAGACTATCTCATAATCCAAAAATAATGAATTGTTTATTTTCCCTTTCTTTAGACATCAACCAAAACAAAAATTGCTAGTATAAGATCAGATAATCCCCAGAAAAGGACAATCCTTTATGAAAATAAATACTAATCCTAATCTCCAAAATTCTACAAAAAGTAATCAAAGTTCAAAATAGGCCACTAAATACACAATTTTCTATAAAATTATTCAATATAATCCAAACTTATATTGAAACCCAATACTCAGAAGAATGAGATCACATAGTCATCCATCATATATATTAACATTTTTCTCTAAATATGAGTGACTACTCTTAAAGTTTCATGTTAGATTTAAATTTACCTAATAACATTTTATCTATGATAGTTTAATAATTTCCATAAACAACCCAAATCCCCATATAGACATATTGAAAACATAGATTCTTCCAAAATTAAATTTCAACCCTTAATCCATAAATGAGATCCCATAAAATTATATTTTCCTTCAGCATAAATGTTCCCCAAATGAGAGAACAAATTCAAAAATAAAATTTATCACATAATCACCAAATCATTTTCCTATAATAAGGATATCCATTTAAATAAACATATGTTCCCAAAATAAACGTATTGTTTATCCATAAAGTCATTTTACTAGAATGTATAAGTCATACTAATTAGGGAATTTATGTAGGCTAGTGGTGGGCGATGTGCCCTTGTCGCATTTCGGTTATGGGTTTGATTCTAGAGGCCTTTCTATACATGACGAGTTATCACCCATCTTATGGGATAACCTTTTTATAATAGTCAAAAATAAACCTATCATGATTTAAACTCAATGGTTTTCATATTCATTTCATTTTCATGTCAATACATTAATACATTAACATCGTTTATATTGTCATTTTTCCACGTCAATATGATAAAATAAAAATATTCCAAATATAGAGAACATCATACCTTGATCATGGTGTCCATATAGTTTCATCATCATCTTGATCAAGTGTGTAGAAGTTCCATGCTTTAAAATAATTATTTAGTGATCCTTAAAATTCATTTGCATCCATCATCCTAATACACCTTGCTCAACATGGGTCATATGGGTGTTTTTAGAAACAATCATTTTGGAAAATAATCATCTATGACATATAATTTTAAAACATCTGATAAACCATGATATTTATAAAATAGTCAGACCACGTTTGAGTTCAAAAATTCCATAAATATTCCGTTTCAAATACCATAAATATGATCAAAGAGACTATATTGTAAATTAATATATAAAGAGGTTGTGTGTGGGTCTACTTCTTTAACACTTTTCTCAAAATCATAATATGAATCAAAATCTTGTGATAAGGTAAATTATTAGAAAATTCTTGATAATATATACCATTCATGAAAATTTGAGAATACTATGAATATAGGATTTGATTAAATAAAACCCATGATCCACAATGATATTGAGGTATAGTGGAGGTGCTTGATATCTAAAACAGCTGCATGCAAGTGAGTTGTATGATAGAAAAAATTTCTCAAAAATTTGATCTTGATTTTGCAATATTTATTTCATACATGTCATCAATAAGAGAAATGAATGTTGTTTGATATCCTCCTCCTTCCATTTGTAATCAGATTTCATTGATCTTAAAAATTTATAAAACAATGATTTAAGTGAGAAAATAAACATATGGACTAACCTTCTGTTTAATGAAATCTCCTAATCCATAAAGTTATCTAAACCGACCTTAGATACAATCTAAAAAGACTCATCCTTATTCATTAAATTATCATGAATTATTTTATTAATTCCAATTGAATATATTTTTAGGTTTAGAGTTTTATAGATTTTGTTCGTAACTAGTATATTAAATTTCCAAAAGTACATTGTAGACACTTATACTCTATGCAGAGGTTTTTCACCATAAATGAAACAATAGTTATTTTATTTATATAAATCTGCATGAAATATTCCTTTCTCTTAGCCTTCCTTATACATTGTGAAAAAAATTTCTAAAACATGGGATGAGCATAAAAATCATATTAAGAGTTATAAAAAAGGAAAGAAAACATAAGTACATCACTACAAAAAAATAAGTGAAATGGTACTTTTCAATATTTAAAATACCACAAAAACTAATAAGTTATATGAATACCTCATGGAAATCACATATCATAATGGTATCTTGTGCAATCCATAGTATACTTACACTGTAGATTTCACAGATTTATAGGGAGTTACATTTGGAATACCCATCACAATATATTATTTAAATACATTAGTAGAGACATCAATGTTTAACTCCATAACATTACCCTATTCATTGGAGATCCATCTCGGTCTGACCAGCCATAGGTTTAGCACGTAACCACCTGTATTTGTAAACAATTCCCAAGAACCATAACACATTCCTAAAACATAAAAGAAGCATAAAGGAATGATAGAATTTCCAAATTAAAATCATAATAATGAATTTAAATATATTTACATAATAAATCAATTACAAAAACCATTTTCAATACCCAAATACGTATAAAGAGTATATGGGATTTATTTTCCTTTTAAAAACATTATGAATTGTTAAGGAAACCAAATTCTAAATTCTGTTCGCGATAGCGGAAATGTCGTTGTCATCGCATACGTTAAAAAGAAACATTCTTTTTTCTGTTTAGTAAAATGATATGTTGAAAATTGATTCCCTTTGAATGAAATAAAAATTAAAAAGTTTTTATTAACCATATAAAATAAATTCCTATATAAATAAAAATATTCACCAATGAAAGAGGATTGAAATGAGGTCCCATTCCTCATATCTGACATGACTCAAATGTTCAGTTTTCATCCTTAATAAAAAACATAAGTAAATTCCTACATTCTTAATATGATAGTTCTTGTTCATTATTCCTTTTACATCCATTATTACCATTATATTACAATTATTAATTATGTGAGTTCATATCTGAAATTTGGTCCTTGTTCAGAACTACATAAAAAATGAACATTTTATAAATACAAGTTGTCAATGTGGTCAAAAGTAAATTATCTATATAATGATATTAATTATTTAGATACAATAAATAATATATATATATATATATATATATCTAGTATATATGTATTTATAATATTCCATAAAAATATGAAATAAGAAATGAAATGCATCATTCCTGGTGACTGTAATCCGTACGTACTTATGAACGCTAGTTTAATTTCTATATCATATTTAATGTAATGAAAACATAATGATAAATAGTTATATTATAATTCAATTTTAATATAATAATTTTAATTAATTCATCGTTTTATACATTTTATGTATAGAATTAATGAGTCATACCACATTGATGGAGCGGTAGTCCGCACTTCCTTAAATGAAATTATCATATTTACCCAATATGGAATACAAAAAGGTATGACATAAATGAAAAATACATAATTATAGATACAATATGAATAAAATATATATCACCTATAAATATAGTTCCATCATAATTTCCACCATGATAGGTGATAGGAGATAATTGATCAATCATAGTTTCGTGAGGTCGCAGTTCGCCATCCACAGAAACAATAGGTTCGTATCCATTAGATGGAGGTGTGAGGAAGTGTAGTTTTAATACATCACATAACAAAATCCTTTTTTTAGGATACTTTTTTGCTTATAAAATAATTGAAAAAGAGTGGTTAGGTGGTTGGAAAAGAAAAATAAAATAAATGAACTTGAAAGAAGATGATACCTTTAAATCAGATAACTCCATTTGGATTGAACCAGAAGGCTTTCTTGAAATGCCTTATGCCTAGGGGAAGGCTTCTAAAATAAACATAGGGATTTTGGTAGATTCTTGGACAAGATTGTGGATGATACAAAGGTCTAGAGATGTGTGTGTCTTGATTATAGGTGATGTCTTCTTAAAAGGGGGAGGAGGGGCTCTTTATGAATGTTTGAAAGTATTATTTTATTATAAAATTATTTTTGGATTCAAAAATTCAAAAAATATATTTAATTGTAATATAATGAGTATATGATTTTAAACAAAATCATCCAATATGAATCTGATAGGTTTTGTGTAATTTTTTATTCCTTGTCTTTTTTATTTAACCGTTTGTAACCTTATTTATCCTTTACCATGTCCTCTTACATATTCATATTATTTGGTTAATATATTTACTCTAAAATTCCATGAGACCCAAAATGGATCATTAATGAAATTTTTAATATTATATATATAATTTTCCCCAATCATAGATTTTTAGGACTATTTTATCATTTAATACAATATTAATTGTTTTATAAACTCATTGTTGTCAATTTCTTAATCATTCATATAAAGACTTTTAAAAATTACATATCAACATGATTAAGTAAAATAACCTTATTTAAATAAAATATAATAATTCATTATTCTCCCTAAAATTCGTCGATGGCATAACATTTTTCAAAATAAAATTATTTTAATATTTATAATATCATTTAATTGAATCTTTTATTAATGAATCAATTACAGCATCACCATTGTGTCATAAATATGATTATATATTTAATGTCTTAAAATTATAAAAAAATACCATGATATAAGAAATAGTTTTATCTTTCCAATTAATATTTATAGTCAAATATATCACTTAGATATCCCCATATAACAATTATTTATTAAAACATATATGTTTATGTTACTTTTGTCTTTACATTAAATTAATTATTATAAAATGTTATTATCACTCCCATGTGGCTCCAGGGTATCCCAAAATAGACCATAGGATTCACTTGGTAGGAAATATATCATACAATATGGTTAGTATAAGTGTAAATGCAATAAAATATAATTATGATACTATTTTTCACCCTTATTTACCATATTTACAATTTAACCATGGTAAATAAAATATTTACAGAAGTAATATTAATATTTTCTAAAAATAAATGTAAATTACTGAAACAATTTGGACATACTAATTCTAAATATGGAATGAATTTTTCCAAATTAGAATCTCAAAAGTGGCATAAATTAATTTCAAATAAATTCCCTTCTTCAAAACCAAAAAGTGTGTTTTTACGAAATAATACCTATCAATTGATTGCACATTGATTATTTACAATTTAATAGTGAAATTACATCCAATGACCAATATTGGATTAAATGGTAAAAATATAATCTGATTTCACTTTAAAACCCATTAAAATAAAAATCTAACAATATAAATAAATTATATGAGAAGGCACTTTTGAATTAAAATGTGGATTTTTTCACTTTTCATAACAAAATAGGCATTTTTAGAAAAATAACTAAAATTTAACCACAGTAAATTTTGATTTCCTTATTCAATAGAATAATTTTATTTTTTCAAATAGAATATATTAATGTTAAATAAACTGTATTTAAAAAGGGATCTCCATCAAAAGGTGGTAAATAGATATTTTAAAGAATATTAGGGTTTTTATGATTAAAATTGGATTTATGCTCATTTTAAGCCTCTAAAATTTATTGAATAAATGTAAAGGTGTTTAACAAACATTTATAGTCATATTTTAGTTATTCTTGTTCATTTACATCAATACAATGACATGGTGTTAACTACCATTTATAATAATATTATATAATTGTATTTCAGTATGACTAAGGCTTATATGTAACATGAGAATTTCTGAGAAACCCATTATTGTGTGTCTGGTATGACATCGAACATTGAATCCCCTTTAAAGTAAAATTAATAATTAATTCACAAATACTAAAAAAATGTAAATTTCATATTCATTATTTATCTGGGATGTTACAGTTACTGTAGATACCATCATGGTGGATCAAAGCAGGACACAGTATAGTAGAAAAAAACCATGATGGGGGAAACATAATAGTAGCATTAGGAGATGATATATAGTCATAAAATAATGACATTACTCAAAATAAATATTAATTAATCAAAATATAATATAGAACTGATGAGTTAATTGTGTATAATTGGTTATCAATGTTTTTTGTGTCATAACACAATTAGTATCATTATTCCACAATGGCTGGTCTGTATTATTTTTTTAATTATTAAAATATGATATTTGGAAAATTACCACAGAAAAATATATATGACTATGAAAATTTTGTTCTATACATTTTATTTATCACTGATGTACATAAAATTACAATGATAACACAACTTTGAAATATCACTAAGATCAATGGATATTTGGTCGATCAAAGAATGAATTTATAGGCATTTTAATATATATAATAAATATCTTTTTCTAATAGTTTACTTGAATCCATATTGTAATTTATAGTGTCGTAATAAAATATTATTTTAGTTTGATGTGATTTGTGATAAACAATACTCATCTTGACACTATTAGGTGTATATTCCCACAATGTTATCAAAATTTATGTAATTTTTAAAATGATAATTACTACATTTTGTTATGATGATTTAATTGAGTTCATATGGATTTTTTAGGGGTAAAATAAACATGTGATATGCAGATAATTAAAAGCTAATTGTTTATTGATTTTAATAACTGGAAATTTTAAATGTCTGTTAGATGTCATAATTAATATAATAATTAAAAATTCTATAAATATAGATGAATTGATAAAAGTGATGAGTTTATTGAAAATATGGTCTTCTTGGAACATATTGGAGCCCAATGATAACCCCTTTGCTTATTTTGTCTTATCTACGTGGGAACATTCACGTGGGAAGAATCAGTGTTCTTTATTTTCTTATAAATATTTATTGATTTAGTGATTGATTTGTATAGAAAATATGATTTTCTCTTAAAATGAATATGAGTTGTTGAAAATTTATTCACATATATTTTTTAGTGAATTCAAATTTTAAAATGATAATTATTTTCATTTCTTCCTCATATTATTGTATTGTTGTAGTCTAATTAATTTCATATTATTGAAACTTTTTCATTTAGATATATTTTTTACAATTTCCCCATTGTTTATTATGATTGTATCCAACAATTCATTAAAAATAATAATAAAATCATAAGAAGGATGAGTGTGAGATTTATTAGAAAACTAAATCTCCAACATTGTAGGGTTTTTCATGGACTACATTGTTAGTATAGAAATTAACCTTCAAATTATACTTTATTTTTATCAACAATGTGTGAGGTTATATATTTCATAAATTTATTCTAAAGTATACTTCCATTATAAATCTATTTCTATTATATATATTTGGAGGAGGTTTGAAATTTTATAAACTAGTTTGATGGAATGTTTTAATCATGTTATATTTTCCCTAGTTTTATGGATTTTACTATCCATAGAGCCTTAACAAAAAAACATACAAAATATGATCAATAAATCACACATGGGTCCATAAATGGATTTCTACAGTTTACGAAAACTAAAACCAACTATATAATACTATCATTTAATTTATTAACACCAAATTGCATTAAAAAATATCTTCCCCCTAGTTCAATGAAATTGTAGAACAATATATTAAATAAACATGAAATTCATAAATGATAAAAATTATATGGTCCAAATTTTATTACTATTATATAATGGAAAACACAATATCATTTAAATTAGAGATAAAACTAAACAAAATAGTGGAATATAAAATTCTGTAATCTTACTATTGTATAATAATATTATAAACCTTCAAAGAAAACTTCATCAAAACACCCAACATGAATAACATTAAAAATTTACCTGAAAAAATCTATTTTAGAAGATGTGATTCATGGGATGTCTCCCACAACATGACAGATGATAGAATGTACATTATAATGAAGTCCAATAGCCTCTAGAAACACAAAAATCTATTTATAATCACTCTATTAAGATCTTTAGAAAGATAACTTCCTTAAATCATCTTTAAATAAAATATCATCAATAGAGACACAATAACTTATTTTTGAACTGAAATACAATATATAAAAAATTTAATTTCACATTACATATATAATTAATAGAGAAATTTAAATTATTAAATGTTACTAATCACCTCAGTTAGAAATCAACTTGTTCAATTCAACTTTTTGGGAACTCGGGGGGAATGACCCTCCAGTTCCCATATAAGATCTAAATATTAAATTAGTAATGACTATAATGTAACTCCATTGTGTCACCATACATTAAATTATTAATAATTTCCCTCTAATTGAACAAAATATGATGGATCATCCATCATCAAATATTTCCAAAACTCTCATTCCACTCCATACACTATAATATGTTATCTCCTAATTGAAATCATTGAGATAATAAACTATAAACATTCCAAAACATAAGAAATTGTTTCTATGCTTCGTTCAGTATCTATCCCACTCACCAACATCCATTATGTGATATATCACAATATTTTAACCAATATCATATTCTAATTAGATACAACTATTATCCATAATATTTACATCCAGAGGGATGATGTACTTTCTTAATCTTGGTTCCCACATTGTATCTTATAGAGAAATGATATGAAATAAACCCAGCACAAGAATTGAATGGAGTTCTCATAACTGATATATAAAAAATCCATATATATTAAAATTAGAACCATATAAAAATTATGAATTTATACATTAATGTTATTTTTTTAAAATAATACATAAATTATAGCAATGAAAAATGTTTATAATAATAAACATGACTTGATCCTTTAAATCACAAATCATTTAAACCTACAAAATATGTTTTTTTAAAATATATGAGTTAAAATACTCCATATAGGAAATTAAATAAATTAATGAATCATTTAATTACAAGAATACATATAAAAATATTCCTTCGAAAAGTAGTATTCTGGAGGTAAATAAACATTTTCTTACCCAATAAATAAAAATTTATATAAAAAAATTTTGATAAAAAATTTTTTATGAATACATGAATGAAAAATAAAACTCATAATGATTTATTTAAAAAAATTATAAAATCATGAATATATTTAATAAAATTTTATAATTTTTACCCTTATAAATTTTTTCAATACGTTACATTAAAAAATAAGCTCATTTAATACCCTTTTGTAATTTGAATGATTAATATAGATAATATTAAAATGAAATTAAAAAACATATTATTATCTATGTCAAAATTTTCATATCACTCTTAGAAGTGGAACATCCATTCTGTTAAATTATATACCCAATTCATTTGATGGTAATCACAACACCATGTGTCATATGTTTATAATTTAACCACCTATTCTTGGTTTATAGTGTTTCCAACTCATCATGTTACTCAAAGTAACCACACATCATTAGTTTATTAATGAACCCCACATATTTCTAATTAGTTTATATGAATCATATCTTAGTGATAACACATATAATCTTATAAATTTAAATATTACAGACATAAAATATTCATTAAACAAATAATAATATTATTCTAAATATTAAAACATCCATTCCATTATGAAATTATTTTTAATACAAATACAATGGGATATGGGGAAGGGGTTTTTAGTGTAATAAAAAATGAACGATTCTAATGGAATTTAAAAATAAAATAAGTGTAATGGTGGAATGATAAGTCATTTTCCTCGTATACATTCAAACAAAACATTCCATTCACATTTTTAAAAAAATGTTCATTAAAATGAAATCAAATGATTATTATTGGAAACCATTAAATTAATATACAAATTATCATTAAATATCAGTCAATATTATTTTACATCAAATTAAGAGACTAATTTGTTTTCATTATATCGATATGGAAGAAAATTTTATATCAACTAAATTGTGAAAACATTTCAAAAACAGGGTATTGAAGTAAACTGTATCCAACATAAGAACATAATAATATTTCTTCTTTAAAAAAATTTGATATTGAAAAATGGTAAAAATTATTTCATGATCCACTTAAAATAATAATTTTATTACATCATTTAGATTAATACTATATATGAATATTTATAAATTAATCAATTTAATCTTTCAAAAATGATTTTTCATGTAATAGGGTCCATTTTCTTGAGTCCAATTAATCCCATACGATCTTTATTAACATTAATAAAAATTTATGTTAATTAATTAATATATAATTTGTTTGTTTTATTATATGTTTTCATATTTTTTCTCTTATTATAGTTTTATATATGATTTAAAAATCAATTGTGTCTAAGAAGTAATTTTTAGTGATATTTGGATTATATGTCTATAATAGAAATCGTAGGTTGATTGTCTTTATAGATATCATTATTTGAGTATAAAAAGAATAATTATAAGTTAAAAATTATATTTTTATAAATGAATTATAAATTTAAAAAATAATAAATATATATGGATATGATAATGGAACTATGATATGCTCATGGAGACTATAGGGAATACATACTCATAATTATTGTTTCAATTTTTCAATGATATTTATGATAATAAAGTAAGTAATATATTATAGTTCATGAATGATTAAAATATAACAAATAAAATAATATTACATAAAATATAATCCTTTATATCATCCATGAGATTTTGTTATGTTAAAATAATCACATCACTTCGTATAGGTGGTAGTCCACATGTATGTATGAACGATGATATCATTTTTCTATTTATGAAATAAAATGTTATGTTTTATTCTCCATATGATATATATATCTATTAAATGTAATAATTATGTCATATATATAACATATATTCAATTAAATCATCCTTTTTAACTTTAATTTATATTGTTAGTGATAACATACCACATCGCTTCGTGAGGCATTAGTCTACCTTACACATAATGAAAAAATATCATATCCCATACAAAATGAATGATAAGATTGTATATGTGATTTAAAAATAAAAAAAGATAAATTATTATAAAAATATAAAATTTACCAATTAAATGTGCCATTATAATAACTCTTGAGAGGTTATAGTGAAAAATAAATTACTTTGTTTTGTGAGGCGGTAGTCTATTGTATTCACAATTGATGGTTTCAACTCTTATCTAAATGAAATAGAATATAGATTTACATTATTTAATTAAAGTAACAAAATATCATCATATTGGAGATAATTTTCTTATTATATCATAATAATTCAATAATATTTTATGTATTTGGATGAAGATATAGAATTAAAATTCTTGGTTTAGAATAATACCTCTTTTTTAGAGAATATCCCTAGGTTAGAAACAAATTCCCCCTTAGGATGAGTTTATTTCAAACTATAGACTGTAGTTAAGTGGAGCATAATTAATGATTTTTTTTTTCGAATATAAAAAAATCATTTATTGTATTATATTGAGATTAGAGGGGTTGGACATTTTTAAATATGAGAGAGGACAGAAATTGTATTTTTAACAGAATAAGTGATACCCATGTTTCAAACATGAATGAAGCCTCCAAAATAGATCATTATAGATCCTTATATGAGATAATGTAAATATATATATATATATATATATATATATATAATTTAGAAATACCATTAGGACATATTATGCATTATTATAGGAGTTCGGCCAAGAGTAATCATGTTTACGCCATCACTATGATGAAATATTTTTACTGTTTATGTTGTTCGTTATGAAAAAAAATTAATTATTCCTTATTATATAATATATATTATTAATAATAAAAAAATAATATATTTTACCAATTTAAATTCATATTAGGAGAATAATTGTTTTATATAGAACCAACTAATGGGATGAAAAATGAATTTTCCCGAAATGTATTTTTCAAGAAAAATATGATATAATATTGATTATATAAATATTCTTCATAATTATATTAATTTTTCTACATATTTAATTACATAATAAATATATGTTTGATTTAAATCAGTATTCTATTATTGTTGCATTAATTATAAAAAATAGATATTCATTATCTAATTTTAAATAGTTAAGAACAAATACATTTTAAAACCAAAAACAAAAATATACTAAACTAAAATATCAAGATGAATAAAATTTAATAAGTTGTAATAATTAAAATGAAGTAATTTTTTAACATTAAATAAAATTAAACTCATAATAATACGACGTTTATTGGATACAAATGTTAATTCAAAAAAAATTGATGTGTTCACTATTCACTGAAAAATAAATGGTTTCTAAAAATCATATAATTTAACCCTAAGTTAATTTATATATGATGATATCAAAATTGAATTTCATTTGTTCGAAATACATTTTCAACTTATTATATAAATTTATTATGTTATTTTATCACCATAATAAATAATAATTTTTTTTAATGAAAACATATTCTGGATGAATAAAATTACATTAACAAAAATTTATTGATTAATTACTAAGAATATATGAATAAATTTATGCTAAGAAGAAAATTTATATATATATATATATATATCATTAATCAGTTAATTGTATTTTTAATCACCAATTTAATGTTATTGTTTCACATTTAATTTTTAAAATAATAATTTATCATGGATTGATTATGATTGTTATTTCATTTCTTGTATGCTATCATTCAAATTTTTTGAAATATCAGGTCATTTAAAATTTCCCCCCAATTTATAAATTAAATCCTCTAAATTTTTCCCTTATATTGATACTCAAAGGATTTACATTTGTAAATTAATTTTTTGGAAACGCATATCATACAAATTCTTAATACATCATCCTTTTGATAAGAGAGAAAAATAAGTCGGAAGGGGATCAAGAATAATACATTCTAATTTCTCAAAGTGGAGTAAATTATTGGGGTGTGATGATTTTGACATGGAATAAATATTTAATTCCCAAGAAACGATGGACAGTGATAGAGAGCACATATCAAAAGAAATTGAATTACCTTGAGAATGTCAACACCCACAAAACAAAGAACCAAATTGGTGTGAAAAAAGTCATTTTCTTAATGAGATTTGAACCAAATTGGTTAATATATTCATTTTTAGGATCCCCTTACAGAGTTTGATGAATTTATGATGATATAGACTACCATAATAAGGAATTATACATACTTCATAAGTACAATTTCATAATATAATTAATTTAAACTAAAATATAATATTTATCCCTAATGAGTAGTATTAATGAATAATTATTCATGTTTGAATAACTAAGAGATAACTATAACATCTCACATAACTATCAATGGATAAACATAAATTACACCAACAGTTAAAAATATAGCAAAAAAACATTGTATTTCTAGTTAAGATAATTCTTAAAATCAACAAAAAATCATATGATAAAAAATAAAATTAATATTTGAGGCCACAACAAATAACTATCATTATAAATATCTAATTAATTATACACTAACACATAAACCCAAAAATAAGAAATTTTTTTTTCACATTTTCCTTTTAGATTGTTATAATATTATTCTATAATAATGCCTATAAATTTTATGTTCTCATATATAAAATTTATATTTCGTAATCATATATTTTATATAATGTATTAATCATTTCAATAAAAAAAATTAATTAGAAAAAGACTTGATAAAAATATAATTCATCATTTACCTCAAAAATAAATTTCATTGATTTTCTATTTATTCCAATAATATAACTTTCAAATTTTCATAAACATCATAAAAATATTCTAATATCGACTATTTTTTGATAAATCAATCATGGCACCCATCAGTTCTGGGATCCACCCCTGTGAGGTCACCAAATACGACATTTTATCTTTTTAAAAAAATATTCTAATATAACTCTTATTAAATTTACCATAATAGGATGAAAATATTCAAAACTATTCTAAACTATTAAAGATCATATAACACTAAAAGGATTCAATACTATTAAAACTACATCTATAAAAAATAGAATTATACATTTGTCAACATTTTAATTTGTAAAAAATATGGTTACATATAATTTAAAAATCTTTCAAATTTCAATAAATGACTCAAAAATAACTTCAATACAAAAATCAGATGATTATAAATATATTTTAACATATGATCATCACTAAATGTACCACAAAATGATTAATTGGGAATCCCCTATTGGGTATTCCATAATTAATCACCATTATTCATAACCTATTAACTGTGTTTTACTATATTTTTTATTAATAATTTATTCCTTAAAAAACAATGACTCACATCCAAAGACTCATAATGTGCTAAAAAAAACCATATATTTAATTCAATTAATTCATATATTGTATATTTTTTCCACATATTCCACTATAATGTAAATATTAATTCATATAAATTTATCTATATATACTTTAAAACCCCATTAATGATATTTACCCATATGAAAGACCTTTTAATAATAGCGAGTCTATCAATATTTAAAAAAGTAAAATTAAACAATTAGATTATTTTTTCCCTTTCATGGAGTTAACAGTTGGTTTCATTTTTCATTGAATGATTGTTTCATTATCCTCACATTTATCAACATAAAATATTTATCTAGTTTCCCTACATATTTTTCATAGGTTCAACATCCCACATTATAGATACAAATATAATTTAATATTTTTACCTTTATGATCTTTATCACCTAAACTTTTACAAAATAAAACTTCTCTCCTATTTGGTGTATTTGGAAATTCATATATGTCTATATAGCCGATCATAACTAATCATAGTTGGAAAAGAATAATTAGAAGAGTTTTCAATACATATATCACTCTATTTTTATTCTCTTTAAGGATATCACAACATTTTCCAATATATACATTCTTAATTTTTTCATACTAGACTCAACCAATTATTAAAACAAAAAAATTAGTTTTACTATATAAAATAAAATATATGTAACGTCCCAACCTGGCTCACCACAGAACTAGTGGCCCGATTGATCGCCACATATCCTTAATCCCATCTCGCCATATGCCAGAGGTTGCCAACTAATAGTGAGGGACAATGTATAGTCATTGGGGAACTATATCCTCATATAAGGGTAAAAACGTGTAAAATATCAAAAAAGGAATGAAATATTGTGAATAACGATAAAGCATAGGGGGACATAAATTTTTAAATCATTTATAAATCAAAATGGAAAACAAAAATGTTATAGAATTAATTCATGTTATTATGGTCCAACTATGAAAGAGACAAACAATGCATCATTTTTTACACTTCAATAATGTAATAAATAAATTATGACCCAATCCTTGAGGGAGACCTCCTCAAACATCGTGAAATTCTACTTGGTCCTTTGCTCGTATATCACAATTATATGCAAAAAACACAATCCTGGAACAAAAATGAATCTAACTGGGTACCCTTGATAAATGGTGTCTCGATTAGGGTGTGATATATAAGTCTCTATGGACAGGAGAACATATGTCTACCCAAAATCTATTATATCAATAAAAAAATTAAAATATTGTAACAGAATGAATAAATACCCAAAGACACAGAAGAACCCAATCCAGTGATGGTTTGCAATAGCACATGTGCAAACCATCATATATAAATACAAAAAGACATAGATATATATATGTATATATATTTTTTCATGTTGTCTCTGAAATAATGGTGACGAACCGAATCCGCCCGAACCACCTCGCCTTCTGCAGTCGATGCCAGAACGCAAACCAACGGGTCCCAAGAAACCTGTTGCACACCATTAGAATCGAAGAAACAAGGAAAACCGATTAAACCCACAACGTAGGGCTTAGTCTGATCAAACATGGTAGTAGAGGATTCAAATGGATGATTTTAATCATGAATAATATGTTTACAGACTCACCTTGTTGAGGAATACAAGACATGTGAAGATAGCAGAAGGATCTTATCATGTTAAGAGGAGCCAACGATGGGATTTTTAGTTGCCTCATAGGGTGTGGGGGCCTGGTGTGTGTTGCTACATCTGCATTGAGACTCCTCCTTCATCCTATATCAATAATATAGTAAACAAACAAATAAACTAATATATATAATATAATATATTAATAGTAATAACATTTATTATTGTCATTTAATAAAACATTTCTGAATTAATTAACATTTAAACCAATGTTTCATAATTTATTTAGAAATCACCCATTAATCAACCAATTTAATTACTATAAGAATTATTTACTTAAATAAATAGAATAATAATAATGAAACCCTTATTTTGATTATTTTTAATTTTTTTACTTTAAATTAAATTAAAACACATTTTAAAAAATGGGTAACCATGGAGCTACCAGCATGATTTAACTAACCGTTCATAGCCCGATTATAACAAAAAATTCATTTACATTTATTTTAATATTATTCTTCATTTATAAAATATAAATCCTCATTAACTTTAAAGCCCTGACTTTAGTTACCCAGAGTCGGTGCATTAGTACATAACATTGGTATGATCACAAAATATCAAGTCTAGAAAGACTGATTAGTTTAGTAGCCTTGTAATAACTTGATACATTAATAATCTCTAAATTACATCATAAAATGTAAACTAAAACAATATAGTCTCCATAGTCCACACACTTATCCCCTCATACTATCCCTGCAGGTCATTCATAAAATACTTCTTCACATCCTGGAAAAAATAAATCATAGAAATGGGTGAGCTCAAATTCCCAGTAAGGATAACAATATAGCCGACACTTTCATAAATAAGCATAAACATTTATGTCAATGTATAACTAAAACAAAATCCTTTTAAACAAGAACTTCAACATAATATGGAAAAGATAAAATGAAATAATTCGATTTACTTATTCACATGGATATTCTACCAGTCGAATAATCAAATGTAATATCAATAAGCACTCTCATAATAATGGAATGCATAATGCCAGACTATCATAACCACATATTCAAGGCCTTCTGCCAATACTACAAATAAGATTTTGTCAATGCCTTCTTCCAAGACAATAGTTTGTCTCATGAGACATACTGATGCATCGAGGATCTATAGCAGGCTCCACCTGTCACATACTATGTCCAATGCATTCCTCATATGAATAGTTTTCAACATATCATAAATATTCGTATTAAAACTAGCATACGAAATGTCAATACAATATCCACAATCCATGAATGGTATAAAAATATCACATCCACAGTCAAAAATAACTCATTAAATAAAATATGGATGATTGTATTGTAATAGATTAACCTCAATCGTGAATAATAAAGGATATTGAAATAGATGAAAATAATCATCAAAACTGTTGGAGATAAGTATCCCCCTTTTTCTAATATCATTCAAAAGTATCACTATTTGTCAAGAAGCCATTTAAAATAGATTTTTGATTTAATGTGTCCCATACAAAATTGATAATTTTAAAAGGAATTTTGATTGGAGGAATTTAATATCCATATAAAAAATACCTAAAAACATTTTCAAAACATGGATATTAATGAAAAAGATTTAGAATAATAAATCATTGAAACATTTTAGAAATTTATTTTAGTTAGAGTTGTTATCCAAAACAGAGACACTTGAATAAAAATATTTGAGTTAATAAAAACATTGTAATATCCTGAGAATATATGAATTCATGATATACTATGACAATGTACATTATATAGACCATATAAAACGGATTTGGTATATAACAATAAAAGAGTCTCAATGGAATGTAAATTGAGATGAAATCTCTCATAATGGCCATATCATTAGGTTAAGGATAAATCAAAGAAATAATTATGTGTGAAAAATATAAATACACTCAATAATATTGGATAGTCAGTGTAAAACAATCAAAGGAAATTGTCACATATTCTGGTAAAAACAACACCAATGAATTGGATGTTTAAATCAACAAGTCAAGATTGAGTAAAAAATTACTCTTATCAAGTTCATACTAATGAAATGAGAATTTATCAGTGGAGTGATTACGTGAATCAAGAGTATATCCACAGAAAGGGGAGTGGAAATTATGACATAATCAAAAGAATAGTGATTCCACACATAATCATGGAGTAAAATAATCAATGAAGTATTCGTAAAGCTGAATGAGTGGAAATTTAAATTTCACATTCCCTAATCGATTTGGTATCTTACGAAACATACACCCATCAAAAAAGGATCATACATTGATTATGTAAATATAAATAAATTTAAGTATATTACACAATGAATACAATAATGGGAAGTACACACACCGCATACAATAAATAAGTAGTGAACAATGGAAATCTCACGGAATTAAAAGTGAGATAAGAAACCCCTTACTTTGTACTTTTTTCTTTGGTCGAGGGTTTATTAACCTCATGAATAATGGTGATATAATTTTTATTGAATTATAAAAGAATAATATACATTAATATGATATCAAATATGATCTTTTAACATTGATTTGTTAATAATATCTTAGTATTATCATCGTTTCGGGTGTTAACGGTTTTGTTTTTCATTATATTATTTGTTATCTGTGCAATATTTATTATGGATGGGATGTATCATATTCATATCCAGAATTACATCATGTCTCTATACATTATTTTTAATCATCAAATGAAATTTAGTCTTGAATGGAGATGATGGGGAATTAATATCCATCATGTTTGTCGAGACGGTAATCCCTACGTATGCAGGAGCAGTAGTATCATTCTTTTGATATTAAAATAATATATAATTGGATGGTATATCATATATACAGAATCATTATAATGTTATATTTATTATTTACGTGAATTACACATCATTATTATACCCATCCAAATAATAATATATTGAATACCAATTACACCACGATGTGGATACAGTAGGTCGTACGTACGTATGTATGGTGACATGTCATTAAAAGGATGGATAGAATACTGAATATAGTTGTACCATATTTATAATAACATCACAGTATATATAATATATTGGAGTTAGTATTTTATAATGGTAATAACATAGAATGATTAAGTTGATGATGAAAGGATCTTGAAAAAGGGTGGTGAAAACATTACCTCTTCTTCGAGTTATTTCTTTTGATTTTATCAAAAGGGATCCTTCGGTTTGATTTATGACAAAACAAAGGCCTCTAGGTTAAATTGAGGGATGTTTAGAGAGTATTTGGGCAGGGATTGGCTAACCCAAAAGGCTTTTAAAGTATGAATTTGTGAGAAGGGGGAGTTCCCTTTTAAAAGAGCGGTGAGGGGCACCTTTGGAAAAGCTATAAATATTATTTTTTAATAAATTTCTATTCAGTTTCAAATGGATCCAAAGTGGATTGTTTAAATTTTAATGTGGGGATACGTCTAAATACTTTCATACATTAGATTTTAGACATTTTTTGGTCATTTAATTAACCTTATCTTTTAGTTTAAACTCTTAGTTAAATAGTTTGACATTTACCATGTCACTTTGTATTTTTATATTATATAGATAATAAAAATACTATATAAATCCAATAGACCCCCTAGTGGTCCAATAATGATACACCTATCACAATATAAGTACTTTTTCTGAAGATTAGATTTTTAGGAATAGAATATAAATTAATAATAAAATATTTGTATTAAAAACTCAGTTATGTCAATTTTGACAATATTCAATAATTGATTTTTGTTAAAGTCATAAAAACCATACTAATTAGAAGATAATTAATTAAAGATATAATAAAATGTCATATTAAACAATAAAATTCGTGGATGACATCAAAACATTAAAATTATATTTATTGTAACATTTATAATACTAATTATTTGATTCTTTCATTAATAAGAAAAATAATGTATCATTATTGTGTCATAAATATATTTAATTATTAAATGTATAAAAATTAGAAATAAATTACCATTATGTAGGAAATATTTTTATATTTCCAATTAATATTTATAGTTGAAAATATAACATATATATCCCTATTTAAAAAAAATTCTAAAAGACTTGTGCTTCTGTCATTTTTGTATTTACTTTAACTTAATTATTATAAACTGTCATTGTCACATACAAGTGGATCCATGGGGTCCCAAAATCGAACCAAGGATTCCCATGGTCGGAAATGTATCAACCAATAGTGTTAAGACACGTTTTAGGGTAAATTTATTTAATTATAATATTAATTGTTTACCCTTATTTTCCAGATTTACCCTTTAACCATCGTAAATAATATATTTACTGATATAATTTTTCAAAATTTCTAAATATAAGAGTTACCTATTTACACAATTTGGAAATCCTGATTCCAAATATGGAAATCATTTTTACAAATACAACACACAGAAGTGGCGGAAATTAATTTAAAATTAATTCTCGCTATCAAAATAAGAATTGTGTTTTTATGAAATAATAACTATCAAAAGATTGACATTTGTTTATATCCGGTTTAAATGTGAAATTATGTTCAACAACACTGTATTAAATGGTAAAAATATATTCTAAATATACATTAAAACCACTAAAATAAATAATTTATCACTATTAATTATTTTGATTAAAATGTTTTTTTAATTAAAATTTTGTTATTTTCACTATTCATCAAAAATTGAATGTTTTCAGAAAAATACCAAAAATTCACCCTATGCTAATTTAGATATTCCAAATCCAAAAATGATGTCCATTTTGAGAGATAAAATTTATTAAATTTCAAAAAGTGAGTATTGTTATTCATAACGGCTAGTTTGATTGTTTATGGTGTGTGTTAGAACTTGAAGTTGTGTACAACACACGCTAATGTATTATTGAAAGAGAAGTGTATCGTGGAAGCATAGGGTGTTACATTTAAACATTATTTCATAAAATTCATTCACATAATTTAATTAAATGAATTCCACACGTTGTATTATTAAATTAAATTATCTAAAAAAAATTAAATTAAATTAAAAACTCCAACTCAATGTTATTTGATTAATTCACTCAACATGAATTAAATTAATAAAACCTCTACATCACAATGATTAATTAAATTTCTATTGAATGTGAATTTAATTAAATAAAACCCCAACAACTAATTTTATTAAATTCCTTTCATACTCAAATAAAATAAAAGAAACCGCCATAATAATAACCATAATTATTATTATCATCTAACATAACACTTCTTTGATAAATAAAATCCCCACTACACATCAAATAATTAAATATCGTTGCACTCAATTTAATTAATTGTAACAAACATTTCGCAACAATTAATTATCTCCCCATTTTTCTTGGATTTAATTAAAAAATTCCCCAAAATCCATTTTTATTATTCTTCATAATAATAATAACTACAATAATTAATAATTATTATTACACACATAAAACAATAATAATACTAATCAAATTATTATTATAATCATTCAACCTTATATAAACCCCAACTCATCTATTAAATGAAATAGATTATTTATTAATTTCGAAACAAATTTTTTAGATAAACACATATTCATTAAATCTAAAATTCCACGTTTAATTTCACTCAATTGTTACTCCTCATGTAACTAAACATTTTTTTGAGATTCCTCAAATCCACATTCATTTAACAAAAATTTTACACCCCACTAATAATGAAATTAAAATATTCTATCATAAATGGTACACATCATTAATCATGAATCTAAATCTTTTAACCTCCATATAATTTATGAGGAAAAATTATATTAACAACATTATTAGTAATAACATATTTTTCTATTTAAATAAAAATATCCAATTTAATATTATTTAATTAAAATAAAGAAATCATGCCGAGTATGATTAATGGGTTGAACCACAATCGTGTGCAGCCCGTGCAGATCCATTAAAGTGGAATTTTCTGGATCTAGTGCTCCCGATACACATCTAGACACCTTTCAAAATTGACGAGAATCCAAATAAGTCCAAATAAACATTTATGTGCTCCAGCACTTAGAATAATGTTCTGGAGCTCAGTTTACAAATGGGCCCATTGATAAATGCATAAAAATTTAAAAACCATAGTAATTTCAACTCGTATATAAAAATGGGACGTTAGAATCTAGCCACCATAAAAATATCTCTTCCTTGAGAAATCATGGGGAAGTATAACATCTTGTGACTCACCAAGGTTGAGAAGTTTTATTTAAACGAAGTAATTATTTTTCCAAACAACAAACACACTACAAACAAAAAATAATTCCAACTGCTTAATTTGTTAAAATCTATTCCATAGCTCACTGAAACAGAGCCTACAGATAAAGCCATTATAGAGACCTTGTTGAAGAAAAAGGTAAAATCTCTACTGACTAATAGAAACTGGTTATGCATCATTACATGGAAAGTCATTATGGTCCCAAAGCCCACACTCACCCATAAAATAGCAATGATTATTTTTAAATGATTCCATCAACCCACACATCTACAGTAAAGTCCATACATGAAATTATATGTGATTCCCAAGTGAAGCCATTAAAAGGCTATTAAAAATAAAAAAACAAATAAATGTTCCCCAACATTAATGAAGGAATATCCCAATGAAACCATGCATCCCATGTACAATCGAGTTAACAACAACCCATCCATCACAACAACATATAAATAATTAGAGTGGCGTATGACCGATACTATCATAGTATGTCCATAAAGAGATCAAGATAGGGGACATTCTCATCTTATTTTGAAGATTGTACTAAGAGAAAACCAAGGTCACAAAAATGATTAGTCGAAGTACTCCGGGATGACTCTATTCAAAAACTTCAACATCACCTACTGACAATATTTAACGAAATCAATGTGACACTACCCACCATAGGATTTTCCATCACGTCGAAATAAAAGATCATCCGCTCACCAGCATGTTATTTCAGTATATCAAAATAGTTTCATGAAACATTCCTCAAACCACTATCACCTTGTCAAACATTGATCATAAGAGCCATAAATTAAACCTATTATTGTTTCAAGACACTGGAATCCCAACAAGTCATTCCGAGCAGTGGGACAAACTTACCTAAAGTCCCGAAACATTCAATGAGAACTAACTACCATGGGTTATCCCCTTACAAAACATAAAAATCGACCCACTCTCCTAGTCACACAAAACAGAAATCACTTGGTTCAAAATCCCATTTTTTATTTTATCCAATATAATTATTTCATTTCGACATTTCTGCATTTGATCAAATTTTAACAAACACGCAATTAATTTTTCATAACAAGTCACTTGGTTTTTCAATCAATGTACCATAAGAAAAATAGTCATGCTAAAACAAATATCCTTTTAAGAATTTCACATATAGTTTTATCCAGATATAAATATGAAATTTTGTATATAAATGCATTTTACCCAAATGGACACTTCCAAAGGCCCCATTTATTCTATCTGGGTTCTTCAAAACGTAACCCCACAAAGGATATTTACAACCAAAACATAGCAGTTTTATAATCATAATGATTTTTGAACATACTATAGTTATAAGGTTTAGTCCCATGGATGTCCATATACCAGTCTATATGGAACCCATACACCTTAACTCTAACATTTTGATTCCATTAAAAATATCCAATTTTCATTTATCATTTTATCGTTAGAATCCCATTTAAATTATTTGAATACACATGTTACCATTTTTCGCAGATATAAGGCACCCATACACCTGACAAATAAAAACTAGTTCCATCGTAATTGCAACCAAATAAATCTATCCAATTAAACCAATCATTTATTTGCAAGATAATATGTCACTAAATGTAGCTAACTCAGATTAACGTTCTTAAATCACTAAAAAATTCTATAACACAAAACTATGGAACATAATCATGTCATATTATCACTCATGCATGATAATTATATCACCAAACAACGTTATCTAATAAGGCATGCTAACTGTGTACAAGACATGGAATATATTCAAGGAGCACAATCAATATTTATCGGCATCCTACTAATGAAACAACATAAAATTGAAGATATACTTGAAATGTTAATCTCTATGTTATTAATATGACACATGTAATGAATCATCCTTTCCATATCTAGAAAAGGAATTTTTTTTACAAATTTCATAATCAATAAGCATAGGAATATACACTAGTCACTCAAGGTGAAATCTAATCAACTATAATATCAAAAAGCATGAACATTAATTCCCAGCCCCGGCCACATGGTCATTTCTCATACATGGGGTGATCAGTCTGAATAACATCTTTTAACCCAAGTGCCAACACATTCATAGTCTCATGTCTGCTATCAAAAACCCAAAATTTAAAAGGAAAAGAAAACCCATTCAAATGTACCAACCCAACTCACCCATGAATTGGTGGCCGAACTGGTCACCACATGACCTAATGTGTGTCTCCCCATACACCAGATGCTACCGACTAGAAACGATGGTTTAAGGATACTCATTGGGGAGACTGCACCCTCTTAGTTGTGTAAACACTGTGGGAAATATCAGAAAATGGTGGAATCAATGTGAATAACCATAATGTATCTGAAGAAATAACTTAATAAATCATTTATAAAACATATTTTCTGGTTCCAATGTTATACAATTCATGTAGGTTATGATGGTACAAATATGAATAAAAAATACATCATGCTTTTCACATAAACAATATAACAAATAAATTAAGACTCAATCCCCAAGGGTGATCTCCTCGAGCATCCCAAGATTCCGCTTGGTACACTACTCCTATCACCCAAGTATATACGAAAATCACAATCATTCATCCTAATTGAATCTACTTAGGTACCCCGGTGCAATGGAGGCCTGAGTAGGATGTGAGATTGCAATCTCATTAAGATGGGACCATAGATATCTAACGCAAATCAAGAAAATTTAATAAAAAACATAAGCTGTGTAAATGCATCCATAAATAATATAAGTATTAGAATGTAACCATATTACCATGTACTTTCTTCATCCCTCAACTATTGTCTAATCTTGCAATATACATTTTTTAAGAGAAAAAAATAGACATCAGACATTCATTTTCAATAGTCAAATATTCAAGCCTCAGAAAATTATATATGAATCATTAATTTATATAAGCATATTTAATTGATATTCATTATTTAATTACATAAACCACTAGATTCCCCTAGACAACTGTATCTCAATACATGCCTTATCTATGTCGGGATCTGATCCATTTTATATATTTAGTCACAAATCATTACATCACACCAACATTCATTAACAATTTAATCTTTTTCATGTAAGACCAATTGGACACATGGTCCAATGTCTATAAATGGGTGTAAAATATCGTGTCTAGCACCCTAGTGATTATTTGGAGCATAATTACATGTCTTACAACCCATGGGTATTTGGAGCATCAATTCCTAACCAATAAAATAATATTTTCATATCAGAGGGGTGTAGAATGACATGTTTGGTACCCCATGTGTATTTAGAGCATCAGTCCATGTCTCACAACCCATTTATCAATCACGAATATATATTTATAATTTGTGTAGAACTCCAGGTCTATCACCCAAACACTACCCATTAAATAATTCATAACTAAATTAATCAATTTTCATAATTAATTCAACAACTATTTAACAACATAAAACTCAAGTCAAATAATTCTAAAATTAATTAACCATTCAACATCTCAATAGTTAGTAATTAATTAATATTTATTTATTTATTACCAAAATAAAGTCAACCATATAATTAACTTCATATTTAATTATACAAATTTATTAACTAAAAACATGATAAATTATTTATCATTCAATTATCATTATTCCATTAGTAATCTGATCGATTAGTTAAATATAACAATAATATTATATGACACAATAAATTACTAAGTACACATTACCATTAATTAATTATTCTATAAATTAATCTACAATAAAAATCACATCCCATTATTAATTTTCCATAAAAAATATTTATATCGATCTAAATATGAACTCTCCATAATTTATTTCCATAAATAATTATTTAAATCAACTACTACAAAATAACATAATTAAATCCCCATTAATTACTTCAATTTATCCAAAATGACTTATCACATTAATTAATTTTTAAAAAAGTAAATTTAACACATCATTTTAATTTAATTAATTCACAAATTAATTAACATGCTTCATCAAGGTCTACATCCCTTAATTAATTCAATAATTAATTAACACTATTCAAGAACCTCTTCATCACATTATTAATCCTACAATAAAATTTTTATTCCAAGGAATCTAATCATCATATATAAGTACTAATAAAACGATATATGGGAAACTCAACCCACAAGAAAACATGATATAAAACTACCTAAACATTTTTTTATGAAGGAAGAACACTTCGATTGAGGGGGTTTATTACAAACACTTGATATTACATGTAACAAAAATCACAAATGACATTTGACATTTTAAATCATTGAACGTGCTAAATTTATATTACGAGGAATTCAATACAAATACTTCACTGCATGGATTTAGTTTCTAATAAAATTGTAGTCGGAAATTTATTAACATGTTTATAATATTGAGGACATTGAAAGGGATCTTACCTAATGATGGAACCAATTCAATACTCAACATCTTGAAAAATGATGGAAACAAATCCACAAATGTTCTGTAGTCGCACACATACACCCCATAATATATATATATATATATATACATATTTATGTGTGTGTGTGTGTTATCTCTATTACAAAATCGTTGTACAGAATCAGCCCGAACTGCCTCACCTTTGGTGGTGGTTTCTGGAATGTGGACCAACGGATCCTGAGAACCCCATTCCATAGCTATGGAATTGAAAAAAAAGGAAACCCTTGTAAACCCAAGACTTAGGGTTTTGGAAAAGGAAAAATGCCGAGATAGGAGTCTGATGACTAATGCGAATCATGAAAAGTAAGCAGACCGACTCACCATGATGAGGCAAACAAAACATGTGAAGTCACTAGAATGATCCAAGTGTGCAAAGATGTGCAGACAAGGGGAGTGTAGCATGCCTCAAGGGGTTTCAGTTATTAGAACATGATTTCTCTTGGGAAAGGTATGTATCGTATTGTATTTCCTTCAAAAGAACTTCATAGTTTTTCTTGGTGATTCGGTCCAATTTTTTTGAAGCATATGTTAGTTTTTCTTCAGCAATGTGATCCCTTATCAGATGCATTTTATATGATGAGCTCTTCCAAGAAAACATGGATTATAATTTGGGTCCTTAGATTGTTCTTCTATATTCTGGATCATGTGGGATGTCTCTTCTACTGCAGGGTCTTTTATTAATTTAGATAAAGAGACTGAACACTCTAGGATTGGTCACTTTTCCCGTATCATGGTTGAAGTTGATGTAGCCCATATGTTGATTGATACATTTTTTCATGTGATGGGTGATTTTAGGGTTGAACTCTCAATTCAGTATGAATGGATATCTACTTTTTTTACCCTAGTATTTTCACTAGTCACTTGCATGATCAATGTAAAAGAAACATAAAGTGTGTCCTTTGTAAATCACTTCGACACACTAATGATCTGTATAAGAGGTTAAAACTATGTAATTGAATGGCTTGGAATAAGGTCATTATGAAGAAGGAAACTATCTCTTTTTTTATAAGGTACTCAAACAAGACTTGACTGAGAACTCTATTGGTGGGGAACATATTCTCCCACCGTAGCATGTTGATAATGATGTCAGTAGTGGTGATGGTTTCCCGCCTCCCCTAAATGTTGTTGCAAGTGTTGCTAGGGGATCAATTGATTCCTGCAAATCCTGGTCCAAATTAGCTAATAATGATTCCAACCGAGAGGCATTCATCCCAGAAAAATTTATCTTTAAGATGTGTCAGGTAGCGGTGGCTTCTGCTTGTCGTATAGGCAATCTGAAAATGCTTGATTTCGATGTCATTGAGTTGTGATGTCTAGAAAACCAAGAGTTACCACTATTTAACAAATTGAAGGGGTGTTATGAGACAAGGATAGTGTGGTTGGGATCTCACCGAGGAGCATTGGGCCCATTGATCGGTATACAAATCTTGTTGTTCTAGACGATGCAAAAAAGGTTTCTCAGATTGGGCCCTTTAACCTTCTTGTCCAGCATATACATCTCTTCTTATCTATGGTGAGTTGCAGCATGATGTCTAGCGTAGTGTGAAACCTACATTATATGTTAATGTGCATGGTAATTATGACCCACAGTTGCATAAACTAGATGGTGAATCCAATGATGTCACACTTCAAGCCTCCCCCAAGCTGTTACAGGGGCCATAAAAAGCTACATTTAATTTTTTTGATATTAGACTATATTAACAAACATGAATTTGACATTCTGAATCTTGAGTGTCTTGAGATTTCATGCTATAGAAACATAAATTGTAGTTTACTGCATTCTATATTTAGATATGTGTCTTTAAAGGGGTTGTACCTTCATAATGGTGTAGGTAATTCCATTAATGAGGGTGTACCTTCCCTACAAGGGATTATATAAAAGGAAGATGTTCAGGGTGAACAACAGGAGGTGGAGGAAGTTTCTTGTTCACATCTAGTGGAGGATGTCCTGAATGCACAATAGTAGGCTGGTGATAACGAGGCATTCCTGTTTTCACAGGAGGTGGAGGCGATCTATAATGAACATTTTGATCAGATTGACTAAGAACAGGTAGTGGGTGTTATACCCCCAACTGTGGAGGATTCATTAGACATGATAGATGAGGTACTATATATTCAATCAATGTAATGGTGAAGAGGTAATTATCCAACACCTCGAGGGGGAGCTCGAGGTCAGGGCCAACATATGATGAGGTAATGTTATACTTTTTTTTACTTTGTGCTGTTGTGTTTTTTTTAACTTTTCTCACATTTCCTCATTATCCTCATGAAAATTTACATTTATTTAATAAATTTTTGATTCATGGATCTTAATCCATGGCGGAGGCATTTTGTTATAAGAACCCATAATTATAAATAATTTCTAATGACTATAACATAATCATAGAAAATAAAAACATATAGTCTTAACCGTTAAACACAAAAATAATTTTTTATACCCATAAGAATAAATTTACAGATATTAAAATATTTATCCCATTTAAAAACACAATATCATTAAAAAAACACATTGAAGATGGTATATATGAATCTTATTTAATAAAAACATGAAATATGTCTTAGGACTCAAAAAATATTGGTTTTTACCATTTTAATTGTTTTTTGTAAATTATAAAATAGAAAAATACTCTAGTATATTTTCCAATAATATCCATAAAAATACATTGAAAATAAACTGCATAATAATTTATAAAATATGATTATTGAAATGAGGTGTATATTACATTATATATTAAGAATATTATTGTATCCCACCCAATTTCATGATTGTAACCCTTCCATCATTATTTTTATGTATGTAATATTTTTGTGTGATTTTTTAGAGGGTTTATATGACATTTTAAATGATTATAGAGATTTTATATAATTAAAATTTTGTAGAACAATTACTAGAAACCATGAAACTCCTATAAGAAACTATGCAAGGTGAAATTTAGACTTCTATATCATCGTATGGTTAGGAAAATGGTTTTTCCAAACCATATCGTCACTAATGAGATACTATAAAAATAGGGATATGGGTATTTTAAAATGTTGGAAAAAGTCTTATATAACCAGGTGGCCCAACCATGTGAGTTTTTCCATTAAGTAGAGTATAGTGAACGGTTATGGAACATTTTACCAGACCGTGTGGATTACATTGCACAGTTTAATATTTTGATCCATAAAAAATTAGCTAGATTAGGATTATACCTAAACCAATATTTTTCACTATTTTAACTAAATGAGTTTTTTATCTTCCTCACAATGGTTATAGAATCTATCCCTTTCAAACTGAAAGTTGATTGAAAGATTTTATTGGTGTGATAAAGACTGATTCCCTTAGAAAGTCTTTATTTTTTTTAGTTTTCCTTAGATATTATTTCCTTCCATCTCTATAAATAAAATGACTATTCTATATAGGATGGATCAATGCTTCCTAATTAAAATATGTATGATGTATAGCTATTTAAAATTTACGGAATGAGATCTATGGTTGTTTTTTGGTGATTCTACTTTGTTTTTTTCTTGAAAAATTTCCATTCTTAATTTTTTGTATAATTTCAAACATAGATGAATTCAAATATTTATTCCTCTAATTATTAAATTAAGGATTTGTTTCAAATTGATCATTTTTATTGAAATTGATTGTTTAGTTGTTTTGATATTATTTATGGAAGGATTCATTTCTGATAGTTTATAGAATTGTTAAAATATGGTGTTCTGTGGAAAGTGAAAAATGTGACATTATATTAAATTGAATCTTTTTAAATTGTTTTCTATTATTTAGGTAATGAAATATTTTTTCAAAAAATTGATTTGTTTATTGAATTTATTTGGAAAAAATTAAATTTCATGAAGATGACCGAAATTGTTAACCATAAGGAAAATGGGATAGATAATGGTCATGATGTACTACCATCCATGGGAAGTGGAACAGACATGATGTTCCACCATCAATTGTAACATAAAACTTATGTGGTTGAGATTGTACAAGTTTGGTTATGTAAAATGGAATGGGTTATTCTTAAATGGAATTTGAGAAATGGTTAAATTAATTTTTTGGTATTTTTCCAAGGAATTGGTTTTAATTTCGGGAAAAAATTTCTTTGGAATGTGTTATATATTTTAACATAAAACAAATTCAACTATTTTACATATTTGTTTTTATGTAAATGTGTTAACATGTTGAATCCCAGTGGTTTCAGTAGGGATTTTGTTTTGGGAATGTGTAATGACATTTTTTACTCACCCCTGCTTTAGCACATTGGTGATATTATAGACATTGTGTATTGGGATACATGTAACAAAATGTTATCATAGTTCTTTAATATTCATTTATAAAACCTAGGATGTATATTTTTGTTGGAGAAGAGTGGGTATTTAGAGCTATATACTTCGGTCCAGGAGACATTAATATTATTGGTTTTTTCCTACATTTTAAATTGATTATTAATATTCATCTGTTGGAGTGTATTTTTTATATTTGGGTTTGTTGTCGAGATTTGTTATGTTTAGTAGTTTACCTTTTAATCATTCATAATATACTAGTTACTTATTTAAGATATGTTTGGTTGGATTGTTTTATTTACAAAATGGATCATTTCCCCCATTTGAGTTGAATCCCTTGTAATATATTTCAATCCTTTGGAATCTTGAGGAGGTCACATAGGTCCATGTACCATTTCGTATGTGACCTAAGTCAATGAGGGGATAGTGTAATCTTACTAGGGGTACCATCTTGTTTGATAAATTAAATATTAGTAGAATAAGTATTGTTAGGTCATCAAATCTTTTGGTACATGTGGTATGAGTTTTTCATTCATGGATTATATAATAAATCTTTTTATTCCTATAGTTCGGGTGGTACAATTGAGTAGGATTGTGGGGATATGAAATGTAGAGCCTAAAAACAGGCAAAAAAACTTTTTATTATAAAAATAATGTGATTTGGAGGATGGGTACATAAGTATTTTGAGAGTCACTTATTTTATTTTGAATCTCATTTTCATGAGTTTATCCATTGATAAGAGCATGACATGCATTATAGAAATGACTTTCCACTAAGAGTTCTCATTAAATATGACTGTTCTTTTTCATTGTATTAGACCAACCCTTGGAAATCATTTTTCTTGGAAGATATGATTTTTTCCCAATAAATGGACCCTTATTTGATACATCAATGGGTTGGAGAGGTGGAATATTAATATTATTTTTACCAATGGTTAAATTATTTGCATAATATTTTTATGTATCTTAGTTTAAAAATTATCATAATAATCATAACCATGTGGTCTACATGAATCTCAATGACCTAGACATGGATGTGTCATTGGTACAGGAGGTAGTATATATTATGTATAAGAAATAGATAGTATTGCATATAAAAATTATTGTCTAGTGGATGGTTTGAGGAAACATGTTTAGACGTAGGAAGAGAAACGGGAATAGGGGTAGAAAATGATCAGGATATTTTTAGAGACTCTTCAAAACAATATTTGATTTCTAAATTCCGATTACACAATGTCAAATATTAAAGATATTTTATCACACCGAAATTTATGTAAGATAACATGTTCTATATGTTTTTTATGATTACAAGATATTTAGGAGATTTTTGGGAGGGTTTTAATGAATTTTTGAATGTTTCTTAGGG
Organism: Viscum album; assembly: GCA_963277665.1. Lineage (NCBI taxonomy): Eukaryota > Viridiplantae > Streptophyta > Magnoliopsida > Santalales > Viscaceae > Viscum > Viscum album. Next base: position 985,719,073 of record OY728165.1, on the reverse strand, counting down.
TTTTCTAATGGTGCACGGTTTGTTGAAGGTTAATGGAAACTATTAAAATCATTAAATAAATTCTGAAAGGTAAAACATGGTCTCCTCAGTAGGCACATGATTTATCCAAACATTGCGTCTAGCTGGGAGATACCCTAAAAAGTGGGATATAATGATTTATCATGGTTGGAACAAGGTTTTTATAACTATGTGGAACAACCGAGTGAGGTCCTCCTTGGTGATGAGGTTGGAACACACTTAGTGTACTATTTTCCTAATCGTTATACTATTGTCCATGGTTTAAAAATTTGATCATAAAAGTTGATCTAGATAAATATTTTCTATACACATAGTAGTTTTTAATATTTTCAACACTAAGGCATTTTTTTCAACACAATGGTTGTGGTCTCTCACAACATTGAACTGAAATTTATCCAAAGTATTTTATTTTTCTGTTGAAGCCTGATTCTCGTTGTAAGACTCTGTTTTTGGTAGTTTTCCTTATTTTTAAATACATTTCCTCTCTCAATATCATTAATATAGTCCATCAGGGATTGATTTATTATGATTAATTAAAATAAAAATTAATTATGGATTTATTATATTATATAATGATATAAATCTAACTTTTTCAAGATTCAACATAGTTTTGTGGAATAATTAGTGTCACTATTCATTTTCTCTACCATTCCAAATATATGTGCTTTTATTGGTGACTCCTCGTATTATAAACTGAAGTATTGAATTCCAATTGACTGTTTTTATTGAAATTTATTATTCAATTTTGGGTAGTTTATTGATTTAAACCTCTATTGGTGATGGATTATAAAATTGTGCAACTGAGGAGTTTTGGTGGAAAGAGAAAACAACATCATGATTACAAAATGATGAATTTAGAATGAATATTTGGTATTTATCCATAGAAATTCGTATTAAATTAAAGTATTTTTTTTATTAAAATTACTTAGAAATGATTAACAAACATGTTTTTTGATTTTTGTGGTTATGTAAGGGTTGATTGGGATAGATAATGGTCCTAAAAACCCACTATCAAAGGGACAGGTCATGGACGTGATGTCCCATCATTAATGGTAAAACAAATTTTTTTTGGGGATTAGAGAGAATGATTGTCTCCCTTTACATAAAATGGTATTGGTTATTCCTAAATTTAATTTTATAAATGGATAATTTCATTTTTTTTGTTATTTTCCATGGAATATGTTTTATTTATAAATTTTTTGTGGAATGTGTTATAGATTCCGGCATCAGTTGTTTTTAGTTTTTATATAAATATCATTATATAAATTTTCTAACATATTTTATATTAGTTTAATGAGTTATATTGAAATTTGGGGAAGGCTTATAAAGTTTCATAACTAACCCCTTCATTGTATCATTAGTACTTTTTCATATATTTTTTATCATGATAAATGTAAAGGAAGTGTATCACATTTCATTAGTGTTGCCTCATAATACCTGGTATATATTTTGAAGTTGGATCATGGGGTATATATGGAGTTTTGGAGTTATGTTCTCGAAGTCTTTGAGTTTCATGTATTTCTCTTCCAATTTTTAAATTTATGATTCAATGTTTCTTATTGTATTAATATCATTATTTTTGGTTTTGATATCTAGTTTTTTATCATCAGTATATACTATTTCAAGATAAATCATATTGTGGTTATTGTTTATGATATGTTTGGTTGGTTTTTTTATTTCCAAATTAAAAAATCATACCCCAAATGAATTGAATCCCTTTTCATTTATTTCCATCCATTGGTGCCTTAGGGATGTCCCATAAGGCCACGGTGAAATTCCACCTCTACAAAAACCAATGAGGAGGGGAGGGATTCTATAATTAAAACACTGATAACATTTTAAAAAATGTAATATTTCTTTATTAATGAAATTTATAATAACTGAAATGATAAAAAATAATTTTTTATATTTTTTATAATAAATTATTTTAATAAAATTGAAATTAAATACATATTACTTTTTCAATTAGGTTTTATGTAAAGGGGTCCCTTCCATTGAGCCTAATTTTTCACGTACAATGATTATGTCCTAAATAAACAAAAATAGGGTAATTATTTAATTTCCTAAAAAAAATTTCTATTTTACTATTTTATTTTTTTGTTATTACCATTTTATATATATATATATATATTTTCTTAAAAAACACGGTATACATCGTATTTTTTGATTATATCTAACTTGTATGTTCATAACGACATTGGTAGGTTGACTATGGTCAAAGAGGTGATTATTTAAAAATATACATAGGGTTAATCATGAATAAAATACTATTATTATACATAATTTAATATTTTTAAATAACCCATGAAATATGTTTATGAAAAATGTACAACTATATGAGCATGGAATGAAATGGAAATTTTTTCTAAACAACAATATTTTTTTTAAAATGATGACTAGTAACTCTATCTACGCATAATTAAAAATTAATTTTTTCCAAAATGATAAAAAAATTATTATAAAATAATAATAAATTTAAATCTACATGAAAAAGTATATTTCTATTACTTTTTGATATTTTTCTAAAATAACATTATTGTTATATTGAATACTGAAAAACAATGATTTTTTTCGAAATGTGACAATTTGTTTAAATTATTGATGAGTTTAAATTGTACTTTGAATCATTTTTAAAGTAAAAAAAATTAAATTATATTAAAATATAACTAAATTATGTAATTTAATCAATATTTAATTGATAAATGACACTAAAACATTCAATACTTATGTGAATTGTTTAATTCAAAAACCTCTATTTCAACGCTTCTACTCTTTAATTTTAAATATAATTCTACAACATATGTGAATTTAATTTGAAAAAAAAATGATTCAATATTTTGATTCATAATAATTTATATTATCTAATAAGTTCAAAATACTTTTTCGGTTAATGAATAGTGAGAAACATAAAAATTGAATATAACGGTTAACATAAAATTGGGTTTGTTGTGGTTGTTAAAATATTAATATAAATGTATAAAATGGATGGAATCATTTTAAAAACAATGTTTGTAAGAATAATTTGACCCTATAATCTCCATTTTTTCTAATTTCCAATTTTTGTGGCTTTTGGAATGTGAAAAACATGTGTGTGATTTTACCTTTTCAAAACATCTATGTATGTCATCACTAGAACATATAAATGTCCACCCCATCTTTTGAAAACATCACACTTAAAAATCAATAATTTTATAAAATACCTACACAAATACTTTCTTTAATTACATACCCAAATCCTAGAGTCTTATTTTTTTATTATTCCCACTTAATGAGGATATACATATAAGTCTAAAGAGGCTAACTTATGAAGAGGTATATTTTTTACAATATGTATTTGTTTTATTTATTCTTCCAACCACATTAAACTACCTAAACCTATTTTAAAATAATAATTCCATCATATTCTATAAAATTTAAGGTTATTATGTTAATTTTATAACTCATATATGTCTCCACATCCATCAAATATTAAATGAATCTATCAATCTTGTGTCTGATGGACTACCGACTCGAAAAAAATTTAATTATCCTCTCATCACGATTATTAAATGTTGGATATAATTACTGATTAAACATATGATTATTATACTTATGTTGTTATTATATATATATATCTGTGATATCACATAACTTTTATATTTCCATTATTTGGGGGATATTATAATTTCACTTGTGTGTGTGGCAGATTATGGCCTTACAGAGTGATGTTATTCAATTGTTCTTTTATGAATTACATGAAAGTTATTAATGTTATATTTAATAAATATATGTTTTTATAATTATATAACAATAAATATTTAAATATAACATCACATTTATCATGTTACATAAATTGATATTCTAAAAATAATAATACTTCTTGTGCGTAAAAATGGACTACTTCATCTTCACAATAATGTTAAAGGATAATTATTTTTAATTTTTTAATGGAAGATAATAAGGATTTAATATTATTAATATAAATAATATATATGAAAATATAATTATTATATAAGGATGAATTAATATTTATTTTCCTAATATCGTATCTGTATTGAAAATTGAATATGCATTCATGCATACGTACGACCTTCTATTTCCATGAATGGTGTAATCCATTTTCTATTTCTAACATCAATATAATATTGTAAATATTTATAAAATTAAAATATATGAAAATTTTATGATTTTTAAAATTATTTATTTGATTTAATTATGATTAGAATCAAAATACCAAAATTACCAAACTAAAAAATTTCTTAAAACATATCAATTATAATTTAAAATATTTATTTTAACAATGATTTATAAACTAGTTAATTGATAAATTAAATAAATTATATAATATATTGTATGAGATATATCGGTTTGGTTATATATTTCATTTATAATAATCATATATTTATTATAAAAATGTTATCGACACATATTAAGGAATTCAAACATGATGACTACCTTTCTAATGTTAGTTTTACATTAATGATATTTACACCATATTCAACAAATATTATAGTGTGTTGTTTATATATTACCAATATTGGTTTTTTATATGATGAAAATATTTATCTTCAATTTATTTATTATTTCATTTTATTTTACGATTTTTCTAGGTACTTATGATCCAAATGATACAAAAGATGAAAGGTTTTATTGATCAAACTCATCAATATTCATGATAGTTTTTAATCTATCCCCTAGAGGAATTATTGGTTATTTCTATCTTAAATTCAATCAATTTTATTCTTCTATCGGTATTCATGAAATTACTCATGTATTTTTAAAATGTTGCACTTTTTTTTACATAAAATTAGTCAGATTATTTTATTAATAATATATAACCATATTTATCGCTTTAGTAAATAATCATTTTTCATCAAAAAATATATTATCTAAAAATGTGTTAAAATTTATTTTTAACCTTATCCAAATAAATTAATAAAGAAATTATTAACCATTTATTCTTTTTTACAAAACTGTTTACAAGAAATATTTTTTTTTGAAAACAATGTTCATTTTTATTTTCCCAACAATATTTAATTAATAAAAAATTTAACATTTACATCATGAACCAAATTTCCCACCGTCATGGAAACTCATTGTTTTAATTATTATTTTGTTAGTTTTAGAGGTTATTTAATTGAAATTTATTTCAATTTTTTTATTATTTAAAATGTTATTTGGATGTGAAGATTATAATTTCATCAAGAATGATTTAAAGGATATTTTACTAAAATTTCTATTCTTTTTTTCCAAAAACCAATTAATCATGATTGATACACTAGGGATAAATTGTATTTATTTCATCCATATTATTATTCTAAATGGTTTATGATATTTTTAAATGGGTTGTATAATATTATTACAACATGCTATGTTATTCTACATCGTTTATGGTTATAATTATTTTATTTAAGTAACATTAAGCATTTAATATGTTATATTATCTATAAGAATGATTATTTTTATTTTTCATAGACCTTTTTATATAAGGAATTCATTTGATTTAGTTTCTTTTGGGTCCAGGCCAATTATAGATAGACCATTAATTGATATAATTGCCTTGTGAAGAAAATATATTAACCAACTCTGACTAGTTTCTACCTATAGATTTATATAATCTTGTGAATGGACATTAAATAATGATCTAGATATCCAATATAATGAACTACTTCTTTATAAAAATATGTATCAAAGTTCATGAGATTATTATATTAGTTAGAATATCTATGGAAATGTATCATTATTATATGATTATTAATATCTACATTTTTATAATAATTTATTTCTACCATATTATGAGAATTGTATTTATTATATTTAATTTTTTTTAGTTATTTCCATTTCCATTTTAATTTTGACTAATTTTTTCATGATATCTTTTATTTTATACTAACTCTTACTGAGAATATAAGATCAACCCTTTCTTATATTTTTTTCCCAAGATTCTAGGATGTTTATTTTGATTGATATGTAGGGATACACTCTGAGGAAAAATAATATTCTAAAAGATATCACATTGCCTATTTTATTTTTTAAAATGTAATATAAATTTCATTTATATAACTAGTTTGACTAGAAAACTAAAATATTCATCCCATCGGGTTTTGATTCATTGTATTAACTTCCAATGTAAAATATGAATCCACGAATCTAGGATAAGGGGTTAAGGGTAATTAAATCCGTATAAAATAATATTTTTCTTTGATGTGGGCATTAAAAATAAACTATTATATTATTTATCCTGAGGTCGATGTTTTTTACAACATATTAGAAAATATCAATTAATTCGAATAGTAAATTCCACTAAGACCATTTGAAACACACCCATAACTTTAAACTTCTTTTTTTCATTCCATATTCTCCATAAATTTGAAATCCTACGGGGTGTGTACCACTTTCACCACTTTTTTGATGTTCTGTTCTCTCCCTAGTTCAATTTTCACATGAAATATCCATTTCTTCTGTAACAACTAAAAATCATATAATCAAATCACAAAATCCCTCCACATCATCATGGATGATAGGTTATAATCCAAATTTATATGGAAATTTGTGTCAAGAATTTCCAATCCATTTAAATAGTAATTTAATACATGTATTAATATGCAAGATCACATAGAGTTATTCTCTTTTTTGATCCATTCCATCTAGAAGTTGACTTCTTAGTGAACATAATTTGGATTCCAATGATTTTGATAATTCCTATAATTTTTTAGACAAAATGATCCTTCTTAAATTTATATTCATGTTGAATAATATATAATTTAAAACTGTCATGATGTTTTCTGGGTCAATATAGATGTGGTTAGTGGTTTTTTTCAACATCATCTTATTCTATGTTACTCTATTTCAAAACTGACTATCATTTAAAAGAAAATTTAAAATTATAATGACAATTGAATTATTATTATCCGATTTTTATAATAAAAAAGTGTTCATTATTATACCAAACACATAAATATGTTTAAGAAACTAATCCATGATGATGTTAATCATTATCCTAAACATGGACACATATGTACTCAAGAAAAAATATATGTTGTTTTCATCAACCTGCTTTACAGATAACATGTATTCAAAAATATCACTCCACAATGATGTAGGTGGTATTCTATTTATAAGATAAGATGAAAACTTTCCTTCTACCACCAAAAACCCTAAAGGATTTTGAAAATATAGAATCACTTTCTTGGAGATCATTCTTGGTGTCCAGTAAATACAATCCACAATACAGTTCAAATTGAATGTATAGTTAACAAACTAATCAATTCTAATTCCTTTTCAATTTTAAATATTATGAAATTTCAGGATAATGTATGATCCACCATTATCATTCCTTATGTAATTATGTCTTTTTATGTTTTTACTCTATGAGTCCCCATTTATCAATCTAAATGAACATATTATATTTTTTATTATATTTGTAAAAATATACATTCCATGTTAGATCAATGGTATTTATCAAAATGTAATGTGACTCATATATGAATATTCTTATGAAGGATTTCCTCTTATCTATACTCTTGATATCTAAATTATATTACATATGTGAAATTCCATTTCTAGATAGGTATGAATTTTTCTTATTACGATTGTTTCAACTATCATATTATTTCGAATCCATATGATCGATATTCAAAACTCCTTTATCTACTATAACACATATTCTCTTCTCACTTAGGTTCAGAAGAAAAAACATTCATTAGTCCATAAAATCATATATTGTTATTTCGATAACTATTACTCCATTTCATCTACATATTATATGAAAAACAATTATCTTTAATATCATTATTTTCAAACATGGATCCCAGATTAATTATTCATACTCTATATGTAATGATTGTTTTAAAACCATCTTAATCAAGATGAAAATCATAAATTAGATTATCTCTAAAATATTGTATCTTTCAGTCACTCTATAAATCATGGAATACTAAATCACACATTAATTTTTTAATATCTCCCTTCCCATTGATCCAAAGAGATTTGTCTTCAATGTGATGGACCCTACCAAATCTTCCAAACACATAATTCACTATGCATCCCCTAAATTTCCCAAATGATCAAGAATCCATAAAAACAATTATATATATATCCAATGGAATACATACACTCATTTGAAAATAACAATCATATTCACTTAAGGATCAGGTAGGACATGATATTCCCAAATGACCCCAAAAATAATGAACCATCTAATTCAAAAAATAAATCGTTATCTATATCCATATTCCACAACTCCAACATGTGGGTTGAGGATCATATAATAAAACTCATCTTATTTCATTATTTATATCTTCCAATTTCATTTTAATATTTCATTAAATATAAGTGTCAAGTCCTTGATCATTTTTAGGCTACATGAATGTCTTCAAGTAACATTACTAATGTCATATTTATTCAAAATGAGTGCATGAACATCCTAAAACACTATACTAGTCATTCTATATGAATTTTTAACCACATTAAATTACACATAACATGTCTCTATAATCAATGAGAGTAGTAAAAATTTGAACACATCATTAAATAATTTCATTATTACAAATTGATGTTTAATTTGAATTATATTTAATTCAACAATATTATTTACCATTTGAATTGGATCATATATTATCCTGATAATTTCATTCATATTTCAAAAAAATTGTTAGTTTTTATTGTATTTTACCATATATATTTTTGGTCCTACATTTTCTCCGCTGTTAAATTAACTTATAGGTTGTTATAGGAAAACATTCATTCCTGTGGCATTTATAAAATTTTGGGTTCTATATAACGAATTACTTACCAAAAATTTTTTCTATATATTATTATTTTAATTTGTTAAACATATACATAATGATCTTTTGAAAAAGATAAAATTCTATCCCCATTATCTAGAAACCAAATCTCATCACCGACTATTAAATAACATAAACAATTCCATCACCCTACACAATTCCATCTGAAATAGTTGACTCCCATAAGTAAAAAATACTACATAAAATAACCTTAACTAATGATTCATATTGAAATATTTTTTATCTTTTCATAAAATTAAAATCTATGACCATAACTGTGTATTCTGAACATCTAAAAATAGATTTAAATCACAAGAACTAAATTATTAAAACAATTCCTAGAATATCTAAATGTAGAATAACCACATTAAAATTATTTAATATAATTTCTAATAAACATAAAACCCCTTCACTAATTTATAACACAACCTTAAGTCACAAAAGGGAAATAATTCTCATAGAAATAAAAATCTATATATAAAAATTAAATAATTGTTTTTAATTTTAATAGGATATTTATGGTTGTTCAATCCATATTACCATATATAAGGTAGAATGATAATATTTCCTTTTATTTAATCAATTATTATGATTAGAACTATGTTTATCACTACTTCCACATGTACTAACTTTTATCACACACACATACATATATTCTCACCTCAATAATTAATAGCGGGTCGAAATTATTAAACCAATTACTAATTTTTTTTGAATATATGGTGGCCCTCATTTTCCTTGGACAACTCTGATTTTCCATAGTCCACCCTACATTAAATCTCTTCCATGATTCTATATGTATTTTATTTTCTTGGAATCTTATAATAGATTCATACTTATGAGAACCATATAGTCCTCACAAAAATACATCACAAATAGTCCGCATGAATTCTTATTTCCAAAACAAAATCCTCTTATGAAGCATGTCACCTACTATAACCCTTCTTTGATCGAAATTTATTACATTGGTTCCATTAAACTATAGCAACTCTTCCCCGTTGTAGGAAATAGATCATAAATGTCTACACCACAACACATAACATGTTTGGAGTTTTATTTGAAAAACATATCAGAACTCGAATGTAAATAATAATTAAGAAGATAATTGATATTTCATAATATTGATTGGAAAACGAGATTGTTATAATTTATATAGATTATATTTTCAATTTAGAAATGATATGTGCATAATTATTATATACATAATAATATTTTCCTAACCATCATGTGAAGAATGTTTTGAGATATTTTTTTGTTGATTATTGTTGGGAAAACATTTCCCCAGATTACATTGTAGAATTTTTTGGTTGATTGTTTTTTTTGACAAAGAAGGTTGTCATGGTGAATTACTGGGTTCTAGATATGTAATTGAAAATCCATTTTGACAATGAAAAATGATAAATGAATATAAGATATGTGGGAAATATAAAATAACAGATACAAGGTGGAACCATTTTATTGTATTTGCCAATTTTGTTTGGTCCAAAACATAGTTTTTAGTGAGTATTGAGAAAAGTGGATGTCCTTGAAGTTCTCATCAATCAGTGGAAATGGATTTAGTTTCGAAAATATGAGATTCATGAAGAGGATTTCGCAATGACATGAATAATGGTGACGGTGATCTCTATGATTACAACAAGCTTCAAATATCGCATAGGAAAAAATCAATTCAAGGGAATGTTGTGGAGGATTGATGCATTTGATAGATATAATTTTTGGAAATGGAATATTTCAGGGATTATTTCTGAAGGGAATATGCGCCGAAGATATGATTTTTCCCGATCTAGAAATTACACCAGAAGAAGTGTATCCCTGAGTTCAATCACACCTATAAAGAAGAGGGCACCCCACTTATTTTTAAACAACCTTAAGAGATCATGTCTGATGTTTTTTTATTTCATGAAGAAAGAGGTTCTTAGCGAAGAACGGTTTCAAATAAAATCATGAGATTTGTAAAGAGACCATACTTGTATCGAACAAATATAATGCCTCTATGTATTGAGAGCATCATGAAGAAGGGGTGTGTTCTACATTGTCTCAGTGAGCTTCATAAAGGAAGAGACTCTACAAATACTTGAGCACTGCGAAGGGTCGAGCTCTAAGAAGGATTGATCTCTGTGATGGTTTTAGCTCTGTGATGTAGTGTTATCTTCAATGTAGTGAGACATTCAATGGTGTGTCCATTGAAAAGTGGCATGATCCTTTTCAAGTCGTGTTTGATATATGTAAAATTTGATCTTTGGGAAGTAGTGACACTTTCAAAATTAATACAATGTTTATTTCCCAATGTTCAGTGGAAAATGAGTTTTTGTTAGTTGATGAAAATTGGACATCAAAAAATCATATATATAGGGGTATTCAATGATTAGTGATAATGATAGGTTATAAATGTCTTTAAATTGATGGTGGATCTTCTTATAAAACAGGGATCACACATTATTTGAGAAAGTATTTCTCTTTCAATTTTTAAATGTTTGTAAACCATTAGGTATAGTTTGTCACTCCAAACATTTTAAAACAACATTGTGCTTATATTTTATCATATATATCATCACATTTATGATGTGTTATCCTTGAATGTATCATATTAATGATGAACCAATTAAAATTGATGTGTTAGGTGCATAAATTAATATTATTCTATACTCTATAATGGTATGGAGAGAGAAGAAATTTTTGTTTAATAACTATAGAATATAAAAAGGGGAAATTGATTTAATCTATCATTCTCGGATTCACCCCTCCCTTAGGGTATATAGATTAGTGGAAAAAATTGTTATAAGAGGGAGTGATTAATAGAAGTGTTTCTCTCTCAAAGGTGGTCACCAATAATAATGTTATTACGATCTTTGACATGAACAACATTCAATTATGGATGAATAGGATGCAACAATACTTCTGATCTTTGGGAAAAGATGTTTTTTAGGGGAAATGCATGGATTATTAGCTATGCATATTTTGTATTTAAAAATTATTTGTTCTTAATTATTCTATCCATAATTAAATTTTCTTGGCCATCTTGTGATTTCTTTTTGAGAGGTTTTGGGGTTGTTTGTTGTTGGTAAAAAATCCATCAAGATCACATTGTAGCATTTTAGGTTTGTTTTTCTATAGACAAAGAATGTTTTAATGGTGAATTTTCATGTTATAAATATATAATTGACAATACATGTTGACAATGAACTATAATAATATAATGGAAGAACTGGAGGCAGCACAAAATAAATAATACATGGTGGTGCAATTTTCCTGTATTTTCCAAAATGATGGGGAAAAAAATATTTCATTAAGTGAGTATTGAGAAATGTGGATTTACATGAATATCACATAAATCTATGCAAAAATATTGAGTCTCATTAATATGGGCTTCATGATGTAGATTTCACCAAGACATGAATAATGGTGATAGTGATCTCAGTGATTATGACGAGCTTCCGAAATGGTAGAGGTGAAAATCATTTCAAGGGAGAATTGTAGTGGAATAATGCATTTGATTTATAAAATTATGGAAATAAAAGTTTTCAATAATTCTTTGACAAGGGAATATGTGTGATATATATGATTTTGACCAGTCAATAAATTTCACTGGATGAAGTGGAGCTTCGAGTTCGATTGCACAAAAAAATTTGAGGCCACCCAAATTCATTCTGAATGATCAAAGAGATAAAATGAAGAGTAATTTTGATTTCATTAAAAAAAATTTGTTCTGTCAAGAATTTTTTCAAATAATTTCTTCAGCTTGTTTAAAAGACAATCCTACGAATGACCAAAGACAATGCACATAGCTATTGGGAGCTTCGTGAAGAAGGAGTGTTACATGTTGTCTCAGTGAGCTTCAGGAAGGAAGACGCTCAACGAAGGAAGGAATGCTATGAAGGGTTGAGCTCTATGAAGGCTTTATCTCTGTGAAGGTTTGAGCTCTATGTTTTAATGTACTCTTCAAATTAGTGAGATCATTTAAGGTTTGTTTTTTTTTGAAGAGGTAAGAAATTATTGAAGTCATTTTTGATTTATACAAAATATGGAGATTTGAGAACCATTGAGATTTTAAAAATAAATAAAAAGTTTATTTCCCAGTTTTCAGTGGAAAACATGTATTCATAGTTGGATGAAAATTGGACATCAACAGAAAATCAACATGTAGGGTAGGATTCAATCATTAGTTATAATTATATGACCCATAAGTCTTTAAACTATGTGGGGATCTTCTGAAGAAATAGTGAACACACATTAGTTGAGGGTGAAATGATATTTAAACTTCTGATTTCTTGTAAACCAAATGGTATAGTGAGTTCACACCCAACATTTTAAAAAACAGTGCTCTTATAAGGGATTTGAAACAACATCACATTGCTAATGTGTGCTCCTTGGATATAGCCTAGTGAGGGTGAAGATATTAAAATTGATATGTCATATGCATGAATTAAAAATAGTTACAACTATACAACGAGAAGAAGAGAGAAGGGTGTTTTGTTTATTAACAAAATAATGACAAAAGGGTTAATTATTTTAATATATCATACAATGATGCATCCCTCCTCTTTTGGGTATCTAACCTAGTGGAAATAACAATTTGAATTAGAGGTAATGTTTATTATCATTGTTACTCTCTCAAAATAGGACCCCAATAATAAAGGGATCCCAATCATAGATGGGGACAACATTCAAGTATGGCTGAATTGGATGCAACACCACATCTGATCCATTGAAATGGATGTGTTTACAACTGAAATGAAAGTTATCTTAGGTGAGTATATTTTCTATTTAAAAATGATATGTGCATAATTATTCTATCCGTAATTATTTCTTTCGACCAGCTTTCCAATATTGTTTTGAGTATTTTGGTGTAGTTTTTTTTGAGAAAAATACCTCAAACTAACATTGCAGTATTTTTTGGTTGATTGTGTTTGTGTGCAATGTAGGTTTTCATGGTGACTTTTCATGTTCTAGATATGTAATTGAAAATCCCTGTTAAAAAGGAACAATGAATAATGAATGAACGATCTTAAAGTAGTACAAAAGAACAGATACCAGGTGGTGCTATTTTCCATTATTTGCCAATTTTTTGCGGTCAATAATTTGGAGTTTAGTGAGGATAGATAAAAATGGATTTCCATAAATATTTCATCAAACTATGGAAAATTATTGGGTTTCTTATAAATGTGCATCATTATGTTGATTTCACTGAGAAATGAATGATGGTGATGATTATCTCTATGATAACGATAAGATTTGTGAATGGAAAAGTTGAAAATCATTACAAGGGAGAATTTAAAGGGAGCATTGTAGAAAAATGATGCATTTGACAGATATAATTATGGAAATGAAAATTTACATTGATTATTTTTGTAGGGAATATTCTCTGCATATATGATTTTTACAGATCCCGAAATTGCACTAGAAGAATAGGATCTCCATGTTTGATTGCACCTATAAATAAGAGGCCAACTCTCTTCATTTTGAAATATCTTGAGAGTGAAAATTTAGATTCATTTTGATTTCAAAAAGAATAGCGAGCTCTATTAATATAGGATTAAAATAATGTCATCATCATTGTGAAATGAAAATCATAGTATCAACCAAAGACAATTCCTATATGTGTTGAGATCTTAAAGAATAAGTGGTGTTCCACATTGTCTTAGTGAGATTTTGGAAGGAAGCCTCTCTACGAAGTTATGACTAATACGAAGGATTGAGCTAGAAAAAGTCTTGAACTCTGGGAAGGTTTTCGATATTCAAGGTAGTGTGCTCTACGAATAAGTTATATCTTCGAAGGTTTGTTCATTGTAAAGAGGCATATGCTTTTCTAAATCATGTTTGAGATACTAAAAATAGGGAGCTTTACGAAGCTATGATATTTGAAAATGTATTACAATTTTTATTTCCAAGTGTTCAGTTGAAAAAGGGGTATTCATTAGTTGTAGAAAATTGGACTTCAATAGAGAATCTATATATAGTGGATGATTCAATCACTATTGATAGAGATATGACCTACAATTAATTAATATGTGAGTGTGTCTTCTGAAGAAGAAGTGAGAACTAATCAGTTCAGAGAGCAGTGATCTTTCAATTTGTCATCGGTTGTAAACTAGTAGGGTTAGTGTGTTCAGTCCCAAAATTGTAAAATAATTTTGTACATATAGTGGATTTGCAATATCATCCCATTTTATTTGTGTTATCCGTTTACATATCCTAGGGGATAAACCATGTAAAATTGGTGTGTTATATGAATTAATCAATATTATTTCATTATATGCAATGTGATGGAGATATAAGAGTGTCTTTAAATAACTAAATAATATCAAAAGGGGTAATTTTTTTAATCCATCGTATCCTGACCCCCCCCCCCCACTATTAGGGTATCTAGCTTATTGGATATAATAATTGGTATCATATGCAATGGTTAATATTAGTTCTTCTATCTCAAAATGGGTCACCAATCATAAAGGGTTCCGATCTTCGATGAAAACAACATTCATCTATGTATTAATAGGATGCAAAAATGCATATATTCTTTGAGAATCGTTGTGTTTAAAATATCACATAAAGGTATATTAAATGACTATATTATATATTTATAAATTATTTGTACATAATTATTATATACATAATTATATTTTCTTGACCATCACGTGAATACAGTTTTGAATGATTTGGGTGTTGCTTATTTTTTTGCGAAAAAATACCTCTATGTAACATTGCATCATTTTATGGTTTGTCATGATTGTTGTAAAATATGGCCTCTATAGTGAATTGTTAGGTTCTAGATATGTAATTGAATGTCCATGTTGACAATGAACAATGAAAATGTATTGGATGATCTGGTGGCCGTACAAAAGAACATATACAATGTGGTTCCAATTTCTAATATTTTCAAAAAATTTGGGGTCCAAAATTTGATGATATGTGAGTATTAAGAAATGTGGATTTACATGAATAACTGTTCAAACTTTGAGTATTTATTGAGTTTCTAAAATAAGGGATTCCTGCAGTGTATTTCACAAAGATATTAATAATGGTGGCAGTGATCTCTGTGATTACGATGAGCTTTGCGAATTGAAGAGTTGAAAAGCATTATAAGGGATCATTATGATGGGTTGATACGTTGCATATTTAATTTTTACCAATATATAAATCACACTGGAATCAACGGAGCTCCGATTTTGATTGGACCAATAAATATGAATCCACCCCTCTTCATTTGGATTGAGAATAAGAGTGAAAATCCACAGTGGTTTGTATTTCACGAAATAAGGGGTGTCCTGCGATGAAAGGCTTAAAATAAAGTACTGTGAATTCTAGAGAGACAATACTAATATCGATCAAAGACAATACCTCTGTGTATTGAGATCTTAATGAAGAAGTTGTGTTCCTTGTTTTCTTAGTTAGATTTATAAAGGAAGACGCACTACGAAGGCTTGAGCACCAAAAAGTGTTGAACTCTAAGAAGGCTTGATCTCTATGAAGTCTTGAGGTCGGTGATGTAATGTGCATGGAAAATTTGTGATATTTTCGAAGGTTTTTAGTTTTTATCATGAGGGATGATCTTTTTCATGTCTTGATTGATCTATTCAAAATAGGGAGTGTTGTGATGCATTGAGATTTCTAAAATTATTACAGTTTTTATGTCTCAGTGTACAGTGGAATGTTGTATTCATCAGTGGATAAAAATGGACTTCAATAGATAATCCAAATATAGGAGAGGATTCATTCATTAGAGATAATTATAGGACCTACAAGATAATAAACAATGATTGGATCTTCTCAAGAAGTTGGTAGAACACTTTAGTTGAGAGAGCATTGATCTTTCAATTTATGATTCTTCATAAAATGGCAGAGATAGTGCATTCACTCCAATGATTGTAAAACAACAATGTTCATAAAGTGTATTTGGTACATAATCACATTTTTTATGTGTGATCCTTTTATGTATTCTAGTCCCGATGAACCACGCAAAATTTATGTGTCCTATGAATGAATTAATATTAGATAATTCATTGTAAGGGGAACTTGATAGAAGAGTTTTTTTAGTTAGTAAAGAAGATAAAAATGGGTAACTGTTTTAATCTATCAAACCCAAATTAACCCCCATTATGGTGTCTAGCCTAGTGGACATAAAAAAAATTTAGTGGGAATGATTAATAACATTGGATATCTCTTGAAAGAGGTCACCAATATAAATGGGATTCTGATCCTCGATGTGAACAACATTCAATTATGGATGAATAGGGTGATACACTACATCTGATCTGTGGGAATTGTTGTTTTTACAGCAGTCAGGAAATGTATCTTAGCAGAGTATATTTTCTATTTATAAATGATATGTTAATAATTAAAAAATCCTTAATTATGTTTTACTAACTATCTTGTGCAGACTGTTTTGAGAGATTTTGGTTTTGTTTATTGTTGGTATAAAATCCATCAAGGTAACATCATAACATTAATTGGTTGGTTGTGTTTGTTGAAAAAGTGTGTTTTCATATTTAATTTTTATGTTCTTGATATAAAATTGACAATTTATGTTGAAAATGAACAATTTCCATGGAATGGGAGATATAGAGGCAGTAAATAATCAGATACAAGGTGGCACCATTTTCAATGATTTGGGAAATTTTTGGGATCCAAAATTTGGAGTTTGGGGATTATGGAGAAAATTGGTTTTCCGTGGTGATCTCATCAAACTATGGAAAATTATTGGGTTTCGTGAATATTGGATTCATGAAGTGGATTTTCCAAATACATAAATAGTGAGGAAGGGGATCTCTTTGATTACGACGAGCATAACAAATGTAAATGGAGAAAATCATTTCAAGTGATCATTAAGGAAGAACAATGCATTTGACAGAGATAACTATGGAAATTAATGATTTCAATGATGATTTTTAATTCGATGATGCACCACAAATATGATTTTGACAGATCCAGAAATCACACCGAAATATGTTGAGATTTGAGTTCGATCACACTTATAAATAAGAGGCCACCCCTCTTCATTTTGAATGGGTTTGAGAAAGAAAATCTAGAGTCATTTTGATTTTCAAGAATTAATGGGTGCTAGGGAAAGTAAGGTTTCAAATAATGTATTCAGAATTGTGAAAATAAATTCCATGTATCGTCTAAAGAAAATTCCTCTATGTATTGAGTGCTTCGTGAAGAAGGGTTGTTCCAATTTTTCTTAGTCAGGTTCATGACATAAAACTCTCTATGAGGGGTTGAGTACATTGAAGTTTTGAACTCTACGAAGGCTCAATCTCAATGAAGGTTTGAGCTCTATGAACTACTGTCCATTTCAAAGAATTGAGATCTACAAATGTATGTTCATCTCAATGTGGTAGGAAATTTTTCATGTCTTGTTAGATCTATAAGAAATAGGGATCTTTGTGAAGCAGTAAGATTTGAAAAATTATTAAAATGTTTATTACCAAGTGTTTAGTGGATAGTGGGTATTCATCAATGTATGAAATTTTGATTTCAAAAAAGAATCTACATATTGGAGAGGATTAAATTATTATTGATAATGATAGGACCTAAAATCCATGAAATTGTGAGTGGATCTTCTGATGAAGAAGTGAGCACACATCAGTTGAGAGATCAGTGATCATTAAATTTGTGAATGGTTGTATACCAGTATGGATATTGATTTCACTCTAATCTTTGTAAAACAACAATGTATTTATAGTGGATGTGGTACATCATCACATTGATGATGTGTAGTCCTTTTATGTTTCATAGTGATGGTGAACCAAGTATAATTTATATGTCTTGTGCATGAACTAATATTAGTTCACACATTGTAATGGGAATGAGAGAGAAGTGTGTATTTTTAATAACCAAAAAATATAAAAAGGGGAAATTGTTTAAATTTATCATATTATTATTCACCCCACCACTCATAAAGTATCTATCCAAGAAGAGATAACAATTGGTATTAGAGGAAACAGTTAATATATGTGTTTTAATCTCAATGTAGGTTACAAATCATAAAGGGATTTCGACCTTTTATGGGAATATCATTCAAATATGGATGAATAGGATGCAAAACTACTTCCAATATTTTGGAATTGATCTGTTTACAGAAACAATTAAATATATCTTAGTTATGTATGTTTTCTAATTAGAAATTATTTGTGCATAATTATTCTATCAGTAATAATTTCTTTGACCACCTTGTGTAGACTATTTTGAGAGATTTTGGTGTTGTTTATTGTTGGGAAGATATCTCTAATGGTACCCTTGCTGAATTTTTTGTTACGTTGTGTTTGTTGAAAAAGAATCATTTCATGGACAGTTGTAAAGTTCTAGATATGTAATTTAAATTCCATGATGACAATGAACAATGAAAAAGTAATGGATGATATGGAGGTAGTACAAATGAACAGATTCAAGGTGGTGCTAATTTCTAGTATTTTCCAAATTTTGGGGGTTAAAAAGATGATGTAGTTGAGTATTGAAAAAAGTGGATTTTCTCAAATATCTCAAAAAACTATAAAAATTGATTATTTTTTGTGATAATGGGCTTCATGATGTGGATTTCACAAAGACATGACTATAGGTGATGGTGATCTATGTGATTACGATGAGATTCACGAATGACATTGGTAAAAATCATTTCCATAGAGCATTGTAGTAGAATGATGTATTTGGAGAATATAGTCATGGAAAGGATTGATTTCAATGATTCTATGTGAAAATATGGTGTACCACATATATGATTTTGAACACTCCAGAAATCTCACCAGATTAAGTGGAGCTCCAAGTTCGATCTGACCTATAAATAAGAGGACACCCCCTATTTATTGTGAACAAGCTTATGAGAGATAATATGGAGACATTTTGATTTCCTGAAACAAGGGGTTCTAAACAAATCAATGATTCAAAAAATGTACTAAGCTTTTTGAAAGGAAAATACTAGTATCCACAAAAGACAATACCTCTATATATAATGAGAGATTTTTGAAGAAGTTTCTTTCCACATTGTCTCAGTCAACTTCATTAAAGATGAGGCTCTTTGAAGGCTTCAGTACTGCGAAGGGTTGATCTCTATGAATCATTGATCTCTATGAAGGTTTTATCTCTACAAAATAGTGTGCTCTACATATCAGTGATATCATTAAAGGTGTTGTATTTTCGAAGAGGCATGACCTTTTTCAAGTCTTTATAGAGATATGTAAAATTGGGAGATTTCTGAAGCAGTGATATTTGCATAAGTATTTAAAATTTTATTTCCCAGTGATCTGTGGAAAAGAGGAAATCATCAGTGGATGAAAATTGGACTTCGATAGAGCATCTATATATAATGGAGAATCCATTCATTACTGTTAATGATATTATTTATAATTCATTAAACTTATAGTGGATCATCTAAAGAAGTAGTGAGCACAGTTTAGTCGAAAGACCAGTGATCTTTCAATTTGTGATTTGTTTTAAACTATTATGGACAGAGAGTTTACCAAAAATTTATTAAAAAAATAGAATTATAATAGTGGAGTTGGTATATCATCACATTTCTGATTTTTGATCCTTGGATATAGTATAATGAGGATGAACCAAGTAAAATTAATGTGTCCAGTGCATGAATTAATATTAGTTCACACTCTAAAATGGGAAGGACAGAGAAGAGTGGTTCATTTAACAAATAATGAATATAAAATGGGGTAATTTTTTTAATATACCATAATCTTATTCACCACCTCTTAGTTAATCTAGCCTAGTGGAAATAACTATTGATATTAGAGGTAATTTTTAATATTTGTGTTTCTGTCTCAAAGGAGGTCACCAATCCAAAATGGATTCCAATATTTGATGGGAAAACATTCATTTAATGATGAATAGGATGAACCACTTCTTCTGATCTTTCGGAATGGATGTGTTTATAGAAGCAATGCATGGTATCTCAGCTGACTATATTTACTATTTAGAAATGATATGTGCATAATTATTCTATGCATAATTACTTTTTTCTTGGCCATCTTGTGAAGACTGTTTTGAGATATTTTTTTTATTGTTGGGAATAAATACCTCATGGTAGCATTGTAGCATTTTTTGGTTGGTTGTGTTTTTTTGACAATGTAGGTTTTTATGGTGAGTTTTCATGTTCTAGATATGTAATTGAAAATTTATGTTAACAATTAAAAATGAAAATGGAATGGATGATCTGGATTTAGTAAGAAAGAACAGATACATGTTGGCACCATTTTCCATTATTTGCCTAATTTTTGGGGACCAAAATTTGGAGTTTTGTGAGTACTAAGAAAAGTTTATTTCCTTAAATATCTCATTAAACTATGGAAAATTATTGAGTTTCAAAAATATGGGATTCTTGAATTGGATTTACCAAAAACAAGAATAATGGTGCGATGATATTTGTGACGACAACGCCCTTAGCGAATGGAAGAGGTGAAATGAATTCTAAGAGGGAATTGTGGTGGAACGATGAATTTGATGAATATAGTGGTGTAAATGAAATATTTAAATTTTACTTTGCAATGGGAATATTCTCCACAGATATGATTTTTACCGATCTAGAAATCACACCTAAAGAAGAGGAGATCCGATTTTGATCACACATATAAATAAAAGGACACCCCACTTCTTTCTGAATGATATTAATAGAGAAAATCTGGATTCATTTGTATTTCATGAAGCGAGGGATCCTCAGAGATGCAAGGATTCAAATAAAGTATTGATGATTGTGAAAAAAAATCATATTATCAACCAAAGACAATTCCTCTATGTATTGAATGATTTTTGAAGAATGTGTGTTCCTAGTTGTCTCAGTGAGATTCAAGAAGGAAGACACTATACGAAGGCTTGACCACAGTGAAGGATTGATCTCTATGAAGGCTTCATCTCTATGATGGTTTGAGCTCTGCGATGTTTAGTTCTCTACAAAGCATTGAGATCAACAAAGGTGTGTTATTTGCAAAGAGGTAGGAATTTTTGTAGTCTTGTTTGATCTATGTAAAATTGGGAGATTTTCTCTGCAGTGATATTTTCAAAAGTTTTAAAATGTTTATTGCCTAGTGTTTAGTGGTAAAGGTGTATTCCTCAGGTAATCAAAATTGGACTTCAATAGAGAATCTATGTATTAGAAAGGATTCATTGTTTATTGTTAATGACAGGAGCCAAAATTCTCTCAAATGTGAGTGGAGATTTTAATGAATTATTGAGTATATATAATATGATTGAGGAGTGATCTTTCAATTTGTGGTCGGTTGTAAATGAGTAGGGATAGTGAGTTCACTAAAATATTTCCAAACATATAGTCTGATTATAGTGGATTTGGTACTTCATCACAATACTGATGTGTGATATTTGGACTCATCCTAGCGAAGGTGAAACAAGTGAAATTCATGTTTCCTATACATGAATTAATATTAGATCTTACTCAACAACAGGAAGGAGAGATAAGAGTGTATTGTTTAATAAATTAAGAATATCAAAAGGGAAAATTTATTTAATCTATCATACCCGGATTCCCCCTCCCCCTTATAGTGTACCATTACTTGTGTACATAACAATTATTATCAGAGGGAATTGTAAATATCAATGTTTCTCTCTCAAGGTGTTCACCAATCATAAAGGGATTCTAATCTTCGACAGGAACAATATTCAGTGATGGACGAATTCGATGAAACACTACTTCTGATCTATGGGAATGGATGTGTTTACAACAAAAATGAAAGGTATCTATACTAAGTAAATTTACTATTTATAAATGATATGTTGATAATTTATCTATCCATAATTATTTTTCTTGACCATGTTGTGATGACATTTTTGAGAGATTTTGGTGTTGTTTTTTGTTGGGAAAAAATTCCTCAATATAACATTGCATCATTTTTCTTTTATTGTCTTTGTTGAAAAAGAAGGTTTTCATGTTGAATTGTTCATTTCTAGATATGTAATTTTAATAACCTTGTTGAAAATGTATATTGGCAATATAATGGATGATCCAGATGTAGTATAAAAAACAGATTCATGGTGGCTCAAATTTCCCAATATTTGCCTATTTTTTGGGTCCTTAATTTGGAGTTTTGTGAGTAATGAGAAAAATTGATTTCATTGAAGACCAAATAAAATTATGGAAAAGTGTTTAGTTTTGCGAATATGGGATTCATGATTTGTATTTCACAATGATAGGAATAATGGTGACATTTATCATTGTCATTACAAAGAGAATTGCGAATGGAAATGATGAAAATCATTTTAAGGGAGAATTGCAGAAGAACTATGTATTTGTTGAAGATAATTGTGAAATGAAATATTTCAATGATTATTTTAAATTGTAATATTGTTCGGATATATGATTTTTACTAATCCATAAATTTCTCTGAATGAAGCAGAGATCCAAGTTTGATTTCACCTATAAATAAGAGGCCACCCCTCTTTATTCTGAATGAGGTTAAGATAGAAAATTTCGAGTCATTTTGATTTCAAGAAGAAATAGGTTCTCTATGAAGAAAGGTTTAAAAAAAGTATTGGAATTTTTAAAAGCTAAATAATTTTATAGACCAAATAAAATTCATATATGTATTGAGATATTTATGAAGAAGGGGTGTACCAATTTGTCTTAGTGAGATTCATGAAGGAAGATGATCTATGAAGGCCTGAGCACTGTGAGGGGTTGATCTATACAAAGGCTTGATCTCTATGAAGGGATGATCTATGTGATGTCTTGAGCTCCGTTAATAGTATGTCCTAGTATTTACCAATGATAATGCCTCTATGAATTTATAGATTCCAGAATAAGGGAAGTTCCATATTGTCTTAGTGATCATCGCGATAGAAGTATCTAAGAAAGGTCTTGGGCACTGTGAAGACTTGATCTCTTTGAAGGCTTGATCTTTTCAAAGGCATGAGCTCTACGATGTATTGTGCTCAAGAATGTTGTGACCTCTATGAAGGTGTCTTCTTTGCAAAGAGGCATTAAATTTGTGATGGATTTTTTTAGATTTGGAAAAGAGGGAGAATTGAGAAGCAGTGAGCATTGCAAAATTATTTCAAAGGTCATTTCCCAGTGTTCATAAGAAAAGGGTTATTAATCAGGGGATAAAAATTCTACATCAATCGAGAATTTACATACACTGGAGGATTTATTCATTAGTGATAGTGACATGACCCTCATGTCTTAAAACTGTGAGTTGATCTTAAGAAGAAGCAGTGAGAACAGTTTTGTTGTGAGATTTTTGATTTTTCAAATTGTGATTGGTTGTAAACTATGAAGGACATTGAGTTCCCACCAACTATTGTAAAAAAAGTGTTCTTATTGTGGACATAGTACATAGATACATCATTAATGTATTCTACTAGTATGTATCCCATTGAGGATGAACCATGTAAAATTGATGAGTCATATGTGTGATCTAATATTTTTTCATAATTTGCAATAGGACGGAGGGAGAAGTGAGTTTTGTTTAATAATGAAACGATACAAAAAGTGGAAATTTTTTTAATATTTCATACACTAATTCACCAACCCCCCTCCCCCACCGCTTTTAGGGTATCTAGACTAGTGTAATTAATAATTGGAATTACGGGACATGTTAATATTAGTGTTTCTATCTAAATGGAGGAACAAATCATAAACGAATTATGATCTTCAATGGGAACACCTTTCAGTTATGGATGAATCGAAAGCAACAATTCTTCCTATCATTGGTAAATGGATATGTTTAAATCCAGAATGCATGGTATCCCAGCCAAAATCATTAGTGGTGTGCTTTCAAAGGTTAAAATAAGATAGAAGGGTTCTAAGTCTAAGGTAATGAATACATTAGTGGGACCCTTATACACTTCTATCTAAATGATTGTGCTTTCATGAAAATATTTACTTGTAATGTTGGAAAAGTTATTGAATATATATGAAGGAGATACTATAGTAAGAGAGGAAGAGCTTCAAGTTCTATGGAACAAGTATGATGATCAATTAAAGAACCCTAATGAGTCTTATGATGCATTCTTTTACATGGTATTTATTGTTGTGGAAGACACGCGAGGACTAAGGGAAGTTATTGGAGACATAAATATTGTGATGAACATCTTGATGAAATTTACAGCTCATTTTAGTGTGAATGTTTTTGATTTGGATGATAAAGACCCATTGGAGATTACATTGGATAACATGCATTGCACCCTAATTACATATGATCTGTGAAATGATGATAATGATGCTGGGGAAAAGGGAAAATCTAAAGATGTGGAGTTCAAGGCCTTGAAGATTCTCACCATTGTAGATTCTCAGGAAGATGATGAGATAGAAAAGGTGATTTCAATCCATTACTCATACCATCAAAGAGGAAGAGGAATGTTGAAATGGAAATTTCACTGGTATGTTTTTAATGTAAAAGGTTGGACATCTTGGGGCAAGGTGCCCCATGAATTTCCAAGAATATAATGAGGATGAAGTCCAAATTCCAAAGAATATGTCTTCATCATATTTGAATCGAATGAAATAGTTCAATATACCTTAATTAAAGAAAAATAATCTTATTTCACAGGAATGTGACATTTCAGATGAGTCTGAGAATGAGGAGGATGATGTGATAAAGACCTGTAGATATCTAGGAGAAAATTATATGTTCGAAGCTATCATTTGTTATTAAAAATTGGAAGAAACTGACACTAATGAACAATAATAAACAGATGAATGAAGTGTTTATAAGGATAGATAATTAGAAAAATATATTGAGGAGATATATATTTGGAGATAAAAAATAAACAAATCCAACAAAGTGTTATATGATTCCAAACTCTATATGCAATAGTAAGAAGAATAGAATTCTAAGTTGAAGAATGAAATTGAAAATCATTAGTCTTCTTTGCTAGAGATCTCAGAAAATGATGGTGAAAAAAACTCATGGTTGATGAATTTAAAAGGGATATTGATTTCTATAATAACATAGTGAAGGATAAAAAAAATTGAGTTGATGAACTTGAAGAAAAAGTTATCGATCTATGAGGAAAAGTAAATGATCAATAAAAATTTTGACTCCTAGTAAGATACCAGAAAAGTATATCATCTAGAAGGATGAAATATTTGATGTGAATTATTGTTTCATGTAGAATAGAAGAAGAAATAATGTTTAAATGGTAAAATAGTTGTTGGGCTTCATCAAAAAATGAAAACTGTGAATGTTGATGTCAGACTGCAGTCAACCATTTCGAGACTAATGGTTGATTTGGACATGAATCAGAATAAGAATATTCACAGATACCATGGTATAACTAATAGTTAAAAAGTAACACGTATGAATGTAACCTATATATGGTGTTATTTCTATGGAATTATGGTACATTCATTGTATGTGTGTTCTCTATCCAACAGTTGCTGAAGGGAACAAGAACAATACTGGAATCCCAAAAAATAATGGTACTCGACAACCAAAAAGAGAATGGTACTCTATAACACCATTTGTGGGGAATTGTTTTTGGTGAGGAATATTTGGCAATATGGATAGATATTTTACATCAACCATGAAGAGTTATGTGCCATAAAACAATCAAAGTAGTCATAAATAGAAAATCAACATAACAAATAGTTACTTTAAAATGAATAACTGATTTGTAGCTCTATAGGATAAATATGGGCCATCATTCATCTATTAAGATCATGTATTTCAATATTATTTGAATTTGAATTCAAAAATAAGGATTTCAACAAGAAAAGATAATCTAAAATATATAAAAAATAAAGTAATAAAATTTAAAAAGAGTGCATGAATTGGTGCAAGATGATCCTTTTTGACCAATATCACCATGATCCCTTAACAGGAAGTGGTAATATGTTCTTTTCATTGATTAATATATCATAATTCCATGTGTATTACATTTTTACCAAAATTATGATGTGTTCATTTGCATTAAACAGTATATGAATGAATATAAAAGGATACTTTCATTGAAAATTCTGAAGTCTCATATTGATAATTGTACGAAATTAATAAACAGTCATGTGGATGTCTATCTTGGGAAACATAGGATAAGGAATCAAGTTTCTTTAATGATAACTTCACAACATAATAGATATGTTGAATGGAGAAATAGGATCATAAAAAATATGACCATAACAATTCTCATTGAAAAATACCTACCCATGAAATTTTGGATGGAAGCTGTGTTGACGTAGGCCTATATTTCTACCTGGGCACTGTTGTGTCCAAAGGATCAAAAAATTCGATTCGAGATGTGGAATGGAAAAAAGAAAATGTTAAAACACTTTCAAATAATTGGATGAAAGTGCTTTATCCTCAATAATGAAAAATACAAAATATTTGAGTCATGCAGATATGAGATGATAATCCTTGGTTTCTTAGGAAAAAGCATGCCATATTAATTATTTAATAATAGGAAAGGAAAGTAGTTGAGAAAAATTATGTCATTGTAGTGGATAATGTAGAGAATATTCAAAAACATAGTCGACAATTTTATTATAAAATCAATAATGGGACAAGAAACCCATGGGCACAAAAGTAGAACATGCTGATTTATATGAATATATTGATGATGAGTATGTGGAAGTAAAATATGTATCTACATAGAATCCAAATATTTGAGGTGAAATTTATTGCTGAAATATCAATGGTGATCAGCTAGAACATATAAAGACATGAATATTGATGTCACTAATGTATACATCTTTCTTATCTCAGGCTGAGAAGAAATGTTTTTCATTTACATCTAAAGATGAAAACAAGGTTCAAGATGTTCTTGAAGATCCTGATCAGATTGAGAATAATCAGACATGGGATATTTGTTTGAGTCCAATAGATAATAATATCCTTGGGAATAAATGCGTCTTCCACAATAAGATGAATGAAGATGGATCAATGATTTAAATCAATGCACAACTAGTGTGAAAAAAGTACTTCCAGATAGATGGTATCATTGTTTATGAGGCATTTTCACATGTAGCACGGCTTGAGACAATTAGATAATTCTTGGACAATGCATTGAAATAGAAGATCAAAGTGTTCTAGATGGATGTCAAAACTACCTCTTTGAAGGGGTTCTAGAATTAATAGATTATATTGAGCATTCAGATGGTTTTATCATTCATGAATATGTGAAAATAGTTTATCGATTGAAGAATGAATTATATGGTCCGAATCAAGCATTAAGAGGATGATATTCGAATCTTGATAAATATTTTATGAATCCTATATATCCACGTGGTGGAGTTAAATACCATCTCTATTCCACTAATTAATGTAATCAAAAGTTGATGAGAGTTTTTTAGGTCAACGACATAATATTTAGTGGATCACATGAACCTCTATGCAGAAAAATCATGAAAAGTGAGATCAAAATGTTAATGATCAGTGAGATTCCATTTTTCATTGGTTTACATTTGACACAATGATGCGATGTGACTTTCATTTCGGAATCCAAATATAAAAAATTTGTAATGGCAAGATTTGGAATAGAAAATTAGAAGGAGATCAAAAAATTTTCTGCTAACCGATGAAATTATCTAAAATTGATGATAGAATGAGAGTTAATATGACATAATATAGAAAAATTAATGGAATCGTATTATACATGACAATGATAAGACCAGAAATGGTTACCCCCAAAATCCATGAAGTGAAATATCCATAAAATCCCATGTAAATCCACATGCATTCAGTGAAATTAATACCTCAGTATATAAAAGAAACTATGGATTTGGGTTTGATGTATAATGAGAAATATCAGCCGAAGCTGTTGTGATATATATATATATATATGAAAATTGGGCCAGTTTTGTAGATAACGGGAAATCAATGATAGTAGATGTTTTCAATCATGGTGGATTTTGTATTTCTTTTCTAATAGAGAAGCATGATTTCATTTTAGTTAGGACCAAAGAATATGATTATAATTTCTCCACACATCATGCACACAATTATTATAGATGAAGTAGGAGCTTGATGATATTGAAGATTAAGTGATGTTTTAGATCCAAATACATTGTTATAAATATAATGCAATCAATCATAGAAAAAAACCAATACATCACACAAAGAAAATGAAAATTCCGGAAATATATCATTTTTTCATGGAGATGGTCGAGCAAGCCCAGTGATGACGGAGTATGTGCCTTCTGAGATACAGGTTTCAGAAATTTTGACAAAGACCTTACCCAATGAAGATTTTTAGAGGCATCGACTTCTACTAAGAGTCTTGTCGACTCCCCTCACTTGAAAAAATGTTTATTTCGGACCACTCCCCTCTCCTAGAGGTATGATGTGTTTTTCCTTGATTTATTGATATGTTTTTTCACCCTATTGCAGACCATAGAGGAGTGAACATTTCAGTCATTAAAAAAGGGGGAGAAAATGTGATTGTTCAAGGCGATGGGGTAGTGTTACTTTTTATGTGAGAAAATGTCTTACTCAATGTCTATGGGAGAAGCTGGCATCTAGAGAAACAAGATATTGGGAGCAATGAGATTGGGGGAGAGTTTTAAATGTGATGATTCTATAATTGATCGATCAAATATTAGATATTAAGATAGATGAGGTTCGTGATGAAAGAGGGAGAGATTTGTTGGAATGGTATCATGAATTTGTGTTAGAAATGTTGTGATTCATTGATTTACTTTTCGTACTTCTATTTTTTCTCATGTTGAGAATTTCTCATGTTGGATTATAGTGTGTGGTTAGTGAATCTTTGGTTACTATCTGAATCAGAAGAGGTGAATGATTGAAGATGATGGGAGGAACTTTAAGTGAGATATTAAAGGGTAGTGAATTGTTATGATTAGTGTTTTCAACAAACCCAATGGGGGAGATTCTTTGGAAAGATTCCCACAATGTAACATTGCCACATTTTTTGGTTGGATGTGTTTGTTGAAAAAACATTTTTTCATGGTGAGTTGTTGAGTTCTATATATTTTTTTGGAAAATCCATTTTGACAATGATCAATGTAAAAGGAATGGATGGTCTGGAGGAAGCAAAAAAGAATAGATACAATTTGGAGTCATCTTCCCCTATTTTCCAAATATTTGGGGTCAAAAATTTGGATTTTCATTAGTATTTTGAAAAGTGGATTTCCATGAAGATCTCATGAAAAATATGGAAATGGTCTATGTTTCATGAATATTGGCTTCATGATGTGGATTTTTCAAAGTCATAATGAATGGTGATGGTGATCTCTATGATTACGATGAGCATCGTGAATGGAAGAGGTAAAAAAAATTGTGGTAGAATTATGCATTATATAGAGTAAATTATGGAATTGAAATATTTCAATGAAGGATTATGAACAGAAGAGGCACCACAAAGGTGATTTTGAAAAATCCAGAAATCATTTCGAAATATGTGGTGCTATGAGTTCAACTACACCTGTAAATAAGAGGCCATCCATCTTCATTCTGAATGAGCATTAGAGAAAAAATCTGATGTTGTTTTGATTTCAAGAATCATGGGGTTCTTTTTGAAGTATGGTTTTAAATAATTATTTTATATTTGTGAGAAGAATATAGTAGTATTTTCCAAAGAAAATGCCTCTATGTATGAGAGCTTTGTGAAGAAGAAGTGTTCCATACTGTCACAATGAGCTTCATGAAGGAAGTCGATCAATGAAGTCTCGAGCACTACAATGTCTGCAGCTTTAGGGAGGTTTGATCTCTGCGAAGGATTGAGCTTCGTAATGGTGTTTTCTTTGCGAAGAGGTGGTAACAATACGAAGGCCTGTTTGAGCTTTTTAAAATATGAAGATTTGAGAAGTACTGATCTTTTCAATTGAATATAAATGGTTATTTCCCAGTGTTCATTGGATGAGTGGTATTCATCTGCTGATGAAAACTGGACTTCAATCGAGCATATATGTATATTGGGGGATGAATACATTAGTGGTAATGATAGGACCTAAATTTCCTTAAACTATGAGTGGACATTTTGAAGATCAAATGAGAACACATAATTTGAGAGATTACTGATCATTAAAATAGAGATTAGTTGTAAACAAGGAGGAACATCAAGTTCACTACAAACATTATAAAACATCATTGTGATTATAGTGGATTTTTTTCATCATATCATTGATGATGTATGCCCCTTGGATGTATCCCAGTGTGAGTGATCCAAGTAAAATTAATTTTTCAGGTGGATGACTTAATATTTTTTCAAACTTTGTAATGGGAAAGAGAGAGAAGAGTGTTTTGTTCAATAAAAAATAGAATCAAAAGAGGAAATTGTTAATAATATGTCATACCCTGATTCACCCCCATTCCTAGAAGGGTATCTAGACAAGTGTAAAAACAATTTGTATCATATAGAAAGGTTAAAATCAGTGTTTCTCTCTCAATGGAGGTTACCAATCAAACATGGATTATGATCTTCGATGGTAAATACTTTTAGTTAATGAGGAATTAGATGCAACAATGTGTCCTATCATTTGTAATGGATGTGTTTAGACCAGAAATGAATGGTATCTTAGAAGACATCAATAGTGATGCATTATCAGAGGGTGAAATAAGTGAATAGGATGAGGACAGTAATGGAATAATTTCATTAGGGGGATACATATCCAATTATATATATATATATATATATGAATGATATTTCATTAAAATTGTTAAGTATTATGTTGAAAAAGTTATTTAACATAAAGGAATGAGATACAAAGGTCAGAGAGGAAAAGAATAATGTTCTATGGAATAAGTATTATTATCTACGATTGACACTGAATGAGTCTTTTGATGGATTCTTTGACAAGGTAAATATTTGTGTAGAAGAAAAACGAGGGCCTGGAGGTGTTATTGAAGAAATAATGATTGTTAAATGAATCTTGATTTGACTTCCTCCTTGGTTCATTCTGAAAGTTTCAATTTTGGAAGATAAAGACTCGAAACACTGAATATTTGATAACATGCACAACACCCATGATGCATATTAAATGAGAAATTATAATAAAAATGATGTGGAAAGGGGAAATTAAAATAGGTGGAATTCATGGACATTAAGTAGCTCACCATTGATGATTCCCAATAAGAAGAATAGGTGGACTAGGTGATGTAATTCCTTTCCCCAAACGTAAAAAGTGGAAGTGGAAATTTCAAAGGGAAACATCCACGAGCTTGTTCACGATGTGAAATAGATGGACATATTGTAGCAAGGAGCCCCAAGATGTTTCATGATGATGATGAGGTTAAAGTTGATATTCACACGAGGAATTCTATTTCCTATGTGAAAGGGATGAAATAGTTGAAGAGAAATTAATTTTAGAAATATAATCTTCTTTCACAAAAATGTTATTTTTCTTATGAGTCTAATGTTGATGAGGTGTAAGAGATTTAGAACTACAACGATCAGGGGGAAAATGATATGGTGGTACATATCAGTAGTTCATAGAAAAGGAATGAAACACATGATGATGATGATGATGATGATGATGATGAAGTTGAAGGAAGAGTTGATATGGTAGCTCAATTAGAAGAATCCCTTGAGGAGATAGATGATTGGAGAGAAAAAATGAATAAATCCCACAAAGTGGTACATGTTTCCAAAATCTAGATATATAAATAAGAATAATTGAGGTTTGATAGTCCTATTTATTCTAGGGAGGAGTGTCTAGAAAAGGGTGGTGGATATAAAATCATGGTTGAAGAATATAAAAGGGATATCGATTTCTTGAATAACATAATGAAAGATCAAATAAATCATATCAAAGAACATGATGAAAATGTTTTCAATCTATAATGAAAAGTAATGTATTATGAAAAAATCATGAATCCTAGAATGATACTAGAAAAAGAGATCAATGAGAAGGCCGATAATTTAGAAGTGATGAATAATGGTCCAACAGAACAGAAAAAACAATTATGTTCAAGTGGTATGGATCATGTGGGGTTTGATCCAAAACAGAAAACTATGATAACTGAAGTCAGACTGCAAGAACACTTTTCGTGATTGAAGGTCAATTTTGGGATGAAGCAGAATCAAAATATTCCTAAATCCCAGGGTATAACTAGCAGGGAAGAAGTAAATTATATAAATGGACCCTATATTATGTGTTATTCCTGTCGAAATATGGGACATTATCATTTTTTTCAATATCCAAGAGATTCATATGGGAATAAAAACAATAGTAGAAACCAAATAGTGAATGGTAATCTATAACAAAATTTACGGGACCTTGTTTTTTTGGGGATAAGATTTGGTCAAATAGCTTGTTATTGTACATAAACCATGTAGAGGTATGTCCCAAGAAATAAACAATGTAGTCAGAAAGTGAAAATCAAAAAACAATAAGTTGAGTTGAAAATGAAAATTTTATTTTCAACTATACAGGATGAAGTTGGGCCATCACGCTCTGAGTTAGATCAATGTTTCCAATCAACATCGAGAAATAACTCAAAATCCTGGATCAAAAAAAATGTAGAGAAGGATGTGGTTGCAAAAAATTAATATAAAGCATTATATCGTTCTGGTGTATTGACCCTTGAAATCGGGTGCACATCCCACATGAAATGTAATAAGGATCTCGTTACAGGAGTAAATAAGAATGAATGAGATTTCATGTTTGGAAAAGATGAAGGCCTGATGATAATTGGCTCGAGTTAGTCCATGTTTGGGAGAAGACAAATGAGACATGCTGATGTCGTAGTATAAGAAGGTCTCAATCACAATTATGTTATTGATAGCCAACTATGTGACTCAGGTAATTCTACCAGTATTATTAAGAAGATTTTTAGCATTAAAGAAAATTAATGTTCAATTATTAGACAGGGAAAAAAAAGTGAAATCTCTACATCGTGATCGGCGAATAAGATATATGCTTTTTGTCTATAGAAGAAGAAAACAGGTTGTGGATTAAATGTATCAATCATCTATTCCAACCATTCCTAGAAAATCTGGTGATTTGTGGTGGAACTAGAAACCTCCCTAAGTTATCACATGATCGTACACATACGTGTTATGCTTGTCAACAAGAGAAGATCATCAGAAATAAAAACAATAAAAAGGAAGAAAAGTCAACAACAGTACTTGAATTGGTGAATTATGTTGTTTGTAAACCTATCTCACCAATATCCATTGATTTTAAGAGGTAATGCATTATTTTCGTTGATGAAAATAGAATAATTCCATGTTATTTATCATTTCCAAAAATTCTGATGTGTTTAGATGAATTATAATGTATTTGATAGAATTTGGAAGGATGCTTGACATAAAATTCTAATCTTTCGTACAAATAATGGTACAGAATTCACAAAAATTCATGTGGAATACTATCTCAAGAAACATTAGATAAAGCATCATGTATCTTTGGTGAGAACTCCAAAATGGAATGGAGTGGTTGGAAGGATAATTCAGATCATCAAAAATATGTCCAAAATATTCTTCATTGAAAAAGACCTACTAGCAAAATTTTGAATGAAATAAGTGTTGACAACGTTCTACATTTCTAACAGGGCACTATTGTGTCCAAAAGAACGAATTAACCAATTTTAGCTATGGTACATAAAGATATGAATATTAAATCTCCTTCAAATCCTTATAAGTAAGTGCATTATCCTAAAAAAAAGAAAAACACATGAAATTTGAGTCACGCAGAGATGAAGGGATATTCTATGGCTACACATGAAATATTAAATAACATAAATGATTGAATAACTGGTTGGGAAAAGGAGTTGAGATAAGTGATGTTTCTGTAGTGTATAATTAATAGAATATTCAACAACACAATGGATAATTTTCATATTAAAGTGATGATGAGATAAGATACATTGGGTCTGAAGAAGTGGAAGATGTTGATTCTTAAGAAGATACTAATAATGATAATGAGGAAGTAAAATATGCATCTTTATTGAAAAAAAGAGTCAAGATGATATTAATAGGAGAAATATGATTGGATATTAGAAAAACTATCCGGACATGAAGAATGAAGTCACTAAAGTAGACATCTTTCATCTCTTAGGTAGTGCCAAAATGTTGTGTTGATGCAGCTTAAAATGAAAACTGGGTTTAAGCTATGCATGAAGAGAATGATCAGATTGAGAAGAAGAATAAGTGAAAGATTGTTTCAAGGCCAATAGATACGAATTTCATCAGGACTAGATGGGTCTGCCTCAACAAGATGATTGAATATGGTGTAGTGATATGAAGAAAAGAGACACTGGTGTGCAAAGGATACTTCCGTATAGAGGGTATCGATGTTGATGAGACATTTCTACCTATTGCAAGGATAGAGACAATCTTATTATTCTATGCCATTATAGTGAAACAAAAGTTCAAAGTGTTCTAGATGGATGAGAAATCTGCCTTTTGATTGGTGTTATAGAAGAAGTTGTTTACACAGAGTGGCCAACTATTTTTCCCATTCATAAAGATGTGAAAAATTTATGTCAGTTGTAGAAAGTGAAATATTGTCTGAAACAATAACCATGATAATGGTATTTTAGGCATGATCAGTATTTTAAGAATCCTAGCTATTAGCATGGTGGATTTTATTAAAATATATATTTCAACAATGAAATTATTAAAAGAATGATTGATCTTGTTTATGTCTATTACATAATATTTGGTGGATCAGATAAAGCTCATAGAAAAAAATTCAATAAATTAATGAAACAAGTTTTAAAAATTTCAATGATCGGTTAGATGGAATTTTTCATTGTTTTATAGGTGACATAAGCAAATAATGAAACATTCATTTTGAAATCCAAATATTTGAAAGAGGATCTGAGAATATTTGGAATGGAAAATTCCATGGAGATGAAGAATCTGGATACTACCCAGATGAAATTATAATAATATAATGATGGAAAGGTAGTTAAAGACATATAATATAAGAATATTATTAGAATCATAATGTACATAACAAAGAAAAGACCTTATATTTCTTTCGCCACATAACAAGAAGCGCAATATCAATGAAATCAAAAATAGATCTTCATGATTGCAGTGAAACGAATTATTTGGTATATCAATGGAATTGTGGAATTCGGTTTGTTGTATAACGGGTAATCATATATGGAGTTGTTTGTATATACATATGTTGACTGGTCCAATTCATTGGATGAGAGGAAATCAACATTATAGGGTGATTTCTATAATAGAGGAATGTGTATTTATTGTATAAGAAAAAAGAAATATTTAATTTCATTGAGAACCACATAAGTTGGGTATATTGTGGGTACACTAGAATGCAAATGGTTATTGTTTATGAATTAACATCTTGATGATAGGGATTTGAAGTGACTTCTATGATTGGAATCTAGTGTGATAATTTTATTGCAATTAATCACAAATAAACAAGTCCATCACCAATGGAAAAAACACATTGAGATCGAATATCATTTTTTCAAGGAGAATGTTCATCAAGGGAATTTGAGGTTGGAGTATGTGCCTATAGAGCTATAAGTTGTTGGAATTATGAAAATGGACTTACCCAAGGATGATTTTTAGAGGACTCGACTTGATTTGGGAGTCAGGTAAACTCACCACAATCAAAAAAGTGGGGATGTGGGACCACGCCCTCTCCCAATATATGCTTAGTTTTCCTTGATGCACAGATATGTGTTTTCACACTGTTTCAGACCACAAATTAGTATCCTTTGGGTTCATTGACAAAGGTTTATAAAATGATTTTGTTAATGGTGTATAGAGAGAGGTTTTTTATAAGAGAATATGTCTTACACTAATACATTGTGAGAGGCTGACAACTGGAGCAGTGTGATAGGGGTAGCATGAGATAGGGGGAGAGTTTAAATATTACGATAATAAAAGTGATCGACAGAAGATTAGATATCACGATATATGTGGTTCTTGATGAAATAAAAATATTTGTGATGGAATGGAATCAACCATTGGTGTTAGAAATGAATTTATTAATTGATTTACTTTTCATACTACTCTTGGTTCACATGTCGTGCATTGATCATGTGGGCTTAGAGTATGTTGTGAGTGAAACCTTGGACACTATCTAAATCAAAAGTGGATATTGATGGAATATGATGGAAGGATATTTAATTGAGATATCAATGTTTAGATAATTTATATTTTAAAATTTGTCCATAAATCCAAAGGGGGATATTTTTGGGAAAAAATCACGCAAGGTTATGATGTAGCATTTTTAGGTTGGCTGTGTTTGTTGGAAAAAAATGTTTTCAGGGACAATTTTTGTGATCAAGAGTTTTTTTGAAAAATCCATTTGTATGATGAACAGTGGAAATGGAATGGAATATCTAGAGGATATATAGAATAGCAAAGACATGGTGGCAACATTTTCCAATATTTTACATGTTTTGGGGTCCATAATTTGGAGTTTTTTGAGTCATGAGAAAACTGGATTTCCTTAAATATATCTTAAAGCTATGAAAAAGGATTGAGTTTCATGAATATGGGATTCAGGAAGTGAATTTCACAAAGACTTGAAGAATATTTAGTGTGATCTCTTTGATTACAATGAGTTTCCAAAATAGCAGAGGTGAAAAGTATTTCAGGGGATCATTGTGCCAGAACGATGCATTTTATAGAGAGAATTGTGGAAATGAAATATTATAATGATGATTTTTTAAGGGTAGATATGTTGTATAAATTATTTTGACCGGTCCAGAAATCGCACCACATGAAGCAGAGCTTCGAGTTTGATCTCACCTATAAATAAGTGTCCACCCATATTCATTCTAAATAAGCATAAGAATGAAAATATTGAGTCTTTTGATTTCATGAAGCAAGCGGAGATTTTCAATGAAAGGTTTCAAATAATTTCTTGAGAGTTGTGAAAATACAATCCTACTATTGACCAAATACAATTCTTCTATTTATTGAGAGATTCATGAAGAAGGGTTGTTCCATGTTGCCATAGTGAGCTTTGTGAAGGAAGAGACTCTACGAAGGCTTGATCTCTATAAATTTTTGTGCTCTATGAAGTAGTGTGTTGTGAAATGTAGTGATATATTATAAACTGAATTCCTTACGAAGATTCATGACCATTTTGATGTCTTGTTTCAACTATGCAATATATAGATCATTGAAAATTAGTGAGACTTGAAAAATTATTACAAAGTTTATTTCCCAGTGTTTAGTGGAAAAGGTGTATTCATCAGTGGATGAAAATTGGACTTCAAAAGAGATTCAACATATATGAGAGGATTCAATCATCTGTGATAATGATAAGACCTACAAGTCTTTAAATAATGAGTGGATCTTCTGAAGAACCAATGAGAAAAATTTAGTTGTGAGAGTAGTGATCTTTCAATTTTTGATTGTTTGTAAACCATTGGGGATATTGAGTTCACTCCAAACATTGTAAAACAGCAGTGTGCTTATATTGGATTTGGTACATCATTAAATTGCCAATGTCTGCTCCTTAGATGTATCACAGTGAGGGAGAATCAAGTAACATTGATGTGTCCTGGCCTGAATTAATATCAGTTCATACTCTACAACGAGAAGGAGAGATAAGAGTGTTTTGTTTAACAAAAAAAGAATAAAAAAAGTGATAATTTTTGGAATCTATCTTACCTTGATTCACCACCACCCTTATGGAATCTATCCCAGTGAACAAAAAAATTGGTATTAGATGGAATGGTTAGTATTAGTGTTTCTCTCTTAAATGAGGTCACCAATCAGAAAGGGATTCTGATCATCTATGGGAACAACATTCAATTATGGATGAATAGGACGTGACACTACTTATGATCATTGGTAATGGATGTGTTTACAACAGAAATGCAAGGTATCATAGCTGACAATAATAGTGGTGCGTTATCATAGGCTGAAATAAGGGAATTGGATGCTGACACTAAGGGAATAATTACTTTAGGGGATCCCTATGCAATGCTATTTAAACAAATGTTATGTCAATGAAATCATCACATGTTATGTTCGAAATGTGATTGAATATATATGAAGAGATTCAATGGTCATAGAGACAAAGCTGCAAATTTTTTGGAACATGTTTTATGATCTATGTATGACCCCAAATGAGTCTTTTGAAGCATTCTTTGACAAGTAAATATTTTTGTGGAAGACCTATGAGTTTTTTTAGAATTCATTGAAGAAATAAAGATTGTGATATGCATATTTATGAAATTCCAACCTCGGTTCCACCTAAAATACAATGTTTTGGTTGATAAATACCTGAAAAAGAGGACATTGGATAACTTTCACAACACCTGTGTTTCATATGAAATTAGAAATAATCATAATGATGAAATGAAAATGGATAAATAATAAGAGGAGGGATACAGTGCCATAAATAATCTCACCATTTAATATTCCCAATGAATTTCCATGAAGATAATGAGGATGATGTTGAAATTCCAAATAAGTCTTCAGCATATGTGAATGGAATGAAATTGTTCAAGAGAAGTTTCATTACGAAAAAGAATATTCATTCAGAATATTGTGACAGTTCTAATGAGTCAATGGTTGTGGAGGTTGAAGTGATAGAGAACTACATAGATCATGGTGAAAATAATATGATGGCAGCTTTCAGTAGTTCTCAAAAAAGGAATGAAATCAACGCTAATGAAAAAGAAGAATAAGTTTAAGGAAGAGTTGATATGGATGCTGGATTAAAAGATGTTATTTAGGAGATTGTTGTTTGTAGAGAAAAAATGAATAAATCCAACAAATTGGTACATGATTATGATCTCTATATGTAATAGTAGGAAGAAGAGAAGTCTGATTTGAAGAATGAAATTTAAAATCTTATGTCTTCCTGGCTAAAGATCTCAGAAAAAGTTGATGAACATAAACATAATATTGAAGAAAAGTAAATGGATAAAAATTTCTTGAATAACAAAGTGAATGAAAAATAAGTAATATCAAAGAACATGAAGAAGAATCTGTTGATCTATGACCATATGTAAATGATCACGTTTAACACCTAACTCCGAGTACGATAATAGAATGGAAGAACATTCAAAAGACGGAAATGTTATATGTGAAAAATTGTTGTCTAGTAGAACGAAGCAACAATTATATTTATATGGAAAGGATGACGCAGTGCTTCATCGAAAATATATAACTTTGAAAGTTGATGTCATACCTCAAGAAATCATTTAGATATTGAAGGTTGATTTGGGCCTGAAGAAGAAGAATAATATTCCGAGATCCCAATGTAAAAATAGTTGTTCAAATGTAACATGCAGCAATTCACCATATATCACATGTTATTCCTATGGAAATATGTGACATTCATAGTATGTGTGTTCCATTTCCAATTGATACAGAATGGAACAAGAACAAAAGTGAAAACTAAACATAGAATGGTACTCTAAAACATCTATTAAGGGAATTTTTTTTGGTGAGGAGTATTGGGTCACATGCCTAGATATTTTACATCAACCATCTAAATATATGATTCGTGGAAGAATCAAAGTAGTCACAAGAAACAAAGAATCAACCCCACAGGTTATTTGAAAATTAAAAATCAATTAACTGCTCTATAAGATAATCTTGGGAAATCATTCTATGAGGAAGATCATGATTTCCATTCTACACTGAGTTTGAATTCAAAAACATCGATCAAAATGAAAAGTGTATGGAATGAAGTTATTACAGAAATTTACCTTAAAAATTCAAATAACTCGTATTCATAGATCCTTGATAGTGGTTTCACATCCCACATGATAGGTAATGAGGATCATGTTACAGACCTAAAATATGACAAATAAGGAGATGTAAATTTTCGAAATGATTTAGGCCTAATGAAAATACACTGGGGAAAGGCCTAGTTTGAGGGGAATGAAATTAGATGCCCTGGTTTCGTAGTAGTAGAGGGTCTTATTCATAGTTTTCATAGAACCATCCAAAAATGTGACTCAATGAATTCAATAAGAATTAATAAGAAGACATGTGTAGTAAATAGAGAATATGGTGTAGTGGGTCTATTGGGAAAACAATATAAATGGAAATATCTACCTCATAAGTAGAGATGAATATATATGAATTTTTTATAGAGAGAATGAAAACTATTTCTGACATAAAGGACTAGGAATATTTTCCAACCATACCTAAAATATCTGGTTATGTGTGGTGATTCTAGAGCCCTGCCGAAGTTATAACATGACCATAAACATATTTGTGATATTTTTCTATAAGGGAGTGTCATCGTAAATACTTAAAAAGCAGTGTAAAATAATTCAACATGAGTTCTTGAATTGGTGCATGATGATGTTTATGGACCTATTTCACCAAGATCCATGGATGAGAAGAAGTATTACAATTTTTCATTATTCACTATTGCAGAATGTCAAAGATATTTTTCATTTCCCATAATTTTGATGAGTTAAATTGCATAAAAAATATCAAATGGAATCAGAGAAAATTCTTGGACATAAAATTATGAAGTTTCATGCTGATAATGTCCTAGAATTCACAAACAGTCAAGTGGAAGACTATCATGAGAAACATCGGATAAATCATCAAATTTCATTGGTGAGAAAAAACAATATAATGGAGTGGTCGAAAGGATAAATATAATCATCATCTCTATTGCTAGAATAATGCTCATTGAAAAGTACCGAAAAGATAAATTTTGGAATGAAGCATTGTTGACATCGGTCGACATTACAAACATTGATCTAATTTTTATGATGGAAGGAAAAAATCTATTCGATATGTCATATGGAAAGAATTAAATTTTAATATAATTCTGAATCTTTGTATGTATGTGATCTATCCTCATAAATGAAAAATACCGGATATTTCAGTCATTCAATGATTATGGGATATTCAATGGATACTATGGAAAAATAAAATCATATAAATTCTACAATAAGTGTTTTGGAGAAGTATTTGAGAGAAATGATTTCAATGTATTGGAGAATTAATAGAATATTCAACAACACTGTGAACAATTTCTTATGAAAGAAATGATGAGACAAGAAAGATAAGGGGTACAGAAGTGGCCTATGATGATTTAAAAGAAGATAAAGATGATGATCACGAGGTTGTAAAATAAGTATCTGGATAGAAACCAGATATTTGAGAAGAAAATGATAGTAAAAATATCATTGGGGATCAGACAACACCAGTCTAGAAATGAATAATAATGTTACTAGAGTATACATCATTCTTATCTCTGGTAGAGTTGATTTTTTGGTGATACAACTTACGATGAAAATTGGTTTTAAAAAATTCATGAAGAGGTTGATTTTATTGGGATGAATCAGACATGTGAGATTGTTTTGAGGCAAGGTGATAAGAATTCCATCAAGGATATATGTGTCTTCATCAACAAGATGAATGAAGATGGTGCAGTGATGTGAAATAAAGCAAGGCTAGTGTGCAAATAGTACTCACATATTGAGGGTATCCATGTTGATAAGACATTTGCACCTGTAACAAGGATGAAGTCATTCAGATTATTCATGGCCATTGCAGTTCAAGATAAGTTCAAGGTGTTCCATATAGATGTTAAATCATCATTTTGGAATGGGGATCTGGAAGAATAAGTTTATATTGAGAATCCAGCTGGTTTTCTCATTTATTAATATGATAAAAAGGATTATTTATTTGAATACATATCTATATAGTCTGAACCAAGCACTAAGAGGATGGTATTCGAGGCATGATCATTATTTGCAGAGTCCTGGGTACCATCTTGGTGGATTTTATTACAACCTCTATTTCAAAAACAAATTTGATCAATGAATGATGGGGATGGTTTATGTAGATGAAATAATATTTGGTGTATGAGTTGAAGCTATGATCATAAAATTCTCTAAATAAATGAAGAGTGAGTTTGAAATGTCAATGATCAGTGAGCTTACATTTTTCCTTAGTTTATAAGTGACATAATTAATAAATGGAACATTCACTTCTCAATCCAAACACACCAAAGAGTTTTTGAGAATATTTGAAAAGGTAAATACCAAAGAGATGAAGAATTCGTTTTCTACCGTGATGAGATTATAAATGATGATTATGGAAAGGTAGTTAATATCAGAGAATATAGGTAGATTATTATAATCTTCATGTTCATGACAATGATAACATCTGATATTGTTTTCACCGCATTCCACAAATTTAAATTTCAATGAAATCCCATGTAATTACAAAGGCATGTAGTGAGAAAAAAATTTCAATATATCGAGGGAACTATGGAATTTAGGTCGATGTATGATGGAAAATCTATGCTGAATCTGTTGGAATATACATTGGATGATTGGACAGGTTTTTTGGATGACAGTAAATCAATGTTATTAGGTGCATTCTATCTTGGATGATTGTGTATTTAATTGTCAAGAAAGAAGAAATATTTCATTTCATTGAGCACAATAGAAGGTGAGTATATTGCGGCCACTTAAGAATACACACAGTTATTATGGATGAAGAATCAACTTGTTTATATGGGATTTGAAGTGATGTCTCAGATCGGAATATGGTGTGATAATTCAATTGGAGTCAATATTAGAAAAAACTAAATTACATCACCCAAGGAAAAATCACATTGAGATTAAATATCATTTTATAAAGGAGAAGTTAGATCAAGGGCTAGTGATGTTAAAGTATGTGCCTATAGAGATACATGTTATATGCAATCTGATAAAGGCCTTAACCAAGGAATCCTATGAGACACATCAAATTGATCTGGGAGTCAATCAGCTCCCCACACATTAAAAAGTGTGGATGTGGAAAAACCCCCATATTCCTAAGGTATGATGTGTTTTTCCATGATTTACTGATAGGTTTTTTGACCTTGTTTAAGACACCAAAGGAGTGAACTTTTGGTTCACTGAAAAAAGGGAAGAAAATTTTTCTATTCAAGGGGAGAAAGTGTGGCGTTTATGGGAGAAAATATCACACTCAATGAAACCAGGAGAAACTAAAAGGTGGGGTGCCATGATAGGGGGATCAATGAGATATGGGGTTGTTTTAAATATGGAGATATTATAAGTGATCAATAAAATATTAGATACCATGACATTTGAGGTTAGTGAATAAATATGAAGAGTTTTGTTGGAATGTTAACAAAATTGGTGTCAGAACATAAGTGATTGATTGATGTACTTTTCCTAATACTCTTATTTATTAGGTCAAAAATTACTCATGAGGGATTAGAGTACATGTTGAGTCAATATTTGGTCTCTATCTGAATCGCAAGAGGTGAAGGATGGTATATTATAGAAGGATCGTAAAGTGAGGTATCAATGTGTAGAGAATCATTATGAGAAGTGTTTTTAAAAAAGCATGAATGTGAGGATTTTTGGAAATTAATCCATCAAGGAAACATTACATCATATTTGGGTTGGTTTTGTTATCCAGAAAGATGGTTTTCATGGTGAATTTTTTGCTTTTAGATATATCTATGACAATCCATGTTGTCAATGAATAATGATAGTGGAATGGAAGATCAGAAGGTAGTTCAAATGATTAAATACAAGGTAGCAACATTTTTTAGTATTTTCCAAAAAAAAAAATCCAAAATTTTATTCTTAGTGAGTATTTAGAATTGACATTGTCCCTGTGGATGATAAAAAAATATAAGGAAAAGTATTTCGTTTCACGATGATGGGATTCAATATGTGGACTTCTGAAATACAAGAAGAATAGTTATATTGATCTCTACCATTAGGACGAGCTTCATGAATGATAGAGGGGAAAAGAATTATAGTGACACAATTCATTTATTTGAGAGAATTGTGGGAATGAAATATTTCAATAATTCTATGTTAAAATAATATGCATCATAGATACAATTTGTAATGAAATGGAAATATCTATAGAAGAAGTAGAGATTTGAGGTTAGAAGAAAGTTCTCATTTTTGAGGTACATGTTTCTTCATTTCTCTATTCCTTAAGTGGTTTTTAGAATATAAGGAAAATGGGGGAAAATCCTAAATTTTGGAAGTACACATCGTGTACTTTTCCACACGCCATGTAAATTTGGTTGTGTAGGATGAGTACACAGGGCGTGTAGCCATGTCAGCGATGAAAGGTGTAAAAACTGACTACCAGCCGTGTAGATTGTATTTACATTCCGTTTAGTCAGTAGACAGGTGAATAGGAAGGTGGTGTACAATTGGGAAATAGTACACACTATGT
Organism: Viscum album; assembly: GCA_963277665.1. NCBI lineage: Eukaryota > Viridiplantae > Streptophyta > Magnoliopsida > Santalales > Viscaceae > Viscum > Viscum album. Next base: position 985,674,302 of record OY728165.1, on the reverse strand, counting down.
ATAAATGAATTCACACCATATACCCATGTCGATAGATGAGCAGTGCCATGCTGGCGAGGAGATGCCAGCAGAACAGTTAATAAATGGAAAGTACATGCCATGTACTTGAGAGTACACACTGTGTTCTCTGTTTTTTTGCTAAAGAAGTGCAGTAGACTCCTCATTTGGAATTGGATTCTTTGGACACATTTTGGAGCCATGAGAAAAGGCTGGTGCTTTGAAGAGATCCTGATCACACGTTGGGAATCAGATTCTTCCACCCTCGATCATGTTTCTACCGCACAGGATACCTCAGGGTATGCCTTTATAATAATGATTGTAGAATTTCCTTTAGAAGAATTGCATGTGTATTGTTTTTTTACATGTTGGGCATGGCTCAGATACTTATATAGCCTGATGGAAGTGTTATGATTAGTCTGTGGGAAATGTACTACATAGCGTGGGGGAAACTTCTTCCGTGCCTATGGGAAGTTAATTCTGTGCCTGTGGGTGACACCTCGTACGCCTGTGGGCAATATTCAATATGCCTATGGGAAGATTCATGTGTTTGGATTCTCTTTACCTGAGGGTAAGAGTATACGTGTTTGAGGACTCTGGTTGTTTTACTTAGAATATTCATTGGGGTGATATATTAAATTAAATTTTAAAAAGAATAATAAAATGTAATTATAACAGGTAAAGATAGTTACTTTTGAGAACTGCATAGTTTATTGCATTTTACTACTACAAACTGTTGTTGCATCTTTTTACACAGTTGTGAATGAGCCTTTGGGGGGTTCCTACTAGGATTTATTTCTCACACCCTGTATGGGTCAGGTCTTCATCCCAAACAGATTACATTTCTACAGGTGTGGATAAGGGAAAGGGTCCCTATAGAGGTGCTTGATTTGTTTCTCTGAGGTGGAGGAGCATGGGACCGAGCTTGGCTCGTGATGACGCTCGTTGTTCTATTTTTCTTTTCTTTACTTGTACATCAGATGTATTGTATTGTAGTGTATCAGGTTTTGGCTATTTTATAGAATAGTGACATTCTGCATTTTCATATATATTCGACTGATGGTTTCGTTATTATTATCAGTTATCCATTTCTGTTATATATATTTTTTACCGCTTCTGCTTGTTGTATGAAATTTATTTATTCCACTACACTAAACTTTGAAAAATTATTTCATAGTTTCCCCTCTATCAGACTTGGGCCCTCGCTGCTAGTCGGTAGCCTCTGGCATTAGGGGAAATGCGCTTGAGGTCACGTGGCGAACAGGGTTCGGGGAACCCGTTGAGTGGCACCTAGAACTGTGACGTTACAACGTGGTATCAGAGGAGTTCTATTCTTTGACATACTACATGGAGCCATAGTCAGGGATATGATGGGAATGGTAGTTGGTAATAATCTGTGCCCAGGAGTAGCTTACCCATGTACAGGGAAAATACAGTCTAACTCGGTACTTTCTATTCTATTTATTTTGCAATTTTACATTTGAATTGATTTTCAGCGAAGGGTGACACACTTGTGGTTGTGATGTTTATATTTTATTCATGGGTTCTATATAGTATCAACCTAATCATATGAGGGTATGCCATATCATGCATCATTTAGGAACATGTTAGAAATCACATGCCATGCATAGTTCCATTCCATGTAAGTGAATTAGAAATTGCATGTTGTTGTGACAGTTGTTGTGCTAGAAAAATCATGCTATTGGGATAACTACTTTGATAAATACCTACTATGTGATATGGTTTTTTGTGAGCTGATGACAGAATGGATTCCAAACTTTGGTTTTTGGGGAGTATGGGCCCTCATTGACCGGAATTTGGTGGATCATGGACTGTTTATCTTGGTATAACATATATATGTTTCCAAACATTGATTCATGGGGAGTATGGGCCCTCACTGGACGTTACTTGGAACTTAGGTGTTGTTTTTCAGTATTTTCTGGGTTCCGGAGATGTTTTTGAGGCATAATGTCCGAAAACCCTATATACACGCCATGTAGTACCTGAAAAACGTTGTGTATGTCCTTATATTCGGGAAGATGAGAACTTTTTGAGTACACACCATGTACCCTAGGTATAAGACATGTAGTCTCTTCTTGTTTCATAGACCGTGTGGGTGGGGACATGTGGAAGGTAAGTCCTTGGGGTGAACATGCCATGTAGTGTTGACCTGGAGTCCGCCCGTGTAACTAACAACACTGATAGGTGATACCTTAATATATAAACGCCGTGTCCACTGTGGAACACACCGTGTAGTCTGACCTGGGATTTGTCCATGTAACTAAAAACATGGGTCGGTGTAATCCTTTTTTGTACACATCGTGTGTGTATATAGAACACGCCATGTAGTGTGAGTCATGTATCCAGCTGGGTAACTAACAACATGGGTCTGCAGAGCTCATCTAGAACACGTCGTGTACCCGTGGGTCATGCCGTGTAGTCTTGTCCAAGGACAGACCGTGTGGTTTTAGCCCTGTGGCTGGGAAGACGGAGTGGTGTACACACCATGTGCAGGTGTAACACACTGTGTATTAACAATCCAAGAAGTCGGTCGTGTCACAAACGACATGGGCATTTGAAAAATTACACCATACACGCCATGTAGATTATATACACACCGTGTAGTTTTGTTTAACGGGAGTCATGTGTCTTGGCCATGTAGAAGGACCCCGGTAGGGGAAGAAAAGTCAGGTACATGTCGTGTACTCCATATACATACCATGTAGTCTTGTTGTGGAATTTTGAATCCCTTCTTCCTCCTGTTCCCCTTTTCGTTCCTTCATTTTCAGATTGTGATAATCATGATCTAAGGTGTGAATTGGACCTTGTAGTGTCATGTCGCCAAGACGACCACGCGTTGTTCTCCAATAGAGTGGAAAGAATTATACTCTAATGATTGTAGGCCATGGGATACCAGTTGATCCTCCAGCAGAGCTAGATGCGGTGCCATCCGTTATACCGGACATAGGCACGGATTCAGAGATCCGTGAAGGCTTTATGTGGTTTATGAAAACCTCTCAGGGAGCCTCGCCTGCTGCCACATATTTGGAAGAGCTGACACGTATCTTCTAGCAGCAGCATCCGCCTAAGTTTTCAAGGAATGCCGGACCACAGGCTACGGAGTCTTGGATGGGGTCGATAGAGACTATCGTCATGCATCTTGAGACGCCTCTGGGGTAGAGGGTCAAACTCACGACGTATATGATGTGTGATTCCGTCAAGAGGTGGTTGGATGTCACCACTCAGTCGGATAATCACAGAGACATGACATGGGAAAATTTTCATACATACTTCTATGATTTATTCATCCCATAGACCCTGAGGGAAGATCGATCATGAGATTTTATGAATCTGTAGCAGGGCATTAGGTCAGTGATGGATTATTCTGGTCGTTTCACCGATCTTCATCATTTTGCATTCGTTCTGGTGGGTGATGAGATGCTGAGGGCCAGACACTTTGAGGATGTTCTTTGGTACAACATCCAATCACTGGTCAATGTTTTCAGGTCTCCTTTAGTACATAATATAGTGAAACAGGCGTTGATTACAGAGAGGAACCTACTGGAAACTTGTGGTGTGGCCCAGGGTTGTTCAACACCATTTTCTGGTACTATTTCTACAGGTAAGAGGAAGAGAAAATGGACTTCTATTAGGGAAGCAGTACCAGCCAGAAAAATGTTTCAGGTGGCCTGGCCTTGTTCTACCAGTGTGGTAAGGAAGGGAACAAGCGACCTCAGTGTCCACGTGACCTAGTGGAATGTCGGGATTGCAGCAGGATGGGTCTTCTGCAATGGTTTTGCAGGGTGTTTCCACCAGTGGCTAGTGAAAGGGGTTTTGTACAGACTCTCCATGCGGGGGCAGGACCAGAAACTTCTTACCAGTAGGGAAATGGGAATACATCAGGGCATGCATGCAGGGATGGTGGTCATGGTCTTGGTAGCCAGACACCAGGATCTCAGAGGTAGAAGGGCGGGATAGTTGTGCCCGTTGTGGAGAGCCTTGGGCTCGGTGATTCCTTTTCTTCTACCGTTATGACGCTATAAACTTCGTTGGGGACTATAAGGGCTAGTGTGCATCAGTTCAAGGAGTTCCCCCATGAGGATGGTGGGTTTCACTTCCATTGGGACCTCTATGTTTTAGAGATTAATATCTATGATTTTATTCTCAGGATGGACTGTTTGGATCACTTTTGAGCCTTTGTGGATTGATATTTTCATAGGGTGAGTTTCACGTCACCAGAGGGCAGAGAGTTTCTATATAAGGCTGAGTGGGATGTTCAGTCGAGTCGAGCTAGACCATAGCATCCTGGGCGAGGTGGTATCAAAGACCAGATTGGGAGCATGTATCTGGATGATCCGCGGACTTATCAGAAGGATTTCCCTCCATTGGTAGATCATTTCAAGGATGTCTTCCTTGACAACTTTTCGGGTCTACCACCAGATCTTTATGTGGATTTCTCTATTGAGCTTCTTCCAGGAGTAGCATCGGTGTCCATTCCTCATTATAGGATAGCTAAATCAGAGTTGTAGGTGCTCAAAAGGTAGTTTGATGAGTTATAGTCATAGGGTTTCATTATACCCAGTACTTCTCCATGGGGTTCTCCAGTCCTTTTTGCAAAAAAGGCAGACGGTACCCTCAGACTCTGTGTGGATTATCAGAAGTTGAACCAGTTGATGGTTTAAAACTGATTTCCCCTAATGAGGATTGATGATGTCTTCAATCAAAATCGAGGTGCACGAGTGTTCTCGAATATTGACATGAGATCAGGATATCATCAGCTACATGTGAGGCCATCAGATATCCCACATACATCTTTTCGGAGTATTTATGGTTTGTACGAGTACATGGTTATGTCGTTCGGACTCACGAACACGCAAACAGTTTTCATGGATCTAATTAATAGTCTGTACCATCCTTACCTGGATTCTTTTGTGGTTATATACGTGGATGATATCTTAGTGTACTCTCACACTCGACACGACCATGCCACCCATCTTGAGATCGTATTGAGTACACTAAGAGAGAAGAATCTAAATTCTAAGCTCTCAAAGTGCCACTTTTGGATGGACCAGATTCACTTCCAGGGTCATATCATCTAAGAGGCAGGAGTTTCAGTATACACAAAGAAGGTAAGATTATTAGTTTCCTAGGAGAATCCTAAGAACGTTCTTGAGATACAGAGTTTATTAGGGTTAGTTGGTTACTACAAATGTTTCATACAAGACTTATCCTACATAGCAGCGCCATTGACGGGTTTGACTAAGAAGGGTGTGAAGTTCGTTTGGTCAGAATCTTGCGAGATATCCATCCAGGAGCTGAAGGGAAATTTGACATCAGCACCGATCCTAATACTCCTAGAGCTGGGGAAGAGCTATACAATTTACTGTGCTGCAATATGTAATGTGCAAGGAGCTGTGTTGATGCATGGCGATCGAGTAGTTGCTTACTTGTCTCAGCAGTTGATGCCACATGAGAGGAATCACCCAACGCATGATGTTGAGTTGGATGTGGTTGTTCATGAATTGTGTTATTGGAGACATTATCTATTTGGAGAACATTTTTTGGTGTTCATGGACCACAAAATACCCAAGTACATATTTATCCAGCATGAATTGAACCTAAGACAACGAATGTGGGTTGAGTACCTTCAATCCTTTAATTTTGAGCTTGCCTATACACCTGGTAAAGGTAATGCAGTAGCTGATGCACTGAGCAGGAATACTTAGATACAGGGAGTGCAGAAGGCCAGTGGTGAATGGAAGCTTATGTATTTGTTCTCTATGATACATTTGGAGGTGCACGACAGATAGGTGCATACCTATATTTTATCTTTAGCTATGTCTTCTACCCTTCTAGATGGAGTGAGGGTGAGGCGGCTATATGATTCAGAAGGCCTATTTCAACAGGCGTTAGTGGCATGTGAGTAACATTTTCCTGGGTGGATGATAGGAAATGATGAGGTGTTGTGTTTCCATGGACGAGTATGGGTTCTAGGGGATATATGTGAGGAGTTGATGCGAGAGTTTCAAGATTCAGTTTGGGAAGTTCATCCAGGAGTTACCAAGAGGTACTATGACATGAGACATCATTACTGGTGGCCGGGTATGGAGAATGATGTAACTGGTTTTGTTACAAGGTGTTCCACCTGTCAGCAGGTGAAGGCAGATCATCAGAGGTTAGCAGAACTATTACAGCAGTTACCCATCCCGGAGTGGAAATGGGATGATGTCGCGATGGACTTCGTGATTGGTTTTTCGTGTTCATCTCGAGGTAATGATGTCGTGTGGGTTGTTTTGGACATACTCACAAAGGTAGCTCACTTTTTGTCGATCAAGGAGACCTTCAGAGTTAACGATCTTGGGAAGTTGTATATCTGAGAGGTCGTACATCTTCATGGGGTCAGCCATTCAATCATTTCAGACAGGGATGCCTATTTTACATGTCGTTTCTGGCAGATTTTTTAGAGGGAACTGGGTACACAGTTGATTCTAAGCAAAAACATACCACCCACAGACTGATGGTCAGATAGAGTGTACGATAAAGGAGCATGAGTACATGATGAATGCATGCATCCTAGACTTTGGGGGATCTTGGGAGAAGCATATACCCTGAGTATAGTTTTCCTATAATAATAGTATTTCATAAACTATTGAGATGGTGCCTTACTAGGCTTTATATGGTAGGTCATGCTGATCAGCCTTGTACTGGTTAGAGGTAGGTGAGGCTAATTTATTAGGACCACGTCTCATGTAGGAGACTTTTGAGCAGGTCCAGTGGATTCAGAAGCAGATGGCTACCGCACAGTCTCATCAGAAATCTTATGCTGATCGCCGCAGATGACCCTTGGTGTTAGTGGTCGGGGATTAGTTTTTCTTGCGTGTTTCACCAAAGTTGGGACAAAGAGGATCAGGAGATAAGGTAATATTTCACCGACATATGTGGGGCCATTTTAGATTCAGGAGAGATTCAGGATGGTTCCCTATCAGTTACAGTTACCATAGAGGTATTGAGCCATGAATTGCGTCTTCCATGTATCCCAGTTGTGCCGTTATCATTCAGACCCATCTCACCTCTTTCAGCCTGAGGATGTTGAGCTTCATATACATTAATCCTTTGAGGAGCATCTAATTCATATAGTGGAAAAGAGCATGAAGTTTCTCTGATGCTGGTCATCTACTCTCGTACGAGTGCTATGACAGCATGGCCGAGTGCAGGAAGAAACATGGGAGTGGAAGACCGACATACGTGCGAAGTGGCTGGAGTTGTCCGCGGCTATATCTTCACCACCCTTGGAAGGGGAATTCGGGGACGAATTGCTTTATGAGAGGATGATTGTAAGAACTTGGTTCTTATTTTTGAGGTACGTGTTTCTTCTTTTCTCCTTAGCTTAAGTGTTTTTGAGAAAATAAGAAAAATGGGGAAAACCCTAAATTTTGGAAGTACACGTCGTGTACCATTCCACACACTGTGTACTTTTGGCCTTGTGTGATGAGTACACATGACGTGTATCCATGTTGGCAATGAAAGGTGTAAAAACTGACTACACGCCATGTAGTTTGTATTTACACGCCGTGTAGTCAGTTGGAAAGTGAATAGTAAGGTGGTGGCCCACTGGGCAATAGTACACACCGTGTATAGAGGCATACATGTCATGTACCCATGTCAAAAGATGAGATGTTCCACGATGGCGAGGAGCAGCCAACGGAACAGTTATAAAATGGAAAGTACACGCCATGTACTTGAGAGTACACGTTGTTTACTTCAAAGTACAAGCGGTGTACTCTGTTTTTTAACATAATATGGGCAGTATCCTCCACATTTGGAAGAGGAGGCTTTGGACGCGTTTTGGAGCCAGGAGAGGAGGCTAGAGCTTTGAAGTGCTCCTGATCACATGTCGGGTATCAGATTCTTCCACCGTCGATCACGTTCGTACCGCATGGGTAAGAGCATCCTTCTCCTTGTGTGTTTCTTGAAAATTCTTCCTCTATGTTATGTTATTTGAGGATGAATGTGAAATCCTTTACCTCAGATCTATGAAGTTCTTGGACATTTCGGAAGGCGTCATTTTGGTATATCAATCATGGGTGATCGAGGTAGGTGGCTTGGTGTTTAATTGCCAATTATTTTTCATTTGTGTGTATTTCTGTTCTACGAACCCATGTTGGGGTTTCTTATGGATGAGGCCTTATTGAATTAAATACATATAATTGTTTATGTAATTTAAATAAACTATTGTTTGGGATCGCTGCATGGATCCAGGACCACCCTGGGGGTGCATTCCTCTATTTAGTCGTTTGACCAGGATACCCGAGGTTATGCCTTTATAAAAATGATTTTATATTTACCTTGGGATGAATTGCATGTGTATTGCTTGTTTACATGTTGGGCATGGCCCGATTCCTTGTTTATCCTAAGAGCAGTGTTGTGATTAGCCTATGGGAAGTGTACTACATAGCCTGTGGGAAACTGCATCTGTGCCTGTGGGCAATTTATTCTGTGCTAATGGGCAACACCTCGAATGCATGTGGGAAATATTCGATATGCCTGTGGCCAGATTGCTATGTTTGGATTCTCTTTACCTGAGTGTAAGGGTTTAAGTGTCTGAGGACTCTGGCTGTATTACATAGAATATTTACTGTGGTGATATATTAAATTAAATTTTAAAAAGAACAATAAAATGGAAATATAAATGCTAATGGTAGTTACATTTGAGTAATGCGTAGTTTATTGCATTTTACTACATCACACTATTGTTGCATCTATTTACACAGTTGTGCCTGGGCCATTGGTGCGTGTCTAATGGGGTATATTTCTCACACCCTGTTTGGGGAATGTCTTCAGCCCAAACAGATTACATTTCTGCAGGTGTGGATAAGGGCAAAGGTCCCTATACAGGTACTTGATTGGTTGCTGGGAATTAGGGGAGCATGGGACCGATCTTGGCTCGTGATGCCGCTGGCTATTCTATTTTTCTTTTCTGTACATGTACATCAGTTGTATTTTATTGTAGTGTAACATGTTTTGGCTATTTTATAGAATAGTGACGTGCTGCATTTTGATATATATATATATATATATATGACTGATGGTTTCCGTGTTATTATCAGTTATCCTTTTCTATTATAAATATTGTTTACAGCTTCCTCTTGTTCTATGCTATTTATTTATTCCGATACACTACACTTTTACAATTTAGGGCATAGTTTCCCCACAATCAGTCCTGGGCCCTCTCTGCTAGTCAGTAGCCTCTGGCGTTTGTGGAAATGCGCTTGAGGTCACATGGTGAATATGGATCGGGGCACCCGTTTAGTGGCACCTAGAACCAGGACATTACATTTGAGTTCAACTGTTCCTATAAATAAGAGTCCACAAATATATATTCTGAACGGGAATACGAGAGAAAAATTTATAGTCATTTTGATTTCATAATGCAAGAGGAGCTCCATGGAAAAAGGTTTTAAATATTACATTATGTTTGTGAAAAAAATGTCCTTGTTTTGAAAAAATACAATGAATTTGAGTATTGAGAGCTTCAACAAGAAAGGGTGTTCCACGTTGTCTTAGTGATGTTTGTGTAGGAGGCCACTATTTGAAGGATTGAGAAATGTGATGGATTGAGATCGATGAAGTATTGATCTATGATAAGTATTGAGCTCTATGAATTATTATTCTTTGCAAAACAGTGAGCTCGATGAATGAGTGTTCATTGCAAAGAGGAATGTAGATTGTGATGGATTGTTTGAGATTTTTAAAATAGGTTGATTTGTATAGTAGTGATCATTGCAAAACTATTTCAAACGTTATTTCATAGTGTTCAGTGGTAATGGTATATTCATCAGTGAATGAAAATTTAACATCAACAGAGCATCTATATATAGTGGAGGGTGAATTCATTTGTGATAATGAGAGGACCTACAAGTCATTAAACTATGTGTGGTTCTTTTGAAGAAGAAATGAGCACACTCAAATTGAAATAGAAGTGTTCTTTCAAAATGTTATGGTTTTTAATCCAGAAGGGACAATGAGTTCACTCCAACCATTGTAAAAGAGTAATGTACTTATTGATGATTTTTTACATCAACACATTAACAATTTATGCAACTTTGACGTAGCCCAGTGTGGGTGAATCAAGATAAATTGATGTTTCATGTGAATGACTTAATGTTAGTTCATACTCTACAGTGGGATGGATAGAGAAATGATTTTCGTTTACTAATGAATCAATATCTAAACTGGAAATTTTCTTAATCTGTCATACCCTAATTCTACCCATCATAGAGTGTCTAGACTAGTGGACCTAACAATTGATATCATAGGTAAAAGATAATGTCAGTTTTTCCCTCTCAATGGAGATCACCAATCATAATGGGATTATGTTTTTTGATGGGAACAACTTTTAGTTATGGAAGAATCAGATGCAAGAATACTTTTGATCTTTGGTAATGGATATTTTTACAACCACAATGTATGGTATCTTAGCCGAAATCAATAGTGGTGCATTATCAGAGGCTGAAAAAGAAGGGAACTAGATATTGAAACTAATGGAATAAATGCTTTAGGGGGATCCCTATCCAATGATATCTATTTGAAAGGGATATAATGAAAATAATCACATGTTATCTATGAAAAATATTGAATATATATAAAGGAGAAACAAAGGCTAGAGAGGCAAAGTTGGACATTCTATGGGAAACATATAAAGATCTAAGAATGAAGACAAATGAGTTATTTTATGCATTTTTTGATATCGTAAATATTATTTTGGAAGAAATGTTGGGACTTGGTAACCTTATAATGAAGATAAAATTTCACAATTAATGAAATATATTATCAATGTATACACCACAAGGCATAACATTTTTGGAGTTTTTTTAATAACATATCAGAAGTGGAATGTAAATATTAATTAAAAAGGTCATTGATATTTCCTAATATTTATAGAAAAACAATCCTATGAAAATTCATATTGAGTATATTTTTTATTTAGAAATGATATGGGGAATATTATTCTATCCATAATTATTTTTTCCTGACCATTATGTGACGACTGTTTCGAGAGGTTTTGGGGTCAGTTATTGTAGGGGGGAAGTCCCTATAGGTATCAATGCAACATTTTTGGGTTGGCTGTGTTTTTCGACAATGAAAGTTTTCATGTTGAAATTTCATGTTCTAGATATGTAGTCGAAAATCAATGTTGACAAAAAATAATGAAATAATAATGGAATTTATGGAGAAAATAAAAAATAACAGATGTAATGTGGGTCCATATTCTAGTATATGTTAATCTTTTGGGGTCTAACATTTACAGTTTGGTGTGTATTGTAAAAATTGGATTTCTTTAATGATTTATTAAATATATGAAAACGGACTTAGTCTCAAGAAGATGGGCTTCATGATGTGGATTTCACAAAGGCATGAATTATGGTGACATAATCTCTATGATTACAACAATGTTCCTGAATGGAAGAGGTGAAAATCAAAACAAGGGAGAACTACGGCGACACAAAGCATTTTATGGAGATAATTGTGGAAATGAATGATTTCATTGATGATTTGTGAAGGGAAGATGAAATGTTGATATGATTTTGACCGATCTAGAAATAAAATCGAGAGAAGTAGAACTCTGAGGTTGACCATACCTATAAATAATATGCCACCCATCTTCAATAAAAAAGAGACTAAGAGAAAAAATCGTAAATAATTTTGACCTTTCGAAGTAAGGGGTTCTCCACAAAGAATGGTTTCAATGAAAGTATTAAGATTTGAAAAAAAATACTTTCCAATTATAGACCAAAGACAACGCCTCTATATATTTATTGCTTCATGAAGAAGTGGAGTTCTACATTGTCTTAGTGAGAAACAAGAAGAAAGTCTCTCTTCAATGGATTTAGCTCTGTTATGGCTTGATCTCTACGAAGGCTTGAGCACTGGGAATTTGTGTGCTCTGAAATGTAGTGATCTATATGAAGTAGTGTTCATTGTGAAGATTCAGTCACTTTGTGAAGGATTGATCAACAATTTCAAAAAAGAGTGCTTTGTGGAGGAATGATCCATGAAAAAGTAATTGAATGGTTATTTCCCAATGTTTAGTGTGAAGGGGTATTCATTAGTGGATGAAAATTGGACATCAATAGAGCATCTATATAAAATGGAAGATTCATTCATTAGTGATAATGATAGTACCTACAATTCATTAAACAATGAGTCGATCTTCTAAAGAAGGAGTGAGAACACTTCAGTAGAGAGAGTAGTGATATTTCAAATTATTAATGGTTGTAAAATAGCAGGGATAATGAGTTCACTCCAAACATTACGAAATATAATTTAACTTATAGTGGAATTGGTACATCAACATGTCCCCATTGTATACTCCTTGGACATATCATTGTGTGGGTGAACCAAGAAAATTTTTTTTGTCCTGTGCATGAATTAATATTTGTTCGTACTATACAATAAAGAGCGAGAATAGAATTTTTTTAACAAAAAAAAGAAGATAAAAAGGGGAATTTTTTTTAATCTTTCATACCCTGATTCACCTCCCCGTCTTATGTTATTGAACCAAGTGGACCTATCATTGTTTTTTATAACTATTACATGTTTTAAGAAGTAAATTCGGAGAAAGAGGGAATATCCCAATGATTTATCGTGAATTGATCAATTTTTTAATAACATAAATTGGGTGGAGATATCCCTTGGAAAACCTATAGATTGTATGTGTATTCCCCCTTAGAGTTTTACATTATGTTGAATTATATAAAATCACAATGTATATTCATCTTCATTGTGATATTTAGATTCATTTATTTAGTAATTGGCTATGATAGGATCTGGGAATTCATCCACCATGGGAAAAAGTAATTTTATTTGTTTATGACGAAAATGACATGATAAAAAAATTCTACCCATTATTACGATGTATTTGGGAAACAATATTTCCAGTAAGTGTTATTAGTGTTAGAATGATATTATTGGTGAATCAATTAGATTATGTTATCATCAAAGCGGATATGTTTAATGAGAAATTTATTACATATATTTATGTGTGTGGTTATAAATATGAATTTTTATAAATATGACATATTTACAACCTTTTGGGTTTGATTTTATCATTTGAACTATACATGGAATAAATTATTGATACATTATAGATATTTAAATTACCGAATTATCCTGATTATTACACAACACCAATTTGATGGCTTAAAATATTTCATTCTATAAATTTTCAAATCAATAATATAAAACAAATAGAACATACATAACTAAATATGGAATGTTGGAAATTTTGTGGAAAATTTTGTAATGGTTATTGAAAGTTGAAACTAGTGTCATTGAAGGTGTTATGAAAAAGATTTATGGACTTGGATATGAGTTCAAATGAACGGATATATCATTTCCTCAACAATTCAAATATGGTTGATTGAGTTTATAGACTTTTGTAAATTAATAATGAAGATAATGTAATACATAAATTATTATGTATTAATCCATTCATACACATCATAATGTTTCAACACTCATTAATAGAATCAACAAGGTTTAATGGCTTGGGTTTTCCTAATTTTAGTTATCGAAATTATTTGGTAAAATGTCAAGAACAAGTTCTTAGATGGCATGCGACCCCGAGGCTTGGTGTTCCCAGAACAACTCATTGAAAAATGTTATGGTTTTAATAGAACGAGATCATAGATTATATAAAAAGGTGTAATATATTTTAAATAGGTCCCCTAATTAGAAATTTGGAGGAACTATAGATCTTATAATGGTGTCATTTTCTTAGGTGCGACCTATATTTGGTCGGTGCATGTCATCATAAGAAATAGACACCATGAAAACAACCATAAATATTATAATTAAATCATTTTATTTTATTTCAAAATCATAATAACTCATGAAAAGTTCCGAAAATAAAAAATCTGAGACAACTATTTAGTTCATAATGTGGATTTCCCCAAGGTGATGCCTAATATCTTCTGGAATTGGTCGACTGTGAAAAAAACATTTTTTGAAATTTTAATGAATAAAATAAACTACGAGTTTATATTATTTTAATGTTACATCAATGAAGTGATGTTGTTTATTTTAAAAGAAGAGATGGGTAGGGACCCAATATTAAGATCAAAACCTTGGAAATTCCCTGGAGTCTCAAGATAAAATCCTTAGATAATTATCATGGACGTGACACGAAACACTGGGATTGGGTATCATTCTTTGATGATCACCAGCAAGAATCATTCCTCTATTAAAAATGATCCATTTCCTAGGTAGGGTATATATTTCATTGCTTAAATTTTTGCATTATTAATATCCACGTTGAAAAAGGATTTATCAAAAAACAAATTGTTCCATAGTTTGATCATTGTTTTAGGATGGGGTATTGTTGTGTGATTATCATGAGATTAGTTATTCCTATTCATTTATCTACCTAAAAAGAACGAATAATTTATGACACGTAAAAAGGCCAAATATTTTTCATCGGATGTTCATGTAATTTTATTTTCATTTTTCTTAGTATTCTTCACCATTTGATCATCATGATCGTAGCTCGACTTACCATGATTCTCCAAATGATATCTCATAGTCAGATTGGAGGAAAGAGGAAGAAATGGCCAGGTTAGTGTTGATCGATACTTGAGGATCACATATATTCTTTCGTTTTAGTTATTGGAGCACCAAAGGAAGAAGAGTGGCTCTCATACGTAACATCAACGGTGTCACACAGTAGTACACGGTGGTTCAGGGATGCACAGTGTGGCTGATGCTTCATGGGACATGGAAGAAAACCACGTGGGACCCAGTGTGTGACATGTGGACCAGTGGAGGTCACTGCAGGTGACCTCGTGAAGTTGACCGACCAACACATGAGCATCCCGGACCAGAGGAAGTGGGCCAGCACACCGGGATTGGGTCAAGCCTATGGGAACGGGGCTGGGGCCATAGGAGATGAACCAAGATGGTGTGAACACATCAGGTTGGGTCGGACTCTGGTTTGACCTAGGGTGACTGGACCAGGCCACATTCACTTGTGAGCCATGGTCGATTGAGCTTCTGCATTGTGGTCAACCATGAGGGTTTCAAAACTTCGAGGTTGACCATGGAGGTCAAACACCACATTCTATGGACGGACTGTGTGGCGGTCCACAGTCCCAGGGTCGCTGTTTTGTAATTTAAAAATGTGATACCTTCTAAATGGTGTGTCCCTTTGAGGACTTCTCTGTAGGGTTGTGACCCTTATAACGGTACAAAAATTTAGAGACATCCAATGTTGGGTTTTTTCATAGTATGAAAATATACAATGGTTATATTAGAGGGTTTATCGGAATAATCACTCGTTAGGAAAAAATTTGAGTGGCTATTTGTGACATATATATTGTGTGTCTTATAGAAAATGTGTGTCTTATGGAGACTATGTGACATAGAGAGTCTGTGTGCCTTATGAATACCATGTGACTTTTTTATATTTTGTTTCTTATTTGGCCAAGTATATATGGAAGTTCTTGAAATATTTTCAATTGAAAAATATCTATAAATATATAACAATGAATTCCTTTGTGGTATTCCTTGGTGGTGTTTTTTATGAATCCCTTATTAGAATTATCTCATGGAATATCCATTCTGGAATTCCTTCATGGTATTTCTTTTGTGGTATTCCTTTGTGGTATTCCATGGTGGTGTTTTTTATGTATCCCTTGGTAGAATTCCTTCATGGAACATCCATTTTGGAATTATTTTATGATATTTACTTAGTGGTATTCATTGTGGTAGTACTTCATGATATTTCCTCAATGCTATTTCCTTTGTTTTATTCCATTGTGGTTTGTAGTTGTCATGTTGAGTATTGTTTTAATCACTCCTAAATGAACTTTTACAGCATGTGTGGTGTTTTTTGTAGATGATCGACTCTTCGATGGAGTTCCCAGAGGACGAGAAATAGGTAGTTTCTTATTAGAACAGATAGTTCAAGGTGTGTTCTAGAAGTTCTTATAATGAAAGTCCAAGAAACTCTTATTTTAAATGTTTGATATGTTGTAATAGAACATTTTATTTTTCTTGGATTTTTGGCCCTGTTTAAAATCTAGTACATTCATGGTTGTAATTTTTTTGGGATATTGTTGTTTGCATGAATTGTTCACATAGTGCGTTAACATTTTCTCATTTTCTGCTTAGAGATGTGTGGATTTGTATAGGTACGCAGGAAAATTCCACCCATTTGTGGTATATTACAACATGGTGCTAGTCACCAGTCTCCTTTCATATTAGAGGTGGTCCTAGGGTAGTCATGGCAAGGGCCCCATTGGTATGGGTCATTACAGTGTTGTATTAAAGGATGTCAGTTTTATATTAGGATCGGGAGATTGTGATATTATTTTTTTGAAATAATATAATGTTTTCCATGTTTGTTTTTCTATAAAGGGAATCATGTTTTGGTAAAAATGATTGTGTATCCCTACAACATGACTTTGGGAACCTTTTTTCACACTCAGTACATGAAAAAAATGGTTGAAAAGAAAATAATGGTATATGTATCATATAGTAATGGATTTTGTCTTCCATGTCCTTCTATTTTCATCTCTATAGATATAAAATTGTGATTATTGTAAATATTTTTTTATTATATAATTCCCCCTAACATGTAGCTAGAAGTGATTTTTTTTCATGATCATGAGGGTTACCTGGTCAGTAATGGGGAACCGGTATAGGGGAATGTACCAGATATACCACCTTATGGTGGTTTACCATCAATACCACCACTATTCAAGTAGCAACTACTACCGGCACAAATAGTTGATGCTGCACAAAAACTATGTGCATTGTATGTGTTTAAATTTTAGTGAACTCACTTGTTTTTGTATGATCCATACTCCATGGAAATTGAGGATTGGCTGGAGGTAGTTACCAAGGTATTTCACCTTGTAAGGATGCCATCCAACTAGATTGTAGTCTCTTCCACAAGCCTTTTTCAGGGATCTGTGGGGTGATGATGGAGCATAGTTGACCTAGACACATGATCAGAAAACTCTCTCTTGGGAATGAACTAAGAATTTAATCAATGAGGAGTTCATTATATCCACGTTGTAGTCAGTGTGCAAATAAGAGCTTCTGCATATGCAGTAGGGATATCAGACTATGGATTTGTATTCAGTGATAATTTTCGATATTTCATACTACGCCATGGATATGGAATGAGACCCATTATTTAGGAATCAATCCATAATTCAGGGCTTATTCCATGAGATCAAGTAATATATTATTTCCCAAAGAATTTCTACTTATGCTAGGGTACTTGGGAAATCCCTACTAGTGGATAGATTTTTAGAAAATTAGCCACTAGTAGTGGGATCTTCCAACATGAACTAGGTTGTTGAGGCCTCAATAGTAGGTAGTCGATGATATTCATCGGTTCATGGATCCCATGGAAGCCGGAGTGAGTTGAGGGACATGTTCTGTTACTTTTGCAGTGGTCAGGGTCAGATGAAACTATATTTCATAAACCTTTGTATGTCTGATCAGGAGAGGGTCAAGGGGTTACTAAGGAAATGTTTTATGCTAGATTAGGGTGGGTTGTAGGGTGGATTATGTGTTAGGGGATCATGTTATCCAAAAGGAAACAGAAATATGTTCAATTTATTACTGAAATCACCCTCAGGTGGTCAAATATATGATCATTGAGCACATTGATAGGGAAGAGGCCAACTACAGGTCATGTAGGCTTATGAACCCAAGGATATAAGGATGATTAGATATATGATCAATATCATTTCAACATTGTCTAAAATTTTGATACACACTTTTTCCATTGATTCTTTTATTTCCACAAACCTTATTCGAGACAAGGATATTCTTGTTGAATAGTTGACATTACCATTACACATAGAGATTGCTATATATCCTAATTCAATGATCACACACTTGTGCTTATAATGTGAAATTACTCATGGAGGAGTGATTGGGGTAGTCAAAAACATGACCCATTGGGAGGTTTCGTGATAGAATAAGAATGGAAGTTACAAATCATGAGTCCCATTTACACTATTGGGGAGTTTTCAAGATAAAATACATTATCAAGTACTTAAAGATAGCGTCAAAATATATTATGGTCGTCTTCAGTGTATCCACATCATGTACTCATATTTTTTGATAGCCAAATATGTGTTCGATATTTTAGAACCACCTTACCCATTTCAGATGATCAAATTGGTCATCGATCATCGGTATTGGATACTTACTCATCACGGTCTCCCAGTTCAGGAACATAAACTCCACGCATAACCTCCAGGTCATGTCTACCATCATGGAAATCATAAATGGTAATTCCTAGGGTGAAAAACTAGGTCTCACAAATCCATGCCTCAGTATGCCCAATAACATCAACCTCATATCATTAATATAAGAGGGAGTCATACAATATTTAGTTATAGATATCAGTACCATCCCTTGGTATAGATCAATGCAAATGTATATCTCCTCATGGAATGGTAATCCTAGAACATCCTTATGAAATATTTAGAGACCCAAATCTTTACGTGAATAGAAATTACATTACTTTTGAGGAATACATAATACATTACCAAACAAATGCTTAATAACCGTATTAGTTAAGTGTCTTTGGAAACTCAGAACATAATATTCAAATCATGGTGAAAGATCTTCAACATCTCCCAAAATGATATTCTTTTTTACCTAAAACCTTTCTTTAAATCATTGTGGAAAAAAAAGCATAAAAAGGGTGAGCTCAAATTCTTAGTTAGGGAAATCATGGAGAAAATAAAACAACCCCTAAACATTTGATCGTATAAACATGATCATAATGTTTAATCAAAAAAAAACTTGAGCCGTGACATTAATCATGGTAGTTCGTAAGCCATAGATTATAATGGAACATCAATCATGATAAAATAAAATGGTAATAAAACATATAATTGTGCAAACCCATTAATCAAATGATATGAATTCTATAGTAGCCAAGGAATTGCTGACAATACCATCATTGTGGACAAATTCAATTACTGAATTGGGTTTACCTTCCATTTCAGCCCTGTATTACTGTTCCATATTTACATTCCATTACAGCCATGTCTATCTCATGAGATGTAAATATTTACCCATTGCATTGGAGGGAGATATAATTCCCACCCATCTCAAAATGAAATCATTTTTACTTGTGACACAAAATTAACATAAATTATTCATCAAAACCCAAAGAATAAAATGGGTCTCATAAACATCATCCCCTCATAATATAATCCAAATAGAAAATGGACATCATTTAATTATACGAAGAATCATACCATGTAAATAATAGATAAATTACACTTTAAACATAATAATTCTAAATAATATCATTATAGATGGAAAATAGTTTTGACAAAACACTTGAAATGAATTCCTGAGGAAAATATAATTTATTCTTCAAAATCATTTTCTTTTCACAAAATCCAATGCAATTTTAAAAGAAATGAATTTTTTTTAAAATAATAATGAAATATTTTATTGTATTCTTAAAGAAAATTAGGTGTTATGAAACAGTAAAAATACATTCATGCAGTATATGTTAAAAAACATTCTCCTCGTATTTTTATCAGAAAAGTCAAAAAGCACCTTGTATGGTAAACAAAAGAAAGATACCTTCCATAACACAATGTAAAAGTAAAATAGGGGTATACATGACTATAAACATACATGTAAGAATATTAAACACATTATAAAAATCATTTTTTGTACATGGATGAATAATATAACCCTTGTAAAAACTTATGTATAAGCAATCTCGGATAAAAATGAGATTTCAAAATTGTCCATTACCTTAAGTCAGATATGATTTGTACGTATTTGAACCCACTATATAATGATTTAAATAATGTCATTGACTTATTATAGAATCATATTAATTGTTATGATATCATATATGGTTCAATTATGAATTTATATTACCCATTATTTTGTAAATTCCATGTTGAAGCAGCGTTTTGGGTAAAATCGGTTCATTTATCGTACGAGTTTCGACTTATTGTTCTTAATATTATTACTTATATCCTGATTTACATAATTCTAGAATTTAAAACATGATTTATATAAAATATGTATTCATAGTATAAATATATATGATATATTTATAAATGCAATGAAATACACCGTTCAAGGAGACGGTAGGCCGTACATACGCATGGATGCTGTTTTTGTTTCCTTACTGAAATGAATGGAATTAAGTAAATGAAACATATATGTACATAAATCCAGTATCATTATAATGTAAGATATTTCATGATTATTTATTATATAAACTTTATAGTCATACTTTAATGGTAAATCATAGAAAATTAATCTCTCCGCGTTCATGGAGAGAGTAGTCCGTCCGTACGCACGAGCGATGATATCATTTTTTTGATATTAAAATCATATTTAATTGGATGGTATATAATATATAAATCATCATAATAATTATATATTTATTATTTATATCATTTATACTCATTATTATACCCATTCAAATGATGAAATATTTGAATAACAAACTATACCTCAACGTGGAGATGGTAAGTCATACGTATGCACGTGTGGTGACTTTTTCAATCATAGGATGGATAAAATAAATAAAAGGATTGTAAAATTTTAATAATAATATCACATTATATAGAATATACTGTATTTATTATATTATAATAGAATTAAAAAAACAACGAGTAAGTGGAAGACTAAAGAAACTTGAAATAGGTGGTGAGATATTTACCTCTTCTTCGGTTTCTTCCTTTTGATTTGATAAAAAGGGCTCCATATGTTCGATTTTTGACCAACGTAATGAATGTATAATTAATGGAGGATATTTTAGATGGTATTTGGGCAGGGTTTGGACAATCCAAATGGCTTGGGAGGTATGAATTAGAGATAATGGGAAGTGCCCATTAACAAGAGGGGTGAGGGGCCACTAAGGAAAAACTTAATATATTATATTATAATAAAATTATATTAGGTATATAATGGCTCCAAAGTTTCTTATATCAAGGATAGTATGGGTATGGGTTTAATTTTTTTTTCAACCAATGGGTTTTAGATAAGTTTAGATAACCATTTTAACCTTATCATTTAGATTTGACTCTAAGTTAAATAATTTATCTTTTACCTTGTCATCTTGTTTTATTACACTATATGGCTAATAAACATTCTATAAACATCAAATAGAACCCTAATTGGTTCATTAAGGTCATATATATTGTTATATATGTCTTTTGTCCAAACACTATATTTTTAAAACCGTTGTATCAATTAATAATATAATATTTGTTTTATAAACTCTTTAATGTCAATTTTGACAGTTTTTTGTATTTTGTTTTTTATAAATTCATAAAAGCATTATTTCTTTGAAAACAATTCATATAACCAACCCTAATATGTTATACTAATCTATAAAATTACTTTAATTTATAAAAATGCAAAAAATACATTTATTTGGGTATTTATAATATCAATTATTTTATTATTTCGTTAATACCGTAATTACTGCATCATCATTGTGTCATAAATAAATTAAATTATTTAATGTCTAAAAATTATAAATAAAATACCATTATGTAGGAATGTTTTTTATATTTCTAATAAATATTTATAGATGAATTTATCTTATGAATAACCCTATATTAAAAAAATATAGTAATTAAATTTGATTTTAAATATTTTAACTCTTATTTAAATAAAATAATAATTAATGTATTTATCTAATCTATGGAGAAATAAAGGGTAATATTTTATTCTTCAGGTTTTTTTGGTCGAATTAAACTTATCCAATAGAATTAGGACATGTTTTAGTGTAATAATAATATCATTTTTACCCTAAATTACCTTATTTACTTGAAACCGTGGAAAAAAGTTAAAAGTTACTATTCAACAAAAATTATTTTTATCCTATTGAACCCCATTTTACTCCATGATATTTATCATGTTTCTCATATTTTTGAAATTCAACTCAAAGAAGCTGTAAAATTATGTTTTTGTAAATTTTCAAATGCTCATTGGAAGTGGGTAAAAGACTGTAAAAAGTTAAATAAAAACATTTATATGTCTAAAATTATTATTAAATGACTCCAATGAATTACATTGGAAAAATATAGGTATTATGTATATATTTTGAACTAAAATAAATATAAATAAAATAAATTATTATTAAATAAAATGTCGGTTTTAACCTAATAACTGAGTGTTTTCACTATTTATCAAAAACTAAAAGTTTTTAGAAAAATACCAAAAATTCGCCCTTGGAATATTTTGATATTCCGAATCCAAAAATGAAGTCCATTTTGAATGATTAAATTTATAAAATTTCAAAAATTGGGTATTACTCTTCATAACGTCTAATTTATATAATATTTTTATAACATATCATTTTTTAGTTGAACTCTGTATTTCATACAACCCAAGCTATTGAATAAGGTTGATCTTGCATGTATCACACACCAAGAATAGGGTTCCGTATACTACAAGCTAATATGGTGTTGTGTATAGAGCAAGATATTCTTTGTGTAGCGTACAACAAAAGACATCCATGAAATTTAAAAGGATAATTCTCATAAAATAGTGGGGTGTTACATTCTACCCCCCTTAAAATGATTTTCACCTTCGATATTCGTCGGGGTTATAAATGGATTTATACATGAATGTTTCATTCATAGAAACCCACATAATAAAAATAAATACTAAAACATCATTGTAAAAAATTATTGTTGGAAACATAACGGATACCCAAAGTAACTCATCACTAGGTTTCCACAAATTAGAATATTGGTGAAAATATTGATATGGAAGAGAAATATAACCATCACATTCTGATATAGAGTGTTAGAGACCATGGATATGAAAAAATGTAAGAACCCGGTTGTTTCTGAGAAAGTCTTTGGAATATTATGGATAATATTCCATAGTAGTGCCTTCAAATGGCATGCGATTCCGAGCCCCGGAGTGACCGAAATTAAATTTTTAGTGCGTTCACACTAGAAATGCTAAATAAATGTGATAACTCCTAAACAAAGTTCTGGATCAGAGATCCGAGTGTACGGATGGGTAAGAAATGGGGTGTTTACCCTAGGAACGACATAAAACTTGTCGGCGCGGGATGTTTGGACCCCTCGCCCACTTCTGGAACGTTAAACAGATTAATTAATTAATTAATTAATTCGTTTAATGTTGAAACACATGTATCTCTTAAATGGTGGCTTGGATTGGAAAACCAAGGGCACCGTTGAGTTTGGAGCATGCCGTTTACCCTAGGATGGGTATAAGTTTCACGGGCGCGGGCCGTTTGTGAAAAATGGCCCTAGGGGCATTTTCGTAATTTGGCGGCCTCAGGCGCTACATTTAATACTTTTTGAACAGTGTCTTGGAATAAAAATCCGAGACCACCGTTGTACTCAGAGCGTGGTTCTTAGCCTGGGGGTGGCTATATCCCGACCCCGTCGGGAGTTCGGGCTCGGGGATGTTGGGCGGGCGTTTAAGTGATGTGTACATAAACACCCCCACCCCCTTCTTCTACTTCTTCATCTTCATCAAACCCTCATCCACCTCCTTCACCTCCGACGAGGCAGCTTCGGTGAGGTGAGATCCGGAGAGGCGACTCCGGCAAGGTGCGGTGGTGCCGGCAGATCGACGCGAAGCTCTGGGCGAAGCCCAGCGAGGTAGGCGGTGTTTGTTTGCGTTTTAAATTTCGAACCCATCCTTGAATTCAAATTTTAGTGTCTCTTTTCTACCAGATAATAGATCCAAGCATGTAGTTGCGTAGATAATGTTCTGAGGTTTCTGACGCTCTTCTCGGATCGAAAATCTGAGTCCCAGGGTGCCCGGGGCAGTCCCGGGAAGTTCCGGCCGAAAATCTGGATTTCCGGCGGATAGTAGCGGCGGACGGTGGTTCTGGGGAGGCGGCGCGGCAGCGGGCGCGGAGGAAGGCCGGACGGCCATCCGGCCGGCTGGGCGGCACCTCCACGGTGTGGGGTGGCTCAGCTCGCTAGCGGAGGGAGCCGGCTGCGGGAGCCGGCGAGAGGAGACGGCGGGGTCGCAGGCGCGCGACCCCGCGGCTGGACAGAGACCCGCGCGACGCGGGACTCCGCGTGGAAGGCCGACCGGCCTGTCGGCCGGTCGGTGGAAGAACCACCCACACGGCATGGGCGGGGTGACTTGTCGGAGGCGGTCGGGCCGCTGTCCCAGTGAGCCGGCCGGAGCGGTCCGGTTCGAGCGGGGCGGACCGGCCGGACCGGGCCGGTCCGACCCAAGGGGGTTACCCCCCCCCCCCTTGGAATTTCCAACGGCCGTAGATTTTGCTACGGGCGTCCGTTTCACACGCCGTCAGCAGCAGCGTGGCCCTCACATCAAGGGGAACGCTTCGAGATGGTTTCAGAAATTTTTAATTCCCAAAACGAGGGTCCGCAGAGGCACGAACCGTCTTTAAGCGGTTTGTCGTTTTCCGGGGGAAACTTATCTTGGACGGCACACACGAGTCTGACGTCCGATTTAAGCACCGTCAGCGGCGTTGGAACCCTGACGTCGAGGCGGAGGTTTTCAGGGTGGTTCCGGGCGTTTAAGCCAGAGTTGAGGCGTGGGACCCACAACCTGCCTTTTGAGCTACGTGCAGCTTTTAGCGACGTTTTCCTCGGACGTCCGTTCAGGGCGTGTGAGCAGTCGTTGTTGGGTGTTTTTCTGAGGGCATCGCATTGGCGCAGTTCGCTCGCTGTAATTCGGCACGATGGTGCGTGCCCCGCGAGGGCTATTTCGGGAGTTTACGGTGATTTACAGCTTTATCACCGGGCGGCCATTTTGGACAAGTGAATAGTCCATTTCATGTACTTTTTCGAGGGGATCGCAATGTTGTAATCTGTTCGTTGAGTTTCGGGACCAGGATGCGGGTCCCACGTGGCACCGCTCGTGTGAGGTGCGCTGGAATGCATCTTTTTATCCGGATACCCATTCCACGCATGTAAGCAGTCAGTTTGACGTGCTCTTTCGAGAGCATTGCAATGGTGCAGTTTGCCCGACCTTTTTCGGGGACGTGGTGTCAGTCCCACCTGACCCGGCTACAGTGAATAGTGCCCTTTTCACCGGATGTCCGTTTTGGGCGATTGAGTACTCAATCCCGTGTGTTTTTCCAATGGGATCATAGTGGCGTGATCCGTTGGTTCAGTTTTGGGATCTTGGGGTGGGCCCCACACGAGTTTGATTACGGTGAATAGTACCTTTTTCACCGGTTAGCCGTTTCGGGCGAGTGAGTAGCCTATCTCGCATGCTTTTCCGCGAAGATTACAACAGTTCGATCCGTTTGGTTGTGCGGAGCCTCATATGTGATCTTATTAAATGTGGATGCATGAAAGGTGCTCCGGTGGTGGTTCGCCCTACCTTGTTTGTAGCGGGCCCTTGGCCTTTGATCGTGCACTCTTGGGAGAGTGATGTAAATGATTCACGAGATGTGGATGGTCGTGCCTGGGCCTTTGAGGTGGAGTTGTTACGTCACTCCTTCGCGTTGACGTTGGGTGCCGTGTGCACGATAGCCCTTGGGCAAGAGACGAGGTATACTTTGGGAGTATACGGGAGCGCTTGGAGGAACGTGTGGTTTGTACCTGAGACATTCGTGCACTTGTTTGGGGTTGAGATTGGGCCACACGTTGTCTGGGCCCCACATGTGTGTCGGGTTCTGCTTTGCGTACTTTAACCTCTCACGGCGTAGAGGGTCCCTCTGTGTGTTTGTCAGACCAGCAGGGAGGAACATTTCCCCTGGCTTTGTGCTCGTTTGTTTGACCAGCAGGGTTGAGTGGTCTCCCCCTGGTTTCGCTCTCGTTGGATTGGCCGGTAGCAGTGCTAGTGACACCCAGTGCTGGAGCAGACGCTGCACCTCTTTTGGGTGAGTTGTTCTGGAGTTGGGAGGTTGAGCGATACCCACTCTGTGTTCGGTTGGCCAGTGTTGTACCCTCCTGTAGAGATGGCAGAGAGGTTCTGAGTTTTACCCTCCTGCGGGGCAGGGCAGTGGGTTACTCATCGACTTCCTCGGGCTTACCCTCCAGTAGGGCTGGGCAGTGGGTTGCCCACTGACTTCTAGGGTTTACCCTCCAGCAGAGACTGGGTAGTGGGTCACCCGACGCTATTAGGGTCTACCCTCCAGCTGAGACTGGGCAGTGGGTCAACCGATGCTATTAGGGTCTACCCTCCAGTAGAGACTGGGAAGTGGGTCACCTGACGACCTCTTAGGGTCTACCCTCCATCCGGGCTGGGCAGTGGGTCACCCGTCGTCTAGCTCCAGGTCTACCCTCCGGCAAGGCGGGGCAGTGGGTCGCCTGTCGACTTATTTCAGGTCTACCCTCCAGTGGGGCTGGGCAGTGGGTCGTCAGATGATGTGTTATGGTTTACCCTCCAGCAGGGCTGGGCAGTGGGTCACCCAGTATCTTATTATGGTTTACCCTCTAGTGGGGCTGGTCAGGGGTTCGCTTGAAGATGTATTAGGGTTTACCCTCCAACAGGGCTGGGCAGTGGGTGACCCGATATCTGGTTACGAATTACACTCCAGTAGGGCTGGGCAGTGGGGACACTGGTTGGAATTTCAGACTCAGTCCTCTCGACTAGGCTAGTCTGTGGATTTTCCTACGTGTTTACCGGAGCGGGACCCTTGGTTGTATGGGTCAGTGATGGAACGACTTTGGCTTTGAGGAGACCTCTCGACGGCGGGGCATTGACGAGTGGTGGGTTGATGTTCCCCCAGAACTCTCAAGTACGAGGGGCGCTTTCCCCACCGAGACGCGTTCTTGTGACGCGATCTACAACCATGTGGGCGAGTCAGTGCCGACCAAAGCAGATAGTGTGGAAGTGCGGTGATTGAGCCCCTTGGCTTGCGGTTCGGGGCAGACGTGCGGGATGCTGGGCATCGATGGTGTTATGTCTGGGACTGTTGGCGACACATTTCTTGGGCTGAGCTACGGTACGGAGATCCCCTTACAAGTTTGTTCGAGCTTCTTTGAAGAGCATAATGATAGGTATATACCTTGTACGAGTACCCACTTCTTGGGATTGGTTACTCTCCCTCCAGGAGAGGAGAAGATGTGCGGGGTATGCCACGTGCTTTCCGTGTCTATCTTCTCGTGGTTGGATGAGTCTACTCTCATGCTATAGATAGCGAAGACTCGACGAGAAGTTTATTTTCTCACCGTTTCCAGCTCCTTGTGTCTGGATGAGTCTACCATCTTTCCGTTTGTTGGGTTGAGCTGGACTCTTTACTTCACTTTCAGTTGTACTGCTCTACTTATCCTGTTCACTCAAATGCTCACCCTTTGGAACCTCCTTTGTTGCTCCCTTGAGCCTTCGTGATATCCTACTGAGTATTTTTATACTCACCCCTGCTTGGGCTTTGCCCGCACTTGGTGTGCCCTTACAGACGACGGACAGGTGGAGCATGTCTTCGTTGGAGCATAGGAGCTTGGGATCTTGGACCGCATGCGGTGGTCATGGCCGGGTTCTAGGTGGGAGACCCGTTAGATGTTTGTTTTTGTTTACCTGTTTCTGGGTTGTGGCACCTTTTCTGATTGGGCGCGTGTTTTTCCCCTTTACATTACATTGTACCTTCAGCTTTCTTTGTACTTGAAGAGGTCGATGCACTCTGTAGTTTATATATAGCAGTTTCCCTTTCTTTTTTACTATGCTTGTCTTTTCTTCTACTCTGCACTGTTGCATTGAGTGTGCTGCGAGTGTGTACAGGTGCTTAGGAAAAGGCCTCCACGAGTTATTGTGCCTTCGGCGCTGTCGCCAGCCCCTGGCATATGGAGGTGGGCCTGGGGTAGTTGCGGCTCGAGCCCGGGTAGGGTCGGGTCGTGACACAGTGGTATCAGAGGTGGTTCGTTCCTTGGGACATTGTGTGGACGTCCCTAAAAGAGGAATTGGTTGGGATTTAGGGCAACAGTGTTAACGTGTCTTGAGAGTGGCTCTAGGGCTAGGGAGTCCAGTGATGGTGCGGTGGCCGACATATCCATTCACCAGGACCTTGATAACCCGCTTGTCGACTCGGCATGCTGAGACACTTGTTGCATGGAAAATTGGTTTGTGCATCACCTAGGACCGAGTCTTTGACTGTCCTTCTTGAGTCAGCTCCCCATCGTTGTTGTTCATGGTATATACATATATGCTCATCTGACCACGACACTCCTTGATAATATTCAGGATGTCTCCGCGAAGATAGCCAGACCAGATACCAGCTTTAGGTGCGTGAAGACGACCCTGTGAGCTATGAGGCCACAATCCAGGACCCATCATGCGAGCCCCTTTCTCCGGGTGGGCCGGTAGCAGCACCCCCACCTGTTGAGCAGCAGACAGTTTCAGCCAGAGCAGGCTGAGCTTGAGCGCAGGTTGAGTGCGCTCCGTGAGTTCCAGAGGCAGAGACCGCTGAGGTTCAGTGGTGAGCCAGACCCTCAGGAAACAGAGGCTTGGCTCAAGGCAGTGATTAGCCTTTTCAGGCATGTGCAGATGCCGTAAAATCAGAGAGTGGCTTTGGCAGCCATCCTTTTTTTCGTGGAGCAGCTTTTCGTTGGTGGAGTCCGGTGACTCAGATTCTGGAGGAGTCGTCACTTTCATTGGACGACTTTCAGTTGTTGCTCAGTGAGGAGTTTTGCTCGTCCTGCGTGCGCTCCGTTCGGATTCAGGAACTCCTGCAGTTTTAGCAGGGAGGGATGACAGTGGCCAAGTACGCAACTAGTTTTGCAGACCATGCACGCTTTTACCCGGACTTGGTCGATGCCGACAACATCCGAGTGCGGAAGTTTGAGAAGGGTCTCCACCGAGAGATTAATGTTGTTAGAGTACCCTTGGGCATTTCCACAAATGTTGGGGTGCTAGAGAAGGCGCTGTTGAAAGAGGGCTTCCTGTCATGTTTTGCGGTTGGTAGTGGTAGTGGGCACGACGGAGCCGGGACGTCTACTGTAGCTAGCAGGCGCCGAAGGACAGGACCTCGATACAGGTGGCCTTCCCACTTCCGGTTCCAGTGATGTGGTCGTATACCACTGTGACGAAAAGGCACAGAGCCTTAGCCGAGGATGCCCTTATGTGAGTGGATCCCTGGCCATGGTTGTACACCATAGTGGCGTCGGAGGACACCAGGGCGGACCAGAGAGCGCCAATGCTATGCTTGTGACGGGCGAGGCCACTTGGAACGAGACTGCCTGACCCATGTTGTTGGGAGCTTCGGGCAGGCAGCAGGCACACCGCCATGACAGAGGTAGCGCCGTGATCGGAGTAGTGGCCAGAGAGGTGGTGCTTGCAGAGGAGCGGGAAGAGCTGGAGGCGGGGGGACGACATTACGAGATCTCCCCATCACCACTAGGCGGTCCACATCAGGCTCCGGGAGCTGACGGTTGGGACCATGGACAGCTGTGAGCTTTGGATGTCTATGATCAGGCAAAGCACGGGATGGTGAGAGGTACCCCTTGCGACTCTTCTACTTCATGCAGTAGAATTGTTAGACTCTGTGTGTGATTTGCTTTCCTCCTTGCTCCTTGTTTGATGTGTTACTAGGGTGACGCGGGGCATCAGATGTAACCCTGTTTTAGTATGGTAAAAGGTGTGAGACCTTGTCCTTTAGTCGATGGTGTTGGATCCTTCGCCTGTTGAGCGTGTAAGGGATCATCGGCCGTGGAACCTTGCATGACCATATATCATTGGGTGTTTCACCATAATGATATTCTGAAGGAGGGAATCACCGGGCCTTTTTCTAGGTGCGAGCGGTGATTCCAGTCGCGGCGTGCGATGTAGAGGTTAATTTGGGGAGGTGAGCTACCCCCGAGAACCTTCGGGCCGTTTGAGACCGTGCAAAGGAATGGTGAGGTACCCTACCGCCTTGACCTAACCCCAAAGTCTGGAGTGGGTTCACGACATCGGCAAGGGCTGACCTTGCATGAACGGATAAATCCTTTGGTCCGTGTGCGGTGACGCAGAGCTGTTCGTGGGTTCTCCTGGGTATGGGAATGCCAGGAGTGGGCTTAGTACCCTGTGTTGCTCCCTAGTTTTGCTTTTTGAGGACGACAAGCTTGAAGGAGGTAATGATGTAAGAACCTGGTTTTTGCTGATAATGACTTTGGAATATTCTTGATAATATTCCAGAGCAGTGCCTTCATATGGCGTGCGATTCCGAGCCCTGGAGTGGCTGGAATTAAATTTTCAGTGCGTTCACACTGGAAATGCTAAATAAATGAGATAACTCCTAAAAAAAGTTCCGGATCAGGGATCCGAGTGTACGGATGGGTCCTAAATGGGGTGTTTTCTCTAGTAACGACAACAAACTTGTCGGCGCGGGATGTTTGGACCCCTCGCCGGCTTCTGGAACATTAAACGGATTAATTAATTAATTAATTAATTAATTAATTCATTTAATGTTGAAACGCAAGTATCTCTTAAACGGTGGCATGGATTGGAAAATCGAGGGCACCGTTGAGTTCGGAGCATGTCGTTTACCCTAGGAGGGGTATAAGTTTCGCGAGCACGGGCCGTTTGTGAAAAATGGCCCCAGGGGCGTTTTTGTAATTTGGCGGCCCCAGGCGCTATGTTGATTAACTTTTGAACGGGGTCTCGGAATAAAATTCCAAGACCGCCGTTGCACTCAGAGCGTGGTTCTTAGCCTGGGGGAGGCAAAATCCCGACCCCGTCGGGAGTTCGGGTTCGGGGCTATCGGGCGGGCGTTTAAGTGATTTGTACTTAAACACCCCCACCCCCTTCTTATTCTTCTTCTTATTCCTCAAACCCTCCTCCCCCTCCTTCACCTCCGGTTAGGCAGCTCCAGCGAGGCGAGCTCCGGCGAGGCGACTCTGGCAAGGTGCGGTGGTGTCGGCGGATCGACGCGAAGCTCCGGGCGAAGCCCATCGAGGTAGGCGATGTTTGTTTGCGTTTTAAATTTTGAACCCATCTTTGAATTCAAATTTTAGTGTCTAATTGCTTCCCGATATTTGATCCCAGACCGTACTCGCGTAGATCATGTTCTAAGGTTTCTGACGCTCTTCTTGGATCGAAAATCCGAGTCCCGGGGTGCCTGGGGCAGTCCCGGGATGTTCCGGCCGGAAATCTGGATTCCCGGCGGATACTGGCGGCGGACGGTGGTTCAGGGGAGGCGGCGTGGCAGCGGGCACGACAGAAGGCTGGCCGGACATCTGGCCTGCTAGGCGGCACCTCCACGGTGTGGGGTGGCTCAGCTCATTGGCTGAGGGCACCGGCTGCGGGAGCCGGCGAGAGGAGACGGCGGGGTCGCATGCGCTCGACCCCGCGGCTGGACAGAGACCCGCGCGACGCGGGTCTCCGCGTGGAAGGCCGACCGAACTGTCGGCCAGTCGGTGGAAGAACCGCCAGTGCGGCGTGGGCAGGGTGACTTGTGGGAGGCGGCCGGGCCGCTGTCCCAGTGAGCCGGCCGGAGCGGGCCGGTTCGAACGGGGCGGTCCGGCCCAAGGGGGGTTACCCCCCCCCCTTTTGGAATTTCTGACACCCGTAGCTTTCGCTACGGGCGTCCATTTCATGCTCTGTCAGCGGCATCGTGGACCTCGCATCGAGGGGAACTCATTGAGATGGTTTTGGGAATTTTTATTTCCCGAAACGAGGGTCCGCGGAGGCACGACACATCTTTAAGCGGTTTGTCGTTTTCTGGGGGAAACTTGTCTTGGATGGCAGAGAGGCGTCCGACGTCCGATTTAAGCGCCGTCAGTGGCGTTGAAACCTCGACGTCGAGGCGGAGGTTTCTAGGGTGGTTCTGGGCATTGAAGCCAGAGCTGATGTGTGGGTCCCATGGCCCGTCTTTTGAGCTGCGTGCAGCTTTTAGCGATGTTTTCCTCGGACATCCATTCGGGGCGTGTGAGCAGTCGATGTTGGGTGTTTTTCCGAGGGCATCGCTTTGGCGCAGTCCGCCCTCTGTAATTCGACACGATGGTGCGGGCCCCGTGAGGGCCGTTTCGGGAGTTGATGGTGATTTCCAGCTTTATCACCGGGCGACCGTTTTCGACAAGTGAATAGTCCATTTCGTTTACTTTTTCGAGGGGATCGCAGCGTTGCGATCCGTTCGTTGAGTTTCAGGACCAAGATGCGGATCCCACGTGGCACCGCTCGTGTGCGGTGCGCTGGAATGCATCTTTTTCTCCGGATACCCGTTCCACGCAAGTAAGCAGTCAGTTTGACGTTCTTTTTCGAGATCATATCAATGGTGCAGTTCGCCCGACCTTTTTCGGGGATGTGGTGTGGGTCCCACCCAACCCAGCTACGGTGATTAGTGCCCTTTTCAACGGGTGTCCGTTTTGGGCGATTGAGTACTCAATCCCATGTGTTTTTTCGAGGGGATCGCAGTGGTGTGATCTATTGGTTCAGTTTCGGGATCTTGGGGTCGGCCCCTCATAAGTTTGATTATGGTGAATAGTACCTTTTTCACCGGTTGACCGTTTTGGGCGAGTGAGTAGCCTATCTAACGTGCTTTTCCGCGAAGATTACAGCAGTGCGATCCGATTGGTTGTGCGGAGGCTCATACATGATCTTATTAAATGTGGAAGCATGAAAGGTGCTCCGGTGGTGGTTCGCCCTACCTTGTTTGTAGCGGGCCCTTGGCGTGTGGTCGCGCACTCTGGGGAGGGTGATGTAAATAATTCACGAGATGTGGATGGTCGTGCCTGGGCCATTGAGGTGGAGTTGTTACGTCACGCCTTCGCGTTGATGTTGGGTGCCATGTGCATGATAGCCCTTGGGCTGGAAACGAGGTATACTATGGGAGTATACAGGAGCGCTTGGAGGTACGTGTGGTTTTTACCTGAGACGTTCGTGCGCTTGGTTGGGGTTGAGATGGGGCCACATGTTGTGTGGACCCCACATGCGTGTCAGATTCTGCTTTGCGTACTTTAACCTCTCACGGTGTAGAGGGTCCCTCTGTGTATTTCTCTGACCAGCAGAGAGGAACTTTTCTCCTAGATTTGTGCTTGTTTGTTTGACCAGCAGGGTTGAGTGGTCTCCCCTGGTTTCGCTCTTGTTGGATTGGATGGTAGTTGTGCTAGTGACACCCAGTGTTGGAGCAAACGCTGCACCTCTTTTGGGTGAGTTGTTCTAGAGTTGGGAGGATGAGCAATACCCACTTCGTGTTCGGTCGGCCAGTGTTGTAACCTCCGGTAGAGATGGCAGAGCGGTTCTGAGTTTTACCCTCCGGCGGGGTTGGGCAGTGGGTTTACTCATCGACTTCCTCGGGCTTACCCTCCAGCAGGGCTGGGCAGTGGGTTGCTCACTGACTTCTAGGGTTTACCCTCCACCAGAGACTGGGCAGTGGGTCACCCGACGCTATTAGGGTCTACCCTCTAGCAGAGACTGGGCAGTGGGTCACCCGACGCTATTAGGGTCTACCCTCTAGCAGAGACTGGGAAGTGGGTCACTCGACGACCTCTTAGGGTCTACCCTCCGGTAGGGTTGGGCAGTGGGTCACCCGTCGTCTAGCTCTAGGTCTACCCTCCGGCAAGGCCGGGCAGTGGGTTGCCTATCGACTTATTCCCGGTCTACCCTCCAGCGGGGCTGGGCAGTGGATCACTGGATGATGTGTTATGGTTTACCCTCCAGCAGGGCTGGGAAGTGGGTCACCCAGTATCTTATTATGGTTTACCCTCCAGCGGGGCTGGGCAGTGGGTCGCCTGACGATGTATTAGGGTTTACCCTCCAACAGGGCTGGGTAGTGGGTCACCCAGTATCATATTATGGTTTACCCTCCAGCGGGGCTGGGTAGTGGGTTGTCTGACGATGTATTAGGGTTTACCCTCCAACAAGGCTGGGCAGTGGTTCACCTAATATCTGGTTACGAATTACCCTCCAGCAGGGCTGGGCAGTGGGGACGCCGGTTGGCATTCCAGACTTAGTCCTCTCGACTAGGCTAGTCTGTGCTTTTTCCTCCGTGTTTACCGGAGCGGGACCCTTGGTTGTACGGGTCGGTGATGGAATGACTTTGGCTTTGAGGAGACCTCTCGACTGTGGGGTAGTGGCAAGTGGTGGTTTGACGTTCCCCTAGAACACTCAAGTACGAGGGGCGCTTTCCCCACCGAGATATGTTCTTGTGACTCGATCTAAAACCGTTCGGGTGAGTCAGTGCCGCCCAAAGCAGATAGTGTTGAAGTGCGGTGATTGATCCCCTTGGCTTGTGGTTCGGGGAAGACGTGCGGGATGCTGGGCATCGATGGTGTTATGTCTGGGACTGTTGGAGACATTTTCTTGGGCTGAGCTACAGGATGGAGATCCCCTTACGAGTTTGTTCGGGCTACTTGGTATAGCATAAGGATATGTATATACCTTGTTCGAGTACCCACTTCTTGGGCTTGGTTACTCTCCATCTAGAAGAGGCGAAGACGCGCAAGGTATGCCACGTGCTTTCCGTGTCTAGATTCTCATGTTTGGATGAGTCTACTCCCCTGCTATATGTAGCGAAGACTCGACGAGAAGTTCATCTTCTCACCGTTTCCAGCTCCTTGTGTCTGGACGAGTCTACCTTCTTTCCGTTTCATAGGTTGAGCTGGACTCTTTACTTCACATTCAGTTGTACTCCCCTACTTATCATGTTCGCTCTACTGCTCACTCGAGCCTTCGGGGTATCCTACTAAGTATTTTTATACTCACCCCTTCTTGGGCTTTGCCTGCACTTGGTGTGCCCTTGCAGACGACGGACAGGTGGAGCGTGACTTCGGTGGAGCGTAGGAGCTTGGGATCTTAGACCGCGTGCGGTGGTCGTGGCCGGGTTCCAGGTGGGAGACCCGTTAGCTGTTTGTTTTTGTTTACCTGTTTCCGGGTTGTGGTACCTTTTCTGATTAGGAGCGTGTTTTTTCCCTTTACTTTTCAGTGTACTTTTAGCTTTCTTTGTACTTGTAGAGGTCGATGCACTATGTGGTTTATATATAGCAGTTACCCTTTATTTTTTACTCTGCTATTCTTTTCTTCTACTCTTCACTGTTGCATTGAGTGTTCTGTGAGTGTGTACAGGTTATTAGTCAAAGTCCTCCCTGAGTTATTGTGCCTTCGGCGCTGGTCACCAGCCCCTGGCCTATGGAGGCAGGCCTGGGGTAGTTGCGGCTCGAGCCCGGGTAGGGTAGGGTCATGACAAAAAATCCACAATAACAAAGCCATAAATTTTTTATGACCTAAGGTACCATCTGATTCCACAGATATGAGGGTACTAGGAAAACGTTTTTTTTAATATCACTTCCCTAAAGATGAAAATTTTGAATTAAAAAAATACTTACATGATTTTGGTAAAAAATAATCGTTGGTCGTTCCATGAACAATTTCCTCTTCATAACATAAATAAATGAAGTATAATTTTTCATTCATGAAGTGTTAGTAGATCATGTGATAGAAAGATGGTTCATTCCATCTATCTCATACCAAAGGTTAGAAAATGTTATCAAATATACATAAGTTCATCTAAGGTGAGTTTAATCATATAAGATTCCCAAAATAGACTTATACTTCAACTATCATACCTCTTAATAAAATAAAACTAGTTTATACTAACTAGGGACTTATTGTAGGCCATAGGTAGGTGATAAAGGCTTGTTACACTTCGATTGTGGGCTTGATTCCCACAACCTTGTTCGATGAAATAGGTTCTCAATTGTCCTGCATGTTGTCCCTTTTTCTAAAACTACATTATTATAACATTTCTGCAATAATATCGAATAATGTTCTATCCTTAAACAATATTATCTTATGTCTAAAATAATTAATTCCAATCTTTAGGCTTATCCATAATACATCGGTCCAAGCTCCTAGTATAAACAAAATGATTCATTGAAAGGTCACATAATAAGAATGTGAATACAATCATTTATCCCCTATATATCATAAGATATATCTTGTTGGTCACATTCCAAACATATTAATACCTTAATCATGTATTATTTGGAAACATTAATTACCATATAACCTTAGTTAAAACATTAATAATGTAAAAATTAACTCGTTCCACATACGAAAATCCCAAAAATTTTATATACTCAAACCATGATGGCACATTGTCCTTATATAAGTAATGAGTTCATGAATACTATCAGACATTTCATTTTCTCCTTATCCATTCATTATGCACATATCATCTTCCTTCCAAAAATATTTCAATCAATTTTCATGGTTACTGGTACTATACAATTATTGAAAACCAGTACATAGATATTCCAAAATTCCACTATAGTATAAATGATATTCAATGATACTATTTTGAAATCCCATTAGATAAACATTTAATCATTCCAAAACATCATTTTCATTCCGAAAATCACTAATAGTGATATCATGTGACTTCCCTTTGTCCATTTCTTTAAGAGTTTTCTCACATATATCATCATTAACCCTTCGATTATGGCATTGATTAGCATAATTCCCTATTTCCTTGCACATGATGAATTGAAGTTTTGGTGGATAATTCTCTATAGTCATTTCTCTATTCACATCATTAGAAGCATTTTTCCCATTTCTTCGACACTCAGCTACTCGATGACCATTTTTCCCCACATGAAACATTCTCTAGTACCTTTTAGACAATCTCAACCATAATTATTTCCACACTTTGAGCATAAAAAAAAATTCACCTTCTTTTCGCAATTGTTTTTATATTTTCCTTGAACTCCATCTTGAATTTCTTGGAAAAACAATGAGATGGATATGTAACACCATCTTCCAGTTCTACCTTGATATCACATCACAAAATTTCATCATATATACTAATGTCTATTATAGTTAATGCCTTTTAAAGGATTGGTTTTAAGCCACTGAAGAATCGATCAACTTTACTTTCAGGTTGGAAGATAAATCTAGATTCATACCATTCAATCCATGTATAATTCACCTCATATATACCATCATATTCATCATCATTTTGCTTATTCTCATGGAACTCTTTTTCAATATTCATTCAAGGAATACGTGGAATTTACTTAATTAAAAACATGTTCTTGAACTCATCCCATTCCATAGAATCAATTTCACCTTTGGGACCATGTATTCTTAAATAGAGTCCACCACTGGTCTGCTTCACCTTCTAAAAAGTAAACATCCAGAAAGACATTTTCATGTTCCGAACATCGTAGTATGGAAAATATATTTTCAATGGTACTGATCCAATGTTCAGCAACAAGAGGATCAGAAGACCCACTAAAAGAAGGTGGACGTTGCATCATGAAGGAATCAATAGAATATTGTTACCTTATCTTCTCATTCTGAATTCTAGAATGATTCATAGATTGTGTAAGTATAGAAATAAAATGTTCACTCCATATCCCATAACATTGGTTTGTTCAAGAGGAAAATCATTGCATTGCCCATTACCTTGATCAACACGGTTCATTCGAGTTCCATCCATAGTCTAAAACCCATACAGAATTGTGTCAGAAGAAAAAATAATCCTTGGAAAACAACATAATAAAGGTGGAGTACCTTCAATATATAACATATTAGGATTATTTCTACGATCGTTACCATAATTCTATCACTATAACGTAAATTTATACTTAACCATAGAGACATCCCTATACATACCTTAGAAATATCTCTAGGCATCTCTATAATGTATTCACGTCCTAGTTTCCAAAGGTTAAATAATCCTTCATTCTGATAGCTACTTTAGAGACCCAAAGTTTGATGTACATGGACATTACATTACTTTTTCAGAATACATAATACATTAAAAAACAACCTCCCAATTACCGTATTAGTTTAGTGTCTTTGGAAATTTAGAACATAATATTCTAATCATGGTGAAATAACACCACCATCTCCCATAAAGATGTCCTTTTTTTCTACCTAAAACCTTCCTTTATATTCTGGGGGAATATAAAAAATACAAAGGGTGAGCTCAAATGCTCAGTAAGTTTAAGAATGTAAAAAATAAAACAAACCATATACATTTGACGTTAAAAACATGAAAAAAAATGTTTTAACATCAAAATATTGCGCAACGACAATAAACATTATAGTACGTAAGGCATAGATCATAATGAAAAATCAATCATGATATAATAGAATTGCAATAAAACATGTAATTGTGGAAAACCCTTAAGTAGATGATATGATTTCTATAGTAGCCAAGGAATTACTACAAAGACAATAATAGTGGACAAAGTCGATTACTGAATCAGGTTTACCAGCCATTCTAGCCATGTATTACTGTACCAGTTTACCTGCCTTTACATCCATTTTTATCTAATGAGATATAATTCGTTACCCAATGAATTTGATGGAGAGATAGGTCCCACCCATCTCATAATGAAATCATTCATTCGTGTGTCACAAAATTAACATAAATCATTCATCATAACCAAAAGAATAAAATGGGTTTCATAAACATCATCCCATCAAAACATAATCCGTATTGAATTGAATGGAATTATGTAAATGAAACATATATGTACATAAATACAATGTCATTATTATGTTATATCCTTCATTATTATTTATTATATTTAATTTATAATCATACTTGAAAGGATAATCATTTAAAATTAATCTCATCGTGTTCGTGGAGAAGGTAGTCCGTACGTATGCACGAGCGATGATATCATTTTGTTGATACTAAAATCATAAATAATTGGAGGTTATATCATATATAAATAACGGCAATAATTTTATATTTATTATTTTTATCATTTATACTAATTATTATACCCATCCAAATGATGAAATGTTTGAATAACAAACTACTCTACGACGTGGAGACGGTAAGACGTACGTATGCACGTGTGGTGACTTTTTCATTCAAAGGATTGGTGAAATAAATAATATGGTTGTACAATTTTTATAATAACATCACATTATATATAAGATACTGGAGATATTATTTTAGAATGGAAACAACAAAGAAGGAGGAACTAGGTGAAGAAAGTAACTTGAAATAGGTGGTGAGATATTTACCTCTTCTTAGGTTTCTTTCCTTTGATTTGGTCAAAAGTGATCCTTAAGTTTGATTTATGACTAAAGGAAGGCCTCTAATATGAATGGAGGATAGTTTAGAGGGTATTTTTACAGGGGTTGGCTGAGAAAAATGGCTTGGGATTTCTGAATTAGAGAGAAGGGAACATGGCCTTTTATAAGAGGGGTGAGGGCCACCATAGGAAAAACGTAAAATATTATTTTATAATAATTTATATTCGGTTTATAATGGCCTAAAAGTGTCTTATTTAGAGTATAGGGTGGGGATGGGTTCAAATAATCTCATATAGTAGGTTTTAGACATGTTTAGGTTACCATTATAATCTTATCATTTAAATTTAACTCTATGTTAAATAATTTAACTTTTACCGGGTCTTCTTCTATTCTTACACTATATGCTTAATAAACATACTATAAACTGACAATTGAACCCTAATTAGATCATTAGTGTCATATATATTGTTATATAAGTCTTTTGAATAACCAACATTTTTATGACCATTATATCAATTAATAGTATAATATTTGTTTTAAAAACTCTTTTATGTCAATTTTGACACTATTTGGTATTTTGTTTTTTCTAAATTCATAAAAGCATTGTTATTTAGAAAAAATTAATGTAACAAACACTAACCTGTTATATTAACCTATAAAATTAGTTTAATTCATAAAAAAGTCTCATATAATATTTATTTGGGTATTTATAATATAAATTATGTTAATATTTCATTAATAAGGTAATTATTGAATCATCATTGTGTAATAAATAAATTACATT
Source organism: Viscum album (assembly GCA_963277665.1). Lineage (NCBI taxonomy): Eukaryota > Viridiplantae > Streptophyta > Magnoliopsida > Santalales > Viscaceae > Viscum > Viscum album. The sequence goes on along the minus strand of OY728165.1, from coordinate 985,634,620 downwards.
ATAAAATTTTTAAAAAATATAAATATAAATTAAATTATTTAGAAAATTGTTTTAGCTTTCTAATTAATATTTATAGTCGAAAATATCTTATGTATAACCCTATATTAAAAATGTTTCATATATTAATCTTTGATTTTATCTATTTTAACTATTATTTGAATAAAATAATAAAAAATGTCCAAATCTAATCCAAGTGGACCTAACGGGTAATATTTTATTAATAAGATTCTTTATTGTCGAATTAAACATATCCAATAGAATTAGTACATGTGTTAGGGTAATAATATTATCATTTTTACCGTTAATTACCCTATTTACTTCTAACCATATTAAAAAAAGTAAAAAGTAACTATTCAAAAAAAATTATTTTTTTCTTATTGATCCAAATTTTACTCCTTCACATTAACTGTGTCTCTCGGATGTTTGAAATTCAACTCACAGAAGTGGTAATGTTATGTTTCATGTATATTTGCAAATGCTCTTAGGAGGTGGGTAAAAGACAGTAAAAAGTCCAATAAAAAAAATTTCTATCTAAAATTATTATAAAAATACTCCAATGAATTAAATTGAACATATATAGGTATTATTTATCTATTTTGACCTACAATAAATTTAAATATAATAAATGATTATTTAATGAAATGTTATTTTTAACCTAATAACTCTGTGTTTTCACTATTCATCAAAAATTGAAAGTTTTCATAAAAATACAAAAATTCACCCTATGCTAATTTTGATATTCTGAATCCGAAAATGAAGCCCATTATGAATGATAAAATTTATAAAGTTTCAAAAAGTATGGATTAGTATTCATGAAGGCTAGTTTATATAATATTTTGATAACTTATCATTGTTTAGAGAAACACGGTATTGCTTACAATGAAAGCTATTAAGGAAGGTTTCTCGTGCATGTAACGCCTGCCAAGAATAGTGTTGCATATAATACATGCTAATATAGTGTCAAATATAGTGCAAGATAATCTTGGTGTAGCATACAAAAAAATACATCAATTAAATTCAAAAAAAATAATTCTCATAAAATCTCTGGGTGTTACAAAAGAAGTCCAAATACTTGTCCAACACTGTAGGAAATTTATGAATCATATCATCCACTTCCTTGATTCTAAGGCTAGCCATCTTATTAAAAATCTATTTCACCCTCCTATGTGTCAATCCATCATGTGATTCATGGATTTCATTTTCATGAGAAATGGAAAACCTAGCCCCATCAGTGTAGACATACTATACTCTGCTCATAAAATAGTCCATTTGATCTAGAACTATGGATAACCAATCCGTACTGAGAATGACATCGAATGGAATCAATGTCACTACTAATATATTCCAATAGAAAATCTTGACTCTAAGAGTGTTATTGACGTGAGGATTTCTTTTGGTTTATCAAGGTACTATCCAATGTTTGATCCCAACATTTTTATAGTGGATGCAATCATGAAATCATAGATATTGAAGGGAAAACCTTTTCATGTTGACAAAGATGTTGTGGGAGTGTTTTCAATAGGTGAGGGATAGATTGACATGTTATAAAACATTGAGAATTATAAATCAGGGTACCGAGTATGTACTATAATGTGATGCTTTAAGAACCCGGCTTTGTTGTGTCATGATTCAAGGGAACTTTTTTATTTCATATGGTTCACACTAATTGATACCACACAAGAAGAAATAGTCAACCCATGATCCTGATTTAGCTGTAGTTGTCATGGCTATAAAGATGTGGTGACACCACCTGATGGACAATCGGCTTATAGTCTACACTGAACATAAGATTATCAGGTATGTATTCTCTCAAAATCAACCCATCATGAGATATGATTTATAGATATAGTTCCTCCATGAATATGAATTTGATATTTTCTATAGTACTATGATGTTGAACGTGGTGGTAGATGATCTTGACATGAGATCATAATTTCATTTGTTACCTAGGGAATCCGAGAAGTAAGCCTTTAATAAGATATCCATTGTGTATGGGGATAGAGAAAATTAAATTTAGTCTATGGTAGTTTCCAGTATATTATTATTGAGCGTTTGTTAAGAACAACTTGGATATACTGACTTCAAGTCATTACGTACTCATATGACCACCCGGCATGCCCCTAGTGTATATTCAAAAGGTCGGATGCACATCTTTCTTCTCAGATGGATCAGAATAGTAGTAGTGACATTTTGGGAGGACGTTTTATTAGACGTCCATAAATCCCTATTAAAGGTACATATAATTGTGGAGAAGATGTAATAGGGCCTGTGATGTCAGTTTTTGTGGCCAAGCAAGAATAAGAGAGTTGTAGAGGTTTTTTCCTAATTCCTAACTTGTCAATAGGTGAAGGCCAAGAACCTGGTTCCAACAGGTATAAATCAACACATTGGGGTTCAATAATGTATGTGGGATGAGATATTGATGGAATTCATGACTTTTTTAACATGTAAATCAAGGTGACATAAATCCATATGGGTGATCATTGACCAACACACCAAGTTGTCCCACTTCCAAACAATTGGGGAGCAGAGTTTGATAGAGATATTGGGATACATCTACATGTATGAGACAGTTTGAATTCATGGATTTCCATAAAATATATTTTAATATAATTATGATTGATTTACATACCAATTGAGGAAGGGATTGAAAAAGGCATTTTGGACATAGTTACGCTTGAGCACAAAATATTATCCTCAGATAGACGACCAGATAGAGAAAACCATATTGGTTCTGGGGGATATGCTCTGGGATTTCATGATATATTTTGGTTTCATATCGGATGATCACCTATCGTATATGGATTTTCCTTAAAAAAATATCTATAATTACACCATCATTATGGAACCTTTCGAATATTTGTACAGGAAACCCATTAGGTCTTCAATTTGTTGAACAGACCTATGAGAGTCAACATTCTTGGTCCCAGAGTTGGTGCAAGTGACTATAGAGAAGGTATAGATCATCCAAAAAAGGATTAATACTTCACAATTCCTAAAAAAGTCTTATGGTGAGTGATTATAGACTCTATTAGAGTTTCAAGAAGGAGATAACATTTTTAATTTGAGTCTCACAATGAAGGTGATTACTGAGATTTGATCGATGTAATAAACTATCATTGAGGTCCAGCATACTATTTTTGATACTCCATTGTGTTTGTAAGGTGGAATACTAATTTTACCTACCACTATTGCAATATCATGAAAATGACATCTTCCACATGTCGCTCCTTGGGATGTTTGTTCATAACCCATCATACACCATTTACTAGCGAGAACTGGACATCGATGATCGTAAAGCATCTATTGAGTACCCATTAAAGATCGAGGATTGATAAAAGTGGATTCTTAATGTCTTATCGATTCCATTGGTGTGTGTTTGGTGGTAGAATATGAATTTCAAGGAGAGCACATGGGTGTGGGAGACGCAAAATCATGATTATTACAGACTTTTTTTTAGTATCCCTTGTTTTGGGATTCCATTGAAATAAATACATAAGGTTGGGAGAATTTAAGGAATTATGTTTTCAGGATTAAATTTTTAGAAATTATGTTGGAAAACACTATGACCAAGCACTAAGATGTCATTCTATTCTGATACCCAGTGTTCTCGGAACAATTAAATCAAAAATTTTGTGTTTTAATAAGATATTCATGGAACTGTCCATAAAATGTGGAATAAAAATTAAATTTGATCCGAGATCAGAAATCATAGGGAACCATTGAGCTCCAAATGGCTGATTTCCACTTGGTTCGAACTAACATTAGTCGGAGCAGGCCATTTGAAAAAAATGTCAATAAGGACATAACTGTAATTAAAAAATTTTAAAAAATTAATTTACTTAAAAATCACAATAAATCATAAATGGTGACATGTATTAGAAATATAAGACCACTGATGAGTTCATAATGTGGTGTTTTCATCAGGAAAGGCATAACATTTTTCGGTGCGGGTCGACCATGAAAAATGATTTTTGGATGTTTAAAAAAAATTAAACTAGGAGTTTATATTATATTAATTTTACATTGCTCAATGAAATTATTTCCTTAATACGAATATATAGGATGGGACCTAGGGTTAGTCTCATAACCCTTGAAATTAAATGGAGTCTGTCAAGAGTATCCATAACGTATTTTCTCCGCAGTGATGAAAACCACATGTATCAGAGACCATCCATCCAAAATCAACAAAGAAAATCAATCCGCGACATCAAATGATACTTATTGAAATTAATGATTTTATTTAATTGATTTAATTACAGGTTCATAATTTCAATGATTAATGAGGGTTAGTCTATAAAAATACTGGTCTACAATTTGATCATTATTGATGGAAGGGAAATTGTTTCGATATTATTGGGATACTAGTTATTCCTCTATTTTTAACCTTCTAAAGAGAATTAATCTAGGATGACATGAACAGAGGATAAGGGGTACTATTAGGGAATTATTATTTTTTTCCCTCTCATGATCTTTGATTTCTTCTCCATTTTATCCTCATCATCATGAAACAATATGATGGGAGGTTTCGAATAGGATTAGACCCCCATATTGGGGGATGAAGAGACTGATACTAGATCATTGTAGATAATGACTTGAGGATTCCTGATATTATTTTATTTTTGGTATTGGGGAACTTCATAAGGAACGCCGGATTTTGGATGCATTTCCTATGGTGGAAAAAAGCATCCTACAGTGGCGCTAAAAGTACGGCACTGCGTTGGAGGTGGTAGAGTACCGTATGATGCAGTAGCGACACCACAAGGGAGGTATTGGCTGTGTAATGCGGTGGGGTACCACAATGAAAAAAAGTTGTTTCCACGAGGGTCCTCATGAAATAGATTAGTCATTTAATGATGGGAATAGGCTAGAGGAGGGGATCTAGCCATGTCAAGATTGGTTGGGACTTTGAGAAATATGCCAGACCCAACAGAGTGACAAAAGAACAAAAGGAGATGGACCAGGTAGGGCCAGACCAACGAGTTCTGGTTTTACATGGGTTGAACATAGGTAAGATCCATTATGTTCAGAACAGGCCACAGTCGACCGAGCTACCAGGTGGCTACTAAATTTGAAAGATGTTCTACCACAGTGGTAGCTCAATCTATTGAGGTACGACGACTGTGGGGTTGGCTGGACCGGGCGGTCGATCGTGGGTGTAAACCTTCGCGGTTGGTCCATAGACCTAGCGACCCCCTTCTGAAATTTCGAAACACCATAAATTCTAAACCGGGCTTCCATTTTATGACCTATCAGTGGAGTTGTGACCCTTATGATGAGGCATCCATTTATATATATCATACTAGGTTTTTGGGAGTATAAATATGAACTAATATCTCGATGAGTGGGTTCTTATGAACATAGCATAGTTAGGTAGACTACTTTTGTGGATGGATATGACATGTAGATTATGTACCTTATTGAGACTATGTTTCATAGGGAGACAGCGTGTGTTATGGAGAATATGTGTCTTTTTGAGACTATGAGTCTTACTGGATTGAGTATATTGGTATTTTATTGATATATTTTATTTTGACATGTATCTGTGTAGAGAAGACTATGAATTCCTTTCCGGTATTACTTGGTGGGAAATCTTTGTGTCATTCCTTGGTGGAATTCCTTCATGTAATCACTTTTATGGTAATACATCATATAGTTTCCTCTATTTCTACCTATGTGGTATTCATTCATAGTATTTACTTCATGAAATTTCTTGTGTGGTATTTCTTTTGTGGTATTCCTTTTGTTTTTCGGTTTTTCAATGCTCTATTGTCATAGTCACCCCTATATGGGATTTTCTCGTACTTGTCATGTCTTTTTCCAATGATCAATTCATCGATGGAGTTTGAGGCAGTCCAGGAATAGGCAGTGCCTTGGGAAACATGACATGACGAGGTGTGTCCTAAAATCTTTTCCCATGATAGTCACAATTACTATTACATTATAGTATTTACTTGCGTCTATAATCTCGTTTTTTCTGGTTGGATTTTCATGTCACTTTTTACATTTATGTACCTTCACTATTGTACTATGGTTGGGGGATATAGTGTTTTTCATGCATTTCTTACTTAGCTATTTCTATATTTCAACATTTGTGGCTTTGGGATGTGTGTGTTCATATAAGTACATAGGAAAATTCTTCAAGTAGGTTGGATATTCTTACATTGTGCTAGTCAGCAGCCCCTGGCCTATGCGAGGAAGTTTTGGGGAAGTCATAACATGGGACCCTCTAGAATGGGTCATGACACATAAAGCCATCACATGATTATTTTAAAAGAATCTAGTATCATTTAATATGATTGGGAACACAATTTTATAATCATAACGCCCCAAATAAAATTGAATTTAATTCAACGAATAAGCATGATATTCATCAAGAAAAATATGTTGAATTAGATTAGTGATATGTTCCTGTAAGTTTTTCTAGGAATTCTCAAGATAGATAAATCATGTTTTAATTGAAAAAAAATTTAACATGAATAAAATTTGGAATGTATAGAATTTTACTATCAGTAATTATATGATAATGAAGATGATATTAATGGTGAATAAATATGAAAAACAAATGGGATGTCTCCCCATAAATGAAATATCAATAATTAAAATACGCTGACACAGAAGTATCACAAGAAGTGTATGTTTAGAATGATTTTTTTTGATTTTTAGAAGAAGTGACTTAAATTATGTGTAATTGATTTCATTATGACATAGAGAATTATATGATAGAAATAGTTGAGAAAGCCTGACCTAAATATGACGATGAAAATCAAATATAAATAGTTCGCAAACATATTGTAAATAATAAATGATCTCTTGATGACATATTAAATAATTTCATATTAATTAGAATATTATTGTGTTATTGGATAAATTGATGAACTACATTGACCAACCTGAATAAAAGATCACTAAATTTGGAAAATTTTAATTAAACATGTTGAAATTGAAAAGTTATTTTATAATGATGTAATAAATTAAACATAAAACGAAAAATAATGTAACGTGATGTATTACCTTATAATTGTACTAATGTAAAAATGGATTATTATATCTCAATGGTTGTTTTTCCATTATATAAATAGAATAAAGATAGATTAAATTAATGTGGTCAATTTAGTACGCTTGAGTTTGAAAATTTCCCAGATAATGAAAAAATGATAAGTCATGAATGAGAAAATTGTTATATTGAGAAGGATGAAAATTATTAAATAAATAATATAATTGGTCATAGTGGCATTGGAATTGATCATAAAAATTGATATAATTGAAAAAATATTATAAGAACAATGAAAATAAAATGATTGTAATTAGTCCAAAATATTAGTAGTTTTATAAGAAACTATAGTGTAATTTATAAATTTGACAAAAATGGGGAGATATAGCTTACAAAATATTATCCTTGTTTAATATTCAATTTTTTGTTTTTGGAGGTCAAATAATAATATATTGTCACATGTCTAAATGAATCATAAATGTTGAATCACTAATAATTCAAGAGATGTGGATAAGGAAAGTTTGTATCCATTAAAAAGAATCTATTTCTATATATTTATTTTCAAATAAATAAATTTCTGTAAAAAATATGATGACATAATGAAAAATTGTATTATAATTTATTTCTATATAGGTACATGTTTATTGGACCGGAAGCCCATTTATTATAGTCTTCTGTGAAACAGATTTTATGCATTAGAAGATGTAGTGTAAAATAAAAAATTTCTGATAAACTCAATGAAAAATAAAAAAACATACATATCAAACTAACTAAAAATATTATTGAATAAAAACATAGGAATGTTAATTAAATGATTAGGGAATAATATCTTAAATAAATAATGAACAATATTTTACATACATCTTATAGTGGGTGTTCATAAAACACGAATGAAAAACATAGTCCTCTAAATGAATGGGGATGCTCATTTTGATCTTACGGTCATATTTATTAATTATTCATGTGATAATATCAAATAGAGACGATAGGTCAGGATTGGGTGATATGAAGTGAAAAATAAAGAAGATCATCATTTATAAAGCCTTGAAATAATCATTTGAGTGTTGGAAAATTATCTATGATAGGATATTATTTCTCATTTAATTGAATGGATAAATTTATCCATATTATAGATGTAAACTGATTTAATAAGTTTTCTAGAAAAAATGGAATCCTCAATTAGGATTATTGAAAGGTAAAATCATATATCATCATGTTCAAGTGAAGAGAAAAATGTGGAATCAATGGCATTTAACATCCTTTTATAAAACATAAATAATTTATCAAGCATGAATGGTGTTTAACATGTTAATTATTTAATTCATTATTAAAATAATAATTTTATATTATATTAAGTCGGTAATATGGTTGATAAGTCCATACAAACCAATGTGTAATATTTCATCAACATGGTTTTTGGTTTGAACAGATGTGTGAAACCGTGTGAACAATTCAGATACAATAGATGAATTACACATTATATTTTTTATTAATGATAATAGTAAAATGTGTTTTATCATTCACATGTGATCTAAAAATTATGTCACTAGTTTTGTTAAAAAAAGTAATATTACATGAAATTGAATTTAATTGATAGATAAAATATTTTTGATTAGATGAGGGAATGGATTCAACCACAATTAAGGTAGACAAATATATTAAAATTATTTAATAAATAATAGTGGATCAGTAATGGATAGAATAGTTTTTTGGTGTTATGGAATGATAAAACATGATCGTTAATGAGTTGCTGAATAAAAATCATATCAAGAGTAGAAATTTATGATAATGTCATTTTTATTACATATAACTAGAAGTGTGTACATAAAACATATAATTGTAATTTTTTTTGATATGAGAATGCACACTTTGAAATGTTTCATGAATTGAATCCAACATTAAATCGTTGTTATGTGACATGATATAGTTTAAATATCAAAAATAGAGAGGGAAGATATTGAATGTTATGAGATTCCATTGTCGATGGAATCTGCATAAGAAACACAACATAGAGAAAATATATAAGTGTTTCAAAAATATAATAAGAAAAATATTGACATAAATATGTCTTAATTATTTAGGAGAAAGATTATGTGAATCTACAAATCCATTTTTCAGTGAATTTTATAAAAAAAATATAATATGTCTAATGTTTATGAATTGTTAATAAATATGAAAAATGATTCATATTTTGTGGTAAAAAATCCTGGTGAAGATAATGATGAAGAACCTCATACACTAATAAAAATATGTAATATATGAGAATATTTTGATGATTGTAACATTGTTTTTGGTAAATATTCTTAATCACAAGAACGAATAATGAGGAGTTTCAAGAACACAACCATATTATCTAATTTCAATCAAACATCTTTTGAAGAAGTGGAAAATGATGAGTCATGAGTCAAGGAATGATCATAAAACATGACCTAATAGTGAATAACTAATAATGAGAACATGATAAATTTTTTAACGATGATAATATCATCACAACCAAGTATGTGATCAATAATTTATATGATGATAACTAAAAGAGACATTGAACAATATGTATCTTTTTTGTAGGGGACATATATAGATTAAAGGAATTAATGTAGTGGAAACATTCATACATGGTGTGATACTTTTGTGAATAAAATTATTTAAGGCTATTACAATTAATATAGTATTACATGGATTTAAAAATGATATGATATTGAAATTGTTATGTTTTTTACCAATAAATAATCATACATTAATTAACCCGGGGTTTAATGTCAAATATAATGAATCATATTTGTGTTGGTTGAAAAATGACATTAAGGGAATAAAACATGTACCCTTGTTATTCTTGGTATTACAATAATTATGTAAGATATAACTTTTAAGAGGTGTTGTTTTTCTATGTATCTAATTGAAATCAAAAAATGGTTATCAGTTCATGGTAGTTATATATCTTGATAAAATAATATTCAATTGAATAAATATATGTTTATTAATTAATATAAAAGATTATTCATAAATGATATTGATCTATAACTGAAATGAGAGCATAATTATATTTCTTATTGTGATATACAAATTTAAAACAGTAATATATTTTTATTTTTAATGAATTATATCAGATGTGGTTGAGGAAAATGTTTTTGATGGATTAAATTAAACATCATTAAAACTATTATAGTTTGAACACATATTTGAATGAAAGGGGAAGGAATGATTTTCAACAACACAATTTACTCACTCCTTATTAGAATATCAATTTAATGGATGATAAGGAAGACATTTTTTGTTAACTGTATTTGGAAAAATGGTTTTATAGAGTTTAAAAAAATAATACGATAGTGTTTTGAAATTAATTATGCACAATATTTATATTATCTTAATATTGGATTAGTCTTTTTTGTTTCATAATGAAATTTAATTTATATATTATTCATGTGAAATCTATTTTGGTGATGTTGTGTATAGAGAATTATAATATATAAGAGCATTAAAAATTTTCCAAATGCATGGGGGATTGATGTATAACAATAATGAGAGCACTTCTCAGGGCCTAAATTATACGGGGGAATATTTTTGGTGATAATAAAATGTAAGAAATTAATATGGATGAATAAAAAAAATTGAGGATCTTGGTTCTAATTGGATGATGCCCATAGTGAACTATAATGATTTGAGAAACATGATTCAATTAAAATAGAATCAGTTCCATTACTCTCTCAGTAATTATATAAAATTATTGTAATATTTAATTAATAGGTTGGTAGACCATGGAATGATTGAGATTTAACATGTTGGACGTAATACTTTGGAGGTTGGAATTTTCTAAATACCGCTAGAAAACTAGGTTGTTATGAATATTTAGTTGAATATTTAAATTCCAATACCTCCCTTTGGTTATCGAGTGTCACGACCCGTCCCATTGTGGCCCGTGTCGCGAGTCCCCATGACCTCCTCTAATAAGCCAAAGGCCGGTGACTAGCACCGAGTAGGAATATTACTAACATGGGAGGCTTTTCCTATGTACATGTATACACACACACATATGTAAGCCCACAAATGCTGAAATGTAAAAACAACTAAGGAACAAAAATTCATGCATACAGCTAATCCCAACCTTCAGAGTACGATGCAAAGTAAAGTGCTAAATGAAAACTAGGCCGAAATACAAGCCCACCAATAAATGTGTCTGAAAACTATAAAGTCAAACCTTTAAACACAAAGAGGTACTGGGACTACTCCTCGTAGCCATAGGAATGACTCTACTTTTAGAGAACATGGAATGCTCAGTCCAGTCCTGGTATGCTCTGGACTCTGTAAGAAGGAAACTTTTCTGCACAAGACACGACACGTGAGGGAAATGCCCATGCAAGGGTCAGTATAACAATACTAAGTCGAGGACCCTGAAGACCACAAAGCAATACAATAAGTGTGATATAGTCAACTCTACACATTATATATCTGCAAAACATAGAGCAGGGAAACACAAACCAGATATACTCAAAACCCAGAATCGCTGAATAGAGACATGTCACACAACTGCATACCTCCGTCTAGGGATTCAGTTAGGAGATTATACGAAGCACACATTATGGGAGAACTCACCCCATGTGTATAATAGCTCTGATGATGTTCATCTAAGAAGTACTATTCATCGGGAAATCCCACGAGATATAGATAGACTCATTACAGGATACACACATTTGAGTGGGAGAGATCACGATACACAAATGAGGATCACTTACAGCGCCATGGAGAATAATGAGAATCATACGGAATCAAATTCTAGGTAGAGAATCAACACAAAATGGAGTTGGTCACGTTGTTGCCTGACTCTACCTAGGGTCATTAATTGATAGAGGATCTCGATACGAGCTTCTTGGAGGGTTGCCTGACTCTATCACAGAATGTCCGTCGGAAGGGATCATACTCCTATAGAAGGAAACAATTTCTGGCCCTCAATGGAATGAGAAGTAAGGGCACTAACCCAAACGAAACATTTCCAAGATATAGTGGGCAAGGCGATCAAGCCATGAACATAAAAGTACATAGTGTGTATAAATGTCAGACGCTATGTCTTCTAACCCCGGGTACTAACCGTGTACAAAAACCCATGTCATAAGGCTGGTCGTGGAGAAAATTCACGACACTGTGTGTGGTACGGATTACACGCCATGTCCGAGTTATTGGGGTCAGCTCCGGGTACGCTGGCTATGTGCCCGTACAAGGCGTCAACCCATGTATGCCAACTCGTGTAGTCGGTATATGGGGTGACCCACATTACTGGCTTCACCTGGCTGTTTGGTGGATTACAAGGAAGTTTACTCCATCCCGTGTTCGTGTAAAACCTAGATACACGCTGAGTCCCCCGTAGTTTCATTTGTCATGCCGCATAGGGTCTATACGTCGTGTTCTGAAGCCGTGTAGTCCATCTCATTTCCGTTTATTTCCCAGAATACATGCCGATCTTTGGGGAAGGTCCAAAACGAAGTGTGACCAGGGTCAAATACCATGTGATACTTCTCTGACACCCAAAACACTTTTCACCAATTAGCCAGTCCACTCAATGTGTTTTTCGGAGATACACACTGTGTATTCTGGAAATTTCCAGACATGTAAACCTCTACTGTCGCACCTTTTGTGCTACCCCATTTGTTAATCTGGACATATGATCGCCATGAAACTCATGGGTTTTGGTCACCCTGATACCATGAATCTGATTTCATTGTTTTCAAGCCTCCAATCGGTCTCAAGAACACTTAATGATCCACCCACGTGAAGAACGCTCGATGAATTATCTTTCTCAATCCAGTACGATTCGTCATCATCAATCAACGTCACACCTCTGTTAGGTCGTCATGACGTCAGATTTTCAATTTGGGATCATTTCATCACAAAACAGATGCATAATGATTCATTGTTCCTCGCCCTGCGATGAACGAGAAAAATGCACGAAGAAGAAAAAAAATGGAAGAAATTCAACAATAAGGTTGAGGAATGATCCTTTGCCGTCATTCGTTATAGAGTTTATATAATCCTATTAGTAGGATCAAATAGATCCTAAATAAAAAAAATCTACATGGATTAATTCCCTAAAATCATCCCAATAATACTCTCCCGAATGAATGTACGAATCTGCAGATCAACATGTTCGTGGTTGATTCGCGCTCATCGTTTAAATTCAAAAACCAGGAATGAAGAATCAAAATTACAACCCCTACCTTGAGAAGTAATTGATCGCTGATGAAGGCTAGTGCTTCCATCATCATCGAGATCCTTCAACTTCGTTGGCTCAGTAATCCACATCATTGATCTGACATCATTCATCGCCGAGAGTTTTCTCCAAAGCTCGATTAAACCATAAAAATGGGAATTTTTTTTGGAATTACATCATATTGCATGATTAATGAGTCATGTTTTCGATTTTGAGTCATTATGAAAAGGCAATAAATATTGAAATAGTTGTCATGTCGTTACGCTGCAGAGGATGTTTTCAAAAATGAATAAAATAAAATTTTCAAATTTATTTTATATAATTTTACTAAAAATGTCTGAAAATTAACTTTTTCCCTCGACCTACACGATTCAAGGTTTGAATCATTCTTAGGTAAAGTTGTCATCTCAGATGCAAGGGTGCCCTCATATTTTTTATCTGGGCTTCTGTTTGGAAACTGCCACAACGACACACATATACCGACTCATATAATTTAATGAAGTTAAAACTACCATTGCGGGCTCACCGGGCCTCAAAATGAGGTTTTTTTCTCCATTCCTGGTCTCATAATAATTCCATATAATATTTAAAAATAATACACAGATAATCCAGGATTTTGAATCCTCCCCACCTTGGGGCTTCATGTCCCCAAAAATCCAAAACAAGGCTACTAAAAAAGATGTGGTTTTGGGGAACAGATCTGAGCCTCCCACTCCCATGTGCTCTCTTGATGATTCTTGTGCTTCCACCAAACACACACTAATGTAATTGATCACCCACAAAGGATCCTATCATGCCGATCCTCAATATCCACTAGGTACTCATCAATGGTCACTCCATCCTAGATGTCCAGCTTTCTCTAGTCGATGACGTGCGATGGGGCATGCATGTATCTCCTAAGATGCGATAGGTGAATGACATCATGCACCCGATGTGACTATGGTGTTAGAGTTAGGCGGTATGCCAACTCACCAACATTGAACTGTCTCAGGAAATGTGCGATGAACCTCGAAGATATCTTGTCGTCTCGAACAAACCACTGTAACCCTCGCCGAGGTGAGACCTGAAGAAAGACATGGTCTCCCTACTCAAACTCCAGTGGTCTTAATCACCTATCAGCATAAGATATCTTCTAGATTTGTGTAGTATTCACCTTGTCTCGTATGATCTGCACCTTCTCGGTGGTATCTCACACTAGCTCGGGACCCATGAGTGTTGACTCTCTGGGTTTGGTCCAGTAATGTGGTGACAGGCAGGGTCTCCCATACAAGGCCTCAAATGGAGCTGTACAAATGGTGGAGTGGTAGATATTATTATACACAAACCCCACCATTGGTTGGTGGTCCTCTCAACTACAAACGAATTCCAAGATACAGACCCGAAACATATCCTCTAGAACCTTGTTTCCCTCGGAATCCGGGGATGACCACCTTGATGGGAGGTTCAAACGTTCTGATCGGTTTCTAACGGGTTTTTTCATATAACCGGAAATATCCAATGATTCCACATCTATTTGGACCTACATTCCAAAGGTTGGCGCTCATTAGTTTTGTGGACTAATGAGGCTTAAGAATTTTCATTGGTCGACAGGATGGGAGGTCGGACTCATCACACCTTTTTTAGGGGAATTATTGTCTATTCTGGGACTCTCTTTATAGATTTAACTTATGTTCGTGAATCCTTATTTCATTACCATGTATAAAATGAGATTTCCATTAGATCTGACAATTAATGATCAAATATGTTGGAAATTTAGATAATATTTTATATGTATTCGAGGTTCTTCATTGATAGAGAATCATCTGTATTTATTAGAGATTCTTGGTCAATGGTACACTTCGACACATTTATATAGTAGTCTCTTGGTCACTATGATGACCATGATGGTTTTAAAGCCACTCAGTGGGGCACTTGAAGTTTATTATCATTCAGAAGGACATGGATTATTTTATAGTTGGGATCGAACCCGTAGACTGGCTACCTACGTATCCTTTGTTTATAAAAGGAATCAGAACCCACGTAGTTCGAGTAAGGGAGTATGATGTTTATGATTGATGGCTCAAAGAAGGATGTCATAATTACTTTTACACTCTAAGATCACATGAGTCATGCTCGGTGTGAGGAACAAGAGGTATTGGTAAAAAATAGACAATTGTTCCATGATAGATGCAATCATAAGAAATAATGTGGGGCTTATGTATGTATGAATGCCCAGATAAATGAAGGTTAGGATTTACTTTACGGAAGAAATCTAAGAACAGGGTCCATAAAGTTATATGTGCTTCATGGATATTTTGAATACTCTAACTTGGGGCTTACTCCTGAAAAGGAGGCCCAAATTAGGAGAAGACTTATGATTGGGTTTTACTCCTGAAAATGAATCCCAGATCAATGGTAAATTAGGACTGGTTAAGAGAAATTAAGATTGGGGCTTACTATTGAAAAGGAGGCCCAGGTTAAGGGAATTATGGTTTGGGGCTTACTCCTAAGGGGGATGCCCAAATTAGGGGACTAGGGCTTACTCCTAAGGAGGATGCCTTGAATTGGGAACATTATGAATTGGGGATTACTCCTAAGGAGGATTCCCAAACTTGAGACCGGGGCTTACTCATGAAAAGGAAGCCCAGGTTAGGGGATCTGGGGCTTACTCCTAAGAGGATGCCCAAAATTTAAAGGACTTATGATTGGGGATTATTCCTGAAAAGGAGACCCAGGTTAAGGATTCTATCATCATAAAGGATGAGGTTAAATGAATGAAATCTCAATTTTTAGGGACACAAAGATGTGTAAATCACAATGTTTTGAGAGATATTCCCCAGAATTTCTTTCAGACAAGGAAATCAAATCAAGAAATCATTCCATAAATGGCTTTGAAGAGTGTCTTGAAGACTGAATCTTGAATATGAAATGTGTAATTTCCTAAGAGGGGTGAAATGGGCAAGAAAGGCATCCAAGAAAAGGCAGGGGTGCGCAAGTCCTGGCAGGACTGCAGGTACTGCGTGGGCGCGCAAGTCTTGGTCACCCAAGTCTTGGTCGTGTAGGTATACATGCACGACAAGTTTGGTACATGCACGATGTTCAACCAGCAGGGTAATACTTGAATGACCTTTTTTAAGGTCTTTAGAATCCTCCTGAGGTTATTCCAGCAGAGGGGCGCACAGGTTCTGTTGAAGGAGTAAGGCGGCGCGCAAGTGGAAAACTAGGTCTGCAAGTGTTGATGAGTTTCAACACTTAGGCCTTCCTCCACCTCTTTAGATCTTATGTTGTAGGTACGAAATTACCTTATAAGTGTTCTGGAATCTTTGAGAAGTGACTAGGGTATCGGGAGCTCAAATATGAGTTTCTGGAAAAATTCCTCCTCGAATGGGGGGGCCCACAGGGTCAATTTATAGGCAGGAGAAGACCTTGTGCGGTTATCACTTTAGGTCGTGCAAGTCACTTGTACGACCAACATCGGCGCGCAAGTCACTTCCACAACCAACATAAGTGTGCAAGTGTACTTGCATGACCATTGAGGCATGCAAGTATACTTGCGCGACCATTGTAGAACTTGCGCGACCATTGCACAATGTTCTTATTCTTCCTTCCTTTTTCAATTAATGATATTTGTTCAAAGGATGAATCTTCGTTGTTCAAGGTATTTCCCTTTTCATTCATTTAGACTCTGTGATAGAAAGGAGCATAAAAAAAAGTCCCCCCTCAGAGTTGGATCTGGAGAGAAAAGAGGATTTGACTCTGAGGTGAGAAGAAATAAGAAATCTGGCAGTTTATTGCCATGCATGTCGGACATAAAGGGGATAATATTTAAGGTTAAGATAGATTTGACCGAAATGGATTAGAATTGACTCAATTCCATGAAAATTCATCTAAAAACATATTACCATACTCATGTATGAGGGAAAAATGTAAGCTATTACTTACGAATATTTGAATCTGAGGAATGATATGAAAAAGAGCTAAAAGGCATTATAAGAAGTAATTTCCAAGAATGATGTTACAATTATTTAACAAACCCGTTAGGGGGTTTAATTATGCAGGGCAACCTATGGGCATTGGCTGCATAGTTAAATAAAATAGTATCATTTGGCTAACAAGTCTGTTATGTAGACTGTTTATGCAAGGCCAACTATGGGCACGTGCTACATAGTGAGGAAAATGAACTCTCAGAAATTTACTTTCCTAGTGCTAGAAGCTAGTGAATGATTATGGAGATTCAAATCTTCTAAAGTATAGAGTTTGCTATATGGAAAGAGGTACTTGAAAATGGAGAAGATATTTCCAAACAATATTATCAAAGAACTGGATGAATATCACTCATACGAAGGTCTGATCCAAACGTAGGGAAGAATAATATAAACCATAGACTTGAATACTTTCATATCATGAAAAAGGATATGGGACAAATTTGTTAAGGATGACTCTTTTTTCGGATCCCTACATATTTTCATTTAAGACAAATAAGTACAAAAGAGGAATTCTTCCCAAGAATGAAGTTACCACTATCCGAAAAACCCGTTAGGGGGTTGAATTATGCAGGGCCACTTATGGTCATTGGATGCATAGTAAAATAATAGTATCTTTTGGCTAACAAGTGTGTTATGTAGACTGTTTATGCAAGGCCACCTATGGGGATGTGCTGCATTGTCAGGAAAAAGAACTCATAGAAGTTTGACATTTTTGTGATTAGATGTCATGAAAAAGGGTTATGAGGATCTGAAAATATTTAAGGTTAGGATTATGACACATAAATATGGGTATTGTTCAATGTATACATAGATACATAGATCAATGCTAACCATAATCATGTTGTGACTGGGTCCTATATTAAAATGTTGGACTTCACTACATTACCCATAAGGATGAGAATCAATCCATACGTAGTCCTTAAACTATAGTTTAACGTCGTTTGGTACAAAAGGATTATAGATATTAGTTTTGGGTCATAAAGCTTGGACCATTTTAAGAAATACACAGTGTGTGTTTTCAGGGGGACTTTTCAGCCAAGGGGCTGAAAATGGAATTTGGGGTTAGGCCCAAAGACTTGGAGCTAGATTCGAGGGGCACTAGAACGTTCCTACGTATCCCATAAGGATGGGAATGAATCCCACGTAGTTCTAGAAGTACCCTCTGTAAAAATTTGGTTCGTACATGTGAAGGGTGAAATGCGACATTAGTGCAATGATGGTTTAACCCAAGATAAAAGGTTCGGTCATTTCCATGTATGCACGTAGTCTTTGAAATGAAACATTATTGAAAAATCAATGAAAATAAAGGTTCCCTCTCAGGTGACTGTATCAACTAAATTTGTAGTTTATTGTCATACTGGAAAAAAGTGTTGTATAGTTTAACATCGTATAACAAGGTCGAATGTGAATCAATGTAATGGTATTGATTCTAGGGGTGGTTTCACAAATCAACATCATATGAGATGGAGGTGAACCGATGTGAAGATATTGGTTTTGGGCTTGAACCATGGGAGGTTTCCTACATACCCAACCTAGAAGGCAAGGATCAAAGTCCGTGTAGTTCAATTAATGAATGAATTAATGATCAAGTTGTTCTTGTGGACAATGACCTAAAAGATGATTTTGGGACCTACACGTGGTTAGTATCCCAGAGAGAGTGTTATGGTTGAAGTTTTCTCTAAGCTCATGTGTGTCATACTCGGTGTGAGAAACAAGAGGGAGGAACAACCTTAACAATACATAGTTTAACGTCATGTAGGACGTATGAAGGGACAATGCAGTTTAAAGTCTTGTACTTAGGACTATTGGTGCTGCACAGTTTAGTGTCATGTATCAGGGATAAAAGTACAGTTTAATGTCATGTAGGATGCATCACATAATTTTTGTATTTTTTAGCATCATGTAGTTAGGACGATGGGGACAATAGAGTTTAACGTCATGTAGGACGAAAAAGGGACGATACAGTTTAGTGTCTTGTTGGACGAAGGTGTGAATAGTTTAAGGTCATATGCCTGGACCGTGGATGGTGCATTTTAATGTCATGTTGGACGGTGGTGTAGTTTAAGGCCATACATGACCTTTGATGATTATGTAGTTTAACGTCTTTCCAAACGTAAGGGATTTTTATACATTTTAGTGTCATGTAGTTAGGACTTCACAGTTTAATGTCTTGCTGGACGTAAGGGACTTGCAAATTGTTTAGGGTCATATGCATGGACCATTGATGATGCAGTTTAAGTTCATACAGGACCACTTCGGGAACTTTTTCATAGTTTAGCATCGTGTGGGACAAAAGTACAAATAGTTTAAGTTCATATTTATGGACCGTTGCTGTATAGTTTAACATCATATAGCAAGGAAGAAGTACAATTTAATGTCATGTAGGACGTATTAAATGAATTTTGTATAGTTTATCATCATATAGCAAGGACGAAGTGGTGCTGCACAATTTAGTGTCATGTTTCAGGGACATTTGTAAGGTGCATTGCAATTTATACAAAATACGTCTTCAAAAATCTTTCATTGGTTGGAGTATTGATGAGTTCTCCATCCATTGAGATTAATGAATAAGCTCTATTGGAGTACACCCTATGTATTGAATAAGGACCTTCCCATTTTGGCTCAAGCTTGGGAGGTTTCTTTCCTGGTATCATTGGAGTTCTGAGTACTAATACCAATTCTCCCTGAGTGAATGAATGGAGATGAACTTTTTTCTTAAAAACTCATGCTATTCGATTCTGATAGACTGACAAGTGGTGCAAAGTGCACAATCTTTTCCCATCTAACCGTTCCAATTCATTCATTCACTTTTGAGATTGCTCATCTGTAGATGACTGATCACAAATGGCTACTCTGAGTGAGGGTAGTTGAACATCAATGGGCAAGATGGCATTCGTTCCATATACCAATGAATATGGAGTTGATCGAGTTGTAGTGCGGGTGGTAGTCCGATAATCCCATAAAGCATGAAAGAGTTTATCAGGCCATGACCTCTTATCTTTATCCACCATATTTTGCAGTATATTTGATAGAGTCTTGTTAAAGGCTTCTATCTGGCCATTGGATGCTGCATGATACCGAGATGAATGGTTGGATTTGATGTTGTATTCTTGATACAACTTCTTCATCTCGGATGAACAGAAATTGGTTCCATTGTCCGTCAATATGGTATGAGGGACACCAAATCTGGTAATGATGTTAGACTTGATGAAGCCAACAATGAATTTAGAACTAACTTCCTTGAGAGGTATTGCCTCTTCCCATTTTGAAAAGAACTCAGTAGTAGTAAGAATATACTTAAACTACTTGGCCATAGCCGAAGGGTAAGGCCCCACCACATCCATCTCCCATGTGGCAAATGGCCATGAGTATTTAGCTATATGAAGAAACTCTGGAGGTTGATGAATGAAATTGGAATGTACGTGGCATGAATGATACTTCTTTATGAAATCTTCACAATCTCATATCATTTAAGGCCAAAAGTATCCAAGCCTTCGATTTTGATCAGACAGTCTATGTCCAGACTGGTGGGCACCACAGACTCCTGCATCCAATTCTTTCAGGATAGCCATTGTCTCTTCACCATCAATGCATCTGAAGAGAACTCCATCAAAAACACGTTTGTAGATAATTTTATTTAGGTGATCTAGGCTATCCTAAAGAGTAATATTAACCACACGTCGCCGTATTTGTTCTTTCTCAGCTATATCAGGTGGAAGTGTTTCATTTTGAAGGTATTTATTGATAGGTGACATCCATCTTGTAGTATGACCATACAATTCAGGAATGGGACAAATTTCATTAATATCCTCTATTCTGATTCGAACATAAGGTGAAATTGCAAGATGGTGGGAAATAATGATGGTTGTCTCGTCCCGATTTGGATCTGCCAGAGCTGTGGCTATATTAGCCAGCACATCAGCTTGATCATTTTGTGATCTTGTGTCATAAGAAAATGTCGGTTCCAAAGGGAATTCCGCCATTTAATCTCTAACATAATCATGTAAAGGGATTAGTTCTTCTTTTCTGATGGCATAATCCCCATTGACTTGTTTGATTACCAGGTCTGCATCACCCTTCACATTTATGTGATTTACTTGTGATTGAAGCACTAATTCCAAGCCTGCGATAAGAGCTTGGTATTCAGATTCATTATTGGTACCACCTTCCCACAATAAGAAGGAATAAGGTAACCCATCCTTTTCTGGAGAAATGATGACTTTTCCTAAGCCAACTTTGTTGAATTTAGGATTTTCCATTTTCCTCCATGTATGACCTCTAGAAGCACCATCAAAATACATTTCCCATGCCTGAGGACTTTCGTGAATAGAGAAGACTTCCTCATCAAGGAGTTCAATATCTGAAGATGTGTCTTCTGCTGAAGGGGTGTTCATCATGGAAATTAGCTAGAGCATAGCCCTTTATCGCCTTTTGAGACACATAGTGAATGTCAAATTGCTGCAAAATAATTGCCCACCTTGCTAGATGTCCTGTAAGAATTGGACGACAAAGGATGAATTTGAGAGGGTTATTGCGAGATACCAATTAGAACTCGTGATGTTGCAGGTAGTGTCTCAAATTCTAAACTACAAAGATTAATGCCAGGAAGCACTTCTCAATACATGAATACTGGGTTTCTACTTCAATAATTGTTCGACTGAGATAGTAGAGGCTATTTTCATTCCCAACATCATTCTTTTGAGCAATAAAGTCACCCAATGATCGCTCTAGAGCTGTCACATAAGGGATAAGTTGTCTTCCTTCAACAGGTGGCATGAGTACCGATGGACTCAAGAGTTATTTCTTGAGAATATTGAAATCTTCTTGACATTCTTCAGTCAACTGGTATGTGACCCCCTTCTTCATCAATTTGGTGAAAGGGTAAATTTTTTCCTGCTAAATTGGCGATGAAACGATGAATATATGCTAAGTGTCTTTGAAGTCCTCTTAATTCTTTCAAATTTTGAAGAGGTGACATACCAAGGAATGACATGGTCTTCTCAAGACTGACTTCAATACCACGATGGCGTACAACAAAGCCGAGAAATTTTCCTGAGGTTACCGCAAAAGTACATTTTATGGGGTTCATCTTCAAATTATGTTTTCGAAGCTTGCAGAATATGACTTCCAAATCAGCCAAGTGATTAGAAATTTGTTTGGATTTAACTCAAAAATCGTCTACATAGAATTCAACAAACTTCCATAAGAAGGCTTTGAAGATACGATGCATGTCATGCTGATAAGTTTCACCTGTATTCATTAAGCCAAAGGGCATTACCCAGTAACAAAATACACCTTGAGGGGCTCTGAAGGCTGTTGATTCCTCATCTTCTGGGGACATTCAGATCTGATTATATCCAGAATATCCATTCATGAAGGAAAGTGCTTCATAGCCAGCTGTTGCATCAATTTGAAGTTTTGTAATCATAACTGGGAAATCATCCTTAGGACAATTCTGATTATGATCTCTGAAATCGATGCAAACTCTAATTTTTCCATTATTTTTCTTTACAGGGACAATATTATCCAACCATTTGGGATATTTAACTTCTCTAGTGAAGTTGTCTTTGATAAGCTTATCCACTGCAGCTTCAATTTTGGAAGCATAAGTTGGGTGTGTTCTTCTCGTGGCTTGCTTAAATCCTCGATGTTCTTCTGGTAAACCCAAATGATGAGTAGCAACATCAGGATCAAGCCCGGGCATTTCTGTATAGTTCCAAGAAAAAATATATCTATTTCTCTTTAGAAAAGAAATATACATCTCTTTCTCTTCAAGGGTCATGGCCACACTGATTAAAGTGGGGCGTGGATCTTCCTTTGTACCCAAATTTATTTTTATGAGTTCATCCACAGTGGTAGAGATACCCTCTTCAAATGCTGGAGGAGAATCTCTAAGATCTTCCTCTTCTTCTTCATCATGTGTTATTTCTTCCATGTCTACATGAAAAGTAGATGACAAAGTAGAATTTTCATGATCAGAAGAGAAGTCAAAATTTTCATATCTTGAAGAAGAAGCTTCTATTTCCGACCCGATTGATGATGAAGGGTCTTCTTTTGGTAATAAAGTGGAGATCATGGATTGAGAATCAACATCATTGTTCACCTCCGATGTTGCTATAACTTCTTCTGGTCTAATTGGAGAAGTATAGACTTGTTGGATTTTAGTAGATGAGATGAAGACGTCACCATTTTTTCTTTCATCACTGCTTGGTAGATTACAAATTTCTCCCATGTTGTCTAGCTCGATTGTTGTAATTGACATTATGGATCATTCCATAAGAGTATTTTGATTTTAGTATACCTTGTCAATTTGACTGATAGGCAACACATAATCTGTACTCACATGTCTAAATGGATTTAATGGAATTGTTTCCAAACCATATGGAGCATTAGATTTGGTAATCTCCTTTGTTATGGATTTTTCCTTTGATATATGTGATAGAATTCCGCCTCAATGTATTTAGACTCACATGTCTTGAACAGGTCCATATCACCATACAATGTCCCAAATTGACCATCGAAAAAATATTTGAGACATTGATGATCTGATGAATGGATAGCCGCATGTTGATGTAGCCAGGGTCATCCAAGCAAGACGTTGAAAGCTGAGTCTTGTTCAACAATCATGAAATCTGAATTGGATACAAGATCTCCAAACTGAGTTCTGAGTGTATCTTTTCCCAGTGGTTCTTGTTCATTTTTATCATATCCTTGTAACATCATTGTAGAAGGAGACAAATCAGATCTTGTGAGGCCCAATCGGCGAAGTGTACGAATGGGCATGAGGTTGACTCCTGAACCATTGTCAATGAAATCTCTTTGAACATCCACGCCATTGACCGTTCCAGATAAGTTCAATGGTCTAATATGTACATGCACAACATCATCTTCATCTTCATCAGTAAAAGATATTATTGCATGGCATTCTGTAGGATTATTCTCTATGTGATAGACTTCAGCTGTGTAAATTTCAGTTTCAAACTTCTGAGGACTCGACAAAGCCTCGATGTGTGCTTCCCGAAAATCTTTTGACAGATTCAGAGCATCCAAAACTAATAACATGGCTGGTACTTGGGCCAAGTGTTTCAATATATCATACATTTGATCCAGAGGTCTGAGTTTCCCAACAAGAATATGTGGTTTAGAAGGTACTTTGGATGTAGATTCTTTGGATGTTGATGCATCATGTATTGGGATAGGAGTTGGCAATATTCCTGGTTTTGGAAGACAAGACTGATTAGATACATTTAATTGCTGAGAGGAAGAAGATGAAACCTTCAATCGGTCTTCCAAAATAATTGTGCCAGGACTGAATTTCTTATTGGTAGAAGAACATGGTTGTTCTTTCTGAGCTTGCTGAAGGGCTCTACCAAAAGTTTCTGTTGCGTATACAGTTCTAGTAGGGGTGGAATTGGAATAGTGGCTTCTAAAAGATCCACGTCTTCCCCTGTATCATGAGCCCCTCGAACATCCTCTAATTCCACTGTTTGATATAGGGAATTCCGGCTCATTGAAATTGAAACTACGGCTGGCATATGGATATGTTAATTGAATCATATTAATAGAACCAAAGATTAACTCTTCTTCTGATGAAGACTCATCCTGATTAGCATGTTCCGGCTGTGCCGTTTGGTGGGCCGGTGCTTGTGGTTTTGAAGTAGATGACATGAAGTCCGCCAAAGTAAAATACGACTTAGGCTATGACACATACTCATCCTCATATGATTATTTTTCATTCTTTGAATCATGCCGTTTCATTGAGGACTTTCCCTCTGACGAAGACGTTTTTGCCGCAACATACATTGCAGAAGACACAATTGGTTTCCATAATTGTTTTTGAAAAATAGAATGAGATCAATTTATTGTCTCTCTGACCATCCAATCATCATACTTTTTCTCATTTTTTCTTTTAACTACTTACCATTCATCTTCCTCCTCTGGAACTGTAGCAATGACACATGCTACCTGGGCTGAGGAGCCTTTCAATGTGACATGTCCAGAGTCGACCATCTTTTGCAAGAGGTATTTGAATACAAAACACTCCGGGATGGGATGCCCCAACATATGATGAAAAGGGCAATATTTAGGATGGTCTTCATCTCCTTTCTTGTTTGGCCTCTTGGGTATTGGCAATTGAACCAAATTGTATTCCAGACCCGAAATGAAATAACCAACAACTTGTTCTTTTAGGAAATACTATGTTTTTCTCTTCAGATCCTCAAATTGTTTTCTTCTTTGATCTTTTTGATCATCTGGACGAAATGGTCTTCGTTGTGGGTGCTCAGAAGGTGGATCCCTTCAAGAAGATGAAGGTTTTGAGGTAGAAATAGGTACATGTGCTTGTTTGAGCATAACTGTAGCAGTTTCTACTTTACCCATTCTCCTTCCTTGAGCTGATTGAATTACATGAGATTTAGCCTTAGCCTGTATATGGGAATCTTCAATCTACAGAGTGGTTGAAGTATGGTCTCGAAAACCACCAGTGTATTTTACAGGGATTAATGGTGTGCGTAATTCGTCACGCAGATTTGCGAAACAAATTGACATCAATTAATCTTGAGGGAGTGCTAAACTCAAGGAATATGTTAATCCCTTCCAGCGAGAAATGAAATCAGTGACTCTTTCTTTCTCCATTTGCTTACAGTTTGTAAGATCGAAAACTATTGTCTTTGGAAATCTTGAGCTGAACTGAAGGAGGAATTTTGGGTGAAGATCCTCCCATCAGGTAATTGACCGGTATTTCAAGCTTGTATACCAAAAAAAATCTGGTCCTTGTAAGGTTCACACGAAGCATCAGAGTTTCACTGCTTCTTACTACTCAAGAGTTCCCATCATAGGATCGCAACAAGACACGTAATGCGTCAAATGTTGTTCTGGATTGCCTGATCCATTGAAAATATGGAATACAGGGTTCCAAAAACTGGACGGAGGAGAAATTGAATCTACCCATTCAGGGTAAAATTTCTTTTTTGGTTGAACTTGCACGCGCTTCCCTTCCATAGTTTCTAACTGTGATGTTAATGACTGAATAGTAGTTATTAACTTTTATGAAACATCCGGTTGAACTTGGACTTGGGTAGGTGTAATGACTGGAGCTTGGACAGATGTGGCGATTGGTGCTGCAACTGATGGTAGCACTGCCAATCATTGTTTCACTTGAACCGTAGGATTAGACCTGTGAGGGTGTACTGATAGAGGAGGATATTCTTGATCCATCTCAGTAGCTGCAACAAATTGCATTGGCAGACTGACTCCAGCATGCTTAAGAAGAAGACTATTCTGAAGTAGTTCTGCATTCAACTTTCTTAATTCTTTTATTTCATCCTCCTGTTGTGCAAACCTCTGCTCTAGTGAAAGTGATTGACCTTCTCCATAGTAAGGATATGTTACCTGGTACTTTCCCTTCCCTTTGTTGGATCCTTTTCAGAGATGGGGAAGTGGGTTACTCGAAGGATTACTTAAGTTCTGAGTAATCATTTGACTTCGTGTACGCACACCTTATTCATTTGTGTTAGTGCATACATCTTCTTGAGCAGGAACCTCTTCATCTGAGTCCCCTGAGTGAGCCTCATCTAGTGGAACAGCAACAACGACATTGATGAAATTAATCGATGCATAATTCATCGCATCCCTTCTATCATCATTTCTGTGATGTTATCTTCTTCCTTGTCTTTTATGAGACATTGCCTTTTGTTGATTCGATCCCTCAGGATCTTCTTGACGAACCATAATTAGGAGGGAATTTCCTGATAATTTAGCTCTTCGTTCCTCTTGAGGTTTCTTCCCCAATTGTTAAAAGACCGACTTCCTCTAGGGAGGGGATTGATGATTTGAAAAATACCCCAGTCCAATGGACTGGGGTTGTTCCTGCTGTTCTCGCTCAACTCCACAAATCCTTTTTGTTGATTCCGAGGGTTGGTTTAAAAGAGTCCCCAGTCTGGTGAGCTGGGGTGGCTCTGGACATGCTATGTCTGAGACATTCTTAAAAGCTCTCCTGATCTTGAGAACCATAGTTCGGAAATTAGCTAGATTCATTAACCTGTATCCTCTTTTATCACCCAGTTCAAAAGACCGTTGTATGATTTCCGACACTTCTGTCACATGGTGACGTGCTTTCTCCAAACAAGAAGCATGTTCAATATTCTCATTTGCTTGATTCAAGTGTAATTCGACAACTTGTTCTCTGTATTCTTGATTTTGAGAGGAACTAGTTGAAGCCTGTTCTTGGGAAAGCTTTTGATTACAAACAAAGCCCATTGACTGTGGCCGGCCATGGGAAATAACATTGCTTGAGACCATTTTCGGCGGGATTTGCAGACTGGAGAGAACCATGAAATGCAGTGCTCCATGAACACCCCATCCTCTGACACGAATTACAGATGGGGCTTTGGAAATTAATTGATGCAATCTTCTTAGTGCGCCAAAGCATGAACGTTGAAGGGCACTCTGCTGCTTTTCAGCCTTCGGATATCGAGAGACTGATAGAGACGCCAAATCAATCTGACGTTGTAACCCTTCTATTATCATAAGATTATTTTCATATTTATCATAAGATAATAATTTCTTTTTCAACTAAAAAATATTTTTCCATATGTTGAGACGAATATCATGAATTTCATCTTCCGTCAAAATTTCTGGAATATTATACTGAGAGTCAGCCATAGGCCAAAACATGACTGGCACTTCACCTTCTGCCAGTTGTTTTCTCATATTTAGCATTTCATCTTTATCATTTTATGATGATTCTTCTACCTGATTTGACCAGAGTTGGTCTTTCATTGTTGCTTCATTGGATTCAATAGGATCGGTAGAGAAATCATTTCTCAAACTAGAAGATGCACGACTTAGGGGTGGTTCAGAGAATGACCTACACTATGGGCTATCTTCTGACTGA
Source organism: Viscum album (assembly GCA_963277665.1). Lineage (NCBI taxonomy): Eukaryota > Viridiplantae > Streptophyta > Magnoliopsida > Santalales > Viscaceae > Viscum > Viscum album. The sequence continues at coordinate 985,606,571 of OY728165.1, read as the reverse complement.
GAAATTATTTCACCTACTAGCGATGAAGCTTTAGACCGGACTAGTTTCGCATTTGCATGTGCCTCAAGATAAGAGGGCTTTCTCGGCACTACATTGTCCACTGGAGCATTTTCTGGGAAATGTGCATCACTACTATGGAGAGGAATTTTGCAACGAAATTCATCTTAATGGGTGGAGCACCATAATGGGTTACAAAAAGTGATGAGATCTGTTGCTCCTTGGTCTTCTGACCACACAGAGGGTCCCTGTGGCACTCATCTGAAGATGAAACTTTGAGATCGACCGAATTGTCATGAAGCAATCCTTCATGAGGAAGTGTCTGTTGAAGACCTACGGAATTAATGTTCCCACTATTGGGAACTGAGGGATTAGAATCTTGAATTCCAATAGATAATTGTCTGGGGGCTCCACATCAGGTTCACCATTTTTGTTTCCCTTGAAATCCGGGGACGACCGCCTTGATGGCAGGTTCAAATGTTCTGATCGGTTTCTAACGGGTTTGTTCGTCGAACCAGAATCATTCAATGATTCCACATCCATTCGGACCTACCTTCCAAAGGTAGCCGCTCATTAGTTTTGTGGACTAATGAGGCTTAGAAATTTTCATTGGTCGAGAGGATGGGAGGTCGGACTCATCACACCATTTTGAGGGGAATTATTGTCTATTCAGGGACTCTCTTTATAGATTTAAGTTATGTTCGTGAATCCTTATTACATTACCAAGTATAAAATGATATTTCCTTTAGATCTGACAATCAATGATAAAATATGTAGGAAATTTAGAGAATCTTTTATATGTATTCGAAGTTCTTAATCGATAGAGAATCATCTGTATTTATTAGAGATTCTTGTTCAATGGTACCCTTCCACACATTTATATAGAAGTCTCATGGTCACTATGATGACCATGCTGGTTTTAAAGCCACTCAGTGGGGCACATGAAGTTTATTGTCATCCAGAAGGACATGGATTATTTTAGAGTTGTGGTCGAACCCGTAGACGGGCTACCTATGTATCCATTGTTTAGAAAAGGAATTAGAACCCACTTAGTTCGAGTAAGGGAGTATGATGGTTATTATTGATGGCTCAAAGAAGGATTTCATAATTACTTTTACACTCTAAGATCACGTGAGTCATACTCGGTGTGAGAAACAAGAGGTATTGGTAAAAAATAGACAATTGTTCCATGAAATATGCAATCATATGAAATAATGTGGGGCTTATGTATGTATGACTGCCCAGATAAATGAAGGTTAGGATATAATTTAGGGAAGAATTCTAGGAACAGGGTCCGTAAAGGTATATGTGCTTCATGGAGATATTGAATACTCTAACTTGGGGCATACTCCAGAAAAGGATCCCCAAATTAGGAGATGACTTATGATTGGGTTTTACTCCTGAAAAGGAATCCCAATTCAATGGTAAATTAGGAATGGTTAAGAGAAATTAAGACTGGGGCTTACTCATGAAAAGGAGGCCCAGGTTAAGGGAATTAAGGTTTGGGGATTACTCCTAAGGGGGATTCCCAAATTAGGGGACTGGGGCTTACTCCTAATGAGGATGCCCAGATCTGGGAACATTAAGAATTGGGGCTTACACCTCATGAGGATGCCCAAACTTGAGACTGGGGCTTACTCATGAAAAGGAAGCCCAGGTTATGGAATCTGGGGCATACTACTATGAGGATGCCCAAAATTTAGGGGACTTATGACTGGGGATTATTCCTAAAAAGGAGACCCAGGTTAAGGATTCTCTCATATTAAAGGATGAGGATAAATGAATGGAATCTCAATCTTTAGTGACATAAAGATGTGTAAATCACTAGGTTTTTAGAGATATTGCACAGAATCCCTTTCAGATATGGAAATCAAATCAAGAAATCATGCATAAATGGATTTGAAGAGTTTCTTGAAGACTGAATCTTGAATAGGAAATGTGTAATGGCTTAAGAGGGGTTAAATGGTCAAGAAAGGCATCCAAAAAAAGGCAGGGGTGCGCAAGTCCTGGCAGGCGCGCAGGTAATGCGTGGGCGCGCAAGTCGTGGTCGCACATGTATACATTCACGACATGTTTGGTACTTGTGCGGTGTTCAACCAGCAGGGTAATACTTGAACGACCTTTGTTTAAGACATTTAGAAGCCTCTTGAGGTTATTCCAGCAATGGGGTGTGCAGGTTCTATTGAAGGAGTAAGGCGACGCACATATAGAAAACTAGGCGCGCAGGTGTTGATGAGTTTCAACACTTAAGACTTCCTCCCCCTCTTTAGATTATCTTTTATAGGTAATAAATTAAATTAGAAGTGTTCCAGAAGCATTGATAATAGACTAGGGAGCCGGTAGATGAAATCTAAGTTTCTGGAAAAATTCCTCCACGAATGGGGGGGCCCACAGGGTCTATTTATAGGCAGGAGAAGACCCCGGGCGGTTATCACTTTAGGTTGCGCAAGTCACATTCATGACCAACATTGGCGCACAAGTCACATTCACAACCAACATAGGCGCGCAAGTGTACTTGCGCGACCATTGAGGTGTGCAAGTATACTTGCGCGACCATTGTAGAACTTGCACGACCTTTCCGCAATGTTTTTCTTCTTCCTTCCTTTGTAAATTATTAATATTTGTTCATAGTATGAATCTTCTTTTTTCAAGGTATTTCCATTTTCATTCATTTAGACTCTGTGATTGAAAGGAGCGTCAACAAACCTAAATGGTCCTCTCCGTCTGAACCTCGGTCTGGGGATGGAACACAGTTCTCAAGCGTAGCTGAGTCCCAAAATACTGATAAAATCCCTTCAACAACCAAGATGAGAAATGGGAATCTCGATCGGAGACTATTTTCCAAGGGATTCCATATAATCGAACTATCTTCTGCATGTTGAGGCAGCCCAAACACTCTACAGAACTCTTCTACCTGATAGCTAGGAAGTGGGCCGGCTTGGTGAGTTGGTCAATGTCCACCCAGATGGAATCATGCCCCTTGGACATCCATGTTAATACTATCACTAAGTCCATATATATTTCAACCCACATCCACTCTAGACATTCTAGGGGGTGATCTAATCCCACTGGAACCTGGTGCTCAGCCATCACCTGCTGGAATGTAAGGCATCGAGAAACAAACTCTGCTACTTCTATCTGCATTCCTGGCCACCATAACTGTCGTCAGAGGTCCTAGTACATCTTTACCACTCAATGATGTACCATCAGGGGGTGTATGAAACTCTCTCAAGACCACTTCCTACAAAGATTCAGGTATAATAGTGCGTCCTCTGAAACGAAGTACGTGCTCCCCACCTTGCGAACATCCATCAGGAGCATTCCCTGTGGATAAATAAGCATGAAAAGCTTCAGAGTTGACATCCCCGAGATGCTTCTCCCTAACTCTCTGAAAGAGTGGAGGGGTGACAACCATTGATTATAGGTTGGATATATCCTCTCTATCCATGAAGGAAAACTACAACGTGACTAACTGCTTTGCTGCCTCACTCAACAGATTTGAGCTCGACCTTTTGATAAGATAATCTACACCTTGTTCCCCTTACTAGGAGTATAGATGATCTCAAATCATAATCCTGTCGGAACTCATTCCAATGACTCTACCTCACATTTAGATCCTTATTCCATAAGATGTACTTGAGTATCTTGGGGCCACCGTAGATGATGAACCACTCTCCCACAAGGTAGTTTCGCCACATCTTCAACGAGAAGACTACCGCTGCCAACTCGAGATCATGAGTCTCATTGTTATGAACAATTTTCATAAGCAGGAATGAACGATATGAAATCACTTCCTGTATCGGTATCAGGACACATTCAAGACTGGTTCCTAATGCGTTTCATAAAACTACGTACTCGAAAACCTCCTCAGGAAATCTCAAAATTGGTGCACTTGTCAAGCGCTATCTCAACTACTCAAAATCCGGCTGGCACTTCTCCACCGAAAAGAATGGTTTCTCCTTACTAGTCAAGGAAATCATCTGTGCTGATATTCAAGAGAAATCAGGAATGATTCTTCAGTAATATTCCACCATCCCAAGGAACCTTCGCACGTCCCACACACTCTTCGGTGGATCCCATGCTAGCACTGCCTCCACCTTGGCTGGGTCCACAGCTACTCCATCTACTAAGATGACATGTCCGAGAATGTGGACCTCCTGAATCCAGAACTATAACATTGAGAGCTTCCTATAAATAGGGTTCTCTCGTAGTACATCTAGAACCATCCACAGGTGTCTCAAATGCTACTCATCTGAGACAGAGTACACAAGGAAGTATTGGATGAATACCACTATGAACCGGTCCAGGTATGGCTGTAAGATCCTATTCATCAGTCACATGAACATTGTGGGTGCATTTGTCACATTGAAAGGAACCACCACGTACTCATAGAGATATTAGAGACACTTGAAAGCCAAAATTTGTATATTCTCTTCCCGTACTCTTAACTGGTGATAACTTGATCGAAGGTCAACCATTGAGAACCATTGTTACCCTCTTATCTAATTTAAGATGTCGTCGATTATCGACCGTGGATACATTTACTTCAACATTACTTGATTCAGGCACCAGTAATCCACGCACCTCCTCAAACTCATATCGGCCTTCATGGAAAAAAAGACTACAGCCCCCTAGGGTGAAACACTGGGTCTCATGAAACCCTTGCTTTGAAAATCATCCAACTGCAACATTAGCTCATGACTCTCTCTGGGAGCCATCTGATACGCTGCTGAAGAAATCGGTGTCATACCTAGGTGTATGTAACATCCCATGTAAGTAATGAATAATAGATATTTTTATCTATGTCTATTAATGATTAAGATAGTGTTTTAGAGGCTTAAAATGAAAATAAATACAATCTTATGCATGGAATACACTAATATTCTTAAAAGATTGTTTTACTGCCTTATGATGGAAAACCCTTTTTAAATCTATCTTTTGACAATTTTATAAACTATTATTGTCAAAATATACTTATTCGTTATGTTTGGGACCTCAAAATTTACTTTGTGTGAATTTTTGGTATTTTTCTAACAATGTTCATTTTTTAATGAATAGTGAAAAATACTACATTTTACATCAAAAATGCTTCTTAATCTAATTTATTTATATGATTAGATTATCTTTTGAATTGGTATTAATGTGTAATCTGAAAATATTTTTACCATTTAATCCAATGGTGGTCATTGGAATCAATTTCCCTTTGAAATTAGACTTAAACTGGTGTCAATCTTTTGATACTTATTGTTTCATAAAAACTCCCTATTTGTCATAACAGCGGGAATTAATTATTAAATTAATTAATGTGACTTATATGTTTTTAATTTTGTAAAATAGACTTCATTTTTGAATTCGGAATATCAAATATAGCTTAGGGTGAATTTTTGGTAATTTTCTGAAAAACTTCAATTTTTGATGAATAGTGAAACCACTAAGTGGTACTTATAAAAACTGATTTTCCGTTTAAATGAAATTTTGCCATCATTGTGTTTTGAATTTCAAAAATCTGACATACATGGTTGTCATTAAGAAGTAAAATGTGGTTCAATGAGATTAAAATAATTTTTTGGTGAATAGTAACTTATTAAGTTTTTAATCGCGATTAGTGGTAATTAGGGTAGTTTAAGGTATAAATAATGCTTTAATAATATGAAATGACCTAGACACATGTCCCAACCTTATTGGTTGTGTCATGGCCGACCAAGACAAGCCATGGGTCAACTTGGTAACCCCATGGAGACACTTTGGTTGGGGAATGACATAAATAACTTTTTATTTAATGTAAAAGTAAAAATGACACAAACATAATATGTTTTACGAAAACAATTTTTACATGGGGTTATAAAGATCAGATTTTTGATTATAAATAGTCATTGGAAAGTTAAAAATATTTCCTACATAATAGTATTTTTTTTATAATTTTTAGACTTTAAATAAATTAAATTATTTATGACATAATAATGATGCAGCGATGACATCATTATTTAACGATTTAAATAAAATGGAAAGATAATGAAAAATATAAAACCTATACATGGAAAAAACCAATTGGATGAGTGGATTTCTAAGAATTATCACCTTATACTCGAATTATAGCAATGTGGGCCCTTTTGAATCCGAAACTCTTTTTAAAATAATGTAACTTATCTTTACTTTTCAAAAGTGCCCCTCCTCTCCTCTTATAAAAGGCCCCCACCTCTACCTCATTTCACACACTCCTCAAGACTTTGGCTCGTCCAAACCCGTCCCATTTACTCTCTTCACATCCCTCTACTCATCCTAGATGATTCTCTTTGGGCAGAATCCTTTCAGAGGAAGCCTTTAGGATCAAATCAAAAGGAGTTACACTTTTAAAGGTAATTCATTCTCTCATGTTCATTTGTTTTATTTTGCTTCTCCAACCCCATAACTCTTTTTATTTACTTCTTTTGTAACAAAACCAGTATCTTAAATATACTAGGATGTTGTTATAATATTTATTTGAGCTACACTCTCATACAACTACATCAAATGGTTAAAGAACATACGGTTTACGTGGATGGCGAAATTCTGCCTCCCGAAACGATGATTGTTCAATACTCATTTAACACATTAAAAGGTGGCCATTATGATGTCACTATTTTTATATATGATATATAATATGTTTATGTTTTCCTTAATCTTCTGTTTTTTTCATTTTGTGGATACCTTTATGGTTTCCATTATGGGTAAACACGATATCTTCATTTTAGGAAATGCGGACTACCGCCCCCTGAAAGTGATTTGATTCGTTAATACCATATGTGGGATGTGTAAAGGATAAATTTAATGATATTATATATGTTATTATACTGGAATTATAATATAATCTTATATCATTATGATTCCATTCCAGAAAATACGAAATAGAAATGGAAGTAGCGTTCATGCGTACGTACGACTTACCGTCTCCATGAACGATGCATTTCATTTCTTACCTCTAAATGTGATGTAATATTATAAATACATGTATATTATGAATATATATGATATATATTTTATCCTATTAATTAATATAATTCTGGATATAACGAACCTTTGACCAAATTAACAACATGTAAGTGTAAGAAGTCTATTTTTGACTTAAGAACCCAATACCGACAAAATGATCATTATTAACATAAATGATTACATGATGTTCATAACATGGTATAAAAGGAATAATGAACTTGAAAAAGGTTCATAAACAAGTAGAGATTAACTCAAGTTTATTATTCATGAGATTAATGAACGTTCGGGTCAAGTCGGATACGAGGTATGGGACTTCGTCTCAATCTCCTTTCGTTGAGGCATATTTTGTTTTATACACAGCCTTCTTTTATACGGAGTATAAACCCATTTGAATTTTACGTTTATTCAAAAGGAATATTTTTTATACAAAGCGTTTACTAAATGACAAAAGGGAATGTTTTTGTCGTACGTATGCGGTGACAACGACTTCTCCGCCGTCGTGACCGTTATTTGAGTTTCGACATCCTCTACAAGCCATACATTTTTTTAAAAGAAAAAAAATAATTTCCAGGTTTTACTTTTCTTTTATTTTGGTATCGAAAATGGTTTTCACAATGTTTTTATATCAATGTGTTGTATTGATATCTTGTGATTGAAAGGTGGGAATGTTATGTTTCATTTATGCAAGTTTTATGTGATATGATTATGTTGAGGTTCTTGGGCATTATTATGAAAACGGGTGGTTCCGTGATAAACTAAGGGCGGGTGAGCCCGATATAGCTCTCCAATGCATTGGGTAACGCGAAGGAGTGAAACGTTAAGGTTTCTCCCCAGAGATTTTAGGGAATATACTGTGATGGGTATTCCAAACGTAACCAAGAGGGTTACTCCCTACGTAAGAATGTTATGAATGCCTCAAGTTACCTTTATGTCTTATGATTTCAATGAATTACTAATGATTTGATGAGGTATGTTAATGTACTTATGTTTTATGGGTAAAGTATGATTTCACACTTATGTATATATGTACCCATGTTTCCTTTCCATGTTTTTATAACCCATACTGAGCTTTTTATGCTCATCCCAAGTTTTTTTTGAAATGTTTTCACAGGTAAAGGGAAAGGTACATGATATGATGATAGTGTCAAGGAAGTGTCAAAAATGAATCCATGTTTTATTTTAAATATGTTTCCATTGATGGGAATGAAGAATACTATCTTTATGTAACCACTTTGTTTATATGTGGAATGTAATGAAAGTTTTATGATTTAATTCTCTAAAACTCTAAACCTGAAAAGAACCTCAATGTGTAATTGTGTAATAACTCAAGATTAAGTAAGGTTTAAGGCTGGGGCCTTATAGTTGGTATCAGAGGTCGGTTTAGATAACATTAGGAGTTATAATTCTATTAAATGATTATCCAAAAATATTTTTTTGAAATGATATAGCATTTAATGATTACCATATTGCTTCATCTAAGACATGTATGTTCAGAATGGTTTTCCGCAGAGGAAACAGGGAAGCAGTGCTAGGAAGGCATGCAGAAGGAAATAACCTTCCAAATCAGCATCCCGAGATGGTCGGAATTGGAACTGAACAGTTTGTTGCAGTAATGGCACAGTTGACTCAAGGGATAAATGGTGGTGGTATCCATGCATGAGATCAGCCAGATCAACCGCAGAGGAACATGTCAGTGGTGGAACATTTCATGAGGCAACATCCACCATCATTCATAGGATCATCTGACCCATGTTCTAGTTGAAGGGTGGATTAAAGCACTGGAGAAGATTTTTGATGTCATGGGGTGTTCAGACAATCAAAAGGTTAGTCGTGCTATTTACCGTTTGGAGGGTGAAGCAGATCAGTGGTGGTCTATGGTCAAAAATATCAGGGATGCCGATGAGATTGATGCTCTTGACTGGGATGAATTCAAAGGTATGTTTCTTGAGAAGTATTTTCCTAAGGCTGTTCGACTTAGGATGGAAAAACAATTCTTGGAATTGAGGCAAGAGGAAGACTCAGTGGCTGCCTATGAAGAAAGGTTCACTCGATTGGCAAGGTATGCTACAAATTTTATCCGAGACCTTGATAGTAAAATCAATCATTTTTACTCAGGATTATAGCCAAAATATCGAAGGGAATTATCTTCTCGTGAGTTTAAAAGTTATGAAAACCTTGCCCGATGTGTTGAGAAGGTGGAAATGGAGTTTGCCAATGATCAAGTGTTCTATAACAACCAGCAGAAGATGAGACCAAGGTGGCAGGAGAAAGGTAAGAATTCTTCAAAAATGTCTGATGGTAAGAAAACTAAGTTTCTAGTTTGTGATAAATGTGGCAAAAGGCTTGCTGGGGAATGTCTTCTGAATTCTGGAAAGTGCTACCGATGTGGTAACATGGGACATAAGGCTCGTGATTACACTGAAAAGGATCAAGGTGAAGGTAAGAACAAATTTGATTTAAAGTTAGTAAAATGTTATAAGTGCAATGAGATGGGTCACTATGGAAACGAGTGTCTAACAAAGAGCTTGAGTGATGGGAAGCAGTTAGAATACAAGCAGAAAGGGGTGGTGAAATCCTTTGCAACTACTACAGCAGATGTCGGGCCATCAAAGGAAGTTGTATCAGGTACTTTGTTTGTTTTTTCAGATTATACCAGTGTGTTGTTTGATTCGGGGTCTACACATTCTTTCATCTCTGAAACATTTTATAGTAAAATGGGAATACCATCTCAAGAAATGACTCTTGAACTGTTGGTAAAAACACCTGAGGGAAATGTTGAGGCAAAAAGAATTTATAAGAATCTTCTTATCCATATCTGTGGAAAGAACCTACTTGAAAACCTTATTGTTCTACCTCTAGTAGAGTTTGATGTTATCTTGGGTATGGATTGGCTCTTTATTTACCATGCTATGATTGACTGTAGAGCTAAAGATGTTTCTTTTCAGAAAGGCTTTTAGTTTGTTTAGAAGAATGAACCCTTACTTTTGATAACATATCAAGAGGCCGAGAAACTTGTAAAAGATGGAAATGAATGTTACCTTGCACACGTCGATGAAAATAAAGGAACTATTCAGATTAATGATGTGCTAGTGGTAAATGAGTATCCTGATGTTTTTCCTGAAGAGTTGCCTGGAATAATACCAGATCAGGAAGTTGAGTTTACTGTTGACTTAGTTCCTAATGCTAAGCCAATTTCAAAACCCCTTTATCGAATGGCACAAATTGAACTTTTAGAGTTGAAGGATCAATTGCAAGATTTATTAGAGAAAGGTTTTATTCGACCTAGCACATCACCATGGGGTGCTCCTGTTTTATTTGTTAAAAAGAAAGATGGTTCTATGAGACTTTGCATTGATTATAGAGCCTTGAATAACATCACTGTTAAGAACAAATATCCTTTGCCTCATATCGATGATTTGTTTGATCAGCTCCAGGGAGCTCAGTTTTTTTCAAAGATTGACCTGAGATCGGGGTACCATCAGCTGAAGGTAAAGGAGGCAGATATTCCGAAGACCACGTTCCGTACGAGATATGGCCATTATGAATTTGTATTAATGCCTTTTGGGCTAACCAATGCACCTACTGTATACATGGACTTAATGAATAGAATTTTCCATGAGTTCTTGGATAAGTTTGTGGTGGTTTTCATTGATGATATTTTGGTGTTTTCTAAAAGTAAAGAGGAGTATGAAAGACATTTAAGGGTTATCTTGCAAACCTTAAAAGAAAAGAAACTGTATGGGAAATTCAGCAAGTTTGAGTTTTGGTTGCAACAAATTTCTTTCCTTGGTCACATGGTTTATAAATATGGAATAACTGTTGATCCCACAAAAACAAAAGTTGTGGAAGAATGGCCAAGACCCACAAATGTAACCGAGATTCGGAGATTCCTTGGTTTGGAGGGATATTACAAAAGGTTGGTTAGAAATTTTTCATGGTTATCTAGTCCAATGACTATGCTAACTCTGAAGGGTGTTAAGTTTATCTGGACAAAATAATGTGATGATTATTTTCAGGAATTGAAAAGAAGATTGGTGAATGCTCCAGTTTTGGGACTACCTTCCAGGAATGGTGAGTTTGTTATATACATTGATGCTTCATTGAATGGAATTGGTTGCGTCCTAATGCAGAATGATCAGGTAATTGATTATGCTTCATGACAGTTGAAAACTCATGAGGTAAATTACCCTACACATGATTTGGAATTAGCTGTTGTTGTTTTTGCTTTAAAAATTTGGAGGCATCATTTGTATGATGTAAAGTGTGAAATATATACCGATCACAAAAGTTTAAAGTATATATTCACTCAGAAAGAGTTAAACATGAGACAAAGGAGATGGATAGAATTAATCAAGGATTATGATTGTACAATTCATTACCATCCGGGAAAAGAAAATAAAGTGGCTGATGCTTTGAGTCGAAAAAGTAATGCTTCATTAATGATGTTGCGTTTGGAACGTGATCCTTTGGTTAAGGATTTGATGAACATTGGCATAGAAGTTGTTGGTGCAGGAAGTCCTTCAGTTTTGTTTCAGGTATCAGTGAGATCTTCTCTATCAGATATAATCAAGCAAGCACAGAAGCAAGACAGTGAGTTGCAGAAAAAGGTAGAGCTGGTTCAGAAAGGTATGTTGCCTGAATTCAACATTGATAATGATTGTGTTTTGAGATTTCGGAAGAGATTGTGTGTGACTTGTGATTCAAAGTTTAAGAGAGAGTTGTTATATGAAGCTCATAGTTCTCCATTTTCAGTTCATCCGGGCAGTACTAAGATGTATAGAGATCTGTGGGAGTATTACTGGTGGGATGGAATGAAAAGAGATATTGCAGATTTTACTGTGAAGTGTTTGACTTGTCATCAGGTTAAAGCCAAGCGGCATTTACCGGAAGGGATGTTTTAGCCTTTACCAGTTTCAGAGTGGAAATGGGAAAATATATCCGTGGACTTTTTTGTTGGATTACCGAAGACATCTCGAGGTAATAATGCAATCTGGGTTATTGTTGATCGCTTGACCAAATCTGCTCATTTCCTTGCTATATGAGATACTTTCTCTCTTGATCAACTTTCCCATTTGTATCTTAAAGAGATAGTTAGGTTACATGGAGTTCCTCTCTCCATTGTATCGGATCGTGATCCCAGGTTTACTTCTAACATTAGGAAAGACCTTCCGAAGTCGTTGGGTACTGAATTAAATTTTACTACAGCTTTTCATCCTCAATCAGATGGGTAGTCAGAACAAACAATTTAGACATTGGAGGATATGCTGAGAGCTTGTTCTATGGATTATTAGGGAAGTTGGGACCAACATCTTTCTTTGGTTGAATTATCATATAATAACAATTTTCATTCCAGTATATAGATGGCACCATTTCAGGTAATATATGGGAAGCGGTGTCGAACTTCAGCTTTCTGGGAACAAGTGGGTGAAAGGAAGTTGATGGGACCAGAATTTGTAGAAGAGATGGCAAAAAAAGTTCAACTGATTCAGAAACACATGAGAACAGCTCAGAGCAGGCAGAAGAGTTATGCGGATAACCGGAGGAAGGATCTATCTTTTGAGGTAGGTGATCATGTTTTTCTCAAGGTTTCTCCTTGGAAAAGTGTGATGAGATTTGGTAAGAAAGGAAAGTTGAGTCCAAGGATCATTGGACCATATGAAATTATGGAGAGAGTTGGATCAGTTGCATACCGAGTGGCTTTACCTCCGAGTTTATCTCAGGTACACAATGTTTTTCACGTTTCAATGTTGAGAAAGTATATGCCAGATCCATCTCATGTTTTGAGTCCAGAAGTAGTTCAGCTGGAAGAGAACCTATCATATGAGGAACAACCGGTCCAGATTTTTGACCACAGGGAGCAAGTGTTACGGAATAATGTGATTCACCAGGTAAAGGTTTTGTGGAAAAACCACATGATTGAAGAGGCAACATTGGAATCTGAAAATGCAATGAGGGATAAGTACCCCCATTTATTTGATAAGTAAATAAATTGCGGGGACACAATTTTTTATATGGGGGAAGGATGTAACATCCCAAGTAAGTAATGAATAATAGATATTTTTATCTATGTCTATTAATGAATAAGATAGTGTTTTAGAGGCTTAAAATGAAAATAAATACAATCTTATGCATGGAATATACTAATATTCTTAAAAGATTGTTTTACTGCCTTATGATGGAAAACCCTTTTTAAATCTATATTTTGACAATTTTATAAACTATGTTTGTCAAAATAAACTAATTCGTTATGTTTGGGACATCAAAATTTACTTTGTGTGAATTTTTGGTATTTTTCTGACAATGTTCATTTTTTAATGAATAGTGAAAAATACTGCATTTTACATCAGAAATGCTTCTTAATCTAATTTATTTATATGATTAGATTATCTTTTTAATTGTTATTAACGTGTAATCTGAAAATATTATTACCATTTAATCCAATGGTAGTCATTGGAATCAATTTCACTTTGAAATTAGACTAAAACTAGTGTTAATCTTTTGATACTTATTGTTTCATAAAAACACGTTATTTGTCATAACAAGGGGAATTAATTATTAAATTAATTAATGTGACTTATAGGTTTTGAATTTTGTAAAATAGACTTCATTTTTGAATTCGGAATATCAAATATATCTTAGGGTGATTTTTTGGTAATTTTCTGAAAAACTTCAACTTTTGATAAATAGTGAAACCACTAAGTGATACTTATAAAAACTGATTTTCCGTTTAAATGAAATTTTACCATCATTGTGTTTTGAATTTCAACAATCCGACATACATGGTTTTCATTAAGAAGTAAAATGTGGTTTAATGAGATTAAAATAATTTTTTGGTGAATAGTAACTTATTAAGTTTTTAATCGCGATTAGTGGTAATTATGGTAGTTTAAGGAATAAATAATGCTTTAATAAACTGAAATGACCTAGAAACATGTCCCAACCTTATTGGATGTGTCATGGCCGACCAAGACAAGCCATGAATCAACTTGGGGACCCCATGGAGACACTTTGGTTGGGAAATGACATAAATAACTTTTTATTTAATGTAAAAGTAAAAATGACATAAACATAATATGTTTTACGAAAACAATTTTTTCATGGGGTTATAAAGATCAGATTTTTTATTATAAATAGTCATTGGAAATCTAGAAAGAGTTCCTACATCATAGTATTTTTTTATAATTTTTAGACTTTAAATAAATTAAATTAATTATGACATAATAATGATGCAGTGATGACATCATTATTTAACGATTTAAATAAAATGGAAAGATAATGAAAAATATAAAACCTACACATGGCCAAAACCAATTGGATGAGTGGATTTAGAAGCCTTATCACCTTATCCTGGAATTATAGCAATTTGGGACCTTTTGAATCCGAAAATCTTTTTAAAATAATGTAACTTATCTTTACTTTCCAAAAGTGCCCCTCCTCTCCTCTTATAAAAGGCCCCCAACTCTACCTCATTTCACACACTCCTCAAGCCTTTGGCTCGGCCAACCCCTGCCCATTTAATCTCTCCACATCCCTACCCTCATCCTAGAGGAATCCCTTTGGGAATAATCCTTTCAAAGGAAGCCTTTAGGCTCCAATCAAAAGGAGTTACAATTTTAAAGGTAATTCATTCTCTCATGTTCATTTGTTTTATTTTGCTTCTCCAACCCGCTAAAATCTTTTTATTTACTTATTTTGTAACAAAAACAGTATCTTCAATATACTAGGATGTTGGTATAATATTTATTTGAGCTACACTCTCACACAACTACATCAAATGGTTAAAGAACATACGGTTTCCGTGGATGGCGAAATTCTGCCTCCAGAAACGATGATTATTCAATACTCATTTAACACCTTCAAAGGTGGCCATCATGATGTCACTATTTTTATATATGATATATAATATGTTTATGTTTTCCTTAAGCTTCTGTTTTTTTAATTTTTGGCATACCTCTATGGTTTCCATTATGGGTAAACACGATATCTTCATTTTAGGAAGTGCGGACTACCGCCCCCTGAAAGTGATTTGATTCGTTAATACCATATGTGGGATGTGTAGAGGATAAATTTAATGATATTATATATGTTATTATACTGGAATTATAATATACTCTTATATCATTATGATTACATTCCAAAAAATACGAAATAGAAATGGAAGTAGCGTTCATGCGTACGTACGGCTTACCGTCTCCATGAACGGTGCATTTCATTTCTTAACTCTAAATGTGATGTAATATTATAAATACATGTATATGATGAATATATATGATATATATGTTATCCAAATCATTAATATCATTCTGGATATAACGAACCTTTGACCAAATTAACAACATGTAAGTGTAAGAAGTCTATTTTTGACTTAAGAACCAAATACCGACAAAATGAACATTATTAACTTAAATGATTACCTGATGTTCATAACATGGTTTAAAAGGAATAATGAACTTGAAAAAGGTTCATAAGAAAGTAGAGATTAACTCAATTTTATTACTCAGGAGATTAAAGAACGGTCGGGTCAAGTCGGATATGAGGTATGGGACTTCGTCTCAATCTCCTTTCATTGAGGCATATTTTGTTTTATACACAACCTTTTTTTATACGATGTATAAACCCCTTTGAATTTTACATTTATTCAAAAGGAATCTTTTTTATATGAAGAGTTTACTAAATGACAAAAGGGAATGTTTTTTGTCATACGTATGCGGCGACAACGACTTCTCCGCCGTCGTGACCGTTATTTGAGTTTCGGTTTCCTCTACAAGCCATACCCTTTTTTTAAAGAAAAAAAAATAACTACCATGTTTTACTTTTCTTTTATTTTGGTATCGAAAATGGTTTTCACAATGTTTTTATATCAATTTGTTGTATTGATATCTTGTGATTGAATGGTGGAATGTTATGTTTCCTTTATGCATGTTTTATGTGATATGATTATGTTGATGTTCTTGGGCATTATTATGAAAACGGGTGGTTCCGTGATAAACTAAGGGCGGGTGAGCCCGATATAGCTCTCCAATGCATTGGGTAACGCAAAGGAGTGAAACGTTAAGGTTTCTCCGAAGAGATTTTAGGGAATATACTATGATGGGTATTCCAAACGTAACCAAGAGGGTTACTCCCTACGTAAGAATGTTATGAATGCCTCAAGTTACCTTTATGTCTTATGATTTCAATGATTTAATAATGATTTGATGAGGTATGTTAATGTGCTTATGTTTTATGGGTAAATTATGATTTCACTCTTATGTATATATGTACCCATGTTTCCTTTCCATGTTTTTATAACCCATACTGTGCTTTTTATGCTCATCCCAAGTTTTTTTTGAAATGTTTTCACAGGTCAAGGGAAAGGTACATGATATGATGATAGTGTCAAGGAAGTGTCAAGAATGAATCCATGTTTTATTTAAAATATGTTTCCATTGATGGGAATGAAGAATACTATCTTTATGTAACCACTTTGTTTATATGTGGCATGTAATGCAAGTTTTATGATCTAATTCTCTAAAACTCTAAACCTGAAAAGATCCTCAATGTGTAATCTTGTAATAACTCAAGATTAAGTAAGGTTTAAGGCTGGGGCCTTACAGTGTAAGTAGATAAAGAATTCAATTTATATAAGGGGAGGTAGTAGTGGAAAATATTTGGGAAAGACGTCCTAATAATCCACCAGTACTGATGGGAACTGGGAGCTCATCACAATGACTACTTTGAGGGAAAGGCTATGAAAACCATTGGTGACCTACAACACCCTCTTATTCATGAGACCATTCTGTGGTGCCTGGGACTCCTTTGCTATGAAAAAGAAAAACCGCATCCCATCACTGCGGAAACACCACACTCTTCACCTAAAACAGTCAATCAAAACATGGATCGATGATAACAGATCCATACAGAGAATGATGTCGTATGGCCTTGATGTTTCCACAGAGTGGTTCCAAACTAAACTCTGATCTACAAGGGTAATATCACAATGTCTTCAAAGGTGCGTGATCGTC
The DNA here is from genome assembly GCA_963277665.1 of Viscum album. Taxonomy (NCBI): domain Eukaryota; kingdom Viridiplantae; phylum Streptophyta; class Magnoliopsida; order Santalales; family Viscaceae; genus Viscum; species Viscum album. The sequence continues at coordinate 985,589,601 of OY728165.1, read as the reverse complement.
GAGTCTCCGCACTTAGGTTTCCCCAAGCATTAGGATCACATCAACGACTCTACATGAATCTCAAGGATTCTCACAAGACATGTGGCGATGAAGGAATGATTGGAACCTATATCTATATGTATAGAAACTAAGGTAGAGAAGAAATATATCAGAACTCGGATCATCCATGGATCCCCGGGGTCATATGCCTCGACCGCATGCAGTTGTCCCAGCCCCTATCCCCCAGCTCCCTGAGCCTGGTGCAGACCTCCTGTGGGTGGTGGTTGAAGTAAGTCGAAGCATCTTCCACCACCTACAGTTATCCCGGCTCCTCTACCACATTTTACTCCTAGAAAGTCCTTTTACTCCACTCACTTCCATTGCCACGGTGGTCCATCCACTACTTCCCTATCAGCATCTTGCGGAGTTGTAAAATCTCTAGAAATATGTCCCCTTCCATCGCACGCGTAACACCGCTTCTCCCTAGGAATTCTGGATCAAGCCTGAGATCCCAGGACTGTCGACTACCTATCTTGGGTCCTACCCTAGCATCTCCCACATCCTAATCCCTATGTCCGATTTAGAATCCCCACTGCTAAGGTCTTTGAACCTCTCAACCTACTAGCGACAGGTGTCTCTGCTCCACCTAGAAGCTCTCGATCCCTAAGGCTCATTCATGAACTCCATAATATGTTGAAAAGAACATAGGTACAAAACTAGCTCGGATGTCTCATGGTAGGCCTCATTCAATGGTCCATGCTCTATAGTACTGATCCACAACCATGTCCATCGATTACTTGGTGGGGTTGGTGAACCTCGATGAATAATTATCTACTGTCAAACTACCCTGCTGAAGCAAAAGAATCTCCTAGATGCGTACTTCTCTATGCATAACTGGAGAGAACACCTCCCTAAAGAGTTTTTCGAACTCCATCCATGAAATAGTCTCTTCATCGTGAGTCTGTGTGGTCAGACTCACTCATCGCCCTGCCGAAACCAGAACAAGGCTCGCTCCCTGGATCACTATCCGGTCTACTGGTGTCCTCACTAGATGGAAAACTCAAGTAACCACCTCAAGAAAGTCATCAGTTGCCTGAGGGTCAGGCTCGCCTCATAACCTGATGGTTCTGTATCTCTGTAACTCATGGAGCACTCTAATCCTGCTCCCCTCGTCGGTCGGTACTGCAGGTTCCATGGTATACACCACTGGTGGTGGTATTGTAGGTGCACCACCTCGAGGAAACACCTTGGGAACTGGTCCATGTATCGATGCCTCGTAACTGAGGGGGTCATCCTCTTGATCGTGCGGCTGAATCATTGCAGTATTGTGTTGTAGAGGAATCTTGTAAATAAACAAGATGTACCATGGTTAATAAGTATATCTGAATAGCTGACACAAATGACATGAAAAACACAAACCATTTCAATATGATGCATGTACCATTCTTTTTTTCCTGCAACTAGGGTTTTCATGTAATGAGTCGAAAATCAGGTTATCAAAGTCATGGTGTATGGATACGTCGAACACTCGTACCAACACTGGAGTCTCTGGCCTGAATTCCATGCTCAAAACACCTAATACTATTTCTGAAAACCAAACACATAGACACTTGGACCTATGGTAGAACCGACCACATTTGATACCACTCTGTAATGACCCGTCCCAATGGGGCCCGCACCATGACTCCCCAAGCCCACCTCTAATATGCCTGGGGCTGGTGACTAGCACCGAGTAGGTATATTGCAACATAAGAGGCATTTTCTATGTACCTATATAAACGCCGACATCTCCAAGCCCACAAATGATGAAATGTAAAAACCACATAGGAACAAAAATACATGCATATAACTAAACCCAACCAAAAGGGAATGATGAAAAATAAAGTGTTGAATGGTAGCTAGGCCTAAATAAAATCCCATGAAAAAAAGAGTCTGAAATCTGAAATGTCCAACCTATAAACACAATGAGGTAAGAGGACTGCAGCTTGTAGCCGTTGGAACGCCTCGGCCTGTAGGGATCTAAAAAATCTTGGTCCGGTCCTGGTCCACCATAGAATCTATCAAAATTATACTCATATTCATAAGACAAGACATGTGCGGGAAAATAACATGCTGGGGTGAGTATAAAAATACTCAATAGAGGACCCTGATGACCAAAATGCAATACAAAAAGTACGGTACAAACAACTCAACACAGTATATGTCTATAGGACATATAACCTTGAAAAAAAACTAGAAATATTCAAGACCCAAACCCGTAGTCTATAGGTAGGTCACAAAACTTCATAACCCCATCTAGGGATTCAGTTCGATGATTCCACAAAGCAATCGTTCTGGGAGAACTCACTCCACGATTCTGATAGCTCTGATGACATCCGTTTGAGAAGTACTGTTCGTCAGGAAAAACAAAGAGTGATTGATACACTCATTACGGGAGACACAGTCCTGAGTGGGATAGTTCAGGATACACGGATGATGACCACTTCTAGAGCCAAGGAATATACCACGACTCATCCGGATTCACCTTTTAAATTGAGGATCAACGCCTGGTGGAGGTGGTCACGTGGATTCCTGACTCAACCTAGGGTCATGAATGGATAGAAGATCTCGTTCCGGGCCTCTCAATGGGATTCATGACTCTATCACAACAATTCCAACTAATGGTGTCATACTCATGTAGAAGGAAATAATTTCTGACCATTAGGGAAATGAGAAGATGGGGCACCAACCCAAACAAAACATAACCAAGATAATGTGTACAATGTGGTCAAGCCATTTAAAGAAAAGTACACAATGTTTATAAATGTGACACGCCGTTTCTTATGACCCCAGGTACTGACCCTGTACAATGGCACATGTCATAAGGCTAGAAGTGAGAAAATGTCAGTACAAAGGGTGTGGTATAGATTACACACCGTGTCCGAGTAACTGAGGTCGACACACTGTATGCTAGCTGTGTTCCCACACACAGCCTCAACCCTTGTATGCCGACCCGTGTAATCGGTACATGGGGTAACCCATGTTACTGGCCTCGCCTGGACGTGTGGGAGAGTACATGATAGTGTACTCCATCCCGTGTCTGTTTATACTCTAGATACACACCGAGTCCCATGTAGCTTCCTATGTCATGCAGTGTAGGGTCTACACACTATGTTCCGAAACTGTGTAGTCCTTCTTGTGTCTGTGTATTTCCCAAAATACACATCGAGCTTCGGGGAAGGTCCAACACGCCATGTGATTGTGGTCACACTCTATGTCATACCTCTCTAATGCTCGAAACCATAGCCACCATTGAGCCGGTCCACACGGCGTGTTCTTCGGAGATACAAGATGTATATTCTAGAAATTTCCAAAAACGCGAAACTCCACCATTGCGCCTTCTGTAATGCCTCGTTCATCGATCCGGCCATCTGATTGCCATGAAACTCACAGGTTTTGGTCACCCCGACACCACGATGATAATATTGTTGTTTTGGGGCCTTCGATCGGTCCCCAAAAATAATTACTGTCCATTCACACGAAGAACGCTCGAAGAACAGTCTTTCCCGATCCATTCTGATTCATCATCCTCTATCGTCGTCACACCTTTTCTCAGTCATCGTCACATCAGATCTTCAATTTGGGATCATTGAATCGGAAAATGGATGTGCAATGATTCGTTGTTCCTCACCCCTCAGAGAACATGAAGAACATATGAAGATGAGAAAAAGGGAAGAAATCGACTAAAGAAAATCGAGGAATGAACCTCCTTCATCGTTCGTCGCGACGTTGATCCACTCGCATTTATAGGATCAAACGAACCATTAATCAACAACAATTTAATATGGAATAATTCCAAAAAATATCCCAAATAAAACCCTCCCGCCGGAACGTATGAATTTTCATATCATCTTGTTTGTGGTTGATCCACATTTGTCATTTAAAATAAAAAATTGGGAAATAAGAATCAAAATAACAAATCCTAACTAGAAAAGGAATCGATCTTTGATGAAGGCTCATAATTCCATCGTCACCATAATCCTTCAACTTCATTGGCACAATGATCCATGGATTCGATCCATCAACGTTCGTCACTGAGAGTTTTCTCCAAAGCTCTATGGATTCACTAGAGCTTCTCTCCACATTTGTTCCACGAGCAACATTCGATTAACCCATTAAAAGGGGGAACCACGTTTCTGAATTCCATCATATTGTGGAATTAATGAGTCAAGTTGTTGTTTATGTCTCATTATGAAAATGCATTAAATATTGAAATAGTTTTCCCTTCGTTGCGCTGTAGCGAATGATTCCAAAAAGAAATAAAATATTCCCTGTGAATTTATTTTATTTTATTTAACAAAAAACATCCAAAAATGTACTATTTCTATCTACCTGCACTGGTCGAGGTTAGACTCATTCCTAGGTAAAGTCATCATAATGAATGCAACTATGACCTCAGATATTTAATCTGGGCATCCGTTTGAAGCTGCCAAAACATCAAAAATATGTTCACTCACATAATTTAAAGAAGTTCAGAATTTCATTACGGGCTCACCGGGCCTCGGAATAAGGTTCCGTCTCCGTGCATGATGTCTTAATAATTCCATATAATATTGAAAAATAATACATGGAAAATATGATAAATTACATGTAGAAATGGAAATTAAACTCCAACCATAAGATTTTAATGCCTAACAAGGATCCATGTGATACATCAGAATTTAATATTTCGTTTAACATCAATTTTTTTTGAAAAAAACTGATCTTTATGGTTAAGAAGGTTACTGTAGAAATATAATCTCATGGGGTATTTTACAGGTGAGGGATAGATTGTCGAATGAAGGATAAAATTATGGTAGAATATATTGGCTTGTAACTAGTTTATGTGTTTCTAACAAGTTTTTTATAAAGATAATGTAAATTAAAATGTATAGAAATATGTAGAAGTCTTCTATTATTCTTAACAGAACATTTATCATGATGATATAGAGTGAGGAAGGGATACTTAAATGATTTTTTCATAAATATATATTTTTTTCTATTATAGTTTGTGAAACAACATATAACTCTCTATGTTTTTAAAATAGGAAAATCATGTTTGGGAGTGTGTATGAAATGAAGCACTCTGATTAGAAGGAATTTTAACATCCTAAGAAATTAAAATATATTTTATTTTTAAATAATTCAATCTATATAATATACCATGAGGCATGGAACCGTTGTTTTATCAAATATAAGATACACTATAAAGATATTTTTATTTACAAATTACCCACAAAACCAACGTGTTATGTTGGTACGATTGAATATATAAAATATATATTCAATATAATATAGCTTAAACATGTAATAAATAAATTCAATGTATATTTTTTTATTAAAAATAAACTATTATTCATTTGAATGAAAAATAATTTTTTTTGGAAAATAATATTTTTTCAAAAATGCAGTTTGGACTCAATTTTGACAGATAATTAAAAAAAATTATAATTTTTTTTTCTACAAGGTATATAAAATTTTAAACGTATGTTATGAAAATTATTTCTATTATAATAAATGTAATTAATAATTTAATGAATAATTTTGGGAACATGAGGATTTTTTATATCCTAGAGCATAATTTATAGGAGAACCAATATGAGGTACATAGTTTGTACGTGGTTAGTTGTAATTGTGTGGCTTTGTCATGAGACTCAATCATGTAGATTATATATAATGGAGAAAATTTTATAAACTATGTAATGGATGTTTCTTGTTTATGTGATATCATTTTAACATTTAGGATCTTTAAAACCTCCAATTATTATAGGGTTGAAATAACTACATACCAAACCATGTGAGGAGGTGTCTCCAATGAATATTTTTGGCACATGGTTGGCACACAGTTTTACGAAAACTATTCTTAATCCATGCACATATTAATTATGTGGTAAATGTTTTCCCCAATATTATATAAAAATGTAAAACCTGTTTTCATCCTTTATTTCTAGTAGTAAACCCCATCCATTGGAGTGCTCTCAAAAAATCATCCCATAGTATTGGATGCTTTTTCATCATCTAAAATCTGATTGGACTATCATTCATCCCACTGGTTAGTATACTCTAATATATTCAATAAATTAACATCCATTATTGTTTTTTCAATCCATATTAAACTATTTATTTATAGAAAAGATACTATATTTTTAGATTATTCATCTATTTAGTAATTTTCTTCCATTTCAGTCCAAAACAAAATTAGATTTTGGATTATGGTTCATATGGTTCCATAAGGATGGAGTTATGCCTAGTATCATTAAAGGCCATGTTATTTAAAATTATTATTCTCTGTTTCACACACCATAAAATAAAATTATTTCAACAAATTTGTGTAATGAATTAAATTGATTACTATATATGAATTAAAATACCTTATAGAACCATTCCTCGGTTGTAGTTATTCATCTTCAACTTGATCCACCTCCTTGGTGGGTTTGTTTATATTCCACTAAAAAAACCCCTACATGGGTGTGTGTGATATTTATATCTATTTTTTGAAGAAAATTTTAAATTAATGATATATTGATGGGTTACTATATATTTATAATGAAATAAAATGTGAATAGTGTATTTAAAGGAATGTTTTGAATAATGAAATTATGATGGGAGGAATGATCTATAGGTTAATACCATTTATTTTATTTAGTTATACATTTGAATAGATAATAACCTTGAATCTTATAATTATTTATTACATTCTTGAAAATGTTGGTCATGGTATGACTCCATTGATCAGTAATTCGGTATGGAACCAACATGTATATTATTTTGGAGACAATATTGATTGCCAGTATGGATTAAAAAACTGGAATTGAGTAATGAAACCTAGAACTTAGAGATATATATCATCATAAATTAGTATTACCTATCCATGGGCCTTGTAATTTTTTCCATTGTAAGTCATCATTATTTTGAGATCACCTTGGAAGAGTTAATTGGTCTCATGGAGGATAGAATAGCCTTCACCTTGGATCTTGGTTGATAATCGTTAGACGCTTTTTATACATGTATCACGTGATGAATCTTGTGGATAGTGTTATATATCACATTTATGTAATTATACTCACCATTTATAGACTACTGTTTGTTTCATCTTATATTCTTTTGCTTGATTATATTTCCATTCATTTTATATTTGTTCCTATTATATATCTTCAATGCAATGAATTTTTAAAATAGGATTAATTTTTTATAGATATCATTAATGGTGGCCTAGAGAGTTTGTTTTACACCGTGTCCATGATGATTTTTAATACCTAGACCGAATTAATAGAGGTATAATGTGACAATGGAATCACCCGATCATAGATCATTATTTAATTATAGCATGAGTGATTTACAGAACACTACTAGGACATGGCTTATGATTCATGGGTATCACATTCATTCATTTATTATGTTCTAAGACATGTAATTAATTAGATTTAAACTACTATGTTAGCTTGTTTCATCCTTTAATGAAATTATGAATCTTTCATCATTCTATATACGACCCCAACTATTAATTCTATGTTTTAATTATATAAGGATGATTAACATCAATTAATTATCCTAAATTATGTTTTTTATACTATCATTCATTATAAAACTATATTAAACTGTAATAATGAGGGTATTTTCTCCTTAAAAACCTATATTTAACCCTCATATCTAGTATCTAGCCTCCGACATATATGGAGGTGTGATTAAAGAAATTTGGCTACCAGATTCAGTTAAAAATAATTGAACCGGGTTTTATATATTACAAATTAGTATTATATGGGTCTTATTCTTTATGTATTACTATTTTTTGTTGTAAATTGGAAACTAGGGTGGGTCATAATTTGGTAATGAGAATATATTTGGGAGAATATGACCAATGTATGGGGGAAGTCATATTTCATGGGGTATGATTTTAAAAATTTTATTATTCCAGTTATAGTTATACTAATTTATTCATTGGGTGATGAAAATGTTTTTTGGTGTTGATTTTTTAAATTTTAGACACTATTTAATACTTTCCCTAATATGGTAAGGAATAATTAATGATGCATCATCGTTGTAATGTTATATGATTAATATTTTATTCAATATTCTATACCATGTTGGTATTATTATTCTAATGGATGATATATTTTGTGTGTTCCTTTAGTGATGTATCAATTATGAAACTAACGTTTTTTTCCAGAAAATGGCTATTAAATAATTGGTTGTAAATGTGTTTTCTTTAACCTAAATGTTTTTACAAACATAAAAAATGGATTCAATGAAAATTAAAAAATTAATTCATTTTTGAACTGTATAACTATGGTTTCATTGATTGAAAATTTTATTGATCTTCATTATATAAATGAAAATTTAAATTTATATACTATGTGTGCCACTATATGTTTGGTTGGTGATTCATGTACTCAAATCCTCTTATATGTAAATTTTCATTATTATATCAAATGTAAATTCCTAGATACAGTTACATGAACTGCCTATTGTAATATATTTAGTTTTTGAATGTATAAATTTGGAACATTACTTAATATAATTAGTATAGAGTGTAAATGAATGAGTTTTAATATAAAATTTAAAAATTTAATCATCATTATGATGTGAAACCAATTGAAACATTAAATGTGTTATACTATATAACATGGAATTTAAACTCTGTGTAATGGGATATTAGAATAATATAGTGGACTAGAACTAATCACCACTATTGTGATGGGTAGTATGAATTGTCTTATATAATTATTTATGGTCTAACATATCACATAGAACATTCATTAAGATATGATATAGGGGTGTGACTAACATATTTGAAGTAATGTACTTATAATATTTTAATATCTATGTACCTTTTCAATAAAATAATATATGATACATTTTCATAGAATTTATAGAGCTATTCTACCATGATAATGTTGATTTATGTTTTCTGTGGGCGGAACTGGCCATTCTCATGAGGTTGTTAGCCTTATGCCACCAGTGTTGCCACTAATAGGGCCACCCAGTCACCTCCTTTTGTTATTTGAGTGGAAGATAGTTTATATTTTTATAAGGTTTCATTTGACTTATGAGGAATTTGATGGAAGCTATGTGACATACCCCTTCTGTTCATGTTTTGATATTAGTGATCAGTGAAAAAATCCACCAACATTCTCAGGAGATGGTGGATCACAAGGCTAGTGAGTTATGGAATCTGACCATTTCCCTATCATTAATCATCTAAAGACACCTCTAAGAAATGGGGTTTTCTTAGGATATATAATATTTAGGGATCCACAAAATATTGTGGTATATTCAGAACTAGGATGGTCAGTATTAAGGAATTATTTGGAGTGATTTATTATCAATATTATCTGTATTACTTTTTTACTAAGTCCTTGAGATACATTTGAGCAGTGTTGTTTATGATCTTATGGTTTGTTACCTTGTCCACAATAAATGATTCATCTTGCACCACAAAACCTCACCTCATTGAAACTATATGTACAAGTGATAATAATTCCACTGTGAGTTTCTTTTAGTATGAGATCAATCATCATATTCGATATTTGGTAAATGTTTTCTACATGACTACAAGAAATGATCTAGTGAACCAAACCCTTATTACTAAGTGTATACTGAGGTATGTTTTATGTAAAGATCAACGAGTTTTTACTTTTCATCATTGAGTTATAGTATCTAGTGAAGGAATCATCATTTTGAGTCCTCTCATTTTTTATGTAGATGACAAAGTATAAATACTGTGAGTAATATGGTCTTACACTAGTTTATAAAGATATGGATCATGTATCCACAATGTTAGAGAGCCGTAGTTGAGTTTTTATCTTCGGATATAATATAATATCTATATCATTTTTTTTCAGAACCACAACTCATGTATCATGTTAGAAAGGATCTTCACTATCTCCCGTTCCTAGAGAAAATACTAGTGATAAATTTTAGGTAGAGATATAGAGAGGTACTAGTCGATCATTCCAAGGTGGTATTCATGTATCAGGGAGTTAGATACCATTTGGATAGCATTTGAAGAGTTTTCTTGATTAGGGTACATAGGATGTATCACATATGCCCATATCTAGAAAAATATTTTTCCTATAGATGATACTATAGGATCATTGTTCATTCTGATAATTTATTTCTGTTATGATATTGGTATCAACAATATTGGAATCTAGTTTTTTTAAAATAAGGAATCCCCACCCTTTTATTCTTGTGACTATAATAGATGACCTTGAAAATGAGATTCTGTATTTTGTGTATTGTTGACACATGTAACTCTATTATGTATGTAGTTATAAAATGTTCACCAATGCAAGGTGTTCCCTAATAAAGATTGCATTTATTACCTATTATCGGGCCTCTTCATTATCATGATGATGGGATTTGACATCACTATAGGGAAAAGACTGGTTGGCTAGCTATTATAAAATTTTTGAATGATATAAAAATAGGTTTTTTATAAAACCATTGTATATAGGTAATTATATTTACATGGTTGAATGGGATTTCATGGGAAGTAGAGTAGATCTAGAGAATTGTGGGCTAGATGAATCATTATCGTATATTTATATCCATTTTAGGGATGATTAGGAATACATAATTATGATATTCCAACATTCATGTATCAGTTCAAGGATGATTTGATTATGATGCTTTCATGACTACCCAATAAGAGATATTTCTAGCATATTAATGACATATTTTTAGCAGAAAAAATAGTATCTATTATCCAATATATGATGGATACTACTGAGTGAAATGTGCTCAAGACATATCTTGAGAACACTGAATAAAATGGGATTATATAATCTAGTAAATATCCATGCATTTCACCAATCATTTTTCAATGACATTGGATAAAAAAACTCATGTTTTTTATAGTTTACCTAAAATTGAAACAACATACCATCAATAACAAGTAACCCATACCACAAATATACGAAGATACTGATCAACAGTGGAGAGATCTGGATTAATCTGTGATTGATTTGAGGTTGGGTGATCCCCATGTGCATGTGATATCATCAAGCATACCTTATTCATTATTTGATAGTATGTATAGTCTTCATAAGTATATGGTTATATCATTTGGTGTCAGGAGTGAAAATCAGTTATTATGGGTCGGATGAATCAGGTTTTCCACCTGTATGTGGATTAATTTGTGGTAGTCATCATGGATAAAATATTTTAATATTTTTATTCTAAATGAACATGCCAAATATATTGAGATATTTTGGAATACACTAATAGAGAACCACTTGTATGATATTATCACCAAATGAAATTTTTGGATTGACATGGTTCTCTTTATAGGTCCCGTTATTACAGATCCTAATGTACATGGTGACTCATAGAACGTGAGAGAATCAATTACCTGGGATCATAATAATAATATTTTTGACATATGAAATTTCATGGGGTTTTATGGATATTACAAGTTCTTTATAAAAAACTTCTTGAATCTATTTTGAATACTAACATTATTGAAAATAAAGGATGAAATGTTTATGTGGTCTGAAGTGTGCATTAAATCCTTTCATGAGATGAATGGGAGACTAAATTTTGCAGAATTCATGATTTTATCTGAGATGGGGAGGATATATAATGTTTATTTTGAACAATCAAGCATTGGTATAGGGGAAGTTCTGATACATATATATTGAGGCCTAAATAATGGGTCATATCAGGTGAGCCCAGAAAAGAATAATAACTTTAATAATTATATTGAGTTAATAACTATATTTAATTCCTTATATTGTGGATGAAATATTTTATTTGATACTCATTTGCAGTGTTTGAATAAACAATAAATACTCAAGCATATTTTCACACTACATGATTAAAATATAAATAATATATGGTTTGGTGCATAACTATATTCATTCATCATTGATGTAGACAATACACATGGTATAGGAAATGTTTTATCAGATGCTCTAATTTAGAAAACATTGAGATTGAGAGTTCACTAATCGTGTACCATGTAGAAATTAATGAACCTATATCCAGGGATACACATAGTGGTTTATATGAATAAATGAAATGCCAAATTATTTTGTAGATTTTCACCACATCAGTTCTATATATATTGAATATGGGGCCAAATTCAGAACCAATGGGCTTAGTCTCAATGGAGAGTGTTCTATGTGATGAAATGTCACTCAGTTATGTTGTTGAGGAGGATGAGACATTAAATAATCATGGATGTGTATGGGTTATAAGGGATGTTCAAGAAAAATTTCTTGGAAGTATCATTACTTTATTTAGTTGGTACACCGTATGATTAAATATGTGTATCATGAAATACATCGCCATTACTGGTGTCTTAGTATGAAATAGATTTTAGCGGGTTTTGTTTCACAGTACTCATCAAACAACAGGTGAAGGTGGAACAAGAGGGGCTTGCAATATTTTTGAATACAATTCCCATTATAATAAGAAAATTGGTTGAAATATTCATGTATTCTATGACTAGCATACTGAGATCCACTGAATGCTATGTTAGAGTATGGTTGATTGTCTACAACATCATTAAGTTCTCTCATTATTTAGTTATTAAAGAGAAATTTTTAGGTGGAGGTCATGTAATGATCTATATATAAGATATTATCAAGATTAATATAGTTAAAAATAAATTTGTATTAGGATAATATGATAATTTCAATTTTGGGTTCTATAAAGGGTTGTATAGGGAATTAGGTTTACGTGTACTTTTGAGTACTGGATACCACAGTAAAATTGTTAGGTAGGTGAAGAGCACAGTAAATGTGATTTAATAAATAATTCAATTTATTTGGATATATATTGGAATAAAGTACCTATAATAATATTTTTTCATACACTAATAGATTCCAATAGACTGTACAAATGGATCCTTTTGAGGCCTTATATGGTAGGTCATGCCGATCACATCTGCGATGGTTAGAGGTATGGGTGTTGAAACCATGACCTCATCTCATTGTGGAGTCATCATAGCATTCTTAACTAATCTAGATTGAGTGGATAAGACCAGGCATAAACTAAAATCATGTTCAAACAACAATTTTTCACTTATAGAGTTTGAGGATGGTTATCATGTATTATTTCATGATTTAAATGGAATGGGCACTAACAATTTAGGAGGAAAGTTGCGTCGTGTCCTCATTTTTTAGACCTTTTAATGTTCATGAGGTGGTAAGATTATTGGATTATCAGAATGGTCACGCTAATATATAAGGTAGATGGGAGTTTTATTTAAAATTTTATGTCTATATATTTAAAAATCAAATCCATATAGCATTATTCTTCTTGATGGTGGTGTGTTAGAGGTAGATTCAACTTATGGGGAGAATCTAATACGTATGGTGGACTAAATAAATCATACTTTCAAAGGTTGGATAGTTCATATGGTATATGTGTTATTTTAACATGGACCTAGGCATGAAATATCTAGGGAGATGGAGGATGATATGTTTGTTTACTAGATGGAATTATTCACATAAGGTGTTTTATTACCCTCAGATGTGAAACTCATAGATGATATATCCTATATGGGGGAAGTTGTTACTAATTTTTTTCCTCTATGTTATGAAAACATAATATTTTAGTTTAAAAATTTTGTTTTATTTCTATAAATATTCCTCAAATTTTAAGGAATAGTTCGGGCTCATCCAGGGATAAGGTGCATGGTTACATGAAAAAAAGCAAAAAATTAGCAGAGCTAAAATATATATTTAGTGAATGGTTTAATAACTATGTTCCAAACAATGAGAGTGTATGTATCCCTTGTAAAATTCTAGATCACAAATGATGTGTAGTCTGTCCATCCATACTACCAAACAATAAAAAAGATTATAGTTGGGTGGAATTTCCATTTTCAATCTGTTATTTAAAAACACATATCAACTATTCATACATTAGTATCTAGTTTCCACTCCTTACATTGGGAGGCTACCAATATCTCTTACAACAGGTTTTGAAGATTATTAATCATTTGGACACTTATTATAACATAATTCATCTTGTTATTTAGCTAAAACTAAGAGAATTGTTTTATTACCTTCATTTCATGGTTTTTCTCACCATATTCAGTTCGCCTTCTATACAAGATAATATTCCATGTTATTAGTGAAATGTATTGTTTATACAATTTCATATATTCTATATCAATTCAATACCTAATACTAGAAAATGGTTTTCTAGCACCGAAAAGTTGATTGTCTATATATTTTACATAAAATTAAATACATCTAATAATTATTATCCATTTAGAAACATGGTTAAACTTCTAGATATTTACCATAGTTTGACTAATAACATTATTTAACTATTTAATTTGTTTTTAAATAACATATTAATCATTCCTTGGATGGAGGCTGTCATCATCATCAATTACCACCTCCATAGTGGGATCATTTGTCTACCCAAAAAATAAAATTGCCCCTTTTTGTGTGGGTGAAATTTGCACATATTATTATAATCCTATATCAAATTAAATTAAATATTTAATGGTTGATTAACTATTGATAATGAAATAAAAAGTGGAAAATTGACCAAATGAATGTTTTGAATATGGATATTAATATATTATGGATAATCTCTAGGCTTGTACCTTTTATCTTGGTTGGTTATACATATTAATATACACTAACATTGCATCTTGGAAGATTATAGTATATTCTTGATATTTTATACCCATTAATGGAACCATCATTGGTTATTTCAGTTTAATAGTAAAATGATTATTAGTATGGTAAAATTTTTGAACACTAGTAGGGAACCGATAAGGGGGGTCAAGGTGTGGATGTTATGAAGCCTATATATATATACATATTCAAATATTAGGGAACCTCATCGAAGGTATAGAGCTTCATGGGCCATATAGGTATACAATATCTAAATCTCACCTTGGATGGGGTCCTAGGTCTTGAAGAGGACACCGTGGTGTTTTCCTTGGTTCTTGAACCATGAAGGTTTGAAACATTCTATATATATAGCACATGATGATGATATATTTAAATTTTATATATTGTATTTATATAATAATACTCAACATTTATAGTCTTATATTATATTTGTCTTATGTTCATTTGTGTGATGATATTTGTCTCTCATTTATTATAATTACTTGTTATAATTTCACATGGTTGCTGTTATTATATACATGATATATTATCTATAAAAAATGTGGTTTTTTACAACAAATGTATCTCACACCGTGTTTGGTCCAACATTTCATATCTAGATTTATATCATGGACATAAGTAGGGATAAGAGAATGTTCCTGGTCATGGACACATGACTTGTGTGTATATTTTTTCAATTTTATAATATCCCGATCATGAACATAAATTATTGATGATTTATTGTGTTTCCATTTTTATTATTCAATTTATCACTATGAGACACATTTATAATGGGGGTATAGACCCTCCAACATTCCACTAGGCTCCCTCTCTACTATTTGGAAGCCTCTGACGTATATGTAATCATGTGTGAGGCCATGTGGCCCACCGAATTTAGAAACATATGACTGAACAAGGTCTGAGATGTTATATTTATTTTTAAAAATTATATAAAATTCATTTTTAGAAATTAAATTTATTCATGAATTCTATATTTCATATTTATCTCTCTGTTTGTTTTTTTTTTGATAATTTTCTCAAAGGATTAATAAATATTGTGATTATTGAAAATATTTATTTATATTGAAAACTACCTTTCTATATAAATTAGTTAAAATGTAAAATTCAATTTTATATTTATTGTACACATAAAATTGTAAAATTATAAAATATTTTAACAATAATAAGTCATTTTAATTTACGTCATATTGAATTCTGAAAAATAAAATCTTTAATAACTTTCAAAAAAATTTCTACAGGAAAATAAATTTTTAATGCGTCTATGAATTAAATATTAAATTGGATTGTACAATGTTAGTGTATAAAAATTGGAAAAATTAGGTCCATATATAGGTTAATCATAAATAATGGTATCTATTAATCCAAACCTAATAATTTACAATAATTATTATTAAAAACAGAAAAAAAATAATTACCAAAGTTAATGTTAAAATGGGAGTACCAAGAGGTTAAATAGGGAATATAAGGTCTAAAATGACATAAAATCCCATCCAGATCCAATTTATGAGTATATTAATTCATGTAATAACTATAATTTTATAATGAAAAATTATTAAATCCTTTTGAAATTTTAATAATTCAGGTAGACATTATTATTTTAAAAAAACCCATGTGTGTCATCTCTCACAATTATGAATGGCCTCTCCCTCTATTCTCGCATTCACACTTCCAAAACAAATTATTTTAGGAACTAACTATCAAATTAAATTATTTAATCATCAATTAAAATTATTTTATCCTTCCATTGATCTCAAATCTTTCCTTGTATGTATTATGGGTAAAACCTAATGATTTTATCTAAAGAAGATGCATCTTTCTAAAATAAGAGTTTTTGTTTTGTTTCTTATTCCACATCTAGAAATTTTAATCAATAATTATTAAATAATAAAACCAATATATACCATATAATTAAATTTTATAATTTAGATTCAATAACCTCTTAATTTTTACACTTCCATAAAATGGGAAAGAAATAATTAATCGATTCTACTAAATACTACAACCTCATGAACAGATGTAATTTTTTTCCATAACCACCCATATCGATTGCTTATAGTGTTAATTTTAGTATATATATACATATGATTGTTTTTGGAAATTTATAATTATTTATTTATATTATCACAAATACCTTCCTAATTTGCATTCCATGATACATAAGGTATTGTCACTCATATGCATGGTGGACTACTTCTTTCTGAAGCAACTTGATTCGTTTTTCACATATGCATTACATGGAAGAAAATAAGGATAATTATAGATAATATATGATAATTTAATGGATTAAATATACTTATTGAAATATAATATCACATTTAACATCATTTATTCCATCTTATACATTAACAATATCGTCGCAAATGTATATGTAAGACTACTGCCTCATGATCCAGTGTGATGTTTCACTCATTTACATTTTCCATAGATGGTTATAATGATATAGTAAATTAGTTTATAATGTAATTATAATATTATAACTATTTTATTGGTTTAAATTATTATATAACATTATTTTCATACATCCATCAATGAAAAATGAAAACAACATTCATTAGTACGTATCACCTACCATTTTCCCGAATAATAAAACACATTTTTTAATACATAACATTTATGAATGAATAGAAATATGTATATATCAAATATATTTTCAATTTAAATAATAATTGAAATTTAAAAGCGTATGTAATCATGATCAATTTAAAATGACCATAATATACAAAATCAAAACATATGTGAAGGAAGATGGAGTTATTACTCGAAATAGAAGTTTTAATAAAAAAAATTAAAAACTATTGATAATATTTAATAAGTAAATAAAATATGATATTATATATGTGATTTTGGTTTTATAATATACTTATAATAAATCTATATTTATTATATAGGAGTTTTGAACAATTATTCCATATATCCAAAAAGATGCAAGAGTTATCATCTAATATTTACTTCCACAGGACACATGACATATTCATCACATATATATTTGGTGTGGTGAATATAATACCCATTTAATATTTTATATCATAAATATTTTTAATATAATTGTTTTTATCATCTCATTTATTTTATTTCTTTTACGTGGATTTCTATTGAATGTTAGACAAGATTGAAGGGTCCGTTTAATAATCTCATCACTATTCAAGATTGTGAATATTTAAGTCTCAAATGGGTTATTTATTTATACGTATGATACTAAACCAAATTTATATTAATATCTGATGGTTATTGATGAAAATTTTAGTTAATCATACAATTTTACCTTACAAGGGTATATAAGATTGTTTTGAATAATTTTTTATGAAAAGGAAAATTTAATATATCAGTCGGTGTAGATGTTTTTCATACAAATCCATATTTTATAAAAATGTTATCAATTTTATTCACGTTATAAAAATTATTTATTGAAGTCAAGTTTACCCATTTTTTTAATTTGTACAAAATATAATAAAATTAAACTTCATGTCATCATTGAAATAATGAACGTTTTTCATTTACTAAAAATATGCTTTTAATATTGTGTTGAATTGTATGTAATATAAAATATTTCCTAAAGTCATTAAAGATCAACATTTTAATGCTTCTTTTATAATTATCAATGTATATTTTAAAGGATAGTTATTTATATATTTTTTTATTCAAAAACATTATTTTTAAAAAGTGATATTCAAATTGAAAAATAATTTTATATCAAGAATGGTTTAATGATATAAATATGGTATTTCTATTGTTCAATGAAAAATAACTCATTTTACCAATTAATTAATAAGAATAAGCTTTAATGATACAATAATTATTATTCATCTAGAGGGTTTTTTTTATCTATTTTAGTGGACATAAGTATTTTTTTGGAATTCATCATATTACTCTAGATAGTTTATGGGTATTTTTGATGAATTGTGTATGTATTAAAATTTTATATGATAGTTTTAAAATATTAATTTTTATGTCATATATGATTAATCCCTTTCGTATATGGAATGAATTGGAAAAAATATTGTTACGGGAGAGGCCTGAAATTATATAACCCAAAATTCATCCATTGGTCATAAGATTCAAATGAATTTTATGAAATAAATAGGTTTTTATTAGTGGTGTTAAACTATATTTTGAATGGTGTTAATGATATGTTTATGTTTGGTATGATTATTAATTGAATCAGTATTTTATTATTTATTTAGGTCAATGTGATTACATGGTTATTTAGAATATCATGAAGTGGTTTCACAGGCATGTGATTATTTATATGGATTTATTCGAATAACATTCATAATTTAAATATTATGCTCATGTTATTGTTTAAATTTCATGTTCATCATATATATACAATTCAATATGGATTATTATTATTTAATAATTGTTGATTCAGATTTATACATAGTATTATATATAATATTGTCTCTCCATTTTATTATGATTTATTTTCCCAAGGAAACGTGGATGTATTTTAATTTTGATATGTAAGATATTTTAAGGTGAATGATGACATTCTCATAGAAAAGACTATTGTGTTTTATTTTTTAAAAATAAATTAGATTCATGTTAATATCATGTTAAATAAATCAATTAAACTATTAGGTTTGTTAGAATGTGATCACTAGTATCTTGATCAAATATAATAACGTAGACAGAAGATCTGGGTTTTTGGAGTGGTTTCATTAATGTTGGTGTCAGATAAAGGTTATTAGAATCCTTGGGAATAATATTTATAGAATGATCTATTGGGGAACATTACCCTTTGATAGAAATTATGTATAAGTATATTTTGACATCCTAATGTTCTGTCTAAGAAGATATTATGTGTTACTATAAGAATTATATCCCCATTTAGATATATTAAATTTGAATTGATCTATGATAGTTGCACCCAGGGGTAGTAACACCAAAAAAATTGTGCAATGTTTTCTACTCAATATTTAAATGGCACTTGACACTGACACATTATTGAAAAGTTTGTTGACATTCTGTTTCGCGCGGAATTCGGGGATGACCTCCTGGACGGGAGATTCAAACGTTCTGATCGGTTTCTAACGGGTTTGTTCGTAGAACCGGAAACATCCAATGATTCCACATCCGTTTGGACCTACTTTCCAAAGGCAGGCGCTCATTAGCTTGTGGGCTAATGAGGCTTAGAAATTTGTATTGGTCGAGAGGATGGGAGGTCGGACTCATCACACCTTTTTGAGGGGAATTATTGTCTACTCCGGGACTCTCTTTATAGATTTAAGTTAAGTTCGTGAATCCTTATTACATTACCAAGTATAAAATGAGCTTTCCTTTAGTTTTAACAATCAATGATTAAATATGCAAGAAATTTAGAGAATCTTTTATATGTATTCGAGGTTCTTCATCAATATAGAATCATCTATATTTGTTTAGAGATTCTTGGTCAATGGTATCCTTCAAAACATTTATATAAAAGTCTCTTGGTCATTTTGATGACCAGGCTGGTTTTAAAGCCACTCAGTGGGGCACTTGAAGTTTATCGTCATTCAGAAGGACAGAGATTATTTCAATGTTGGGATCGAACCCATAAATGGGCTACCTACGTATCCTTTGTTTTGAAAAAGGAATCAGAACCCACGTAGTTCGAGGAATGGGATATGATGTTTTATGATTGATGGCTCAAAGATGAATGTCATAATTACTTTTACACTCTAAGCTCACGTGAGTCATGCTCGGTGTGAGAAACAAGAGGTATTTGTAAAATTCAGACAATTGTGCCATAAAAGATGCAATCATAAGAATTTGTTTTGGGGCTTATGTATAGATGACTACCTAGATAGACGAAAGTTTAGGATTTAATTTTAGGGAGAAAATCTAAGAACAGGGTCCACAAAGTTATATGTGCTTCATGGAGATTTGAATACTCTAATCTTGGGGCTTACTCCTAAGGAGGATACCCAAGTTAGGAGGGGACTTATGATTGGGTTTTATTCCTGAAAAGGAAACTCAAATCAAAGGTAATTTATGACTGGTTAAGAGAAATTTTAAGAGACTTGGGGCTTACTCCTAAGAAGGATGCCCAAGATTTATGACTAGGACTTATTCCTGAGAAGGAAGCCTAGGTTAGGGGACTTGGGGCTTACTCATAAAAAGGAAGCCCAAGGTTATGACTGAGTCTTATTCCTGAAAAGGAGACCCAGGTTAGGGATTAAGGTTTGGGGCTTACTCCTGAGGAGGATGCCCAAGTTTGGGAACTTGATTGGGGATTATTCTTAATAAAGATGCCCAAGATTTATGACTAGGACTTATTCCTGAGAAGGAAGCCTAGGTTAGGGGACTTGGGGCTTACTCCTGAAAAGGAAGCCCAAGGTTATGACTGAGTCTTATTCCTGAAAAGGAGACCCAGGTTAGAATTTTCTCATCTTAAAGGATGAGGTTGAAATGAATGAACTCTCAATCTTTGGTGACATAAAGATGTTTAAATCACTGGGTGTTGAGAGGTATTTCACATAATTCCTTTCAGATAAGGATGTCAAATCAAGAAATCATGCCGTAAATGGCTTTTGAAGAGTATCTTGAAGACTGAATCTTGAATAGGAAAGGTGAAATGGCTTAAGAGGGGTAAAATGGGCAAGATGGGCACCCAAAAAGATAGGGGCGCGCAAGTATTAAAAGTCGCGCAAGTCCTGCGGCAGCGCGCAAGTATTGGTCGCGCAAGTATACTTGCGCGACATGAGGGATACTTGCGCGATTTACAACCAGAGTTGAAATACTTGAGCGATTCTTTATTAAACCCTTTATCATCCTCTTGAGGTTCTTCCAGAGAGGGGACGCGCAAGTTATATTGAAGGAATTAAGTCGGCGCGCAAGTGTTTGATAAGTTTCAACACTTGGCCTTCCTTCTTCCCATTAGATCTTCCATTCTAGGTAAGAAATTACCTTAGAAGTGTTCTGGAAGCTTTGAGAAGAGACTTGGGCGTCGGGAGCTTTGATCCGAGTTTCTGGAAAGAGATCCTCCGAATGGGGGGCCCACAGGGTCTATTTATAGGCAAAAGAAGACCCCGGGCGGTTACTGGGCGGTTACCAGATCTGTCGCGCAAGTCCCTTGCACGACCATGAGGGGTCGCGCAAGTGTTGAGGCGGCGCGCAAGTGTACTTGCGAGACCAAGAGGGAACTTGCGCGACCTCTGGGTAATGTTCTCCTTTTTCATCCCTTTGTCGATTTTTGATGTTTCTTCAAAGGATTAATCACTTTGAGCTCAGATATTCCCTTTTCCGAACTTTAGATTCCGTGACGAAAGGAGCGTCAACAAAAGTCCCCCCTCAGAGTTGGATCCGGAGAGAAAATTAGGATCTGACTCTGAGGAAATCGAATCCCTCTAAAGGAAAAGGGAGGCGCGCAAGTCTTCAGTGCGCAGAGGGAGGCGCGTAAGTCTGCGTCGCGCAGGCCTTAAACCCTCTGGTATGGCGCGCAGGTAGGCCTCCTGGCCTATAAATATACGGCCTCACCTCCGTACAAGTATTCGGATTTCCGGACCTCATACCTTCTCGAGATCTCGCCGTGCAGGTCACTTAAGCCGCGCAAGTCTGCTCTGTTTTTCCTTGATGTCGCGCTCCTGTAAAGGTATTCGTACTTGCGCGGTTTATACTTGCGCGACGAAAACTAGCGCGACACGTGATCACTTGCGCGCCATTTTGTAGACTTGCGTGCCTTAATGCCTTAGCCATTTTTTCAAATTTCTTCACAAAATTTATGAAAAATAAACCCATTTAAGAGTTAGTTTATTCATCTTTTGTGCAGATTCAGTGGTTCCCAAGGGAATTGGAACGACTTATGAACTGGCTAGCAAGCGGATTGATGACATGATGAACATCATTGGCCCTGATTACTATGACATATGCGACAGCACTCTTCCAGATTTGGCTAAGTACTTGAAGAAATATCATCTTAATTTCCCACAGAGCATCTACATGTCTCTATGTGGTCATGGTCACTTGCAAGGAGTCAATGTTCCAAATGCAAACAACTATACACATGAAATGCAGCTGCGCTGCTACTCCTTCATTTCGGTTATGCTGTGCATTAAAAGCAACAAAAATGGTGTGAACTTTCAAATTCTCCTTGCATGCCATTTCCTTGCAGATATGAAAATGGAAAACCCATGGGCTGAAATGTTTTTCACTACCGGTTGGTGGAGAGAAGACAAACATGGTATTAGAGCAATATCTGAAAAGAGTACTCTCTTCAAATGGCTCTTTACTTCCAATGCTCCATTCTCAAATCCATGTATCCATCTTCCAAGTCTCTTGGACAGAAACAGAGTCACTGTTTGATCAGCAGAAAATTTTCTCAAACCGCACTCAAGAACATCCTTTTACAATTGTTCCAAGAAGAGCTGGTATCACTGCATCTCCTTTTTGTTTCCAGTTGAATGAATGAATTCCAGGTGGTTGCTGATGAAGCTCGGGATGCCGTAAATCAAATGAAGTGTTATGTTGAAAGCCTCTTGTAATTCTTGAAAAAGAGAAGAGACTCCAATCTGTGGATGTCCTTCTAACTCTTGTGTATCAATGAAAAACACTTTCGTCTCCAATCATTTGTACCTGCATTCCTTCATTACCTGCTTCAAATTTACTTAAGCCAATGGGCCTAGTAATCATAGTTTGATTTTTACTAGGATTATTTACAAATAACCCTACAAACTTTGAATCTTTTAACTGCTCAATATTACCTAAATCTTACAAAAAATGTATATTTAGTGAGCTGGAACTTGACTTTTATTCAGAGTTCCTTTGTCTTTTGTGTGGGCAGTTTAAAGTCATGCATGCCGGACATAAAGGGGCTAATGTTTAAGGTCAAAATAGCTTTGACCGAAAATGGATTAAAATGGATTCAATTCTTTGACAATTTATCTGAAAACATATTTACCATACTCAAGTATGAGGGAAAAAATGTAAACTATGGCTTATGAATATTTGAATCTGAGGAATGATATGAAAAAAGAGCTAAAAAGGCATTAGAAGAAGTAGTTTCCAAGAATGAAGTTACTATTATTTAACAAAACCCGTTAGGGGGTTGAAATATGCAGGGCCACCTATGGGCATTGGCTGCATAGTCAAATAAAATAGCATCTTTTGGCTTGACAAGTCTGTTATGTGGACTGTTTATGCAAGGCCACCTATGGGCACATGCTGCATAGTTAGGCAAAAGAACTCTCAGAAATTTACTTTCCTAGTGCTAAAAGCCAGTGAAAGTTTATGGAGATTCAAATTTTCTAAAGCATAGAGTTTGTTGTATGGAATGAGGTACTTGAATATGGAAAGGATATTTCCGAACAAGAATATCGAAGAACTGGATGAATATCACTCCTACGAAGGTTTGACCCAAACGTAGGGAAGGAGAATAAACCATAGACTTGAATACTTTCAGATCATGAAAAAGGATATGGGACAAATATGTTAAGGATGGCTATTTTTGCGGATCCCTACATACTGTCGTTTAAGACAAATAAGGACAAAAGAGGCATTCTTCCCAAGAATGAAGTTACTATTATTTAACAAACCCGTTAGGGGGTTGAAAACATGCAGGGCCACCTATGGGCATTGGCTGCATGGTCAAATAAATAGCATCTCTTGGCTGACAAGTCTGTTATGTGGACTGTTTATGCAAGGCCACCTATGGGCACGTGCTGCATAGTCAGGCAAAAGAATTCTCAGAAGTTTGACATTTTTGTGACTATAAGTCATGAAAAGGGTTATGAAGATCTGAAAATATTTAAGGTTAGGATTATAATACATAAAGATGGGTATTTTCCAATGTATATAGAGATACATAGGTCAATGAAAACCATAATCATGTTGTGGCTGGGTCCTGAATTGAAACTTGGACTTCACTACGTATCTCATAAGAATGAGAATCAAGCCATACGTAGTTCTTGAAATGCAGTTTAACGTCGTGCAGGACGAAAGGATGAGTGATCTTAGTTTTTTTGGGGTCATAGAATTCGGACCATAATAATGAATACACAGTGTGTGTTTTCATGAGGACTTTTCAGCCAAGGGACTGAAAGTGAAATTTGGGGTTAGGCCCAAAAGACTTGGGACTGGATTCGAGGGACACTCGAATGTTCCTACGTATCCCATAAAGATGGGAATCAAGTCCACGTAGTTCTAGAAACTACCCTTTGTACAAATTTGGTTCGTACATGTGAAGGGTGAAAAGGGACTTTAGTGCAATGATGGTTTTAACCTAAGATAAAAAGTTTAGGCATTACCATGTATGTACGTAGTCTTTTTGAAAATGAAAACCATGATTGAAAAAGAATCAATGTTAATAATGGTTCCTTCTCAAATGAGGAAATCAAAGAATATTGTAGTTTATTGTCGTACTGGACAAAAGTGTTGTATAGATTAACGTCATATAACAAGGACGAAAGTGAATCAATGTAAAGATATTGATTCCAGGGGTGGTTTCACAAATAATCATCATATGAGATGGTGGTGAACCAATGTGAAGAGATTGTTTTTGGGCTTGAACCTTTGGGAGGTTGCCTACATACCCAGCCTGGAGGGCAAGGATCAAAGTCTGTGTAGTTCAATTAAAGAATGAATTAATGATCAAGTTGTTCTTGTGGACAATGATCTAAAAAAAATGTTGTTGGGACTTACACATGGTTAGTGGCCCAAAGGGAGTGTTATGGTTGATGTTCGCTCTAAGCTCACGTGAGTCATACTCAGTGTGAGAAACAAGAGGTAATAACAACCTTAACGATGCACAGTTTAATGTCATGTAGGACATATCAAGGATTTTCTGTACAGTTTAGCGTCATGTAGTTAGGACGATGGGGACAATACAGTTTAACGTCATATTGGACGAAAGGAGGATTGTGCAGTTTTAATGTCATGCTGGACTTTTGATGATTATATAGTTTAACGTCTTTCTGGACGTGAGAGACTTTTATACAGTTTAGCGTCATGTAGTTAGGACGTCACAATTTAACGTCTTGCTGGACATATTTGCAAATAGTTTATGGTCGTATACATGGACCAGGAATGCTGCAGTTTTAAGGTCATACTGGACTGTTTATGGAACTTTTTCACAGTTTTAATGTCGTGTGGGACGAAGTTGCAGTTTAAAGTCATACTGGACCATTGCTGTATAGTTTTAGCGTCATATAGCAAGGACGAACTGATGCTGTACAGTTTAAAGTCATGTAGCTAAGACTAAGGTGAATCAATATGAGGATATCCGTTCTGATCTTTTTACAGTTTATCGTCATGCTGGACGTTGGAAGTGCCACACAGTTTAATGTCATGTTGCTAGGACACAATATAGTTTAATGTCATCTCGGACAGAATACAGTTTAGTGTCATGTAGGACAATAAGGGACTTAACACAGTTTAACGTCATGCTGGACGATGAAAGTGCCACACAGTTTAATGTCATGTCGCTAGGACAAAATATAGTTTAATGTCATCTCGGACAAAATATAGGAACTTCTATACAGTTTATTGTCATGTAGGACAAAATCAGGGACTATGCAGTTTAAAGTCTTGCAGTTAGGACTATTGGTGCTGCACAGTTTAATGTCATGTTGCAGGGACAAAATTTAGTTTAATGTCATATCAGACATTGAAGGTGACACAGTTTAACGTCATGTTGGACGAAGTTGTAGTTTAAGGTCATACCGGACCTTGGTGTAGTTTAAGGTCATACCGGACCTTGGTGTAGTTTAAGGTCATACCGGACCTTGGTGTAGTTTAAAGTCATACCGGACCTTGGTGTAGTTTAAGGTCATACCGGACCTTGGTGTAGTTTAAGGTCATACCGGACCTTGGTGTAGTTTAAGGTCATACCGGACCTGTGTGAATGAACCAATTGTAAGTCTTGGTTCTAGGAACAATATTTTGTGTTTATACAAAATACTTCTTCAGAAATCTGGCATTAGTTGGAGTCGTGATGTGTTCTCCATCCATTGAAATCAGAGAATACACTCCATTGGAATAGACCTTATGTACTGAATAAGGCCCTTCCCATTTTGGTTCAAGCTTGGGAGGTTTCTTTCCTAGTATCATTGGTGTTCTGAGAACCAATACCAATTCTCCCTGAATGAATGAACGAAGATGAACTTTTTTGTTAAAAGCTCGTGCTATTCGATTCTGATAGATTTCCAAGTGGTGCAAAGTGCACAATCTTTTCTCATCTAACTGTTCCAATTCATTCAAACGCTTTTGGGATTGCTCATCTGTTGATAACTGATCACAAATGGCTATTCTGAGTGAGGGAAATTGAACTTCAATTGGCAAGACTACTTCTGTTCCATATACCAATGAATATGGAGTAGACTGCGTTGCATTGCGAGTGGTAGTCCGATAAGCCCATAAAGCATGATAGAGTTTATCAGGCCATGACCTCTTATCTTTATCCACCATCTTTTGCAGTATATTTGAAAGAGTCTTGTTGAAGGCCTCTATCTGGCCATTAGCCGCTGCATGATATCGAGATGAATGGTTGGACTTAATGTTGTATTCTTGATACAATCTCTTTACCTCAGAAGAACAGAAGTTGGTGCCGTTGTCTGTCAATATGGTATGAGGGACACCAAATCTAGTAATGATGTTAGACTTGATGAAGCTAACAATGCATTTAGAACTGACTTCTTTGAGAGGTACTGCCTCTGCCCATTTGGAAAAGAAATCAGTAGCAGTAAGAATGTACTTAAACTGCTTGGCCGTAGCTGAAGGGTAAGGTCCCACCACATCCATTCCCCATGTGGAAAATGGCCATGAGTATTTAGCTGTATGAAGCAACTCTGGAGGTTGATGAATGAAATTGGCATATACTTGGCATGAATGACACTTCTTTGTGAAATTAACACAATCTTGTATCATTGAAGGCCAGAAGTATCCAAGTCTTCGAATTTGATCAGACAATCTATGTCCAGACTGGTGGGCACCACAGACTCCTGCATGCACTTCTTTTATGACAGCCATTGTGTCTTCACCATCAATACATCTGAAGAGAACTCCATCAAAACCACGTTTGTAGATAATTTTCTCGAGGTGGTTTGGACCGTCATAAAGAGTAAAATTGACCACACGTCGCCGAATTTGTTCTCTATCGGCTCTATCAGGTGGAAGTGTTCCATTTTGAAGGTATTCCCTGATAGGTGACATCCATCCTGTAGTATGACCATATGGTTCAGGAATGGGACTAATTTCATTAATTTCCTCTGTTCTGACTTGAACATAAGGTGAAATTGCACGACGGTGGGCAATACCGATGGTTGTCTCGTCCCGATTTGGATCTGCTAAAGCTGTGGCTATATTAGCCAGTGCATCAGCTTGAGCATTTTGTGATCTTGGGACATAAGAAAATGTCGGTTCTGAAGGGAATTCCGACATTAACTCTCTGACGTAATCATACAAAGGGATTAATTCTTCTTTTCTGATGGCATAATCCCCATTGACTTGTTTGATTACCAGGTCTGAATCACCTTTTACCTTTAAGTGATTCACTTGTGCTTGAAGCGCTAACTCCAAGCCTGCAATGAGAGCTTGGTATTCAGCTTCATTATTGGTACCACCTTCCCACAACAAAAAGGAATAAGGTAACACTGCCTTATCTGGAGAAATGAGCACAATTCCTAAACCAACTTTGTTGAATTTAGGATTTTCCATTTTCTTCCCTGTTGGACTTCTAGAAGCACCATCAAAATACATTTCCCATGTTTGAGGATTCTCTTGAATAGAAAAAACTTCCTCATCAGGGAGTTCGATATCTGAATACGTGTCTTCCACTGAAGGGTGTTCAGCCAGGAAATCAGCCAGAGCTTGGCCCTTAATTGCCTTTTGATACACATACTGGATGTCGAACTGCTGTAAAATAACCGCCCACCTTGCCAGACGTCCTGTAAGCATTGGACGACTAAGGATGAATTTGAGTGGATTATTACGAGATACCAATTGGACCTCGTGATGTTTCAGGTAGTGTCTCAGTTTCTGAACTGCAAAGATTAATGCTAGGCAGCATTTTTCAATACTCGAATACCGGGTTTCTGCGTCAAGCATAGTTCTACTGAGATAGTAGAGACTATTTTCATTCCCAGCATCATTCTTTTGAGCGAGAAAGGCACCCAATGATCGCTCTAAAGCTGTCACATAGAGGATAAGAGGTCTACCCTCAACAGGTGGCATGAGTACTGGTGGACTTAAGAGGTATTTCTTGAGAACATC
The DNA here is from genome assembly GCA_963277665.1 of Viscum album. Lineage (NCBI taxonomy): Eukaryota > Viridiplantae > Streptophyta > Magnoliopsida > Santalales > Viscaceae > Viscum > Viscum album. The sequence goes on along the minus strand of OY728165.1, from coordinate 985,560,820 downwards.
AAATGCTTCTTGACATTCTTTAGTCCACTGGTAAGTGACTCCTTTCTTCAATAATTTGGTAAAAGGTAAACTTTTGCCTGCCAAATTGGCGATGAAACGCCGAATATAGGCTAAGTGTCCTTGAAGTCCTCTTAATTCTTTCAAATTCTGAGGAGGTGACATACCAAGGATTGATTTGGTCTTCTCAGGATCGACTTCAATACCACGATGGCGTACAACAAAGCCGAGGAATTTTCCTGAGGTTACCCCAAAAGCACATTTTAAGGGGTTCATCTTCAAATTATGTTGTCAAAGCTTGTGGAATATGATTTCCAAATCAGCCAAGTGATCAAAACGTTGTTTGGATTTAACCACCAAATCATCTACATAGCATTCAACAAATTTCCCTAGAAAAGGTTTGAAGATACGATGCATGGCGCGTTGATATGTTGCACCTGCATTCTTTAAACCAAAGGGCATCACCCGGTAACAAAACACACCTTGAGGAGCTCTGAAGGCTGTATATTCCTCATCTTCTGGGGCCATTCGGATCTGATTATATCCAGAATATCCATCCATGAAAGAAAGTACTTCATAGCCAGCCGTCGCATCAATTAAGAGTTCTGTAATCGGAACTGGAAAATCATCTTTGGGACAATACCGATTAAGATCTCTGAAATCGATGCAAACCCTAATTTGTCTGTTCTTTTTCTTTACTGGGACAATATTAGCCAACCACTTGGGATATTGAACTTCTCTGACGAAGTTAGCTTTGATAAGCTTATCCACTTCAGCCTCGATTTTGGAAGCATAGGTTGGGTGTGTTCTTCTCGCGGCTTGCTTGAATCCTCGATGTTCTTTTGGCAAACCCAAATGATGGGTGGCAACATCAGGATCAATTCCAGGCATCTCTGTATAATTCCAAGCAAAGATATCTTTATTTTTCTTTAGAAAAGAAATATACATCTCTTGTTCTTCAAGGGTCATGGACGCACTAATTAAAGTGGGGCGTGGATCTTTCTCTGTACCCAGATTTACTTCTCTGAGTTCATCCACAGTGGTAGAGATACCCTCTTCAAATGCTGGAGGAGCATCTCTAAGATCTTCCTCTTCCTCTTCATCATGTGTTATATCTTCCGTTTCTACTTGCAAAGTAGATGAAAAAACGAAATTCTCATGATCATAAGAGATGTCAAAATTTTCACATTTTGAAGAAGAAGCTTCCATTTCCGACCCTATTGATGAAAAAGGGTCTTCTTTGGGAAATAAAGAGGAGATGATGGATTGAGAATCGACATCAACATTCACCTCTGGTGTTGCTATAACTTCTTCTGGCCTGATTAGCGAAGTATAGACTTGTTGGATTTCTGCAGATGAAATGAAAACGTCACCACTTATGCTTTCATCACTGCTTGGTAAGTTACCAATTTCTCCCATGTTGTCTGGCTCGATTGCCGTAATTGACATTATGGATCTTTCCATAAGAGTATTTTGATTTGGGCCTATTTTTTCAATTTGACTGATAGGTAACACATAATCTGTACTCACAAGTGAAAATGGATTTATTGGAATTTTTTCCAAACCATATGGAGCATTAACTTTGGTAATTTCCTTCATTGTAGATTTTTCTCTTCCCTTCATGTGATAAAATTCCGCCTCAATGTATTGAGACTCACATGTTTTGAATGGGGCCTTATCACCATACAATGTTCCAACTTGACCATCGAAACAGTATTTGAGACATTGATGGTATGATGACGGAATAGCTGCATGCTGATGTAACCAGGGTCTTCCAAGCAAGATATTGAAAGCTGAGTCTTGATCAACAATCATGAAATCTGAATTGGAAACAAGATCTCCAAACTGAGTTCTGAGCGTAACTTCTCCCAGTGGTTCTTGTTCATTTTTATCATATCCTTGCAACATCATGGTAGAAGGAGATAAATCAGATTCCGTGAGGCCCAATCGAAGAAGTGTGCGAATGGGCATGAGGTTGACTCCTGAACCATTGTCAATAAAAGCTCTTCGAACATCTATACCATTGACTTTGCCAGATAGGTACAAAGGTTTTATGTGCCCATGCACAACATCATCTTCATCTTTATCAGTAAAAGATATCACTGCATGGCATTCTGCAGGATTATTCTCTATGTGATAAATTTCAGCTGCAGCAATTTCAGCTTCAAACTCTTGAGGACTTGACAAAGCTTCGATGAGTGCTTCCCGAAGATCTTTTGATAGATTCAAAGCATCCAAAATTGATAATTTGGCTGCTACTTGGGCCAAGTGTTTCAATATATCATACTTTTGATCTAGAGGCCTGCGTTTCCCAATAGGAATATGCGGTTTAGCAGGTACCTTGGAAGCAGATGCTTTGGAAGCTGATGCCTCTTGTATTGAAGTTGGCAACATCTTTGGTTTTGGAAAATTAGACTGATTAGATCCATTTACTTGCTGAGATAAAGAAGATGGAACATTTAATCGGTCTTCCAAAATAACTGTTCCGAAGCTGAGTTGGCCATTGGCAGAAGAACTTGCTTGTTCATTTTGAGCTCGCTGAAGGGCTCTACCACGAGTTTCTGCTGCATATACCGTGCTAGCAGGGGTAGAATTAGAGTAGTGGCTTCGGAAAGATCCACGTCTTCCCCTATATCCTGAACCTCTAGAACTTCCTTGGGTTCCTTTATTTGATACAGGGAATTCAGGCTCATCAAGACTGGAATATGAATCTGTTAATTGAATCATATTAACAGAACCAAAGATCAATTCTTCGTCTGATAAAGACTCTGCCAAGTTAGCCTGTTTAGGCTGTGCCGTTTGGTGGGACGGTGCCCGTGGCTTTGAAGTAGATGGCATGAAATCTGCCAGAGTCAAAGACAATTTAGGCTTTGATACATACTCATCTTCTCCTGATTCCTCTTTCTTCTTTGAATTGCGCTGCCCTTTTGAGGATTTGTCTTTTGATGGAGGCTTTACTGCAGCTTTTGTAGGAGACACAATTGGCTTCTTCAATTGTGTTCGCAAAATGGAATGGGTCCGATTGATTGTCTTTCTGGCCATCCAATCATCATATTTTTTCGCAGTTTTGCTTTTGACTTCCTGCCACTCACCTCCTTCCTCTGGATCTGTAGCGGTAATACACGCTACATGAGCTGAAGAACCCTTCAATTTGACTTGTCCCAAGTCAACCATCTTTTGTAGGAGGTCTTTAAAGACAAAACACTCCTGGATGGGATGTCCCAACATTTGATGAAAGGGACAATAATTGGGACGGTCTTCATCTCCTTCCTTGTTTGGTCTCTTCGGCACTGGTAATTGAACCAAATTATTTTCCAGAGCTGAAATGAAGTAACCAGGAAGTTGCTCACTTTGGAAAGAGTATGTTTTACTCTTCATATCCTCAAATTGTTTTCGTCGTTGATCTTTTTGATCATTTGGACGAAACAGCCTTTGTTGTTGGCGCTCAGGAGGTGGAGCCCTTCGAGAAGATGAAGGTTTTGAAGTAGAAATAGGTATAGGTGCCTGTTTAAGCATAACTGTAGCAGTTTCTGCTTTACTCATTCTTCTTCCTGGAGCTGATGGAATTACACGAGATTTAACCTTAGCCTGCATAAGGGAATCTTCAATCTGTTGAGCGATTGAAGTAAGGTCTCGAAACCCTCCTGTGTATTTCACAGGGATCAATGGCGTGCGTAATTCGTCACGCAAATTTGCCACACAGATTGGCAATAATTCCTCCTGAGGGAGTGATAAACTCAAGGAATACGTTAATCCCTTCCAACGAGAAATGAAATCAGAGACTCTTTCATTATCCCTTTGCTTGCAGTTTGTAAGATCGAAAACAGTCGTTTTTGGCAAAGTTGAGCTGAACTGAAGAAGGAATTTTTGACGAAGATCCTCCCATCCGATGACTGACCGGGATTGCAAGCTTGTATACCAGACAAAAGCTGGTCCTTGCAAGGTTCGCACGAAGCATCTGAGTTTCACTGCTTCTTGTTGTTCTGGAGTTCCCATCATAGGATCACAACAAGACACGTAATGCGTCAAATGTTGTTCAGGGTCGCCTGATCCATTGAAAGTAGGGAAAATAGGGTTTCCAAAACTGGATGGAGGAGAAATTGAATCTACCCATTCAGGGTAAACTTTCTTTTCAGGTTGAACTTGCGCCCGTTTCCCTTACATAGTTTCTAACCGAGCTGTTAATGACTCAATAGTAGTTATTAACTTTTGAGAAACGTCAGGTTGAACTTGGTTTTGGGTAGGTGCAATGAATGGAGCTTGGACATCCGTGGAGGTTGGTGCTGCAACTAATGGTAGTGCTGCCAACCGTTGTTGCGTTTGACCCGTAGGATTAGACCTCTGTGGGGGTACTGATAAAGGAGGATATTCCTGATCCATCTCAGTAGTTAAAACATATTCCTTCGGCTGTCGGACTTCAGCATTCTTAAGAATAAGACTACTCTGAAGTAGTTATGCATTCAACCTTCTTAATTCTTTCATTTCTTCCTCCTGTTGTGCAAGCCTTTGCTCTAATGAGAGCGATTGATCTCTTTCAGAGGAAGGGTGAGAAGTAACCTGATTCTTTCCTTTCCCCTTACTGGATCCTTTTCGGAGAGGGGGAAGTGGGTTACTTGAAGGAATACCCAGATTTTGGGTAAGCCTTTGATTACGTGTGTGCACACCTTCTTCATTTAGGTCTGTGTGCGCAACTTCTTGAGCAGGAACCTCTTCATCTGATCCCTCTGATTGAGCCTCATTTGGTGAATCAGCAGCAACGACAGTGATGACATTAATGGATGCATATTTCATGGAATCCTTTCTATCAGCATTTCTGTGATATTGTCTCCTTTTATGTCCATGATAAGGCATGGCATTCCGTTGACTTGACCCCTCAGGAATTTCTTGGAGAACCGTCACTCGGAGAGAATCTCCTGACATCTTGGCTCTTCGTTCCTCTTGAGGCTTATTCCCTAATCGAGAGAATACTGACTTTCTCTGAGGGAGGGATTGAAGATTTGAAAAAGTCCCCAGTCCGGTGGACTGGGGGTGTTCCTGTTGCTTCTGCTCAACTCCTCGAATCCCATTCGTTGATTCTGAGGGTTGGGTTAGAGAAGTCCCCAGTCTGGCAAGCTGGGGTGTCTCTTGACATGCTATGTCTGAGATCTTTTTAAAATCTCTCTTGATCTTGCGAATCTTAGTTCGGAAATTAGCTGGATGCATTAACCTGTATCCACTTTTATCACCTGGTTCAATAGACCGTTGGATGATTTCCGAAACATCTGTCATTTGATGACGTGTTTGCTCCAGACGAGAGGCTTGTGCAATATTCTCGCCTACTTGATGTAGGAGCAATTCAACAACCTGTTCTCTATATACTTGATTTTGAGAGGAACTAGTTGAAGCTTGATCTCGAGCAAGATTTTGATTATGAACAAAGCCCATTGACTGTGGCCGGCCATGGGCAATAACATTGCATGAGACCATTTTCGGCGGGCTCTACTGACCGGAAAGCACTGTGAAATGTAGTGCTCCGTGAACACCCCATCCTCTGATATGAACATTAGATGGAGCATTGGATATTAACTGACGCAATCTTCTTAGTGCGCCAAGGCATGAACGTTGAAGGGTTCTCTGTTCCTTTTCAGCCTTCGGATACCGAGAGACTGATAGAGATGCCAAATCAATCTGGCGTTGTAACCCTTCTATTATCTTAAGATGATTTTCATATTCATCGTAAGATAATACCTTCTTCTTTAATTGACAAAGAGTTTTCCATATGTTTAAGACGAATATCATGGATTCCATCATCCGTCAACATCTTTGGAATGTCATACTGTGAATCAACCAAAGGCCAAAACATGACTGGTACTTCACCTTTTGCCAGTTTTTTTTTCTCATGTTCAGCATTTCCTCTTTATCATTAAATGAAGATTCTTCTACCTATTTGGACCAGAGTTGGTGTTTCCTTGTTGCTTCATCGGATTCAACAAGATTGGTAGAGGAATCACTATTCATGCTGGAAGGTGAATGACCCAGGGAAGGTTCGGAGAATAACCTGAACCCCAAGCTATCTTCTGATGGAGAAAGAGTTTCACCTACCGATAGTAAAACTTCAGACATGACTGGTTTTACGTTTGCAAGTGCCTCGAGATAGGAGGGCTTTCTCGTCACTACATTGCCTTCTGAAGAATTTTCGAGACAATGTGAATCACTACTGCGGAGAGGACTTTCGCAGCGAAGTTCATCACCATGAGGAGGACCTTCATGATGGGTTACAGCAAAAGATGAGATCTCTTGCTCCTTGGTCTTCTGACCACACAGAGGGTTCCTGTGGTTCTCATCTGAAGAAGAAACTTCAAGATTGACCGAATTTTCATGAAGCAAGTCTTCATGAGGAAGTGTCTGTTGAAGACCTTCGGGATTAATGTTCCTGTTATTGGGAACTGAGGGAGTAGAATCTTGAATTCCGACAGATAAATGTCTGAGGGCTTCAAGAACTCCAGCATCGAGCAAGGCCTTGTTGCAGATTGGCCTTTGATCTCCTAACTGTGCTGGGCGGATCTTTTTCTTAGATGCCTTCTTACTCGCTTTAGAAATCACTTGATGACGAAAGTGATTGCTCTGAGCAGGTGTATGTGCCTGATCAGGAAAGATGGTCAGGTTAGGCTGACGATCATCGCTCAAATCAGGTGTATGTGCCTGACTTGGTTGTCCATATGATATGGGGGAGTAGGCCCCACAACCCTCTTGGACTGGAACAGATGTGTGTGTCTGTTCCGGAGTGAATTGTTGATGTGTCACTCCACTGCTAGGGATAGATTTATGTGTCTGTCCCTGAGATGATGCTGAAGCTGTTATGATATCCTGGCAAGCATCCAGAATATGAGCAGGAATTTGCTTCTGCTCTTTCACCATTGACAAAATATGTTTGGTGACTTCAGCCGCCGGAACAGGTATATACGTCCATTCCGGGCTTGGAGTAGGTGTATGTGCCTGCTCCTGTCCTCCTTTTCCTGTCAGTGAATGCTGACAGTACTCAAGTGTGGAGGCAGAGAGTTTAGTCTGCCTCCTGTTTGTCGTCGGGGCTTTCCGACTGACTTCTCCGTGTGCTACCAAACGAGACTGTTGGTAGGCTTGATTAGTATTAGCAGGTGTATGTGCCTGCTGATTACACTTCGCCAAATGCTGTTGACGAGATCCATCATATGTAGTCAGACGAGCCTGCTGACTAACTGCTGATGTATAAGCAGGTGTATGTTCCTTCCTATGGTACTCCGCCGGAATTGCCTGGCGGGATCAGCTTGATGCTGCCAGACGAGTCTGCTGGACAGCGGGATTAAAACGAACAGGTGTGTATGCCTACTCGTTATTTGCCACCAAGTTAGGTTGGTGGACTTCTCCGGAGATGACAGGGATGACAACCTGCCTATTGTTAACCGGGTTCCGTCTCTGGCGATTCATCTTGCCTGCTCGGGTTCGAGGAACCTGAGCTGAACGCCTGGAGTCGGTACCCTCATCATGTTGAGGGCGCACTACCGCACGAGTCTGGCGGCGATTGTTGATGGGAGCCCTTGAGAATGACTCCTGTCTTTTTGAATTAAGGTCTTGCGGGACCTGCTCATTCACTTCCTCGGAGTAAGGGAGTGAATGGAAATTGCGTTCCGGGGATAACGACCCGAAACGGTTGGAGACGGTAGTCAGCACCGCCTGCTTCTTGATTGCTGGTCGCCTTTGTCCGGACAACCAGGTAGAATTGTTAACTTGGAGGGCTTGACGAGCGGCCTCCAGAGTTGGGATAGTACCGTTGCGACGGTACTCCTTAACCAGTGCATTAGAAACACAGCGTTGAAGACGCTGAGTTGGTGATGTCATCCTCAGAGCGGATGACGTTCCAGCAGGAGTAGCAGCATTGATTTTCACAGCAGCAGACCTCACAGTAGAGGTGTTCCCAGCAGCAGTATTCACAGGGGTGAATTTAAGGAAAGCCATTTTTGTAGAAGATCATGAAAAAAAGAGTGCCTGTTCCATGTAACAGACATAATCAAGATGAATCCGGCCACTGCATCTTTTGGATGAGCACATGTCAATGATTGCCTTGTTGGCCCAAAGGGCCTAACAGATAAGAAGAACATCACTTTAACTTGGTTAAGGATTCACGTCGGGTTCACCATTTTTGTTTCGCGCGGAATTCGGGGATGACCTCCTGGACGGGAGATTCAAACGTTCCGATCGGTTTCTAACGGGTTTGTTCGTAGAACCGGAAACATCCAATGATTCCACATCCGTTTGGACCTACTTTCCAAAGGCAGACGCTCATTAGCTTGTGGGCTAATGAGGCTTAGGAATTTGCATTGGTCGAGAGGATGGGAGGTCGGACTCATCACACCTTTTTGAGGGGAATTATTGTCTACTCCGGGACTCTCTTTATAGATTTAAGTTAAGTTCGTGAATCCTTATTACATTACCAAGTATAAAATGAGCTTTCCTTTAGTTTTAACAATCAATGATTAAATATGCAAGAAATTTAGAGAATCTTTTATATGTATTCGAGGTTCTTCATCAATATAGAATCATCTATATTTGTTTAGAGATTCTTGGTCAATGGTATCCTTCAAAACATTTATATAAAAGTCTCTTGGTCATTTTGATGACCAGGCTGGTTTTAAAGCCACTCAGTGGGGCACTTGAAGTTTATCGTCATTCAGAAGGACAGAGATTATTTCAATGTTGGGATCGAACCCATAAATGGGCTACCTACGTATCCTTTGTTTTGAAAAAGGAATCAGAACCCATGTAGTTCGAGGAATGGGATATGATGTTTTATGATTGATGGCTCAAAGATGAATGTCATAATTACTTTTACACTCTAAGCTCACGTGAGTCATGCTCGGTGTGATAAACAAGAGGTATTTGTAAAATTCAGACAATTGTGCCATAAAAGATGCAATCATAAGAATTTGTTTTGGGGCTTATGTATAGATGACTGCCCAGATAGACGAAAGTTTAGGATTTACTTTTAGGGAGAAAATCCAAGAACAGGGTCCACAAAGTTATATGTGCTTCATGGAGATTTGAATACTCTAATCTTGGGGCTTACTCCTAAGGAGGATACCCAAGTTAGGAGGGGACTTATGATTGGGTTTTATTCCTGAAAAGGAAACTCAAATCAAAGGTAATTTATGACTGGTTAAGAGAAATTTTAAGAGACTTGGGGCTTACTCCTAAGAAGGATTCCCAAGATTTATGACTAGGACTTATTCCTGAGAAGGAAGCCTAGGTTAGGGGACTTGGGGCTTACTCCTAAAAAGGAAGCCCAAGGTTATGACTGAGTCTTATTCCTGAAAAGGAGACCCAGGTTAGGGATTAAGGTTTGGGGCTTACTCCTGAGGAGGATGCCCATGTTTGGGAACTTGATTGGGGCTTATTCTTAAGAAAGATGCCCAAGATTTATGACTAGGACTTATTCCTGAGAAGGAAGCCTAGGTTAGGGGACTTGGGGCTTACTCCTGAAAAGGAAGCCCAAGGTTATGACTGAGTCTTATTCCTGAAAAGGAGACCCAGGTTAGAATTTTCTCATCTTAAAGGATGAGGTTGAAATGAATGAACTCTCAATCTTTGGTGACATAAAGATGTTTAAATCACTGGGTGTTGAGAGGTATTTCACAGAATTCTTTTCAGATAAGGATGTCAAATCAAGAAATCATGCCGTAAATGGCTTTTGAAGAGTATCTTGAAGACTGAATCTTGAATAGGAAAGGTGAAATGGCTTAATAGGGGTAAAATGGGCAAGATGGGCACCCAAAAAGATAGGGGCGCGCAAGTATTAAAAGTTGCGCAAGTCCTGCGGCGGCGCGCAAGTATTGGTCGCGCAAGTATACTTGCGCGACATGAGGGATACTTGCGCGATTTACAACCAGAGTTGAAATACTTGAGCGATTCTTTATTAAACCCTTTATCATCCTCTTGAGGTTCTTCCAGAGAGGGGACGCGCAAGTTATATTGAAGGAATTAAGTCGGCGCGCAAGTGTTTGATAAGTTTCAACACTTGGCCTTCCTTCTTCCCTTTAGATCTTCCATTCTAGGTAAGAAATTACCTTAGAAGTGTTCTGGAAGCTTTGAGAAGAGACTTGGGCGTCGGGAGCTTTGATCCGAGTTTCTGGAAAGAGATCCTCCGAATGGGGGGCCCACAGGGTCTATTTATAGGCAAAAGAAGACCCCGGGCGGTTACTGGGCGGTTACCAGATCTGTCGCGCAAGTCCCTTGCACGACCATGAGGGGTCGCGCAAGTGTTGAGGCGGCGCGCAAGTGTACTTGCGCGACCAAGAGGGAACTTGCGCGACCTCTGGGCAATGTTCTCCTTTTTCATCCCTTTGTCGATTTTTGATGTTTCTTCAAAGGAATAATCACTTTGAGCTCAGATATTCCCTTTTCCGAACTTTAGATTCCGTGACGAAAGGAGCGTCAACACATTCCTATGGGATAATATTTGGTAAGTTAAAATTTTCATTTCAAAATATTTATTATTATTTACTAATATATTATAATTTTAAAAAAATCCCAAATAAACCTTGTTTTTGATTTTGAGATTATCCATGATTTAATTTTTAATTTTATGATTTTTTATCACTATTTTTTGAATTATAAATTTTGTTTCATAATTTTATGATCAATCCGATTATATTCCAATATTTATAAATGCTTCCTTGTAAATTGAATGAGAACTAATCAAATGAATAGAATCGATATAGGGAACTACCTCCACGAAAAAATAATGAAGTTGTAGATGGAGTTATAGGTGGAACTGACCAAATTATGACCATAGCAGGGCAGCTGCATAGGTTAGGAGAAACAAATTTTTACATATATAGATACCTTCGGATCCACAACATTCAAAAATAATGTTATACACCTCAATGAATTTGAATCCTCCATAATTCAATGGGACTAAAAATCTTTTATTACCTATAAAACTAGGTATGTTCAAAATATAATATATTTATTAATCAAGGTAGTATTGAAAGAGAGAATTTTTACATGGAATATTATCATCACTAAGGATAGGTAGAGTGATTTCGGTCATTTATTAAAAACAACAAGTTTTAAGAAGAAATGAAAATTATTGAATCGTATTATTTTAAAGAACTCATCCTTGAAAAATGTTTTAGTCATGAAGAAAATATAGATATATACACCTAATTATTTAGTCTAAGACAAATGTAATATAGAATTTTTTCAATGTATGAAAAAACAGTAAAAGGATAGTAAGGAATGGAATTAACTATGAATACAATCTAATGAGAAACATTGACCACTTATAATATGAGATAAATCCGATAATTGAAAGGTAACCAGTATCCCAAACCTCCCAATCATATGAGGACATAATATCATGTGCTATCAAGGTAGAGAAGTAATTCTATATGTTTTATAGTTTTTATGGGAATTAAAATAATATTAGGATAAAAAATAATATTATTGACAAGGGGAATAATGGAATGAAGTTTTTTCACACATGTGATAGTTTTTGAATGAAACACAATGTTACATACATGAAGGTACTAGGATTTTACCACATGTGTGGAGAGAAATTCCACTATTCTCATAAATTAAGGTGAAATGATTAATATTAAAATAATAAATTACATATCTTTATAGAGATAGGGTGTAATTAAATTATTGTTTTCTAATATATAAGGTACTATAACATAGAAGAAATTATGGGATCTAGTAATGGTAATGTTATTTTACACCATAAGTAGAACGAATACTCTGATATCTAGATTTCAAAATTATGTTTTAGAATTATGTTATCAGTGCTATTATAAAAAATATAAGGATTTTTTTTAGTGGTTTCTCTATATAGTTTTTAATAATTTTTTTGAATGTTACCAAAATGGTGATTATGTAGAATGTTTTTTTGTAAAGGACTTATTTAGGGGATGATAAAAACAATATGATCTATATATTGAAATAATAATGATAATGATATTTTTAATGTATTGTATTGGGAACCATAAATTTAGTTAATTATTTTATGGTTTCTCTTCCCTTTTCTAGTGTCTATAATTATAAATTAATCATTTAACACATATTATTACATTATTTTAAGCATAACTATCCATGTAATAGAAATAGAAAAGAGAAAAAAATTATAAAGTATTTTGATTACTAGGTAGATAATTAGAGAATATAAAAGATGAATAAAACATCAATTTATTTATCTGAATAATAATATCATGAATCCCTTTGAATTCTAATAACCTACCTGGACAAAATGGAGAATATATAGACCAAAGGGATGAACTAAAATTCTTAGTAAGAGAATAAACATAGGAATAAATCATAGAACATGAGTTAGAATAAATAAGATGATAAAATATTAGTATTTAATCATGAATAAATATATGAATATATAAAATTTAGAACAAGGAATCATATGATCATTTAAATATTGGAATGGAGGAGAAACATACAACATGACCTACACATGAGTCAAGGGTAACTTCCAAGACGACATGATGTGGTGGAAAAAGTCTCTTTAGAGATTATATTTATTCCCTAATACCATACATGATATCTCCTATGACTAAGAATTACCCTAATAATTTGAAATATATCTTCATGAGACTATAATAACATCTTAATTAATATGTGTTCTACATAAAGAATCGGTCATATATAATAAACATAAGGGTTACCCATAGAATGAAATGGGTACGTAATCATGTCCAATACGTAACCAAATGGCGCATCATAATAGTGTTGGATTAACCAATTATTTTATATTCATAATAGAAAATAATAATAGATCATGAATAATTATGCCCAACTGAAAATGAAGCATGAAAAAGAGTGGTTAGGTAAGAGTACAAATAATCCACATAAGTGTGGTTTCATGGAAAATTTTAAATATTTTTTAAAGATGAAAAAATTATAATTACATCCATAAACAAGAAATTAAATAAAAGGATTTTACATGATAAAATGAGATATTTAATAAATATATTTATTACATAAAATAGTTTATGGGGTGTTAAAAAGGGTATCAAATAGAGAAGATATCGTTAATTTGATTAGAATATTGAGAGGAATTGAGAAGGGAGTAATTTTAAACTATGATCACATCCTCAAATAATTATTAAATGATCTATACAAACATTTTTATAGGCTGTATATATAATTTATTAGACTTATATAATAAGAAATGAGATATATATTATGGTAAATAGAGAAAATATGTAAGCTGATGAAAAATATGGAGGTTCAAAAACATCCCGGAACTTATATCCAAATGATTACTAAACATAAAATTAATGAATGTGAGAATAAAATTAGTTTCATTAATTATTGAACTAGTAAACCCTTGTACATTTAAATAATTTATTTTCTTTTTATTAAGTTCTTTAATGGACATCTTGATGAGTTATGGAGTTTATACTCATCGTGTTGAAAGAGTTCATTTACATGATATCATAGTCAGTTTACATTTGTATAACTATTGAATTTCTTGTAAAAGTGAATAATTCTATATCAAGGAAATTTATATTGTATTTATTTATTCCCAAAACTTTATAAAACATGATATATAATTTTCTTTCTATAGAAGATGATGACTTATTTGGTGAAATATAAATGGTAAATTTTTAGTTTATTTTGTTGGTTTTTCTAACATGAAAAAAATTAGATAAAGAACCTGAAAAAATTTATAATATACACATGAATATATGTTTTATCAATAGAAATTGTTTTATAAATCTCTTTGAAGGAGTTAATGGAAAACAAAAAGTCATTATGCCCAAAAATAGTAAACATCCCAAATTTAAACAATAGTTTCATTTCATTTATTAAAAAGAGATGATAAAATAGGTGGATCTAATATATTATAATATAAATACAATTTTCTATTATATACATGATACTAATTTCATTTTTTTACAGTTGATTGAGGAATGGATAATGTATAAGACGAAAATAAATTAAATGACCTCCCTTCACAATGTATCCTCCTAAATATATCCTCATAGAAGGACCCATTATGAAAAAGGAAATTTTTCTTTTGTTGGCACCCATTGATCCTAGATATGGGGTAGTGGTTTGGGATGTGCATTTTCCAGAATATTGATAAGCTATAAGTTTGAGAAGCTGTGAGAGGAAGGGGTAGGGATGGGTGGTATTTATTGGGGTGGCAGAGGGGTGTTCTGGATTATCATATTCATTATTTCATTGTTTTGTCTCAAAGTAAAAAATAGTGTGGATTCATAAGACAAACTATAGTGAATGGTTTGTGTTTCTTCAGTCCAATTGGTTCTTACTTAATCTATTACCAAAAAATTAATGAATTTACCTTATAATGTCAAATAATATAAATTATTATATTTCACTCTCCATTAAGAATCCTAATATGTTATAAAAATACAATGAAAAAACTATAAACATTATTCAATAATGTCAATATCAAATGTTGAATAAATTTTTTGGAAATAATTTATAAATATGTGAACATTAAATTGTAAATAAAATAATTATTTGTTAAAAAAATTATGATTTTATCATGTAATCCATTTTATATCATTTTGGAAAATTAATTATGGTCCAATAAAATTAACTTAAAATTATTATATATCTTAATATTATTTGATGAATCTATATTTCCATTTAATTCATTGTATTAAATTATAAAATTATTAATAGGCAGGTATGTTTCTCAACAAATTAGAACACTGAATTTATAATATTTAAAATAATTACTTATTCTATGATGTAAATATATCATATTTTAATTTGTAAGATAACTAAAATTTATTTATACTTTCATAGGTGATATTACTACTCTAATGGCCTTATTACTATTTCTAATGGTTAGATTATGATTACAGTGGTCATGTTACTGTTCAATTTTTATATGATCCTTATTTTCTATAAATACCACATATTTCATTAATTATCCATTCAGTTATATTTTATCGAAATTTAAAATACACTTCCATCTTAAAAATTAATATTATATTTTATATCTTTTTTTATTTGTATATCATAGTTTGTGAGTGTTTTCATTCTATTGTATTGAGTATATCCAAACTCTTCCATTCTTAGTAGCTTATTAGATATTCATTCCCCACTACAATATTTTGAATTCATATGATTTTATTTTTTAATATATATCATTCTATAATTTTATAAAAAATTTATATAGTCCCTTATGTAATCGATGTGTTTTATAACATAATTATATTTAGGTAAATTACATTAATAAAACTTTAAGTTCTTACATTCTTCTACCCATATGATATTTATCCCACCAAATATCATTTTATAATCTAACATGATAATATGTGATGGTATTTTTCCTTTTCTACTTCCTCTATTTCTCATTTCACCTTTTCATATTTATGGTTCCTCAATATTTCACTATTTGGGAAAGTTTCCTTTGTTAGGTGTAAGCTTATATAAATGGTCTAAAAACATAACTGGGATATCCTCATTATAGGGATCATTTTCTAGTTGTACCCTATCTGTGTTCAGAACTTGAGAGGGATCTATTATATATATCTTCAAGTGGTATATGTCAAATAAGTCATGTACATTTGACATTTATGGGGGATGATGTATTCAATATTTTACTACTCCAAAAAGATCATGATATTGAAAGGGGCTGATGTACCAAAGACATGGATTTACTTTCTTCCCAAATATCAAGACCCTCTTCCATTGAGATATGAAAAGGCATACCTTCTCAAAATTATAACACACTATGTCCCATTAACATTTATTTTCATATATATTATTCCATCTTTAGGTATCTTGTATATGTTGTTCAATGGTCTTCATAATTTCTATCATTTTACTAACTATTATTTTTCTCAACTCCTTATGTCCACCAATATTAATATATCATCCAGGTGTTCTAATTATTATCTCATAATGTTAACCTATGGATCCATTTGGATGATTTACTGAAAATAATGGTTATAAGATAACAAAACAAGTTAAATATGCTCATTACGTACTTTTTTGAAGTCCACTGACCAAGATCTCCACATATCGTCTAGTGTATCAAATGGATTCTCATATTGGACATCAATTTGTGGGTGATAGTAGATACTATTCTTCATATCGATGCTTATATAGTGTTTGAAACATTTCCATAATATGTAGGTAAATTTCCAATTTGGATCAGCTATAATAAAAAATGGTACCCCATTCGACCACACCATTTCCCAAAAGCATATCCATCCTGCTTGTTTGGCTAAAGAGTCTGATAAAATTGTAATAAATTAAAAATTCTATAAAATAATATCCATTCAATCATATATCATTATTTTTACAAGATGAGTTTGTAAGTACAATGAAAATATCAATAGTTTTGTTTTGTATTTTTTTGTATCTGTGAGTAATGGTTGCATCATCCCCTTATAATTTTTTTTCTTACATACCTTCCTAACATACTATATATTTGGATGCATATTCGATGATCCATGTCATTTTATGTTAACTCCAACAGAGCACTCAATGAACTAAATGAATCTATTTTATACCTAGGGGAGAGAGATTATTTAAGCTATTTGTATCACTGAAAAGGTAACTCATTATATGTGAATTGGACAGTACAAATATTCATTACCAATGTCATACAACTACTAGCTCACTTATTATGAAATATGGGGATTTTCCATTTTTGATATCTTCAAGATTATTTTAAATTTTCACAATATTTCATGGGAATTATTTATCTTATACAAATGTGATGATTGAAAATTAATTTCTGAAAGGAACAATGACGCCCCTTCCTATTTTATTCCCATATGTATCATTAGCAAGTCAAATAAGATTAGATCCATATCAGTTATCATCATTTATAAATTTTAAGGATACTATCTACATAGGTCATATTCCACATTATATTCTTTCCCAAAATGAAATTATATTGTATTGCCTATACCATAAGGAGATATGAAAATATTAACTGAATAATATTAATTTATTTTTGTGTGTATATATATTTGAGGCACTTTTATTCTGTGTATATATAACACATCTCTCTAAATAGATATTTCCACAATAATTCCAAATTATATATCATTGAAACAAACTAAAAATCATTTTTGGGAAAGTATTTGTCTTGACGTTTCAACCACCATGAGTCTTAGTCTATCACTTAATTATTTTTCATAAATACACCATCTAATTCCATTTTTGTTGCATCAATGTTTACCCTAATGTGTTCCCGAAATTTAGGAACTGTAAGTATTATTGTAGAGAAAATCCTATTTTTCAACTATTTTGAGAAGTCTTCATATTCAGTAGTCATTAGAATAGTTAACCCCTTACATTATATATTGTATAATTGGATTTAAAATTGTGATATTATACGCTCAAATCATCGGTAATACTGGGCATTACCAATGAAACTATATATCTCCATTATAAATGTTGTTATGTACCACCAATCAATTGACTTTTTTAATGGTCCATAGGTATTACATTGATTGTGATGACATGCACAAAAAGTGTTTATTATTTCATAGATAACTCACATATTTATTACATTTCATAGACATTATTACATTACAACATAATTAGCATGGTATCTAAATGCTCCTAATTTTCCTCCTTGAACTTGGTGTATATCATAATATAATCAATAAAGACTTACAAAAACTATTCAATGTAATCAGTATTGACTCAATTCATTGATTTCATCAAAATAATGGGAGAACTGTTTAGTCCCAAGGGAATCACTATGAAATCATAGTGAACAGTCATCATTCAAAATTAATTCTTGGGAATATCTTTCTTGTTGTCTTATAATTGTTTTTATTCCATCTGATGGTCCAAAGTCAATATATACATTCTCATATGTAGTTTATTGAAAAATTCATATATCTATGTCATGGGATGATTTTCTGTTGTCATTATTTTGTTCAGTTAATGAAAATATATGGAAATTTCCAATGATCCATCTTTTTACTTGAAGTAATGATTTTATTCACCCCATCAATAATAAATAATTTATATAAAACCCTTTCCAAAATCACTAGTAACTACTTAATCATTTCCAACAAATAAATTGTTGGAATTTTTTAAGAACTATATAATAGGAAAATAATCAATTATAAAACAACGTTATATTTCAACCTCTCGTCGAGGAGGAATCCCCACCAATTTTGTTGGATCAAGTTATACCATATACACACAAGATGGGGGTGAATTGTTCCTTTTACATGTTTTTTCGAGAATCATGATGATTTCCAAATATGTCCTTTAACATTATCAAAATGGTTATGTAGCATAAATATATTGAAATTAGGACGCATATATTTATAGTGGTTTGGGGAACAGAATGCCCCTAGTCAACTCCACCAATTCTCTCCTCCTCACGCTTGGTGATTTTCACTATTTGGTCCTCTTATCAATAGATCGTCCACAACTAAGTGCATGAAGTGGACACCATTAAAAATTATGGATAAAATAGAGACTTCTGGTCCATACACATAACATAATATAGTTCTTAGAATGAGAATCCTGTTAATCAAAATGAAAGAAGTATTTTTCTAAAAATACTTTCCAGATGTTCATCACAGTTGTAGTAGCACACTACAGATAGTAGATGGATCGTCATCTTCAGAACGAATGTTCTTCGGGTAAGGAAAGTTCTGAGTCGATCCTATTTCAATAGATGTAGAAATAAATTCACCAACTCCCATAATAATGGATTCATGATAGATCATTGATGTATAAATAATGAATCTTCAACAGGATTATACTTCATTAGAAGAATATTTTTTTTATCATCCATTGCAACAATGGATCTATATATCTCGAATATGTCTGTAAACTAATGTCGAGAAACATGAGTGTATGTTCTTCTAATATTTTTTGCGATAGACCATCCCACATAATTTTTAATTAAAAATAACATATATTTATAAAGAATAATGATGAGTTTTTTCCTTTCAAATTTAGATCCACAATATTCACCTTAAGAATCATGATTTTTAAAATGTTTGAATAATAGATCTGTCGTAAGTTCTAATAATAATCGACATGAAATCCTCATCTTAATAAGTCATTTTAATAATAAATAAATGGCTTTTAATTATTCAAAGACACGATTTAAAACGGTATTTGAACCTCTCTTTAAATCAGCATGATAATTATCGTAAAGACCATTGCACGATAAAGTAAAAATTTAAATCATCAATATAAAACGTAGGGTTGAACTACGGAGAATTTTTTTCTCATAACATATGGATCACAAATTAAGGTTGATCTCAAATTTATAGTTGATCATCCATAAATTTCTCTTCTACATTCAAACCTATGGTATATTATCTATACATTCATCTTAAGAAAAACATAAGATACATGATACATACTTTTTGATAGAACATAACATTCATTATAAAAGTAAGTTTGATGAACCATTATTTTCATATGCTAACATGATGATCCATAAATAGGGTTCATATTCAATACTTTTCTAATATTACAAAATTATGTTTCCTTTAAAATGTAAGGTTCCAATTCCTTACTTTTCTAATAACATATTTTTTCTTAACCATAAATTTTTTGAACCCCTGTAAATTAAATGATGGATTCTGCCCTTACACTTACGCTGTTCAAAATAGGGTATGAATAGTGTTTCTTGAACATGCTCAAATGATTTCAAATAATTTATAAAATATTCCATCTTGTTTAAACACTTTAATATCACTGAGGAATAAGTATATATAGAATATTAATTTAGTAAAGTATACTCTTGGTAAAATTATTGGAATAACAAAGAAAGATATTTGTGAGCATCAAAATCATTATAAAATGATAAGGTATTATTCTAAAAAATATCCCCATTATAATAAAAAAAATTTCGTTTCTGAAAAAAATAATCACAATCACCCCTTTTTTATCAAAAAACTAATTAAATTAACCTACAAATGTAATTTCAAATAATTTAGAATTTTTTAAGGGTAGAAAAAATATTTAATATTAACAAAATTATTTCAACAAGAATTACAATATTTCCTTATCCAAAAATTATATATATATAAATAAAAATTCAATTTTTAAAATTTATCCCCCTGCTGTTTATCTTTAATTCATCCCTTTAAGAGAATTTATTTCTCCCCTGAGTAAAATATAAATAAAATACAAAATACAAAATGTTGTTAAAACTATGTAAAATAAATTTTTTTATCCCTATTTCCCCCCACCTGTGACATCAAAAGGAATCAAAGAATAAGGAATATATGAAATTATAATTTAGCATTGAACTGAATGATTTTTATAATAAAATATTTATCAATAATTGAATCTGGATTTCATACATTTGAATACATATAGTACACTAAAACAAATTAGAACATATGAAAATGAGATGCAAATAAATTTTATTGAGAAAAAATATATACATGTATGTAAATGAAAACATGAATCAAGATGGGGTTAAAAGGTTTGTGAAACATGTTTCAGCACCTTTGAATTACTCCCTTGAACTCTGTAATCAGCTTTATCAACCTTTTTATCATACCTTGTCCTTACTGGATGAGGAGATCCCTTCCTTCCTATGTCAGATGGATATCTTCAATTAGATTTCCTTTGGAAAACTACTTTAATATTTCTTCATTCTCTGTGAATTGATTTAGCTTTTCGGTGAACTTGTTCAGTAAATATCTTATCCCTGGTGCATCTGATGTAAAATTTTCAACAAAATGATTATGATTATCCGAAAAATTAGACATTCGAGCACTATTATATTGAATGTCTTGCAGCCTATCATTCGTATTTCTCATTACTGTCATATTGGTCTAGAATGACATTATTAGATCTCGTGATGTACCCGATGTACTTACTTTACTTCCCCTAATAGTTTCCAATTGTATTACCATGAATATTCCGAAGTATACCAAATCTGATATCTGTAAAATTTAAGATTTTAATTTCCCATCATCGGCTAGCAGGTCCATCATAAATTCATCCACTTCTCTTTTTGAAACTAAACTGTCCTTCAATTCCTAAACCATTTGTCTCTCCTTTTCTATGTGTCACTTGTAATGAAGCATTTTCATCATGAAATCTATTAAATTTTATTATAATATTCTCCACATGATCATTGGTAGATTCAGAGGCACCTTGTGCATGATTCTTGGCAATAGATACAACTTGATTTATCAGAACTAAATGCAATGATTGTGCATAAAATATCTCCAATTCATCCCTTTCTACTTGTTTTCAACTGATTTTCCCTTCGTGTCCTTCCTTGACTCATTAATAGTAAATATTTAATTAAGGACTTTTTTGTAAATTTTAGAATGATTCTCTTCTTGATTTACATTAGTAAGATCTTTCTTCTCATGATAATGATCATCATGAATTCCCTAAAAATCAGAATCCTCTTGAAAAATCCGTTTGTTGTGAAGATTGTTCTTGAAAAGATTATATATGAGCCATTTCTATCTCTTCAGGAACTGCCTCATCCTGAGGCATAATTATATTTTCAACCTAAGGAATCACCTCAATCTAAGAAACTATTTCTCTTATGAATATATATCATAAATGATCTCAAGTTGTAACAACATTTTTTTGGGTAGGTTCCTCACCAGCTTGACCAACTCTGTTCCTTTTCCTCTGATGTCCCTCTCTACTTCCCTCACCTCCAGGTATATCAACTACTCCAAATCACATTATTCATGAAGTTTTTGAAACTTAACTTACCCTTGATTAGACCATGCCTTCATTAGACATTCAAGGATGATCCAACTGAGCCGATTCCTAGTCTTCCTCAGCTCCAATAGGCATAAGATTTCCAATCAGATTACTCTGGACAAATCCAATCATACATAGAGTTCTAGTATTGAAAACATTGTTGTGGTGTCATCTCACTCTTGAATCCACCAATCTGATCATATCATTATTAAATAATAATTTAGAAATGATCCTTCCCGAATGGTTGACGTTTATTCTTTCTTATGTTTGACAAAAATAACTCATATATCGTAGCAAATATCTAGAGAAAATCTTCATTATGTCACTCTGAAGGAAAAACCTCAAATACATATCTGGAAATAAAATCTTTTCCAATTATTTCATTCATGGTGAGATCCCTATTTTCTCAAACATCACATGTATTATCTAATCAGGTTCTAAATACTTGATAAACATCTTCTGTAAATTCATAGAACCAAAAAGAAATGAAATAATGTCCTCATACATATGTACAATATAAACAATTTTCATTATTTCAAAATGATAAACTCCCTCATGAGGGATGTTTAATGTGAATGTGATTTCCACAGTAAAAATAGAAAATATATCTATCTTCGATTTGTGAAATTATTGTATATTCTTCTTCCCCATACTAAATTGAACTATTTTGAAGATATGATGCAGTTATACCTCATATAAATATTTTTTGTTTTCTCCACTAAATGTGTGTTCTAGATTCTCAAAGTTGAGAGCTTTCCTTAGTATTATATCGGTTTGACACATCAATTCCAAGACATCACATTTCCTTGAAGGATTTTGCTTCCTACCGAGCATTGACGATTAGAGTTACTAGCTTCACATTCCTCAATAATCTTTTTCATGGAAACTTCTATCGTAAATATATAAAGGCTCTAAGAGTTATGTTTTCAAGGGTTATGGTTTGGGTAGATAAAAGTGGTATGAATTTTTCAGTCTCGAAATATTTTGAGAAAAATGAACGGGTTTATAAAATCAAACAGATCTAACAACATTGATTCTCGTGTCATTTATGTATATAAAAATCATTAAATTATTTAAAATAAAATAAAATGTCCACAAAAAAATATATTAGTAGGATATAAATTTTAAATTATTCTTAAATAAAATAATTACATTATTTAAAATAATGAAGATTATAAAATATAAAATAAAAATTAATATAATCATATAAATAAAATTAAAATTAAAATTTCATTTAAAATTAAATAAATTTAGCCACCCCTTAATAAAATAAAAACATTTTATTGGAATAGGTTTAGTAAAAATATCTGGTAATTGAATTTCAATGCTTACAAATTCAAATAAATATATCATTTTTAAGAACAAGATCTATTATAATGTGATGATTGATATCAATATGATTAGTCATAGAATGATTAATAAGATTTTTTAAATATTTATTGCATTTGTATTATCCCAAAAAAGAGGTGTATTATTAAAATTTAGTACAAAGTCCATAAGAGTGTTTTTTATCCACAATACATGTGCACAACAACTGCCTGTTGAGACTTATTATGCCTCTGTTGTTGACAATGAAAGTGATTGTTGTTTCTTTCTAAACTATTAAACTAATGATTTTCCTAAAAAATGACAGGTTCCTGTGGTGATTTTCTATATAATCTATATCTTCCAATGTCAGCATCTGAATATGAAATTAAATTAAAATCAGTAGTTTTTAGATAGAGAAGAGATTGAAAAATAGTTCCTTTTAAATATATAAAAATTCGTTTAATATCACATAGATGAGATTCTTTGGTAATTGATTGAAATATAGAACAAACACATACTGAATACATTATATTTGTCATACTAGCATAAAGATATAATAAAATTCCAATAATAACTCTATATAACTTGTTGTCAATTGATTTTATAGTTTCATCCAAATATTTTTTTATATCTTCACATATAACAGATGTATATGTCTTCTTATTTTCAAGTCCAAATTTATTCATTAAATTATTAATAAATTATCTTTGATTCAAAATATTTCCAAGTTCTTTTTGATAAATTTGAAGTCCTAGAATGAAATTTAATTCACCCATCGTACTCATTTGAAATTATTTTTTCATTTATTTTAAAAACTCATGATAAATATTTTTGTTTGTTGATCCAAAAATTACATCGTCAACATAAATTTGAAATAATTAAATATTAGAGTATATAGTTAACTTAAACAATGTTGGATTATCCATTCCAATAGTAAAATAATTTATTAGAAGAAAAGAACTTAATATTTCATACAAAGATTTAGTCACTTGTTTATGGTCATAAATAGATTTAGTGAGACTAAGAATAGAATCTTGTTTTTTAGACTTTTCCAAACCCGGAGGTTTCTCAACATAAAACTACTCCATTAAATAACCATTTAAAAAGTCATATTTAGCATCCATATGATACAATTTAATGTCAAATGAGATTCATATGCTAAAATGATCCTGTTGACTTCTAATCTTTCTACAGGTGAAAATGTCCCATCATACTCTATACAATCCTTCTAATTATATTTTTTTCTACTAATAGTTCTTTTTGTCTTGTTATTATTCCTTTATCATCTTGTTTATTTCTGATGACCCACTTAGTTCCGACAACCGTATAATTATGTGGTCTTTAAACTAAATTCCAAACATAATTTCTCTTGAACTAGTTTAGTTATTATTGCATTATTATCCTCCATATTCCATCAACTAAGGATTCTTCAATTGACATAGGTTCTATTTTTGAGAGAAAGAATGGAAACTCAATAAGAAATCATATTTTCCTTCTATTTTTTATACATGTGTCTAGGTTTACTATTATAGTTTCTAAAGGGTGATTCCTTAGTGTTCTAGACTATCTAGGTAAAAATGTCAGCCTTATTAGTGTCATGTTATTCAAAACTAGGCTAAATTTTACTTATATATATTTCAAAATCATCTATCAAGTTCTAGAGTCTCATGTTATTATTAGTGTAAAATTTTTCAATTTGATTTTTCTTTTCTCAAAGATATCAGATTCATAAAATTTCACATGAACTGATTCTTCACCAATCCATGATTTTTTTTAAATACACAATATTCTTTGGAAGTAGTAGAATATTCTACAAAAATTCCTTCATATTATTTAGGATCAAACCTACCAATATTTTCTTTGGTGATTTAGGTGCAAACCCTGAATCCCAAAACGTTACGGTAATGTACCTTAGGTTTTATTTCATTCCATAGTTCATAGGGTGTATTTTTTCAAATTTTTCTGATTGAAACTCTATTAATTATATTACAATATGTGCTTATGTCTTATGCCCAGAAATAGGTAGGGAGACTGTATTCATTTAGCATATTCCTAGTGATTTCCTCAATAGTTCTATTGATTTTTTTAAAAAATCTATTTTTAAGGTATTCTTGGTGCAGAGAAGGTGTGTTTAATAGCCACATGTTAGAAATGTTAATAAAACACCAGATTCACAAATTCTCCACCATGAACACTCATTATTGAAAAATTTTAAATCCTTTTTAAGTTTGAACTGATTTACGAAAACATTCAAATATTATAAAAGCTTAATATTTATAATTTGAAAAAAATTCAAAGTAAATCAATACTTGTTATAAAATAATACATATACATATAATTTACCATCCAATCATTCTTTTATTGATCATCCAAAAACTATATATGGGCATGTTCTAGAGGTTTAGATGTAGCAATTTTTTTTACATATTTGAAGGATGCTTGGTGCTACATGGCAGGTGGACATAAATCATAGAATATATCACTTTCATAATTTAGAGATGGAAAATTAGAAAATAGTTGTTTCTTAGATAACTTATGTAACACATACATATTTCAATATCCAATTCATTTATACTATATCCATGATTCATTTATCTTATGATTTATACAGTTTACTTTTTATTTATAAAAGAAATTTTAGTCCATGGTATATACATTATCAGTTTTGGGTGCTCCAAATTTATGAAATTTATCTTTAGAAACATAAAAAATGTTGTTAGAAAAATCATAAAAATAACCATCATCATAGTGGTGAGAAATACTTATCTGGTTGTGTTTTAATCCATGTATATAGTGTTCTTTATTGATTGAGACATATTCTAGATCTCCAACATTTCCAATGAAAATTATTTTACCTTTGGCATTATCACCAAATGTGACTAATCCACCACCCTTTAAAAATAATGTTCTAATTTTCATGAGATTCCACTCATATTCCTGATGTAGCCAATGTCCATATTCTATATTTCAGTTGGTCTTTTGTGACCTAGTTCATGAAAAGGTATTGAATCAATGGTTTGTTTTTGTACTGATATTTTGTTGGGTCTAGTAGTGTTAGCTAGCAAAGATCAAGTTATCCCAACTTACTTTTTTTTCTATAATCAACAAAATCATATAGTGTATTTCCAATAAAGGATTTATTAATTAAATATATTGGAGGATTCTTTAAATACTAGTTTTTAGATATGTGACCTTTTCTTTCACAGTAGTTTCATATTGTACATTTTTTACATTGAATAAAGTAGTTCTTTTAGTGTTTGGGTTTCTCACCATTGTTGCCTATTCCATATCATTCATTTTCAATCAAAATATTTTGAATAATTTCACTTATGAAATTTTATCCTTTTGTAAAACCAAGAGTTGAGTTTTTGAATGTCTGTATATTTATTTGTAGTGTATTTATTTTTGTTCCATTATCTTTAATGTTTTTGTTTGATGATTTATATTTTTCAAAAAACTCTTGATGTTGTTTTAGCGGAATGTATCATTCATAAAAAACAACAGTGTGTATATTTTTCAGTGATTTATATTCCTTAAATATGGATTCATATTTATCTTATAGAATACGGAATTAGGCAGCATGATTATCATTTGATTAACTAAAAATAGAATCTGAATAATATGTGTAATAGGATGGTATCACATTGGTTTCATCCATAAAGTACATATTTTCTTTTAGAGTCGATTCTTCTTTTTCTGAGTTGGATTTTGATAACATGTTGGTGTCTTTGGAAACAATCCAAGTATATTTCATTATTTTTTTCTCTTTCTTCTCATAATCAATGTTTTTTGGAAAAAAATCTTTTTCATTTCTCCTTTAAATTGGGGACAGTCAGGTCTTATGTGAACCATCGTTTTTCATTCAGGCCATCTGACTTCCTTCGGTTATTTTTCATCTTTCTTGAAATATTATCTGAATCCCTTCATATTTTTGTTGAACTTTCTAAAATTTATGGCTAGCTGAGCGAGTTCTATATCTGAATGCAATGAATCATAACACTCTTATTTCACTTTTATCTCCTTATTCTTATTTATTATATTCTTTTTGGGTGTTACTTTCAAATTATAATTTTGTATAATGATCATGAATTTATCCTCATATGATTCATCTTGAATCTCAGTGTCATATATCATTAGAGTTCACATTAATTCTCACATAGTTGATCTTTTAATGGTTATGATGGCATAATGGCCACTAATATCCCATTTCATTGGGTTGGATATACTATTAGCACTTTCAGGGCTTGATCTACTTTTTTGATAAGCTCACACAAGGTAGTGATAATGATATCAATTTATGTAAGAATTTCGTTCATCTTGGCAATGCTTTCCCCTTCAAGCATTCTAAAGGTGTAGAATTTCAATTTAGTTGAGGCATAAGTCTTTTTTCTGGCATTTTCAATTCCTTCATAAGCAACTGAATTGTCTGCCACATTTCATAAGCATTTGGGCATTGAGACACTCTATTGAATTCATCTAGTTCTAGACCTCAAACGATAGAATTTATAGGTTTTGAATTTATGTCATACACTGCATCAGGGGATGCATTCCATGTTTCAGGTTTTTTAGGAATTTAATAAGGAGTATGATTTTTTTAGTAGACTCTATATCTAATATTTTTTAGATAGATGTTCTTCCCTGACTTCTAACATCCATAGTTTTCACCGATGAAGTATGGAGCTCCAACAATTGATATTCCCTCTCGTGTATCATACATTTATATCGTTGAGTATAATTCTATAAAACATTCATCTTGTTATAGATTTATAAAATGCTCCATCCTCTGATACCAATTATTGGATCATGTTACACCCAATACACACAAGAGAGGGTGACTTGTGCATTTTACAATTTCTTAAAGAATTGTTATGATTACCAAATATATCCTTTAACTTTATCATATTGTTTATTTATAAAAAATAAATAGATATCATGATGCAATGATTTATAGTGTTTCCAGGAACAGAAGGCCCCTAGTCTATTCTACCATCTCTATAATCCCCATGCATCGTGATTTTCACCATCTGGTCCTCTTATCAACCGACTGGCCACCACTGAGTGCAGGAAATTGACACATTTACAAGTTAATGATAAACCAGTTACTTATGGAACATACAAAGAACTGAATAGACTTCATAGTATGATAATATGGTTACTCAAAATGAAAAGGTCATTTATTAAAAAAAATTCCTAATTTTATTCATAGTTACAAAAGTACACAACTGACAGTAGGTGGATCGTCATCTTCAAAAATTATGTTCTTCAGGTAAGGGAAGTTCGGAGTCTATATGGTAGCAATAGATATAGAAATAAATTTGGAAAATCCAAAAATAATGGATTCATGATAGATCTTCGATTTAGAAATGATGAATCTACAACTTGTTTCTTCTTCTTTAGAAAACAGATTTTTTTCTTAAACATTGTAACAAAAGATCTGTATAACTCGAATATCTCTATAAACAGAAGTCAAGAAACATGAGAGTTTGTTCTTATTATCTTTTTCGTGATAAACCATCTCAATTATTTCATAATTCAAAATAACACAAATATTTATATAATTAAGTCAAAATATTTCCTTTCTAATTTAGATCCACAAAATTCACCTTAAGAATCACGATATGAAAATTTATAAATAAGAGAGAAATTATAACATCCCTATATAGTCCTGATGAAATAATCCTCTTAAATCAATACACTGAATCTTATATAAATTTATTTTATTTAGTCTAAGACACCGTTTAAAAATGGGCTTTCAATCTTTCTTGAAATCAGACTAATAAATGGTATAAAGATTGTTTCTCTATAAAGTCAAAATTTAAATTTCTGACACCAAACATGGGGTTGAACTGCATAGCATTATTTTCTCAGAACATAAAGTGGATATCTAATGTAAGGTTTCTTATCTATAATTTTCTATTCAACTTTCGAATGTATGGTTTATTATACATACTTTACTCTTAAAAAAATTATGGTACATGTTCCATACTTTTTGATAGAACGAAAGGATCATTATAAATGTATGGTTGATAAACCATACTTTTCAGGAAAAAAATGTCATGTTCTATACTTACGTAGGGTTATTTTTCCATACATTTCTAATATTACAAAAGTAATGTTCCTTCCAAACGTAATGTTCCTCTTCAATAATTTTCTGATAACATTTGGTTGCTTAACAATAATTTTTTTTTTAACTCCTGTAATGTAAATGATTCATTCTATTCTTAAATTTGCACTTTTTAGTGTAAGGTATGCACAATATTTCTAGAACACACTCAAATGCTTTCTGAATACTTTTTCAAATATTCCACATTGTTTAAATGCTTTAATATAACTCAATAATAAGAATATAACGAATATTAATTTCTTGAAATATAATAAAGCAATAATCAATAGAATAAAATACAGGGGTATTTTTTAGCATCAAAATCACCATAAAAATATAGATTATTTTTATCAATAATATATCCTTTATAATAATTAAATATAGGTTAGTTGAAAAAAAAAATTGAAAAAAAATTCCTTAGTGACCAGATATGTGTTATACGTCACAAAGGGAATATCATCAAGCATAATCTCCACCATTTTAATGATCATTTTGAGCAATATATAGCACATAAAGAAATAATATCATAAATTCAGATTATAAATCTCAATAAGATTCATCCTCCTCATTTCACATGTACATAAGTGTGGGATACGTCCGGAGGTGAAGTGTGATATCCATTTCCACAAAATTGATGTTGGATTTGAATAAAGATAACCAATACATGCAAAATAATGAAAAAAACACTAAAAAATTATGTAAGATGAGATTTTATAGGACTTTTAGTCTAGAATCATTAAATATTGAGGACATATTTAATTTATATGCAATAATTTTCCCATTTTCTAATCTAACCAAAAACTCAACCATCATATTTTGAGGTGGTGTTTAAATAAATGTACTAAATATTCATGAAATAAAATAATTGGTAGAATAAAAATAATATAATATATTTTATATATTTGAATAAATAACCAATATACCTATCTCCATATCATTATCGGGCACCACGTCAATAGTTTGGATTGAATACATCGTTCAATGCCACCTTGGGTATTATTAGTGTTTATTTCATCCATCAAAACATGTATTATATCATTAATTCACATAATTATCTTTTTACTTGATGTTTCAAAATAAACCTACATGGTGAATGTCGATCTAAAACTTCATTTCTTATTCTTCAATAGTGGTAATCAATAATACCTTCAAAAATTGTTATCCTAATTTCCATATCTTACACATTTGGATTATTTCCATGAACCATTTACACAGTTCACAAGATCCTTCTTTCCTTTAATTTTCAATGTGGAATGTTTGGTATTATTTTATTTTATGGGATTTAACTATAGATCCTCCCATATTAAACACTGTTTTCATCTTTTCTTATATATGCTCCCATTAGACCATTTTGATTAATTAATCCCTATTTTATCCTTATTAGATCAATATAATATATCCTCATATACCTCAAAGTCTCAAATCTCCATGATATTAATAGACTAATCTATATTCTACTAAATAAGTGATCCACCTAACATTCTGAGTTAATGAAAAAAACTCTTATTGTGAATGCAATTTACTATGTTCTATGTATTAACTAATAGATTCATCAACAATTTGATTGAATTTATGTAACTATCTCACCAACAAGACCTAGGGAGTTTGTGGAAAATATTTACTAAAAAATAATATCATGAATATTTCATAATACATGGAATCAATTTAATCCTTATAATTTATTTTTTTATTAGTTTACACATTTGATTATATTCCGAAACAACATGATAGACCACCATTACAACATTCTCTACATATAATTATTAGATGATATAGATATCTTCTCGGTAGAGCTAATCGATTATTTTGAGATGAGGGGATCACATGATACACAAATGATATGAGTCATTTTTCGAATAAATGATTCATCCAAAACATAACATTTCTTATGTGACAATGGGTGTTCAACATGATTCTAGTTATAATTCATAATTTGATGAATTTGACCTATTATTGTCATGATATTCTAATATCATGTAATAATCAGAGTTAGAATTTAATTAATTATTTTTTCACATTGTATATCACATAAATTCGTGGATTGAGTTCTCTTGTTTTTCTCCATCAAAAATAAAAAGAAGTAAAACACAAATAGGTTTATTTAATACATAGATAATTAGAATATAAAAGTTCAAACATTAACAAGATGGTAATAACTAATAAATAAAAAGTATATGATATATTATGATTTCCTAGGTTTTAAAATAGGTTATTCATAGTGATAGAACTATCCATATGATTCTAAAAATTTTTTCTTGATCTACTCTGTAAAAAATTATACGAATTTATAATATCAACTATGCAGGTCCAAGCTATTTCAGAAAAATTATTACATTACATTGAGAATAATTATCCATGATATACAAAACTTGGATAAAAATTATAGTATTATAGAAAGTAATGTTACATAATTAGAAAACAAGAAAATAGAAATAAAATTATTTTATTAACCTAAAAAATGAAATCCACAATATATTTTTTCTCTTTTAATTATATATGATTACCTGGGGAATACATAGTCCTAATGGATGAGATAAATAACAAGTTGGGGAATAAAAATGGGAATAAATACTAGAATACGAGTTAGAAGGAATTTCCATGATAACATTAAATGAATGTATCATCGATATAAATATGAAGAAAAAAACATAGTACAACATATTTTATGATCATGGAAATATTTAAATGGTTCACCAAAAAATAAAATGACTTAGTAATTTGTTATGGCTTACTACCAATATGATATGACATGGTGGAAGAGATCCAATAGTGGATTTGGTTTACTCTCTAATCCCACACATTACATCACTTGATTCCATAAAATTTCCCAATGTATTAGAGTGATATCAAATCACAAAAATCATAGCATGTTCATGCCTATGTGTTCCACAAGAATAATCAAACATAAGGGATCAATAGAAGGGTTTCTCAAGGAATGAAATGTGTATCGTAATAAAGTCACAATTCATAACCAAAAGGAATGTCATAATTGTATCCCTAAAAGAAGGGATGAATCAATTATTGGAAATTAATATGGAGAATTAATGTAGTTAATGAATATATATATCCAACTAAATTGAAAACATGTAAAAGAGTTGTTAGTTAGATTAGAAATTTTCCCTTTAAGTAAGGTTCTACATGATAGAATATAGAATATATAATAATAATAAAAGAATAATTATGTCAATAAAACTATAATTTTAAAAAAATTATTCATGCTAAAAAAATTATCATAGAAAAATACTATCGTATTAAAAAAATTTAAGTAGTGTAAGTAAACTTCGGTACAAATCCTAGAAATTCCCTTTAATCAGGTTTTCATATCATAAGGTGTTGATTAAAGAGCCTTTTAAAACATATATTTCCTAAAAAATAAATATTAATATTTATATATAACAATTTTTTGAATATATACATGGAATTTTGTATTAATATATACGAAAAAAATACCATGAGGTTAAGAGAGTAAAAGCATAACCTAAAGGAAAAAATGGATTTTTGGAATGCTACCTTACAATATAGAAATATTTATTTGGAATTCCATTTATATATGGATAGTAAATTTTAATTATTTATTTATATAATTATGAACTTAATATACTTGTATTTTATTCATTATAATTTTACAAAGTATATTTATGTCTAATTTGATCAGTTATAGTGTTCACCTTCATCATTAATAGAGAATTAATTTTAAGTGTTTCATTTTTTTTTACTTTTTTATAATTTTGGAAGATATGAAAAAATCGGATTATTTCAATAAAAGTGTAAATATTTTGTATTAGTTCAATTTCATAGGAATAAGTTTACCCATATATCATTTGTTTTTCTGAGGATGAGGATGATTCAATTGATAAAATGATAGTGGTAAATATTTTGTATATTTTGGAAGTATTTACGACTATCCGAAATTAGTCATAGAAAATGAAAAAATAAATAATGAATATATTAAAATATTATTTGGATATAATAATGGTTTTATATCCATCTTTGAAGGTGGTCAATGAAAATTAAAAATCATTAACAATGGAGATGATAGAACACTATTGTTTTGAAAAATATTACCTTTAATAATAGAAGAGTTGATGAGAAATTTGGTTGGAAAATATATATTATATGAATAGTATAAAATTATAGAATATCTTAATATTAATTTTATTATTCTTTTCTAGGTGAATTATTTGTGGATAATATAAAAGTATAAAACAAATTAAAATGGATTTTTTGGGAAAGCTATCTCTTGAATATCACATCCTTGAGTAACCTCTTAAGGAACATGATGTTGGTTTTTTTTTCAAGAATAGTATTTATTTTATATAGGTAAGTTGTTTGGAAAATTAATTAGTAATAATAATGAAAATTTTTAAGGTTATTCATTTTGAGGATACGTTGTGGTGAGTGGTGGTATTTGCAGGGGAAGGAGAGGGTAATTTAGATTATTATATTCATTAGTCTACTATATTTCCCCAAAAATAACAATAGTATTGATTCATATGAGTAAATATGGAAATTATATCATGACACTTAGAACCAATTGTTTCTTACATAATCCACAATTCAAATTTTAATGTACATAAATTATAATATAAAATACCAAAAATTTCCATAATGCACTATACGGGAAAAAATAAATTTTTTATAAATATAATCATATTTCACCCTATCAAATTTATATCATGTATATTTCATAAATAAAATACATTTTTTTATAAATATTCTAAATATATGAAATTTAGTTTCAAAATAAAATCTTCATTAATTTGAAAAATAACAATTATCATATTGTAATCGATTTTGTGAACAATTAAAAGTTTTATTAATGTATCAAAAATTTATCTTATAACTATAATACAACATTATATTAATTTATGAATATAGTTTATGAAAAATAATTTACTCTAAAAAAATTATTTTTATTATAAAATATTAAATAAAAATTTTTGCTTCACAAAAATCCAAGAACATAATTTATCTTTTAAACCCCCCTATTTACTTACTCCATGATATATATATTTCATATTTTAATTTCAAAACACCTAAATTACAATACTAATTTCATTAATAATGTTTCTTTTATAATGGATAGATTATTATACCTTACAGTCAGATTACTATTCAAATAGTCATTTATTATTCCCTCCTTATAGGTTCCTTAATTTAGGTAAATACCAATTATTTGGTAAATTATGAATTCAATAATATTATATCACAATTTTATATATACATTAATCCTAAAAATTAATATTATATTATTAATATTATGTATTACTTCTACATTTTAGTTCACGAGTGTAGTCATTCAAGTCGATAACGATAATCCAATATTTCTCATTATTATTATCTTATAATCTATTTACTACCCATCTATAATATTTGACTTTCTTATTGATTTTTTCCAAAATAATTTTTAATTAATAAATTATGAGATAAATGTTTTTGTTGATATATCTATGAAATTTATGAGGATTATGACATAATTATAAAAAGGGGAATTCCATTTAATTTTTTTTCGATAATTTGATTTCATGCATGTTTGGAGTTATGAATGTTTTTTTTTGATAAAATGTGCTTTCATTTTTGGTATAATTAATATTTACATTTGGATTTTTTTCGTGATAATGTTTTTTATATATTTTAAATTTTTACTTAAAAGACACTTTTCTTTGTATAGAGAATATTTGTTGATTTAGTGATATCCTTCAAATTTTTGAGACATATAATTTTGTATGATATATTTTTGGGTGAGTGTTAAGAATTAATATATATGACATGGATTGCATTTAAAATTGGTTTATATTAGATAAATTATTGTAATAAATTCGATTTAGTAATTACATGATGAATATCTTGTTATTCTTTTATGGATATAATGATCTATTAAAATTTAATATTATTGCAGTAGAAATGAATAATTCATCATTAATGTTAATTATTTGTAAACAACATGAGATTTTAATGGAAATGACTAGTGGTTGAAATTAATATATCCAAGTCAACATATTTCAAAATTTTATTAGTTTATAAGGAAATGGGTTTGTCAAAGATTGGAAATGGAACATGAAATAAAAATTTTGTGATACTAAACTTATATCCAATCAATCAAATTGTATATTAACCCACTAATCATTTATTGTTTTGTGGTCATAAAATTTATTTAGATCTGTGATCTCTATCACTCTTCATAATAATTTATGTTATTCTTCCACGTCTATATCCTCACACCCCACTATTTTTATACCATTTAGAAACTTTTATTTGTGTTTATTCTATATGAAATTGACACATCCATCTATCCATTGACAAGAGAATGTTTCTTAACACATTTCAAAATGTGGGATTTCAATAAAGGTATTTTCAAATTTCAAACCATTCACTCCTGAGAAAAAATTTAATTATTGGGATAAAATTTATTTAGTGGGGTTATAATGTAAAATCATGATATCTTAAAAGAGGAACATCATGTTCTAAAAAAATTAGGAAATATAGTAGAAGGATTTTGAGGGAATTTTTACCATAATACATTTAATTAATTTTTCTAGATATATTTAATCACTTCAATATATTGTGATTCACACAACAACAAGTATAAAAGAAATGTGATACTCTATTAAAATACTATTATCTATAAAATACCCATATATCATAGTTGGATAGTTCGAAATATTGAATATTACTAAATAAATAATGAAATTTATATGGTATACATATTATTAAAATAAAATAAATGTTTATCTATCTAATAATAAAATAATAATAATATGAATGAAAAAGAAGTATTCTCCGATAAACTATATTTTTCTAAAAGGAAGATTTTTTCATGATATGAACACATAATAAAATTATATTTACAAATTTTTTAATAATTATTTTAGAAAAATTACCTTGTTTATTAACTATATTTCAAAATAATATTTTGATATTTTGTTTTAAATTTCTAAAAATATTAAATTTTTCTTGAATTGTGAAAAAACTAATTCATTCAAAACATATGTTTCCTTAAAATTGTATACAAAGATAAATTATATTTAAATTAAAAGCAGTCCAATTATATTAAAATACATATACTTATGTTCATTGTTCTCAATTTCATATTGAATTATTGTATACAATAAATTTAAATTTTCAAAAAAATATTTGGAGAAACCATTTTTTACCCATATAAGGGTTTAATTTTAAATTTTAGTCTTCCACTTATGTAAATTGAATTTTGAAATGTGGAATCCATATTTGGATGAATAATAAATTATATATTCTAATAAAATAAATATAATTTTTAACAATAATGTATAGTGATAATAGTAAAATTTAATTATCATGGTCAAGGTGAAAATATATTTATCAAAAGTTAAACTAAAATTTAAGAGTTAAAATAGCCGATAAAATTTTTAGATTATTATATTATATATTTATTGTATCCATATATCTCTAAATGTAAGATAATTACTTATTTTATTATTTTAGAAATTAAGAAGTGTGGGTATACTTTACACTTTATAACACTTCCATGATTATCATCTCCCTCAATTATAGAATACCACTCTCATCCTATCATATTGAAAATTAAAAAAACAATGGATCATACACTACCAATTGAAATCACTTACACAATCTTATCCAAAATTACTTGATCGAGTGTTCTTATATTATATATTATTTCACCTAATACAAATTTTATTAAATAACACTAATATAATATAACTAGTATATAATTTATACATAGATTTCTTTATGTAAATTACAAAACCGATTTCAATAACCACATCAATTAAATGAGAAACAAAACCATCGATCTTGGGTACTTAGGACTAATGCCCCATCAACCGAGGTAATTTTTTATCCATATTATACTATCATAGAATGATATAATGAACGATTTAATATATATATTTATATATTTATATATGACATTAGAAAAAAATTTATACGTTCTAAATTATATTACCACACATTCCTTATTACATTACATCCTATGAGAGAGATTATAATGTCATTCGTGTGTAAGGCACAATACCACCACACAAAGGGTTGTGATACATTTTTCTCATACTCCTTACATGGAAGAAAATAACTATCAATTAAAATAATCCATGTGATATTAATTAAAATAAAATGATTTTTGAAAAATATTATCCCATATATCTTATTACCTTCTAACCATTCGGGAAAACATAATGTCACTCATTTTAAAAAAATATTTCCACCTTATAAACCGATGTGATGATTTTTTCAATTCAATATCACTTGGATACTAATAAATTTAGATGAAATGAATGTTATATATATATATAATATTAATAATTGATTAATTTAAAAACATAATATACCCTTCATTTCTCAATCATTAAATGTATAATAAAAAACATTATCATGCAGAAGTATGAAATACCATCTCCATGAATGATGTAACTAGTATTTAAATATATAAATATTATGTATGACTTTAAATATTTATATAATTCATAAATAATATATATAAATTAATTATAAAATTACGGATATTATTGAAGGAGGACAAATTCAACTATATCGAAAATATGAAATATAATCATATGTTACAAATCAAGATTTTTTTACCAGGATAATGATTTTATAAAATAATTATAAATAATTAGGTGAGAAATGGTTATAATTAATACATATTTGATCTTATATTTATGATTATGGTTCAATAATATATTTATATGAATTTTATAATTATTTTACATGAGGTTCATATATGAATAAGGGAAATTAGAAATGTTGAAAGTGTTTCACATATTAAATTAAATTCCATGAGACATATGTCATATTATAAATTTATTTCATTAGAAAGGATTAGAAAATTAAACATTCAATTTTTTGCATGAATAAATTTTTATTTTATTTTTATTTTATTTATTTTATCAGGTTTAAAATTCGGATGTTACTAATGTGTTAAGGGTTTATTTCAAAAGCTCATCATTATTCATGATTTTTATGTTTAATTATTCCTTGGGGTAATTATTTGATATTAAAATATGAATCCCAACATATATATAAACTCATATGGAAAATAATGAATTATTAATTTGACAATACTAGATTCCTCACGATTTTATTTAAAATAAATTAAAATGTTTTTTATGAAAAGAAAATATTTTATTTCAATTCCGTAAAAAATATTCTTTCTTACTTGTAGATATTTTATTAAAATGTTTTCAATTTATTAAAAATTCTAAAAATGATTTATTTATGAAATTTTTACTCTTTTTTTTATTTATTAAATATTAAATATGAATATTCATATCATTTTCCAAAGAATAAATTTTTTGATTTTACTTAAAATATGTAATAAAGAAATATTTTAATGTGTATTTCATTTTTATAAATTTCCACAATCATGTCCACAAATTTATTTAATTAATGCATTATATGTTTCAATGAATATTTTCAGTTAAATACAGTTTTTGAAATTTTTTTTGAAGAGTTTGTATACAAATAGATATTCTCATAGTATATAAGTCATTTCCTCAATAATTATTTAATTATATAATTAAATAATTTATATTCAACAATGTCAAAAACCATATTATACATATAAAACACTAGAATATGTTCTAATGATACCATCCATTTTATTGATTTTGATTTGTTATGATCGGTTTGAATTGATATATATTATGTACTTACCAGTTACCATTATACTTTATATGGTTTATGATTATCTTTATTTATTGATGTACGTATTAAAAAATTTTAAGTTACTTTTTCAATATGAATATTTATGATGAAAATGATCCAACTCTTTTATATGTGGAATGTATTGGAATTATTATGTGATGTTAGGGGCCCATAATTACATAGCCCAATGATCCATAAGTAGAACTCACGAAATTGTATAGTTTCCCAAATTTAATTGATTTTTAGCCATATTTTAAAATAATTTTGTGAAAGTTATTGATAGTACATTTAAAATGTTCAAAATTATTCATTACTACATTTATAGAGATGTTAATTATGTCCACGTAATCATTATATTAATTTGAACATCGGGGGATAATATTTAATCACATGTGATTATTTATAAGAAAATATTTTCCCATTATTTATTCTTATAATAGTATGATCAATTTATTTCTTAAATGTTATTTTTTTGTTAATTATTTTTCTATATTGATTTCAATAATTTATTAATGATATTAAATAACATATACATACCCTTATTATGAATCTCAACACACCCATTTCATAAAAATTATTTTTTATAGGATACCTAGATGTGTTTTATGAATGATATGTGCGATATGTTATGTAGAATGGTGGACTTCTAAAATTAAACACTATGTTTTAGAGTATGTCTTAAAATATAAACAATATTAAAATTTTATGTTGTTTAATAAGGATAGAAAATAATTCAT
Organism: Viscum album; assembly: GCA_963277665.1. Lineage (NCBI taxonomy): Eukaryota > Viridiplantae > Streptophyta > Magnoliopsida > Santalales > Viscaceae > Viscum > Viscum album. Next base: position 985,521,352 of record OY728165.1, on the reverse strand, counting down.
TTGTTTGGGATGTAATCTATTGTATCTAATACTAATGTAATAATATAGACACTAGATCTGGGTTACGAAAGACCTGGTCATTACACATCGAATTTCCGAGAACGATTACAGGGTAGAATATTGGGAGAAATGTTATATTAACATGTATATGATATAATTTTATAAACATAAAGTAAAATTAAATAATATAATTTTATGTTGTGTTTTTTAAGGAATTTTTTTTGAATATGTATTTTAGAAAAAATTGAAACCATTTTTAGTGTGTTAATGTAGATATTTTAATAGAGGATCAAACTAAGACATAATATAGTATAAAACCCCATGAAGGGGAAACATAATAGTTATTTTTGCATTATTGGTTATCAATGGTTTTTTTGTCACACCACAATTAGATTAATTATTCCAAAACATATAATATTTTATATTTTTATAATTATTAAATTATGGTTTTTTGGAAAAGGCCCCAAAATATATAGGTGTGTGAGAATATTTATCAATATTGTTTTGTGATCACTAATGTACACCAAATTAAAATGATGAACCTACATTAAAATATCCATACGATCAAGGGAGATTTGGAAGATGTTACAATAAATTTAAAAGGCATTTCAATATATTTTATATATATTTTGGGTCTGTAGTTAACATAAAATCATATTGTAATTTTTATTATCCCAATTATAATTTTTTTTGTGGTTTGATGTGTATCGTGATAAACAATAAATCTAAAAACATTTATGCGAGTCTTACCAAAATTTTATCAAAGTTTTTTTAATTTTTCAATTAATCAATATTAAATTTGCTTTCTGATTAATTCATTGAGTTCTTATAGATGATTTAATGGTAAAATATACGTTTTACATGTTGATAATTAAATGAAAATTTTTTAGTTACTTTAATTAATGTAAATTATAGATTTAAAATATAATTATAATTACCAAACTAATTAAAATTTTTATAAATATTAGGGAACCGACGCGAGTGATGATTTTATTGAAAATTTTGACATTTTTGGAATATATTTTATAACAACAAAAACCCATTCACTATTTTTTTATAATCTACTCGTTATTATTTATATGGAAAAAAATTCTGTTATTTATTATCTTATAAATACTCATTAAAGTGTCCAGTGATTATTATGAAACTAGATGTTGCCCAGGAATTGATTATGAGTCCATAAAATATTAGTCACAAATAGTGTGTAGTGATATCACATTGTAAATGATTATTTTTTTTGTTTCCACTTCAAAGAAGTATATTACGGTGATCCAAGTAATTTCTCATTTTTGAAACATTGTCATTTAGATATATTTTTTAACAATTTTTTTATTGTTCATTAATATTGTATACAATAGTTCATTAAAAATATAAATAAGATCATTAGTAGGATGATATATAAATTTATTAGAATAGCTAAATCACTCCATTATAGGGTGTGTATGGGACACTATTATTACGAATTTAAATTGAATCTATATTTGACACTATATTTTTATTAATAATGTGTGAGGTTTTAGGTTTCATAAATATATAACATAATATATATCCATTTTTACTGGTTTATTATAATATTTTTTAGGAAGATGTGAGATATTCTTTAAACCCCAGGGATGGACAATTTTAATGGTGTTTATTTTTACTTGGTTTTATAGATTTGAAAATACATGGAACCCCAACCACAAAAAGATATAAAATACAATAAATATATCACATATGGGTCCATAATTGGATATAATAATATTCAGAAATCCAAACACCATAATATGATAATGTAGTTTAATTTTTTAGCACCTAATTTCATTGAAAAATATATTCCCTAAATGAAAATGACCTATAAGAACAATCCAATACATAAACAAGAATTGCATAAAATAAAAAAATTATATGGACTACATATTATTATTTTTCTATAGGTGAATAAACATTAACATTTACTTTAGTGAGAAAACAAAATCAAATATAAAATATATCATTCTGTAATATTTACAATCTATATTTAGAGGGTAATCTTTCACAAATTTGATCATAAAAAACACCCAACTTAAATAGCATTAGTAATTACACGGAAAAATCCCTCTTAGAAGTTTCTATTTGGGGAATGTCCCTTAATGTGATAGATGCTATCATTTACATGCTAATAAATGACAACATCCTCTAGAAACAAAAATCATATCTTATTTGTACTCTATTAAGATCTATAAAATTTGTTTTCCTTATATCATGTTTACAAACATGCTTGATAATAGAGACACAATAACTTCTTTTTGAACCAACATTGAATATATACAAAGGTAACTTCACATTTCACTAGTTAATATAAGAAACATTTTCATCAGTAAAATTTAAAAACCAATTCATCTGGACCTCCACTTTATCGGTTCAACCTTCTAGGAACTCTATACAATGACCACTTTTCCCATTAAAGATCTATATATTAAATTCATAATGAATCTTAAGTAAATCCACTGTTTCTCTAAAAATTTCATTATCCATAATTACATTCTGATTCATTAACATAATATAGATCTTCTAATATCCACTCTTTCTCAAAACCCCATTCCACACCTTCCACTAGAAATTGTTATCTCCAAATTGAATGCATTGAGACAATACACTATACACAATCCCAAGAATTTGAACTTCATTCTATGCTTCGTTTGATCCAACTTCTACTCAACTATTTCAATAATGTGATACATCAATATATTTCATCCACTAACAAATTGTAATCAGTTATAACAATTATCCTTAAAATTGACATCCATAGTTATGATGTACATTATTAATCATGGAAAAAATTGTCTATCTTATAGAGAAATAATATCAAAAAATAACAATACATGAATATAAATGAGTTCTTATAGAAATAACAAGCCATATCCCACATGAGATTTTTATTCAAAGGTTAAACCCAACAACAGTGGAGAAAAAAATACCTTGATTAATGATCTCACTAACATAGAAATGAAAAATTTAATTTTATTATATATTTTCTATTTCAACATAGTTCCAAACAATATGAATGATATTCCTATCCACATCTAATACAATACAACTTAAATTATTCTTGAAAATTTTCTTTAGTTGTGTGTTCTTATAAAACATTATAATTCCCTCTGTGGATATCTCTAATGAAACAATGACTATCTGTTGTACTAATATATTAACGTTGCCTCAATAATCCATGTTATGTAATATATCTATATCCTCACTTGTAAAATACTTTATTCCTAGACAACATCATATTGTCTATGATAGGGGTCACAAAGAACCGTTAACACATCTCCATGAGTGCCAAATATTGCTAAATAGTGGTGATAGTCATTTCTGTAAACATGGTCAGACTATACCATAATATTTTATTAAAAAAATAATGTAATTGTTATAGAACATCCATTGTATAAAATATAAGTATAATTAAATAATAGATATAAAGTAAATATGAATGGTTGTGTGGAATCATGTAGTCATACATCCTACTGATCACACAATTTGGAGGACCACATATAGAAAAATAGAAATGGAAGAAATATAAAATTATATACACATCCATCCAAAATCCGTAACACATATATGTATATAGTACCATCCATCATATCCAACAAGATCTTGTAACAATGGTCTAATACATAATCTGAACTCGCAAGTAGTGAAGTCTTATATAAAACCATTTTTACAAGGCTGCCTCAGCGGGGAGTGAATATACCTCAGCAAGGAAAGTGAAATTAATTTCCAAGTATAACAATTAAATCTACATTATTCACATGTGATGTGATTAGAATGTGATATTTCAATTCAGAAAAATTATAAAATATTCATATCTCATTTGTAGTTTCTATGGTGAAACCTGGGGTTGACAAAACATCCTTTAGTGAGTGTAGGAGTCTCTCTAATCATGTGGAATTCTTTTCCAAGGTTTATGTGAACTCCCACACATAGAATCAATGTTTATAATAAATTAAAATTTTTAAATATTATATTATTTTTAATGATTTCAGGTGAAACCACCAAATCTATGATAATATTTAAGTATTCAATAGAGTATTATAAATAAACACCAGATTATATGAAACATCCTATGCATTGTATATAGTATCTATAATAATTATAGATACTAGGAAACATCCATAAATTACAAGATCATATCTGGTACTCCATTATAACCTAGGAAACATCTTTTTTCCTTTAATATTATATCAAGTATAATACTAGATCATATGACAATTCTTTAGAATCACATATTTTGTAGGTTGAAATGATATGATCATAGTAATCCTAATAATCAAATAATGAGAAATGAATAATTATAACATCATATGAATTGAACATCTAATATAATATAATGTAAAATGATTAATATTCATATATAATTCATTTAATTCATTTCTTTTTCTTTTTTTATAATAAATTCTATATCATATGTATCAAAAACAAATATCATCACGTTTTAATACTAAATCCTATGGAACCATACTAATATATGTTATTTAGTACTATTTTAAATAAGAACCCAATCCATTGGAGTATCCTTTATATCCCAAATATCATCTTGTATAATGAATAGATCCTAATGTGTATCCTATGAATGACATATAATATCTCGTAGAATCTCTAGAATCAAGGATATATTCTATTTAACACATTCATGTAATTAAGGGGTATTGTTTTCTTCACATAAAATACCTTGTAAAAAATATTAGGGGATACTATCTAATTCAAAACACCACACATATCCATGTATGGCTAGTAAAATTCATATCTTATTATTCATATTGTGGAATCATTATTCTGAAATTATCAATCATTGGGTTCTGTAGTGACACCAATAATTAAGGATACCCAATCCCCTATACAAACTCTCTTCATATTCAACATATCATATAGAGACCATCGTAGTCCCCTAAGACACATCATCATCCAGACACCCAATCCTAGATCCTCTACCTCATTCTCATCTCTCTGGCCATACAGATCACACATAAGGAATAAAATCTCACAACATTTCTATGTTCATATTAAGGCTTCATTATTCTCTAATTAAAATCCATAAAACAACACAATAGAGAGATACAATAACTATTTTTTCACATATGATGGTTAAACTAGGATAGTACTTTTATTCTAAATCTAAAATTATGTCCAACAGTGGGAAAGTAACTTTGGTGATCACATACTATTAGAGTAGGAAAAGTCTCAGAGTCTCTAATAAACTAGCCCAAGGCTCTAACATATCTCACGTAATGACATGGTCTACTTGGTTGATCAATATCCATCTGTCATAGTCCACTACTCCATGTTCACTATTGGAACCAATAATTATGTATGTTACATATCAAATATTTAATTTCATTTATATCCTTTAAGGGTTTGTGTATTAATTCATACAAGTTAATATTTTAGATGTCTCCCAATAAGGTCTGAGGAAATAACTAGTGTTCAACTGTCAACTGAGGTCCTTAACACCTTATTCATTATATAAAAATTTTTCATAATGAGAAAATAAATTTCATTGAATGATTAATCACTTTCATTATATTTAATACATATCTTATGAATTATATGATAATTAATTTTATAAAAGGGGTTGTTCACTGCACCACTAACCTCATCAATGTCCAATTCTTTTCATGAAATATTTGTATACACTAACCCATACTCATCCATGACCAATAGACCTCCACCCATCATCTCGATGACCTATCTAAAATTAACAAATGAAAATAAATTGATTACGAAATAAAAAAATAATTATTTATATAATTTTTTTTAAATAATTCTTATAATTTCACTGAGGGACATCCAAAATATGAAACCCTAAGAAACAAAATTTTTTCCACTCCTGAAAAAAACTTAATCCTAATCCACAATATATCCTTAAATTATTCATCCAATTTAATTTTCATTTTAACCTAATTAAGGTATTACACCTATAAATATTAATCAGTTAATGTATATTCATTATAATGGCATTTGATATTGTGTTTATATCCTATAAGGATGTTCTCATGCAATAGAAAAAAAATTAAATTTATGGGGGATTAATGAATTATGAATGATGAGCCTTTGACTATCAGTCATGCATTTTGGATATTATAAGAGGTTCCCCCATTTTAAATTCAAGAGGGATGATCAGTAATAGTACTTTTTTAATGATATATAAATAAATTCAGGGTTATAATATTTTTTCCATTCTATTTAACAATAGGATGGATAGAAAAAATCAATTTATGTTCCCTATAATGGTTGGGACATATGGTTTTGAAAAAGATGTTTGAAACATAATGATCCAACTTAAATAAAAATTTCTGTTTTTATTTGTTTTCTTGAAAATATTGTCCAAGATTTCATTTCAAGATTATGAAATAAAAATTATCATTATTCATTCATGATGTGTTTCAAATCCTAGTGTATCAGCTTCTAATAGTGTAAATCCTTCCCAATTTACCAATCTCAAATAATATCTTATCATGAATCTATAAATGATAAATTTTTTATCCTAATTAAAATAAAATAATTACCCCAGACTGAGAGATAAATAATGGATATTCCTTATGAAAATTATATCAAATATGGATGTTGGTTTTACTACCTACCCACCATATAAATTATCATCCATAAGAAGATTAGATTGTTCTTAAACAACAAATATCAACCTACCATAAAAAACTATATATAACATAATACATGTTATCGTGAAACACTAAAAATCATCTACTATTCAAAAAAACACATGATAGACAATTTATAAAAAAATTGAACTACACATTCTTACTATTTTTTAATCACTATGATGATATCTATCTACTCCAATTTATCCATAGAATCTATGATTTCATCATGAAATTTTTACATGATATTATAGTTTCTCCCACCATATTTATCTTCTCATAAGGTTACCTTACAATACATGGTGCTCCAAAAATCATTGTTTAAATTTAATTTTATAGAGGATGATCTACAACTGGAATGATGTAGATTCTAACTCATAATCCATAAATCATATAAAAGTCATCAATATATACACCTCAAGCATACATATCTAGAAAAATATCTCACCTATCTTCCAAATTAGTATCTTATCTCCAGATCATGATTCCTAAATCCTTATTGGACATATATTATCATTCAAAACCCCACAATAACTTCCATATATTAAATTTGTTAAAATTGTATATATGGATAATTTACTATTAAAATCAACCAAAATACAATTTCCATGAGTGTTGTTCCGTCCAAATACCTCACAATTTTGTATCCCATAAAATACATCCAAAGATAGAAGAAATTATAAAAACCGTATATGAAACCATATCCAAAACGAAAATGTGTTATTCACTGAGGAACATGAAAAAATTGGAGTCACCTATATAATGGTATCCCTGATCCATGTCAACCATCCAATTATTGATGTCATTACACCAATGAATCCAGCCATGTGAGGTTTCTATATCCACAACCCAGAGTCTATACATCACCACATGTGATGACAAGAATGTTTTATCCCTTTGATACTCAAGTTAAAAAAATCAATTTCATTAATTTAAAATTTCCATTCCTCCAATGTAATAATAAATAACATCCAGAAAAAATATATATATAATAGTTTCCACACTATAAAATTACTAATGAATCACTCCTAATAATATGGAACCCCTTTTACAAAATTTGGATCATAAATTTAGTATGATAAAAAAATCACCCATGTGTCATTACTCTGGATCCATGAACATTGTCACACCCAGATTTTGCACTATGCCGTGTTTAGAATTTTTATTTTCATCTTATAATTTTTATCTACTAATGATTATTATTATTCATTTAATATGAAATAGGAGTCATACCCGATTGGTATTTTTCTATAATAAGTTAGAATTTTGGCCTTGAAAACGTTTCAGCGCGCCGTTGACGAATACATGCGGCCTCACATAGGTCACCATGTGGCCTCACTTGATTCCCTGCTTTCCTGCCCGATGTGAATCTAATTAAATAAAAGTAATTAATTATAAATTAATAAAATTAAATGAGTTTTTCATGACATTTCATGATGAAACACAAAGGGGAAGCATAATTGTGAAGCCATTCAGCTTCGCCTAGGAGGTCGTATGACCCTGATCGATGGTGAACTAATTAAATAAATGAATTTATAATAATAAAGAAATAAAAATAATGTGTGAAAAAATGATAGTAAAGCGTATATTTAATAAATTGTGTTTTAATGATAATAATAATATTTTTCTCATAATATTAGTTTAAGAATATTATTATTAATATGTTAATTATTATCATTATTATTGTCATTGTAATTGCTATTTGATTTTGTTATATTTTTATTTATATAATTTTCTTCTCTTTTTTTTGTTACATTGAGACATATCTCCCCTACCCCATTTTTTATTCTTCTATTTTGAAGCTCCCCCCATCTACTATCACTTCCCCTCAATCCACAATATCCACCCATACCCTAAATTCATCCTTCGATGCAACTCATTATTGTCGACTTTCTCATGTCGCCTTCACCCCTGCTCGGCCCTCCATGCCACTCCCTACTCCAATATGCTCCCTTGAACCGAAACACACCGATGGAGGCCCCCTCAATGTCTTCCCCTTCTAGTCGTACGAACCCCATCACTCCTAGTTCCTACGTCTCGACCAACATTTTTTTCCGTTGGACCTTCCCTCTTCCCTTGTCACACCACCCAACTCCCGGCTAACCTAGGGATCTTCATGCTGGTGCTGCATGAGACATCTCCCCCAACCTTGCTGCATGCTCCACCTTTCCAGCCACTTTCTCATACATTTAGGTTTTTGGAACTTCCCTCCCATGTTGGTCGATGTCATACCCAGCCTCCCCTGCTTGGAACCGCTGCACTCCGGCTTCATCTAGCAAACAATCGAACCTCCACCCCCTGCTCCATCCGACGATGAGCCGAATAGCCAGCCCATGTTCCATCCAGCGACGCGCCACTACGCTACCATCCTACTTCATCCGAATAATCACTGAACAGCCTACCCTTTCTCCATTCTGTGAACACCCCCCACTGTTATGTCTTTCTCCTTGCTATTTTTTTCAGCAGGTATATGTTCCGATTTTGGGGATTATTTTGATGATTTTGGGTTTGAATTCATGTTTATGTTTGTTCTAGGTTCCTTGTGGTGAAAACAGCACGCATTCAAGGTTTCTCCCTACAATTTGAAGTTTTCTCAACAATTTTTGGGGTTTGACGTCGTGGTATGTGGTTCCGCATTTTAACATTATTTAACAAATTTATTTTCTAGCTTAGTTCATTTATGGTGTTCATTGATTAATTACTTTTTGTTTGAATTTGGATTTCTTGAAATTTTTCCTGTGTTAAATTAGTTTGGTAGTGTGTTTAAATGGGTGGTTGGTTTTATTTGGCTGAAAACCTATCTTTAGTCAATTATTAGTGTTTATCATATGTGCAGTTAGATTTTCATTTATTGAAAGTGGTGTTAATTGTGTTTCGACATAGCATTGCATTCTCTTAGTCGTAAGTGATGGTGTTTTAATGGTTGAGTAGGTTTTTTCTATGAAACCCTATGTGAGATGTATTCTATATTTTTATAATGTTCGTGTTTATTTTTAAAGAATATGAAAAGTGCAATGTTTCTATTCTAGTGTTTTTATAGTGTTTGTGTTTGTTTTGTGAAAATGTGAAAATTGTGTAGTTTGTGTTCTTGATGTGTCGTTGGGGGTGTTTGGTCATGAAAGAGGGTAGATTTGGATTTGTGAGTTAAAGTTGTGTTATTCTTATTTTTTTTGAATTTGATACAAAGAATATAATATGATTTAATAAAATTATTAATGATAAAAATCTAATATTTTTTTAATAAACAATTATTAGCAATGCAGAAATTGTTTTAATTGATTTGGGTAAGGTCTATAGGCATGCGTACATTAACAAATGTTTTTCTGTGTGTGTGAAACTGTGGATTTTGGATTATGTAACACCATGGTTGTTTTATTAGTTTGAGTTGACATGAAATGTGAAATTGGAACAACATTGAGCACAAAAATGGGATGCCTGTGTACTAGGTGGGAAGACTAGACTAGCGAGCTAGTGATTCGGTAGAGGCCTCAGCCTAGTTTCACTTAGCTGGATTGATGCTTAAAACACTAACTAACCTTGAATGATGACTAGAGGCCACTATGTTATGATATTGTTTCCCTGTTAGTGTCTCGTATACGGGAACATTTGATATGTATTCATTGGTACAACGAGATGTGAGGTTCTAGGGCCCTACATATCTTTATTACCTATAGGGCCTCTTCTAATTTTTGTGCTCCTGGATTACTATACAATTTCCTTCAAAATATGGTGTAGCTTTTGGGTTCTCTGGGATGTTTGATTTTTCTTAACTACAATGGTGTTTTATTATTATTGATGTTGTTTTCTTTAAGTGCATTCTTCATAGAAACATTTTCTTTAAAGTTGCTTATTCTTTGGTGTCCTTTAATTTATTTAGCCTACAAATGTTTTTGTCATTTAATATTTATACGTGGAGGCTTTTATTTGGGTTCCCTACTGGGATTTTGGATCACACACTATATACACATTTGGGTGTTTGTAGACATTGTTTCTTGTGTATTCCAGGTTGTGACATCCTGCTCAGTGATGATGGTTCATATTGCTGTTAGTCTCCTCATACAGGTTGATGTGGGTAGATTTGAGGTATGACTTCTCATGTCATTTGGTGTCATCCGTTAGAGTTTTTAGTTTTCTATCATTTTTGCAGTTCCCTTTGGGTTTTAGTTGAATTGTAAACTCCAAATCTTGTTATAGTTTAAAGGCATGTTTGGTTGCATGTATCCTTTCTTAGTTTGTTTATCTTGTTAGTTTCCTTTCTATCTTTTATTTAGGGTAAATATTTCCCATTAAATGTTTGATACCAAGTACTTGTGCTAGCCCATAGGGATCGGGAATGCCCTTATGGCCATGTCGCAGACCAGGTCGGGCACCAGGTTAGATGGAGACTCGGCCTAGTTCGTGACAAAATGGTATCAGAGGAGCAGGTTTTCACTCTTGGGTTGTGTTATTTTTGGATAGAGTCACTGTAGACTTTATTTAAGGTTGTCAGGGCTCGATGTCCTGGCTACGAGGTAGGTGCCTGGCCAGCCCACCTCGTGGCGGGACTCAAGTTACCAAAGTATGTTTAGGTTTGTCTGAGTTTTTGGTCCTTGTGGTAAATATTGTCTGGAGAAATGAAATGTGGAGTAGGGTCAGTGGTTTTAGTGAGATCATAGAGTCTGGAAAGCCTTGAGGAGATGGGGACACTATCCTAAAATACTCTCCATGGCTAGTCGTGTGATTGGCGTATGGTCGCCAACCATATGCTCCAGTCACCCACTGAAACTAGTTTCTTCCTTCATTGTCCCTCATCTATTTGTTTTGGAATAGTGGAAATATGTTTTTTCTGTAAAAATTTTGGCATTAGAAATTTTTTTCAAATTAAGTGCTTTAAAAACAAATTGATGTGTATGGTTTGAAAAGCGTAGGTTGAATGTTTTGGTTTTGAAAAAAATTGAAAGGTTTGGTTTTTATTCTTGGTGTTCTCAAGGGAAACCACATGCATTAATGTTTATGGAAAAGAGAAAGGGTTAATGGAATGAGCGGATGAGTTCCTAGATAGAAATGATGTGGGTGTCAGAGTGGAACAATAACATGAATGTGCAGGTCTCAAGGGATGCCATTGGTGTTTGTTCAACCCACCCGCTTTTCTTATTTTCAAAAAAATTTGTTAAATGATATTTTGGGGTTTCAGTAATTGGAGATTGTGTAGCGTGTCCTTGTGTTATCAAAATTTAGGATGTGATGAGTTTTGATCTGAGAACCCTTTTTAACTTATTTGTGTCCCATGTATTAATTGTTATTTGTAAGTTGGTATGCACACGTGTGGTCAAGGAATTATTTTGAAGAGTACATCAGGGAGCCCTTGCAATGGTTACCCCTGCACGTTTGGTGTTCTCTTGTGGTATGACTTGACCATTGGACCAATTCAGTTGGGTACATGGTTTTCTTTCTTGACTAGTGTATTCCCCACATAATGTGTTGACATGTGATTGAAGTATGTCCATAGGAAAATCGTCATTGGGAAACCATCCATTTGATTAGAGGAATCTCTTCTTGATTTCTAGAATTGAACCCACCTATCATTTTTTTCAATTAAGAAGATCCTATCGCAGCTGGATGAAAGATGTGGGGGGAGTTGATGGGAGTTTTGGTCTTTTGAGTGTCTGAGTCGTCGGGTATGAAGTTTGACACTGTCGTTTTTGAAAGTGTCCCCGAGAAACGGGGAAAGGAATTCCATCAGTGATGGCTGATGGCGGTTCATAATTATCAGTGTCGACCAGTGTCTTGAAGGGATTTTTAGTATTTTAATCGGATACATGGGTCATGATTTGTGACGTCTTGCAGTGTGTGTTCTACATGACAGTCAAGGGTGATGTTTGACCTCATTAATTTGTATGTTCTATATGGAAACGGTGAAAAATATTCTAGTGGGTAAATGTGGAAGCATCCTGTAGTGGTTGGTGCTTAACACTATCCTAAATGAACTTTGGTCCATCATTGGTTTCATTTATGAACGGGTCTCTGTTAGGCCACTAGTGTGGCAGACCCAGTCACATGGGGAAGCTACGGTCGATTGCAGGAATCACGTGTTGTTTAAGACTCAGTTTGAAGCCCCTATCCATATAATGTTCCTCTCTATAGAAATGGTATTGTGTAGGTGACGATTTGTGGTGTCGTGTTCTCATTCAGTGTGACAAGGGGTGATGCACATGCACCATTTCAGCTCTTGTGTTGGTGAATATTATGTGTATGATTAGTTGGATGACTTAATGTGTAGTGTTTGCTGGTGTTGCCTCTGTGGTAGTGTGGTTGCGTGTGAAACCAAAAGGAGAAGCTTCGTTCGGGAGTCTTCCATACCTGAGTGTGTGGATAGAGATGCTTCAAACATCATGGATCTTGCCGTAGTCCTCATAGTGATGTTGGCATGTTGTCAAGAATCCCAATAGTGTAAGGGACCCCTACCTTATTTCTTTCATCAGTAAATAAGGTGAAGGAGGATTAAATTTTCTTCAGTGGTTGTTCTTTTCCGACGACCCACCAAGGTGTATGAGGATTCTTGTTGCAATAAGGAGGTGTGGTCATATCATTATCTTAATGTATTCAGGGTTGCATCCCAACGAATGTAATTTCATTAGGTGGTCTGTATGGGAGTCTATGGGTAAATCAGTCTCAAAATTGAATAATGAAAATCCATGGACATGGAGATGTTGGTTCATCTTGGGTTGTGGTTTTGACGCCCCAATAGTTGGGCCCTCCCTCCCCGCCCCTTGTGGTGGGGTTTTTGGTCACCATCAGGAAATTTTCAATGTTCGGTAATCCTCTGTTAGTTCTAATGGAGAAGATACCCACGATGGGTCTTGCCCAAAGGTCTCTAGAATAAATTGGTGTTGGCCTTTCCTTAATGGTGGGAAGACCTCCTCGGCCTCCCCATGTTGGTTTTCTAGTCTCGTTTTGATAACTGGTAGGTTTTTAATGGAATGGAGACCCTCAGACTCAATCATGATGACCTTTTGGTTTTGGATCTAAGGATGAGTTGGTGATAAGTTATACGATTCTTCCTCGAGCATTGTTTGACATTGTTTTTACATTCAAACTAATTGGTGTGGTTTTCTTTTAATAGTTCTTGATGTATTTCGGATTTTAAGGTTTATTTTCATGGGTTCAAGGGATTCATCTTCTTTTTAAACAATCAACTGGATGGTTTTCGGCTCTTTTGGGCGGGCGACACATATCAGAAATTCTTTTTAGACATTTCATGATGTTGTCTTTGAGTAACTTTCTCTGAGAAGGATGCTTTTTCTTCTCTTTTCTTGATGTTTTTGGGGATCCCCTTTTAACCTTTAGAGAGTGTGGTTTTATGCTTTGGGGTTTGGTTCTAGTTGTGGCTTTCCAGGGATGGAAATCATTATGGCGGAGAGAATTGTCAAACCAGGATTTTTCACAACATCATGTTTTGAATTTTTTTTCATCTTCTAATTATTATCTGCTTCTGATTATTATTATTCTTTTGATATGAAATACCGGTCGAGCCCAATTGGTATTTTGCTCTGATAAGTGATCATTTTGGCCTTGAAAACGTTTTAGCACGCCGCTTTCGAAGATGTGCGGCCTTGCATAGGTCACCGCATGGCCTTGCTCAGTTCGTTGCTCGCCTTTCCGATGTGCAACTAATTAAATAACAGGAATTAATAATTAATGAATAAAATTAAATGAGTTTTTTGGGGATTGTCATCATGAGACGCATGGACGAAGTATAATTTAGAATCCATTCAGCTTCTCTAGGGCCATCGTATGACCCTGCTCTATGGTCAAAAAATTAAATAAAAGAATTAATAATAATAACGAAATAAAATTAATATGTAGAAAAAAAACTATAGCAATGCATCAATATAATAAATTGTGTTTTACTGATAATAATATTATTAATCTCATGGATTGAGTTTAATATTGTTATTATTAACATATTAATTATTATCATTAGTATTATTATTTTTATTTCTATTTTTTTGGGTTTTTTTTATTTTTTTATTTTTCTTTTCTATATTTATTTATTTTTCATTGTTTCATTGAGGCCTAGCTCCCCTACCCCATTTTTTCTTCTTCTCCATCGAACCTCCCCCATGTCTCCTATCTCTTCCCCTCACACCACAATATCCCCCCAAACCCTACATTCCTCCTTCGCTGCACCTCATGGTCAGCCGACCTTCTTGTGTCACCCACACTCCTGATCAGCCCTCCACGCCGCAACCTGTTCCACTCTGATCACATGCGACGCGACACATCGCTGGAGACCTCATCATCGGCTTCCCCTTCCCATCGTGCGAACACCGTCGCTCTGAGCCCCTGCATCCCAACCATAATTTTTGGCTTCTGAACCTTACCTCTTCCCTCGTCGCACCGCCCAGCTCTCAGCTAACCTACAGATCTTCATGTCAGTGCTTCCTAAGACCTCTCCCCCGACCTAGCTGCCTACGCCACATTGCAAGTCTATTTCTGAGCCATTCATGATGTTGGCACTTCCCTCCCATGCAGGATGATTCCTTTCCCAGCCTCCCCCACCCGGAACCACTTCCCTCCTACATCATCTGGCAAAGAGGTGAACCTCCACCCCTAGCTACGTCCGGGGACGATCCGAATCACTACCCCCAACTCCGTCTGGGGATGCGCCACTCCGCCACCATCCTGCTTCATCCGAAGAATCACCAAATAGCATGCCCCTGATCTTTCTGGTGAACACCCCCCCCCCCTCAGTTAAGTCATTCTCATTGGTGTATTTTTCAGCAGGTATATGTTCTGATTTTGGGGTTCTAATTTGTTTTTTTTTTGTGTTTGAATTAATGTGTTTCTGTTTGCACTAGGTTCCATGCGTGAAAATGGAGCACTATTAAGGTATCATGCTACAATTTTAAGTTTTCTCATCAATTTTCAGGGTTTGACGTCAAGGTAGGTGGTTCCTCTTTTAAACATTATTTATCAAATTTATTTTCTAGCTTAGTTAATTTATGATTTTCATTGATCAATTTTTTTTGGATTTGGTTTTCTTGACGTTTTTCATCTGTTAAATTTGTTTTATAGTGTGTTTATATCGGTGGTTGCATTCACTTGTCTGAAAACATTTCTTACGTCAATTGTTAGTGTTTTATCAAATCTACAGTTAGCTTTTCATTTTCATTGAAAGTGGTGTTAATTGTGTTTCAACATAGGTTTTCATAATCATAGTCGTAAGTGAAGGTGTTGTTCTGGTTGATTAGGTTGTTGCTATGAAAGCCTACGTGATTTGTCTTCAAGTGTTTTATAAAGTTCGTGTTTATTTTTTAAAAAAGTGAAATGTGAAATGTTTGTGTTCTAGTGTTTTTATAAGGTTTTTGTTTGATTTGTGATAATGTGAAAAGTGTGCAGTTTGTGTTCTTGATGTGGCATTGGGGGTGTTTGGTCATGAAAGAGTGTTGAATTGGATTTTCATGTTAATGTTGTGTTATGTTTATTTTTATTTTAGAATTTGTTACAAATAATTTAATAAGATTTAATAAAATTATTAATGATAAAAATTTAATATGTTTTTATTAAAAAATTATTATCAATGCAGAAATTGTTTTAATTGAGTTGGGTATGGTCCTTTGGTGTGCGTACTTTTCCAAATGGTTTTCTTTTTGTGTGAAAGTGTAGAGTTTGGTTTATGTAACACCTTGGTTGTTTTATTTTTCTTAGTTGACATGAAATGTGAAATTGGAATAACGTTGAGCACACAAAGGGGATGCATGGGTACTAGGTGGGCGGACTACACTAGCGTGCTTGTGATTCGAGAGTGGCACCGGTCCAGTTTCACTTAGCTGGATTGGCGCTTAAAATACTAACTAAACCTTCGATAAGGAATGGAGTCCACTTGGTTAAGGAGGAGTTTCCCTACCAGTGCCTTGTGCACAGGAACTTATGATATGGATTATTTGGTACACCGAGACGTGAGGATCTAGGGCCCCATACAGCTTTAGTACATATCGTCCCTCTCCCAATTGTATTTCTCCTAGATTACTATACACTAACCATTGACATACGGTGTTTCTTTTGGGTTCTCTTGAAGGTTTTAGTTTTTTTAACTAAAAGTGTGTTTTATTTTTTAAATAAGTTGTTTTCATTAAGTTTTTTCTTCATAGAAAATTTTTCTTTAATTTTTTTTAATCTTTGGTGTCCTTTAATTTATTTATCCTCAAAATGTTTTTGTTATATAATGATTACACGTGGAACCTTTTTATTGGGTGACACCCTACTGGGTGTATGTAGACTTACTTTCTTCTGTATTATAGGTTGTGACATCGTGCTCAGTGACGGTGGTTCATAATTTTTTCGATCTCCTCATATAGATTTGTGTGGGTAGAATGGATGTATGACTTCTCATGTTGTTTGGATTCTTGAGATAGAGTTTTTAGTTTTCTATCATTGTTGCAGTTCCCATTGGGTTTTAGTTGAATTCTAAACTCTAAATCTGGTTATAGATTAAAGGCGTGTTTGCTTGTATGTATGCTATTTTAGATTTTTTTATCTTGATAGTTGTCTTTCTATCATTTATTTTGGGTAAATCATTCCCATGTAATGATTGATACCCTGTCACTTATGCAAGTCCGTGGGGATCAGCAACGCCCTTCGAGACAAGTCGCGGACCAGGTCGGGCGTCGGGTCAGATGGCGACCCTGCCTGGATCGTGACACTCATGCCATTCTATGAAAAATTTAACCCATCCAACCATTGTGTAACTATCCATATTTGAGGTATCATTAATAATACTCATATAAACTCCATGAATCCATTCCTAGAAGATTATAAGTAGATTCATCAATACTCAACCCATAATAAACACTCCAGGACCCATAAGTAAAACAACACATTGTATATCTTGTTCACGATCTGAACCATACCAAATAGTATACACTATTGTGCATCTTGATTAGTCCAACAAATTAATGAACCAATAAGTCACATCTCATAAATCCTATTGTCCTTCACCAAAACAATTAACCATTTAAAATCATGACAATATCCCAAACCCTAAACCACCATAGTGTATACAATCTATAATTTTGGATAGATTTCCCATGCCAAGTCCAATCCTGTGATTTACCACTACTCGAATTTTTTATTGAACAATAGTGTCCACCAACACTACACCCATCGATTATTTTCTTATCTAAGAATGAAAGGACTAATATCATTGAAATATAAACAAAAAAATTTAATAAGGTATATAAATGATATATCCCTCAATACCCATCATTAATACCAAAGTCACTCTAAATTCATTACATCTTGAATCCCCAATGTACCTCACATGTATATTAAATGACAAATACATTAAATAAAATTATTCAATCTAATATCCTAATAAACTGACCCATTATTATTCATTTGATTCCCTATCCTAGAACCTCTCATAGGTTACCCACATATATCAATACTCAAATCAAATATTAAATATAAATTTACTACTACTAAATAATAACACTCATCCATCCAATAATGTGAGTTATACACCTAGGTTACAAGGATATAAATAATATCCAATAATCTATATATTATAGGATATATATATATATATATATATATATAACATGGAAATATCTCTCATGAAACCACATGTAACAAAATAAATTCTACATGACGAATCTCCCTCATAACGATTGTTAATCTTATGGGTCATGCATCACATTCTTAGTGAACAACTAACTCTAGAGAACCAAACCTCCCTAGGAATCATCATAATATACATCCCCACATCAGGTCCCAAATCAAATATATTATCATCTAAATGAATTACACAAATATTATTTATACATTGAGAAACCATAGTAATGGGGTTTGAATAAGTTAAATGAAAATAAAAAGCTATATTGGAAAACACTATATATTTTTTTGACACATTAAGTTATATAAAATATTTTTTCATAACTACTATAAATATAAAAAAATTGGTTGATAATTAAGGATTCCAATGCATTTACTGACCAACTATGTGTCATTATGGATCACTTACATAGTGGTATTCTATAATCTTTATCATGGAACATCAATACTAAGGATCCACATTCAATGTCATCATAATAAATATACCATGGTTTACCTAAGAATAATTACATTAAAAATTTAAATAGGAAAACACCATATGTTTTTTGTTTACACATTAAACATATGAACACTCACTCATATGTGATACCGATCACACACCAAAACATGAGAATCATATAAGTCCAGCATTGTACAAATTATCCTTAAACAAAGGTCACCTAAAAATACAACAGGAGTAAAAAACCATATTAATAAATTTAGCCCATATATAATTTTATTAAATATATCTATTTCCATATAAAAAACAATAATAGTTAAACCATATATGTGATAACATGGAATTTCCATTGATATTTTCTTTTCATGACACATATGTATGAGGGGTGTAAAATTAAATATCATGTTCTTATTCCATGTATACCGTATCCCAAAATTGTAGTATAAGAAAAATGGTGATATGATTTATATATATATATCAATAGGAATAATGAAAAAATCATAGGTTTCTAGTTTGTTATTTTCATAGAACCTAAATAATACATTCCCGATACAACCGACTTGATCACCTAAACTATAAAAACTGATCAAATAATGGAATCATATTCTATTAATAACGGATTTGAAAAAAAAAATTGACTCACTAATATAATATTAAATAGATATCATATTATTTAATAATAACATGTTTCTAACACACCGAAGGAAACTTAAATTTAGTGTATTAGGGAATAAGGATTATTATTTTTCTTAACAACACTCATATCATTCTAAAATAATCAACTTTTTTCACAATGTACCATGATTTTTTTTATTTCATAATATGTTTTCATCATATATCACAATATTATAAAATACTGAAACAATTTCAATAATATGTTTGAAAAATTCATTCTATATAAATATATGGATTGGAAATAAAATAGAAGGGTTACATTAAATGTAAAATTTGGGTAAACATGGGATATATCTATTGAATAACATACATGATGGTAGGGTTATACTACAGATATGAGAACAGGGTCGTAAATGATAGAAAATCATACACAATAAATTTTATATCATTTATTTTATATAACGGAATAAGGATACATTTTATTAAAATGCATGAGATATAAAAGTGGAAAAAATCAAAAATTAATAATTGAACATAGGGTATAAACTATTAAAAAACATAGAAATGTAAAAAATATATAATCATGTGAAATAAAAACATTAATAACATTTATAAAAACACGTTTTCCAGACATAATGGAATGGTCATGATATTTGGAACAGAAATAAAATATGGGACCTGACTAACCAAAAAATTTCCATGAATAAGTTGTTACCATGAAATAATATTAACACACAACCTCATTTTTTCATGAGATATAAGGAATTACACAATGATTTAGATGTATATATAGTTCTAGTCCCACCAATCACATAATGAATACTATATATATAATTTTCATAATATTAAAATAATATTTATGATTTCATGAATAAGAAATTAATCCATGTAATGAAATGGGTTTTAAATCAATCCCTCATTGATTTACCATAATCCATTTGTAGAATTAAATATAATAATATCATTATATAATGTTCCTCTAAATGAATAACAATTAAGAGATATTGATTGTATACATCAAAAATAAACAAGTAACATTATTGAATAAAGTACACGGAATGTAAATGTTTCAAATGAACAAAATCAAGCATCCTTAGTAGTAAAAAGCATCCATTTATAAATAAAATGTATATGTATTGTAAATATGTCTCTAATTGATAAATGATCTATATTACATTGTAAAACCCCCAAATATGTATTTTATAAAATAGGGGTTTTAAAAAACTTAGTATAATGGGTATATGGTCATAGAAATTCTATGAATGATGTAAAATAAATCCATGATACTATTGAACATGATTACAAATGATAGATTACATTAATTAAAAAACATAGAATCCATTAAACATAAGTATATTGGGAAATATAGAGGAAATGGAAAGAAAATATTTTAATAAGAAATTTCTTTTTATAATTTTTTGACTTTGTTTATGAAATAATGTTAAAACTAACTAGGTAAATTCCATTCATGTGATGCCTAGAAGACTATTAAAATATAATATTTAATAGAATTTTATACATTAAAAAATTGAATAGAATATTCTTTTATGGAATAAAATTTTTAGTTGAATATAAAAATATACATAATTGAAATTTAATCTTTTTACAAGATGTTTGAGAAAAATAATTACATTATCTTTTGGTAAAACTAAATATATAAAAATTCCATCTAAAATGGTAGTCTTATTCCAATTAAAAATTGAATATTTGGAAATAATGATAAATATTTATGAAATAACATCATGATATAAAAATCTATTACATCAATATATGTCACAAATAGCTTTTCATACTTTTATATCAAAAGTAAAAAATTACTTTTATAGACAATCATTAAAAATAATAATGATAATTTTAAATAAATAACATTAATATTAGTATAAAAATACATCTATTAATAATTTATGGTTAGGTAAAACCATTATAAAACTATTTGAATAATTAAGACATTGACTTGAAAGAACCCCCCCAATTGCTTATAAAAAAGATTACCTTTAGTTATAAACATTTTTATTTTGGATTTATGTGAGAACTGATGAAGGGAAAAGTTGATATTATAATTAAAAATAATATAAAATCATAAAATGGTGAATATATAAATGTTTTTTGTTATATGTGTCTTTTTATTTCCAGTTTTTTAAACTGAAACATAAACAATCCTGAATTTTTTTTATAAAATATCCTTTACCATACTACTACTGTAAATTTGGAGTCAATATACATTAAAAATGATAATTTGAAAATGATGTTGGACTATAATGATAAATGAGTGATTCACTGTATAATATATCATTACGTTAGTATAAACAGCATATAAAACAACAAATTTTTTTAAATAAAAATTTACTCCAGAATGAACAATTAAGATAAAAACCCTCATAAAAACAATATTCATTGAAATAAGAATCCATCAGTAAAATAAATATGTGAAAAAATTAAAATCCACATAATATATTTGGATACAAAACATAAAAAATTATATATCAATACATGAATATTCAAATCATTACATAGTGAATGAATAATTGATAAACCTAATGAAATGAAACTATGTTCTGAATCCAATTTCAACAGATTTCATGTTGGGCGAACTTATTATATTATCCTATATTAAAAATAGAAGTATTATAAATATATTAAAAACATTATTTATACTTATATTAGTATATATATTTCAATTTCAATTTATATTCAACCATTTGTTCAAAAAATTTCATTAAAATAAATATTTAGGAGTTGACTGTTGAAATTTTTACGCTTGTTCTAGTTCTCTAATATGTGTCCTTTTTCCTTGGTCAGGGCTTCATAATCTCCAAAATCATAATAAATTATTGTTTATCATATTTATTTACTATATAATCTTTTATTACAATCCATATAAGGTGTTGATGAAAAATATAATACATTGATTCATGGTGATGGTAGTTTGCACGTACACACTCATGATGTCTTCATTATCGAACATATTAAAATAAAGTTTGGTATCAAATAATTTAACATTTTAAAATTATAATTATTTCTATGATATAAAATATTAACATTATATATATATTTATAAAAATCAATTTTAGTTGTTTGTGATAAATGAGACATGTCTTTGATGGAGATGGCAGTCTGCCCATATGCAAGATCAACATTTTTTTTCTAGGGGACCA
Organism: Viscum album; assembly: GCA_963277665.1. Lineage (NCBI taxonomy): Eukaryota > Viridiplantae > Streptophyta > Magnoliopsida > Santalales > Viscaceae > Viscum > Viscum album. The sequence continues at coordinate 985,498,937 of OY728165.1, read as the reverse complement.
AAAAAATGCACTAGATGTTTTTTCAAATTCAAATAATAATTTTTATAGATAATAATGATAATAATTTCCTTCTATGTAGTGTTTATAGACAACTTTGCGGAGTGTAATGAAGAAATACACTTGAAATAGATTGGTAAATACAATTTCCAATGGTTTCGATATCCACAATATGATTAAAATTTTTGGACTTTGGAAGAGTGGTTTATGGTCTATTAAGTGTGTTCATAACAATGAATCATATTTCTGAAGAGGTATTTTTTATGAATTTTCATAGAAAACCAAAATAATGTTTGTCTATGAAATGTATAGATTGAGACTCTTATATAAACAAAAATCAATATTATTTTTCCAAATATTGAAACACTGATGGACATTAATATAATTATAGAAATTTATAATTACATTAAAATGAATCATAGTTGAAATTTCATACCATTCCATATCATATTCATTCACATATATATTGTTTAAAATTACTAAATTCATAAATAAATTTTTAATTAAAAATAAATATCCAAAAAAAATTAGGACTACTCTCACAATTTGACATCAAATAAAATAATGATAAGAATTAAGATAACATTTATAAACATCAATATCATCAAATTACCTTATATTTATCTATATAACTTTTTAACAACCTAATTCATCCAAATAAAAAATCGTTATATGTGTTTAAAATCAATTACATGTTTTTTTGTTTCGTAAAAAGCAATACATTGATACAGAATACACATTTTAGTTAACAAAATAGTTAAATAAATAAATAGAAATAATATAATTTCATAATAAAAATTATATTCATTTATATAATTTTTTAACATATTCTTATAATTATAATTTTCCTACAATCATCATCATAATATTCTATGAGAGAGAGTGATATTTTTCTAATTAATGTTAACATAATATAATTTAATGTCTATTATCAAAAGAAAAATGTACCAAAATTGGAATATATGGAATATAATTATTTATGATTATGGTCAATAACTCTGCAAAAAAATATCACAATATTTATCTGCATTAACTATTTCTATTGATATGTTTTATTTATTTATATTATTTGTTACTATAGGAAATATCTTTTAACATGGTGACATAATTTGTTTGATAAAAAATTAAATGATTATGATTTACAAATTTGAATATGGTAACTCAAAATATCAAATATATTTTAAAATATTAAATTACTATATCTTTTTAAAATTAATTAGAAAACAAGTAGTATAACATAATGATTAATAGTTAAAAAATATTTTTTTAAGAAAAAATTTTCTTTAATAAAAATTCATATGTAATATTTTTTCACATGTAATTATTTAAAATATGTAAAATTAAAGTAGAGTTAATTAATGTTAAAAAAATAAAAATTGGAAATTATACTTTTAAATACATTGCTAAAATATAAACCAAAACTTTATTTAATATGAATGTAAATGATACTGAGATATCCCAAAAGTCACACATAGAGATATATGTTAATAATTTAACTTATAAATAAATTATATTTATAAAAAATTTAAATTTATTATAGAAAATTATTTTATAAATATTCGTTTCAATAAAATATTATTTTAAATTCCTAAAAGTGACAGTATTTTTAAAATCATGATTTTTCATTTAACATCAAAAAATATTTTTTTTTAAATTCCAAAAAAAAAGAGCCTAAAATAATCTTTAAATGATTAATTTATGAACTATATTCATTTAATAAAAAAAATTATAAAAATTGTAAATTTAAATTTATATTTATTTTAAAAAATATAATTATATCCCTATTTTATAGAATAATGAACCATTTATTATTTTTTACCTTTAATTATAATAATATCTGATTCACATTAGAATATTTTGGTATATCACAAAGTAAACAATAATATATTTACACAAAGTAATATGTAGTATATTCTGGGTGGTAACGTTATATCCTAATAACTAATGTAAATGATATAGAGTGATACCATGGGGATATTATAACATCGTATTTAAATAAAATAATATGGAGAACAACACAAAATATCTTTAATAATCCATCTATGTCTGGGGAAATAATAGAATATACATACAATAAAAAATCTAACATGAAAATGTACACCTCATATATCATAATTGATCAGTGAATGTGATGATCATACATACAATACATGAAAAGAATAAAAAATATAGAAGATTATCCACTATAATCCACAAGACTCTCCTCATCAAAATATATAGACTAATGTGATGAATCTTTCTTGATCATACCACATTGGGCCTCCGTCCTTCAAAATGCATCAATTAGTGAATGCTCTAAATGTACCCATTGGTCAAGGGAATCTGATAAGGGTTTGAATACAAAACAATTGGATGAAAAAAATAGTGTCACAATCATATTTGAATAAAAATGTTTGTACACAAGAGACATAATCAGGTTAAATAAATACATTGTGATATATTTACAAATTTAGTATCTTTTATAAGGCCCCGACCTTAAACCATACATAATCTTGAGTTATTACAAGATTACACATTGAGGATCTTTTCAGGTTTAGTGTTTTACATAACTAGATCATAAAACATGCATTACATTCCACATTTAAACAATGTGGTTACATAAAAGATAGTATTCATTTTTCCCATCATTGGAAACATATTTAAAATAAAACATGGAATCTTTCTTGACACTTCCTTGACACTATCATCATATCATGTACCCTTCCCTTGACCTGTGAAAAACATTTCAAAAACTTGGGATGAGCATAAAAAGCTCAATAAGGGTTATAAAAGTATGGAAAGGAAACATGAGTTCATATATACATAAGAATGAAATCATACGTTACCCATAAAACATAACCACTTCAACAGACCTCATCAAATCATGAATAAAACATAGAAATCATAAGACATAAAGGTAACTTGAGGTATTCATAAAATTAATTCATAGGGATTAACCCTCTTGGTTATGTATGGAATACCCACCACAGTATATTACCTAAACCTCTTTGGAGAAACCATAACGTTTCACTCCTTCGCATTACCCAATGCATTGGAGAGCTATATCGGGCTCACCAGCCCTTAGTTTATCACGGAACCAACCATTTTCATAACAATTCCCACGAACCATAACATAAATTTATCACATAAAACATGCATAAAGGAAACATAACATTTCCACATTTCAATCACAATATAACATTTTAGTATTTTGAAATAATGAATCCATTCAAAAAGAAACCATTTCCAAAACCATTTAAAACATTTAATAAAGATATTTTTTAATCAAAGTGTCCCATACCACCTTGAATATTTTAAAGTTTTAAACCATTAATATTCATATAAAAAAATCCTTAAAACCATTTCGAAAACATGGATATTAATATGAACAAATAATTAAAACATTTAAAGCGGTATTTTGGTTAAAGGGGTTTTACCAATATTAGAGACACTTGAATACAGTAATTGAGGAATAACATTTAGTCAGATCTTTATAATATCATGAGAATAAATGGATTCATGATATAATATTACAAAGGACAGTATATACACCATATAAGAGTGAATTGGTTCATAACAACAATGAATTCTCAATAGAAATGTCAAATGTGATGAAATCCCTTATAAAGAATGTATCCTTAAATTAAGGATAAATAAATCTCAAAATTATGTGTGAAAAATATAAATACACCCAATATAAGTGGATATTAAGTGTAAAACAATAAAATTTCATTCACACATATTCAAAGTATGAAAAATTCAATAACTACATGTTGAACCCAAAGAAATCAAAATTGGGTTAAAAAGTTCCCTTGGTAAAATTTGACAGCCTAACGGCATCACTTCAAAATTCAGAAAATGAGTTGATGAGATATAAAAAGGGCATATCATCACTTGGACAGAAAATTTACATAAATAAGGATATAGAAGAATATATCCCAACATAATAGTATGTTTATTAAAAGACATAACAAAATAAGTCTTTTAAAAAGTGGAGGGTGAAAGGTCCCATTACCAAGTTGGGTAACTTTCGAAACGTACAACCAATCGAAGAAGGTTCATACAATGAAGATGTGAATACCCATAGATGAAATTATACTACACAAATTGTATAATAATGGGAAGTACAGACACCACTAAAAGGAAATTGTTGCAAATGTAGCATAAATCTCACGGGAATAAAAGTGAGATGAAAAATCCCTTACGAAAACTCGGCAGCCTAACAGCGCCACTTAAAACTTCCAAAATGTATTGATGAGAGAGAATAGGGTATCTCATCATATGAACATAATCATTACAGTAAGAGTAATATAAATTAATATTCCAATAAGAAGAAAGATGAGATTTAAAAAGAATGTCATAAAAGAGTGTACTTTAAAAGAAAGAGAGGCGTCAGATCCCTTACCTCAAGTCCAACTTGTCTTGTTCGTTTCTTTATATTCCTGAATAATAAACAATGAACAATTTATAATTTCATAAGGACCTCCTTTAAAAATTATTATTCAGTTCATATCACATATTATAATTTTATAATAATTGTTTAATAATTTTAGTTCATATCAGACGTTTTTGCCGATGTTTGGTAAATGAGTCAAAAATGAACTTGTTTGAAAAATGATTTTCCATGTAGTTATAAGTAAATAATTTCCAAAATAGTATTAATGGTTAAAATATCATATATATATCCAGTAAATATTCATTTTATACTATTCCATGTCATTTGGAGATAAAAAACGAAAAACACCGTTCAGGGAGACGGTATGTCGTACGTACGCATGAACGCTACTTTCCTTTTTTTCTTTGTCATATTAACAGAATTAAAAATAAATGATATATATATATATATTATAATTACATTATAATATATATGTTATATAGGTCACATATGTTCATTAATTTCATTCTTTATATGTTCCATGTATTGCATGTACGAGTCACATCACTTGAGGGGGCGGTAGTCCACACTTCCTCATATGAAATTATCGCATTTACACAAAATGAAAAGAATAAAGGTATGGTTTAAATATAAAATACAGAATCATATATTAAACCTAATTACCATTTATAAAATACAGTTACATCATAATGTCCACCCTTAAAGGTGTTAAAAGAATATTGAACAATCATCGTTTCGTGAGGCAGAAAATCGCGAACCACAGAAACAGTATGTTCATTAACCATTATACTAAGGTGTGTGTAAGTGTAGCTCGAATCCTACTCCGAACAACATCATTGTATATTAAATATAATATATTTGTTACAAAAGAAATGAATAAAAAGAGTTTATGGGGTTGGAGAAGAAAAATAAAACAAATGGACACAAGTGAAGACATTACCTTAAAATCGGGTAACACCCTTTGGTTTGAGCTCAAAGGCTTCCTTGGGAAGACTTCTGCCAAAAGTGAGGCTTCAAGGAGTTATAGAGGGTTGTGGAGATTAAAAATGGGAAGGGGTTGGCCGAGCCAATGGCTTTGGAAGTGTGGGTAAAGAGGTAGTGGTGGGGGCCTTTTATAAGAGGAGATGAGGGGCACTCTTGGAAAGCAAAGAAATGTTACATTATTTTAGAATGAGATTCGGATTTTAATGGTCCCATATTGATGTGTTTCGAAGATAAGGTGATAATGGTTCTAAATAAACCCATATAATAGGTTTTGGACATGTGTAGGTCATAGATTTTACATTATCTTTTCATTTTATTTAAATCCTTTATTAATGATGTAATCATTGCATCATCATGATGTCATAAATAATTTAATATATTTAATGTCTAAAAATTATAAATAAAATATCATGATGTAGGAAATCTTTTTTACATTCTAATTAATTTTTATAATAAAAAATCTGATGTGTATAACCCATGTAAAAATTGTTTTAGTAAAACATCTCACGTGTGTGTCATTTTTTACTTTAACATTAAATAAAGAGGTATTTATGTCATTTTCCAACCAAAGTGCCTCCATTGGGTCCCCAAGTTGACCCATGGATTTTCTTGGTCGGCCATGACACATCCAATGAGGGTAGGACATGTGTCAATCTAATCTCATATTATTAAAACTTTAGTTTTACCCTAAACTACACTAATTACCTCTAATCAAGATTAAAAACTTAATAACTTACTATTCACCAAAAAATTATTTTAATCCCATTGAACCAAATTTTACATATTAATGACAACCAGGAATGTAGGAGTTTTTAAATTAAAAACACAAAGATGGAGAATTTCCATTTAAATGGGAAATCAGTTTTTATAAGTACCACTTAGTGGTTTCACTATTCATCAAAAATTGACGTTTTTCAGAAAATTACCAAAAGATCACCCTAAGCTATATATGATATTCCGAATTCAAAAATGATTTCAATTTTACAAAATTAAAAACATATAAGTTTCATTAACTAATTTAATAATTAATTCTTGCTGTCAAAACAATAGAGTGTTTTTATGAAACAAAATGTATCAAAAGATTGACACTAGTTTAAGTCCAATTTCAAAGTAAAATTAATTCCAATGTCCACCAATTGATTAAATGGTAACAATATATTATAATTTAACTTTAAAACCGATTCAAAAGATAATCTAATCATATAAATAAATTAGATTAAAAAGTGGTTTTTAATTAAAATACAACATTTTTCACTATTCATTAAAAAAATGAACTTTATCGGAAAGATACCAAAAATTTACACAATGTAAATTTTGAAGTCCCAATTCTAAATAAGAATATTTATTTTGTGAAATATAACAAAAAATTTTCAAAAAGTGGATTTAAAAGAGCTCCACCATCAAAAGGCTGTTAATCGACCTTTTAATGAATATTAGAATGTTTACGCTTAAAATTGGATTCATATGATTTTTTAATCCTCTAACATTTATTGTAAAAAGTAAAAATATTTTACAAACATATATAATCACTTTGAAGTTAGTTCTGTTCATTCCCTCCATTACAATGGCTAGGCGATAACTACTATTTAAAATAATATTATTTTACTATTAGAGTGAAATGTAAGATTTCCAAGAAACTCGTTGTTGCGTATTGGGTAAGCCATCGAGCATAGCATCCCCATTAAAGTAATATTAATATTTTATTCACAAATATGGATAAATATAAAAATATCATATTCTCTATTTACCTGGGGTGTTACATCCTTCCCCCCTTTTTGGAATTGTGTCCTCGCAATTTTAAAATTGAGCATGGAAACATCCTTGAAAGTCCCACATCAGAACAAGAGTTGGTAAAACAATCACTTTAAAATAAATAATGATAAGTACAAAGGTCACCCGAGTTAACCCATACTAGGATTCCCTGTAGGAAAACATGGACATGGAGGAGAAAACATAGGGTCATGTTCTGATGGAGAGTGATAGAAAACATGTTTAGGAGAAAGATAACCACAAGAAAATCACAAACATGTGATGGGTTAAACGGTATTCGATTCCCCAGTACAAAAAGTTAATAGACAACATTTTTGTTTTAAGTTACTTTTTATTGATGAATTTATAAATAAGGAAACATAATTACTTATCATGTTGACTTTCAACTTTTATTAGATTTCTTACACAAACTCATATTTTCTCCAAAAGACAATCATTTAGGAAGACTTGTTCACTATAATCAACTTCTAGAGAATCACCTAATCCACAAAATAGAACTATATACTTCCCATGTCTTTAGAATTTAACCAAAACCGAAACAAAAAAGGTTAGTACAAGATCAGATAATCCAGAAAAGGATAACCCTTTATAAAAATAAAATCTATTCTTAATCTCCAAAATTTGTCCAACAACACCCAATGTTCAATGAGGACCATTCGATAAACAATTTTTCCATAAAATTCTTCAAAGTAAACCAAACTAATATTGAAACCCAAATATTTGAAGGATTTAATCACAATGTCTTACAAGGTACAAATTAACATTATCTCCAATAAAATCAGTTGCTCTTAAATTCTCATATTGAAAAATAATTAACCTAATCACATATCCTCCATGACAGGTTAATCATTTCCATAGATAACCCAAAAATAACTTACTCTTGATTCATAAAATCATCTAACTAAAAAAAATTAGTCAAAATAACCAGGGACTTCACGTAGTCCAGTGGTAGGCGATAAATACAGTCGCACTTTGGTTGTGGGTTTGATTCCAACATCTTTTTCCGACGGGACGGGTTGTCACACGGTCTGCGTGTTGTCCTTTTTCCAAAACTATATAATTCTCAAATCATTCCCCAAAAATTGATAAAATCATCAAAAATAACCATAACACAATTTAACCTTAATTTTATCTCATGCCTTTCACTCCCATCATAACATATAGTAACACATAATTACCTCAAAAGTAAGGATCATATAAACAAAATGGTTCGTTATAACTATGTCCACAAAAAAACAGATAACTATTCCTTGAATAAAATTTTGATATATTAAACATCAGGGTTACACATACTATAGATAGTCTTCTAATGTAACCCCATCATCAAAAGAGACTTAATACTCTTAATAATTTCACCATAACTCTTGAAGCCCTTATATGTTTACTTCTTACTCACTCAACATTCTTCACGATCCATTAACTATTCCTTTCCAACTTATTCTGAAATAATTCTTTCCTACATACAAAATCATGAATTATATCCTAAGATTCCAAAATAGGAAAATAAAAGTTATGAAATAATCCATACCGTTGATTGGTCATTGTCAGTTTCTTCATCCTCAATCGAAATGGCATTAGGTATTGGTAAACGATCATTTGTACGATCTTGGTTATCCCATTCACGAAACTTCTTCATAGGACATGTGTTTGCATAATGACCATGCACACCAAATTTAAACCATTCAATTGATCCCTCAGAAAGATCTTCATTCCCTTTCCTCGAGTCAACTGGATGCTTCCTTTTTCCATGGTAGGTTCTTGCTTTATGACCTTCATTTCTACATCTATAGCATATTTCTGTCCCATTGAAACATTTTCCTAGGTGTCTCTTTCCACATCTTTGACACATAGGTTTTTGAACACACTTACCTTTATGATTATTACAAGTAGTTCCGTAGGGATTTTTTTCACGCATATATGATGCCTTAGAGAAATCACCAAGGTTTAGGTGGTCAATCATGACTCCAGATAGTTGGTTGAGGATAAACACAAGAGTTGTCATTGAAACTCCCATATCATTCAATTGATTTCTCGAAAAACTATAAAAGTTTCATTCACATCCACTGTTACATTGGTGCCTGCTAGATCTATCCATTTACTAAATCCAAAAAGGTCAGTGTGAGTATATCAACAAAACCATCATGTACTAATGAGGAACATAAACACTGAGATATACTTACTCATTCACTTTATCAAAAACTAGGACTCTTTCTGAAATCCTAACAATTATGGTAATGTCACTTATGCTTAAAGAGTACCCTAACCTCTAAAGTTATCTAAACTGACCATTGATACCAACTATAAGGCCCCATCCTTAAACCTTACTTAATCTTGAGTTATTACAAAGTTACACATTAAGGATCTTTTCAGGTTTAGTGTTATAGAGAATTAGATCATAAAACTTTCATTATATTCCACATTTAAACAAAGTGGTTACATAAAAGATAGTATTCATTTTTCCCATCTACGGAAACATATTTATAATAAAACATGGATCCTTTCTTGACACTTACATGACACTATCATCATATCATGTACCCTTCCCTTGACCTGTGGAAATCATTTCAAAAACATGGGATGAGCATAAAAAGCTCAGTCAGGGTTATAAAAATATTAGAAGGAAACATGAGTTCATATATACATAAGAACGAAATCATACTTTACCCATAAAACATAGGCACTTTAACATACCTAATCAAATCATTAATACAAAATAGAAATCATAAGACATAAAGGTAACTTGAGGAATTCATAACATTCTTTCGTAGGGAGTAACCCTCTTGGTTATGTTTGGATTCCCACCACAGTATATTACCTAAATCTCTTCGGAGAAACCTTAACGTTTCACTCCTTCACGTTACCCAATGCAATGGAGAGCTATATCGGGCTCACCCGCCCTTAGTTTATCACGAAACCACCCGTTTTCATAACAATGCCGAAGAACCATAACACAAACGTATCACATAAAACATGCATAAAGGAAACATAACATTTCCACATTTCAATCATAATATAACATTTTAGTGTATTGAAACAATGAATCCATTCAAAAACAAACCATTTCCCAAACCATTTAAAACATTTAATAAAGATATTTTTGAATCAAAGTGTCTCATACCACCTTGAAGATTTTAAAATTTTAATCCATTAATATCCATATAAATAAATCCTTAAAACAATTTTGAAAACATGGATATTAATAAGAAAAAATAATTATAACATTTAAAGCGATATTTTGGTTAAAGAGGTTTTACCAAAATTAGAAACACTTGAAAACAATAATTGAGGAATAACATTTAGTCAGAACTTTATAATATCATGAGTATAAATGGATTCATGATATAATATTCCAAATGACAGTATATACACCATATAAGAGTGAATTGGTGCATAACAACAATGAAGTCTCAATAGAAATGTCAAATGTGATGAAATCCCTTATAAAGAAGGTATCCTTAAATTAAAGATTAATCAATCTCAAAATTATGTGTGAAAAATATAAATACACTCAATATAAGTGGATATTATGTTTAAAACAATAAAAGGTCCTTCACACATATTCAAAGGATGACATTTTCAATAACTACATGTTGAACCCAAAGAAATGTAAATTGGGTTAAAATGTTCCCTTGGTAAAATTCGACAGCCTAACGACATCACTTCAAAATTCAGAAAATGAGTTGATTAGAGATAAAAAGGGCATCTCATCACATGGAAATAATGTTTACATAAATAAGGATATAAATGAACATATCCCAACAAAATAGTATGTGAATTTAAAGACATAACAAAATAAGTCTTTTAAAAAGTGGAGGGAGAAAGGTCCCCTTACCGAGCTGGGTAACTTTCGAAACATACACCCCATGGAAGATGGGTCATACAATGAAGATGTGAATGCCCATAAATGAAATTATACTACAAAATGTGAATAATAATGGGCAGTACATACACCACTCAATGTAATCTGTGGAAAATATAGCATAAATCTCACGAGAATAAACGTGAGATGAAAAATCCCTTACGAAAACTCGGCAGCCTAACGACGCCACTTAAAACTTCCAAAATGGATTGATGAGAGAGAATAGGGTCTCTCATCATATGAACATAAAAATTACAGTAAGAGTAATATAAAATAATATCCCAATAACAAGAAAGATGATCTTTAAAAGGAATGACATAAAAGAGTGTACTTTAAAAGAAAGAGAGGAGTCGTATCCCTTACGTGAAGTCCAACTTATCTTGTTCATTTCTTTATATTCCTGAATAATAAACATTGGTCAATTTATAATTGCCTAAGGACCTCCTTTAAAATTTATTATTCAGTTCATATCAAATATTATAATGTTATAATAATTGTTTAATAATATTATTTCATATCAGACGTTTTTTCCGATGTTTGGTACATGAGTCAAAAATGAACTTGTTTGAAAAATGATTGTCCATGTAGTTATAAGTAAATAATTTCCAGAATAGTATTAATGGTTAAAATATCATATATATCCAGTACATATTAATTTTATACTATTCCATATCATTTGGAGATAAAAAATGAAAAGCACCGTTCATGGAGACGGTAGGCCGTACGTACGCATGAACGCTACATTCATTTTTTTCTTTTTCATATTAATGGAATTAAAAATAAATGATATATATATATATATATATATATATATATTATAATTCCAGTATAATATATATATTATATAGGTCACATATGTTCATTAATTTCATTCTGTATACGTTCCATGTGTTGTATGTACGAGTCACATCACTTGATGGGGTGGTAGTCCACACTTCCTCATATGAAATTATCGCATTTACACAACATGAAAAGAATAAAGGAATGGTTTAAATATAAAAAAAAGAAGCATATATTAAACATTAATACCATATATAAAATACAGTGACATCATAATGGCCACCTTTAAAGGTGATAAAAAAATATTAAACAATCATTGTTTCGTGAGGCAGAAAATCGACAACCACAGAAACAATATTTTCTTTAACCATTAGACAAAGGTGTGAGTAAGCGTAGCTCGAATCCGTTTTATAACAACATCCTAGTAAATTGAATATACTGGAGTTGATACAAAATAAATGAATAAAAAGTTTATGGGGTTGGATAAGAAAAATAAAACAAAAGGACACAAGTGAAGACATTACCTTAAAATCGTGTAACTCCCATTGGTTTGAGCTAAAAGGCATCCTTCGGAAGACTTCTGCCCAACATGAGGCTTCAAGGAGTTAGAGAGGGATGTGGAGAGACAAAATGGGCAGGGTTTTTCTGAGACAAAGGCTTTGGAAGTGTGGGTAAGGAGGTAGAGGTGGGGGCCTTTTATAAGAGGAGCAGAGGGGCACTCTTGGAATGTAAAGAAATGTTACTTTAGTTTAGAATGAGTTTCGGATTTTAATGGTCCCATATTGATGTTTTTAGAGGGTAAGGTGATAATGGTTCGAAATCCACCCATCCAATAGGTTTTGGACATGTTTAGGTCATGGATTTTACATTATCTTTACATTTTATTTAAATCCATTATTAATGAGGTAATCGCTGCATCATTATGATGTCATAAATAATTGAATATATTTGTTGTCTAAAAATTATAAAAAAAAAATCATTATGTAGGAAATAATTTTAGATTTATAATGAATATTTATAATCAAAAATATGACATGAATAACCCCATGTAAAAATTGTTTTAGTAAAACATTTCATGTGTGTGTCATTTTTATTTTAACATTTAATAAAAAGGTATTTATGTCATTTTCCAACCAAAGTGGATCCATGGGGTCCCCAAGAGACCCATGGATTGTTCTGGTCATCCATGACACTTTCAATGACGGTAGGACATGTTTCAAGTGCATCGCATATTATTAAAACATTTTTTTTACCTTAAACTACACTAATTACCTCTAATCGCGATTAAAAACTTAATAAGTTACTATTCACCAAAAAATTATTTTAATCCCATTGAACCAAATTTTACTTCTTAATGACAACCATGTATGTCAGATTTTTTAAATTCAAAACACAAAGATGGAAAAATTTCATTTAAACTGAAAATTAGTTTTTATAAGTATCACTTAGTGGTTTCACTATTTATCAAAAAATGATGTTTTTCAGAAAATTACCAAAAGTTCACCCTATGCTATATTTGATTTTACGAATTCAAAAATGACGCCTATTTAAAATAATTCAATACATATATGTTGCATTAATTAATTTAATAATTAATTCCTACTGTCAAAACAATATCATGTTTTTATGAAACAAAATGTAACAAAAGATTGACACTAGTTTAAGTCTGATTTCAAAGTGAAATTAATTAAAATCTCCACCATTGGATTAAATGGTAAAAATATATTCTAATTTCACTTTAAAACCAATTCAAAAGATAATATAATAATATAAATAAATTATATTGAAAAGTGGTTTTGAATTTAAATACAACATTTTTCACTATTCATTGAAAAAATGAACTTTATCGGAAAGATACCAAAAATTTACACAAAGTAAATTTTGATGTCCCGATTCTAAAGAAGAATTTTATTTTTTCAAATATAACATTAAATTTTCAAAAAGTGGATTTAAAAGAGTTTCCCCATCAAAAGGCGGTTAATCGACCTTTTAAAGAATATTAGAAAGTTTACACTTAAAATTGGATTCATTTGCATTTTTAATCCTCTATCATTTATTGTAAAAAGTAAAAATATTTGACAAACATATATAATCACTTTGTATATAGTTCTTTTAATTCCCTCCATTACAACGACTAGGCGTTAACTACTATTTAAAATAATATTATTTTATTATTTGAGTGCAACGTAAGATTCCCATGAAACTCGTTGTTGCGTATTGGGTACGCCATAGAGCATAGCATCCCCTTTAAAGTAATATTAATATTTTATGCACAAATATGGATAAATATAAAAATTCCATATTCTTTATTTATCTGTGGTGTTACATCATTAATGCTTGGTTTCTATGGTGAATCTTGGGAATGACTATTTCTAACATGATCATTACAAGTGTGTCTTGGAGAATGTGTTGTACCTAGAAAAGGGTCAACTTCACAACTGCACACAATACAATCAAATCTAATTATCAAGTCCTAGAAAAATATAAGGTATCTCATTAATGACTTGTGTTACCAGCATATCCATAATAACATCCAAGGATCCTCAATTAAAATAAATTATAAACATCCAAACCTTTAAATAATTATATTAATTCCATATGATATTAATTATAAATCCACACAATGGTTTACATTTTTGGAATCCCATACCTTATAATCATCTTTTTTGATTTCTTTGAAAAATTATACATATCCAATCTTATATTAGGTATAATGAACATATCCCAGTAACCACATGAATCATGTACATTATAATGAAATATGTGAGATACAATTATCCCTTTTCATTTCAAAAAAAAATAATGTGAAATGATAAATAGGAGAAATATTATTAATTTATTAAAACATCATCATGATTCAACATTAGATCCGAACGATCCATAATTTGTTTGTTATGTTAATCAAATACACAAAATAACTTGATAACATGGAATGATCATAGGTGTCAGCTCATAATGACCATTATCCAGATACAAGGTCATATCCTCTAAATTCTATATAATATCATGTTTGAGCCCCATATCCAAGGACATCTCCTAGGAATACAGTTACAAAAAACAAGAGGGACATGCATACCTCTAGGAATATCCTACATATAACAAAATGTGTAAATTATCAAATTAAACCATCCAAAAGTAACAATGGATGGACTGAATTGTTCTCAAAAAAATAATCATAATTTCTTCTAAATTAATCTAACATAACCAATGGTCAGGATCTATAGTGGAATAAAAAATCATGAATACCTACTTCTCTACACTAACCCTATCCTAGTTAAAAACCCATTATGGTACCAACCATGGTTCCCTATGTCTCATTATAGTCTAGACACCCTATATTGTATCCTTAGTCAAATCCTCATGTTTCATAATATTCCATCACCCTTATGGGATAACATCACTGGGTATCATCGTGATATTATCAAGGCCTTACTGTCCTCCTTTGTAAATATAAAAAAATTACAATAGAAATTTGGAATAAAAAAATTATAACTTCCCTTGCTTATACTATGATAATATAATAATATCAAATTTATAATTAGGACCCACCAATGAAACGAAATGGTTTCTTACATACATAAAGGGAATGATCCCTCCTCTAACCCAATTATCATAAAATCTAGTGATACAAATTTTTCAATAATCATCATGGGGAATACCTCACCACCCATCACACTTCTCAACATATAGTTCAACATAAGAACCAAAATCATGGCATCCCATGTATTTATATTATTTTTAAAAAATAGTATTTTAGTGTCTCTATACCACGAGAAAATTATTTAGAATCATATATTCAACCATCTAAGAATGTGGTATCAACTAGGGTTCATGATACTATACGGTCCCTTGAGGAATGTGATGGTACATAATAATTTTATTTAAAAGAATTTTTTAAATGAATGGTCAATCACCTATAGTAGTGAGACCGTGTTTGAAATTTTAAATTTCCAAATTAAATTATTAATGGGTCATGTTTAAGGGTCCATATTCCACATTAAATTTGATTTCAATTAAAATAATTCATGAACCCTCTTGGCCAAGCTCATCCATTTATGATCAGTCATCATGAATCCACACATAGACCTATCCCAAACAATTTATATATTTAAATTAATTATAAAAAATCATAATAAATAGTTTAAATTATGTGAAGCACTAAAATGGATAAAATTTCTCCATTCAGAATTCTCTAATTAAATCAATTAGCAAAATTGTAAAATTAACTCTTCAAATGCACAAGATTCCATGCCAAACAAAACCCTGAGTTATTCAAAAAAATAAATATTTAATTTAATTATATAAGACAACCCCGTAAAAATTCATCTGGTGAAATACCATCAATAAAATTCCCAAGAAATGACATGTATATATACTTCTCATAAGTCCCCTATAAACACATCAAAAAATACTCATAAAATCAGCATAATTTCAACCAGCTATATTGGAATAATCTGAAGAATCCAATTCCATGTCACCCAAAATCAATAGAATATTCTATGAATGAATAAAGGCTATGGAAGTAGTGTAAGACTAAAAACAATATTTTATGATATTTCACCAATAAATTCTATAATGCATGAATAGTAAATGTAAATGTTAAAATGGTACTCTCAATGTTGGAATATCCATGAGAGAATATATAAAATTATTCCTCCCTTAAAATTGATATGAAAAAAATGAATTTTGTATTTGTAATAAAATTTGTGAAGTCTCAGGGTTCCTAATTGTTTTTCCAAATCATGTACCAACAATGATTTTGTTACTACCTTGAGAAGTTCCCTTTTTTATGTGTTTCTAGATTGATATTCCAAACCATGAAGCTACTGTACATCACCCATTAAAATATAAATTATTGTTTATCATGGAATTTTTTGAATAAAAAAATGTACATGACACCCTTGGGAAAAAAACATCAAACTATTTACTCTGGTGGGATTCCATAATTTCATTCAAACCAATGGATAGGGTAAAACCCATATTATAATTACATTTACTAACTCATCGATCACACCACCCACCCATATTCTCATGACCCATCATGAGCCTGAAAACGTTTTCAAAAAAAAAATTCTGAGGGTACTCCAACTAATAGATATCAAATATGAATCATTTTTAAAAAAAATACCCAATCTTCAATTCAAAAAATGAATATAGGGAAAACTAAATAAACATACATGTGGAGTTACGAGTGAAAAGCATTACTTCTATAATATGAGCATATATGTAACATGATCACTTCATTTTTCCCCCGAATATATGACCCACATTTTCTAATATATCATGTCTGCTTCCTTTTTAAATCATAACTAATAGTTATGTGATAACCTCAATGAATGCTGAAAGATGAAAAACCAAAACAAATATTTCCCATATCTAGTAGGATAGATAATAGATGGTATTAAATTTGAAACACCATGTAGACTATAATATGTAATAAAAATTGGAAATTTATGTGTTTTAAAAAATAGATCATTTTATAGGATATTTTTTTCATTGAGATTTCTATAAAAATGTTAAAATTCAATATTGGGAACTAACATATTACTCTCCGATTTTTAAAAATTCTAAAATTGAGCATAGTCCTTAACATTTACTTCAGCACCAAAAGCATTCCCCAAATAGATCAATAAACACATTTACTACCTATAACATTTATAAAATAAATGTATAATTTCATATTTATGTTCCCAAATATCTCTCTAATGGTTTTTTCAACATTAATGGAACAAAAAAAGTACTATTATAGAAAAAATATAAATCAATAGAATATAAATAATCAATAATCCAAGAATCAATCCAGAACATACATATTAAAATATTATCCTCTAGAATCATGGAAATTCCATTTAATCTAAAAAGTATAAATTATGGTTACTGTATTTAAAAAGAATTTAATATTATTTCCCTGAAACATGTAAATCCAACTCATTAAATAGATAACTCCACAACACTCAACATTAGTGGATGACATTTCATATACCCATAAACAAGAGATTAGACACTATATTATTAGTGAACAATATTAAAAAATTGCAATCCCCCTTACTAGTGGGGAAATAATGTTTATAACTAATTTCTACATTCAAGTGTTTCTCTCATAATTTTAAAAGGTATTTCAACCATGATTTTATAATACTTCTTTGGTAACATTCAAAGAAAATTAACGACTATAAGTTACAACATATGATCGATAAATCCCAAATGGTTCAATATTTAGAACTTGAATGTTTAGGATCCTTATATACTACACATATCCAATATTATCGTTGATCATTTCACCTAGTGGACTAAGGAAATATTATCCAATAATTTAATGATCAATATAAAAATATAATTCGAAGGAATAATACATTGAATGTACATGGTTTATATGATTGTCATGCACAATTTTGGGGACACACCATATCATTCATTACATGGAATAAAAACCATAATATAATAGAATACACAAAATCTACTTATCATACCATGAATATCTTATAATGATTACTTTTAGAACACTCGAATGAGATATATTACTCATAGAACATAATCAAAACTTCTACCGATCACATCTATCAATAAGTGCTCTTGGTGGAACATGCCCCATGATAATGAATGATTTTTTGTCCTTCCTACCTATCTCCAACAACCTTGTGAGTCACATATATAATGTTAACTTCATTAGGTGGAGATCTATAGAACATGTGATCCGTATATCATCTTTATATATGAAATTTTGAACAAAGAGTCATTATATTATGGTTTCACCAACTATTGATCTCAATGGGGATAATTAAACTCCACTATGATATTTAGATGAACATTCCATTTTATTAAAGGGGATAAATGACACGACTGACCCTCTATATTTAAATGATACCTTATAGTGACCCATGGAATTTAAATTTAAATTTTTTCAAGAATAATCAAAATATTCATCAAGAATGAATTCTATAAAATGAATATGCATATAATCAATTTTAACCCCACAGAATATTATTTAGATATATCTATTTCATGATTGTAAAATTCTGATGAACCATATGATATCCACTCCCTCTATATCTACTATTCCACATTATCATGTAGAATTATTTGGCTCACGACTGAATAAAATAATTAAATAGAAGAATCATTACCACCCATGAACAAAACCACCACTAGTTGTACAATGTTATCATTCCCATAATACCTTTTAAAAATATCCATTAATGAATATTTGGTTAGATATGTTAAACTTTGCTGAATGTTTTGGTCCAAAACATGTCTTCTATATCCATGGGGAAAAGTCTTCATCCTTGTTTACCAATTTTATCTTATAGAAACATAACATCTTAAATTTATGACATTGAAAAATAATACAGATCTCACAAAAAAACCAAATGGTCATTCCAATTGTAGATACCCAGTATTATATTTTAATAGTAATGAAGGATTGTAATGTTTTTTATGGATTTTTTTTGAAACATGTATAATTAAAAAATAGATATACATTCACAATGATTACTGATGTAATTAATCAAATTAAGTAATCTATATTCATCTAATATATAAACCAATAGTCACAATATAATTAGATTTTGACAAAATTAATGATATTTGAAATCATTCATTGTGGGATCATTATAAGTACTCTGAGTGTTATTTTGTTCCGTTTGTTGTAGGTTCTATTTGAATGAAGATGATAGGATTTTCACATTATATTTCTTCTTCTATATAATTTTTTTAGGTTTTTGTTTTTGATGATATTTTATTTTTCCAAATAATTAATGAAGAGTATTAACAAAATCTAAACTTATTGTTATATATTTTTTCATTATTAATATTATGGGATTTATTTCAAAGGGTTTGTTTTGGGTATGACATGATCACATTCATATAAAATTTATTTCATAATATAGATTAGATAACAAACCCTCTATGGTAAAGATATTTTTTTATCTTATTAGGTTAATGATTTTATTTTAAATATATATATTTATAGGGTTATATGAAAATTATATATTTTTTTCCTAAAAATAATTTCATATTGGTTAATCATTATCATCTTTTAATATGATGGGAATTTTTTTATTTATATGTCCCAAATCTAGTAAATATGTGATTGCATGAAATATTGTTTTTTAAAACTTTATTTCCATTTTTCTTCCAATATATGGAATCATTCATTAGGTTAATAGAGAGTTTTCAAATAGTATATCATGGTGCATGTTCATTCATGATAGTGTGGCGGTATAATATAGTTAATGTTAGTTATAAGAACATTATTTGAAGTATTCTACAAAATGTCAAAATCACGAATCAATGATATTTTATTTGATAATATAGATACAATATCTTTTTAGAGAACTCTTATAAATAATTATTAGAATAAAATATTATAACATGATTTTATGAACAATGATTACAATAAATGATAATTAATATGGGAATTTTATTTATTATGATTAAGATATTTTTTTGCTGTAGTATGTGGAAAGTTTTTGTCGACATGTTTAGTTTGATGAACTTTTATAATGAGGTACAAGATTATAATGGAGAATTAATAATGATAGAGAAAAAATATAACACTATGTCAGTCAATGGTGATATTTTCTTTTTATCAGATTTTGTTTTATTCACCTTTTATTGATAAGTTTAAAAAACTCAACATGGAGATCCAATAGTGGTATTGTGGAGTGATTTCCAATTCAAAGGGGATATTATTATTCTTTTATTATTAAGAACCAGGATGAGTAATATTATTATATAATTATATATTTTTTCTATAGAATATAATATTTAATTCTTAATTTATTATTTATCTCACCAATTTAATTTTACCATTATTTTCATGATATATAATCTGTTGAATATGATGTTTTAGTGTCTATGAATTAAAAGCACTTGGTATAATTTATACACTAATTTAATATTTGTAGGAATGTTAATGGAATGTTTTTTGTTATTGAGGGTTTGAAATGGTAACAATATTTTCAATATCACGAGGGGGAGGAAATATTGATATATATATATATTCTGACACTTTTTTAGTTGTAATTATAATGTAATGAATATATTTAGTAAATTATTAATTTACTAAACCAATAAACCCTTTTGTATAAAATTGTAGTATCTTGATCACTACATTATAATGAATAGTTTTTTTAGTGGAGGTAGTAAAGACTCATGGTGTTTTCGGTAGTATATTTTTATAATATATTACACAAATTATATCATTGAAAAAAATTGTATTAAAGAACTCATTTGATAAATTGTTTATCTTTACATCCAAATCCATATTATAATCTAAAAATAAAATTTGTTGGGGTAATTTTATATACGTGAAAATTATATTTTAATTCATATCTTAATGGATCATGTGTATATAATTTTTAAAGTGAAACATTATTGAAATATAATATTCAATGACAGAAATTTAAATAACACTATACGATGTGTTATATATGTGGAATTATAGATCAAAATATTATTGAGTTGATATTGGACGGGTGATGGAAATTTAATGTGATTTGGTATTGAAAATAGTAGATATAGTTTATATGAATCAAATAGGGATGATAATAAGATTGATTTATAAAAACATACATGCAGATTAGGTTCTTAGCATCATCTATTTTGATATGTTTTTTCAGGTTAATTTCCTTGCATTACACCATCATGTATAACTTTAATTAAGTATAGGTATGATGCTATATTGATTGGTATGTTGAACTTTTTATCTTTAAATAGAGTTTTTATTGTTTTATATCTGTTATTATAAAAACATTGTAGTCCATGGATCATGTTTTCTCTTTATTATAGGATCAAAAATATATTAATTATGAAGGGAATAAAAATAATTGTATTAAAATTTATTATAAGGAGGATTTGATATTTAATTTGAAGCTATATTATTATATGTTTTTTCATGAAAATGTATTGCATGGGTGAGGTAAATCTGAAATTGTTTTTATTGATTAAATTTATTTAGGAGGAGTGTACATTTGATTATATGTTAAACTTTAATAATGAATTTCACGATGTGTCATAAACCCCATTTCATATAATATATAAAAGAACTATTAATTTGAATTATAAAATTATTACTGAATTATTTCATTATTAAAATTACATAGATAGGTTTTCTTGTGAAAAAATAAGAGTTTTATAATGATATTTTTTAGGTTTTTTGGTGATTTATTTTTTTACTTTAAATTAATTTTCTTTTTACATTCAATGAATATATATTCATGAGTTTTTTAAGATATAGTATCATGAAATCTAATATTTTAAATATAATAATATATGTGATATATAGAATAAATACGTGGATGGAAAATATATTTACGGATAAATTAAATATATCATGAAAATAATTATTTGTTGAACTAGTTACATCATATGGACTTTTAAAATAAGATAACTATTTTAGGAATATACATTACATTTAATGTATATAATTACTGGTAGAGATATTGGGTAACATGATAATGAAAATATTACATTGTTATTTTATATCAAATAAGGGATCCATTATAAACTCCATAGTTGATAGATATTTTGTTGAGAAGATTTTTGTACATCTATTTAAAATTTTGGATGAAATCCCATTATGTGTGTAGTGACCCAGACCACATGTTCCCATACATAGGTTTTCCTTTATTAAATTTCCCTATGAAACAAGGAATCACTTCATTAATGACCAAATCTTTTAGCATTCTTGATAAACTATTTCATTAATTGAGTCATTCATTACAGTTGGAAACAAAAATTTTAAGATAATTTTTTTTCAAGAATTCATTATTCCCCATCACATATATTTACATATCATGAATAATACAATTCATTTATTAATAAGAATGGAAATTAAATAATGGTGGTCTTAACTTCTCGCTTTGGGATAAATATAATAAAATACAAAATTAATCAATATTTACTAAAAAATAAGGTAAGTGAAATTTCGAAAAAAATACAATTTAAGTATCATAACTCTATGAAAGGATAGAAAATACTCAACATAGATAGTAAAATAATTTAAAATAATAATTTTTAATTAGTAAACTAATAATAAAACACATCGTTAGGTAATACCATAGAGAAAATATAATTGAATATAATAATTGACTTCTCTATCAAGTAAACTCTTAATTAATGTATTTCATTTCTCTATAACATGATACCCCAACCATCATGTCCTGTCAATAGATGGTTAAAAATACTAAATATAAACCAATATTGTGTTTAAAATTGAATCTCAACTATCATTAAATAACACAAGATATCATTATACTACTCGGTATATACTCAACCGGCTTGGCCAACTAATTTGGTGCTTGAGACCAAATGGTGCATCAAGGGGATATAAACATGGAGGGGCCACCATATTGCACCCAAGGGTGTTTTTGAAGGAACTAGAGTATGGTTTCTTTGTCAATCCAAATTGGATTTATCAAATGGATATCAAGACAAATATTCATATAGTACATGGTGATGCATGATAGTTCAGAGACCAAATTGGAGGAAGGTCCGTCTATAAGTAAATGAGAAAAGATAGGATTTCCATGTAGTGGTGCTATGTGGAACGTGAATAGTTGTATGTGGATCATTAATGAAAAACATTTCAGGGTATGGATATGGTTCTATATAAGTTTCATAGTATGGAGATGGAAAATGGTTTGTGAGATGGACTGTTGTAGAAAAAAAGTAGGCGAAGATTGGTTCAAGGAAGTGTTTTCCCACTATAATGGAAGAGTGGTGGTACATCGACTGCGTTGGGAAAAAGGTTCTTGGGAGATTCATTGTATATGGTAATGGATATTGAATATTTATGATTTGGTAAATATAGGATTAAATGAATACACTGAACAACTTTCCTATACAATGAGCAATAATCCCTTTGTTAAGGTGTGCCACTCAGATTATAAATCCCAAAGGAATTCGTTGTCATCTAGAATAGTTCATGGAAGAAGGGTGATGGGAGAGGGTTCATGGATGAAATTTAATGGAAGACAGTTCATTGAGGAGTTTTTGATCCATATGGAGAAGCATTATGCGGACGTGGTATGAAAAGGATGCATGAGGTCGCAATATGTGGAGGCAGAATGTGGAGGTGGAATGCGGAGCAATGTAGTATGTGGAGGAATGGTTCACGAACTAACATCAAACAGAAAAGGGTATTAAATCTATGGGTAAAAACAAGAATTCAATTTAGTATCTATCTATAATAGAGGGTGGGTGATACAGTGAACATGAAGAAACCTACAATTCCATAAACTGTGTGTGGGTCCTTCCAATTGTAATGAGCAAGGGAGAGTTAGTAGAGGATTTATAATGGACACAATTATCTATCCATAAATCATTGTTTAGTCAGTGTTCCTGGAATAGAGTTAATATGCCTATGTTGTTGTACTCCATAACCACTGATGATTAGTATATTTTGTTATAACCCACACACTATCGACGTATTCTCCTTGGACTATCCCATAGTGGATAAACACATAAAATTACATTGATGACTCATTGAAGGTCATTGTTTTTTACTAATCTTTCTCATTAGATAGGTATAATTTCATTCTCCCAATATGGGAACACAATCGGTCACATTTGATTAAAATTTTGATAGCCTGATTCACCCTGCAATCTTAATGTGTTCTGGGGTCTTTCATTGTAATAAATTTAGTTCAAAAACAATTATCACATATATATTAGTTGAATAAATTCATATAAAATACTCCTTATCACCAAATATCCATATTGAGTATAAGAATATATTTTCCAATTTTTCCCTTATAAATAAATAAAATTCAATGTAAATGTAGTTTATTAAAATGGTACATGATTTAGAAAATAATAATATCCATTATTCATGAATATGGATAATATATATATATATATATAATTTATAATGAGAAATTATTAAAAGTTTGTTTTTATTTGAGGATAATGGTGGCATCAGAAAAGTAAGATTGATTGTATAATAACATTTGCAGCATTGCAATTTTCTTATCAAATACCATTATATAAAATTTATATAATTGAAACATAAAAATTCCATTAATTATTTTGGTACCATGATATTACATGTTTAGAGGATGTATAAACACCATATAAAAGAAATTATGTGGGTTAGATTTTAAAATATTGAATAGAAATTGAGGCTACGTCCACTAGCTCATGAAAACATTAGATTCAATGTTCTTCAACCTCATGTATAGTGGTTTTAAAAATCTTATTAAGGAAATAAAAACCTATTACTATTTATTTTATCATATGTGATCCTTTTAAAACATCTTATCACCATTTCATTAAAAAATATTCTGTATTTTCATAATTTTTGGTTTTAATTGCTATTCATTATTATGTATGTTTTATCATTATTGTTTTATTTCCTGTAAGGATTACATAGTCTGATCACAATGAAAATAATAATAAAAAATAAATTATCTTATTTTAACAAAAAAATTTCTTTCAATACTAATCATGAAACATGTTTTTAGAAAATATAGTACTTTACTATAATTGGAATAGTAGGTCGTATGTACGTGTGAGTAATATCACTATTTTTTAGTGATCATTATGGATATAATGTATCTAATATACAATAATTATTTAATTTTCATAATATCAAACATATTAGGTGTTTTATATGTAAATAATTTATCCATGTTGTGTGGTAAGAAAAATAGAGTTACATAGCTTCATTAAGGATGTGGCCCAAAAGTACAAATATGATATAATCATCTTTTGGTGAGAGAAAATGTTAGAAATAAAATTATAGATTATCCTAAAATAATGGAAAATGATTCATTTATATCATAATATTTTCCTATATTTCCCTTATTACTATTAAAATTATTCCTATAATGTTCCATGTGAAGCGTTAGTGAAAGACGAATCACATCGATTCACAAGGTGGATGTCAGCTGTACAAATGGGTGACATTATCGTATCTCCTACAGAATGGGTGGAAAAAAATTTATATTATATAATCACTTCAATGGTTTAAATTTATTAAAAATATATGATATGTAATGTTTATCAATCATTATACCCAATTGTTAATGTTTGGAATGAATGAACAAATGTCATCGATTTGTGAGGTTGTAGTCCGCCTCACACATGAACAATGATTTCATATCCCATTTGATGGATGTTGAGGTGATGTTACGACATTAAAACACTATTAAAACATCCTTTTTCATGTTAGGTACTGATTTAATTTTAATATAGTGGATTATTAATAATTTATAGAGGTGGATAATTAAAAAAGAATAATAAATCTCATTGAATAAAAATGCTTCTTCTTCGAGTATCATCGTTAAGAAATTACTATATCATATCTAGCATGGATTTATACACAATATAAGTTGTATAAAATTTGTATTTGGAGTTTTGGAATATATTTTGGAGCGTATCAGAGGAAATAATTTTGTTTATATATTTGAAGAATGGGGGAGATGGATGTCCTATTATAAGATAGTTGAGTAGCTCAATTGTATTTTTTATAATAAAATCAATCACACGTTTTTGTCCTGTAAAAATCACAAAAAATGGGCCATTCTATAACATAAAATAAATAAAATATAAATAATGTTATATAATAGGTGTTTTACAAGTTGGTATGTCATTTTAACCCTTAACTTATTAGTTTAACCCTTATTAATTCCATTTCTACCTTAAATGCTATAATAATTTTTTTTCTAATTTTACTATTATTTTTGAATAAATAATAAGATTAGATATTTAATATTTATAATTCAATATAAATAAAAATATTAAATCACTTTTTCAAATTCAATTCATATAAATCGAAAGTGTCAATTTAAAATTAGTATTGTAGACATGATGAAAAATATGGCTTTCGAGGGGAAAATATTCATCGGTTAACAATATTTTTATATCAAAAATAATTATGAAAATTATTGAGATGCTGTAAAATGATTTAATTGGTATTCCATTAATATAATTTTACAATTAAACAATATAATTATATAACACACCATTATTAATAATTGTATTGAATATGAAATTTTTAATTAAATTTAGGTATTTTTACTATTAATCAAAAAGTGAAACCTTTAACTAAACAAGTCACCTAAAGATAATTTGGAAATTATGATTTCAAAAATGAAGTTAATTTTTTAATATCAATTTTCTAAATTGGTTTTAATTAATATTAAAATTTTTGGGAAATGCATGGTTAATTCGTATTTAATGAAAATGTGGTTTCATAGAAGATTATGTATGTTTCATTTAAATGATAATTATTTTATTACTAATATATAATAATATAATTTTTTTTAAACTATATATTTAAATAGTATAGTTAATCTTATTAATACCATCAATTTATATATCTAGGTGATATATATCACATTAAATAATTATATATTAATAATATGTAATGTTTTGTATGAACTCTATGTTGCGTATCGTACAATATAAACATAGTGTGGTGTGGTTTACAAGATAATAAGGAGAATTAATTTATTTAAATATATAGATATAAAAATATATTTATTTATGTCTTAGGGTATAATATTTTCGTTATTTTTTGTTTTTCATGTTTCATATAATACTGAATATAGGGTTATTAATTTATAATATCGGGGTTTTACATTCTCCTCACCATAAATAAAAAGAATCATCTCACTCTAAACATGATAATCACATTCAAGGGTTTGATATTAGAAATTTATATTATTTAAAATGCTAATAAAAAAAATATTTATCAAATCAACCACTTGATATGAGTGGAGTGTGAGTAAAAAATCATATGAAATATCATACAACTGTGTTTCTACAAAGGAGTACTTTGGTGGATTGTGAATTTATTGACAAGGAAGAAAAGCGTAAATAATTATATAGAGTGATTCAGGTTATTGAGGAAAAGAGAGGGAATGATAAATGAAATGTTATTGGCCTCAAAACCATAAATATATTATGTTTTATAATACCAAATGATTCATTAGATATGAATGTAACCAAAAAATAATATTTTCTCCAGTTCCTTCTCTTATTGTTGAGGAATTATTTTACTATTTTAGACTATATTGAAATAGACTTTCACACTATGCATCAATTTCATAATCATAATTTTACCTTGTTTTTGTGCTTCATCCAATTTCATATTCTTCATTTACTTCATGAAATTTATATTGATAATGAAATTTCTATTCTTGATGTACTAAAATTCAAATTCCATGGATCATACGACCCATAAAAGAGGGTATTTACAATCCATTTGACTCTAACTATTTTACAAAAACTATATGGATATCACAAGTCATCCAGTAAGAATAAATCTATATTTTTGGTATAATACATTGATCTCAAAAAACACATCCAATGTTTAACATAAATTATTCCACTAATTATAATCGATAAATCCCTTCATAATTTTATGAACTATATCTTTCGAATGATGGTAAATAAATGTAAAAAATGAACATATCATTAATCCCTAAAAACATTATATTGACCGTAATCATCACATAACAATCATGTGAATACTATCACCATATATAATATAGAAACATTATAATTACATGATTACTATAAAATATTATTAAAAAAATCCAGGCATTCATATTAATTATGTAAAATAAATATTATTTTACATAATTAATAGATCCGAAAATCATTTAAAATCCATCATGCTTAATTTTTTCCTAAAATCATTAATATATTCAATGGAATTTATTACTATCCAAATTACACTATCCTGATAAATTACCCCTTTATCACAACATTACTATATCCACATCTGAAGAAAAATTAGTTTCCCCTCTCATTTATTTCCAAGATGCTTAACTTTTCATCTAAATCAATATTCTTGGTCATTAGTAGCAGTAAAAATTTTCATTCTAATCTATCATGAAAAAAATACTTAAATACAATACTGGTATATTTTATAATTCTTATGACTAGGATATCATTCAAAAAATAATCAAATGAAATATTTCTTGTATCCAAACTTTACAAAAAACAGTCTTTCCGTTTTAACTACAGTAATAAAAAAATCATGACCATAAATCCTTTGAATTTTTTTAGGAATATTCATTTCACTCTTTTGGAATCTATTTTCATTATACTCCATCTTCATAAAATTGATTAATTAAATATTGGATACTTTTTTCATTTCATTATAATAATAATCATAGTTTCATTTCTCTCTACACTCTTAAAAAACTCACATTGATTTTATGAACAGACATGGATATTTTTCTACATAATTATCATATGTGGTGAAACCATTAATTCCTATCTTCCCTTTATACATGTTTTTTCAAGATATACTCTTTTTATAATTACTATCCCCAATGAAATAATAAGTAGATAAATATATCACAATCTTGTAAGGAAATTATACTATGTCATCATATGATAAGAATGTTTGGAAGAAAAGTTACCTTTTAATGATTAATATAAACCCATAAATAAAACAATCATTTTTACTATTTGGATTACGTGCATTAATGAAATTGTTATTCCCTTATTAGGAACCATTTCTTAATGATGAAAAAAATAGTAAATCATTTCAATATGAAACATAACATATAGTAAAAAAACTACTTAATCTTGAATTCAAAAATCTATTCCGAGAATATCTCTTAATCATAGAAATGAAATATTTATGGAAATCACAATTTAATATATATTTTATGGTTTTTATTGTAAATGTGAATCACCATAATAATATTTCAAGAGAGTGTAAAATTACGTTCAAATTATGACTAATTATAATGCACTAGGTGATGATAATGTTATGCACAATGATCATTTTTCAATGTTATTACCCATTGGTACCTTCAGGATAGAACCATGTTGTATTTTAGTCTCTTTTCATGGGTGTATTTCTAGGAAAAAACACATAATAAATTCAATACCAAAAAATAAGGATGTCATTCTATACTTATACTCAATGTATATCTTAGTTTTATCTTCCATAATGCATTTTTTTTAAATCTACTTCCCATGTTTTGTAATAAAATTATCTAATTAAAATTCTATATCCCTTAACCCTATTTTGAGAATATAGTATTTTATTTATTACATTGTAATAATACACATGTAGTCACATATTGAACAAAAAAATAGTTTATTACTCTCCAAAAATAAGATAGATACATGAGAAAATCATTAAATTTG
This sequence comes from Viscum album, assembly GCA_963277665.1. NCBI lineage: Eukaryota > Viridiplantae > Streptophyta > Magnoliopsida > Santalales > Viscaceae > Viscum > Viscum album. The sequence continues at coordinate 985,469,055 of OY728165.1, read as the reverse complement.
AAAAAAATATGACATATTATTTTTGACTAACATTTTTTCTAGATTATATACTTTCATATAAAACTTGAGAAAGTATATGTATTCCTAAAAAAAGTATTTAAAATAAGGTAAAGCTAAAAATTTAATTAAGTGTTATGTACAAAGTATGTTATCATGAATTAGTAATAAATAATAATATGGCATGTAAAATAACAAAAAAAAATCGTTTTAAATAACTACTCTTCGTGAATAGTTAATGTATAATCAATATATATAGGCAAATAACTAAAAATTAATTCCATTTAAGAAATAAAAATATAATTAAATAAATCCATAGATGACTCCATTGTAAAAATATAATGTCCATTAATAATTTAGACAGAATAATTGAAATGATAAAATATTGTACATATTGTTTCATGAACATTATACCTCTATATTAAGGAAATTCTAAAAGATGGTTTAAAACAACATGGTAAAAACTGATCATATTTTACCAAATATCTCTCTATATTCATGACCATTAACAAAAACATTTAAAACTACTACATACAAACACATAGGGTCGGGCCAACTAATATTTATCATGAAACCTACCAATGCATCAACATGATAAATAATGTTGGGAACCTCCATTAACTGTATATTCAAATAATTCTTAATATACGTTTTTTTTAATTTGATTACTAAATAATTCTCAATATCATCATGTATCATTATTGACTACATGATACATATTTATCAATGGTTCCCCATTTATTCAAATAAATGTCATTGTATACATAATATGTAAAAATATATTAGGGTTATATAAATATATGTATCCATTATATAGTAATATAAATATTTATGATAAATTTAAGGTAAAATGCAACCATCTTACAAAGAAGTTATTATTTTTAGATAATGATAATAATCACAGAAGAAAGTTATATTGTACAATAACTTTTACCACTTGTTAATATTCAAATAAAATCCCCTTAGGTAAAATAATTAAAATTGAAAAATATATACATTAATTAATAAGGAATCATTAAATTTAATGTTAAAGGGTTATGTATAAACTATATAACTGAAATTAGGTGAATAGCATCTCAATATGCCTTACTGAAGACAAATTGAGACGAAGTCCCTTACCTCACCCTTCCTTTTGATTGAATGTTATTAAACCTATTATATGGTTGTGGGAAATATGTTATTAAATTATAATACAAACTTATTTATATTTATAATCCCATATGGAATCATTTTATAACATCTTATCATCTGTTCATTAATAATCAATCATTATTGTCATATATTTGCTGGTTAATTACCTCATTTTCTTATGTGTGTTCTGACATTAGTGTACCATTTCATTCACATATCACATGGTTTCATCATTTCAAGAATTAAAATCATTACATAATGATTTTTTACATAAATATTTAATTTTAATGAAATCATGAAATATGGTTATGTAAAATTATGTACATTACGATCTTAGAGACAGTGGGTCATACATATGCATGTTTAACGTTTACAATTTACAATGATAATTATTGGAAAAGGGTAAATATTATAAAATATTTAATTATAAATAAACTTTTAAATAATAAACCATATTATATAATTATATATATCATCTTTGTGTTGTGGTGTTGAATAGAGTGTCACAATGCTTTGTGAAAGGCAGTAGTCCACACATACACCGAGTATATTATCATAATTAAGCGAGTGAAAAGGTATAAATTAAAATGAAATATACTATTTAAATAAGGATAATTGTATCATTAGTATCATAATTATTTCATTCATATCAAATATAATCATTACATCTTCCCTTATCACATTTCATGTGAAGGATTTATGAAAGACGAATTACAACCTTCCTTGTAGTGTCAGTCTACTATCCACCAGAGAAATGTTATCGTATCTCCTTTGGAATGGATGGTAAAATATATATATGATATAAATACTCAATAATTATTACTATTTTATAAATATCATTTATATAATTTATGTCCATCTTGATACCCAACCATAATTAGTGGATATGAAAGAATGAAGAACATCGTTTCGTGAGATGGTTGTTTACCGGACACAAGAATGATGAATTTATAAGCAATTGTATGGTTGTGTAGATGTTTCTATGTTCTTATTAAACAATAAAAGAATAAAAATATAATTTATCTACTAAATTTAATATATCATCCTGATTTGATAATAATTCAATGAGTTGGAAGAGAAAATAAAGAAATGATACTCCTTAAAAACATTAACTCTTCTTCGAGTGTCCACATTATGATTTCACTAAAGCATTACCTAGTTGGATTTATACCCAAAATAAGGCTCTAATGATAATTATTAGATCTAGAAATGGGTGTACAAATAAGGTTTCTATGTCTGAAGCATTGAGGAATGGAGGTGGCCTTTTATAACTGAAGTGTGTGGAAGACTTCAAATTATTTAAAAAATATTCCATAAAACCAACTATTGTTTATTCCAAATGATTCCAAAATGGTCCATTATTTGAAATATAAAATATAATATCGAAATAATTCCAGATAATGGCAGTTGGACACGGTTTTATGTCTTTTATAACCATTATCTTCATATTTTAACTACCATTAAATACATTTTTACATAAACCAAAATAATTAATTATTACCATTTTTACTTTTCATTATAGTGAAAATATAATTTAACAATATGAGGAATTAATTTTTTTTCCAACTATATAATCCAATTTTTCAAATTTAATTCACTTATTTTAAAAAATTTATATTATATTTAATCCCATAGATATGGTGAGAAAGTTAGTTTTCAAAGAGAAAATCAACAAAATATTTAAATTTTATTATATGAAAATAAAATATGAAAATTATCTTAATGACCTAAATTCAAATAATTTAAATATTATTTGAATAATTTTTCTTTAAAAAATATATTATATCATTTTAAATTGTTTAAACTAAAGGGAAGTCTACAATTGAAATTTAGGATTGTTCACTATTTATAAAAAGTTTAATTATTTCAAAAACAATTTAAAAAATCACCCAAGTATAATTTTGAAAATCTTATAAAAAATTGAATTTAATTTCATCAGTAAAAATTATAATTTTTTAAATATTACCTTTAAATTATTTTTAGATAGAATAATTCATCCTTATTTTAGGAAAAACTATTTTTTTGAAGGTAATCATTTTTATTTCAAATGAATCTTACTTTAACAATAAAAAATATATAAATAATAAATTTGTGTTAAAATATATTTTAAATGTATATTTAATCCTGCTTATACTTCCATTCAAACAATTATGTTATAACTATCACATTTAATATTAATATTTTCATAATATTTCACCCTTCGTTTAAACTTGATGTTTCATGTAATAAAAAGAAGAAATTGTGTTTCATATAATGAATTCTATTAAATATAGTGAATTTAATTAAAAATCTGTATATCTTCATGTCATGGATGTTACATATTTTTCTATTCATTGTGTATTTGGTTTCACATTATGTCAAATACACTGATATAAATTAAAAATTTCAGGGTGTTATAACATGTGTTATTAAATGTTTAACATGGGGATTCATATTAACATATATGGGGTTGAGATGGAAAAAATAGTAAAGGGACATGTTTTTTCCTCATTAAATATTGTTCTAGAGAGATTATGAAATACAAATACAGTAAAATTCATCATCCTTGTTGAATATAATATAGGTGGAGATTAATTTTATAAAATATTATTATATTTTATTAATGGAATATTTATCATGCTAGAGATTATATGAAAAATGAATACGAGAAGATATACACAATATTAGAAGTATAAATTACATTTTTTTAATTAGTATAAAACAGTTTTTAAATTCAGAACACCATTGTATTTTATTATAAAACCTATCTTTAACAAAATGGGTAGAATTGTTAGTGCAGTTGGAGGTATATCGATGATGATAAACCATCTATGAAAGTAATGTTTTTTTATTGAAATATCCAATTATTTGATTGAATGTAATAGACATTCAAGATATACTTCATGAAAGGGTTCATTAGTCACTTTTTATTTTATTTTTGTCATAGGAATTACTTTTTGAATTGATGAATGAATGGAATATTATCATGAATTATAAAATGGGTGATAAATTGGTATAGAAGGGAAAATTAATCAATGGAATTATATCTACGAAATTAAGATGATTGTAAATTTATTTATGATATGTAAACTGAATTAATAAAATTTTATTAACATAGTAATGGGTAAATAATAATAGAAAATATAGAATTAATGATATATAATAAAATTTATTAATTTATTACTACAATTTGGAAATGATATTTAATTACATCCATATTTTTAAATTTTATTAGTTATCAAATATCAAGGATTCTATATCAAATAGATAGATCATATAGGAAACAATAAATTAAAAAAAGAATATAAAATAAATATTATTTAAAATCGTGAAAACAAAATGACAATACAAACATAATGGTGGTAATTATGAAGCCCAATCATTATTTGAAAGCATATTTATTTTTTTCCCTCACAAGACCAATGTTTGTGAAACCTATGGTGCTTTAAATCAATAATCACTCCACATTAATTGACATGTCATCAACAAATGTATATGATCAGCTATGAACAAACATTAGGAATCTAATTATTGACTGAAGATAAATAAAAATTCATAATAATGAAAAATAATTATTCCAATTATTGAATATTTGGGGGGGGGTTGATTATGTGAGATGATGGGATATATAATTTTCCCATTTCTATATTGTTGTATATTATACATGTACATGTTTGGTTTCTAACGTACATCACAAAAGTTTATAAGATATTTACTGATGATTCCTTATGATGTGTTGTAATTATTTATGGATGATGAATTATTGTATCACTTTAAGTTTATGTTGATGTTTAATATAAAGAAAAACATGTTTATTTTTTATCATATTAATTATGTTATAATGTTTCAATAATGATGATGTGGTTTTTTGATGGATTTATTATTCAATGAAGATGATATAGTTTAATTTCATTTTTATACCATGATAATTTATAAATTTATAAGGATGTTTTATTCCATAAGGGAAGTGGTATTTATGATGTAGGTACACCAATTTATTTTATTGTTGGATAAATAATTAAATGTTTTAGTTTTTTTATCCATTTGATAGCGGAAATGTAACACCCCAAGCTTCTACGGTATGTTTCCCTTCGAATAATGCGATAGCGTGTGTTGTACGCAACCTCGAGTTCTAACACACACCACAACTAATTAAACTAGCCGTTGTGAATAGTAATACCTACTTTTCGAAATTATATATATTTTATATTTTAAAATGGACTTCATTTTTGGATTCGGAATATCGAATTTAGCCTAAGGTGAAATTTTGGTACTTTTCAGATAACTTTCATATTTTGATGAATAGTGAAAATTACTAAATTTTAATTAAAAACAACTTTTTTAATCAAAATAATTAATAGTGATAAATTATGAATTTTAGTAGTTTTAAAGTATATTTAGAATATATTTTTACCATTCAATTTAATGTTTATCATTGGACATAATTTTACAATTAAACCGAACATAAACAAGTGTCAATCTTTTGATAGTTATTATCTCTTAAAAACACGCTTTTTGTTTTGACAGCGGGAATTAATTTTAAATTAATTTCTGCCACTTCTGTGTTTTGAATTTAGGAAAATGGATTCCATATTTGGAATCAGGATGTCCAAATTATGTGAATAGGTAACTTTTATTTTTACACATTTTGAATAATTACTGCGGTAAATATTTTATTTACCATGGTTAAAGGGTAAATCCGGTAAATAAGGGTTAAAAAAAATAATATTATAATAATACTAAATTACCCTAAAACGTGTCTTAACCCTATTGGTTGATACATAGTCGACCATGGGCATCTTTGGGTCTATTTTGGGACCCAATGGATCCACTTGTAAGTGATAATGACACTTTATTTTAATTAAGTCAAAATGAATACAAAAATGACACAAGCATATATCTTTTAGAACAACAATTTTTACATAGGGTTATACATGTTGGATTTTCGATTATAAATATTCATTAGAAATATAAAAATATTTCCTACATAATGATATTTTATTTATAATTTTTAGACATTAAATAAGTTATTTTATTTATGACACAATGATGATGCAGTAATTACTATAATAGTGAAAAATTAAAATAATTGATATTATAAATACCCAAATAAATATAATATGAAACTTTTAATGAATTAAACTAATTTTCTAGGCTAATATGATATATTAGGATTGATTTAATGGACTTTGTTCGAAGTAATCAATCTGTTATGAGTTTCACAAAAATCAACTATTGAATAGTGTCAAAATTGACATAAAAGAGTTCTTAAAACAAATATTATATTATTAATTGATATTAAATTCCTAAAAATCTACGGTTCGGCCAAGAGACTTATATTATGATAGGTTAATCATTAATGGACCACTTGGGGGTCGCTTGGATGTATATAGTAAGTTTATTAACCATAATATATAAAAATACAAAGAGACATTGTAAAAGTGAAACTAATTAACTTAGAGTTAATACTTAAAGATAAGGTTAATATAAGTACCCAAACCTGTCTAAATTCTATTGGATGAGTTGTTTTCGACCTATCCCCACCTCATACTTTGATTAGTCAACTTTGGAGCCTTTAGAAACCGAATATGAATTTATTATAAATTAATATTTCTAGCTTTTCCAAAGGTGCCCCTCACCCCTCTTATAAAAGGGCACTCCTCCTTCTCATTTCTTCACACCTTCAAAGCCTTTTGGTTCGGCCAAACTCTGCCCAAATAATCTCCCAACATCCCTCACTACAACCTAGAGGCCTTAGTTTGATCAGAAAGCCAACCTAAGGAGCCCTTTTGATCAAATCAAAAGGAAGAACCCGAAGAAGAGGTAATGATTTCACCACCCTTTTCTAAGTTCATTTCTTCTTCCACTTCTTCTTCCTTTGTTCTTACCATTCTAAAATAATAACTCCAGTATCTCACATATACTGTGATGTTATTATAAGTATGGTACAACCATATTCAGTATTCTATCCACCCTTTGAATAACATGTCACCATACGTGCGTACGTACGGCTTACCGTCTCCACGTCGTGGTGTAATTGTTATTCAATATAATATTATTTGGATGGGTATAATAATGATGTGTAACTCATGTAAATAATAAATATAACATGTTAATGATTCTGTATATATGATATACCATTCATTTATATATTATTTTAATATCAAAAGAATGATATTGTCGCTCGTGCGTACGTACGAACTACCGTCTCCACGAACGCGATGAGATTCATTCTCCATCGTATCCATTCAAGTATAATTATCATTTTATGATTTAAAAATGATGTTTAAGGACTTGATATCATTCTGGATATGAATAATATACAACAAACATGGCTTATGTAACAAAACATATAAAAGAAAATGTGTAAGTTAACACCCGAAACGATGATAATTCTAATATATTATTAATAAATCAATGTTAAAAGATCATATATGATATCATATTAATATATATGATTCTTGTATAATTTAATAACAATTATTTCACCATTATACAGGAGGTTAACCTACCCCAACCAAGGAAAAGTACAAGGTAAGGGTTATTTCACAATCTCTTCATTATCCGAGGTTGTTTATACGTAATAATCTACTGGGATCTCTTTATCATCCACATCCATGTTTCTTAAAAATGTCTTTCAAAACATTTTTACCATTTACAAGAATATGGGTTAAAGTCATTTATACCCTTGTTTGACTTTTTATAAGAGGTTTATAAAGGAATCTTTCCGTCGTTTTCAAAACAAGGTCCTTTTTAACCTTTTCGACGGAATTGAGGTAAGAATGTTTTTTTAAGTTATACGGCGGGTGCGGTTATTTTCCGCCGTTATAAAGTCGTCGAAGCTTTCCATAGAAGCTTATAAGAATATTTTCAAAGAAAATGTTTTATTTTATATGCATCTTAAATGATTTCAAAATAAAAGGAGATACTTCTTTAAAAAGAATTTTGATTTCATCTATGTCAACATCCTTTGATGGATTTTAAGATTATTTGAAGTTGATTTATTATGATACAAACCTTCTATATTGTATTGAAGGTTTTGTGATATGTTTGACTGTGGATGTGCTATTTTTATACCATTCATAGTTTATGGTGAAATTATTGACATTTCGCATGCTAGTTTTAATACGAATGTTTATGTTATGTTTAAACCTTTTCATATGGGAATGCATTGGACTTAATAAGTGACGGGTGGAGCCCGCTATAGCTCCTCGATGCATCGGTAGGTCTCATGAGACAAACTAGTGTCTTGGCACAAGGCCTTGAAAAAATCTTATTTGTAGTCTTGGCACGAGGCCTTGGCTATGTGGTTATGATAGTCTGGCATTATGCATTCCAACATTATGAAAGTGGTTATTGATTTTTGCATGTGATTATTCATTTAGTAGAATATCCATGTGAATAAGTAAATGGCATTATTTCATTTTATTTATGCCATACCATGTTGAAAGTTCGTATTTAAAAGGCTTTTGTTTTAGTTATACATTGCCTTAAATGTTTATTCTTATTTATGAAAGTTTCCACTTTATTGTTATCCTTACTGGGCATTTGAGCTCACCCCTTTTCTATGTTTTATTTTTCCCAGGTATTGAAGAGGTAAATTATGAATGACTTGCAGGGAAATTATGAGGGGTTAATAGTGTGGATATGAAGACTTTGTTGTTGTAGTAGTTTTTCCCTTTGGAATGTAATGTAAAACTTTATGATTATATCTAGTGTTTCCAAGGCTAATAAACCAATCGGTCTTTCAGGATTTGATCTTTCTTGTGATCACGCCAATGTTATGTAATTAATGCACCGACTCTGGGTAGCTGGGGTCGGGGCGTTACAGTTGGTATCAGAGGAAGTTTAGTACAAACCTTGGAAGCTAGATTTAGATAAACTCTGATTAGAGCACGTAGACTTAAGATGAACTTTGAGGATTAGTATAGAAGAACTTCCTAGAATTTTGGTATTGTAGAGATTTTGTGAGTTTTCCGAGCAATACATCCCTCTCTGGATACGAGCAGGTAGAGGCAGCTCTGGCACAGATGTACCTAGGGGTAAAACCCGAAAACACCGCTTTGAGCTAGACTCGAACGGGAACTGGTGCACGACAACGGGCCTTGCTGCACTCTTGGTTACGACACTCCCGGGGGATATGCTTAGGATAACTCTCATTTTCTTTACAAATCATTATGAAGGGTTTATGAGTATATACTTCCTCAAAGAAAACATTTTTATGATTATGGATTATATCCATAAATAGTTCAATTTATGTTAAGTGTTTTATAAGTATGGGATTATGTATTTTGATTCATAAACTGATCTAGTTTATGCCATTGTTTAGAAATGGCGCCTAGTGGAAGAAATGGAAACCGTATCAATGCACGCACTCCATGTAGGGATTTCCCTCCTGCTCAAGATAATTATAGTGGGGCTGGTGATGCAACCGGTGCTGATCAGCTAATCACCGTACTGGGACAACTTACTCAGGTTATGAATAATAACCTTACCCGTATGGAGCACCCTGATCCGCAGCGTGGAGGATCAATGTTAGATCGATTCATGAGACAACAACCACCAACGTTCAATGGGAGTACAAATCCCTTAGTAGGTGAGCAATGGATATTTTCCCTAGAGAAAATATTTCAGGCTTTGGGGAGTAGTGACAGGGAAAAAGTTACCATGGCAGTTTACCGCCTCACTGGAGATGCTGATCAATGGTGGTCATTGATTCAAAACATGAAGGAAGATGATGAAGTATCAAACATGGAATGGAGGGAGTTCAAAGATCTGTTTTTAGAAAAATACTTTCCTCGCGACCATCGAGCAGATATGGAAAGGCAATTTCTGAGTCTGAGACAAAAGGAGGATGATAATGTCACAAAGTATGAGGCTAACTTTACAAGGTTAGCGAGGTATGCTGGAGATTATATTCGCAACCCAAGAAGTAAGATTGATCGTTTCTTTGATGGGTTAAAACCATTTCTCCGTCGAGCATTAGTCTCACAATCCTTTTCGTCGTACGAAGACATTGTCTCATGTGCTATCAAGACCGAAAAAGAATTCTCTAAGTCTTATGACTTTAAAGCGAAGCAAGAGAAGAAGAGACCTGCTCATCAATCTAGGAATGGAAATAAGGGGAAGAAGGGAAAGGTTGAATATCCATCTTGTGGTAAATGCGGGAAGAAACATCCTGGTACTTGCTTGAAGGGAATGGGAGTCTGTTACAAGTGTGGTGAAAAAGGCCACCAAGCTCATGATTGCAAGGGGAAGAAGGAAGCTACCAACGTTCAGTGCTACAATTGCAGGGAGATGGGGCATTATGCAAATGCATGTCCTAAGCGTCAGGAGAACTTACCTCAGAAAAGGCCAAGGGATCAAGGCCAGGCTTATGCTATCACTACTGCTGAGGTAGAAACTCCGAAAGACGTGGTGGAAGGTAATTTAATGGTTTCCTCAAGTTTAGCAAATGCATTATTTGATTCTGGATCATCGTATTGTTTCATATCTTCCCAGTTTGCTAAGAAAATTAGATATTTCCAATTTGATTTAATAAGGGAGTTGTCAGTTAAAACTCCTAAGGGAAGTATCGTTGCAACAAAGTTTTGTGAATCAGTCCCCATTAGAGCACATAAATTTTCTTTATCTGCTGATTTCATCGTCATACCTATGATTGAGTTTGATATAATCCTCGGTATGGACTGGCTTTCGGACTATGATGCGAAGATTTATTGTAAGAAGAAAGAGGTTACGATTCTTGATGATAATGATAAGGAACACCTTATTTTTAGAGCAGAATCGTCACCACCTAATTCTTATTTAGACCCACCCCCAGTAGCTCAACTTAATTCAATTATTGGGGAGGAAGAGAATGAAGTAACTATCGGTGAGGAAAGAAATGTTCAAATAGAGGATGTACCTGTTGTGAAAGAATTTGTAGATGTATTTCCGGAAGATTTACCTGGACATCCTCCAGAACGAGAAGTTGAGTTTTCCATTGATTTGATTCCTGGATCAAGGCCTATATCGAAGACCCCTTATAGAATGGCCACTGTAGAGTTAGTCGAACTAAAGAAACAACTAGAGGAATTGAGTAATAAGGGATTTATTCGCCCTAGTGTTTCTCCATGGGGAGCCCCTGTTCTTTTTGTTAAAAAGAAAGATGGATCTATGAGGTTATGTATCGATTACAGGGAGATCAATGCTATAACGATAAAGAACAAGTATCCCCTACCTCGTATTGATGATTTATTTGACCAACTGCATGGAGCTCAATACTTTTCAAAGATTGACCTTCGATCTGGATACCATCAGTTGTGTGTGAAGAAGGAAGACATTCCGAAGACAGCATTTCGAACCAGGTACTGGCATTACGAGTTTACTGTAATGCCGTTTGGATTGACTAATGCACCCTCTGTATTCATGGATCTGATGAATAGAGTTTTCAAGGAGTATCTCGATGAATTTGTGGTGGTATTTATTGATGATATATTGGTATACTCCAAAACCTACGAAGATCATGAGAATCACTTGCGCATTATCTTGAAGACTCTGAGGAGGCATGAATTGTATGGAAAGTTTAGCAAGTGTGAATTCTGGCTTCAGGAGATTTCTTTTCTTGGCCATATTGTCTCTAAAGATGGAATCTCTGTTGATCCTTCTAAGACCAAGGCAATCCAAGAATGGCCAGCACTTACGAGTATAACTGAGGTACGTAGTTTTATTGGCTTGGCAGGTTATTATCGACGTTTCGTCCAGAATTTTGCCCGATTGGCTAACCCATTAACGAAGCTCACACGTAAAGGGGTTAAATTTGTTTGGACAAAAGAGTGTGAAGAATGTTTCGAAGAATTGAAAAAAAGATTAGTCAATGCTCCTATATTGACTCTACCATCGGGGAATGATGGGTTCGTTATTTATAGTGATGCATCAAAGAAAGGACTTGGCTGTGTCCTTATGTAGAATGATAGAGTTATTGCCTATGCATCACGACAGTTGAAAATTCATGAACAAAACTGTCCTACTCATGATCTCGAGTTAGCAGCAGTGATCTTTGCTTTGAAAATTTGGAGGCACTACCTCTATGGTGAAAAATGTGAGATTTATACTGATCACAAGAGTTTGAAGTATATTTTCTCACAAAAAGAACTCAACATGAGGCAAAGGAGATGGCTTGAATTACTCAAGGATTATGATTGTACGATACACTACCACCCAGGGAAGGCAAACAAGGTGGCAGATGCTTTGAGTAGAAAAGACCATGGAGTTTTGAACAATATGAGAATTGAAAGGGATCCAATTTTCATGGAGCTAGTGAAGATGGACATGGGAATAACCAGGGAAGGTGAAACATCAATGCTTTTTCAAATGATTGCCAAACCATCTTTACTAGAAAGGATTAAGAGTTCTCAGACTGATGATGAAGAATTCCAAAAGAAGATTAAAGCTGTGAATGATGGGAGATTGAGAGACTTTGCGTATGAAGGTGGAATTTTGAAATTCGGGAAGAGACTTTGTGTTCCCAATATACCTGATCTGAAAAGGGAATTGCTGGATGATGCTCATAGTTCCAATTTCTCTATACACCCTGGGAGCACCAAAATGTATAGAGATTTGAAGGAACATTTTTGGTGGGACAACATGAAGAGGGAGATTGCTGATTTTGTGTCAAGATGTATGGTTTGTCAACAAGTGAAAGCTGGAAGGCAACAGCCTGGAGGAGTCATGCAACCCCTTCCCATACCGGAGTGGAAATGGGACAATATTACGATGGACTTTGTCATGGGGCTACCAATGACTCCTAGAAGGAACGATTCAATATGGGTTATTGTTGATCGTCTTACCAAGTCAGCACATTTTCTTGCTATAAGAGAAGATCTACCCCTGGAACGTCTAGCAAGACTATACATTAATGAAGTTGTGAGACTTCATGGAGTACCCCTATCGATTGTTTCTGATCGTGATCCGCGTTTTACTTCAAGATTTTGGAAAAGTCTTCAGAAATCCCTGGATACTGAACTTCATTTGAGCACTGCTTACCACCCTCAGACAGACGGACAATCAGAACGGACTATTCAGACCTTAGAAGACATGTTGAGATCTTGCTCACTTGATTTTCAGGGTATGTGGGATCAATATTTACCACTAGTAGAATTTTCCTATAACAATAGCTTCCATTCGAGTATTCAGATGGCACCATATGAAGCGTTATACGGAAAGAGATGTCGTACACCAACCTGTTGGGATGACGTTGGTGAAAGAAAACTTGTAGGCCCAGAACTGGTGGAGGAAACGGTGGAAAAGGTGAAGGTAATCTAAAATCACATTAAAGCAGCTCAAAGTAGGCAGAAGAGCTATGCCGATAATCGAAGGAAGGATTTGGAATTTCAAGTCGGTGATCATGTTTTCCTGAAGGTATCTCCGTGGAAGGGAGTCATACGTTTTGGTAAGAAAGGTAAATTGAGTCCCAGATACATCGGACCTTTCGAAATTCTAGAACGAATTGGGGCTGTAGCTTACCGATTGGCAATGCCGCCAAGTCTCTCCAAAGTTCACGATGTGTTCCACGTATCTCTATTGAGGAAATACATGCCTGATCCGACGCATGTACTCACCTATGAGGAATTAGAACTGGAACCCGATCTTTCCTATTGTGAAGAGCCCGTCAGGATTCTTGATACAAGAGAACAAGTACTGAGAAACCGGACGACGCGTCTGGTAAAAGTTTTGTGGAGAAATCATAAGATGGAAGAGCCAACGTGGGAACCTGAGGAACTTATGATGAAGAACCACCCGAGTCTTTTTATGCAGTAATACCCTAGAAATTGCGAGGACGCAATTATTTGAAGGAGGGGAGAATGTAACACCCCAAGCTTCTACGGTACGTTTCCCTTCGAATAATGCGACAGCGTGTGTTGTACGCAACCTCGAGTTCTAACACACACCACAACTAATTAAACTAGCCGTTGTGAATAGTAATACCTACTTTTTGAAATTATATATATTTTATATTTTAAAATGGACTTCATTTTTGGATTCGGAATATCGAATTTAGCCTAAGGTGAAATTTTGGTACTTTTCAGATAACTTTCATATTTTGATGAATAGTGAAAATTACTAAATTTTAATTAAAAACAACTTTTTTAATCAAAATAATTAATAGTGATAAATTATGAATTTTAGTAGTTTTAAATTATATTTAGAATATATTTTTACCATTCAATTTAATGTTTATCATTGGACATAATTTTACAATTAAACCGAACATAAACAAGTGTCAATCTTTTGATAGTTATTATCTCTTAAAAACACGCTTTTTGTTTTGACAGCGGGAATTAATTTTAAATTAATTTCTGAAACTTCTGTGTTTTGAATTTAGGAAAATGGATTCCATATTTGGAATCAGGATGTCCAAATTATGTGAATAGGTAACTTTTATTTTTACACATTTTGAATAATTACTGCGGTAAATATTTTATTTGCCATGGTTAAAGGGTAAATCCGGTAAATAAGGGTTAAAAAAATAATATTATAATAATACTAAATTACCCTAAAACGTGTCTTAACCCTATTGGTTGATACATAGTCGACCATGGGCATCTTTGGGTCTATTTTGGGACCCCATGGATCCACTTGTAAGTGATAATGACACTTTATTTTAATTAAGTCAAAATGAATACAAAAATGACACAAGCATATATCTTTTAGAACAACAATTTTTACATAGGGTTATACATGTTTGATTTTAGATTATAAATATTCATTAGAAAGATAAAAATATTTCCTACATAATGATATTTTATTTATAATTTTGAGACATTAAATAAGTTATTTTATTTATGACACAATGATGATGCAGTAATTACTATAATAGTGAAAAATTAAAATAATTGATATTATAAATACCCAAATAAATATAATATGAAACTTTTAATGAATTAAACTAATTTTCTAGGATAATATGATATATTAGTATTGATTTAATGGACTTTGTTCGAAGTAATCAATCTGTTATGAGTTTCGCAAAAATCAACTATTGAATAGTGTCAAAATTGACATAAAAGAGTTCTTAAAACAAATATTATATTATTAATTGATATTAAATTCCTAAAAATCTAAGGTTCGGCCAAGAGACTTATATTATGATAGGTTAATCATTAATGGACCACTTGGGGGTCGCTTGGATGTATATAGTATGTTTATTAACCATAATATATAAAAATACAAAGAGACATTGTAAAAGTGAAACTAATTAACTTAGAGTTAATACTTAAAGATAAGGTTAATATAAGTACCCAAACCTGTCTAAATTCTATTGGATGAGTTGTTTTCGACCTATCCCCACCTCATCCTTTGAATAGTCAACTTTGGAGCCTTTAGAAACCGAATATGAATTTATTATAAATTAATATTTCTAGCTTTTCCAAAGGTGCCCCTCACCCCTCTTATAAAAGGGCACTCCTCCTTCTCATTTCTTCACACCTTAAAAGCCTTTTGGTTCGGCCAAACTCTGCCCAAATAATCTCCCAACATCTCTCACTACAACCTAGAGGCCTTAGTTTGATCAGAAAGCCAACCTAAGGAGCCCTTTTGATCAAATCAAAAGGAAGAACCCGGAGAAGAGGTAATGATTTCACCACCCTTTTCTAAGTTCATTTCTTCTTCCACTTCTCCTTCCTTTGTTCTTACCATTCTAAAATAATAACTCCAGTATCTCACATATACTGTGATGTTATTATAAGTATGGTACAACCATATTCAGTATTCTATCCACCCTTTGAATAACATGTCACCATACGTGCGTACGTACGGCTTACCGTCTCCACATCGTGGTGTAATTGTTATTCAATATAATATTATTTGGATGGGTATAATAATGATGTGTAACTCATGTAAATAATAAATATAACATGTTAATGATTCTGTATATATGATATACCATTCATTTATATATTATTTTAATATCAAAAGAATGATATTGTCGCTCGGGCGTACGTACGGACTACCGTCCCCACGAACGCGATGAGATTCATTCTCCATCGTATCCATTCAAGTATAATTATCATTTTATGATTTAAAAATGATGTTTAAAGAAATGATATCATTCTGGATATGAATAAGATACAACAAACATGGCTTATGTAACAAAACATATAAATGAAAATGAGTAAGTTAACACCCGAAACGATGATAATTCTAAGATATTATTAATAAATCAATGTTAAAAGATCATATATGATATCATATTAATATATATTATTCTTGTATAATTTAATAACAATTATTTTACCATTATACAGGAGGTTAACCTACCCCAACCAAGGAAAAGTACAAGGTAAGGGTTATTTCACAATCTCTTCATTATCCGAGGTTGTTTATACGTAATAATCTACTGGGATCTCTTTATCATCCACATCCATGTTTCTTAAAAATGTATTTCAAAACATTTTTACCATTTACAAGAATATGGGTTAAAGTCATTTATACACTTGTTTGACTTTTTATAAGAGGTTTATAAAGGAATCTTTCCGTCGTTTTCAAAACAAGGTCCTTTTTAACCTTTTCGACGGAATTGAGGTAAGAATGTTTTTTTAACTTATACGGCGGGTGCGGTTATTTTCCGCCGTTATAAATTCGTCGAAGCTTTCCATAGAAGCTTATAAGAATATTTTCAAAGAAAATGTTTTATTTTATATGCATCTTAAATGATTTCAAAATAAAAGGAGATACTTCTTTAAAAAGAATTTTGATTTCATCTATGTCAACATCCTTTGATGGATTTTAAGATTATTTGAAGTTGATTTATTATGATACAAAACTTCTATATTGTATTGAAGGTTTTGTGATATGTTTGACTGTGGATGTGCTATTTTTATACCATTCATAGTTTATGGTGAAATTATTGACATTTCGTATGCTAGTTTTAATACGAATGTTTATGTTATGTTTAAACCTTTTCATATGGGAATGCATTGGACTTAATAAGTGACGGGTGGAGCCCGCTATAGCTCCTCGATGCATCGGTAGGTCTCATGAGACAAACTAGTGTCTTGGCACAAGGCCTTGACAAAATCTTATTTGTAGTCTTGGCACGAGGCCTTGGCTATGTGGTTATGATAGTCTGGCATTATGCATTCCAACATTATGAAAGTGGTTATTGATTTTTGCATGTGATTATTCATTTAGTAGAATATCCATGTGAATAAGTAAATGGCATTATTTCATTTTATTTATGCCATACCATGTTGAAAGTTCGTATTTAAAAGGCTTTTGTTTTAGTTATACATTGCCTTAAATGTTTATTCTTATTTATGAAAGTTTCCACTTTATTGTTATCCTTACTGGGCATTTGAGCTCACCCCTTTTCTATGTTTTATTTTTCCCAGGTAGTGAAGAGGTAAATTATGAATGACTTGCAGGGAAATTATGAGGGGTTAATAGTGTGGATATGAAGACTTTGTTGTTGTAGTAGTTTTTCACTTTGGAATGTAATGTAAAACTTTATGATTATATCTAGTGTTTCCAAGGCTACTAAACCAATCGGTCTTTCGGGATTTGATCTTTCTTGTGATCATGCCAATGTTATGTAATTAATGCACCGACTCTGGGTAGATGGGGTCGGGGCGTTACAGGAAAGTGGTTTTTATTTCATTAGTCATTATGGAAATAGAATAACGTGGATAAAAAACTAAAGTCATCATAGTGGTAGATAATGGCATGGGCTGGATGATGTGTTCTTATGGTGATGTTGTTATGTTGATGTGATCACAGTGATGTAAATGATATTATAGTATAGGCATATTTCCATTAATGATTCATTATATCGATTTCATATTAAACTATTATTATGTATAAGTTGATTATATCTGTATATTAAATTAACTTAGGATCTATAAATACCATATATATTGAATAAGGGAAAAAATATAAGAAATATACTATGATTAAATATTTTATATATTAAAAATATTTTGTTGTATTTTAAGATTATAGGATCACGAAAATAGTGGGGTTGTATGAATTTAGTTTGGTCATGATGAGAATTTTTTAGGATCAAAAGACAATTTTATTTTTCTTTTTCATTACACACTAATTGAATTTTTATCATTCACATTTTTTGTTATAATTTTAGAATAAGATCAATTTGGGTTTCTGTGACTATAATTTTGTTTATGGTGGATATAGTTACCCAAATAATATTACAATTTTTGTGAATATCTTAATTTAAATTTAATTTCCATGGATCAATATTCCACTATGTGGACAATTGAAGGTATGCATTAACAGTAAATCTATATATAATTTATTTCTCATGAAGAGTTTTAATGATATCAGAATTTGATAGATTATTTGGAATTAAGGAGTCAATGTTGAGAAAGTTCATTGATTAATTATAAATAGGATGTAAAAACTTTCACACTCTATATATCTAAAAACTTATATAGGGTTTATTTTGAAGTTGAGAGAGAAATTAAATGCATGAAAATAATAGGATATGAGATGGATAGTATCATCAAGGGTATATGTCATTAAAAATGTGAATTAATAACCTCTTTCAACCTTGAATTAAATGTATACAATAATCTAATTTCCACACAACATATGGAACAAGAGTCAAAAATTGTATAAAAATTCATGTTATGATATGTATTATAAATAACTACAAATATTGATAGGAAGTAAGATTATTTATTAAATATAATCTACCTAAATACTACATACCTACCTTTTTAATAAAAAAATATCCACCCCATTTACCAACTATATTCTCTTGAGATTTAAAAATTTCAAAAAAGAGGAGTTTATCATTAAATTACACCAAATAGGTTTATCCATAGAAATTGTCATTATATGGTGAATAAATTATATTGAATCCTAATTAAATAAATATCAAACTATCCATGTCTTTCATTCAAGCACATTTTTAAACACATCTAAAAATTTCATAATTTTGTATGATCATATATGATATAATTTATGTATTTAAGAAACTATTAATAAAGAGATAAACCATTCCCATTTGTGTACTAATATAGTCATCATCACTTTGTAAAAGGATTCATTAAAATACCACCAACCATTACCAAATCCAGAAAATATAGCCTCATTCCATAACCGCATAAATTTGTGATATAAAAAACTATATATTAAAACCACCTACCATACCACAATTAAAAAATAAAAAATAATATCCTCACACCTCAAAATTGTTCACAAAATATAATAAACTCTACCTCAACAACATCACAAAGATATATTTAGATGGAATAGTGATATATGGTGATTATTCATCTATATTTCTCACCAAAATGATTGATTTTGAGTGTTCATCTTTTTCCCAAATCGTCATATGGGAATTAGTTTGGTAATATTAATATTATGGTGATATGTTATATATATAAAAATATAAATGACTTACAAAACACATAATTATTATTAGACAGAACACATAATTTTCCATCACCAAATTAACCTACCCATAAATAAATCATCTCCACCATATATAACTTGTATCAATATTGAAAAAAAATAATTTAACAACCTAATAATAGAAATTATTTCTAAAAATCATTTACATTTGGGTCCATATAATTTTTAATTATAAAAAATCACTTCATTCACGTAGAAATTTTTATAATATAATATAAAATATATGTTCATGTCTAATTATAAGTTATAATTTGTCATATACAAGGAATAATTTAATGTCATCCTCAAATGAAAAAGATAATTTTCCCACTCCAAATACATGACCAATATTTAAATATTTACAACATACATCATAATTATTAGAAAAAAATTACAATTTAAAAAAAAATCCAATCTGCTAATTATGTATTTATTCAAAATGGGATTTAACTCCCTCTATATAGAGTGCTCTCTAAGCTCGGAATCTCTTCCCCTCTTGGGTTTCTGAGCCCCTCCCCAACTTTTCCACTTCGTTTTCAGTTTTTCGCCCGTATCTTGGGTCTTTTCCTCTTTTTATTACCACATCATATCCCCAAGTGTTTGAAATCGTGGGATTTATCTACAGATTTTTACCATCCATTGAATATATGTGAAATGGATGACCTCTATTGTCATACCCCACTCTAGCCTCATGTTTCTATGTGACTATCATGTTCAAATCTAGGCTGGGGTTTATATCGATGACTTAAGACTTGTGGTGCGATGTATTATGGTATTCTGATGCTATCGAAGTATGCCTCTATTTTAGTTTTTTTTTCATTATATGCTACCTAAACCAATATTCACCCAGGGTTCCACCGCTCCACTTTAAGATGGAGGTAAAGTGATGGTTCCATATGGGTTTTTGGACATACGGTTTGGTGGTCATGATATTTCTTTTTCGGGATCATCCCCATCTATCATCAGCAATTCATCCCTCATTCGGTTACTTCATTCTAGGTCCTCTATCCTATTGTTGGTCTCTATTATAATATATGGTTTTATTTCAAGTTTTTCCATTTTTTGGGTGAATAATGGGTTTTGGTTTTCAATTGGTTTGATTAGAGACATCAGTGCTTGTTTATCTAGATCAGGTTGGGAGTTATGATGATGTTAATGAAAAAAGTGTTGAAAATATGAGCACGACAAAGATGGTGTTAGAATCGAAAACATCTTAGTGAATTTCATGATAGTGTTTTCTTATTTAGATTTTAATACTAGTGTTTTAGATGTTTCTTGTTTGTAATGTGTTGGTCTACAGTTTTTACGAATGTCTGTTGATTTCTAGAGACTGGTGTGATGTTGGGAAGATAATGATTGTAGTGGTATGGAGAATGTTGTTGGTTTTGATTTTTTCTATGATAGTGAAAACAATGATTATGATGACACTAACAGAAGGAATAAACATCTCGGCCTCCATTAGTTCAATGTATCCTCATGATATATTATTTTAATGGTACATAGTGGGTTAACTGTGGTTCGAGGTGGATTTGGCATGTTTTTTGAATTTTTCGTATACAAATTAGTATGTTCAATTTTTCAATTTTGAATGAATTTGATGAGGTTTAAGTTTACATGAGATATGCTTGTATTGGTGGTGGATCTCTTTTAAGGGTTACCACATTACCAAAAAATGATTTTAATAAAATTACAAAATAATGGATTGTGGTGACGTATTTAGTCCAATAATAATTTATTGATGACAATACCAATAAATAAACCACACAATTCAAGGATGTGAAACAATAAATTATAGTCATCATTTTTAAAATTTTTGGAAATACTTATCATCTTTATTGGGTATTATAGTTATGTAAAAAAAGTTCATGGAAAAGAAATTTAAAAATTATTAATTAATAGTATAAATTTTTCATTTTAGAAATTTATCAATTGTTACATACCTATCATCATAATCCACATATCATTTTTTCACTCCATCCATATTGTACATATGAATTTAACAATTTTATCCTCTAATAAAAATAATATGAAACATATATTATCCAAAAAATAACAAAACATAATCTACGAAATAATAACAAAACATCATAAAACAAACAATATTTTTGAATCAAATATCAAAAAGTAT
Organism: Viscum album; assembly: GCA_963277665.1. Taxonomy (NCBI): domain Eukaryota; kingdom Viridiplantae; phylum Streptophyta; class Magnoliopsida; order Santalales; family Viscaceae; genus Viscum; species Viscum album. The sequence continues at coordinate 985,447,427 of OY728165.1, read as the reverse complement.
TGATTGAATAATTGATTCAATATTGGATGAATTCAAACATAAATATCCTCATATAATCATGAAAAATGTATATCCAATCAATACATGATAATAAAAAATCATAAAGGTATTAAAAACACTAGCAATGATACTCTAATGGAATGAAATTGTAGGAAAACTAATGAATCGGGAAAAATATTACTTTTACATGTTCAAATTTGATACCTTGTTGAATGATACTAAATACATATCTATGATATGTATAATATTTATTACTGGAAATAATTTCATATATAATTCCCTAGAAAGGATAATCTATCAAATGACCAAAATTATATTTCACCATTTCATGATGTGGTGGAAAAATCTGTCAATTTGTTTGGGATACAAAACCGTGAAATCGATTCCATAATGGGTTAATTTACAAATTATAGAAAATCCTATAACTACAATTTATTTGAAATTTGTATTTTACATGAACCATGTCATGGTAGAAAAATAATTATTGTTTTTCCTCATTACCCTATCAAATAGTTAATGTAATCAATGCTATTATCCAAGTAGATAATGTATTTTTTTGATGCATGAATAAACAAACACTATTTATCCATGATTCAAAAATAGATGTTAAAAAAAATACACAACTTATTCACCCTATGAAATATAAAATTTTGATTACCAAAATACTATAGTAATGAGAACATTTACATAGTTACCTGAATATTTTATCCAATAAAATCCTTAATACCATTCCCCATATACTATACACACACAACATGACCAAGGAAATTTTCCAAAATAAATTCACAAATAAATGATGTAATGATTAGTATACAATAATATAACTTATTCCAAAACAAGTTTTATTATATAAAATTATTAATAATATACCAGACATATTTCTTTATTCTTTAAAGCACAATGACACACAACATATAAGACCAATGAAACCCATTACCCTACATTATAAAAAACTATCAGGATCATTATCATCATGAAATTTATGAATATATTTAACATTCAAAAATAAAAACATAACTAATTTAGAGGATAACTTAAAAATATGATTATGACCATGAAGAAATATAAAAAATATAACTGAATATATTATTGGTCTCAAATTAATTTTTGGGTCATCATATGGAATACATAAAAATGTATTTTCATTGTTAAAAAAACAGTATCATCGGTAAAATTTCCATTGATAAACTAAAGTACATGTACTATAAACCACTTTATAAATCCAAAAAATTCAAATATTATATATGAACCCATTCCCATTACCTATTCAACCTCACACAAAACAAATTGATAACCCATGAAATAATATTCATTAAATTTACATTTTAATTTACATGTAGAACATTATCTATAAGGAAACATATCAGATAATTTAATTTTCTATGGAATATGTGTCAAATTACCATAATAATATATCAATAATAAAAAAAACTCACCTAGAGTAGAAAAATATTATTTAATTCCAATAGATCATCCTCCTTATGAGAATTACCTCATATCATTTTAAATGCCAAAATATCAACTCAAGATAACCATTTTTGTTGATAATATTAATCGTTGATTATTTTCAATAATAAAACTTTCAACTAAACCTGAATAAATATTTTATAAAATAAATCAAATTCTTCTTTATAAATAAAACATCAAATATTCCAAAAAATGAAAATATATTTTACAATATATATTTAAAATATAAAATGTATTTAAATATTTGTCTGTATTTTTTATCCCCCCCCATATATTAGTACCCCTCCTAGGATAGTTGTAAAGAAAATGAGTAACCCCCAAAATACCACTTCAAATAAGACCTATTATGGTTATTAGAATTGATGGTGGTAAACAAAAAAAAGGATATGAATTAACACCAAATTATAAATCTTACTAAAATCATAATATTGAAAGACCTATCAAAATAGAGATAATATATAAAAATTAACAAAAATATTATATTTCATGTCATGTAATAGAAATAAAGGAATCCAAAATAAGTAAAACGATGGAAATCATAGAAGAAAAGTTCTTTATAGCTCCAACCCCAGAGATAGTAATATTGATCACAATCATTGAATATCCCCTAGTATCATTAAAAATACAAAATATATATTTATGGTATGAATGTCATTTATACTCAAAATGAACAATCCCATTTTGTGTCAAATAATTTTGAATAGGGTATACTTATGCATCAGTGAATAAATAATAGAAGAAACATGAAGAAACATTGTTCACCTATTCATCCCAAACACATTGGGGAATGATCCCCAAATAATCAATCTTTTAATGGTAAAAAATATAAAAAACATTGAATAATAAGGTCCCTTTAATCATCTTCTACAATTATTTAACACTCTTGTGACCAAAAATAATACATCTACCATGCCTTTCACCTATATGATGTATCATGATGTGGGTAATGTTTGATGGGACTCATCACTCCCAAAACCTACCTTATATGGTCAAACATCTTCTGATTGAATTATTTAAATACATATATTTATTCCACATGTTATTAATTCCCATTATGTTGTGGTTATGTTTGATTATATATCTACCATGGCCACCCACATGTGCCAATAACAATCAAATGAAATAAACAAATCATTTATCCACGTCACCTCCTCATAAACATAGAAATAACTTATCATGAAAAAATAAGAAAACTTCATACCATAATATTACCACACATGACCCTCACTACATGTCACATCCTATTATCACCTGAATTTTCCATGAAATACACCCTCTTCATTTTGTACTAATTACATACATGGATCATAACGAAATAATAAAATTTAAGGATGAGCAAGGAAGAGGGGAAATTAATTCATTTATTTACTAAATATCTTTGATATTTTTTCAATACACACCAAATATTTTGGGTTTCATTATGTAGTACTCGTTTTGGGTGGTGTGATGGCTCAGGCGTCTCTAGTCCAATACTTTGTAAATTTTGATGTGGTCAAACATGACATGTGTTATAATAATAATAGATAATGGTGGTGTGATATTGTTTTGGGTATTAATTAGATTAAATGTTTTTGAATTAATCCTTGTGAAATAAAAGAAATAAAATTGAATGTATTTTATTCAATAAGGGGAGGTGCATGGATTCATTTTGATTTATTTAAATTTTAATAAATAATAATTTATCTATGTAACAGACATGTAATGGGAGGCTGCTCGGCATTGACGTGATGGTGGTCAGACATGGTCAACACGGCGAATGTCAATAATTATAGTTATTATTAATAATAATTGGTGACGAGTTAAGAAATTTTAATTGGGGTTTTGTTATTATTATTATACTAAATAATTATAATAATAATTTTGACTTAAATTATGAAATATACGTTAATAATGATTTAATGTGATTTAAATTTTGAATTCAATGCAATGACATTTGAGATGTGAGGAACGATGTGAGATGTTATTATTTATGATAATTGTGTTATGAAAAATAATGATAATGGTTTAACATAGAGGTTGGGGAGCAATCCCTTATGGGTGAATCCAACTTTTATTTTTTCGAATATTAAAAAAATTATTATAATATTCATTTAATAGATTATAAAAATAATAATAAAATGATAATGAAGAATGGAAGGGGGTTCCCAACCCGTTCGTGAATATCATGTGATTGGAGAGATGGAGTAATTATAAGATAATAATGTGCGTCAATAATAAAAATAATAATTAATGATAATTATGGTGACCCATTGATGAAATTGAAAGAGTATTTATTAATATTAAATAATAATGGTAATGGTGGAATTTTAGGGTGTGATTAATTAAATGGAATGGTTTTAATAACCATGGTCAAACAATATAATAGGATTAAATTGGAACATTAATTATAATTTTTTTCATTATTAATTTTTTTAGTAATAATGTGAGAAAAGAGATGGGGCATGATGGACATGGAGAAAAGGCATGGGGGAGGCACCACTTTTGTGGAGTGGGTGAAATATTGGATTGAGATTGGAGAAAGAGTGTGAGAATTAAATGGGAAAGTAGTAAATGAAAAGAAAATGAAATAAATTAAGGTGAAAGGGAGTGAGGCGCACCAAATTGGAGAGAGGGTGGTGCATGGCTTTGGGTATTTGAAATAAATCAATTAAAAATCATAATATAATAATCATGTTATTGTTTTTTTGGTAAAACACTTTTTCAACTATAAAATATTCATATGACCTCGATTTCACAAACCATATATAGTAGTGCGACCCAGATAATGTGGTGGAAATTTCAAGTCCAATATTGGATGTCTTTTTCAGGTTTTCGGATCTGGACCCCGAAATTCTCGTGAATTAATAGATTTAATATTATTATTAAACATTCAATTCGCCATAAATCCAGCCTGCAATGTCCGATTGACTTCTCGTCAGTGGCGATGTGATCCTATCATTAATACTATCAATTAAATTCTAATTTTGGATATTAAATTATGGTTCATGGCTCGGGTCCACGAAGCACCCAATAATATTATTATTGTTATTATTATGGGATCTTCAATCTGACATATCTACTTCATACGGTGTTGGAATGGAGAACCGTTTGTGACGTTCCAACCCTGAATTTAAGACGGCATTTTTAAGGCCAATGATGAATAAATTTTTATTACTCATGTCTAGGTGAAATAAAACACCTATTATTAATTTAATGTATTATTATCATTAAATGCATTGAATATGTTTGAGGTGTCGTGTGTTGACAAGTAAAACAGTGCAACAATTGTACGATCACATCGTGTATTCATTAATAAACATTTCATAGTATTTTAACTTTTTATTTCCAAGATAATATAGGGTCATGTTTTATTTACAGAGCCATCTTCTTCTCTATACAGTGTATCTCCTGGATGACCCAGAAGGCTTCCTCCTGTCTTCTTCATCTGGACTCCGATCATTGATCTGTCGGTGGCTGTGGGATAGTGTCGATGAGGCGAACATTGTGCACCTTGTTCCATTACCTCTTCTTTGACTTCCTCTTCGTAGTTTCCTGCCAAGGAGATTGCTTATATTTGATAGGAATGAAGGCCTTTGACAAACGTCATCTTAATGGTATGTTCTACCCAATTCTTATTCCTTCCTCGATCCCATCTTTATTTTCCACCTTTCCATTCTATAACAAGTGAAACCTTAATCCTTAATGGAGTCTCTCTTTGTTGTTAGTGCGAATGTGCCACAACATCAATGGGAGGACGTAGTCTTTAGGGGAGTGAAATAAATCATCATGGTGGTTGTTCTCGTAGAAGGATATCAAAACCTGTTCAGGTAGAGATCTTACCTTTGTCTCTCTCTTTTTTGTGCATCATTCGGGGTGGGTATCCTCTTGTTTTCGTGAGATACGGTCGAACCAGAAAATAATGATAATAACTGGTTAAAGATCGGGTTTCGGGAAATTTTGTTGTTATTGTTGTTTTATTTCCATCAATGACTAATCATTGATTATGTTGTGAATTTAATAGGCTCATGCCTACTGAAAATCACGGTCGTTGGGGGCCTTTCCTTGTGCAATTAAATGTTGCCCTTTTTTCTGGATTGTTTTGACGATGAAATTTCATAGAATGTGTAAATTTTTAATCATGTAAAGATGGATGATTAAATGAATACCTGGAACACTTGTATGATCACCCCCATTAAACTAAATTAAAGAATAAATTTTTGTGGTTCTAGTTGGCATTTATTTATGGGAAGGGGTGTTTCGTGGGTCATTGTGGAACAGGTGAGTAGCGGTGCAGCGGTTGGATTGGTTGAGGGTTGGTGTGTATGATATGGTTGTGAGGGGCATGAGAGTTGTGGTAAATGGTATCAAAGGAATGATGATGTGGTACGGGTATTGTTTCTGATGTGTTTGTGTTTATGGTTGTTGGCAGTAGGGCTACAGGGATGGGTTGTGCATATGAATAAAAGTGGAAGAATTATCTAACGAATTATGTGGAATGGTAGTTGATTAAATACAGGAAATCAATGGAATTGATTTTCTTACAAAAGAAAATTGTATTATGTTGCTTGTGTTTTCCCTAAATATATTTGTTGTCGGAAGGGATATGTTTTACGAACGATTGATCTGGTTTTGTTATTGTTACATGCTCTGTAGTTAAGAAAATGATAATCTAAAATTGTTGAAAAATGAAATGCTTAATGGGGTGTGGGGCTGTTTATTGTGTGCATACATTCCAGGTAGTAGTGTCGAGGCATGTCCTCGGATCTATTTTTTATATGCCTTAGGATTGGCTGAGTGGTTGATATAATTAAATAAATATATAATTTTTATGTTTCTTTACTTACCCCACTCATGTTGAGAAATATGCACCGAACACCCATGCGATGGGGGTGATATTCTGAAACATCTAAAGGATGGCTGGTTACTGTTCTTCCTTATGATCCCTCTTCCATGTTCTGTTGCCCAAGATCCTTCAGGCATGTTATGAAAGATGATTCCCAAGAGTCTTCAAGATAACGATGTGTTATGTTCCTAGGTGTCCTCGGGATGAGTTGTGATGTGGTTCCTAGGTGTCTTCAGAATGATATGTGGTTAGGGCTAAGGATTGAGTGTCAGTGGGATAATAAGAGCTTCGTATTTCCAGGTGGCAGCATGATCTCGTGCTTCATATAGCCTAGTTGCGGCACTATCATAGGAAGAGGAGGAAGCATCAAAGCGTTAGGCATGAGGGCTTGAGCAGTATTCAGTGGCAATGTGGTGCGGGTACCCATACATTGATAATATTACTGTATTACTCTATTGAATTGCGATATTTGGTGAGCGTGGCTTGTACGGTTGGGAGGATAGATTCCTTTCCAGACATTGGTTCCTTCTGTTTTCTCACAGGTCATTAGGATGTCCCCCCACCTATACACGATATCATTAGATTTTCCTACTGAGTATACTTGTATGATCACCCTACGTTTACTATCAGGTTTTCAGGAGGACTTCAGGGACCGTGCATGGCCTCTCTAGTTGGGCGTTGGAGTTTTGTTGGTTTCATTTTTTTATTTTTTTTTCTTTTGGAATCGTACTTTAGAGATTTTCTTGTACTTTTACTTTTGTTTGAGTATTGTATAAAACATGCATATGGGTTTGGTTTGGGGTTTATTTTCATTTTATTGTTCCTTTTTCTTCTCGTGTTTGATTCATCTTATTTCCCGATCTTAAATAATAAAACGGTAATGCCTTCCATATTTTTGAAAACCCATACCCTTGGTTTTAGTCTCCACCCCGAGGCCTACTGGAGGTGGAACATGGGGGTCATTATCTCCCTATCACCATTTCACAGTCAAGAGAGGCATCTTTGGTGGGAGGGGGTTGTGACAGAGTAGTATCAGAGGTGATGGTTGATAGTTAGGATGGTATCTGGATTTAGGCATGGTGAGGATTGCATGGGATGGTAGGGAAACAATGTTGGATGATCTTGAGGCATGACATAGGCCAGGGAAGACCGGCTAGGACATGAGATTTCAGGGCCCCCCAAGATCCGATGCAAGGACACTGAGCATACCGAAGGACCAAGTAAGACTACATTGATTGCAGGGTAGAGGCCCTAGGAATGTTACATGCATCATCATGATTTTTGTTTTACATGATTTGGGTGTTTTGGGAATGAAATCGAAATAAAATGTTAAAATGAGACCATGGGGAAATTTCCTTGCTACTTGGTCTTAGGCGTTCATTGTTTATCATACAGCTATTGCACCTGGACGTCATTCCTGGGTGAGTCGGGATGTTGAGGCCCAGTAGATTCAGATGGGCGATCAGCTGAGGATTGACCGAGAGGACGAAGACGACTTGTGACAGCACACGTTTTATGCTTTCCAGCGACATAGCTTGAAGAAGTATGAAGGTATCACTTTGGATACAGAATCAGAGAGTTAGCTGATGGAACTCGAGATCACCTTTGGGCTGATCAGGTCTCCATCAGAGTACTGGGTTCCTCTAGCAGTAAGCCAGCTGCGAGGAGCGGCACTTATGTTTTCAATGCTTTACATTGGGGAGGGGAACGATAGAGAAGTTCAATTGGCCAATTTCAAGAAGGAGTTCCACGAGGAATTTCTTTCCTCGACGAGGAAGGTAAAGAAGAGGTAGGAGTTGTTGTCTCTCCAACAAGGAAGCATGTCAGTGCAGGAATTAGGGGCCATGTTTAAGGATCTCATTCAATTTTCCCTGAATCTTTTTCCGGATAAGGATTCCCAAGCCAGACATTTAGAGGATGCACTTCACCCCTCTATTCGGTGCGCGGTGACCCCTTTGACCTTACCATTGTACCTATAAGTAAAGAAGAAGGATGAGATAATTGAGAGGATGCACTCACAAGTACGTCCACTGCGAGAGAGGAGTCACCCATGCTAATCCAAGAATGAGGAGGTCAGGAGTACATCCCCAGCAACATGACCTTCCTTGTTTCGACCGACAAGGAGTAGAATTTAGCATGTCCCATTCCACTCTCACGATTTCTGCCCATTTTTAATGGGACATGAACCGAGGTGCTTTGAATGTGGGAATCATGGGCATCATGGAAGAAATTTCCCTTTCCAGCCTTAGTATAGAGGGACTGTCCAGGTTCAGCCCCATCCCCATCAACAGTACCCATCTCGACCCTTCCAGCAGTAATAGACTCCAGTCCCTCCTAGGGGAGCAGGGGCAGGTGATGGCCAACCTCAGGGAGTTCCTCATGGACCCCCACCATGACATGGTCAAGGAGATGGATGTCAACAGAGTTGCCGAGGAGTGGGACACAGATCGTTTCACGCAACCGAAGCGACAACCCTATTATGGATATAGATTGAGAGTGATGTTTCGGTTTAACATAAATGCTCTTGTTTATGTTTTTTTTAATTCAAGAGCATCACACTCATTTGTTGAAACTCATTCTTGCCCATGATTTTGGGCATGGACCTTGTTTTTTTATTATTCTATAATGCTAAGATGTTTCCCTCTTTCCATTAAATGTGTGTAAAGAGTCCAAACATGTTGGGAGGGGAGGAACTATTCCCTAATCGAGACGCATTAATGTGGATGTGATTAAACCCATGAAGGCGAGTCAGTGCTGCCTAAAGCGGATAATATCTCGACATGGGGGAAGAAATTCCGTGACTCATATAATTTGGATAATGGCTGGATTCCTGTTATGATGAGAGCCCTGCGAGGTATCTTGTGGGGTGGTTGTTCGGACCCTTCCCCTTTTTATGGGATGGTTTTTAATTATCAAGGATGAGAATGTTTTGAGAGGCATCTAAGGTAATGGACCAGACCTCTCTGATCCATTACATTGTTAAATTTGATTTGGTCAAACACAACATGTGTTATAATAATAATATTAGATAATAATAATAGACAATGGTGGCATGAAATTTTTTTGGTGTTAATTAGATTAAATGTTTTTAATTTCATCCTTGTGAAATAAAAGAAATGAAATTGAATGTATTTAATTCAATAAGGGGAGGTTCCTGGATTATTTTTTATTTATTTAAATTTTAATAAATAATAAATTATCTTGGTAATGGTCATGTAATAGGAGGCTGCTCAGCATTGACGTGATGGTGGTCGGACATGGTCAACGTGACAAACGTCAATAATAATAATAATAATAATAATTAATTGGTGATGAGTTAAGAAATTTTAATTGGGGTTTTGTTATTATTATTATACTAAATAATTATAATTATAATGTTGGCTTAAATTATGAAATATTCGTTAATAAAAATCTAATGAGATTTAAATTTTGAATTCAATGCAATGACATTTGAGATGTGAGGATAGATGAGAGATATTATTATTGATGATAATTGTGTTAAACAAATAATGATAATGGTTTAACATGGAGGTTGGGGAACAACCCCTTATGGGTGAATCCAACTTATATATTTTTTAATATTAAAGTAATTATTATAATATTTCTTTTTATAGAATATAAAAATAATAATAAAATTATAATGATGAATGGAAGGGGGTTCCCAACACGTTCATGAATATCATGTTATTGGAGAGAGGTAATAATTATAAGATAATAATGGGCATCAATAATAATAATAATTATTAATGATAATGACGGTGACCAATTGATGAAATTGAAAGAGGATTTATTACTATTAAATAATAACGGTAATGGTGGATTTTTAGTGTGTGATTAATTAAATGGAATTGTTTTAATAACCTTGGTCAACTAGTTGAATAGGAATAAAAAATAACATTAATGAGGAGTGTTGTTATTATTTATTTTATAAATAATAATGTGAGAAAGGAGATGGGGTGTGATGGACATGGAGAAAAGGAATGTGGGGGTGCCACTTTTGTGGTGTGGGTGAAAGATTGGAAAGAGATTGGAGAAAGAGTGTGAGAATTAAATGGGGAATTAATAAAAGAAAAAAAAGGAAATCAATTAAGGTTAAAGGGAGTGAGGCGCACCAAATTGGGGAGATGGTGGTGCATGGGTTTGGGTATTTGAAATAAATCTATTAAAAATAATAATATAATGATCATGGTAATGTTTTTGTTGATAAAACTCTTTTTCAACTGTAAATTATTCATGTGACCCCAGTTTCACGAACCATCTGCAGAAGTGCGACCCAGATTTTGAGGCAGACATCTCAAGTCCAATATTGGATGTCTTTCTTAAGTTTTTGGATCGGGTACCCAAAACGCTCATGAATTAATAGATTTAATATTATTATTAAATCATGGATCAACCATAACTACCACCTGTGATGTCCGATTAACTTCTCGTCAGTGGTGATGTGATCCTGTCATTAATATGATCAATTCAATTCTATTATTGGATATTAAGTTATGGTTTGTTGTTCGAGTCTATGAAACACCCAACAATAATAATATTGGTATTATTATGGGATCTTTTATCTAACATATCAACTTCATACGGTGTTGGAATGGTGAACCGTCTTTGACGTTGTGACCCGGAATTTAAGACTGTATTTTTAAGCCTAATGATGAATACCTTTTTATGTCTCATATCTCAGGTTAATAAAACACCTATTATTAATTGAAGGTATTATTATCATTAAACGCATTGAAACCACATGACGTGTCATGTGTTGACCTGTAAAATAGCACAACTGTTGTACGGTCATGTCATGTATTCATTAATACACGTTGCGTACTATTATACCGTTTTATTTCTTATATAAGAGAAATTCATGTGTTATTTACAGCACCCTCTTATTCTCCATGTGGCAATGCTCCCAGATGACCCAGAAGCCTTCCTCCAATCTTCTTCATCCAGAATCCAATCATCGATCTGTCGATGGTTGTGGGATCGTGTCGACGAGGAAAACATCGTGCACCTCATTACATTACCTATTCTTTGACTTCCTCTTCTTAATTTCCTACTATGGGGATTTCTAATATTTTATGGGAATGATGCTCTTCGACGAACGTCGTCTTAATGGTACATTCTACCTCGTTCTTATTCCTTCATTGATCTCCACTTTATGTTCCTCCTTGCCATGCTATGACAAGTGAAACCATAAACCTTAATGGTGTATCTCATGGTTGTTAGTGCTGATGTGCAGCAACATCCATGGGAGGACGTTGTCGTTAGGAGGAGTGATCGAAATACTCGTGGTGGTTGTTCTCGTAGAAGGACATCAAAGCCTATTAAGGTAGGGATCTTAACGTCTTCTCTATCTTTTTTGTGCATCATGCAAGGTGGGTATCCTCTTGTTTTCGTGAGATACAGTTGAACCAGTAAATAAAGATAATAACTGGTTAAAGAACGGGTTTGGGGAAATTTTCTTGTTATTGTTGATTTATTTCCATCAATGATTAAACTTTGATTATGTTGTGAATTGAATAGGCTCATGCCTACTGAAAATCACGGTCGTTGGGAGCCTTTTCTTGTTCAATTAAACATTTCCCTATTTCATCTGGATTTTTTTGTGGATGAAATTTCATATAATGTGGAAATTGGTTAATCATGTAAGTTTGTATGATTAAATGAATACATGGAACCCTTGTATGATCACCCCAGTTAAACAAAATCAATGAATGAATTTTGTGGGTGCAAGTGGGGTTTAATTATGGGATGTGGTGTTTCGTGGGTTGTTGTGGAACGTGTGAGTAGCGGGGAAGTGGTTGGATTGGTTGTGGGTTGGCGTGTATGCTATGGTTGTGATTGGTAGCAGAGTTGTGGTAAATGGTATCGAAGAAATGATGATGTGGTATGGGTATTGTTTCCGATGTGTTTGTGGTTATGATGGTTGGATGCAGGGCTGTAGGGATGGGTTGTGCATATGAATAAAAGTGGAAGAATTAACTAATGAATTGTGGGGAATGGTAGTTGATTAAATACAGGAAATCAATGGAATTGATTGGATGATAAAAGAAAATGGTATTGTCTTCCTTGTGTTTTCCCTATCTTTATTTGTGGTTGGTGGGGATATGTTTTATGAACGATTGACCTGGGTTGGTTGTTGTTAGTTTCTCGGTAGTTAAGGAACTGCTAAAATAAAATATTTGAAACATGAAACGCTTAATGGTGTTTGTGGTTGTTTATTGTGTGCATACTTTTGAGGTAGCAGTGTCGAGGCATGTGCTCAGATCTTTTGTGTAGAATCCTTAGGATGGGCTGAGTGGTTGATATAATTATATAAATATGTACATTTTATGTTTCTTTACACACCCCACCCATGTTGAGCACTATGCGCTGAACAGCTGTGGGATGGGGGGGGTGAGATTCTCAAACATCTAAAGAATGGCTGGTTACTGTTCTTCCCTATGATTCCTTTTCTAGGTTCTATAGCCCAAGTTCCTTCGGGCAGGTTACGACAGATGTTTCCCAAGATTATTTAGGATGATGATGTGTTAAGTTTCTAGGTGTTTTTTGTATGAGATGTGATGTGGTTCCAAGGTGTCTTCGGGATGAGATGTCGTTATGGCAGAGGATTGAATGCCGGCGGGATACTATGAGCTTCGTATAGACAGGTTACAACACTAGATAGAGCTTCGTTTGGCCAGGATTCCACACTAGATCAGAAAGAGGGGGAAGAATCAGAGCGTTAGGCATAAGGGCTTGAGTAGTATTCAGTGGAAAGGTTGTGTGGGGTACCCATAATTTGATAATATTAATATACTAACATATTGACTTTCTATATTTGGTGAGTGGGGTTGTAAGATTGGGTGGATTGATTCCTTGCTAGGCATTGGTTCCTTCTATTGTCTCATGGGGAATTAGGAGGTCCCCCCCACCTATTAATGAGAGCATTAGGTTTTCCTACTAAGTATACTTGTATGCACACCCTACGTTTACTTTACGTTTTTTAGGAGGACTTCAGGGACTGTGCGGGACCTTGCTAGTTGTGCATTGGAGTTTTGCTGGTTGCTGGTTTTGCTTTCATTTCTTTTGTTATCGTACATTGGAGCATTTCTTGTACTTTTAATTTTTTTTGAGTATTGTATAAAACATTGATATGTGTTTGGTTTTGGGTTTATTTTCATTTACTTGTTCCTTTTTATTTTTGTGTTTGATTCATCCTATTTCTCGATCTTAAATATCAAAATGGTAACGCCTCCCATATTTGTGAAAACTCAAACCCTTGGTGCTAGTCGCCACCCCCGGGCCTACTGGAGGCGGGACTCGGGGGGTCATTATATCCCATTCACAATTTCCATCTCAGGAGGGGCATCTATGGTGGGGGGGGGGGGTCGTGACATGTTGGATTCATATATAAATAACATGAAAATAAAAGTTATAGTGATGCCAAAAAATACCCAATATAAGGGTTCACATCCTTGATATCTAACCCATATACTATTAACACATCACCCACACAATATCCATTATTAACCGTGTCCCGCAGTAAATCAATCTCACTACAAAAAATATCCAAATATAACCACACAATCCCCATATTTAAACACACTTTAAATTTTTTTATATTTATAAATTACTAAATTGGATCTATTTTAATTTATAAATATGAACAAATATATCTATCATGAAACCCAATTAATCCCCATTAATCATCATACAATTTGATAATGTTCAATTCATTAGATAAATTCATAACATTAATTTATATCCCTCATTTTTTAATTTCGTTCATATTACAATACCATTTCATCATTGCCAATTTAATGTTCCACTAATATATAGACACTACCATACTATAACTGAGCTTAAATCCATCAATCTAATAATAATAATAATTAATCCAATGACAAAAAAATCATATATTTTCCAAAATTTCCAATGATAATTTTACAATAAAACCACCATAAACTCCAAAAACATGATTCAAAATAAACAATCAATATCCCACTGCCTCAACTGACACCTCATCAGAACTATTCACCAACATCACCATAATATTCTCAAAAATTAAAAACAAATTAATGGGAGTGTAGAAAACAAATAATCATATAGATAAGATAATATTATCTTCTATATTCATCATAATTGACCATTAAAGTGGGATTTCATAGAATATCACTATTAATCATTAGGTTATTTTAAAGAAAATAGAGACACACATATAAATATATATATAACCAGTTCATACACCATTCTAAGTTGAAATCCTTTTAAGAATGTTTATATTTTTAAATAAAATGATATTGGGTATTATAATTAAATTTAACCATTACATGATCATCAAGAAATATTACAATTCACTGTAAGGAATTCGATAGAAAATCGAAAACACGATTGAAAACATGTGAATTATTCCATTCACCGGTTATTTAATCCATTTCTGTTAGTTATAATAATTAATGTGTTTTTTTAAATTATAGAAAGAGACAAAAACATTATATTCCCATAGATGCAAAAAAATGAATGAGAGAGTGTTGAGACAGACTACCACAATTTGTGATTTCCAAATTTATATAAAAGACAATGATGGAATTTAGTATCCATTAGACCATAAAATCAACAGGGAATTTGAAATGAACATTACACATGGAACAATTTCAACAAAAATATATAATAATCCTAAGATAAATAAAATAAGAATCACTTTTAAGAAACCTTAATAGATGAATTGAAGTAATCAATCATTAAAGGTGGGTGAAATAAACTTGAATCACTAAATAATAATCTTTCAAAGATAGGAATCATATTTTATGGGATTGGGTTAATTTATCTCCCTAAATTAGAAGATAAAAAAACAATACAAGAGAGGATCGAATAAAGAATATAAAAAATCATATGGGTGATATTATATTGATATAATATAATAAACTAAATTAAAAACATTAAATATAAACTCACATAATTAATCCATTAAATTTACCCGCCTAATTAAGACATCTAAAAAATCCTATAATACCAAAAAGGGTTAAAACATTAAATATGGCCTTATATGAGAAAAATCATCCCAACATTCGGCCACCAATAAAAAACACAAAAACATGACACCATGAACTTGGGGTTCATACTGTGTGCATTGTTTAATTATAAAAATCCAAAATAATCATTCTATGAAATACCAAGACACCATTAATTGATCCTCTAGATAACTAAAATGCTCATTCCCAGTATGAACCCAATGTTGATGTGGTGAAAAAATCTACCAACTCAACATTTTTATCTCAATAACACACACACATCCTCAAACATCCACATGGAACATCAACTACACGAACACACTATATGTAATGGGATGATAATTATTAAATAATTACATTAGATTCATCTCAAATAGTTCTATACCTGATTAAAAAAACAAAACAAGATCATAATATCAACAATGAAACCATTAAGTCAACATTAAGATATACCACTTAAAAGGAACGATTCCATAAATTGAACCATAAAATTAAATATATTAATAAGTGAAGCCAATAATAAAACCACTATTTAACATTATATAATCAAATAAGAAAAATAAAAAATTTGGATACTGGTCATTAGTTTTTGAAACAAAATCCTTTGTGATCATATCTAGGATATTATTCCCCAACAACGCATTAACCAAAGGGGGTATATCATCCACACAACACTTTATCTAGATAACCATGAATCCAATTAAGTAACTCCATGAAAATAACATAATCATCCTTAGAACAATATCATTTTATGATGACATTAGAATAAATTTAATGATGATGATAAATATTTAAAATAAATTAGATGTCATGAATACTTCCTATAATTTGTGGGAGTGCTATCATAAATTGTATAGCTATAACATATACTTACAACATGAAATGTCAGTATATGTATGGAGTAATGTTACATCCCAAACCATTCTAATACCTCTCTCATTGAGGGAAAACCAATAACAAAACATGGTCTCCTACCTCAAACTTTATGTGACATTTCAATTACCAATATAAGAGTTCTCATAGTTTATAAATTCTGTTATAAATCCCTAAATCATTTGAATCATATTTAACTTTTCTTACCTGATATCCAGGACAAGGATTTCAAACTCCCCAACCAATGTCTTTCATAATGGAGAGTGGAAAATATTACCATAATATTCACTAAACAAACGTTTTCTATTATATGAGTTATAGATATATTTTTATGTGAACTCAATTAGAGGTAGATATTTCACTCATGAATTACCAAAGTCCATTTAACATGAACGTTATATATCCTTTGTTTATAGATGTTATTATTCATCTACCGATCTATTTGGGATTGTGAAGAAGTAACAATTCATTACATGGGTCTAAAATCATGCTAAAGTCCTCCCGAGACATATGAATTTATGTTTTTCTCCCAATCTCAAATCATGGTTTGTATCAACCCATCAAGTGTCAATATATACATCACGTAACTACTAATTACAATCTATGCGACACATGACTACTTAATGTCCATAAATTTATCATAATTATTCTATTGGTGAATGATCACAAAAATAGAATCATATCATCCAAAATAATTGGATAATTAAATGAATAAATCATAAAAATGTCATCCCACTTTCATTTGGGGATATTAATGCTCTGTGACAGTTGTCTAGGAAGATAGTGTTCTATCTTCACATATAGATAGAGGAAGAAATATTCCATGAATTATGAAACTAAATTTCTCATACTCATCCATCAATGGTTCCTCCACTTGAAATGATACATAGTACTAATTCCATGATTTACCTATATGGGTGATATTTTTATCTCAATGGAAATCCTTCAAGAAAAATAGAAATAAATGAAAATATCCCTTAAAATATAATTTTATTCTAACAATCCTCAAAATATACCTACAAAGAATCACAATCACTAACATTGCCTCACATAACCAAAATATCTATGTCATCTAGATAATGATCTTCCACCTACCACATATTAAATAATTCTAATATAAAATGATAAAAAAATCATTAATGAGTGCATTCATACATTTAATGATTCATTTTTTCAAGAACATGTACTCCATTATGAATATCATCAAACAATGGAACAAAATATCAGTGAAAAATTATTATCATAAAATTAAACATGACATTTACATATATTGGTGTATTTTAGATCTCAAAATAATAATACTAGAGAAACTAAATCCACATCCATTGTTATATATATTGATTCTATTGATTAAATACACAATAATGAACTTTTTTGTCCGTTAATACCACAATGTGCACACTCATATGTTAATGAAACCAATATATTAAGAAAAAAATACATCTACAACCTCTTGATCAATTTTGGAATACATATGATTGTTGTATGATAAATTCATGACCCTATATGATATCACTTCCCTTAACTACATGAAGACACATCCACAAAATTATCAATAAGTGTCAAAAAAGAACTTGAACATCACACATTCTTCTAGTAGATGAAGTACCGGGGAACTGATGATTCATCCTTTTAAGATGTAAAATGATTCCCGACACTAATAATTGATGTTGAAATACATTTCATTTATATTCAAAAACATCAAGAGGGATGCAATCCAAGTTATTTTTCACACAATAATCTGATAATAATCTATATGTATGAGGATGTTGTGAACCTTAGTAGTGTTATTAGGTGCTACCTAATAATAAATATTAAATCTTCAATGATATCCCAAACACTAGATTATAAGACCCTTATTTTCCTAATAAATGCATCTCTCACTCCATAAAATAATAATTTATATCTTTTCGTAGAGACAATGATGTCAAAAAACACATATAACAACCCAAAGATACCTAATATACACCTCCAATAACATTAATTAAATGTTGCTTCCTTTCCTGAATAGGTATATAATCTAGAGTAGGATAACTTATAACATGGATTCAATGGGACCTATTAAAATAGATTGTGTATTCATTACAAAATAACACACTGCTACAATATAAATGTAAACATAACTCCACATTAAGGTATTTTGAGACACCCCACTTTTACACTCATATAGGGTTATCCAGAAAAAAATAATTATTCATGAAACAACTATCTACGTTTAAAATTTTTGTAGAAATATATTCACATTTAAATGGGCTATTATTCATTTAACACCACATTTTTCAATACTAAAGAGCCAACAAACAATCATATATTACCGTTAACATTTTCAAAGAGTCTCATTTGATCGCCACATGGAGATACACTTTGTTTGATATATCATATGTGAAACAAATCATCAATATATAGTCAAAACTCTTATAAATATGTAGAGTATATAATATAAGTATCCATAAAATTTAGAATGGAAAATGATTGTAACAATATACCAAACTCAGCGTTGCATGGAGGTGGTTGTGTGAGGAATTGTTTTTTTGTATTTTCTAAGTATAAGATTTTAATTTTTATTGACAAGGAACCTATTAGAGGCCCCCGATAATGTCCCATACAGAAATGACACTATATGTTTCCCCAATACTGTTTGGCCACATGACCTTGATAACATCACTCGAAATTCCAGAGGCTTTCAACTAGTATAAAGGAAGCAAGAGAGTCGGTGGGGAGACTATGCCCTCATTACCATAGTTTCACAGTGGAAGTCAGACGTATAATAAATATAAGAAGTGAAATAAATAGAAAATAATGAATGTAATATAAGGTAGGAATACATATCAATAACTATAATAGTCTCATATACAAAAGGATTCATATGGTACAAGTATCTTGAAAACACCCAAAATAGTAAATGAAAATACTATACAATACAAACATCCCAAATTGTATCCTAGTATCACATGCTTCATCTTAGTCCTATGTTTCCATTCCCCAAATCCACAATCAGCAACATGAATTATGTTTCTTTCCCCTTTCATCACTTACAACCATATAATCTATTTGGGTCCCAGAGGAGGCCCAAACATGGTGTGTGATAAACATCCCAGTAGGCATCCACCCAAGTCTCTAAAGTTCAAACTGAGATTATACAAAATTTATATCAAGAGTAAATAAGAAATAATGTAAAGGGTTTATGCCCATGGGTTAATTATACTACAATATCAAACCCAACTAGCCCTCAAGGATACCTAATAAAGAGAGTATTCTCCTAAAATACAACTATAAAAATGTACACAAGAAAGTCACAAGGCCACACTGTTCATCCCATTTTAATATGAAACCCAAATAAACACTATTTAATGAAGTGAAATATCCCATGACCACACCATATAGTGATGTCAAATATCCCATGACCATGACATATAGTGAAGAGAAGACCTCAACGGCTGGATACAAGTTGTTTGTATACCAAGGAATCCATGTAATTATTCTAGACCATGAAGTGGTGGATATGAGGAGCTTTTTAAAGGAATCCCATCATGTCCCCTAGGAATCCTTGGTGGAAATGTGGTTAGGCACTGAAAAGGGTACTATGAGCCTGAATATAGCATGTCTTATGTGATCCAAAATAAGCCCGATCCAGGTGGTAGTAGGACTCGAGGCATCCAACAGAATCATGATAAAATGGATAGAGTCTGCCCAATTTCATACACTACGGCGTTCCAAATCCCTTCATTCATGAATCAAATATAATATTCAATTTAAAAATAAATTCCATGTGAGTATACCCACTCACATCAACGAATAAAATGACTGATTATACCCAATCAAGTAAAAAATTTATCATCTATATATAATATTGGCCTACAGTCCCATGTATACTATTAATCATGCCAATAGTAATTTTATATAGGTATAGTCACCCATAATATCCATTATACATGAAAATATATCCAAATAGAAATGAATAACAAGATATACATTGATAAAGGAGGTTGTACATCTCCAAAACAGGATATTCTTGCAATCAATGCAATTACGGGCTTCCTATAAGTTGGAATGAAAAAGAACACAACCCATAGGTGGTGTAAACAGGAATAAAAAAGTATTTTTTCATAAGCTACACCCCTTATGTGACCTTGAAATAAATAACTCATGTCAAATCAACTGAACAGAACCTACTATAATCCTCACTAGGTCTGAATATAGATAGTTCAATCAACTCGCTCAAAAAAGATGTTTTGTTGGAATGTCTAACGGGGAAAAAAAATTACAAATGCCCAAATAGCACTCAAAAAGCTGAAAAAGTATATAACACCTACCTCTCCTAGGTAGTAGACAACTCATCCAGTATTGATTCCAGATCCATCATGGTTTGTAATAAATATAAAGAAAAAATTAAGAATTGAGTATTATAGAATATGGTCCTAAATTCAAATTGCACAACCATTGTTCCGAAGAATGAAGAATGAAAAAATGGAATAGATTATATACTGAAGTAGTTCAATCAAGACATACAATGCTCGAATTATATTCTGGAAGGATTATATATCTGAAAAATGACTTTAGTGTGGTATTTGGTTCCAAAAGGAGAGAAAACCATTCAACCATAAAAAAATTATCCTACTGGATCATTTATAAAAAAACCCCACTACGAAAGTACATGATGTGATGGCCATGTACCCAGTGTGTAATTCACTTTTATTTTTTTCATAGCCAAATTGGGTACACATTGTGTTGGTCAAGTACAAGACATGTATGGGAAGTACACAACATGTTGTCCAAGTACATAGCATGTAACTGGCCTACTGCTAGTTTTTTCTTGTTCCCCCCCTTATTTCACAAAAGAAACCTAATCGTCCCATGGATTGACATAGTTTCTAATCCAAAAAATGTAGATACATTTAACCCAAAAGGAATTGTATGTACCTAGAGAAAAACCCTAGATATTTCAATATCCCCGACCTTATAAAAATTTATCCCTGAGTATCTCTCTAAAGGGTGGTCTAGATATATCAGAAAACAACTCCATTCATTGACCTTATACATATGCTATCCTCTTCCATGTCTCATCCTATAAACTGTTGTCCGACCATACCACAGATACTAGAGGAACTAACCAATCTCGAAAAAGATTTATGATCCTATCAAAAATATGAATAATTTTTTCCTCAAAGGACGCATAAACCTATAAATAATCCTCCTCTGGATGAAAAACAAGAGACAGTTCTGAGTTATAGTTGTGTAGCTGAGAAACATGGAAGACATCGTGCATGGATCAATACCTCAATGGTACCTACAACTGATAGGAAAATGACCCAACTCTCTCCATAATATCAAATGGTCCAACATATATCGATGAATGATTAGCTTGACTGCTAATCTGCATGTCTCCAAACCTTAGAGAAATATGCAAGAAACCCTAATCCCAAAACATGAACACTACAGGCTTTTTGTGGAAATCAATGTATAATTTCAGGTTAGACTATGCAGTAGACAACCAATTCTAATTCATTTGGACCTGCATAGAAGTCTCCGGCATAAGACAATGTCCTATTAAAGATTCCTCTCTATATTTAACCAGCACAGGGGAGAACGACATGGTCTACATTATAAAACCTCGTATGGTTCCATCTATATCGATGCATGATAATATTTGTTGTAGGTTAACCCAACTAGGGGAATATTCCTCTTTCAAGAGCCCATAATATCCTTGATGAATTTTTTGATCATGTCCTCAAAAACGTATATCACATGCTCTGACTATCCATCAATATAAGGGTAGTATGAATTGATCAGAAGCACCTGTGTACCTAGGTCCCATTGAAAACTCTTCTAGAAATGAGACATAAATAGGGTTTCCCTGTATAGAACAATAGTGTGTAGAACCCCATGATGTTTTACCGCCTATCAGAATTACAAATTTCCAAGATCATAAACACAGAAGGTCTCTTTTATCATCCAAAAGTGTGTGACCTTAATAATCATTTCAATGAAAACACACATAGTGCCGTCACCTCGAGATTACCTCATTAAACTAGTCATGAAATCCATTGTGACAACATCACATTTCCACTGTGGGATAAGTAACAACTGTAAAAGCCAAACTGCACACTGTTGTTCCACCATCACCTGCTAATAGGTGGAACACCTCGTAAGAAAACCACCCACCACATGCTTCGTTCCAGGACAACAGTACAACATCTCAAGTCAAAGTAAATATAGGTGACCCTGGGATGCACTACCCAAGATTATGTGTGAAACTATTACTTTAGATCCTCACATATATCAATAGAAACCCAATAACATCCATGTATATGCTGGATCTCATCCTCATCTACCATCCAACCAGGAAGAGTGTCCTCATCTTCCACACATTCCTATTGAACTAGGGCTTCATAATATATTAGCTATCTCATCATAACATCATCCAGATGGGTAGAGATAACATCTAATGAAGATAGAAATGTATGCCTATGTTTTTCATGCACCTCCCGATTCATCTTAAAAAACAATTCCATAAGATTCTATTCGCTACTATCCTGCATCACTACCTATATTTGAGTCCTTTTTCTCAATGCATTTTCCACTACATTTCCCTTACCAAGCGTGTATGAAATCACAATGTCAAAGGAATATAGGTAATCCACCCATCTTCACATCCTCAAATTCAGATCATGTTGTGTAATGATATAAATGAGGATTTTATTGTCCATATAAGCCAAAAAAACACACCTAGTCAATAGTTCCTCCAATAGTGAAATGTATGTACAACTAATGCTAACTCGAGATAATGAGTTGGGTAAATCCTCTCGTGATGAATCTGCTACCAAGACTCATACTCCATATCTCGATCTCCCTATATCTGCACTAACCCCATCCAAATACTGTATACAATATTGTACACAATGTAGAACATTCCCTGCTATGGCAGTATTAGGATGGGTGCTGAGGTGAACCTCCAATTAAACTCCTGAAAGCCTCTCTCATTAGATTCTAACCAAAAAAACCACACATCCCTCTTAGTCATTCCTGTCAATCATGATTCTAATCATGAGAGGTCATGCATAATACTATTCTTGTAGCTAGCTATCCCTATGAAACTCTTTATGTCAAAAAATTCTTTGGATGTTCCTTGGAAACTAAAAATCTCACCTTCTCTATCTCAACTGACACATTTGTTCCAAGATGATGTGACCAAGGATGTGAATTTTGTCCATCCAAATGTTTCACATTGTGAGCTTAGCATATATACAAAACACTCTAAGTTTATTCACAAATATCTCAAGAAGGTTGGTATGGTTGTGTCTATTGTGATAATACACCATGATATCATCTAAGAAAAACCAAAAAAAGAATAAATGTAATGATGAACACCCGATTAATAAATAACATGAAATCTTCTGGAGGGTTCATGAGACCGAATGACATAACCAGGTATTTGTATAACCCATAGCTACAAAAAATGATTGTATGGGGTATGTATGCAGTTCTAACATGAACCTGGTGATATCTGACCTCATGCCAATCTTTGAAATCACTCAAGATCCTTGAAGATGATAAAAAATTTCATCTATCAACGGAAAAAATAATACTATTTTTTAAAGATCACATAGTTCAATGTTTGATAATCCATGCATGGCCTAAGATTCCATTAAAACTTTTTCACAAAAGGACTGTTGAATCCAACAATGAAGTACTGGGTATGATAAACCTCATTTACATCAAATCCTCTAGATACATTTGGATCTCATGAAACTCCATCGTAACAATCTATTAAGGAGGAATATATACCAGCATAGCTAATAGATCTATCTCGATATAGAACTCCAGCTCCATCTCAGGAGTTAATCTAGATAATTCATCCAGAAAAATGTTTTTAAAGCCCCCAACCACTGGACGAATGTCTTCCCAACTAACCCAATGACCATCTAGAAAGAAACTAGTAAGCTAAGATATAATCCCTCCCAACGTATGATGATCAGGACTAGATATGCTTGTTTAGAGATCCCATTCACCCTTGTGAATAATGACTTCACCCATCTGTAATGTGATAGTCACCCTTTGAGGATAGCAGTCAATGTAAGCATGATAAGAAACAAACTAGTCCATATTGAGAAAGAAATGAATCCCTATAATCTTGAGGATATAATGGTCCCAGATAATGTTACACCTTCAGACCATAGGGGAACACTCTATACACTAGCCCACATAACCCATTCTAACTCCCGACGTTGTTTCAAGCATCAAAACACCCTCAGAAAGAACAAACACTAGCCCATGATTTTTACCACTAGTGAGGAGATAAAACTATAAGGGGAACCTATATCAAAAAGAAAATATGAAATAGTATAAGCTACTAAGATCATACCACTCACTTTTGGCAGTCTAGGATCCCACTCATGTTGGTTCAATTACACAGCAAAAGTCCGAATTATACCGTGGCCCTGTGACCCTACCTGGATACTTTGAGTTTATCTGCCTTGGTTCTTCTAAGAACCCTATTTAGGGCTACCCCAACCATGAACACCACTACCCTAGCCTAACTAGTGATTAATCATCCAAATCTCATCCTGACATGGAGATGATGAAGCTTCTCTTGAACCCGACATTCAAGCTTCCCCCTGACACTCACAGATACAGGGAATGGACAACATAACATTGTGTTTTCCCCATCATGTTGCAATCTCGGCACATGATTGAGTCGCGGTAACACTAAATTTTCATGTGGTCTCACCTACCACTCTATTGGAAGTACAACAATATAACTGCTACCATTACCTGACTACAACTCATGATGCGGGAAGACTCAAAATAGAACTTCATGCCTGAATATGTAGATCCACTAGGTTGAGAAATAACACTCTACTATTCTATACCCCTAGCTAATCTCAATTTACAATATATAATCAATGCATGATAGACAATATCAGTGATAAAAGGCAATCGAAACATGTTGACTTGAAATTTTATAGCATGAATGAGAACTTCGTTGAGGTGCCTCCCATTCAAAAACTCATCAGTAATATACATCGGCATCAATTATTGTAGCTCTAAAATGTAAATAGATTATTTCAAAACCATCATTGCTCCGTATTCTGGATGCATGAACATAGTAGAAAACTATTCACCTAGAGTTTTTGTGTAAAATTATTCATAGAAGTGGGTTTTGAATTCATATAAACGCATATTTTTCATCCCATCAACCTATTTCAAAACAAATAACCAGTGCTTCACCACTCCACGAAGCATGTAAGTCACAAGCTTGACTCTCCACTCCAGAGGCATCTCTAGATTCTCAATAATCACTAACATTATCTCAATCCACATAATTGTAGAATTTTTTCGCTATTCCTTGAAATCATTGTATGTTGCAGCTACTGGAACACCCTTTTCACCTCATCCATAGTCATGGCTCGTTGCGGTGCTCTTTGGAAAGTAAACATATAGTTATAGAAACCCCCAGGGAACTATGCCTCATCACCTATGTCCAGAATAGCCTCATGTGATGTAGATGGAACTATAAGGGGATCAACTTGTAGCTTCTGGCCTACCCACCCCGAATTATGGTCATCACCTCCTTCATAGCGCCCCACTAGAGGTCATGTTGGTGACATGTCTCTACAATTTGAAACACATTCCCTTGGAAATAACGATATCAACTCACAAATCTCAAAACATAGGAATGTTCAATTTCCTCATAGAATGAAAATAAAACCTATAGCATGCTCTTAAGTCCAAGACTGTTTGAAGAACATCCATCTAACAACAAGGATATATGCCTCAAGCCCACTCAAAAGTCAGGTCTAGAACAAGTCATTACATTACATTCAAGTTCCATTTCCATTTCACATTCATTCATTTAGTAAATTCCACCATGGTTTTACCAATTCCTGAATCCATGAGAGCTCATAACACCCCATGAACCCAAAACATGGTTCCCTTTCAAACCATACTTGTAACAAGTACATTTAACATTTACGATTCACAGGGGAAAAATTGTACAAGTCTAAATGGAACATACTCTATATGGATTGAAATTCGATGTCACACCTATATCAAATACACTAAACTAACAAAAAACAAGCATAGTTATCACAAGAACTATCAAAACATCTTAAAATGTCTAATGCATCTTAGATGGCAAGGAATAATGCATGGAATGTGGTTTTAATAGGTTTCTAAAGGATGAATGAGATGCACACCCACATATCATTGGGTTGAAACTGAAATAGAACCCACAATTACATCACTAGTATTAGAAGAAATCAAGTACATCACTCAATGGTGATGTAAAATCAACTATAATAGTAAAAATACTGAAAATTAGAACTCAATTCAGGACAATTTGGATCTTCTTTTTACACATGGTAGTTACTCCCTGGAAAATTTTATTACCTAATTCCATTTCATTCCAATCCTTATATAATTTCAGAAAACAGTAATTCAAAGTATAATAAAAACACATCTGAACCCACTTTGTAATGTTCTCGACCCAGATTCCACCCAATGGTGCCCTGATCCTGGATAGCCTCATGACCAATTGTGAATCCCTCCAAATTCCAAAGGAAAAAAAATAGAATTGAGGGCCTAGGTGAGTCAGTGGAGAGACAATTACATCATTACTAGAGTATTACAGTGGAAGCCTAACTTATAATAAATATTAGATGTTAAATAAACAACAGGAAACTAAAAGTATGAAAAGGTATGAATACATATCAATTATCAGAATTTTCCCATATAAAAAATAAACACATTGTTCAAATATCTAAAAATTATATATTATAGAACATGGAAATAAAATAAGATATGATTATCCCAAAAAGAACAAATGAACAAAATGGTATCCCAGTATCACATGGCTCAGCTTAGTCCTATGCTCCCCTGATCCAAATATGTAGACAACAACCTGTACTAGGGAACTTTACCCAATCATGTCCTTCAACCATATTATATTTATGGCTCCCTCAGGAAGCCAAAAAAGGGTGTGATATAAACAATCCATTATGTAACCACCCAGCTCTATACACTTCTAATGGAAATTATACAAAAGTGCTAGCAAGTGTGAAAAAGAAGTAATGTAAAGTGTATATGCCCACAATATAAATCTAC
Organism: Viscum album; assembly: GCA_963277665.1. Lineage (NCBI taxonomy): Eukaryota > Viridiplantae > Streptophyta > Magnoliopsida > Santalales > Viscaceae > Viscum > Viscum album. The sequence goes on along the minus strand of OY728165.1, from coordinate 985,420,175 downwards.
TACATTACGTAAAACCAACCATCCCTCAAGGCTACCTGTGAAGAAGTGTCATCTCCCGGTAAGGAATCTATAACAATGTAAAAATGAAAGTCATGCGGTTATTCCATTCATCCATATGTAATATGAATCCCATTGTCACACTATAAAAAGAAGTGGCGTATCCCCTAAATATGTTGTATAGTGAAGTAAAGTATCCCATGACAAATTTGTATAGTGAAGATCAAACCTCAATGTATGGAGCCATGTTTTCAACAGACGAAGGCATCCATGTAATATATATAGACAATGGAGGTCCAGTTCCATAGAGCTTGTCTAAGGAACCCCATCGAGTCCCCTAGGCATCCCTAGTAGAATCTTGGTTAGGCACTAATTTGGATCCAAGAATCATGTAGATATTATGTCCTACACATGCATATGCCTACTAGATCCACTGTGAAGAAATTCCCATGACATCCCCCAGAATTAGGAGCCATGGGGAAGAGTCAACCCATGTTTTCCTCTAACACATTCCAAACCCATTCATTCAAGAAATAAATATAATATTAAATTTAAACAAACCTTCCATGTGTGTATACCTAATCACATCAACCTGCTCAAGATGTGAGTATAACTGCATATTCAAACAATTTATCAACAATATTGATTTGGGTCTACCCTCACATATAATCCATTTAACATGCCAATAGTGATTTTATATAGGAATACCCACCCATATTTTACATTTAACATACCAAACTATCAAAATAGACAAGTCATTACATTATATGCATTGTGAATAGAGGAATTACTAATCTTAAGTAGGATATTCATTATATCAAATCAATTATGGGTATCCTATAACATGTAAATCATAAGAACACAAAACGTGGGTGGTTTAAACTGGCATTAAAATTATTTTTCCTTAAGGTTTACCCCTAGGTTACCAAAAAATGGGAAACATGTGTCTAAAAACCTAAAATAACTCTACAGGAATCATTATAAGGTCTGATTACAGCTATGACAACCAAAACGCTCAAAGAAGAGGCCTCTTCGGAAAGTCCAACGGGCAAAGAAATGTAAAAACACTTAAAAAGATCTAGAAAAGATGGAATAAAGTATATACCACATACCACACCTCATTAGTAGATATCTCGTCTCGTATCAAGTCATGAATAATCTTATTTTACATGAAATATGATGAATGGATGAAGAACTAAATATTAAGGCATATGAGCCAAAACCCAAATAACATTGTTGTTCCTAGGAATTAATAATGACTAAAAAGGAATGGACAACTTAATAACATGGTTCTGATGTGATATAGGGTGCTCGAATTAGTGTTCAGATCACTTCTATACTAGAAAAACTAGTATAGATGCATTTCGTGTTCAAAAACTAGTGAAATATATTTTCTCTATAAAAAAATATGCTACTACCTCTATTATAAAATAAACCCCCGTAGGGGATGCACGAATTATGATGTTCAAGAACACAAAATATGTTATGCTATTATTATTTTTCTATGACATCCTGGCTACATGTCATAATGAAAAATTACACAGTGTGAACTAGAAGTTCATGGCATGTAGGAAATGTACATGTTGTGTACCTGTCCTAGATCCTTCTTTTCCCGATTTTCCCCCTTATTTTAAAAAACACAACCAAACCCACCAATGGCTCGGGTTATGGTCTAATCCAAAAAGAATGTAAGGAAAATTAACCCAAAAGGAAATTTTTGTACATCATGAAAAACTCAGGATCATACATCCCCCACAACATTTTTTCTATGATGGGGGAAAATATGTTCAGTATTCCAACTATTTTCCTTGGGATGGTAGGAAACCATTAAAAACATTGATTCATGAAAAAACCAATGAACCGTTCAAAGCATCTTTCAAAACAAACATAAATCATCAAGGTAACTATATTTAATTTTTTATATTCTGAAAAAATGCTCCAAATATGATGTATAAGTACACTTTTGATCCAAATGAAAATTACAACTAATGTTTGTACTATTTCAATCATTCACCCCACAGATGGGCTTGAATATTTTTGGAAAAATATAATGAGTACCATAATTTTCAGTATCCCCCAATTAAATTATTTAGTGTCACTCTCTAAAATGATAACAAACCACTATTAGGTAATTCATATTTGATAAAAAGATAGTTAATAGTAATGTATTACACTAATAACAGTGTATAGGAAAACATTGTCCACAATAGTGAGAAAATACACATAGGTCATCACCAAAAAAGTATGTTACAACACAAAAGAACAATAATACATCATCCACCACAAGAAGGGACTATCTTAAATTTCAAATGATAGAGGAACCAATAATTAAGTGTTTGACAGGTTCATTGATCCCAGAGAGGAAACAAACTATCCGAAACCTGAAATGGGATTGAATATTTTAGGAAATGAGGGAGACATTAATATTTTTGGATATATTGAAAATAATCAACATGAATATGATTATATAGAGTAAATAATGATATAAAATGTCATTGATATATATTAAACATTTAGAAAATGTTATAGATAAAATTATAAAAGATAATGAGTAATTGATCATAACATTCAATTGGGAACTAATAGACAGAGGTTGCGTCCAAGAGTGTGATGGGTGAAACATTTATCATTATATCATGATTGTGACTAGCCGTTGTTTGGGATATCATGAATCAAGTGTCAATGAATATCCAACATGTAAAACTACCATGAAATGTTTAGAAAATATGACAATGAACCTATTATTCAATGCTAATACCACTATCTATCATTATTTAAAAATAATAATACGGAAGACCCAAAAAATTAATTTCTCATGATGTCCCAATAAAAAAGTATTTCAACTGATATAATAGAGTAAATATATTCCTAACGTCCCACCAATACTTTTACCCACATTTGAAAACAACTTCTTGTCCATCTATTTCAGATAACTAGAACATAGTCCAAAAATAATCATTAAAACCCTTCCTATAATAAAAACAACCCATTCAAGGTTGAAATAATATATTTTTATAATTTTCAATAATAAAAATTTTCTTACAAGATGAAACCACACCTAACTTTTTGAACATTCCCATCAAACATCAAATATGATGGAGTAATTTGAAATAATCATGGATAAAAAATTGGAATTTGGGATCCACTATAAGTCTAATAATAAATATTTTCCCTAAATTGATGTAATAAATATGCATGAATCTGAAAAATAAATCAATGTAGAATCCATGGACGATAAAGTCATCATATATTAGATATCCTTTGTCACCTATGGTTCTAGATATTCCACAACATATATTAGAACATGTCAACCAAGATTTCCTTTATACTGATGAACTATACACGAACATGTTGATCATGGGCCTGAAGGATGAGAACTATTATTGGGAAAACCATTAGAATCATTATCTCCCCTATGTTTAGTATAAATGTAATTACCATGAATATTTAAAATTTTGTTACAACCTTCTAAAAAAATGTGCTGAAAATCCACACCATATTATCCTCATTGAGGGCTTTGACACTCTATCTAATAGGGTTCATGACCCCAATAGGTAATAAAAACCCTTGGAATGTTTTAGGTAAATTCATGGGTTATTAAGGACTATATAAAAATTGAAACGTACTACTAAGGATGAATAACCTATTATAATAATCTAAATGAATCTAATATCTATGGTCCTGTACATGAAGCTCTACTACAAATGAAACATTAATGGATCCTCTCACAAGGGGAACTCCTCCATGAGGATTCTTCTCGTCAATCGCTTTCTCCATATTCTACATGATATGATGCAATAGATGCATTAATGGGGTGTCTGGATATCTGATTTAGAGGTTATATTCCTCTATTGTACAACATGATCTAGACCAAGTATTTGGAATGTGATCAAGAAGAATGAGTAGGGTGTCCTAGGACCTTATACCAAGCTCTAATATGATCATGATCCCATATTAATGAGAGTGAAGATCATACCATTTCATCACCTTCATCATAAAATAAAACAACTCCAAATAAAACACTTGCCCAAAATTTACCCAATTAATCAATAACACCTTCACATCAATGAGATATAATATCTATAACTAAAAAACCTATCCTCACATCTGAATGACTACCAACATAAATTAATACATAGTGTGAACTCAATATAAATGAAATTGAAATATCAAAATCCACCAACCCTTACTATTTAGCTATAATAGAGATCCTCCTCTTAATTCCCTCTACTAGGATACAAGAAATCATGTAATGAATTCATCCATTCCTTAAACACCCTTGATAGATTCATTATGGCTTCATCAGCTAGATTGGATTTTAAATCTTTTACTGCTTCATCTCTATGCGTACGATTACAAAGAACCTTCCCTTATTAACCCAATAGAACTATAATCATAGTTTCATGTAATTTTTTTGTTTTATTTAATTTAAAGTCATTTCAATTTCACATAACTAGATCATTCAATCACAAGCGGAAATATGTATGATATATGTAACACTCCATGGTCTCTACCCAATAATGATCATTACATCCCCTAAGACGTTCAAAGAACCTTATTCCATTTCTTTAGATAATATTTTTCCTCAAAACAATATTTCCTAGAAGATGTACCCATCTATATCAGACACTACGATGGAAAAATATTGTGAACCTAACATTCTCATGAAAGAATCAATAGTTACCAACACCAAACAACATCCTATCTATTATCCAATATATTTTATTGAATTTCCTAATAAAAACCTTACACTAATACCCCTAAATGGTTGGAATTTTTGAGGACTAACCTCTAAATCCCACATGCATTTAGACCTTGGTTGGGGACAATAATTTATTATAAAATACATAAATTGTGGAAATTAACATCATACTGTGATTTAATATCATTATAAAATATAGAAAAACTTATGAACACTGGGAGAATTTTTAAAAATAAACAAAATATGTTTAATTGAATTATAATCCATAAATAATATAGTCCCCAATATAATCAATAAAAATGAAATTGGAAAAAACTAAAAAGAGCCATTACATTCCGTAGATAAAATTAACTTCCTATGTCATTTAATCTAACTTAAAAACCATAAAACTATATTTAAAATATTTTCTGGGTGGAATAACATGTATGATCATGAATATCACAACTATATGCACTCATTTAAAAAATATCATTACTAATACCCCAAATAATAATCAATTTAAACAATAAGCACCTAAAAATCTCAACAATATTTCCAATATCACCGTCCGTTTCTCAGAAAATAAGACATTATGCTATAGTAAATTAATATCAAGTATCTATCAACAAAGGCACCAAACATATACTTCCACATTGAGTTTTCATTCTCATTCATGAACATCCAATTCCCTATACCCACATACTTCCATCATAAATCATTATCTTTATGATGTGTGTTTGGAATCCTCTCTATAAACATAACATCATAATTAAAAAATATATCATGTTTGTTTCAATTAAATCCACGTATCAGTAAAACACACCCATAAAATTGTTTTTGTTGTAGGTTGGGACATAATATTACAAAAAAAAATCCTCCCAAAGTGATTAAAATATTTTTATAGAATTATGGAATATTCCCTATCAATATAACAAACAAAAAACCATTGTATATGAGTGTCATGAATGTAAAATATATTAAACATATGCCGAAATATTACCATGACTATCTACAATAAATTAATAATCATCTGAAAAAATGTAATTTCCATCAATTATTCCATCGTCTTTAAGTAATATCTATTAACTAGGTACTACTAGCAAAACCAACATCTAAGGGGAGGCCATAGAATATTGAAAATCAGTTATTTATTCCCTCACATACCTATATGATGGGGAAATAATCCACCCAATAATTTTTTTTTTCAAAATTAGTACTTGATACAGGTGGTGTTAATAAGAAAAAATAAATAAATAATATATTGTATTCAAAAACAAATACTACTATTTGTGTTCAAAAAATAACTCTAATTTTCTATAAAAAACTTCCACATCACCCCACATCGTCTCAAAACAAATAATTCTTCTAGTAAATTCAACTCAATACATAAAATTTAAACACATGGCCACAAAATATCATTCTATAAACATGCATTCATCCATTTTTATTATTTTACCAATTACTAACTAGGTGAAATTTAATTACATATTTAATGTCAAACCAATCTAACCATTACCATCATTCCTTAACATTCTGAGTAAACATATTTTTTGACATTAAATTCAATATATTTTAACCAATAAATAATTTTTAGAATGTATTAATTAATTCCCAATGCAGTTTGTTTTAATTTCAAATATTCCAATTTTATATCCAATCAATAATCGGAAAAAACATAATAACAACACACAATTACAAATCAAAATTACAAAAAAAACATACCACATACCAGGGAAGAACAACAACACATCTACCCCAACGTCAAATATTATATGTCTAAAAAAATTTAAATAGATTACATTATATCCTATGGGAAATCAATCATATCCCTATTACATCAACGTATACAACATATATACTTTTCACCCAAATAAATTTGCAATCAACCATAAATCCACACTGACATAGGGGAATAAAAAACACAAATAAATATATATGTATGCTTCTATAGTAACTAAATGTTCACTCTATAGAAGGACCTCATATCACATTATCATTACTAAATGAGTATTGTTGTACAAAAACATGATTCAAACCAAACCAGTTAATAGAAATATATATATTATTAATATTTTATGAATAGTAATATAAATAAATAACACGATATATAGTGTTAAAATGAATATAAGACAAAACATTCTCAGTGAAACAACTTTCAGTTCAAGGAAATGAATATATAATCAATAAAAAACCATCAAATAAATAGTTAGTTCTATTATTCCATTTTAATTAAATTTATGTTAGTTCAACATTATTATTAATTAATTATGACCATTCAAACAATCCATGATTTTAATGTGCTAATCATATAGAAATTAAAAAACAAGTGATAGAGAGATATAAATACAATCCCCTTCCAAATTTAGTTCATTCAAAATTCATTTCGAAATATAATGAAAGGAATAATAGGGTTAATACTATGACCACAAAATTAAATTTGAATCAACCAATATTATAATGATATAGCATAAAATCCATAGACTTATCATACAAGGAATCAAATCCAGATCAACAAAGATAATTCCCATGAAAAAAATTGATGAAATAAAAGGTGAATTGATAAAGAACTAGTCATGGATAAAAAATAATTTCATTTAATGTTGATGATAAAAGGATATGAGAATTTTATTAGATACATTTTAAAAGAACCTAACGATCACCCAAACATATAGATGACTAAATTTTGAATAAAGAAAATTACAGGGGTACTATAATTAATAAATAAGTTGGAATAGAAACAATTCATCACATGATATCTTCATTTGAAAATTGAATCCTTTAAATCAAAACTATAATAAAATTCACAATAGTCTATAATATAAAAAATTGATCATCTCTTGATTAGGTTCTTTCATTGTGTGAATAACCCCAATAGAAAAAACTCAAAAAATATCTCTAAAATATCACACAATGAAAAAATGGAGTATAGTATAATCTAATCATACATAGTCTCCTATATCCAAACCCAAAATATTCTTTACCAGAACCCACATTATGCCTTCAATGAAACATGTATATTTTTCACAGACTAACTCATGCCTCAAACCAATATGTCACACTATGAACCACTCTATTATTTGAATAGTTAATCTTTAAATAAGTTATCCTCCCCCAAAATCATCCAACACACCCATCACCTGAATCTGGAAAATATAGAAGACCGATAAAAAACAATGAAATTATTTTTAAATAATACTGAATTCCATACACATATTTGAAAAATAATTATTACTAGAAAATCATAATAATTATTTCAAAATATTAAAATAACGAAAAATAATTCTGAACATCATAGACAAATGTGGTTCAATCAACTTATAACTATTCTATAATTTGTAAAAAATCCCACCAAATTAAATAATATGTTTTAAATAAATTAATTTCCATATATAAAATTTATTGTTTTTCTTTAGTCCAATATATAAAACTCATTGATAAAAATGACACTGCACTATAAAATCTAATCCACATCATTCTAATAGTGATGGTGGGGAAATAGTATAACTATGATTGTAAAGCATGAAAAATCAGAAGACACACATACAAGTAATACCCGACCATATTATAGAGGAATTAAATTAATAATGATCTCCTTGGAAATCCTTTGTAAAATAACTTGAAAACATATTGACATGATAAATCAATATTTATTGACCTTCTATAATAGTTTTATATGAAATTAGACTGTGTAATCAAAATCAAAACCTCACCTCTCTTGACAACCAGATAAAAACCCATCTCAAAAATGATTTTCATTTTTGAAAATATGTTAATCAATTTACACGGAACCATTATCGCACTATATGACTTAAATATTAGGGATGATACTAATTAACAATTATAAGGATTCAGTGATGAATCAAATTTTCTCGCATGTATATCTTCATAAATAACTCCACATGAATGTCTAATAAATGAACTCCACATGAGTGTTCTGTGACAATGCATTGTATGTCATGAATGAAAAATATTGTTTGAATTTTTATAGAATCATTATGGAAGGTATTGGGAATAAATTTATTCATAAATAAATATTCTAACTCATATTATGATATATCATTTTAATGGATGTGATATATCCACCAACATATTTGGGAACAATAATAATGAATACAAATTACCATGAAAGATCATAAAAGATTTATAATTCATTCAAATTGAACAAAAACTAAAAAATAATATATATTTCCATTACAATTAGGAATCAATTTCCAATTCGATACATTTTCACTTTTATCGCTAAAAATTAAAATTAATCATTTTTCTTAAAACATTTACACTTTATCAAATTAAAAATACATCAATAATGTTTTACTAACAAAATTGGAGTAAGATAGAAAACTAATCATAATTAAACATTACTAATTTAATCCCATTAAAATATAAGTAGTGTTTTCAAAATATTTTAAAAATAAATTCCCATTTAAAATAAATGAAATCCTAACATTATTCATGAAACTATATAATTATCATTATTGAAAATATTCACCTCATGTCATAGGTTTTTCACTACCATAGTAGTATTAAACATTAACTTACACGATACTAGGAAAAAATTCCTTCTCTTCTCATCCTCTATAATTACAAAAATAAAATATAAACCATTTCCATCCTGAAAAAGAAACCAAATTCTATGGGGGATATAATAATCCACATTTTTCTATTTTTAATGATCATCAAAATGATTGCACAAATGAAAAAATAATGCTTTTGTAAAGAAATAATTTAACAATTTGATTTTTTCCAATTAAATCAAAAAATGTCCAAAAAATATATCATTAATTCTACTCAATATGTGACGGATTTTTTTTGAAACTACAAATATAATAAATTAATTTCATTTGTTCACCTATAAATTTTATCTATTAAGGAATTTTTATCTAACTATTCACTTTAATGAATAAAAACATTCCACTAATAAAATAGCTTATATGATAATAAACAATGATATCCATCGTTAATGACACATCAACAATATACAAACATCATTATAACTGATATCAATGAACCTGAAGATCATTTTAAAAATTCATCATATTCGATGATGTATTTTTTACCCATGGGTTTTATCATTATATCTATTTTTTGTATAATATGTTCTCAACCACATCATTAAATATTGAATAAAATATTATTTTATACTAATTTATGACATCGAGAATAATAATCATTAATTAAAAAATTTTCTATGTAGTACATATTAGGATATTTAGTTTTTAAATCATATTATCATGATATACAAAATCAATTCCTTAATACACCTTGCACATCACATTAGTTACCAAAAAATATATATATGATTAATTAAATATCTTATAATCCTAAAAATGTATTTTAAAATTTCAATTCATATCAATCTTATTACTCATAATAATAATCCATACACATTAATAACTCTCACAACATGGAATAAAATATCACATATTATATATTTTGAAATATGTGTAATTTTTTTATAAATGATGCTAATAATTCTTAAATTTTGAAAATTTTCATTATTTAAATATCTAAAATTTGGGTTCTAAAATATTAATAAAAACCTAGACTATAAAATAATCTAAATATAAAGATTAATATTTTAATAAATAGAATTCACCATGTCAAAATGATGTGGGAACAAATAATTATCGAATATTTAATGATTTAAAAATAGAGTAATATAGCAACAATAACAAATAAACATTAAGATATAAAAACATTGTTTATGATATTATATATATTCATGTAATTATTAATTTCACATAGGAAAAAAATTAGTTCCTTAATAATTTATATTTTTTATTTAAAATAAAATACTATATATTATATGTTTTATATAATTAACATTATAATATCCATCATATTAAAAATAAAAATATATTGATATTAAATAAGTCCAAATAATTTATTTTATATCTAATTCATAAGATCATATAAAATTCTCATAAACCAAACTTCAATCATAAGATAACTTTTGTTTGATGCTTATAACATACATACAACATTATGATCTAATCCATAAAATAATATATAATAAAGTTTGATTTATTATTAGGGTTCTTTAATTCAATGAAATTTTCACTTTTATTTCATCATGGATTTCCCTAGAAAGAATATTATACTAATAAAAAAGATTCATTTTTTAATAAAAACTCATTTAAATATTCACCAGTAATTAATCCATACATATTCTTCAAAGAAAATATTATCTTCTTCATCAATTTAATTTATTACCACTAATAAAACCCATTTGGGTTTGTTTAAATTCCAATGATTTAAAAAATTATAACACGTTTCATTGTATACATTGGATAAAATTGTGAGCACGAACAACATTGAAATATTAATATTTTAATATGGTTTCTTTAACATTGTATTTATATTTGGAAGTTATTAAGATGATTAAATGTATTACTAAATATATTTTTAAATTTACTACAGAAAAAATTATATCGATTAATGATTATGAAATAAGAATTCAAATCATAGTAGACATGTTATTGATAAAAAATACATTGTTGTAATGGCCCAAACCTCTCCGACCCATTCCTCTGTCAAAAAGAAGGTTGCGAAGTGTTCTAGAGGAAAAATGGACTTTTCCCACACTTTTCAGAATTTTGAAACTACACGCCATGTAATGTGAGTACACGTCGTGTACCCCATCGTCGGGTATACCCCATGTTGAAGGTCGTGTCCTTCCCGTCTGAAATAAATGTGTACATGCTGTGTACCCCAATAGTACACACTGTGTAGTCCCTCCCCGCGTACGCGTTACCCTCAAACCGTGTGATGACTAGTCAACGACAGTGGGCCTTGTTGGAGTCGTGTCCTTACCGTGTGAAATAAATGAGTACACTCTGTGTAGCCAATACAACACACCTTGTAGTCCCTCCCCACATACGAGTTACCCTCAAACCATGTGTTGACCTTTCAATGGTCATGTACCACGTTGAAGGCTATGTTGGAAGCCGCGTGGTGGCCCCGTGATATGGCCAAGTATACTCCATGTACCATAAAGTACATGCCGTGTACTTTTGTATTTCATGCCTATAAAAGGTGGGGTCCCCTTTTCCTTTTCAAAACACCCATATCCTCCCCTTTCCTCTAAGAAGAGCACTCCCAAGAGACTCGAAGCCTCCTTTTTCTTCAATAACTTCTTCGTCCAAGCTCCGTTTTATGATCCGTCAGCGGTCACAGGATCGTAACGACGAGGAAAAACTTCTGATCTTATATCTGCTGTCCTTTCCTTCCCAGCTTCTAACCAAGGAGGTTTTTTCAGGTTTTTCCAGAAGCAACGGATGCTGGCGGACGTTTCCTAAAGTTGATACGAGGGAGTGTTGTGATCAGAACCAGTTGAGGTTGGGATCTTACCTTCGTCTCTCTAAATTGTGCATCATGTGGGGTGGGAATCCTCTTGTTTTCATGAGAAACGGTTAAACCATTAAATGAACATAATAAATGGTTAAATAATTGGGATGGTGAAGTTGTTAAGTTTATCTTTATATCCTATGTTATTAGGTTGAGAATTGAAAAGTCTTATGCATACTGAAAATCACGGTCGTTGCGGGACTTTTCTTGTGCAATTAAATGATTCCCTATCTTTCTAGACCGTGTTGTGAATGGAACTTTGTGGAAGGTGGAAATTTGTTAATCACGTAAATTTGGCTGATTAAATGATAATCTGGAACCCTTGTGTGATCACCCCGGTTGAACTAAATTGGAATAATAAACATGTGGGTGTTGTTGGGGTTAATTTAGGTGAAGGGGGGTGTTTTTGTGGGATGTTGTGGATCGAGTGAGTAGTGGGGCTACGGTTTTCTTGGTTGTGGGTTGGTGTGAATGCTATGATAGTGATGGGAAGCGGGGCTATAGTGAATGGTATCAAGGGATGATGACGTATGGTTTGGTTGTGGTTGTGGTGGTTGGCAGCAGGGCTGCAGGATTGGGTTTGAATGTGAGAAAACTGTGGGTTGAAAATAATAAATAAAAAGTGGAAGAGTTAAGGAATGGTGGGGCTTGGTAATGGAACAAAATGTCAGTCAATGGGTCGGTTCATTGTTAATAAGGGACCTGTTGTGCTGCTTGTGTTTTCCTAACGTGATTTGTGGATGGCAGGGATATGTTTTACGAATGATCATTGTGGTTAGTTGTGGATAGTTTCTCGATAGTTGAGGAACTAATAAACTGATTCTGTTGAAACATGAAAACCAAAATGGGGTTGGGGTTGTCTGTTATATGCATGCTTCGTAGTAGCAGTGTCGAGGCACGTGCTCAGTTTTTGTATTAGAAGCCATAGGTTGGGCTGAGTGTTTGGTATATATTTGTATATCTGTATTTTTGTGTTTTATCGCACCCCACCCATGTAGAGCACTTAGTGCCGAACACTCCCATTTCATGGGAGAGGGTGTTTACCCCTTAGTTACTAGCACCTTCCTGCTTCTTCTTCCCTATGATTTGATGGCTTGAGGCAACCTTACACCCATGACTCTTTGGGTATGTTTTGATTGGGGTGGTTTAGCCGTGGACTCTTCGGGCTGGTTTTACTATTTCCCAAGAAACATCGGGACGAGGCCCAGGTGTGTGCGGGAAACATACGTGGTTGTGAGGCCCATTTGTGTAGGGGTGGTAAACGTGGTTGTGAGGCCCATGTGTGTTTGGGTGGGATACGTGGTTGTGAGGCCCAGGTGTGTGTGGGCGGGAAGTTTGTGGTAGCTTCAGGACGTTCACCGTTAGGAAGAGCAGCTATGTAGTGGGGGAAAAAGGTGCAGGGTACCCAATACATTTTTTCTTATATACTACTACCTATTATGATTGAGTATTGGTGAGTGTGGCTGGTGAGGTTGGGTGGATAGAACTACTTTCTAGGTTTCTTCTGTTGTTCTCACGGGACTTTAGGATTTCTCCCCACATGTGCATGAGAGCGTTAGGTTTCCCTACTGAGTATACTTGTATGCTCACCCTACGTGTACTTTCAGGTTTCTAGCAGGACTACCAGGGTTGTGCATGACCCATCCAGTCAAGACAGTTGGAGTTTCTGCAGATTGTTGTACTTGTTTCTTTTGGTATTATACTTTTGACCTTTCATGTACATGTACCTTGTTTCAAAACCATTTAAACATGCATGTGGGATTGGTTTGGGTTTATTTCTATACACATTTTCTTTTTATTTTTGGTGGTTGACTTGTCCTATTTCATGTTCTTAAATAATAAAAAGTTTAATGCCTCCTAAAAATGTGAAAAATCATACCTTTGGTTCTAGTCTCCACCCTGGGGCCTGCTGGAGGCGGGTCTCGGGGGTCATTATCTCCCTTTCACCATTGTTAGCTCCGGAGGGGCATCTTTAGTGGGAGGGGGTCATGACCGAATGGTATCAGAGCTGATGGATGAGATATAGGATGATGTCTAGAGTTAGGAACAATGAGGATTTCATGGGATGGTAGGGAAACATTGTTGGTTAATCTTGGTGCCTGACATAGGCCAGGGAAGACCGGCTAGGACACATGATTTTAGGGATACCCGTGATCTGATGTAAGGACTCTTTGCCTACCGAACGACCAAGTGAGACCACATTGATTGTAGGGTAGAGACACTAGGGAAGGTAAATGCATCATCATGATTGTGTTTTACTTGATTTGGGAATTCTTGGAAATAAATTGAAATAATGTGATAAAATAAAACCTTGAGAAATTTCCTTACTACTTGGGCTTAGGTGATCCTTGTTTACCGTATAGCTATGGCACCTAGACGTCATCCTTGGGGGACTCAGACGGCCGAGGCCCAATAGATCCAGGTGGTTGATCAGTTGAGGATTGACCGAGAGGAGGAAGATAGGCAGTGGCAGAAGACTCTCCGTTCTTTTCAGTGGAAATCCCTCATGAAGTACGAGGGTGGTACTTTGGATATGGGGACAGAGGGGTGGCTTGAGGAGTTGGGGATCACTTTTACCTCGACCCGTGCTCCGAGGGAGTACTGGGTTCTCCTAGTAGTCAGTCAGCTGAGTGGTGCGGCGTGACAGTGGTGGAAGCTCTACCTCGGAGAGAGGATATAGGCCGAGGTTCCATGGGCTGACTTTGAGAAGGAATTCCAAGAGTAATTCCATTCTTCCATGATCAAGGCAGAGAAGCGGTATGAGTTACTATCCCTCCAGTATGGGAGTATTTCTGTATGAGAGTTGGGGATCAAGTTCAAGGATCTCCTATTCTTTGCTCCGGATCTCTTTCTGGATGAGGAGTCTCGGGCGAGATGTTTGGAGGAGGCGCTTTGTCCTTCGCTTTAGTATGATGTCACCCCCTTCACCCATTCGACGTACATGGTAGTATATAAGAAGGGAGAGGTTGTATAGAGGATGCACTCCTTGGGAGGTTCACTACGTGAGGGGTTTCAGCCAGGTTCGTCGATGGGGAAGGCAGTCAGCTACATGTCTCCTGTGACGGGACCTTCTAGGTTTAGGCTAGTGATGAGTAGGCCCCAGCAATTTTAGTTCAGATCATTAGGTCCTCGTCCCTTTTTTCATGAGCCTAGGACCGTAGTGTTTCTCTTGTGGAGGTTTCAAGCTCATTTAGAGTCATTTCCCCACCCGAGTTCAGTATGGTGGAAGTGGGCCGGTTCAGTGCCCACCTCAGCAGCACCAGTTACCGGCAAGACCCTTCCAGCAGTAGCAGGACCATACTCCTCCGAGGGCAGACTTTGCGGGAGGAGGTCGACCATATGGTGATCCTCAGGGACCTCAACCAGGGTGTCGTCAGGAAGGTGGACCACATCAGAGAGGCAGAGGGGCTGGGCGTGGACAGTTGCACGTAGTAGAGTTGACAGCTCCAGCAGGACCAGAGGTGGTGCGAGGTACGATTTTTTTGTTTAGCACTCTTGTTTCTTCTTTGTTCGATTCAGGAGCTTCACAGTCCTTTGTTTCACCTAGTCTAGGCCATGATTTAGGACTAGACGTAGAGAGACTTTACATACCACCGGTGCTGAGTACACCAGTTGGAGGCCAGATCAGTGTATATTGTGTTTTCCGGGGATGTGGGATGACGTTGGGACCACATTGATCTAGTGGGGATGTTCTTCTATTATAGATGCAGCGATATGATGTCATCCTAGGCATCGACTGGTTGTTTTTTGTTAGTTCCATTATCGACTGCTTCAGGAGGAGTGTCGTGTAGTCTGACCTGGACGGGCAGCATGTAGCTTTTGTTGGAGAGAGGACCTATCAGGTGGGAAGCAGGTGTGTGGAGCCTCTCCTTTCTTTGTTAGGCAGGTTATCAGTGGTTCCAGCTAATGATGAGATGATGGATATCCCATAGGTGTTGGGGAGTTCCTCTATGTTTTTTCTGAGGAGGTTGTGACTCTACACCCCCCCCCCCCCCGACGTGATGTTGAGTTCGAGATAGACATATAGACTGGTGCCCATCTGATTACAATGGACCCTTATCGGACGGCACCTTCGGAGTTGCGAGAGTTGCGAATTCAAATTGACGATATGATGGGGAAGTGTTTTGTTCGACCCTGCATGTCGCTGTGGGGTGTTCCAGTTATGATCGTGAAGAAGGTAGATGTCGGTCTCACACTGTGCATAGACAACCGAAGGTTGAACTTGGTAACAGTCAAGAACCGTTACCCCCTTCCAAGGATAGATGATCTCTTCGACCAGCTGAGGGGAGCAGGGTGGTTTCCTAAGATTGATCTACGATCAGGATATAGCTGAGGCTGAAGGACAATGACAACTCGAAGACAGATTTCTGGTGAAGGTACGGGCACTTCGTGTTTGTAGTGATGCCGTTTGGAGTTACGAATTCCCCTGCTGTGTTCATGGGACTTATGAACATTGGCATCCGAGAGTTTCTGGACCAGTTCTTCATTGTGTTTATCGATGACATCCTGATCTACTGAAGAACAGAGGAGGATCATGTTGAGAATCTCAGGGAAGTCTTAGAATTCCTTCGACACCACCAGCTTTATGGTAAATTGTCGAAGGGTATGTTCTTGACACAAGAATTTCACTTCCATGGGCATGTGGTGTCTCATCATTGACTGTCACTAGACACGTCGATGGTGGAGGCTGTTGTTTCTTGGGTAGAACTCAAGAGCGTGGTAGAAGTTCGTAGTTTCCTAGGGTTAGCAGGTTACTATCAGAGGTTCGTTTCGTACATCCCTTGAGTTTCTACTCCATTGGAAGCATTGACTAGGAAGAACCAGGTCTTCCAATGGAGCGAGCAGTGCCAGAAATCTTGCAACTACCCGAAAGAGAAGATGGTTAGTGATCCTGTACTCCGGTTTCCAGAGGAAGGGTTGTTGTATGAGGTGTTTTTTGATGCTTCTAGCCTTTGTTTGGGGTGCATACTGATGCAGAAGTAGGGTGTGGTCTGTTATGGGTCTAGGAAGTTGCGCCCTCATGAGCGTAACTATGCCACCCATGACCTAGAGCTTGCAGAAGTAGTGTTCACATTGAAGTCGTGGCGACATTACCTCTTTGGGGAGTTCATTGTGGTCTTCTCAGATCACAAGAGCTTATGTTATATCTTCTCTCAACATGACTTGAACATGCGGCAACAGATATGGGTTGAGTTTCTCCAAGACTATGTCTTCGAGATCTCTTACTCTGACAGAAAGGGCAACGCTGTGGATGATTCCCTGAATAGGAAGTCACATAGGGAAGTGGTTCGGGAATCCACTGATGCTTGGAAAGTGATGTGAGAGTTATCTTCCTTTCACTTGGATGCTAGGGTAGAGGGTGTTAGAGGATGCTTTTTTCAGATGACGGTGCATTCCTCCTTGTCATAGCCGGTGGAAGAGTCTCAGTGGGGGGACTCTGGGGTGGAAGTGATGCGGGATCATGTCGATAAGGGAAACACTCCAGAAGGATGGACAGAGGATAGCCGACATCTGATGCTTTTCCATGGATGGTTGTTTGTTCCAGAGGCGATGCATGAGGAAGTTATCTATGAGTTCCATAGCTCAGCCTTCGAAGTACATCTGGGAGTTTAAAAAATGTACCAAGGCCTGGGGTAACAGTTTTGGTGGCCCAGGGTGAAACGGGCAGTGGCAGAGTTTGTGGCTAAATTCCTAGTGTGTCAGCATGTGAAGGCTGAACACCGTGTTCCCAGTGGTTTGTTGCATCCTTGAGATGCCCCCGAGTGGAAGTGGGATGACATCTCGCTGAACTTCATCACAGGACTACCTAGAGATTAGGGAGGTTATGATGCTATCTGGGTAGTGGTGGATCATTTGACACAATTATCTCACTTCCTAGCAACTAAGGAGTCAGGCCTGGTGATTACCTTAGCATAGAGGTACGTAAACTAGGTGGTGCGTTTGCATGGAGTTCTAATGACTATTGTCTCAGACCGGTAGGTTTACCTATTGAGTCTAGAGGGGGTTACCGCATGATTTTGGCACCCAGCTACGCCTTAGCACTGCTTTCACCCCCCAGACCGACGGGCAGACAGAGCGGACTATCCAGTCGTTGGAGGACATGCTGCGAGCATGCATTCTAAATTTCAGAGGATCATGGGTACGAAACTTGCCTTTAGTAGAGTTTTCTTACAAGAACATCTTCCACTCTACTATTGGCATTGCACCATTTGCGGTTTGTATGGAAGACCATGTCGTTCACCCATTTGCTGGGTAGAGGTTGGCGAGATAGGTTCTCTTGGTGCAGACGTAGTGCAGAGCCCCAGAGAGAATGTCCAGCATGTACGTGAGAGGATGAAAGTGGATTAGGACCGATATAAGTCTTATGTTGATCATCGGAGGAGGACCTTGGAGTTCAAGGAGGCAGATCTTGCGTTATTAAAGGTTTCCCCTCGACGGGGGTAGAGGAGGTTTAGGAAGGGGAGCAAGGTGTCACCTATGTTCATCAGACCTTTTGAGGTGCGGAGGCAAGTCGGCGAGGTGGCATATAAGCTATCTCTCCCACCTCAGTTAGAGAATGTTCTTGTCGTTTTCCACCTCTCCCCGCTTCTTCAGTACTTACACGATGACTCAAACATTATCGATTGGGGAGAGTTATATATTTGAGACGACGGGACCTTCTAGGAACAACTAGTCTGAATCGAATATCATAAAGAGAAGATGCTCTGTGGACGAACCATTCCATTGGTTTGTGTGTTGTGGAGGCATGGCGGGTTCGAGGAGAGAACTTGGGAGTGGGAGACCTAGATGCACGATCAGTACCCAGAGTTGTTTTGACTAGTGTTTTTCCATGTCCTTCTGAGCTTTGTTTTTGTACTCTGTTCCTTTGATATATGGAATTCTTGGCTTGTCGGTTATGAGACCTTTTTTCCTTGTTCTCTGCAAGCGCGTAACATGTCCGGGCATGTGGGGAAGGGAAAAAACTTGATCGTTAATCGAGACGTGTTAATGAGGATGTGACTAATCTTGTGTAGGTGAGTCAGTGCTGCCTAAAGTGGATAATATCTCGATGTAGGAGAAGGAATTCCTAACACATATGAATAGGGTTGTTGGATGGGTTCCTGTTATTATGAGGGCCCTAAGAGGTATCATTTTGGGTTCCTCTAGGTTGGATTTTGAATTCTCTAGGATGAGAATGTTTTAGGAGGTATCTGATGTAATGGAATGGACCTCTCCGGCCCATTCCATTCTCAAAAAAAGGTCACGAAGTGTTCTGGATGGTAAAATGGATTGTTCCCACACTTCTCAGAATTTTGAAACAACACGCCGTGTAGTGTGTGTACACGCCGTGTACCCCATTGCCGGGTATACACCGTGTTGAAGGATGTTTCCACACCGTGTGAAATATATGTGTACAATCAGTGTACCCCAATAGTACACACCGTGTAGTCCCTCTCCACGTTTACATTACCCTCAAACCGTGTTTTGACCAATCAACGACCATGTGCCGTGTTGGAGCCGTGTCCTTACAGTGTGAAATAAATGAGTACACTCCATGTAGCCAATACTACATGTCGTTTAGTCCCTCCATGTGTACGCTTTACCCTCAACCCGTGTGTTGACCAGTAAATAGCCGCATACCTTGTTGAAGTTCGTGTTGGAAGCCGCGTGGTGGCCGCGTGAAATGGACAAGTACACGTCGTGTTCCATAAAGTACACACTGTGTACTTTTGTTTTTCACTCCTATAAAAGGAGGTGTCCCATATCCTTTTCAACACACCCCTCTCTTCCCCTTTCCTCTTAGCAGAGCTCTCCCAAGAGACTTGAAGGATCCTTTTTCTTCCATAACTTCTCCGTCCGAGCTCCGATTTACGGTCCTTCAGCAGCCACGTGATCGTAACGATGAGGTAGAACATCTGAGCTTGGATTTGTTGTCCATTACTTCCCATTTTCTACCCAAGGAGGTTTTTCTAGGTTTTTCCAGAAGTGACGGATGGCGACAGACATTTCCTAAAGTTGATATGGGGGAGCGTTGTGATCAGAACCTGTTGAGGTAGGGATCTTACCTTCGTCTCTCTAAATTGTGTATCATGGGGGTGGGTATACTATTGTTTTCATGAGAAATAGTTGAACCATTAAACGAAGATAATAACTGGTTAAAGAACGGGGATGGGGAAGTAGTTATGTTTATCTTTATATCCTGTGTTATTATTTTCAGGATTGAATAGTCTTATACATACTAAAAATCACGGTCGTTGGGGGCCTTTGATTGTGCAATTAAATGTTGCCCTATCTTTCTAGGTGATTTTGTGAATGAAATAGTGTGGAATGTAGAAATTGGTTAATCACGTAATGTTGGATGACTAAATGAAAATCTGGATCCCTTGTGTGATCACCTCGGTTGAACTAAATTGGAATAATAAACATGTGGGTGCTTTTGTGGTTAATTTATGTGAAGGGGTTGTTTTTGTGGGTTTTTGTGGTTCTAGTGAGAAGTGGGGATGCAGTTGGCTTGGTTATGGGTTGGTGTGAATGCTATGTTAGTGATGGTCAGCTGGGCTGTAATGAATGGTATCAATGGATGATGATGTATGGTGTGGTTGTGGTTATGGTGGTTGGCAGCGGGGCTGGAGGATTGGGTTTGAATGTGAGAGAAATATGGGTTGTAAATAACAAATAAAAAGAGGAAGAGTTAAATAATGGTGGGGCTTGGTAATGGAACATAATGTTAATCAATGGTTTGTTTGGTTGTTAAGAAGGGACTAGCTCTTCTGCTTGTGTTTTCCTACTCGATTTGTGGATGGCAGGGATATGTTTTACGAATGATCGTTGTGGTTAGTTTTCGATAGTTTCCCAGTAGTTAAGGAACTAATAAACTGATTCTATTGAAACATGAAAGCCTAAATGGGGTTGGGGTTGTTTGTTATATTCATGCTTCGTAGTAGCAGTGCTGAGGCACGTGCTCAGTTCATGGATTCGAAGCCGTAGGTTGGGCTGAGTGTTTGGTATATATATATATATATATATCGTTGTGTTTTATCGCACACCACCAATTTTGAGCACTTAGTGCCGAACACTCCCATTTCATGGGAGAGGGTGTTTTCCCCTTAGTTACTAGCGTCTTCCTGCTCCTTCTTCCCATGGTTGTGATGGCTTCAGGAGACCTTACACCCAAGACACTTTGGGTAGGGTTCGATTGGGGTGGTATATCCCAAGAATCCTCGGGCAGGTTTTACTATTTCCCAAGAACCTTTGGGATGACGCCCAGGTGTGTGCGGGCGGGATACGTGGTTATGAGGCCCTGGTGTGTGTAGGTGGGAAGAGTGTGGTAGCATCCAGACGTTAGCTGTTAGGAAGAGTAGCTAGCTAGTGGGAAAAAGGTGTGGGGTAACATATAATCTTGTTCTTATATACTACTATCTGTTGTGATTGTGTTGTGGTGAGTGTGGATGGGGAGGTTGTGTGGATAGAAGTCCTCGCTAGGTTTCTTCTGTTCTTATCACGGGACATTAGGATGTATCCCCACTTGTGTACGAGAGCTTTAGGTTTTCCTACTGAGAATACTTGTATGCTCACCCTATGTTTACTTTTAGGTTTCTAGGAGGACTACCAGGGCCGTGCAGGACCCTACTAGTCGGGATAGTTGGAGTTGTTGTAGTTTTATGTACTTTTTTCTTTTGGTATTGTACTTTTGAGAATTTGTGTACTTTTACCTGGTTTCAGAACCATTTAAACATGCATGTGGGATTGGTTTGGGTTTACTTCTATACACTTGTCCTTTTTCTTTTTGGTGGTTGACTTGTCCTATTTCCCGACCATAAAAAATAAAAAGGGCAATGCCTCCCATATTTGAGAAAACTCATACCCTTGGTGCTACTCACCTCCTCGGGGCCTACTGGAGGCGGGACTCGTGAGTCATTATCTCCTTTTCACTATTTCCAGCTCAGGAGGGGCATCTTTGGTGGGAGGGGGTCGTGACAATTGTTCATCAAAATGGGTTTTTTCTTATAAAGATAATATTATTATTAACTTATACCTCATTTAGATGTAGTTTATCAAATAAAACACAATGTTTTATAAAATCATCATATCCAAATTACATTGGGGTAAAAAAAATTATATTTGTTTTATATATTGATTTATTAATAAACTGTGGAAATTATAATTTTTGTAAAACTAATTTTGGTTTTCATTAAATAATGTAATTTAAACTTAGAAATTGATATTAAGGTAAATTAATTGTAATTTTAATATATATATATATATATATAATAATTAATTACTTTTTAACTGTCATTATACAGTATGTTCCTTTTAATTTAAGTCAATTTGAATAGAAATCGTAGACAATATATGTTACCTTTGTAAATTTAAAACGATTAAAAAAATATTCAATGTATGAGTTAAAGAGTTAATATAATAAAAAATTGTATTTATTTAAATGGATTATGTATTTTCTATCAAAATCTTCTATGATTTGAAAACATAAGAGATTAATAATATTATCATTTGATTATATTTTATTATAAAATTTTATGGAATTTGTAGTGTCAAAAATGTATCTCTAAATATTTTAATATATATATTAATTTGAGATATATAAAGATACAATTTTTATTTTCTTAAATTTTTTTACTTGAAATATGACTAGTTTTTTTGTCTTCGTAATTTATTTTTTGCTTTTATTAATGAAACAATTGTCTAAAATTCGTTTGTAATGTTTACCAGGTTCTTGATCAAGAAATTGAAAGATAATGCAAATACTTTATTAAAATAGAGAAATTAAAAAAATGGGTAACATATATTGTCCCAAAAAATAAGTAAATATAAAATACAAAGGATGTCATAAAATTTCATATTTGAAATCGCTTACTATATTGATTTGATTAAATTCAATTTCTGTGAATACTCCCAAAAATGATTATAAGTGTTACTTTGTTAATTATTATTTTATTGAATGATTTAAAAATAAAAAAAATATTATAATTATCTATGTGAATATGGTGAGGTCATTAATAATAACCATAGTCCAATTTTAGTAAATTTTTTTGTTATTGTTACATTAATGAGAATTTTTTAGTATAAAACAGTAACATAATGGTATTCATCACAAATGTTATCATTTGGTTAAAACTAAGAGATATGGGTGAAAATGTGACCAACATTTATCCAAATTATAATATGAAATATTATTTATTCTCATACTCTTGTTATTATGATGTATTGAAATTTCAATCTATTTTTCCTTAAAAATGTAATTATATTAATTTAATAGTTTTTATAATTCCAAGAGGATTCCTCCCCTAACTTTTAAATATTCAACTCCATTCCACTCCTCCTCAAACCTTTTTATATCTATAGTTTCGAATAAACATATAAATTTATTTCCATAACATAACTCCCCTTTTCATAGAGGACCTCATTAACTAAAAGTACATACTGAGATGCTGTATTGTTTATGCCATAACATTGTACGAGGAGAAGCTATACATCCCGACTGACCAAATTTATGTTTATTTATTCTTCATGCTTATTAAAATTTTATTTAACAATAAATAAATAATTATGTATTTATATAAAATATATTAAAAAGTGATTTGTTGTTATATTATGAACCTTTTCATCTTCGTTTCCTTCTTAGGGGAAATGAAAACATTGTTCATCCTTACATGTTAAAAACCACCTCCACAAAGGAATGTGTTTTTATTTTTATCATAACCAAAAATGAATGGATTATATGATGGATTTATTTGATATATGAAATTTTATGACATAATTACAAAATAGTAAAAATAATATATCATATATTTATTTAACATTATACCCATTTAAAAAATGATAACATTGTTCATACATTTGCGTTGATTACCACCTATACAAGTGTCATGAAACAATTTTCTTATACATGTTTCACATATTACTATACATTTTTTACTTTATTATTATAAATGATAACAATTTCGTGATTTATATTCTATATATACTGTATCAGTTACCTATTATATAGTGATCATCCTACCAATTCCATTATTTAAATATGATCAAAACATCCTCAAAATAAATTATGCAGACATAATCAATTATTTAAATAAATAATAATTTTAAATTAAAAAAAAATTAATTGATATTTTAATAAACAAAAATACTATCATAATCATGTATATATTTGGTATATGATTATTTTATATGAGTTTAATGACATAAATAGAAATTATGTATCGATGTAATGGATTCAATAACTCGATTTCATTTCATTTTATTATATTACCTCCATAATACATATATTATGATAATTTTATATTTCCAATTACCTATTTAAATTTTTTTATTTTCCATTATATTTTGACTATTTATATTTTTCTCACATAATCACATTCATGATTAATTCTCTTTTCAACGATGTAATATTATTAAGGGGTTTATTCATTCAATATTCATTCCTTGGTTTATACATCAACTACATTAATTTTTTCTGGACAAAAGAATATGTGTAATGATCTCTGATTATAATATGTTTCATTTTTTCGATTTCTCAATTGAAACACATAATAACTTCAATGATTAATTAAAACATCATATGATATTTGTAATGGATATTCGACCCAATAATTTTTATGATACATGTCTTTTATTATGACTCAATCCCATCATATAACTTGCATTTCATACTAGTTGTGACAGTAAATCAAGAATGAATCCTTAATAATCATATTTAATTGTCCATTGATATTCTATATTTTGTGATAAATTGATTCAAATGTTAAGAAATGTACATGGGATTTCGTGGTGTCAAATTCAATTAATTAAGACAAAATTCTATTTGTGTACTATTTATTATTATTTATATATTTATTAATTCCAAAATAATAATGTTAACTTGTTATTTAATATAAATAACTTTTCTTATAATATCAGGTTTTTTCATTCATTCAATGTCTTTTTGATTCAACCATTATATATGATTCAAGGGTTTCTCATCTCAGGTGTCCTTCATTAAGACATGTTTTGATTTATGAACCTATATTAATTAATGTATTTTATAAACTGAAGCCTAATAAAATATACCCGGAATCATATTATACATATGGTATTTGGTTATAATTCATATATTATTTTCTAAAAAATTGTTTTTTAATATTATATAAAGTGGTTTTCATTAAAGAAATTATTAACATATTTATGAAAATATAACTAAACTCTTCTTGAATTTTTTTCTCCTTATTTCAATATTTTTTTCTATAGATAAAAAACTACTATGAATTTTTTATTTTTTTTACATTATTTTATAAAATAAATAAATTTTTCATAATGTTTTATAAATGATTAATTTATTACTCACATTATAAAATTATGAAAATAGTATTTATTTATAACATGTATGATATGAATATATTTTTACATAATCAAGACGTTTATTTTCATTTATGTTTACTTTATATATTTCCATGGTTATTTAAAAAGTTATTACTTTAAAAATTGTTTGATGGATTTGTATACAATATTAACAAATCAAAATTTTATATTCCAATATTTTCAATGAAATGTTTCAAATTTTCCTTCAGAGATTCCTTTATATATTAAACATTTACATATTACAATTCCTAATAAGAATTATACTATTATGATACTATACAAATAAATATTTGTATTGAATTGGGTTATTATTTTAATGATTTTGATATTGAAACTGTATTTTTATAGGTTAATCATGATGAAGTTGAATTATTTTTTTCAAGGGTGTCAAGTTGAAATGTATAATCTTACAGATTATTTAATGAAAATTAGTACATGGAAACTATTGACGATTATGGGTGAGCCTAACATAGATTATAATAGAAGACATTCCAATACAACCTATATGATAAGTGAGACAGTTTAAAATTAAATGAATGGTGAGCTTGATATAGCTTAAAAAATACATTGGGTAATGATAGGTTTCTTTAAAGAAATTAAATAATGAAATAACTAGGGAGCTTTATCCTATTGATTTAGTTAGGATCCAATTAATTTTGACCTAATTGTTGATGAGAGATTAGGACAATTTCCTAAGATACCGATAAATATTATATATTCCTTCTATGAGTTATTATTGTTTCCTTTTATTATCAATGAATTCATATGGTTGACTTATATGACTTTCATCTTATGATAATGAGTTTCTCCCTATCTCGTTATTTTTATCCATATAATGGTGGGAATAAAGTATGTTAAGTTATTCTAATAGGATATAATTATTTCATTATACATATATTATAATCTTATGATCAGTAATGACATTTAATTTCTAATTTGTATGTTTATACTTATTAATAGAATGATATCACCCTCATTAAATATTCCTTTTATATAGGATATAAAAAATTATGATAAATTATTTATTTCAAAAAAAAATTCTTTTTTGAAAAATTTTATTGGAGTTGTTGAGGTATTAATGCGGAATAATAAAATACTTGTTTATCATAAAGACTATTACATGACGACATGGGAATTATTTGGTGACAGTTGTTACAAATACTATAAAACTATAAAAAACAAATATATTTGGTTATATATGAGATCCAATATAATAATTGTGATTTTATTGTGTTCATGGATAAAAATGTGTAACAATTACAGATAAAAATTACAAAATTTTCAAGATTGTGTTTTTAATTGATCATGGAGTGGAGGATTCATATTTTTTTATGATATTAAATATGTAGATTTTACAATTATTTCTTCATTTGTTGTGTTAAAATATAGAATGTATAGTCATGGTAATACATTAATGAAAAATGGAAGGCATAACTATATATAATATCATAATTGAAATGTAAAATACAAATTATGTCCGACTCTATAATGGAAATAAATCTTTATAAAGAAAAAAAATTAATACAAATAATCATTTACATATCATCTTCAAATGTCAATTGTATTAAAGAATCTCCTAAGAATAAAATCCTTTATTTTCTAATATCAACCACATCATGACGTAAAAATAAACATCCAATTATTAAATACCATATTTAAAATAGTGAATAATATATATATATGTATTTATAAGAATACATGGATACACAATAAGAATCTATATAATTATAATCATAGATATTTATTAGATCATGGGAAGAATCCCTCAAGTACCCATCTCATTTTATGGGTATAGTTGTGTTGGTGACAACTCTAGTTGATTTCATTAATGTATGGTCGGTGTTTCTGAAGTTATTTAATTGTAGGTTTACCATTTTACCATTGTTTTACTTATTTTGGTCCTGAAAATCAAGATATCTTTATGTAAATAGAATGATTTCTTCAAATCATAATCTGAGAACCACATAGGTATTATGCAGAATCAAACAGAAAAATCAGCAAATGCTTGGAATCCACAAAAATAAAGTAATATGTAGACAATAAAAGGCATAATGTTCTGTGGATGAAGCTGGGGAGTTAATACCACTACAAAAGGGTTATTCACCATGAAAACCACATAGAAAGAACATTTTGGTGTGAAGTTGTCATTTTTAGAGGACTACACTAATTAAAGGGTTAGAACAAATGGATAACAAAACTATGTGAGCCATATATCGATTACAATACTATGTGATGGATAAGACATAATGTAATATATAAAAATTATTATTATTTTTTGTTTTATAGGGTTTCAATGTCTATATAAAGGACCCATAATTACATTATTTTAAATAGATAACTTCGTTATAGAATATTACCATTGAAAATTTATCTATGTCCACGGTGGTTCGTAATGGTGAAATTCGACAATGTTGGTGGTTATTTAAGGAGGGTGTTTCCAAAGATAGTTCATATTATTGGTTTTAAGGAAATTTATCATGAAAAGGGATTTGTTTTAGGGAATTATCAACCTTCAACATAAATTGGTTAGTCAATAGAGAAAATGAAGATCATTAAGGAGTGACGTTCTATTAAGCACTCGTGTTACACAATACAGAGGTTTCCAAAAAGTGATTATGGAAGATCACAAAGTATCTAAGGTGGTTTTTTATATTTCATTAACTATATAACAACATTATATTCAATTAAAATTTTTTAAATTGGATTCTATATTAAA
The DNA here is from genome assembly GCA_963277665.1 of Viscum album. Taxonomy (NCBI): domain Eukaryota; kingdom Viridiplantae; phylum Streptophyta; class Magnoliopsida; order Santalales; family Viscaceae; genus Viscum; species Viscum album. The sequence goes on along the minus strand of OY728165.1, from coordinate 985,392,102 downwards.
ATAATAAATAAGAGTTCCTTATTCCACAAACACCCATTACGCTTGAATCTATAGATTACCAAAGCATGTATCATAATTCACAAATCATAATGTTGATTTAAATATTATATATCTAGTCATGAAACTTCATCTTATTTTCCTCCCTCACTAGGATCCAATCATACCCTTGTTTTGAATAATAGAGTTACACATATGGCTATCATTCGATACAAAATGGTTTAAGGACTTGAAAATGGAAACAAAACATGAAAATCTGAAGAACTATCCTCATATATCATAGGAACAAACCAATAATAACACCCATAAAACCCCTCATCATATAAAAGAAAAAAATATCTGAAATGATTCCAAAATGCATAAATTTATGTTAAATATAAGTTACCAGATGAAAAATACACAATATATGTCCTAGTAAGAAAGTCTATAGCTAATCTCCACTAACATGATGGTACTTTCAGACTCTGTCAGTGACCCCACACAAGATTCCTGATTAACATTATATATATATGGGTAATTCTAACATGTTTATATAGTAATATCATTCCATGGAACTAACAGAAAATGTGGAACATAGATAATAACAAATCATTGACAAAACTACTAAAAAAAGAAGTTCATATAACTTTATCTTCATATTACCCCCACCATGACCTATGAAAAGATTATCATAGGAAGGCATTATAAAAGAATATAATATTATATAAAAATGATTACCTATACCACTTACCCTATGATATTTCACTCAAATACCCAATATAAAATATATTATGTCCTAAATAGCTTCCATTGTTATTCCAAAATACATCGTGTCTCATTTCACAATCCATACCACATCCATATCAACATCACCATCCTATTAAAACATACAAATATTATGTCTCACCAATATCCATATATATATTAGTGAATTCTATTTATTATGGTAATCAACATTGTTCGATCCACCTATAAAAAACAACCCCCACCTTGTTATATGCATTCATAAATATCCTAAAATGTATTTGTTAAATCCCTAACTCCAATGGCTTATAACCAATGGATACATTAATACGTTAGAACTCGATACAAGGAATATCATCCAGAATGACCAAATAGTTTATCAGACTACGTAAACTAAATATTTATGGAAAATTCAGATTAAATTCTATAAAATAAAATACAAAAATTATTTTCTCAAGGAACACCATTATTCATTAGATCATATCCCTTCTTATCAACAACAAAATACATACCGACATCTTAGGAAAAAATATAACATATAGAAGGGGTGATGGAATATACTTTGTAAGGGTAAGAATATAGTTGATTATATAATTAACAAATAAACACTATCAATTTGTAATGTTATATAATAGAAACACATTCCATGTATTCATTAAATGAAACAAAATATAGAATAAATTATTTTTAATTAAATAATGATATATAAATAATTTGATAAATTTGATGATTATCTATTGATAATTTTTTTTGAATATTTACATGGATAATAATAACAAGTATCATATGGAGGAAATTCATAAAACCAAAAATCAGAAATATACTCTCAATGAAATTAAAATTTTATTTTAAATATGTAGATAGAAACAAATCTACTTTATCAATATAATTTGTCTCATATGTCTTCTTGAAACATTGAAGATATTTCAATTACATATCTACACCCGTTAGATAATAAATAAAATGCATCCCTTATATTAAATTGGTTAATCATTATCATCATAAATATTCAAAATGAAAAACTAACATATGAAAAGTTAATTCCTACCCCAAAAAAATATACATAATCATAAATTTACAATATTTTAAAGGTAAATTTTGATAAAATTGAACGTCCCACATTAGTATGATCATAATCCATCATGAGAAATAATAATGATGGTATTAATACAAAAAATAACTAGTGGATCATAAAGTAAATTCAGGGTTTTTTTCATTAATGTATCAAAATTCCATGAAAATATCATTAATAATTTTTTTTAGAAAAACACATGTATTCATCGAATATAACATTTTAAAAAATAATGTTCCCCAATGAATATTAAAATATGTTTTCATTGAAAATAACCATTTTAAAATATAATATAATCTTCAAAAAATTTATTTTTCTTGATGGTGGGAAATTTTATTCAGGTCGTACACATTAAAATCAAGATTCCTTTCATATTTTTTGTAAAATCCAAATATGAGTTTTTTTGAAAATGAAATTAATATTAAATTGATTTTAAATAAAATGTATGATTTTCTATAAATTTCATAACTAATTAACTTGTAAAAAGTTAAAACTAATTCTGAAAACCTTCATAGAAAACATATTTTTTAATCAAAAAAAATTTCGACCTAAGAGATGGCAAATTTCGACTATTCAAGAAATAAAAGTCTAAATCATTTAATGTAGTAAATATTATGAACCTAGTGATATTTAATTAATATTTCCATGAATAACAATATGAAAATAAAATATATTGAGTTTATGATATAAATATAATATAATTCCCAAAAGGGATACTTGAACACAACAAATCCCTAATAATAATACGATTGTGAAATAAACCCCTAAAACTTTGGTAACTTATGACTGATAAGACATATGAATGAAATAAAATTAAATAATAACATAAAAACATATATATATATATATATATTAATCATATAACATATAGTTAGGGGAATTATTTACAACATAGAAAAGGAAAAAGTAGCTAATACAGTGTATGTCTCACGAAAGTAAAATTGCGATGAGAAACTATTACCTTGAGATCCACATTCATCATTTGATTCGAAAATATCATTATAATTAATATATGTTCATTATAAATTATTAATATAAACAATCTCATATATATCATACATAATTTATTTTAAAATATTCTTCTATCACCCATTGGTTAACAACTCATTGTTAAAATCTATATTTCCGATGAAAATTGCGTCATTTATAATTTTTTAGTTGGGTAACTATGTTCATCTTCATATGATAATGATTAAAAACATATATAGAATAGTAACCTTGATATAAATTCGTATATATTCAATATATATTTATTTATATCAATTTATTAATATTAGTTACAGAAAACTTATTGTAATGTTAATGGAGATGGTAGGTCATTCTTACACATGAATATCCTTCCCATTTTAAATTTTTATTAGAAAAAATGAAAATAATTATTAATTTATCATTCTAGAATAATTATTAATTAATTTAATAAATTTATATTAATAAAATGCATCTATATAACCATCCCTGGAATAATAAAATGATAAATTCTTCATTTCACTCTGTGGATGTGGTAGTCCACACGTACACATGAGAGACGCCATTGTAATCCAATTTATATCAAAATAATAATAAATACATGTTTTTATACCTACATAAGTATGTATTGGTCAAAAATATAACATATATTCATTATCAATAAGATTACAACATTTCCATTAATGCATATGTGAAAAATGAATCACATCCCTTTTTGAGGTGGTAGATCGGTGTATACACGCGGAACATTATCATATCCACCGCATAGTGATAAGTAATAATGAACATGTGATATTATAATTATATATTTATGATAATTTATTTCATACCATATAAATATTTTCAACATATCATTATATCTATCCTTGAAATGTGGTTATGGAAAATAAATTATATCAGTTCATGTGGTAGTAGTCCGCCAAACACACAATGGATGGTTTCATATCCCATATGATGGAAGTGTATATGGATATTTCTTAGTCAACTAACATAATAAAATAAGAGTATAACAATGATACTATTATTATTGAATTTTAATATTTTAAGTCGTTTTTAATGTGGTGGATGAATACACAAATCGAATATATACGTTTAATAATTTCATATATTCTTCAGATATCATCTTTATGTTTTTACAAAAATCCTTAATCCACGTAAATTGATATAGAAAATTTCCAATTAAATTTATGTATGGAATTATGTATCAGATTTTGTTAAGTATTTTAAATAAAATAGTTTTTTCAGTTTGAATAGGGGAGCAGAGGGGTTGGCCTTTTATAAGTGGGGAGAGGACATGTATGGAATTCTAAAAATAATAATGTGATACCCATGTTTTTCAATTATTAAAATCCTAAAGAAATGTGTGATTATAGAATCTTATACAGAACATGGACTAACTATGTCATGAAAATGTGTTTTTTCAGGTTTTGGGACATTTTTACCATTTATATTTCTAGTTTGGCCCTTGAGATCACATTTTTACCTAAACATTGTTAATTTATTTTGATAGTTTCAAAGACAATTTATATAATAAAAGTGTATAATGTATTATATAATGTAAATAATTATAATTCTTAATAGGGAATATATTTTTTTCAAATTAAATTCTACTAATTGGCATAAACCAAGTTCAATTAAAAATATATTGGATGCAAGAGTAGTTTTCTAAAGAGAATTTTATCATTATAAGATAATATTTAAATGAAGAAATTATTTAATAAAATTTATTTAATGAACTAATTTATTAATGTTTCAATATAATTTATCTAATTATATATTATAAATACATTTACATTAAATCAAATTTAAAATATTATTTATCATTTCAAATAATTAAAATCAAATATAAGTTTGTAAAAAAATCATTATCTTTTAGTATTCTTCAAAAAATTATTCATTTCGTATTATTCTCAAAAAAAATTATTATTTTTAAATGAATACTTTAAAAAATGATGATTTTTTTAAAATATATTTTCCAAAAGGGGTAAAAAAAATTATTTTAAATTATATTTTCAAAGGATGACATCACCATTTGGTTGAATAATAGTGTATTTCTAAATACATTTAGTTTTTATTTCAAATTGTGCATATTTTATTTCTAAAAAATAGATAATGATTGAATTTATTTTTTAAGTGTGTAATTAATATATTTTTATGATATATTTATTACTATTAATATTATCTGACATAAATGAATTTTTATAATGGTAATGTTTAAATTAAAATATTTTAATAGAATATTTCATTTCATTCAGACATAATGTTGTGTGCATTGTAAGATATCAAAAAGATAAAATTTATTTTAAAATAACTATTTCAAAACAACTCAAGTTCTTACATTTTCATCAATTATTTATGGTTCATCTCATATATGATATTGAATAAAATTTCCCTCATATAAAATATCACCGTAAGATATTTTACCCCCTTCAAAAATTGTATCCTCATTATATGATCTTGATCGTAGTAATCGAGGGTATGAAATTTTATAAACCCTTTCATGAAATCACAAAACATGTGATGGGATAATAAAACATCCTTTTTAAAATAGATAATGAGAATTATAAAGGTCATTTGGAATGTCACATAACATTTTTTCTATGTAGGAGTACAAATATGGTAAGTAGAGATATTGACCAAGAGGAAAGAGTAAATAATTATAAAAATCGATAGAGATCGTTGGTCATAAGAATTTGGGTTATGTATTAAATTATAAATTAAGAAACCATTAGTTTGTAACTGGTGAAATGAAAATCATTTCATTATAAATTAATGGATTAGTTTAATATTTTCATTTCATGATCCTTTTCATATATCTGACGATTTTTTTACAATATATTAATGTAAGGAAACATATATTCCTTACATATTTTCATTTAAATATATAAATTTCATTATTTGGTTGTTATTTAGTAATTTTTTGTTTAATCAATTTTTCAATTAAATAATAAAAAAATACCAAAAGGAGTAAAAATATATTATAATGGATTGTAAAATCCATAAAATATCAATAAGATATTCCTCATATATTATTTAAAACTATAATTCCTAGAAAATGTTATCAAATGTCCAAAAAATCAACTTAATTGATTTCATAAATAATTAACCTCATGGATTGTAAAAAATATGTCAAAACAAATTTTGTATGTTGGTCACTAAATCAATATTATATTAAAAATCTATATAAACCTATAAACCTCGTATTAATGTCACATAAAAAATATTTGAGTACATTGAACAATAAAAAACCATAATGAATACATAAATTATTCCAAAAATAAAATCCCTATATAACAAATCTATTCATCAAATCAAAATACATAATAAACACTTGAAAATATATCATAAACCAAGAAATCACATACTAATTTCATGGTCAACAATAGTATCCCATAAACAACATTTTATCACAAAAATATCAACATAGTTCACATGTTAAGGGTTACGTTATCTATATCGTGTGTTTTATAAAATGATAAACATGAAATTGATAATTCGAGTGGTTATCAATAACGTATTCTCTCTACTCTATAGAGAAAAAGTCCTGTAATACAATACTTATACATTTCAAAAATCTTTTACACAAAATATCATTTATACAAAAATTATATAACACAATTTTTGAATAAAATCACAAAAACAATAATTATTCAAATTAATTATTTAACAATTAACTAAAATTCATCGTCGTATTCCATAATACCTTGTTCTTTTCAGTTGACATTATTAGTCTCTTGATCCTCATCAATATAACTGTTATGTGTACAACCATATTAATTATATTCAAATGATATAACCCAAAGAAATCAATTTTCAAAATACCCATTCATTCCCCATTTCAACTATCTAACCATTAATAAATCTATTGAGTGAATATTATTTTCATCCATTTTGTGAACCGAATATATAAATTTTGTTTCTAAATTTATTTATTTTTGGACCTTAATTTTACTAAACATAACATTTTTCTATTCCGTTTAGACACCCTCTTGGATTTATCATTCCACATTTCTGACATGAATAAAATCAATCCTTTTGTCCTCCATAGTCTCAACTACTCATTCTCTTATTATACTGCATCCTTATTTTTTTTAGAGAGTCAGAGTGTCACATATGATGAATGTTTTTAAAAATACATCTTGGTAACTGATTATGAATAATCCAAATATCCTTCTCTATAGTAATCAAAAAAATTATATTCATATCAACAAATTTTCTATCACATTCGATGTTAACCCAATTTCTTTATGGATTCATCCATTGACTAACACCACAACACATTGTGTGAGAGACAAAAATCATAGTGGTTAATCACATATTCCTAAAGAATTAGTTATTTAATGTCTAAATCAGGGAACCTTATTTTCAATAAATAAAACATTCGGATTAAACTTTTTTATATATATTTATAATATATAGAAATATTTCATGATGATTTAGAAAGAAAATATGAATTTACACATGTATATCACTATTGAGTGTCAAACTAGGTTCAAAATAAGTCATATAGTCGTTTACTATGTAATAGTACATCCAAGCATGACACACCTTTTTCAGAGTTATTACCCCTTTGTACATCTTTCATAGAACAACATCCATATGTAGTATCATGAGATGGATGCTTTTCTTTGAAACCCCGAATAATATTTTCCATAAAAACATTATTATGTTATTATTCACTTATCCTAAAAGTAAATATTAGGTATTTGTTTCTCAATATATGTTTTTATAATTGTAGTTCCCATTTTACAATTAATCATCATCTAGTAAAAAATATAATGTACCAAAATCTAGTATCCTAGAGCATGTAGTTAAGTTATTAATGTTGCACTAGATACAATTAATCACATCCTGAATGACTAACTAGTTTTCTATTCTAAGTAAACTAACTTAATACCTAAAATTAATACAACATTGTATATTACATTTTAAAAAAGTTGTTTTATTTTATAATTCCGTTATTTGTCATAGATTATCCCTTCTTATCAATCAAGAATCAGCCCTTTGTATCCTAGATAAAATAAAAAATAAGAATGTAGTGACCACATATTATCTATAATGGTAAACATATAGTGGAAAATATTTATAATAATTAATAATAATCAATATTTCAATGTAAATAATTTAAAAATATTACATATTATAAATAAAATGAGTATAATACATAGTAAATAAAATAAAATATATTAAATATATAAAAATTTTCACAGAATCTTCAAATACATCAATGTATATTCCATTTTAATGAATAATAAAATCAACGTCAATAAATGAAATAAAAATTATGGAATGAATCATGAAATTCAACTAAAATATAATGGAAATATAATTCTAATTATTGGTTAAATATTTATTTGTTACGCATTTTATTGGGCCAATTGATTTGTCCCATTAGACCTGTCGAGGCATTGAGGTCCTATCTATAACCACACACTACCATTCACTTATTAATTACACCATGTTCCACATATGAAAGTATTGATACAGAATATACATTAACATTGTTTTTGAAAAACTATCATATTAATAGACAATACTCAACCTTTTCAAATATTCATAATCAAAATCCATCATGAGAAAAATAATAGTTGGAAATAAAATTGTTCATCCCAAGTCAATATTACCATAAAACATCTGGATAAATCATAATTTTATAAGAAATTCAATATACTAGTATTGGATAATATATGTTATAAGTTTTATTATAATAACATTGTAAATTTAAAATATAATTGTTAATAAATTTTGATGTTAGGATGGTTGGAAATTATGTTCATACCATATATATTAAAACTAATATTCCTCGCACATTTTCTATAAATAAAAAACATGCTTTATTTGGAAACTGAAAAGAATGTATCCATTAAAATGCATTATAAAATGTAAAAAATGAATGAATCTAAATTTATTACTAATTTTGTAAATTTAAAAAAATTATTGAAGACATTTTCAAAAAATATTGATTTTTATTATAAATAATTTTTAGACGAAGAGAAAAATAATATCTAATTGTTTTAAAACAATTTCTCAATAATTTCAACTACCTTATAGTGTAATAATTGTAATATTACATTATTAAGATCAATAAAATTCATATTAAAAGAATATATAATGATTTTATGAACAAAATATCAAATTATTTATTCAAGGGAGTCATAAATTAATTATGAATAATGATGAGATAGTAAAATAAACCATTACTACATTTGCCACTTTTTAATATTAATACTTTGGAATAAAATAAATTAAACTGGATCATTAAATAAAATGAACACAAATATATTCACTATATAACATATCAATCGTGGTTTGATTTAAACTACAAAAAGGAATATGTTGTGAAATGGTGTGTGTCTCACAGAAATAAAAGTGTGACAAGAAATCCAAATCTCTAGTTTGAAATCATTTTTATGCGTCTGAAACTCCTAAAAAATAAATATTGGGTAATTATAAATATATTAAATAACTTTAATAATATATCTAATACAATATGATACTAAATTTTTGTCTTTTATCAGCCTATTTTTTAAAATAACATCATTAAAATCACTATGTCAATTGATAAGGGTTTAGTTTCTCATATGTGTTTTAGATAGTTAATTTTGGTCCTTTTAATTTGATCATTGTAAAATCATCTCAAAATTTTTAAACATGATATAAATATCATATATATTGAGTATATTTTTATTCTGATAATATGATTTATTTTATAATAAAAATTAATTTCCTCATTGATTGATATATTAGGGAGTACATATGCATGAACATTGTTTCAATTATTTATGATGGATTGAATGAATGAAAAAAATCATTAATCCTTCACGAGTATTTATTAAATCTTTTATGAAATTTATTCAAATAAAATACATCATTATTTAAATCCATTCAATAATAAAATGTAAAACATTTCACATTACTATGTGGAGGCATTATTCCACACGTATGCATGGGAAACATTATTAGTTCTCAATGGAATGGAAGTTTAAATGTCAGATGTGATATTATATTTCCAATAGTATGGTTATATATTAAATATCCCAAATATTAATTAAATTTAACCCTACTATATTTATTATAAATCAAATGTGGATAAAAAATCAATTATGTTTATAATGTGGTAGTCCCCTATAAACAAAAAAATCACAATCCCCATAAAATGGAAATTAAAATTGTATTTGTTTAATAATAATTAATTTTTTTTATAAATTTCATAAATATAATAAGAATAATTTCAATCTATTATTATTTACAAGCATAATTGTTGTGATGTAAAATGTATAACCTTGGTTTTTGAGGAAGTAGTCCAACATACCCAATATTAGTGGTTTCATTTCCCATTTGATGGATGCGGAGAAGTATTTGGGTTAATAAATTATCATAATAAAATATTATTTTATATTCGATGTTAGTATTATTTTATGAGAATATTTTCATGTTTTTTAATGAGACTGAGGATGAAGAAAACAAATATGTACATTAATTATTTTTTATCCATGTTGATGATCGCTCTATATTTATAGTTAAAGGCATATTAGGAAGAATACATAATCAAAGGAATATCAGATTTTTAGAGGGAATTGTGTAAGGGTTTTGTTTTCCGAAAAGAAAGACCAAATAGATTTGGATTTCTAAAGAGGGGAGGGTAGTGTATAACCTTTTATATGTTGTGGAAAGGACAATCATTAAATTTTTTAAAACATAAACTGATACCCACATATTTATCATGATAAATGAATAAAAAATTAAAATTATTGAATTGTAATGATAATAGTGTTTATATAGGAATATAATTTGTGTTTGGGAACTTTTTGGGTTAATTTAACCTTCCTCTTATTCTTTTAACATTTTCTAAACACATTTTTACCATTACCACAATAATTAATATTTAATATACTCATTATTAATTGTGGTAAAAAATTAAATATACTTTTTTTAATAATATAAATTATTATGTTTCCTTATATGGATTCCAATTTTTAAAATTAAAATCAAATACATGTTGCAATTCAATTGAAAATTAAACCACAGTACTGAAAAAGAGTGTTTTTATAAAGAGAAAATCCTCATAATTGAATAGAGTTTTAATATAAATAAATTAATATGAAATCATTTAAAATGAACGGAATTAATTGAAATTTTTTAATGGAAGTAAGATTATATTAAAAGAGTTTTACAATATATATTTTCAATATATAACATTAAATAGAAAATGATGTTTTCACATAAATATTCGAGTATTCCATGGTCCCTAAAAAATAAATAATTTAGTAAATTATCTAAAATTCACCCATAGAATTATTTAACATCTAGATAAAAAAGTAAAAAAAATTTAAAAAAATTATAAATTCATAAATAATAATTTTAAATTATTTCCTTAAAGCATGATAATAATTATTCTAGAAAATTTCATTTTTTTTAGAAAAAGTTTATTTCTCATTCAAATGGATCATATAATATTTATAATCAATATATAAGAATTTAATTTATTTAATTAATGTGTTATCCATATATTTTTTTTAAATTTTGTCCGGATTATTCATATCCACCAACTTGGTGAATAGTTTATGATGATAATTTTTCTATTTTAATATTTTAATAGAGTATCATAGTTCATTCCATACTCATGTTGTGTTCATTGTATGATTTTGAAGAGATTGAATTTATTTGAAAATACTCATTATCTTACTTATTGGTGTGTTACATAAGATTCTAAAAATGGTGTGTCAGCTAAATTTTTCTGTCAAATATGATGTATCCCTTTTGAAATATTATAGCATTATAGTTTTTTAATACTTCATCTACTTCCTCAATATTACCCCACAAGTTTTAGTAGTACATAATACAAATATCATAACACACATAATCTATTGGTCCTAGTATTAAGTCATATAATATGATGGTATGATTATACCTACATCAAGACATCATATAAATGCTCCGGTAAGAAGGATATTTTGGAAAATGGGGTTATCCTACCATAAATTTTTCTTACAATCTATATGTTAGGGGAAAATATCTATATTTTAGTTATTGTTATATTGGGAGACTCATGTGAGGTGAATATAGAGATTAAGAAGGAAAATACATGTATTCTCATATCCATAAAGAATTGAATCATAATGTAGTCATAAAATAATATCACTACCAATATTTAACCTCATCCACACAAGAACATACAATCACAACTGTCCCTTTAATTTACTAAACTATCCCGAGTTACTATAAAATACAACAAAAAATGAGGTTAATTTTCCATTAGTCTGCATATATTATTCAATTTACATATAATTCATTTTAAACCATATTATTTTCCATGAAATATTTATCAATCATATACAATTAAAAGCCTCACATGATGTCACACTCATTTTTCATGAAATCAACCATTCATTTCATAGATAATTAATTCATTATTTTCACGAATAAATTCAATTTGATCCCAAACCATTTAAACTAATTGTTATATATTATATTCAACTACCTATACGACACCATAAAGTTGAATAATATCCCCCAAGAATTGAATTTTCCATATATAACCACTAATTTCATCTTACTAACACTATAGAAGGAAATTTTTTTCCAAATTCACAACCCACATCTTCAACTATATAACACTATTCCAATAAGTGCATCTTACAAAACACCTACTACTCTAAATCCACAAAAACCACTAGAATGCAATATAAAAAACATCCTATTAATACCATAGATTCACAAAATAATGAAAAGAACATAACATCCAATTTCAACAACAATCACATCCAAAACTATTTCACTACATGAATCAATATCCAATTTGCGTACATCATGAAATCAGTTTAATTACCATTATTATATTATTATAGCATAATGAATGGTGAATCTAGTATTCCAAACATTAAAACAAAACAAAATAATTGGGAATAGAAATACTATTCATGAATAACTTCTAATATTGATCACAACACTAGAAATATAAGGGAAAAAGTAAAAAAAATAGGTAAAACCCTCTTTCCGATTCTTTTCACATATTCATATTCATTATAAGTATTTGGAAAATCCATAATAACCCTCCAATGATTAATATTATCGCTTGTTCCATGTTATTCACAATGTATAAGGGTATTATCAAATTCCATACAATATTTACTGATATCATGAATTACTATACAATGAAATATAAATGAAGAGACTATCTAAAAATGGAGATAACAAAATGGTAAAAATAAAAAAAATAGAACACAACATGCCTCATCAACACCATTATTCATCCTTACTCAATACACAAATATCTTAAAACCAAATCCATCTCTAGACGATATATGGAAGGCAATGAAATATGTAACGGGTGATATATAAACTCCAATCATCATTAATATGTATCCCAATGATGATGATGAAAGTCATATAATGTGGGTATATGGTTTTCCAAAAATATCACATGATTCAAACATTTATAGAGAAAAATTAAAAAAATGAAGGATGTTGGAAAGAATTTTATATTATACCTAGGATAAATAAATTAGCTTTTATCTATGTAAGTTTTATAAACAACAGTGAAATCAAATTCAATTAATGGGAATCCATAATGTATGTCATGTTTAAATATCAAATCTTATAAAACTAAGGGATCATGAGGTTGAATGAATTATACACATGTCTTGAAATACGGCCATTGAAAACAATTGTGGCATTCCCCATGTTTCTCAATTCGATAGATCACAATTATAAATGACCACAACAAACAACCTCAGAAAGGTACAAGTTATAGACATGATTACTATGACACATCTCCATAGACAACACCTCATTAACAAAAAAAAACTAATAACTATGTCATTGCCAATGTGCAATGATACATTAGTTTCTGAAATGTGAGATCCCCCATCAAATTGAATAGTCATTATGAATGTTATGACAAATTATTTATTCCAAGAAATAGCCTTGATATTGACCACATGATGCAACAAAAACCCATGAAGAAATCCTTCCTCCTATTGGAAATTTTATATTGAAATATAATATTCAATAATAAAACCACTACCGACACCTCCAACAAAATAAATATAATTAAAAAATATTTTATAAATGAAAATATATTTTTAAATTAAATTATTTATGATTCTGTAATATTGATATAAGAAACACCTAAAATAATTTAGTAATTTTTAAGTAATAATATAATATATCCAATCATATTTAAAATAACATTATGAACATTATCCATTTATAATATATCCATTGTATAGTGATCACTATAATTAGTATATAATACTTTTAATGATAATGTCTAATTTGGATAGATAGAATAATATATGGATTTGAGTTATATGATTGAACCTTTTTATGCCCATTTATGGGATATTTAATGGGTGATGGAATGACTAGTCTATTATCATAACAAATCATAATATTTGAGTAAAAAGTATTATCTCAAGTTAAATCATTTATTAGAGAAGTTAATGATTATCGAAATCACGACCCAATCAATGTTCACCAAACTACCCTAGGATAGAACAACAATCGTGAACCATACCTTTATACCATACACTAGTCTAATAAGATGATATAGATCTAAACCCATGTATAATAAAATTTTATAATTTATATTAGATAATTATTTCATATATCACATTATGTTATTAATTTTTAAATTAATATATAAATAGTTAAATAAAATTTCATTATATTATGAATAAATAAAAAATTTATTTTTGAGAAATTTATAGTCTTCAATTAGTAAATTTTATCGATGATTTCAATAACTTTTCAAACACATGTTCCCCTAATAAAATGATCTTATAATAAAAATATTTAATTAAATATGATGGATAATGGTGTTTAATGAATCTGAATGTTATTTTTATATTACTAAAAAAAATTAGTATCATTGAACATATTATTTATTTATAAATGTAAATTTTTATTTAATGTTATTATTAATATAATTAGAATGTTATTGTGATAAAATAATTATTTTTGGAAAAATTATGTCAAAATTAATGTGGGGATATTTTCATAATTTGATGAGATATTAGTTTTTTTGTAAAATTTAAAAATACTATAATTATATTATCTATATTATGATACCCTAAAATTTAAATAGTAATTTACTAAATAATATAATGGGAATAAAAGATTAAATATTGGTTTTCTATTTAATATAAATTTTTAAAATTTATTTATGTAATATTATAATCTTTATATGAATCCATAATAACCTACATTTTCATTTTTTAGGTTTTAAAATGAATTCATTATGAACATAAAACACATATATGTCTCAAATGGATTCATTTTTTAATTTTAGATTATTGGTCATATAAAAATCATGAATTCACTCTTATATAGATGAAACCATTGCGAAAACCCATGGTTTGATATTTGGATGTTATTATTTTATTTTATAAATTAAAAAACCTATGTTTATAAATTAATAATGAATTCCCCAATATTTTACTAAAAATATCAACATAAACTCCCACTTATACCCACTAAAAACCAATTTAGGAAGAATATTTTCTCTTGATACCCCTTGTTATGACACCCAATCTATTCCCAATATCTGTTGAAGTTCCTCCGATGATTATATAGGCATCATATCAAGGTAAGGGGATTCATTCACACTATATATTCAAGCAGTAAGACTCTAATATCAAATATTATTTCAAATTTATCTTCTTGTAATGTTTCTATAAATACACCTTTTAGGTTGGTTATAATTTAAAATTAATTATATAACATCTATATCTCTCATTAAACTCTTATATGAATCTATATACACTCTTGTTATGTTGCATAAATTATCCTACAATTTTTCATGGAAAAAAATTTTGCAGTGAATAACCATCCACATTTACAATATGGTTTATTTACCTACTGATACATATCCATCATTGAATGTTAATATCCATGTATGTGACCACATATCATCATAATGAGATCAACTGTGATTCGATATGTGGCAATGTTGTAAGATCAATGTTCCACAAAAATTGATGTACATGACATGTTCTTGTTAATTTGGGAAAGAATATTATAACCCTATAATGGGATGGGTAATGTTCTAATTTCATGAGATACCATATATATTGAACTGTAAGTTATCTTAAGTACACTATCTTCCAATATCTCATCATTTATCTTAGAAATTTTATTATTATTCAATGTATTATGTTTTTCCCAAATTCTAGTGCTTTCATGATGTCATCATTTATATCATGCTAAATGACTTTGTTTTTTATTCTCCCCACCACTATTCATCATCAATATTCCTCTAGACTAACATCTATTACTTTTTTAATGTAGTTATTTTTTTCTATCTTTACTAGTCTTTATAGATCACATTTTTGTATATTTTCCCACATCTTATCCCATGTCATTATAGAAAACTGATAGAATTTTAAGGTCTTGTTAATCAGTTTAAAATAGTATTGTTGAGTCCTTGTTTCATTATATTATGATATATATTTAATTAATCAAATAAAAAATGAATTTTCATCCTTTAGGGTTGTATATTCTATATCATTATATAATAAATATTAACTTATGACGTATAATATAAATGGGTTGTTATAGCATGTATTCGACATGGTCTAGCTATTTATGTGGATTCAGATTACAAATCATTATAAAAATACATCGTGATAAGGAAATACATAGGAAGGTATTTCTAAATTATGGTAATGTAAAAAATATGTGGTTCTGAGAAATTAAATCTTGTCTAGATACTTTTAGTGGATTTGGTTGTAAAAATAATTACAAAATGGTAAAACCCATAATGATTGTGCAATGTCCACTGAGTTGATTTTCACCAAGTGTAATAATATAAGGACATACTATAAAAATAGTCTGAAAATTTATATTTTGTTAATTCATTATCACATAAAAATATATTATGGTGGGAATGAAATTTTATATTACAAAATAGACCCCATAATACATAGATTAAATCCAAAAAAAATCATAAGTAATTTTATTTTTGTCATTCATGAGTGATATATTCAGTGTTCATGGTTCCCCATAAATTTGTGTAATATTTTAGAAATTATCATCTTTAATTTTCTATTTATTTTATTTTATTGATTGAAATTAAAGTATATGATTCTACGACATATGTGACCAGAAAAATAATGACTTCCAAAATTAATTGATCAATCTGATGGGTAGGGTTTCAGGAAGAACAAGAAATAATTACTTAAATATTTCAGGTTTTGAATAGAAAAATGATTTAAGAGGAAAAACACAACCATTTAATATAGGTCAATTTAAATTTATACATTTACATTAGAAAATATTAATACATTCAATGGATCTCTTGATCTAGTAGTTTGTGGAATAATTGATCAACTCCATTAAAAAGAAATTATTTATCCATTACTTATATATTTAAGAGAATATTTTCTTGTGTTTTTATCACATGGTGGTAGAAGATTATTAGTGGCAGATATTGATAAAAACAATGAATTTTGATGTGGATATCAATGGGATAAAGTCGAATGAAAGTGATATTTTTTTATAAATTTCTTCATCAACTATCCATTATCTAATAGAGGTAGATTTAATTTTCCTCGTGGAGATGGATGATGAATCCATTGGGGTGAATTGGTAAAATAGAAATATATATTCAAGATATTATTCTACCTTTTACATTGAAACTGAATGATAATATGATTTTACATAGATTTTGTTAAATTGAAGTCAATGAAATGATTTAGTGATTTGAGACATTAACAACTATGAGTAAATTTCATAATATCCTATTAAATTAAAAATAGAGGTCATTGAATTTTAGTGTTTAAGAGATATGATGTGTAAAGTAGAATTTAATTTTTGAATATAAATGGGGAAATAACAGAATTGAAATAAAATAAAATATCTAATATATCAAAAGTGTTAGAAGTAGGATCCAATAATTTTAATAAGGGGGAATGGAAAAAAAATTCCTATGGAATAATGTGCACCTATGTGGTGAATATCAACCTCGTTGTTCCCCCCAACGTTATAGAATAAATGAATCCTCCATTTAATCCATAACGGATTATCTAATGTTTCAACCATAAGGAATAATAAAACACTATTAATCAATTACCATCTCAAAGGGTTGTCGATAATAACATATTAGTATAACCTATTAGGATTAGAGATAAAATGAGAGCTTATGAAAAATATCATAATATAAATTGTGACCATGTTTATAGAAAGTTTTTTTGAGGTTATTGGAAGCTATTTTAATGTGGTATGATTGGAGTTATTTTGAACAAAAGCTATTTTTTTTGAAATGGATGTATTTAAATTTTTATAACCAAAATTACATCTCTTGTAATGTTTTCTAACTATTTATATCCAAAGATGGTGGTACTAGATAGAGATAATTGAACCAAGGATTCCTAACCTGAGTCCATATTATGAGAATATATTTATCTAAAAAAATATATTGTTTTATATGTTGAATTTTATTCAATTTAATGTTATAATTATTCAATCAACAGAAATATTTGATAATAAAATAGGGTGATGAAATGATGGTTTGAAAGTTTCCAACATCATGAATTACAAGTATCTTATACGCAATATTTTAAAAAAAGGTTTAATTGTTAATGGGATATAATATTTATATAATTTTTTTACTGAACTCAATAGAAAAACATAATCTAATAGTGGAATAAACAAGATACATGTTTGGTTGGTCTTCAAAAAATATTCTGGGAATGTTTCATATGTAAATTAACCAAATTTAAACAGGTCAAAAAATGATACATTCAATGTATATATAGTTATTTGGTTGAGGATTTATGATATTTTTTATGAATTTTTTTATTGCTTTGTGAATATAGGGGTGATATTAATGTTACAAAGAATGATACTATGTAATAAAAATTGAAGATGTCCTATAAGATAAAGGCCAATTTTCCATTAAAATCAGAAGAATACAACATGAAAAACTACAGGTACAACATACATTTGAAAAATGTGTAAAATGTTATGATTTTGTATTTCCATCATGATAATATAATGAATTTTTGGTAATAAAGATCATTGGTTTGATGAATGGTATAGAAGGGAAATGTAAAAAAATTATATTAGTCACTGAATAGAGGCCCATCAGATATACATTTTTTCATATAGGTCTATTAATAAAATAATGTCATTTGGAAAATAAATTTTATGTAAATATTTGAAATGTACGAAGAATTATGAGTCAATTTAGAGGAATAGAAAAATTTATATTAATATTTTCAGAGAAGATTCTATGAAATTTGTATATGAATAATTACATAGATATTCTAATTAGATAGAATAATTGTAATAAAGAATCTTTCTATAAAAATATTTTACGTTTTAGTATTTTCTCTATTATGATTTTAATAATGATATTCTAATTATGATATCAATATTGATTATTAAATTATTTCATTTTAATCTTCCAAATATCAAATTGGAAAGCCATGATAGTCACCAAGTATCAAGTAAATTTGATGATGAGATAAATTGATAATGTTTTTCATTTGAATTCCACAATATCATAGTACTAATAAGATATTTTTTATGACTTTAATAGATAGTGAGATTTATTTTCATAGATTCATTAAGATGAATATTAAAATATAATTCGATCCTTGGATGCCATAAAGTATTATATAAAAATGGAAGCACATATTAGTATGATGTGAATATACCATTAGTGTGTACAAATGTTGATGTGGTGAAGGATTTTTTTCAAATAGATATACTAAAAAATCATTTTATGTGAAATATTTAGAAATATGATTCCAACCAAGTTATATCATATATGGGTATGATCAATTATTTGATATTGATTAGGTATTTTTTTAAAAATTAATAGAAAATGGTTTTTTCCAATGAAATTTTTTTAACATCTAGTTGAATCACAAGTACAATGTGTTGCACGAAAATTGTGCTTATTATCCAAAGGTATAAAACAAAGAATCGGGAAATATCATTTCTATTGAAATTATGGGATGAAATATTCTAACGCAACATCCCTATGAAAGTGATTTGACTGAGGGTGTTCTAACCTACATTTGTGTATGAATGTGGATATGATGTTTTGGAGGAAGAGAAATAGTGGATAAGTACAAGAAGTATATTGAAAAAATTCAATTAATGTTTTCAAGGTTTCTAATTTTTTTTGAAATGATATATTACATATTTTGTTTAATATATTACATGACGTATTATTTTCATATTATGAAATTATTGGGTTAAAAATTATATCCATGTTGCAAACACAATAATGTAATTTTTAATAGTGGATTGTGTGGTGATATTTTTTTAATAAACCATTCCATGGATAAGATAATTGTTTTTATTAGTGTAATTTGTAAATTATTATCATACTATTGTTGTCATAATGATTTTATTTAAAAAATACTTTTGTAACAAGAGGAAAATATTGAATTATATGAACAAAAACATGTAACAAAAATAAAAAACGGATTCAACTATGCCTTTCTCTTATTTTCCATACAAATCCTACATGGTTATTTCCATTTGTATAACAGTTAAGGATATTATCATGATCACATTACTGAAGCTTGTAGAAATGTGTATCCGATATGGATGAAAATAATCCTCTGAGAATTAAGGTTATTTTGGATTTCAATGTATAAAACTATCAAATTTGGAATGTAATAGTGTTGCATTATCTTATATAATAATAGTTATTTATTTTTTCAAGCTAGAAAATATATTTTTCCAAAACATGTTGAAGATTATACCATTATAGATACTTATAAGAATTATTTGGAGAATGGTGGATGGTATAGAAATTTTATATTATCCCAAAAATTTTATTATGATTTCAATTTTCCTATTCGAGTCTGTATTCCTAAAGGGATTTAGGGGAATTGGAAGTACATATATTAGAAAAATAACAAAGATAACAAATCCATGTTAATAATATATTGGTTGAGGTGTGAATATTTTATAATGGGTGATTAAATTTTTTTTGGATTCTTCTATACAAGGGTGAATGAAATTGTAATACCCATAATATGTCATGGGGATATATTTTAATATTCTACCATAATTGAAAACTAAATATAAATTATTTATAATGCTATTGAGGAAAAAGATTCATCATTTTAAAACAGGGATAGGTAAACTACATCTTTAGATGACCTATACAACACTATCATTAAATATGGAATGAAAATAGTGATTTATATGAAGATTAATGAAATTTATGGTAGGAAAATTTCCATCAAATATCCCTAATAAAAGAAATATATAATTGCTATTTCATATTAATAAATTTTTGACTATGACACCAATGATGAGGTTTTAAAAAATTGATAGATTTGAGTAATTTTTTCTAAATTTGTAAAATAAATAACATGTAGCTATATTGAGATATTACCATATATATATATATATTTTTTCTATAGTCATATGGTCACATTGCTTCAAATTCACCCATGGAATAATGTTTGAATAAATCAATTATGATGATATAAAATTTTGATTATACATTATGAAGAATTCAGATTAATCCAAATCATTTTACAAGGGGAATTATGTTATGTTATATATGTAAAAAAAAGAATAATGAATTTATCTAATGATGATGGAGATATTAATATTAATGAATAAAATAAAAAATAGTAATAATTATCAGAAAAAATTATTATAATAATGAATAATGAAAAAATATCTGGTGATAATGTTATTTTTTTACAACAATTAGATACATTAATGAATGTTGTTCTCAAATTTGTGTTGGAATAATGTATTTAAATAGTTATTATACTTTGAAGTGATAATCCAAACATTATTAAAGATAACCTTATAAAAAAATAATCATTTATTGATGAAATATCAATGATTCTAAATGATATTGATAATATAAAAAGGGTGGTTGTTGAGAAGAAGAACCCAATAATAGAAATTGATTAAATTTGACTTTGGAGGAGGAAAAGATATACAATTTTCAAAAAAATATAAAATTTGATCAAGGAGTAATATGTTTTAAAAAAAAGGTACTTAAGTTTTTTAAAGCTCTATGAAGATTATAAGTAAAAGGTATCCATAAAATTTTAGGTTATAAACAAAAAAAATTAACATGGTAATATGTTAAATGAAGATATCGAAAATATGTTTGTAGATAAAATAATATATTTGAAAAATCCTTATGTTTCTAATGATATGATGTATAGATCAAAATATAATACTATAAGGGATTTATTTGCTGCTATAAATTTTTTTTTGCATATGTCTAATGATTTAGTGTCTAATGAAATAACAAAATAGAAGTTATGAATGTTTAAGAAAATATAAAAACAATAATGAACAACATACATGATACAAATTGATAAATGATTTCTATTGTTGCTGCTATAGTTTTAGATTATTTATGAATATAACATATATGTGTTGGTTTGTAAAACAATATTTTTATAAACCCAGATCAATATGGAGGGAAGGATTGATGGATAATAAACCCACTGAAAATAAATAGGATGAGAATGATGATATAGAAATTAAAAATAGATTCCAATCATTGGAAACTCTTATTCAAATATGTGATCAAATAGGAATACATGAAAAATGTCTTACTTTTGTGATACCAACACAACAAATTTTATACATCAAATCTCAAGATCCACGTGAGAATAAATGAAAAGAAAATGAAAATGGATTAGTTTTTGTATCTTTTATCAAAGAAACAATGATAATGGATATTGATATATTATAGAAGTTTACTCCAGAACTTATTGTAAATTTGAATATATTGATGAATATGAATGATTTTAGAGAATGTATTATGTATTTTGGAAATGGTGACTAACATAGAATCAACGGCATTGGATCTACAATCATTGGGGGTGATGGATGATATCTAATTGGGAACATATTTTTTATTGTTGGAAGAATGAATTTTTATTTTTTTCACAAAATTATGTGATGGTAATAATATTTATTTAATAAAATATGGTTTTATTTTAAAGGGATGTAATGATGTGAACATGTAAATTAATTTTCAGAGACCCAAGGAAAATGTGTTCAATATTGGTTGTTGAGAAATCTCATATTATCATTTCATAATGGAAGAAATTTTTTGTGGAATAAGAGGGTGGGAACTACTATTAGATAAATATGATAATTTTTAAAAAAGGAGGAATTATCGTTGGTATTAGTAATTTGAATATTATATGGAGCTTCTGTAGGTCTATCTTCCAGAAAGTGACGATGATAAACACAGTTCATAAGATGACGGAGATACATTTAACACATCTAATGGAGCTAGTTTACTATGAAATTTGTGCTATATTCAATAATCCATAAACATAAAAAGACATGTAAAATATTTATTTAATTTATTATTTCACTCACATATCATCTATTATATTTTTAATATATAAATTAGTCGAATAAAATTGTTAATTATATTTAGGAGAAGATAACAAAAAAATGAAAATATTCAATAATGATGTTACGAACTGATAATGGTCGAGAATATAAAAATGATCAGATGAAAGATTATACTACAAAAATTGTATTTATAATGGTATTATTACAATATACCCACAACATAAAAATTATTCTTGTGAAATACGAATCATATGTTTGGTGGAGAATGTATGACCAGTGTTGATCAAACATGATAGATACCATTATTTTTTTGGAAGGTATTCAACATAACAGTTTATTATTAGAATCAATAAATATATAGAATGAACACTGATATGAAATCATCTGTAATTTTCTAATATTAATGAAAATGTTTTATGTGAATATGTCTATTTAAATTTTATATCATTATAATGGTTACGTGTAGAAATCATCTGATATTTTATTAGAGTGTTTTTATGGAATTTTTCTTAGCTATGCTCAAATTTGTAGAGGATACATATGATTTAATAAGATAATTGGAATGGTAATTGATTCTAAAGATGTAAACGTTCTTTAAATATATGATAATAAGGTTTAAAATATATATTCATATATAGAATATAAGGAATGTGAGATATTTTTAGGGCTTTAACATGAAAAAGACGTTAAAAATTATTAAAATAATGATTCTTCACAAGATGATGATTCAAACTCACCCAAATCATGTGATGGGGAAAAGTTTTATAATTAACATTCTAGGAAGAGAAAGTAAGGTGGAATCATTATAGTCAAATAAAAAATGTCAAAATAGAAGGATACCAACATCAGTTTCCTATAATTTTTTAACTAATAAGATGATCTAAATAATGTTAAGGATGGTTTTTTTCCATGATTTGAATTATTTTTTTAGAGAAAAGAATGTTTTAATTTACTATAATAATATTTGGGAACATATATCCATTCCCAAGAAATTATGGTTGAAACGGTTTTAATGTATTGAAATAAGAAAAATGAAGATGGGGGAGTTATTATAAACCAATATTTAATGAATTTAAAATATTATTAAAAATTATATGATTTTATTTTGATGATACTTTTTCCCTTGTAGAATTATTAGAAACACTCCAAATTTTTCATAATATCACTGAACAATACGATTATTGAACCTTACACATGGACATAATAAATCTTTTTTATTAATGTATATCCCAATGATTATGTTAATATTGAATAAATATGTAAATTGGGATCAGAAAGATGAAAATTATATTTGATATTTGAAGAAGAATTTTTATGGGTTGAATAAATCATCAAGATATATTAATTTGAAATTTGAAAAATTATTAAGGATTGTTAATTCATATAATTATGTCATTTTAGTAACTTCTGAATAAAATAAAATCATGAGGATTCTATAAATGTGATATTCTATGTTGATGATATTATCATCAATGGGAATAATGGAAATACCTGTGAAGAGTTATTCGGGTAGATGAATATTCTATTTTCAATTTCTATAAAAATATAAATATTAGAAACACAAGTAATGATAGAATAAATCGTTTTCATATTTATTAATATGAATTAGATAGTTATATCCATTATAAACAAATTATTTAATTTCTAAATACAAAAGAAAATAGTTATAAATAAACTCTTTTTGTTTACAATGTTATTTAAATGTATTGTTTTTAAATGATATAATATTAATTTTAAAATATGAATTTTCATTTGGAAATAAAAATAAAAAAATTATGTAGGGTAAAATTTCGGATTTTCATAGGAAACGTTTACATTTCAGTGAATAGTAAAAATTTATAATGTTTTGAAAATGTATTTTTTTCAATAATTTAATTAATTTATAAGTCAATTTTTTTAATAATTATTTAATGTAAAATAATTAAAATTTACATAACAATAATCCTATTAATGAGTTTCAAATCAATATTTTATTACATATATATATATATATAATTTTTTTCAATACTATTTTTATATGTATAATATTTCTAAATTTTATTTAATTAATATAATAAGTAATTAATTTTTTTGGAAAATTAATTTAATGATTATACTTCAAAAAATATTAATTTATAAACATATTATTAATATTTTATTTTATTTTATTTTTTAGTTGGGGTGAAAGACAGTTTTGACTATCTATTTAACGAAAACATAAGAAGAAAAACTTCATAAAACACTACCTTTTCATTATTTTTCATTGATTAATCATATATTTAATGTTACCAATATGGAAAATTAAATTTGGTAAAATGGATTCCATATTTATAATTATGAAAAAATATATTTTCTAAAAGGGTCAAAAATATATTTGACTGCAATGAATTTAAAAAAATAATAATAAAAATTTACTAGGGTTAGGTTAAAATATGTTTGTTGGGGGGTTAAATAAAACATATATGGGTTAATATTACCTTAACAATGACACAAAATCTCTTGGTTGGAAATATTCTGAACATTTCATGTCTAATGCATGATATTAATATTTTGGATCCTTGTTAAATTTGATAAACATGTTTAAACATTATTATTTTAAAAAATTATATGTTTTCCACTCACCTCACTTATCATAGGAAACCAACTATAATATTCACTACATAAATCAATGTTTTTTTCTTATACCTAAAAAAATTGCATACATAAAAACTTAATATCTTCCAATATTTCATAATTTTTCTATATATCCAAACTACAATGACTTTTGGTAAAAACAAAAATAAGTTACTTGATGAAGATTTAATTTTCATCAATAACAGTTTTTATTTATTTTATTACAACACTAAATTTCTTTCTACATAAACCATGATTATATATTCTACATATTATATTATATATATATATATCTATTTCAGTAAATGTTATTATTTTAGTGTAATTAGTTACACATTCATCCTCTTCAATTAAATGGGTTATGGATTCATTATACGTGTGTATAGAGGAATACCACCTTGTGAAGTGATGTCATTATCTTTTCCATTGCCACTTCTCAAGGCTGGGAATGATGATATATATTAAGTATATATACGATATTTATAACATAATTATACATATAAATTAATTATATAAAGATATATATAATTTTGATTTCGTGGAGGATATGATAACGCCACTTGTGTGTTTGACATACTACCTCTTTATCAAGTGATGTGACTTATTTTTCTCTAACTCTTAACCGAGAAATTAATAATGTTTAATATAATGTATATACATGATATAAATTACATTATTATGATATCAATGATGTATATTAATTCTTAAAGTTAATATATCATTTTATTTCATATATACTCACTCATTGAAAAATCATATCATTGTTCATGTATGTGTGGACTACCACTTTCACGAAGGGATGTAACTCTCCTTTCATCACCAAAAAACAAGGAATATATATATATATATTTCATTAACTAAATAATATTTTATATGTTATATTTTGATAATTATATAACGTAAATATATTTTATTATAATATTTCATAACGATCATTTAAAAATGGAAATGTCTATCTTGCTTATGTACGACCAATAATAACTATGATTGTAATGTATTTTATTTCTAAATATCATATATAACATATGAAAATATAATATTCAGTATTTAATGTTTTCTTTGTAACATTTTCATAAGATACAATGAATCACATCCAAATGGACTGAATGGATTAGTAATCTTATTAAACAACATACATACATGATTCCTATATTACAATTGAGAACACAAATTAAAAAATAATTTTTTATACAAGAACAAATTTATTCCCTCTATAAAATAATTATATATCATTCATTGATCAAATAAAATAGTATGAGTAAGTGAAACAAAATAAGGGTGATACAAAATATTTATTACTGCTTAAGCATAGCAGAATCTGTAATGAAAAAATGAAAATTAACCAATATAGAAATAGTAATAAATAAAAAAATTACATTTAATGTATATCACGAAAATCATAACAAGGAAAGGAATAATAAAATTAGAAATCTAATTATCTAAAATCTCATTCAATTTAATGAATTTCCTATTAATTAAATCCATCCAGAAATTATATCATGCTGAAAATGTCATTGATTATAAAATATATGAATTATTAGTGAAGAAAATTCCTAATTATTGGACTCCATGTCTCCAGAACCATATAACATGTAAATTCATGACCTATCCTCAATATTGATAAAAACTAATTAGTATAAACTAACCCTGTTTTTACAACCATATCTCTAATATCATGACCATTAACAAGATATTTAAAATCAATTGTGTAAAAACTTATTTGGTTTTTTAACTGATATTCTTCATACAACATATTGATGAATCAATGAAAGTAACATAAATTCTCCCCACTATCAGCTTCATGATCAAATAATTCATCATATATTAAATAATCAATTTAATTCATTACTGAATATGCCATATAATATAAATTAAATATTCATTTATGAGTAATGATCATCAATATTTCTGAATTTAATCAAATAACATTCCGAGTAAAAAAACATTTTTATATATTAGATATATTTTAGAAATAAACATATCTATGATTATTAATATGGTATTTTAGATAATATAGATGTCTGGTGATCACAGGATAATAAATATATTAAGGTAATGTCAATGACTAAAAAACGAATCAATAATGTTGATATTAATACTTTAATTGCAAAAATATCATCAATATTCACACTAGAAAAAATTATTATGTTATCAATACAACATATACCCATTTAAGATTGATTAAAGGGTTGTTTTCTTTGATGAAAAGAAATACTTTTATATACCATTAAAGAACCTCTTTGTCATGAACCGAATTGGGTCGCCATCAACTCGATGCCCGACCTGACCCGCGACATGTTCCCAAAGGGCGTCCCCGATCCCCACGGACTGGTACAAGTGTCGGGGTATCAATTTAAACTTTGGGAACAATTTACCCGAGTGAACAAATATAAAGCAACCAACCAAAGTAAACCAAACATAAGTAAAGGTTACAGTCAAACGTGTATATAACCAAATAGGTTTTTGGTTCAAAAGTATTCAAAACCCAAATAACACTAAAAAATGATGACCAAAAACCAACCAAAGGACTGTCGCCCGGTGTGAGGTCATCGCCCCTAAGCCACCACCAAAACGCCGTGTAGAGAGGCCTGCTAACAACCTGAACCACTACTCCCAAAAGCTGGACTCTTACCTGTATCAGAAGTAAAAAAATATACTTACACCCAAGGGTGTAAGTAGGGTGTGAGAAATCGCCCAACAGGATATCACCAAGAAAAGATTCCACGCTCAACTATCAAAAGACAAACCATTTTCAATGCTCAATAAACAAATAAAGAAGTGAGAATGAAATGGTTTTCATGAAGCAATTTAAAGGAATGACAGTTCAAGATAATCACATTAGGGTAAAAATTCAAGTGAAATATCACGTATCATTTTGCACACAAAGTAACTGGTAGCACAAATGGATGGGAAATCCCCGAAAGGGTACTAGAGCATGTGGGACCCTAGAACGTCGTGTCTCAGTGAAACGTGGCTTAGGTGGCCACGAACCTCAGATAACGTGGCTTAGAAGGCCATGACCTTCAGAACACGTGGCTAAGAAGGCCACGACCCTTAGATATCATATGTTTAGTTAGTGTTTCAATCGTCAATCCTTCCATTGAAACTGGGTCAGGTCATCTCTGGAACACTAGCTCACTAGTCCTAGTCTCCCCACCTAATACCCTGGCTACCCTCCTTATGCTCACCTAAAGATCAATGTTCACATAACATGTCACATTAGCACTAAGATCCAAACGTGTCACCTGCACACTGATATCCTCTTTGAAAAACACACACACACCAAAACTTTTCTTAAAAACTTAAACCACAATGCTTACGATTTAAATTAAACTAGACGCATAACTTAACGAAATCACATTTTTAATTAAGAAAACCATTAAGAAAATTTATTGAACAGTTTTCAAACATGTCGCAAACATTTTTAAAGATTAAAAAGTCACTCAAACCCCCTTTATATAACAAAACATATTCTGACACGCCAAAACACAAACTACGTCATCCACACATTCTAATTCACACACTACACAGTTTAAAAATAGTAATAATAAACAGCCAAAGTAAGTTTTCACAATAAAAATGGACTTGCATCACATAAATATACTACCATAAAATTAGATGCACATTTAAAAAGTAATCAGAATTAATTTTTCAGAATGGAAACTAATTAGCAAGGTGCTGAAAAATTAAACCAACACGCAAAAGATCACCAGATGATAATTGAGTGTGGAATCACCTACCTCAAATAGGAATAGAAAAAGACACGGCGCAAAACTCCCGTTGCACCATCGTCGCTCCGTACTGAGCCGTCAAATAGGTCCAAAAACAACAGACCATTAAACAAGTTCAATGATAATGTTAACATAGTAATAATAATAATAATAATAGTAACTATAATAATCATATTAATCTTAATAATAATAATATTATAACAATAATAATAATAATACATTAATATAATAATAATAATAATAACATAATCATAATAATAACATAACAATAATAATAATAGTAATACAATAATAATAATAATAATAGAATAATCATAATAATAATGATAATAACATAATAATGATAAAATAATAATATAATAATATTAACATAATAATGATAATAATAAATATAATATAATAATAATAACTTAATAATAATAATAACAATAATAGTATAATAATAATAATAGCATAATCGTAATATAAACATATTCATAATAGCAACAATAATAATATAATAATATCACTCTTAGCATAATAATAATAATAATAATAACAAAATAAAGCGTTAAATAAAATAAAACATTATTTAAACCATCAAAAAAAAACTAACGGAAATTGGGTGCAGTAGGGGCGGCTCGGGAGGGGTGCGGGGATCTGATCTGGCGCGGGTGCAGCAAGGGTCCGGCGGAGAGGTCCGGCGGAGCGCTGGCTAGGGCGGAGAATGAAGGGGGTTCAGCTGGGCGGTCCAACGCGGGTGCAAAAGAGGTGCGGTGCGGCGTGGCTGGTCCGCTGCGGCTGCAATTGGGGCGGTCTGGCGTGGCTGGTCCATTGCGGGTGCAACAGGGGCGGTGCTGCCTGGATATATGGGAGACAACGGGCGGAGAGGGAGAGGGCGCCGACTGGGGAAGAGGAGGAAGACGACAGAGAGAAGGAGAAGAAGAATATGGAGGAGAGGAGGAGAATAAGAAGAAAGGGAAGAAGAAGGGGGAGGTGCAGCGGTGTGGGTGAGCAGGGAGGTGCGGAGACGAGAGGTTGTAGGAGCGGGGCGCGGCCGAGCGGAAACAGCAGGGAGTGATGGGGAAAGGGTGCGAGGCAGATCGGGGCGCGGCCGAGCGGGAGAAGCATGGGGATATGGGGAGATGGTACGAGGCAGGTCGGGGTGCGGGTGAAGAAGAAATAGGGGAGAGAGAGATATGTGGGGAGGAAGGAAGAGGAGAGAAACAAAAGAAAAGAAAAAAATAGGAGGGGGTGGCGGCTAGGGTTTTGGAGGGGGGAGAGAGGGAGTTAAACAACTAATTAAAAATAAGTATAATTACATTAATAACATCCTAATAATAATACTACTAATAACATAATAATCAATAAAAATAATAATATTATTAGCAATAATAATAATAATAATAATACTAATACTAACATCATAATAATAAAAATAAAAACAATAATAACAATAGTAATAATAACAACATAATCATAATAAAAATAAAAATAATCATAATCATAATAATAATAATAATATTAATAATAATAATATCATAACAGTAAAAATAATAATTATAATAACAATAACAATAAAATAATAATAATACTTGGAAACTAAATTTAATCTCCCTGCAAAAGGACGTTCGCCTAGCGAGTGCCACATGTTAAAAAAAGGGAAGGTCGTGCGGCTACGCCTGTGCTCTGCCCATGCACCGAGCGGTGTAAAGTTAATGCGCATTTATCAGCGCCACATCAAATACCTCCTTTCAGGTTCAACCCACACTAAAACCAGTATTAAAATACGAAAGTGATTAAATTCATGAAATTAAAATTTAAAATTAAACTTGTACCTCAATAAAGTCTGGGCGTGACAATTCTCCCCACCATGAAAACATTCCGCCCTCGGAATGTCAGCTCAAAGCCTGATCAGAGAATAGAAATGGGTACTCCTACTCAACCCATGACTTCTGCTCCCAAGTTTCATGATCATCATTCTCGTGATGCTAGAGAATACGAACCTGAGGAATGGACTTTCCACACAACACCTTTTCCTGGGAATCCACTATAGGCACTGGTCGCTCAACCATAGACAAGTTGGACTCTATATCCAGCTCCTCCAAATTCAGCACATGCAATGGGTCGGGGTTGTACTTCTTTAGTTGGGAGACATGAAATATGTCATGAATCGACGTCAACTATGAGGGCAAAGCTAACATGTATGCCACCTTGCCAATCCGTTCAATAATCTCGAAGTGTCTGACATATCTCGGTGTCAGTTTCCCCTACTTCCCCGAACGACGGTGACCCAAGCGAAGGGCCACTTTCAGGAACACTCTATCCCCCACTGAAAACTCGAGATCCCGCCGCCTCTCATCTTCATAAGACTGGTGATGACTCTGAGTTGTCAACAATCGCTGCCTAACCAGCTTGATCTTCTCAGACGTCTCCTGAACAAGGGTCGGTCCCAAGAGCGAGGCCTCTCCTACCTTAGCCCAACACAGAGGAGACCGACAAGGATGGCCATAGAGCACCTTAAAGGGTTCCATTCTGATGGAAGACTGGTAACTGTTATGATAAGCAAACTCGACGAGTCCCAAATGGCTATCTCATGATCCTCCAAAAATCTAGCACACAGGCTCGGAGCATGTCTTCCAGAATCTGATTTGCCCGCTCCGTCTGGCCATCGGTCTGAGGATGATATGTCGTGCTCATCTTGATCTGCGTCACCAAATCCTTCTAGAGGCCTCCCCAAAATCGAGATGTAAAGTGGGGGTCCCTGTCAGAAACAACTGCTGACGAAACACCATGATGTCTGACCACCTCCTGAACATACAGGCGGCCCAGTTCCTCTCCCTTTGCTGTATCTCTGATCGGAATAAAGTGAGCTGACTTGCCCAAGCGGTCAATCACCACCCAGATAGCATTCCTCCCTCGAGGTGTATGAGGAAATCCAATGATGATGTCCATGGTGACCTCGTCTCACTTCCAAGTAGGAATGGGTAATGGCTGGAGTAGGCCAAATGGTCTCTGATGCTATGCTTTTACTTGCTGGCAGGTGTAGGATCTGAATATGAAGTCGGCTATGTCCCGTCTCATACATGGCCACCAGAACTGACGGCGAACACCGTAATACATCTTGGTGGTACCAGGATGGATGAACCACTAAGATTGGTGGCTATCCTGCATCACCACCTTCCGTAGAGACAACGGCACTACATCTTGGCCCTTGAAGCATATGACCCTCTGGGAAGACAATGTCCAATCAGAAGGAGTCTCCCCACCATGAAGAAACTGTATAGATCACTGACACAAATCATCACCAGGCAGCTCCCGCTGAAACAACTCTAGAAGAGTAGGAGTCAACTGGATGCTAGCCAAGAAATTACCTCCACTGTGCTCCCTACTCTCCAAATGCATCTGGGCGATGAGCCCCATCAAAGTCCACTCATCACTGGACATCCTCAACGCCTGCACTGGTACTTTTCTTCTCAAAGCGTCACCTACCACTTTACCCTTGCCAAGGGTATAGACAATATCAAAATAGAAACCCTACAGGTACTCGACCCAACGGCGTTGCCTCAAATTGAGATCCTTCTGAGAGAAAATATAGGCCAGGCTCTTATGGTCAGAATATACCACAAACATCTCCCAAAAAATTTAGTGATGCCACGTCTTTAAGGAATGAATCATCGCCGCCAACTCTAAGTCATGAGTCGGATAGTTCATCTCATGTGGTCGGAGTTGGCGAGAACCATAAGCCACAACATGGTCATCCTGCATGAGCACACATCCATGGCCTGTACCTGAAGAATCACAGTAAACCACATAGCCCTTTCCTGACTCTGGTACGGTCAACACAGGTGCGGTGGTCAACTGCTGCTTCAATTCCTCGAAAGATGTTTGGCACTGTGGGCTCCACTCAAACTTCACCCCTTTCCGGGTGAGTGCGGTCATGGGGGAGGCAAGCCGCGAGAAATCTCGGACAAGGCACCTGTAATAACCAGCCATGCCCAGAAAACTCCTGATCTCAAACACATTTCTCAGCTGCTCCCAAAACATAACTACACTGATCTTTTCCGGATCCACTGAAACCCCTTGTTCTGAGACAACATTCCCTAGAAAATTCACTTCCCTAATCCAGAAAGTGCACACCGAGAGTTTGGAATACAGGTGGTGATCCCGCAAAGTGCCCAAAACAACGCGCAGGTGATGCTCATGCTCCTCCTTAGATCCAGAATAAACATGGATGTCATCCACGAATACCATGAAAAATGAGTCAAGAAATTGGTGGAACACCCTATTCATGAACTCCATGAAAACTGTAGGATAATTCGTCAGTCCGATAGGTATGACCAAGTATTCGAAGTGACCGTACCTGCTTCGGAAAGCCGTCTTCGGGATATCTGCTTCTCTCACTCTGAGCTGGTGGTATGCCGAACGCAAATCAATCATGGAGAACCACTTTTCCCCCTTCATCTGGTCGAACAAATTGTCAATCTGAGTCAAAGTGTATTTATTCTTGATGGTTTCCTTGGTCAATTTCCAGTAATCAATTCACAACCGAAGGGTTCCATCGTCCTTCTTCGCGAATAAAACTGGCGCTGCCCAAGGAGAGACGCTCGGGCGAATGAATCCTTTGGATTCCAAATCGTCTAGCTGTATCATTAATTCCCTCAGTTCGGAGGGGGCCATGCGATATGAGGGGAGAGATATAGGTTGTGTTCCCATCACCAAATCAATCGAGAACTCCACGTCCCGCTCTGGGGGTAAGCCAGAAAAATCATCTGGGATGACCTCTGGGAACTCATCCACTACACGAGGTAACCCGCCCTTTGAAATACCGCCATCGTCCTCCAGCGCGAGCGACGAAAACTGATGAGAAAGATTTCCAGGCTCCGGGAGTGGAGGTGTCGTGCGTCCCGACCGAGGATCCAATTCCCCATGAAATAACTGGGGAGTCCCATCTGGTGCCGTAAAATTGACTCGACACCGATAGCAATCAATGTGCACCTGGAAGAGTACCATCCAGTCCATACCGAGGATCACATCAAATAGGTCCATGTCATAGACCAAGAAATCACATTCCATCTTGACTCCCAACACAGAGAGTGTGCAAGATCGGCACTTAAGGCCTTGCTCCCTCTTTTTCCCCAACGGTGTTACCAAATCCATAGAAAACGATAATAGCTGGGTTGGTAGGTTCAGTAGATTCACAAAACGAGCAGATATGAATGAAACTGAAGCACCAATATCAAATGAAACTGCAGCTATAGAAGAGGCAACCCGATTGGTACCTCGAACCATCGAAGGCCCTGCATCAGACCCCGCTGGTGCCTGATCCACAGCATGTAGTTTCCTGGTCCCTGCTTGAGAACGTCTACTCGCCTGAGGCTCTACCCTAATCTGGCTCTTCCCTGATGATGACCTGGTCCTACCACCACGCCCACCGAACTGAGATCTTGTGATTCTGGTCAGCTCTGACTGAATTGATACCCCTCTGGAAGCCACTGATCCATCCCCACTCTGGTATGGGCGTGCCGTCATGCAGAAGCATTGTAGATGTCCGACAACTCCACATCCATAACATGGTCTAGGAGGGTATGGACAAACAGTTCGGATGTTCCCTACCCTTACACACTGATTGCACACAACGGACCCTGCACCAGAAGCCCCAGATGAAAACTGCCTGGGAGGATGACCTGAGATGTCATCACTCTTCTTCCATTGGTCATCACGCTTCCTCTTCTTCTCAGATGAACTGCCACTACCAAGCCCTGACACTGATCCAGAAAACCATGACATTCCCTTCTGGACAATCTTGGCCATACAAGCACTATCGACCACCTCATCATAAGTCTTTAGATTGAATAAGAAAACATGGGAGTGAATTTCTGGTCGATGGCCCTTCTCAAACATCCAAGCATTCACGAATTCTCTTGAAACTATCTCAGGTGCATACCATACCAGTTCAGCAAAGCGATTCTCATACTCCATCCATGTCTGATTCCCCTGCGAAAGCTCCATGAACTCCCGAGATCTAGCATAGGCTACGACATCTGGACAATAATGCTCGTTGAAGATACCCTTGAAATCTTTCCACCTTATGTGATCATGTTTCCCAGCCTGGACCACTGATTCCCACCATTTGCGACTGGAACCCTCCAGCTAGAACGAGGCACACATCACCCTGACTTCCTCGGGCGTGTCAGGGAAATCAAACATGCGCTCTATCTTTTCAAGCCACTCCTCTACCTCCTGAGGTTCTGAACCACCTCGGAAATAAGGAGGTTTTCTCCTCAGAATCTCATGAGCTCTATCCTTCCTGGAGCCAAATTCTTCCCCTCTAGCTGGAATAGGGGCAGGGGTAGGAGTCGCCCCTTGTCCCAAAGCCTGAACGACTCGGACCATCGCCTCTACCAATATCTAATCAAGCAGTGCGGGAGAACTCTCTCCGGATTCCTCCCATGGGTGCATGGGAGCTCTCAGGGGAGGCATCTTACTGAAAAATGGCAGCAATCAAGAAAGAAAACCATCAATAAAAAGGGAATAAAATTTTCCATCAAGATAAATATTCATCAATAAACCAAACATGCAAAAAGGACTCCATGTAAAAGCTTTAATTTTCTTGCCTTGTGTCCACGTACAGTCTGCAGCCTGCACGTCCCACCCAGAAAATAAGTGAAACAAGCACCCTAACATCACATGGTGACTCAGTATCTGTCAGGAGGTGTTCTGGCCAGGCACCCTACTCGCAACATGAATTCTGAGCCCCGATAGACCCAACTCCTATATAATCCAACTCATCCCAAATAACATAAACCACGAACTAACCTGCCACTGATACCATTTTCTCACAAACCGAATTGGGTCACCATCAACTCGACGCCCGACCCGACCCGTGACAAGGCCCGAAGGGTGTCCCGGATCCCCACGGGCTGGCACAAGTGCCTGGGTATCAATTTAATCATTGGGAACAATTTACCCGAGTGAACAAATATAATGAAGCCAACCAATGTAAACCAAACAGAAGTAAAGGATAAAATCAAATGTGTATTTAACCAAACATGTTTTTGGTTCACAAGTATTAAAACTCAAATAACACTAAAACAAGATGACCAAAAACCAACCTAATGATGGTCGCCCGATGTGAGGACACCGCCCATAAGCCACCACCAAAACGCCACGTAGATTGGCCTGGTAACAACCTAAACCACTGCTCCCAAAAGCTGGACTCTTACCTGTATCAGAAGTAAACAAATATACTTACACCCAAAGGTATAAGTAGGGTGTGAGAAATCTCCCAGCAGGATATCACCATGAAAAGATTCCACGCACAACTATCAAAAGACAAACCATTTGCAATTCTGAATAATGAAAGAATGAAGTGCGAAAGAAACGGTTTTCATGAAATGATTTAAAGTAAATACAGTTCAAGATAAACACATTAGGGTAAAAATTCAAGTGACATATCATGTATCATTGTTCATACAATGTTACCAGTAGCACCAAAGGATGGGAAATCCCCAAAAGGGTACTAGAGCATGTGGGACCATAGAATGTCGTGTCTCAGTGAAACGTGGCTTAGGTGGCCACCACCCTTAGATAACGTGGCTTAGAAGGCCACGACCCTCAGAACACTTGGCTTAGAAGGCCATGACCATTAGATATCATATGTTTAGTTAGTGTTTCAATCGTCAAACCTTCCAGTGAAACTAGGTCGGGTCATCTCCGGAACACTAGCTCACTAGTTCTAGTCTCCCCACATAACACCCCGGATTCCCTCCTTGTGCTCACCTAAAGATCAAAGTTCACATAACATGTCACATTAGCACTTAGAGCCAAAGGTGTCACCTGCACACTAATATCCTCTTTGAAAACCAAACACACACCAAAACATTTCTTAAAAACTTAAACCACATTGCTTACGCTTTAAATTAAACTAGACGCATAACTTAACTAAATCACTTTGTTAATTAAGAAAACCACTAAGAAAATTTATTGAACAGTTTTCAAACATGTCGCAAAGTTTTTAAAGGTTAAAAAGTCACTCAAACCCCCTTTATATAACAAAAAATATTCTGACACTCCAAACCACAAACTACGTCATCCTCAAATTCTAACTCACGCATTGCACAGTTTACAAATATTAATAATAAACATCCAAAGTAAGTTTTCACAATAAAAATTGACTTGCATCACATAAATATAATACTGGAAAATTTGATGCACATTTAAAAAGTAACCAGAATTAATTTTTCAGCATGGAAACTAATTAGCAGGGTGATGAAAAATTAAACCAACACACAAAAGATCGCCAGATGATAATTGACTGTGGAATCACCTACCTCAACTAGGAACGGAAATAGACACAGCACAAAACTCCCGTTGCGCCATGGTCGCACCGTACTGAGCCGTCAAATAGGTCCTAAAACAGTAGACCATTAAACACATTCAATGATAATGTTAACATAGTAATAATAATAATAATAGTAACAATAATAATCATAGTAATCTTAATAATAATAATATTATAACAATAATAATAATACAATAATATAATAATAATAATAATAATAACATAATCATAATAATAACATATTAATAATAAAAATTGTAATATAATAATAATAATAGCATAATCATAATAATAATGATAATAACATAATAATGATAAAATAGTAATATAATAATATTAACATAATAATGATAATAATAAATATAATATAATAATTGTAATAACATAATAATAATAAGAATAATAATAACATAATAATATTAACAATAATAGTATAATAATAATAATAGCATAATCGTAATATTAACATATTCACAATAGAAACAATAATAATATAATAATATCATTATTAGCATAATAATAATGATAACAAAATAAAGTGTTAAATAAAATAAATCATTAATTAAACCAACAAATGGAAAACTAACGGAAAAATTGGGTGCAGCAGGGGCGGCCCGGGAGGGGTGTGGGAATCTGATCTGGTGCGGGTGCAGCAAGGGTCCAACGGAGCGCCGGTTGGGGCGGATAATGAAGGGGGTGCGGCTGGGCGGTCTGACGCGGGTGCAACAGAGGCGCGGTGCGGTGTGGCTGGTCCACTGTGGGTGCAAAAGGGGCGGTCCGGCGTGGCTGGTCCGTTGTGGGGGCAACAGGGGCGGTGCTGCCTGGATATGTGGGAGACAGCATGCAGAGAGGGAGAGGGTGGCAGCTGGGGAAGAGGAGGAAGAAGAATGATAGAAGGAGAAGAAGAAGATGGAGGAGAGGAGGAGAAGAAGAAGAAAGGGAAGAAGAAGGGGGAGGTGTGGCGGTGTGGGTGAGCAGGGAGCTGCGGCAGCGAGAGGGTGTAGGAGAGGGGCGCGGCCGAGCAGAAACAGTAGGGAGATATATGGAGAGGGTGCGAGGCAGATCGGGGCGCGACCGAGTGGGAGTAGCAGGGGGAGATGGGGAGAGGGTGCGAGGCAGGTCGGGGTGCGGGTGAAGAAGAAATAGGGGAGAGAGAGATACGTGGGGAGGAAGGAAGAGGAGGGAAAAAAAGAAAAGAAAAAAAGAAAAGAAAAAATATGAGGGGTGGCAGCTAGGGTTTTGGAGGGGGAGAGAGGGAGTTAAACAACTAATTAAAAATAAGTATAATTACATTAATAACATCCTAATAATAATACTACTAATAACATAATAATCATTAAAAATAATAATATTATTAGCAATAATAATAATAATAATAATAATAATAATAACATCATAATAATAAAAATAATAATAATAATAATACTAGTAATAATAACAACATAATCGTAATTAAAAAAATAATAATAATCATCATAATAATAATAATAATAATAATAATAATAATAATTGTATCATAACAGTAAAAATAATAATTCTAATAACAATAAAAATAAAATAATAATAATACTTTGAAAATAAATTTAATCGCCCGGCAAAAGGACGTTCGTCTAGCGAGTGCCGCATGTTAAAAACAGGGAAGGTCGTGCGGCTATGCCCGTGCTCTGCCCATGCACCGAGTGGTGTAAAGTTAATCCGCATTTATCAGCGCCACAACAAAGACCTCCTTTCAGGTTCAGCCCGCACTAAAACCAGTAATTATATAAGCTAGCGATTAAATTCATGAAATAAAAATTTAAAATTAATCTTGTACCTCAGTAAAGTATGGGTGTGAAACTTTTTGGGAAAATATCATTTTTATTATAAAAAAGTGTTTTTAAATCATAAAAAATTATGAAGTTGTTTTATTTAGAAAACATGAAAACATATAAATTAATATTTAAAAAAGATTCAATTCATTATTGTGTAAAATTTTATACATGACATACACATTAAAACATATACTAGAAACATTTTTGTAAAATCCGAACATGATTTTTTAGAAACAATATGATGAAACCTTTAAAAAAATTGAAAAAAAGAAAATTTGGGTAAAAAATCAGTTATTAAATCATTCATAGCATGATAAAAAAATTTATGAAAACTATTTTATAGAAACTTGTTTTAGATTAAATTGGATTTCCATTCAAAGAGAGAAATAAAGTACAATAATATTAAAACAAATTTCCAATTATATCAAGAAAAAGAGAGTGGACGAATTGTAGTATTTGATTAAAAAAATTATGAGTACCCAAAAAAAGAATAAAATACATGAACTTCCTATTGGATGTATCATAAGATTTCATTATATGAATCATAATTCCCAAAAATTCTTCTAAATGATGTTATTGTAATATGAAACACTTACCAGGTTAATAACATTTGATCACAAACAACACGAAAAAGAAATCCTAAAATGTAAACATAAATCCCCATATATTTTAGTAGATGAATTATCAATTACCTTCATGGGAATTACGTATACCAAAAAAATCAAATAGGTTGTTAATATGGCATGTGCCTTATGGAAGTAATATGTGAAACAAAAATCACATACCTCACACATACTTTTTATTGCACACGTTCTATCCTATTTAATAGTGTTTTTAAACATGTCATTATGTTAAAAAAAGTAAATATTTATAGTATAATTAATGATCATTTAATAAAATCTTATCAGCTATTAGATAATAATATTTTATTAATTTCATTATTTTGGGTGTTAATCACCATGATTTTTTATATGGGTTTCCTCATGAAAGATCTAGTTATTGTGCCTATTATATAGTTGTATTTTATCCATTATAATATTCCAGATATAATTATAATATTTCTAAAATAATTATACTTTCAAGGAAATTAATTATAGATGGTTTTGAGAAATAATGTTTATTGCGAACATGGAGATGGTAGGTTTTATGTATGTAAGAGTAACATTTTCCATTATTCATTGATCGTTTTTTATTGTTGGTAATTAATATTTTACCATTACATAATGAAATTAATATCCTATATAAAATTTAATTTTTCAAAAAATTAATTATATATATCATCAATGTGGGGTGTTAATGAAAATAGAGTAGCATCGTTTCATGAATGCAGTTGTCCACATCTACATGAACTACATTGTTACCTTTCATTATTTGGAAAGGTATGAATGAAAATGATATATATTATATTTTAATAATGATAAATAATTAAGGAATTTTGATATTATGTCATTTATGTCACAAGTAATAATATTCCTTATCTTCATAACATTGGATACAAAGTGTTATTGAAAGACATATCGGAATGCTTTGTGAGGCTGTTGTCCACCACACACATGTGTGATGTTATCATATCTCATACATAATAGAATTTGAAATCTTATATTTGATATAATGACTCATGAAATATACTTTTTTTATATACCATATATGTATAATTAATATCTATCACCATTGTCATCATATAGAGGTGGTAACAAAAAGAAAAATGACATCAGTCCGTGAGGTGATAGTGAACAGTACACATGAATTCTGATTTTATAATCCATATGATTGAAGTAGGGGTGTTTTTATGTTATAAAAATTTAATAAATATTTCTTAGTATAAGGATTATTTTTTGTAGGTTCTATTATCATGTTTTGATAATAATTGATGAGGATGGAGGGAAAAAAAATTAAAATCTTCATTGAAGAATGTTACCTCTTAATCAGTTATCCACTAGTTGTTTTCACCAAATTCATCTGGGGAGGGATTTCTGACCAAAAATGTTCTTCTGAGATGATAGGATGGAAATTTTGGGAGTTATTTGGGAAGGTTTTCGTTGATTAAAAATGTAATTATGTTGTGAATAATAGGGGATAAGGGGTTTCCTTTTATAACCATAGTGTGTGATCATATGAAATGTTTTGAATGAAACAGTTTAACCCATGTTTTATAATGAAAATTGGGTCCAAAATGGAGAATTATTTAGAATTTTGCATTATAATTAATAAATATGGCTACCTAGTAGATTATATTCTGATTTTTAGGTCATTTCATCCATTATTTTTCTTTTTCATCATATAGTAAATCCATTTGTACCATACATGTGGTAAATTATTATTATTGAATTCACTATTCATTTTGGTAAAATATTACTTACTTGATACAAAAAAAATATTTTTATTATAAATAAATAATCAATTTTCAATATTATATTCAATAAAGTTTTAAAATTTTATTTAAAATTAATCCCATAGACAGAATCAGATTTCATGTTTTTAAATATAAATTGGAAATTGTTTTCAATGATTTAATAAAGATATTCATTTTTTTAAAAGAAATAAATTACAAAAATTATTATGATATATATATTTATGATCAAAAAAATTTACAAGTAATTTTAAATATGATTTAAATATGGAAATTATTTAAACAAAAAGGATGTTCTCAATTATTATTCAATATTTTTTAATATTCATATAAAAATAAATCATTCTTAAAAAATAACTACATATAACCATAATATAATTTTGATATTATTATTTCAATAAATAAAGATAATTTTATCAAAAAAATCAAAAAGTGGAATAAATGAAATTTAAATTATTTAAAAAAATTCATGACTAAATCACTATTTATAAAATATATAATTTTCTATAATGCTTCTGAATCTCTTAAAAATGATTACTATTTTATTTTTAATCAACACAGAAAAAACGATTTCTTATTTTTTAAGCCATAATATTTTTGAATTTTATTCACTAAAATTTAAACAATCCAATTTAACAACTTCATTATAGTGGTATACTATATTACTGTTCTGTTAGACTTTTCATTACATTTTTTTCAAACTATTATAGAGATTAAATTAAAAAGAAATATATTGTGTTGGTTTGTAAGCCTTGGTGATGTGTCATGATTATGGTTTTTAATTTAATTTTATTATTTTTTAATATAAGGGGGTATAATTCTACTGACCATAAATTATATGAGACATAAT
This sequence comes from Viscum album, assembly GCA_963277665.1. Classification (NCBI taxonomy): domain Eukaryota; kingdom Viridiplantae; phylum Streptophyta; class Magnoliopsida; order Santalales; family Viscaceae; genus Viscum; species Viscum album. The sequence continues at coordinate 985,349,371 of OY728165.1, read as the reverse complement.
ACATTAGACCAAAACTCTGTAATTGAGGGTTCGAAATATGAAGATACCATTGTTAAAAAACATTATCATAAAAGGTTAAATAAACACTCCTCATAATAAGATATAAAGGTAAGTATAATGTTAATATTGAATAACACATAAATATTGTTCTATGTAATAGAACATTAGATTCATATGAATATATGGACATGGTAGAAAATATTAAATAATTTTAGAGAGTTATAAGGATAAATGATCACAATAATTCCAGGGATCAATGGAATGTTAAATAGCTCCAAACCATAATGCTATACTGATTTAAAAAGGACATTTAATTATTTATATATGAAGGTAATATGTTATCATTTTGGTTTCATTTTAATATTCCAGATTTTTTGTAATTCCATTACTATCAAATAATATATTTACTTATACATTTTTATATGTTTTATCTTGATAAGAACAATTTTAATCAATACATGAGCATCAAAAATCTTCCATATAACACCTTACTCCTTGAAATGACTATCTTAAAAATAATTTTTATTCTTCAAGAATGAATAATGGATCCTAATATAGATAATATATTGAAATTTCAATCCATATATCTATAGTTATTATTAATAAAGAATGGTTAGCATAGGTCATCCAATATGCATAATTCTTCACCATATAAAGTGATACATTAATCAATAATGATTCTTCAAATGTTAAATATAAACAATTTCATCAATTGTTTTCTATATGGAACAATCAAAATATTTTATAGAAAAAAATTAGAAATAATTTAATTAATCATCAAAAAATTTACTTATAATTAATTCCACATTCAATATTAAGTTCCTCATAATCATCCCATTCCAAACATGTGAATTACATAATCTTGTTTTCTTCTAAACCATTGAAATAACATGAACTGACATAACACCATATAGAACAAATATTTTATTCCTTATTAAATATGTAAAACACATATTATTATAGATATATTACATAAATCCAAAAAATATTAAAATACATCAATGATAGATAAAATCACTTTTTAAAAAATTAATTATTCACTCATAATGTAAGAAGTACAATCAAATTGACATTATCGATATCATTCATCTCTTTTTCCCATCATCATTACATCAGTATAAACACAATACTGAATGTCCTCATTGATATGTTTTCCATGGATTTCATCTTACCTTTGAATCCAATTTCATTGTCATCATTTCCATTCAACAGACACATTCAAATAATTATCAATAATTTATTATAATAAAATCCGTATATGTTTTATAGTTCTTATAACAATGATAGAGTAGATAAAATATTAAAATGTCCTAATTCATGAATCAAATTAAAAGAGCAGTAATTATTCCTCTTCATATGGTTTAATAACATAATCATGTCCAATATTCCATAGCTTATCATTAGGTATATTTCATTGTTGTTTGTTGTATTGATTTGTGTAGTGTCCCATATCCCTTCACTTGAAGAATTGTACATTAGAAACATTTTGATACCATTTCAATCACAAAATAGGTGGATATTCTCTCCCCACTTTTAAAAAATTCCTATTTTATTTTCAAAAACCACCAAGGTGTTTATTTCAATAATTATAACATGTTGTAATATCCTTCGTTCCCTTTTTATTTTTATATATAATTTTCTCAGCCATATTATTATTATATGTATTTCCATCAAAGATGTAAATCTTATAGAATTTATTTTCTATATAGTTAGCATGTGATATTAGGTCCTCATATGCTACGAAGGTATGAGAGACTTGTTCCAATAATAATATAGTTTATGATCATCATAGAAATGATATTTCTAACTAGATGGATGATTTACATGAATTTGGTTCCCATTCTTTCATCAGGGAATAGTTTCTAGTGAGTGTAATTCACTATTAGATCATATCATTATAAATCAATATGTATTACCAAAAAATTGGTGAAATACATAACGTAAATTGGAAATTTTATTGATATATATTTTCTTAATAATAAATAGAGTTTCGTTGGGATTTTAATTTTTTTTCAACTACTTCAGAAAGGATTGTAAAAAAAATATGAATTATCATAATCATATCTCTTAGAAGTTGAAAACCTTGTGTATAATAAATCAAATTTTCATGCACCTATTGATGGTTGGTTCAATACCAAAACAATTTTTTCAGAGTTATTACCCACTGGTTCATCTATGCTTGAACCACGTCAAATTATATTATACAAACAAGGGTTTTATTTCCCTTGAAATAAAATATACCCTTCTAAAACACTGTATTGTTCTTACAAGATTATATCCAAATTATTTCATAGGGTTATAATCCAAAATCGATTTTTTTATAATTCTATTTCTTAAGGATTCTAAAAATATTCCTCTAAATACAACTGTAACAACACCGACACTAGTATACTAGAGCTGGTGTCCACATTATTAAATTGGTATAGATATAAGTAATTGTATCTCAACGTACCAAGTTGTGATAAATCTGGGTAAATAAGATACAAATATAGGACATATCATTCTAAAATTTAAAACGGAAATAAATGTCTACATTTTTCAGGAATAAAATTATATCCATTATCATTCCTTGTATATAATTATAAGTATACATTATTTAACTCTAGTAATGGTAAAAAACATATTTGAGATCCTAAATTATTGATAATATTTATGTCTAATGTAAACTATCCTGATTCAATTAATCACAATAAATATTAAATGATAAATAACTAAAAATAAATTCCATATAATCATTAACATGAAAATTTTAACTGGGTAATTCATAATCAATATGATAATTCAAATGACTAAAAATAAATGACATGTAAATAACAGACCAATAATGAAAGGAATCATGATATTATATAATGGATAACAAAATTACTAACTTATAAATGATTTAAATGCATAATAATTGGATTTCATGCCTTAGGAACATGAAAAACTCTAATCATAATATCTAAACCATAAAATGTTTAGAACTAGAGGGTAATGACCCATCTATTTTAGAAAACTATGTCTCTACTATCATTATCTAACATCATGACCTGGGTCCCACATGCTGATACCATATTCTTATTTATTATGTGACATCAGGAGAAGCTCCATTCATTCCTGATGATTACAACTCGGAGTGAGGATCATATATGTAATGTGGGGATAATGTAACGACTTTATATATTTACCATAATGGAAAATAAAAAAAACAAATGCATAATGATAATAACAATTATAACTAATAAATACTAACATAAAATGATGATACCAAATCAAGGATAAGAGTCCATAAACAACTGTAGTAAATATGTCATTCCATACTAGATTCGTGTTTCTGATAAAAACAAAAACATAAATACACACTTACATCAACCGATAATGTACCAACATCATGTATGGTTCCATCATACATGTTCCATCATGACTAACAAATCTTCCATAAAACTTATTCCTCTTGACCTTATCAAATCCATCAAATATAATTACTATTTGGGTACCAGTGAGGTAGCCTGATTAGGATATGAGTTATACACTATAGGCCACCACCAACGATGTTAATAGAAATATCTAGTCTATATCATTGTATATTGTTCTATAATAAATTAAAATTAAAATTAAATGTAATAAGGTTACACATTTATTATTATTTAATCAACCATATCATACTTAATTTGTAATGTTCCATATTATGATTGATATACCATAGGTATAACACAATTCATTCCACCATGGGACATCGATTTTTATTAAATTTAAATTATATTTTGTGTACCATTAAGCATCAATCCATGTAAAACTATCATAGATACGGGGTACATTTGTCCAATGAAAATATCTTTCGGATTAGAGAATCAGTCTGGAAACTCAAGGGTATTTTGAACATTAGTCCATTCCCAAAAAATCATTGTTCATGTTAATAAATAATTGGATTTGGTCATTATTCTAGAACCACGTCGATATTTAGAGTAGTAGTCCTTGACTAAAACCTCATTTTGTTATTATTAACATTTATTTCATATATCACATACTTAACAAGGATAAACACCATTCAGCTTCATTAAAATAATAACATCATGATGCACCATTTCATTTATCTATAATAACTATGGTTTGACAGATTTAACAAATTTAATAACAAAGTCAATGTTCCCTCATTAAGCAATTAATCAACATTTATTTAAAAATTTCTTTATCCCATCATGTTTAATCATACAGAACCCATTAATTAAAACTGAATACATGTAATGAGGGTTTAATTTTATAAAAAACACATAATTCCCATTTTAAAAGTCAATAAATGACCATTTCAAAGATATTAGAGTACCACATGGATTCCTATAAATCCTCTCCCTTAACATCCAATGTGTTTAATTGGATAAGTGATGGGTTTCTTAATTTCATAGAATTTAATTCATTAATTACATGTATAAATGAAATTACCAACATGTAAACACAATATTACCTCTATAAACAAGAAAAAATAATCACTACTATGGGATAAGAAAATTAGGCAACCAAATTCAACATATTCATGAATGATCACAAAAATATAACACTCAAATCAATATAAAAATGTCGTATTCACAACAGATGGGATTATCTTATAGTAATACCTAGGATCAATATCAAACAACTTGAGTTCATTTCTAACCTATATCTATAATTTTGATAATGTATTAAAACCATTCATATATAATCGATATCAACGATTGGAGAGATAGTATGATAAATAATAATGGGTGACATGGTAGAAGAGAGGTCGATTCATTCCATCATATCTTAGATTATCCTCGAAAGAGGATGTAGAATCATAAGATTCCCATAAAAGGTTTCCAAGTGAATTTAAATTCGTGATATGTCAAAATATATTGATTAGATTCATTAACAAGGTTTTTGGGATTATTTTGATATAATTTTCATATGATTAAATTTCATTTTTCATGTTTTTTTAGCATGGATCTTGATTTTCCAAACTGTGTGCCCTAACCATTATCCCTCACTTTCTAAGGTACATGGATACTCTTGGTTCGGAAGTTGATTTTTCAAAAATTGTTTGAATCAATAAAACCCCCCACATTTTAAGGGTTCATTTTTTGGGTAGGGTGGTCGTAGGTTTTGGACACCATTGTTCCACCTCCTGTAGGTCAAAAAAACTATGCACAATTTCCTAGGGAAAACCACATGGTCGTCCCTAACAATCAAGATTCTGTGTGTATACCTATGAGCTTCAAAACATATATAAATTTCCTAAAAATTATCCAAACCAATTATTAATAATGATATGATCAACATGAGAGTAAAAAAATACTATTAAATGAGAATGAAGCATATCTAGAAATGGAAGGATCTTAAAAACTACACACCATATAATATCACATCATTGAGATTTACTCCCATGAAGTTGAAAGACATTGAGAAAAAAAGGATAGTCCATAGTGCATTCAGATATTCTTAAAATTCCCATGATTCCGCCTCAACAAAACAATTCTTCCATAGTAATCTAACAACAGACATAGTCTTTCACCACAACAATTTCACACTATGATCTATATTGTTAATTAAATTATCATAAATGGATGCATCATCCTAAATATCAACATCATGGATATATATTATATGATATGGGTTCGGTTGATACTCTCATACATGTGACACATTGATTAAACCATTCATATAACATTACACTTTCATAAGATACAATCAACATTCAATTTTTCAAATCCTCTACATAATACTGAATGGTTCAATAATACTGGGAGACAACATTCCCTTCATTGAATCATATGATTACCAAATATTGGTTAATCCTAATGAATAAGAAGTATCTAATTGTAAAATCATGTTGTTGATAATTATAATTAGCATTATAATTCATTAAAATCTATGTAATAACCATATGTTTACAAATTATTTGAAATTTATATGAATTCTCTTACATGAGATGTATTCCAAACAACTCAGATTCACCCACCTACATTCATAAAATGAGTTCTAAATAGACTACCATATATTTCCTAGTTTGGTGATGTCTAGATAGTCTCATAATAATAGTTCTTATTAGATAACCCAACCATCATCTTTTTCTTCGTCCATGATCCATAAATTTCTATCATGAATGATTACAGTGGGACCTCTAAAACCTAAATAGTATGCTCTGATTTCCCATATATTTATGGGTGAAATGTACTACTCGGATACAATAAGGTTCCGAAGGCTATTGGAAATCCTTTATAGAATCCTGAATTAGATATAAAATCATTATATGAACCAATTTTCTATGGTATCTAATGAAAATGGATAATCTCTCAAACATACAATTCAGCCAATTGATCGACTATAATAGTGTATCGTATCAGAATGAAATGGTATACTCTCATTAACATATCGATAATCACCCATATAGAATCACTCATATGTTATTTAATAATAAGACCCACTATGATTCCCTTGGTATCTTCATTCCACTTCAATACCAACATTTGAAACACCTATTTAAAAACACATGGACATTGATATTCATCCTTCACCTATTAATGGGTGAAGAATCATGTCACCGAATATGAAATTTATCTTCTCAGTCTCAACAAAAAATTATGTTGATGTAGGTTAATGTATGTTTTGTTCAAACTAGGATGCAACTCCATCGTCAAGGAAAAAATGTTGGATTTACATCCTCATGCATACATGTAGGCAGAAAAACACTACCCCAAACATAGATGATATAATAATCATTTATAGTCCAATTGGATGGTGGATCCCCATCTTCAAGATTTATCTCTATGTGGGATACTCTTGATCATCATAATACCTATCCTTGATCTTGATCATATGTGTGGAATAAACTAATATGGATATGAGGGAAACATATTCCATATCCTCCTAAAAATCCACATTAATCTCTGGGAATTACACCATCATCATACCATCCGAGTTTTAATTTTGATCACCAGGACTCTATGTCATCATATTCAATGAACTAACACCATTTGTTCCATTCTCAGATGTATAAGCTAGGTCAACATTAAGCATCTACATATACGCAACCCACCTCTATTGTCATAGATTCAAATCTCCATACAAGAAAGACATACTTTAATTTATTTTTGTATAGACATTACGATTTTCTCCTAACAGGTAATTCTTCCAACACATATATTCATAAAACACCATGATATTATATAGATTATGAATAATATATTTAATTTTATATTCCCTCAAAAATTATGATCCATGCACAATGAATTAGTTCCTCTAAATTAATAGTGTTATGTGTCCTATCCTGAATGCATCACAACAGAAGATTTAATCCTTGCCAAGCTTGGTTAGTATCAGAATAATTTTTATATTCAAAAACATCTCAAACTACCATCAAACATTCTCATATTCACCAAAAAATTAAAATAATAATTTATTTTAGGTAAATCAAAAATGTAGTTATTCCAAGGGAAAGATGTCCTAGAAGAACCTCCAATAATATCCCACTAAACCCCAAATTCATCAAATAAAAGAATCATGGGATAATCCAAGGAAAGTAGTTCCTAAACATTCTGTGGTTCCAATGACAAACCTTAACTAGATATGATGTGTCATGTGAAATGTATACGTTAATAAAAAATATACATGAATATAGAATTGGTGTATAGCCTATGATCTATCTATTTAATCAAGATGATGTTATGTTTTTGTGAATAATTTCCATGAGCCTTGGAGTACAATAGAAATTCAGCCAAAAAAACCATCAAATTTATACAGTTATGGGTGATTTATTTGGTATATCTGGGCCAATAAGACATCATGATCATTCATCTTCAAGAATAGAATCATGAAAAAATTCATGTAGTCCATACATACACTGAAATAAATATACTGTATAAAAAATTACTCACACTCACCTGATGACACTGGGACCTCAAATTGATCATTAATAAACAAATTCACCCATAATATGTTCACTTACCTCATTGATGCATACATATGTATATTGGTTCATTACTTTCACCAACCTCAACTTCTAATAATTTACATACAAACATAAACTAGACAATACCTAGGTTACATTATCCAATAAAATAAATGTATTATCTATGAATTCTTCAATATAAGTCTTATATTAATGAATCTCAGTTTGGTTACATTCAGTAAGGTGTAATGAAACTGGTCCAGCAATAGGCATGAGCTAAATTAGGAACTCTATAACTCAGACCTGGAGCATCCCTATGATGTCTTTATGAAACACATCCACAGGCCATTCTACTATAGTAGGAATACATAATGTTTCAATCTACCTTCATCCATGAAAGGAATTAGAACAATGGTGGTGATCTCCCATTGTTGTTATTTTACTGGACTGACCAAAATTTCATTGATAACAAGTCATATATGATTAAAATGATTTTTACCACCAAAATTTATGAATATTTGTATCATATGGTAACAATTGACATGGTATTGGGATGATAACATAAAATACATTCTTAAATTCAAGTAAAAAACGGTCATATCATGTATTTAATGGTCCCAAATGAAACTATTCTCACAAACCTAGATAGAATACCCCATAAAAAAATTTATTTCTATTGAACCGAATCTAAACGGTGTGTATATCATTATATCCACAGTGATAAATTCCACTATATATACTCAACCCCTTCATAATTTGTGCAGATATAAAAAAAATGTTCCCCTCTATCAAACAATTCACTAGAATCATTGAACTTATAATAATAGTACCTCAAACTATTGATGGCCAAACATCACTATCCATATGTGAATGATGAAATATATGAAACAATCATATCCCTATGAACTATGTTAAAATACTATTCATATGAGATTCAATATTCTAATGATATAGTAATTCATTCCCCAAGGAATCTCATCCAACATCATCACTGCCACGACTAGTTGAACTACAAATTCTTGATTGGTCTTGGGTTGAAAACCCACTATATTTACCATTGTTCTATCTAGTTCCTCCATCAGCGGATATATATTTTGGGTTCTGAGAGAATGGTTATAGATGTCCCAAACATTCATATTCATGGAACTATATACATGGGTTGGGACATGGATATCGATAGTGACCCGATCTACTACACTGAAGGAAAAGAACATGATTACTAACACGAAAAATATATCCTTTCCCTAGAAAAACATATTTCCTATTATATGGTAAACATTCTTATAGAAAATTTTACTACCTCATAATTCCTACTTCATGATAATACATTATAATCCACATATCATCAATATAAATCCCTGATTAGTTTCAACATATAAATGATAGCCTGATTATAGTACCCCTTATTTCAAGTAACACTTCAACTATGTTTTCAAAAATGTAAATTGTTAGGGATATTTTTTGCAGGGATTTAAGACTTTTTGAATTTTTATAGAGCTTATATAAAGATGAAATATATTAGGATTATTAGTGGAAACCATGAAATAAAACTATAACCTGTGTATGAAAACACATAGATTCTAAGTAGGCACAAGGTTATATGCCTAGTCTGGAAAAACCATGTAGAAACCCTGGTGAAACCTCAAAATGTGTGATAGATGGATTTTTCAAAGTTTATGTATGGATTTCCTAGAAATGTCTACCATCCATTATAGGTTCTCCTTTAGTCATATTCCAATATATAGTTAGATCATGGTTTTCCTAACCATGATACTAAACCCCGACATTTTATAAATTATATCCAGAAAAGTGGATCTGGATCGATATTAGACCTAAACGTTTTTATTCGCTATTTTACAACCAATTATGTTTTTTCATCCTCCCATTGAATGTGGAGTCTCCTTAAATTAGACTAAAAGTGACCTGAAATCTTTTCTTCATTCATTGACCCATGATTCCCTTGATAAGTTATTGATTTTCGGTAGTTTTTCTTACAAATACTTTATTTAACTATTTAAAAATCATATATATAATCTATTGGTGAGTGATCTATGATTCATAATGAAAATCATGATTATTTTGGGTTATACTAATCTATGGGAATAATATTTATGGTGTTTTATTGAGAATTAACATAATTATGTTGTAGAATTAGTGTCTTCCTTCATTTTCAATATAATTCATGAGGTATGTGGATTCCCTATCGATTCCACTTAATAGAACATGATGTATTTGATTTGAATTTATTATTATACTTTAAATTGTTTTTGAATTTGTTGTTCAATGATTTAAAGAAACCTTCTTGGGTGATTGTTAATCGAATTTTTCAAATTTTCTATTTTGGTAAAAATTAAAATTGGTAACATTATTATAAAATGATGATTCTATAATGGCTGTTTGGTTTTTATGCATGGAAAAATGGGTTCTCAATAAAAAGAACTTTTTTAAATGTATTGAATAATTTTTTTGGAACATTATTTTTCTCAAATTGTTAAACGTGAGTTGAATGGGAGTGATATTGGTCAAGAAGTAGCACCATAATTGTGATGTGTTATTGACAAGATGTTCCAACATCAATGGTAACACAAGGAATTTGTGGATGACTGATGGTGGGGTCATGTGAAGTGTAATGTGTCATTTAAAAATTGGATTTGGAAAATTGATAAATGACATGTATGTTTTCATTCATTAGAAATTGATTTTGTTCTTATAAAACTATTTTTCTATGTAAACACCTTTATATTTTAATATAAACTATATTCAATTATTTTATATAATTTTTTATTATAAATTACTTATCATTTTCTATCATATTTGAGTGATTCAATATTTCATTTGTGGAAAACATTTTGTGCCTCATTTATTGTCCCTTGCATTGGCATTTTGGAAATTTTTTAAATATTTTCAATCAGGAAACATCTAATGGAATGGTATAAAATATATTGAGTATTTTTTTTGGATACATGTTTTTTATTATGGAGTTGGATCATATAGAATATTGAGTGATTTTGATTTATGTTTGTAGTATTTGAGTATTTTGGTTTTGTCATCTTATTTTTACATGTATGTTAGTATTCTTTCGATGTGGTGTACTATTTTTGTTTGGTTTGGATATCATTGGTATTACATTGAGTTGTCTAATTTTTTTATCATGAGCCATTTAATGGGTTTATTTTTTTAGGGGTTTGGTGGGGTTGTTTATTTCAAAATGGTGATATTGTATCACAATTGTATTGAAGCCCTTGGATTTTATTTCCACTATTTGGCTTTGTGGGGATGTATCTTAATTCAAATTAGTAATTATGATTACACTCAAAACAATTAAAATCTATGTGATGTTACATTTGGTACCATCATATTCATCTATTTAAATATAAGATGAATCAATATGTGTTATTCCTCATATATGATGGAGAAATTTGATTCATTTTTTCTATAATGGAATTGAGAATAATTATTTTTAGGCATTATTTTGGATTGGTGTAATAGAGTAGGATTGTCAGGACAAAAAATATAGAGCATAAAAATACATAGTTAACCTTTTTTTGAAGAACATCATGTTACTGGGGAGTTTCTTACATAAGTGTTCTAGAGACATTTATAGGTTTTATAATATCATTGTCATTGGTTTATCCAATGATAATGGAATGTAATGAATTATATAAATGATTTCCAACTATGGATGAGTGTTTAATTTTGAGTATTTATTTCTAATCTGATGAAAAGTTGTTGATTTTTGAAAATTGTGGAAATGGATTTATAATGTAATATTTTGAAAATGTAATGATGGTAGTATTTTGAAATTGGTTCTATATTCAAAATCATAATGACGATTTATATGTTGGTTTAAAGAATAAAAGTATTGAATTTTGAAAATATTTTTTATGATATGAATGATGTTGTAGATTCCTAAATTTTTAAGCATTTAGTTTCTAGATAATGAGGCCTATGATTTTTTTGTGTTTATATAAAATGACAAAAATAATGAATTTTAAAATTCAATAGGAAGATGCTTCCAACAATGTGGATTCACCTAATCCACAACTGAGATGACAACTTTTTCATAGAATATTACATGTTTTTAAGGATGTGGATAGAGAGATCCAAAGAGTTTAACTAAGGTAGGTGGATCATTCAATTCAGTTCCAAAAGATGAATCCCCACATCATTCAAGGTAATTCAAAACCATAGAAGGAATATGTGTAGGTGAACATGATGAATCTAATAATTTAGTTTTTAAGCACACCATCATAGATGAATGTCATGTTGGAGACATATATGTCGGAGTATCATTCAATTCAGTGGTGGGATTTAGAGGTTTAGGATAAATTATACCAACTCTATAAAGACACATACATTACATACATTGTTAATACTTGAAAATTGAATCATACTTATTACAACATATAACAAAACCACGAAAGGACCATATAGGTATAGTGTCTTTAGAAACTGGGAAACATAAACAACTGGTTCATAAAGCATCTACATTGTCTCCCATTTATTTCATCATATCTAGAGTCCCTTTTTGGAATATTCTACTTAATAAACTTCTTCCTTACCTGGGGAAATAAAACATACAAAAGAGTTAGCTCAAATTCTCAGTAAGGGTAAACAAAAGAAATATCAATCACATCATATACATAAGCACATAACTTTTGAAAATCTTAACCTTCAAAAGAGATCATAATTTCATAACATGGGACAAATCATAGTAGTGAAATGTAATCCGAATAATCATAACTTAAAACATGAAACATTGTGGCATACACACATAATCATAGAGAATCATTTCTTGTTAGTAAAGACTCATTTCCAAGACTATCTTAGTGGACAAAGTCCATTTCTGAACCGAGTTCATTGCTCGTTTCAGTCCTGTTTCACTGACCCGGTATAACCTACCATTCCAGACATGTCTATCTCATGAGATATAAAAACATTACCCAATGAATTGGAGGGAGATATAGGTCCCACACATTTCATAATGATACCATTCTTATGTGTGCCACAAAATCAAAAACCATACATCATAGCATAACCCATGTAATAAAAATGGTAATCTTAAACATCGTGACATCATAAAACTATTCATATAAGATAAAGGAATTCATAAAAATATAATTCCATCACAACATAATAAAATCAATGTAATAATAAGGATAGAAACAGAACC